>CP137868.1:0-1443159 GCA_034406715.1 Rhodotorula mucilaginosa
CCCTAACCCTAACCCTAACCCTAACCCTAACCCTAACCCTAACCTAACCCTAACCTAACCCTAACCCTAACGCTTGCCACGGCTCAACACAACACAATGGTGATGCAGGCCCGGGCAGTGCTGCTCCAGCATGATCAAACGACGGTCGTGTCATGTGACCCTGTTCTGCTTTCTTTGCGGTTCTGTCGCGCCCTGCGCTTGTAGATTCTCCCTTGACACGGTGCCCCTGCCCACACTTGCCCACATAGCGGCGTAGGAAGCAGACTTGCACTGCAATACGTAGTTGTGCTGTAGAGGAACACTTTTGCGTGCCGTCCTGCCCACTATTCGATGCGGGTTTGTTGCGCCCCGAGGAAACAGGCAGCAGCACCCCCTCCCGGCCACTTGAAACGGGCGCCACAACTCGACCTCACCTCATAGGGTCCCAGATCACATGCAGGATGGTGGAGGCATAGTTACTACAAACAATGCAATGTGATCCTACTCACATTTCGATGCGGGTTCGTTGCGCCCCTGGCTTTTGTGTCTGCCCTCGCGAGGGCACCTTTTCAGGCTCTCGTCGACAACACCCTGTAGGGCTTGGAAAAAGTGGCTCAAGGCTCAGGATTGGGTGTAGCAACGCATTGGGATGTGATCCTGCTCACATATCGATGCGGGTTTGTTGCGCCCCGAGGAAACCGGTGGCAGCACCCCCTCCGGTCCACTTGAAACGGGCGCCACAACTCGACCTCACCTCATAGGGTCCCAGATCACATGCAGGATGGTGGAGGCATAGTTCCTACAAACAATGCAATGTGATCCTGCTCACATATCGATGCGGGTTCGTGGCGCCCCGAGGTTTTAGGTCCGTGTTCAGTCAAAATTCCACAAAACCGTCCCATTTCAGGGGCTTTTCTGCCTCTCCTCCTCGCCACATTACCCTATGGGTCTTGGAAAGAATACAGTCTGGTGCAGAATCATTGCGCCCAGGTGACTGCATGGTCAAATGATGTGCCCCGGGTTGCGCCTCGTTGCGCCCCGGCGATTTGTGCTGCTCAAGGGCCCAAGTCCTGCCTTTCCCAGCTTTTTTCCACCCTGTTTCCCCTCTCCCTGCTGCCACATTGCAGCCTAGAGCTTGAGACTGGGACAGACATGTAGCTCTTGGTTGCTCGCACCCGACTGCATAGTACACGTTTCCGCCCAGTGTTGCAAACGGTTGCGCCCCAGTGATTTATGCGGCTTGAAGGCTCATCTTGGCGCCTTTCTGCCTCTCCTCCTCGCCACATCACCCTATGGGTCTCGTGAAAGATAGCATTGCATGCAGATTTGTTGCGCACAGGCGGCTGCAGAGTCAAAAGATGTGCCCCGGGTTGCGCTTCGTTGCGCCCCAGGGATTCATGCGGCTGGAGGGCTCGATTCTGCGCTTTTCCACCTCTCCTCTCCGCAACATGGCCCTAGGGGTCTCGAAAATGATACAGTCTGGTGCAGAATCGTTGCGCCCAGGTGACTGCATGGTCAAAAAATGTGCCTGACGTTGCGCACCGTTGCGCACCGGCGGTTTGTGTTGCTCGAGGGGCCCAACCCCCCCTTCCTGCCCCCCTTTCTGGCCTTTTCACGCTCTCCTTGCCGCTACATCACGCTCTCCAACTCGAGACCTAGATCACTGTGTAGCTCTTCGTTGCGCCCAGGTCCCTGCACAGTCAAAGCTGCCCCCTGACGTTGCGCACCGTGGCGCCCTCGCTCGCGAGGTCCCCGAACCGGCCCTTCCACTTCCGACGGCCCTCGCTCCCTCGAAACCTCGCGGATGGAGAAAATTCCAACGGATTCCGTCGAGTCAGCGTTGCGCCCGCCGGCCTCGACCGACCTCGACCGACCCCTGCGCTCGCGGCGCGCGCGCGAGGGTCCCAGGCCGGACAGGGGGAAGTGGCCGGTGACACCGGCCGCGCCCCACATAGCCGCTAGGGGGTCTTGTATCTGTAGACTTGGTGGCGTGCTCCGGAGCCTTCTCACTGTACCCAACTTGTTCATCCCTCAAGTTTAGACTATGGCGCCAACGTCATCAAACAACGCTTCTTGAGGCAAGTCGGGCCATAGCATGCCGGTAATTTTAGCACCAGCAAGGCTGGAGAACCGCCGGGTCAAAGTGGCTCGAGCTTTGGTGCACAGCTTTTTGCGTGCCAAAAATTCCCACAACCCTTGTAAGATCTCTGCAATAGGTGCGGGTGCTCAGCGAAACCCAGATTGACAGGCCAATAAGGCTATGTTGCTGGCCTGCTTTGAAAACACTTCACTTCCACACTCCGCTTCGACAGACTGCGCACAAGCCACGTGGTGTCGAGTTTCCCCCCGGATGGAAAGAGTCGCACCAGACTTTTGCCGTATTGTGAGCATCATAACTCGACACTACACTCTGCAACAAGCAACCTCTTGTGCAAGAAGCCAAGAATCACGCCGGACAGAAACTACGCAGCGACGGATCAACCGCCCAGGGACGCATGTCAAAGACGCCAGACTGGACTCGCACGCGACGAAACAGCGCACATGGCTCGCGGGCCCGAAGTACCACAAAGTAGGCATTGAACGAGGTACAGCAGTAGATTCTTGAAGCCGTCCTTGCTGCGGATCGTGACTTGCCGAACGGCAACCTCGTTCGAGATGCCCATAGACGCGTGACTGATCAAGGTACAGTTGATCCAAGGAGCTTGAGCTTTGCTCGACTAGACCCCGACCGCCCGGCCGCTCAGGATATCCCGCATCCTCCGTTCCTTTTCCCGCCCGCGCTCGAACCACCAGAACGTCAAATTCTGCGTCAGCGTGTACAAGTTCGAAGTGAGCCAGTACAAGCAGACGGCCTGTAAGATGGTCATAGGGTTAGCCTTCGAAAAAGAAACCCCGGGGAACAGACACTCGAGAAAACTGGCGCACCGAGGGCGCCATTCCGGCGATCGGGATAAAGGCGACGCTCGCGAGGCGGAGGACATTGGTGACGATCCGCTGACTGTTGGGTTTGCGAGCCGTCACTTCGACCTCGCGGGTGGTGGCGTCTGTGGCGAGAGAGCGGGAGGATGGTGGAGACGCGTGCGTGACGAGACTGCGCTCGCCTCGAGCGCGACGGGCGGCAAGGCGTCGGCGCTCGGCGATGCTGGGAGAAGACGCGGTGGGCGTCACAGTCTGAACTGGAGGCGCCGGTTCATCGGCCGCCGCCGCGGACGTCGCCCTCCTCGTACGCTGATTGACCTCGACGTTCAACAGCGCCGACAGCCCCACTCCGAGGGGGAGGAGCATCGACGGGTCGGGCAAGATCAACGAGGGGCACCACGCCCACGACGTGCACGCCAGCTCGTGCAAGTGGGCGAGTCCGGACTCGGTCAAGGCCGAAGTCGGGGACACGGACAACAGGGACGAGAGTTGGGACGGCGCGACGGCGAGGACGGATTCGGCGCGGGCGCAGGCGTCGCGGAGGACGAGGGAAAAGGTGACGAGGAGGGGGATGTGGGCGAGCGGAGGCAGGAACAAGGTCAACCGCGGCGAGCAGTTGAACCTCCGCGCGACCTCGTGGGTCATGCGTTTCGCCTGCGGGGCAAGTCAGCACGCCAACACTCAATAAATCGAAAATGACACCAAAACGCACCCTCTTTTTGTACTCGGCTTGGTACTCCTCAAAGCTCTTGCCGGCCCTCCTGCACTCGGCGCGCGTCTCGAGTGCGACTTTGCCCAACTCGCGCTTCAAGACGGGGGTCGCGAGGTCTCTGAACCTCCGGATCCGCGCCTGCTGCCAAAACGTGACGGGCAAGGTGGTGCACGTGCGGTAGAGGACGGTAAAGAGGGGGATGAAGGCGGCGTACGAGAGCGAGAGGGTCGGCGGGAGGGACAGGAAGGCGGCCGAGAGGGGTTCGAGGATGGTCGGGTCGGGCAGGGCGGACGGGGCCTGACCCCAGTCGATCAGCGGGGGTGGCTTCTGTACGGCGGCGGGCGGTTCTCCCGGCGAGGAGGCAGGACCGGCGGAGAAGCTGCGGTACGGCGCTGCGAGGACGGGCATGGTCGAGTTGCGCGGGCCGACGATGCGCCGCGCGGTGGGGGGCCGCAGGGCGGGGGCGCGGAGGAGGACCGCCTTGTCGAGGACGAGCATCCTGTGCACCCGCACTGCGCGTACAACGGGAAGTCGTCACGAGATGCGCCAATCGGAGAGCGAGCAAATCGTCGGGAACCACGGCGACGGCGACGAGGGCGAGCTGCGGACCTGGCCAAACCGGAAGCGTGAATTCCTAGCGCCTGGCTGACTCAGTCCCAGAGTTTGCAGCGCAAAGTGGGGACGCAAGAGGCGGTGCCAAGCTGAAGAGCGAGAGCGACGCGGAAGTCGAGTTGTCCTCTCTCACCTCACGCTCAACTTGCAGCTTGTGCGGCTAGGGACTGGGGCAGACAGAGTGCGCGAACCAAGACAGCCCCGAGGCTTCGTACAGCACAAACTCGCCCGACTTTCGGAAACTCGTCGGTCGGATCTCTCGGTCCAATCCGTCATCATCATCAACGACCGCTCTACCTCCGCCGGGCAACAGGCTGGACTAGCTACACTCAAACACGAACGGCCTCCCGTGCCTAACCTCTGACCCGCGAGCGAGCGAGCAACGATGGCGAGTCCACCCTCCGGAATGCAAGCGAGACTCGGCTAACCCTCGCAGCCACACAGACCGCTTCCGATCCACCGCGGACGGAACCCATACCACCACAAGCGAAACCGGAACCGGGACCGTCGACGTACCGCACGCCGGCCCAGGTCCTCGACTTGGTCTCGTCCGCTTCGATCGCTCCACCTCCGCCCGCCCAAGACCCAGACGTCGCGCTTCGGCCCACTGAAGACGGGACGACGACGCCGACCCTGTCCGAGTACCGCGCCTCGGAAGGAGACGCGAGGAGGTTGACCCGGCTACGGTCCCTGTTTGATTCGCTGCCTCCACCGAACGCCAGCGCTACCGCGCCGGATGCTCCAACAGCGACGACAACGCCGGACGCAGATCAATGTGCTCGAGATCGGAAACTCTACATGCGCGAACTCTGGGGGCAATGCGGTTCCTCCGCGACACCGCACCAGCAGACGCAAACCGAACAACCCAAAACCACGCCCCGACAACCCTCTCCGCCCTCGACCGCCTCGCGCTGGCAAGCGTTCGAAAAGTACGCCGACCTGAAAGAGCGAGAACTGTGGCGCGCGTTCTGCGAACTCGACCGCGACGGCGACATGCGGTTACGCAAGTCCGAAGTCCGCGAAGCGTGCCGCCGCGCCGGGATCGAACTGAGGGAGGACGCGCTCGACGAGTTTGTCAGGACCGTCGACCGCGACGGAGACGGCGCCATCAGCTTTGACGACTGGCGAGATTTCCTCCTGGTGCGTCGTGTGGGGTCGTTCGTTTTGCAGCCTTTTTCAACCCCCGAAACTGACTCGCACATGCCCCGCGCAGCTCCTCCCGCGACCTATATCTATGAAAGAGATCTGGCGGTATTGGCAGACGAAACGACTCGAACGGCCGTCGATGAGCCGGCTCACGCAGGACGGCGATGGTGAGTCTGCGCGCGAGAAAACATGCGTCAAGCCCCGAGTACTAACAAGGGCTACCTCCCGCGCGCTTGCCCCAAAGTGACAGTCGTGGTCGGAAGAGGCAGGTCCGGCTGGCGAAAATTGTTTGGTCAATCGTCCGCCTCAAAACCGTCGTCAACATCAACCGCGCCGCCACCACCCCCGCCACCCCACACAACCGACCTGCGAAAGCTGGAACCGGTCAACGACGAACAACACTACATGACGGCGTGCGCGCGGCGCCGCACTGCCGAGCAAGAACGCGAGCGGAAACGGGAGAGCGCGAGTGCCGTCTCCCATGCTGGTCACGCGAGCCCTTCGCTCGAATTCGAAGAGACCGGCGTCGCTGCAGCCGATCCGGCCCGAGAGCACCATCACCACCACCACCACCACCGCAAGGCGAGAGCGCCAGAACCCGCAACAGCCGAAGCCACGACGTCTGCAGCGGTGGAGGAGGAGGCAGAAGAACCGGAACTGGACGCGACGCACGACATGTTTGCCGACGCGGGCAAATTCCTCCTCGCTGGCGGCATGGCCGGAGCCGGTGAGTGCGGGAGACGTCATCCACGCTGACAACGAGCCTTACTCACGAACGCATACGCCGACAGTCTCTCGCACGGCAACGGCCCCGTTCGACCGCCTCAAAGTCTACTTGATCACCTCCCCCGCCTCCACAACAGCTGCAGCGACGGACGCGTCGGGCAAGAGGCAACGTCCCGGTCAAGGGAGCTTGATCGAGGCGGTCAAGACCGTTTACCGAACGGGCGGCGGCGTCAAGGCGTTTTGGACCGGGAACGGGCTCAACATCGTCAAGATCTTTCCGGTACGAAGGCGGGCCTCGACTCCGCAATAGTTAGGAGCTCGTTAGCTGACCACAAGCATGAGCAGGAATCGGCGATCAAGTTCCTGTCGTACGAGTCGGCAAAGCGCGTGTTTGCGCAGTACTGGGACAAGGTGCCGGACCAGACCATGATCTCCAACTCGAGCCGGTTCGTCGCCGGTGGAATCGGTGGTGTCATCAGCCAGTTCTGTGAGTCCGGCGCTTGACGAATGGTTCGCGATCCACCGAATGCTAACCCTAAGAAACCCACGATCCAGGCATTTACCCGATCGAGGCCCTCAAGGCGAGTCCACAGAACTCGGCAATGTGATTGAGCCAACTCAAATACTGACACCTTACCCTGCCTGCAGACCCGCGTCATGTCCTCCTCGGGCGGCCAAGCGCGCGGGAACGCCCTGATCCTGCAAACCGCCCGCGACATGTGGTCGCGCGGCCGGTTCCGGTACTTTTTCCGCGGCTTGCCCGCCGGCTTGATCGGCGTGTTCCCGTACTCGGCAATCGACATGTCGACTTTTGAAGGGATCAAACTCGCGTACACGCAGTGGGCGGGCGAGGAACCGGGCGTGGCGGGCAGTTTGGCGTTTGGCGCGATCAGTGGCGGCGTCGGCGCTTCGAGTGAGTGCAGGTCTTGCCGCACACAGAATTGCCAAAAGCTGACTTGCGCGCACCCGCAACAGGTGTCTATCCATTGTAAGTCGCGATCGCATTGCTTCGCGACACCCTCCGTCTGACTTTTTCCCGCTCCCCCGTCAGAAACCTCGTTCGGACTCGCCTCCAAGCGCAGGGCACGCCCGCTCACCCGCAGACGTACCTCGGTGTCCGAGACGCTGCCTGGAAGTGTTATCAACTCGAGGGCTGGCGCGGGTTCTACAAGGGTGAGTCTGCCGAAGCGCGGCGCGCGCCCTCCCGGAACCAAACTGATCCCACTGACGCGACCACACCGTAGGCCTCACCCCTACGCTCGTCAAGGTCGTCCCTGCCGTCGCCATTTCCTGTGAGTTTTCGATGCTTGTCCTCCGCTGCCATCGGAAAGCTAAACCTCCCCTGCCCCCGCCCCAGACGCCGTCTACGACACGTCGAAAAAGATGCTCTTCGAGACGGACGACCAGCCGTGCCCCGAAGTCTCGAGCGACTCGGAAGAATCATAGACCCATTGACGATTACAGACACCTTTTTTCGCTCGCATCTCGCATGTTGTCCTCACCCACACCTTCTTTTGCCGCCGCCCATCCTCCCTTTTTCGGCCTTTTTGGAGACCCATAAGTCGTGGTACAGCATTCAATTTTTTCTGATATCCTCTCGCATCTTGCAAATCAAGTCTAGACTCAATGGTATCGTGATTGTCAGTTCGAGTATACCGAGAGAGCACTGGTGACGTGGCGAGGAGAGAGCCGATCGTCGGCTTCGAGTTGAAACCGACTTGTTCCTCTTCCAGTCTCCTAAAGCATCCATTGCTAGGGACACGAACCACCATGGAGACGACGCCGACAACTGTAGCCGTGCCGCTGGCCGCGCCTCGCCGACTCGCAGAAACGCAACCAACCTCGTCCACCGCCACCGATGCCCATCAACGCATCGACGGATCGGTTCCGCTGCGCATGCCGGCGATCCTGCGACTGCAGCAACCCAAGGGTGGAGCTGCTCCCAAGCGCGACTCGAAAGGCAACGAGTCTGTGGACGATGCGAGGAGAAAGGCGGCGAGACCGGGTCACGGGAAACGGAGGCAGAGGCGCTACGAGAACGGTGAGTACGGGATCAGAGTCTAGATCGGCAGAAGCTAAGACCCTCCACGGGCAGCCCAGCTGGCCGGGAACCCTCACCTGCATCGCCCGACCCGCGCCGATTTCAGCCCGGGACCGTACATGAAGGACTTGTCGACCAAGTTTGCCCCGCCGCCGAAATCCTTCTCGCGCTCGACCTACATCTCGTCGACTCCGGCCGATGCGCCCTCTGAAGCCGCCCTCGCCGCGTCGGCCGAAGCCGGCCATTTCGCCATGTCGCTGCGAGGACTCAGGCGGACGTTGCGAATGGCGACCGGCGGCCCTCGGACGCGGAGGGGCGACGGCGGTGCGACGGAGCAGGTGCTCGAGATCATGGAGCGCGAGTTGAGCGACTGGCTCGGAATGAGCGGGCGGATCCCGGAAGGTTTCTACCACGATTCGACCGCGGCGGCAGCAGGCGCTTCTTCGCTGCGCCAAGCCGTCTCGCGAGGCAAGCTCCTCGATTCGACTCCGCTGGACGACGTCTTCCTGCCTCTCGTGGAACAGCTGCCCGATCTGCCCACCCACCACGAGGAACCGCAAGATCGCTCCGTCCCAACCTTGACCGAACTCGCACGGCAACCGCACACCCTCGTCTGGCTCGCGCCGTCACCGCATCACCGATTTCTCCTGCATTGCCTCGCGCGGTACTACGACCTTTCGTCCTTTTCGCGGCCGCTGAGCCCACTCGAGCCCGACGTCCGGGTCACGCACGTCCTGCGTCCTCAGCTGGTCCGCCCGCGTGCAGCTGGACACCACGCCAATACCGAGCTGCACCACGGCCTCGAGACTCCTCCCGGAACAGATTGGTCGACTGCAGGCGGTACCACCACTGAAGGCGAATTGACCGCGACGGATGTCGACACGCCGAGCGCCACCGACGACGACGACGACACCACCACCGATGATGGCTCGTCGGAGAGTGACGCCGTGGAATGGCGAGAGGCTCCAGTGGCAGGAGCTGCTACGGACGACGAAGCCGAAGCGGTGTACTCGTCAGCGACCGACAGCGACGACCTCGCGAGCGACGCGGGTGGGATCGACTCGCTCGCGTCTTCGTTCGCCGACCTTTCCGCCACTGCCTCCGCAGTCGTCTCGGGCACACCACGACGGTCCCCGACTCCCGCTTTCGTCTCGATCGGCGCCGGAAGCCCAGGCTCGGCTACGCCAACTCCGCTCGCCCGTCCCGCATTTGCGCCGTCACCACTCGGAGCTGCCTCCTCTGCCGAAACGCCCCGGCCCCACGCCACCACCACCGAACGCGGCCGCGCCATCACGAGCGGGCGACGCAGTCTCCCAGCGACAAACGGCTACACCTCGACCGAGTCGAGTCCGTCTCGCAGTCCGACTCGAGCAGGAGCCGGGACGACGAGCAACAGGGGTGTGTATGTCGGGACTGCAGCGGGGGAATGGAAGCTTCCGGCGCGGCGCTTCGTCGATTGGGTCTATGATTAGCGCGCCGGGATTAGCGCGCCGGGATTTTTGCCAAAGTCGGGCTAGATTGCATGGCTGGAATTGCGATTCTACCGCCGCCGAGGATGAGGGAGCCTGGTCTTCCTTTGCAAGGACACGGACTTGACGAGGACAAGGTTAGCGAGGGTTAACCATTTCCCGTAAACGCTCGTAGCGGTCCGTCGCATTGGTGGTCGTGCCGGATACTCTGAACCAGTGTGGTCGACCGGCATCCTCGCGCTCTTGCTGGGGTTGTTGGTTGGCCGGAACCGCAGCGATGCTCAGGGCCCGCTCGAGACATGGCAAAAGGCTCGGGACGGAGGGCGGGCCTTTGAGCGAGGGATCAGGAAAAGGGCGGCTAGAAAAAAACGAGTCTCGGGTCAGTCACGAGGCCGGGCCGCAAGTTCAAGACAGAGACAAAGCCGCGCACCTGCCGAGTCATGTCTCTAGGAAGCCGCCACCCGCACGCTCTCTCACTTTGTCGTCTTTGACCCTCGGCTCGACGACCTGCTCGACGGGTTTGACGCGGCACCGGCGAATCCGAACCCGCCGCTCTGTGCGTTCGGACCTTTCGGCTGGCGTGCAGCGCCCTGCTTAGAGGACGATGACACCAAGTCGGTCGACGAATTGGAAGCCGAGTTCGGGACGCTGGTTGCTGGCGAGCGGGAGCCTCCCCGACGAGAATTGGGGCGGGGAGCGCGGCCTCCTGATGTCGTCGCCCCGGACTTGTTGCCGCCCGTGTTCGTGATCGGTTTGGAACCCTTGGGCGAGCTCGCGCCCGCGCCCAAGGACATTTTCGCCATCCCGGTTTGCAACTCGCCTGCATCCTCGCCGTAAATCCTCCTCCGCGCTTCGAGGTACTCCTTCTCGCGTTCCGCCAGCGTCTTTTCCGTTCGCGGACGACCTTCGCTGCTCGAGGATCGACTCGCGCTGCCGGGCGTTCCGGTGGATGCCGCGGTTGGTCGTTTCAGGATCTTCAGGACGGGCGGACCGTTTGTCGTCGCAGCGGAAAGCGCAGCTGCCGGAGGGAGCCGAGTCGCGTTCGATGCAGATGGCAGTATCGAGTAGGTCGGTCGGAATGTGTTGCTGTTACGTTCGAACCGGCCGAGTGAGCGAGCGATGAGGTTTCGGAGAGCAAGAGGAACGACTCAAACGCTTGCTGCCATAGCCTGACATTGTCCGCCTGCGGTTGGTCGTCCCGCGTGTAGGCCTGCGAGTCCCTAAACGTCAGCACGCGCGTATAGAGTGCGTGGGACCCCCGCTCACCTCTTCCCAATCGTCCCACGCATTCCCGCGGCGGGCTTCCGGGAAAGCAGCAGTCGCAGCAGCGGCGGGCGGCAAAGGTGTCGGCATCGCAGTCAGCTAGTCGCAGTGCTCGTGGTTCTCAGTGCAGGAGAGCCAGAGGACTTTGCGTCGGAGAGACCGAGTTGATCACCACTCGAGGGGAGGCGAGCGGCGATCGAGCGGACTTGTGATTTTCGCCCTTGCTCTCGGTCAACACGGGATTTGATTCCCGCACGCCACCATGACAACAACATACTTTCCAGGAAGATGCGAGGCTACAAGAGGGGTCAGTAGTACAAGGAGGGTCTATAGCTGCGAGAAAAACCCCGGTTCTAAGACGGTCCGGGCCGCGGATCTATCCAAGTCGAGTTTGAGATGAACGCCGTCGCCGCTTTCGTAAAGTCGCCCACCGTGCCCGAGTTCTGGTACGCGAGGCTGTCGAACGGCGTAGTCAGCATGCGGGCAAGCAAGTAACAGCACCATCAAAGGCCAACCGCACCGGAAGTAGTGCACGAGCGACGCGTCGAGGCCGGCGAGCGAGTAGTTGGTCGCGGGGCCCGAATACTTGTACACGTCGTCGACGAGCAACGCAAAGCTGTCGTACCCTTGCGACACCAGGTCGGCACTGATCGGTTCCCACGCAACGATGCCCTCCGCGACGTAGCTCGCAAAGTTGGTCGAGTTGGTCAAAAAAGCAGGGAGCGGACTCCCCGTCGCGCCGTCGCCGACGAGCGACGCCGAAGTCTGCAGGATCGAGTCGAGGCCCCATCGCATGGCGCCGTCGATAAACATGCCGAGCAGGAAGCCTTGGAAGATGGCGGAAGGGCGAGTGACAAACGCCGTTCCAGGCATCAGGCAGACTCTACGGGGTGGGGCAGGGCGAGAAGACAAACCAGAGTCAGAAAATGTCGTCGCATACAGACGACTCGGACTCACGCGGCGATCCAGTGATGCAACCGGAGCTCGAGACCGGGTAGCGCAGCGAGCACGCCAATCACGGCTCCTCCGACAGCATACCACTTGAGGTAGTAGAAGAACCACCCCGTCCTCCGGATCACGCGGAGCTGGTTCAGAACGACGGCGACGAGAAAGATGACGAGGACAATGACGGCGACGAGTCCGCCCGGTTCTTGCTGAATATCGTGCGGCGTCAAGCGGTTGATCGGGATCCAGTCCAGCGAGACCTGCGTGGCGGCGGGGAAGCTCAAGTCAGGGACTCGCACTGTAAGGAGAAAAAAGAAGTGTCGACTCGCGTTCATGAGGATGCCCACCCAGAAGCCGGCGAGGTACCAGACCGTGCGCTCGAGGATGTAACCCGAATTTTCGAACGCTGGAGCGACCCAGCGCCACGCGTGTCGCCAAAAGGTCGAGCCGACAAACAGAACCGGCGCGAACCGTTCGAACGCGACCTCCAAGTCGGCTGGAAGGAGTGGGAGGGTCAGTCTCCGGAACTAAGCCGAGAACAGCCCCAAAGGGGACCAGCACGCACGCGGCATCGAGACGGGATCGCTCGCGAGGGCGTTGTGCCACGCTCCGACGCAGAGGAGGACCCAGAACCAGGTCTGCGGTGAAGGGCGGATGAAGAACGAAAAGACGGTCGACATGGCGACGTCGTACCCGAGGATGTCGTCGCGGAGGTCCTGGCAGCCCGTCTGACTAACCGCGTCAAGGAAGCGGTATGAGGAAGGGAACGTCGTGTCGAACGATTGGCTCCGAACGCCGTGCTGCTCGCCGCCGACAAAGCCGGTGAACTCGCCGACAAATTCGAGTTGACCGCACCCGCCACGGTGCTCGGTGAACAAGCCGTGCTGGATCGCGGCGGCGCAGATCCAGCTGTCGGCGCGGTACGTGTGCTCGGGATCGAACCCGCCGACGACGAGCGAATCGTACGAGATCGATTCGGCTCCGATCGCGTACGGGTTCAGGAGCTCGACGTCGAGCGCCAGCGAAGGACACCGGAACACAAACGTCGAGCCGGGTGTGTTTTCGCAGCCGGTGCCGTTGATGCCGCATCCCGTGTCGGCGAACCAGTACGAGTCGGTCGCGCCGATCCAGGTCGGCGTGCCGTGCGGCGTGCTCGTCTCGGTGAAGAACGACGCGCGGACGAGAAAGATGAAGCCGAGGAGCCACGCGAGCAAGAAGACGGGCGTCGTGAACTGGCGCCAGCGCCGCATCGGCGCAAGTTTGAGCGAGCACCACAGCTCGAAGCGGTGCAGTTGCGGGCCGACGAACGGGAGCGGGAACACGGGCAACTCGGTCTCGATCCAGGGCGGCGACGGTCCGCGGAGCCAGATCAGGGCTCGACCGATGCGAGGACGGCGTGCCCGGATTCGGACCAACCACGCGTCGAAGCGTTCGTCCCAGGGTCCGACGGGACCGAGCCTGACGCCCGCTGGCAGTCGAGGAGTATTCGTCGTCATCGTCGGCGTCGCAGTCCCCGAGCCGTCCGAAGCGCTCCGCGTCCAGCCTCGAATGCGCCCCGTCAGCATTCCGACCCATTCGCCGACTTGGGACGCCGACGACGACGAGCGTTTCCGGACCGCCGCCGCCGTCCCTTGTTCGAGGTCGCCGTCGCCATCGCGCTTCTCGCCCGGGATGGCCTTTTCCGCCTTGTCGAGCGAGTCGTCAGTGTCGGTGTGTACGTTCTGCGGCCTCGTCAGGTCAAATCCGGGCAAGACGACTTCGATCTCATCATGCGACGACGACGACGACAGCTCGGCGTCCGGCGATGAAGCGAGCGTCGGGATCGCGAGCTGCGATAAGCGATCGGGGGACCCCGAGGGCATGTCGGCGTGCGTGTGAGCCCTTGCACGAGCCTTTGTGAGCTCTCTATGCGGTTTCCGAGCGACAAGGAATCTGACCCGCTGCTGCAAAGCGATCAAGACGAAAAGTGGAGGTTTTTGCCCAAGATGAGGGGTTTGGGGCTGTCGTGCCGATTCTGGCGTCTCATGGGCCAGCACTCTATAGCCTGAAACAGAGAGCACAGTCTACTAGTTAGACTCGCTGAAAGAGGCTGAGAACGCAGAGAACAGGACCATTAAGCTCGGGCAGAAATGTGCCGCTGATGATGTGGCAGAAAAGCAAGCTGACGTGGCGCGATCGCAGGTCGTCTCGTGAGTTTTGCGTGAGTTGACCATTTTTGCTAGCTTGCGAGGAGTGCACCGTATAGACCATCCGGAGGGTACATAGAAGGACAAGGTGCGAGCCACCAATCCGATCGTGGATTTCGAACCGCGGACTCGATCCTCGTCATAACCGAGACCGTAGCCCAACGTGGCCACTCTTCGGACTCTTCCGTTCTGTTCGACCAGCAAGACCAGGGGTCAAGTGAAGGAGATCTTCTCGCGAGGTTCTTCTCACCGTTACGCATGCAGGAGGACCCTTCCTGTCGATCGGCCAGCCCGCGTGGCCCATGCCAAGTCAGTCCTCCTCGCTCGAATCCGGAATGTCGGCCTCCCTTTCTGCCAGCTGCCTCGCCTCGTCCGAGTTGCCTATCAAGCGCCCAAAAAAAAAAGGTCCGGTGTGGTCAGAGGTGACGCCTGTCTCTTTTCTTCTAGAAGTAGGCAAGGAAAGAAGGAGAGAAGAGGGAGCCAAACTCACGCGGCGGCGGGAGGGACGGTCTCGGTTTGTGGTGGCGTGAAGAAGACGGAGGAGGAGGTCCTTGAGTCGGCGGTTGCTGTTGGTTCACGATTACTGCCCCCGGCGTCGTCATCGCCGCCGCTGCAGCAGCAGCTGAAGCCCTCGCCGCATGTTGCTGCTGTTGTTGCTGAACCGCCGCGGCGGTCATGATCCTCGGATAGTGGTCCACCCTGGTAGAAGGAGGAGGAGGAGGGGTGGCAGCGACAGAAGACGAGGACCGGATCCTTGCCATCTGAGCGTTCACTTGCTGAGAAAGCAGGCTCGTAACCCGTGCCGACGAGGAAGAAGAAGCAGCTGCCGCCGCCGCCGCAGACGAGCGAGACCTGCTGCCTATACTCGACCGTGCCCCCGCTCGACGCGCCGCCGTCGTCGTCATCTTTCTAGACACAGAAGCCGACGAGCTTCCATCTCCATCCTCCGCAGACGACGCGTCCTCGTCGTCGTCCGACTCGGCCGATTCCGAGTCGGAATCGATATTGGGAGCGACGCGTTGGATCGCCGAAGTGGCAGTCGTCGTCGCCGCTCTGAGGAGGTCCGGACGGACGGCAGGATTCGGGCGATCGGCCGGAGCGTGAGCCTGCGATTGAGGCTGAGGGTGGACGACAACGTCGACGGCTCGCCCGGAGCGAGTCTGCCGAGTTCGTGCAGAGGGGCCGGCTGCTGCTGCTCCTCCTTCTCCTGCATGGACATTCGCCGCCGCCGCTCCACCTCGACTCCGCTTCCTAGGTCGTTGCTTCCGGCCGCCGCCCCCAGAATCGTCATCATCGTCGTCATCCTCGCCCTCTTGCTGTCTTCGATCCCCTCCTGGGACAATAGTCACCGGCTGCCATTCATCTTCATCCTCGTCCGACGACGATGATGATGATGACGATGGCGAGGAATCCATCGCTTTCAGCTCATGCTCGAGTCGTTTCTGTTGTTCCGCCGCTGCCGCCGCCGCCGCTGCTGCTGCTGCTTGTCGAGCCGCGTACGAGGCTGGGACTTTGGCGCCGTACGATGGATGTGGCGGCTGTTGTTGTCGAGGCGAGGAAGAAGAAGACGGCGGAGCTCCTGCGGTGGCGACACCGCGCAAAGTCGAAGGCGACACGGGTTTCTGGCTGACGCCGAGAGAGGAGGACGATGGGATCTCTCCAAAGTCTTCCACTTCGGCGCGAGGTGGTGCGACGCGTTCAGGCGGATTTCGGCTCGGATTCGGCGAGGCAGCCGCACGGGGCGACGATGACGGTTTCCTCCTTTTTTCGGCGCTAGCGGCGGCGTTGACGGGCGAGAAGGTGGCAGGATGGTGCGAAGGCGACGATGCCGACAAGGGGTTGAGCAACGACGCGAGGCTGCCAGCCGAGACGGGTCTCGGCGGAGTTTGGGGGCGAGTTTCTTTCGCCTCCTCCTTTTCGGTGCCTTTCTCCGATAAATCGGGTCGATCACCAGAAGAAGAAGCGGACTGAGCAGTGACCGAATACGAGAACGGGAACGACGAGAACGGGTTGGGGGCCGACGAGGAGAAGAAGGATTTCGCGTGCGCGTGCAACTCGTCCTCGGTCGGGACGGCCGGAGTCTTTGGCGGGGGCGGTTTCGACGAGCGGTCGAGTTTGAAGGTAAAGTGCGAGTCGAGCGGTTCGAGCAGCCAGGTCTGTTGCGGGGGTTGAAGGGTTCAGCCAAGACCGCGAGTCGTCCGGACGCAGACCGACTCACCTGTGCGACGGGGTCCCAAATCAAAGCGACTTCGTACTCTTTCGCGGGAGTTTCTGTCGCCGTAAAGCGGTGCTCTCCGCCTGCGCGCTTGGTGGGATGCGCCGCCCAGATGGTGGCAGTCTGGTCGGGCGGCGGCGCTTGAAAGACGGTCGCGGGCTTGTCCGGATCGACCGAAGCTGGTTTGCCGTGGTCTGCAGGCGGTTCAGGTGAGCTTCCCGCACAGATATTCAGAGTCAAGAGAAGAGGAGCGGCCTTGCACTTGAAGGCGTAGAGATGGTCGCGTCCGGGTTGCGACTCGGAAGGGTGCGCCCTCCGCTTGGCGAGCTGCTGGAACGCGACACTCGGCTGCACGCGCTCGTCGGCCATCTGCGGCAGTGCAAGAGCCCGAGTCACAGCTCTAGAGGAGGCTCGAGTGCGGGCCCAAGTGGGGGAGGCGAGAGCGGTCGAGGGGAGGTTCAGAGGAGAGCTCGCCCCCACAGCGTCGCGTCGCGTGTCCCTTTCTTCTTCGAGAACTGCCCGTAGCCATGGCGTATCAGCAGCCGGGTCAACAGCCACAACAACAGGGGCAGCAGGGACAACAGGGGCAGGGGCAGGCGTACGGGCGGGGCCAGGTCCCGTCCTTCATCGCGTCGAACCAGCAGGCGTACGCCCTCCAGCAGCAGCAGCATGCCCAGAAGCTCGCGTACGAGCAGCAGCAGCTCGCCCACGACAAGCAGCAGCGCGACCTCGCCCTCTTTGGGCCCACGCGCGTCCCGCCGCCGACCGACTATGTCTACTTTGACCGGAACCCGAAACCGTTCCGCAAAGACACGCTCGAAAAGGCCCAGGCCGCGAAACTCAAACTCGAGCACTACTACCAGAAGCAGGTCCAGGAAGCGATCGAGCGCAACACGCGCAGGACCCAACTCGAGAAGCAACTCGCCGGCGACCACTCGATCCCCGACGACCGCAAGGCGCGCCAGCTCGCCCAACTCGGACGCACCGAGTCGTCCTTCTTGCGCCTCCGCCGCACCCGTTTAGGGCTCGACGACTTCCGCACCGTCAAGGTCATCGGCAAGGGCGCGTTCGGAGAGGTCCGCCTCGTCCAAAAAGTCGACACGGGGAAAATCTACGCCATGAAGTCGCTCAAAAAGGCGGAAATGTTCAAAAAGGACCAGGTCCGTCCTGTCATCGGGTGTGCATCACGCGTCACATAGACTGACTCAGGGGACCCCCGCCGCAGCTCGCGCACGTCCGCTCCGAGCGCGACGTCCTCGCCGAGTCCAACTCGCCGTGGGTCGTCCAGCTGTACTACTCGTTCCAGGACGCCAACAACCTGTACCTCTTGATGGAGTTCCTCCCCGGCGGAGACTTGATGACCATGTTGATCAAGTACGACACCTTTTCCGAAGACGTCACGCGGTTCTACATGGCCGAGTGCGTCCTCGCGATCGAGGCCGTCCACAAACTCGGCTTCATCCACCGGTGCGTGTGTGTGCGCGCGGGCGCGCGGCATTTCTCTCCTGCGAGTAACAACACAGTGGCTGATCTCGGAACAAGGACGCCCCACGCGCGTGCAGCGACATCAAGCCGGACAATATCCTGATCGACAAGGACGGTCACGTCAAGCTGTCGGATTTCGGCCTCTCGACCGGCTTCCACAAGCAGCACGACTCGGCGTACTACCAACGCCTCCTCGACGGCGAGGCGGCCGCTTCCGGAGGAGGAGCAGCGGCGGCGGGGGCGACGGCGACGCCGCGGCAAGGGACGGGCGCGGCGGGAGCGGGAGGGCGCAACTCGGTCGCGCTGAATCCGATCAACTTGACCGTCAGCAACAAGGACGCGATCGCGACCTGGAAGGCCAACCGGCGAAAGCTCGTAAGCGTGTTCCTCCCGCCCTCCCGACATGGGACTGACGTGAGCTCACTCGACGCGTTTCAACGAACCGCAGGCCTACTCGACAGTGGGCACTCCGGACTATATCGCGCCCGAGATCTTTCTCCAACAAGGGTACGGGCAAGAGTGCGACTGGTGGTCGCTCGGCGCCATCATGTTTGAATGCCTCGTCGGGTACCCGCCGTTCTGCAGCGAGAACGCGCACGACACGTACCGCAAGATCATCGACTGGAAGAACCAACTGTACTTTCCCGACGATGTCAAGCTCAGTTGGGAAGCAGAAGACATGATCCGGAGGTGAGTCTCGCGTGCGCTGTTGATCGAGGATCTTAGGGTTATCATCGCCGTCATGCTGATCTCCCCCGCCTCGCTCGCACCAGGATGGTGACCTCGGCGGACCAGCGATTGGGTCGCAACTCGGCCGACGAGATCAAGGCGCACCCGTTCTTTGCCGGCGTCGACTGGACCACGATCCGCAATATCGAATCGCCCTTTATCCCACAACTCCGGTGCGTTCCGTGTTCTCCTCGATCGTCTTTCTCTTTTAAAGCCAGCAAGCTGAGAAGAGAGAGAATTTGGGAACTGACGCTTTTCTGACACGCAGCTCGTTGACCGACACGTCCTATTTCCCGACCGAGGACCTGAACGACGTGCCCGAACAACCGACCGGCGCCGACTCGTCCGGAGCGGTCGACAACCGCCAGTTGGCGTTCCTCGGCTTCACCTTCCGCAGGTACGAAGGCGCGCCGAATCACAGTCCGTGGTGAAAGCCGGTCAGCTTTGGAGCCTCTCCCGCCCTCTTCTTCGCCCCGCTTGCATCGTTCATTCTCCGCCGCCAGATACTGTGCCATGCCCTCACGACGCTCTGTAGCTGTAGACCCTTTCTCTCCGTCTCTTTACGATCCTTTCCCCACGTGACGCCACCGCATTGATTGCATCGAGCACACAATCCCTCTCACGAGATACTTTCGAGTCGCACCGTTGGTCTCGGCTCAGTGCTATCATCGACCGAAAGCAGTGATTGCGCTCGGCATGTGTGCTTGTCTTGCGGCGCGGATTTCCCTCAGCGGTTTCACCGATGATGAATTTTGGGAAATGCCTTTCTCTTGCCGTTCTGCACAAACAGCCTGTCCCGGCCATCGGTATGTCAGGTCGCGAATTCACTGATGCTTGCACAGGATCTTGAGTATGGAAGAAGCGAGCGAAGCTGTAATAGCAAGAACATTCGAGACCGGAAAGCTCGTTTCTCAGGTGGCAACTCATACCAACTTGTACGGAGTCGCCGGAACGCGTACTTATTGGGTTACATATGGCCTGTGCTCTTTATAGCGGCCCTCCCGGTGCTCCGAAAGTCGAGCGCGCCTGCGGAGGGCAAGCCAGGTCCAGGTCTCGAGCACAAACGTTTCTCCGTTGGGGATCATCCCGACTTTCTTAGGGTCGGAACATCGAACTGGTATGTGCAGCCGGTAGCATATAGTTGTCGGCTGAGAATGAGAGAGCACTGCCAGGATGCGCGCCCAAAACGGATGTGCCGCCGCTGCTCCGGAGTAGCATAGATGCGCTTCGTCCAAGACGGCTCGGCCTGGTCGACATTGCGCAGAGACGAATATAGCGCCCTCGAAAGTGTCATCGGAGAGCATGCTTCCCGATCTTTTCTTGGTGTCTAGGCGCGAGATTCCAACGGCTGGAATCGTGCGCAGAGTCAAACAATTAAAGGTGCTCGCTCGACTTGGAGAAAAATGGCGCTTCGCTCGAGCTCAGCCGCGTGCCTTTCGCCACTCCCAGCAGTCTCGGCACGCCAGTCTGCCTCGAACGCTGCTAATAGAGCTTCGACTCGCTCGGGCAGGCGCTCCACTGCCCGGCCATCGTGCAACCGACGCCATCCTCGGACAAGCCGAGGAGGAAGATGAACGCGAGCCCTCTCCGCCCAGCACACGCTCCGGACCTCTCTCCTGCCGCTACCACAAGGCGACCAGCAGGCTTGCGGCCTGCTATGACTCGTGGGGACCCCGGTGATACGCTTTGAAAGCAGGAGCTCGGCTTCGAGGCGACGGTGGCGGACGGCACTCCGTTCATCCCGACTCGTTCGCTTCACCCCTCGCTCGGGCAAGGGTGTCGCTTCTCTACATCCAGAGTCACGGCTTGCTTGTCCGATTGCGGCGGCCTCCAACCTCAACATTGACAACGTCAGCGCTTGAATCGGGCGCACGGTCACGCTCGCCAGCTGAACCACATCTCGTCAATAAACCGGAGTCCGCCAAAGCTTGGTCTTTTCAGGTACAATCCTCGCAACGGTGCCAGAGCAGCCAAGACATGGGCGACGGCAGCGCCATCGAAGCATCACGAATACCGGGCAGGAAGGACCGAGAATGCGCTTGCTGCACCTCATCGGCGGAAGCTGGTCCGGCATCCGGCTCGAAAGCGCCGCACACCCGATACACAGCACAGTCGGTTGGCTGGCGCTCGGAAGGCGCTCGCTGTTGCTCGCTGGGTGGGAGAACGAGGACGTCCGTCCAGCAGAGCCGGCATTGCGGCGTTTTCCGGTGCGCAGCGATTCGAGGACACGCGATGACTGACTCCATATTGATCCCAAGCAGAGCTTCCTGACGAGCGATAAACATACAGTACAGGCGAGGGTGTGCATGTGGCCCGAGCTGCAGGGTGCCGGTTGCGACGAGTTGCCGCGCGCCGGTGGAACTTGGCGTTCGGCGATCTCGGCGTCGGCGGCGATCTCGCCCGGTCGTTTCACGAATCACAAGCCAAGTCGTCGCCCCTTCATCCTCTCACAGCACCACACCGCAACCCTATACCCGAAACACGACGAACGACCATGTCCTCTTCTGACGCTCCCGCGTCCACGACCAAACTCGCCGGCGCGCCGCCTCCAGTCCTGCCGCCCAGCCCGGTCGAGACGATGAAAGCCGAGCGAGCGCGTTCCCAGGGCATCTTTGACCTCCGGCGGATGCAATTCGCCATGGGGAACGGCGAGCAAGGTGAGCAATCCTCTGTTGAACCATGTCCTTGGATCGACCACCTTTTCGAACGAGATGACTGCGATTTCAGGCGCCCGTCAACCGGCATCTCTCTCTCTCTCTCGATTCTGGCATACTGACTCTTTTCGCCGGCTGCGACAGAGATTATCCTGAAGGAAAAGTTCATGATGGAACTCGAGCGCGATCCGCTCTTCAAGGTCGACGACATCCACGACCTCACCAAGGACCAGATCCGCGAGCGCACCATGGCCAAGTTGTGAGTGGCGGCCATTGCGAGCGCCTCCTGGCTCTCCGCTGACGCACAGAGGTCCTCGATGATGCGACAGCTCGTCCCTCATTCACTGGATCGTGAACGAGCGAGTCGACGTTTTCCAAAAGGTGCGCTTCGGCTCGTGACACGCGATGCAGCTACGCACCGGAAGGCTCACAAGTTTTCGAAACTCTGCAGCGCCTCAACGTCATTTCCCTGCTTGATCCCGGCTTCTATACTCGGTGCGTGCGGCGAACACGTCCAATTCTGCTCCCCAAAGTTCAGCGGTCCCTGGCGCTGGCTGACTTCTTTCGTGGTGGCTGTTGCCCGCACAGCTACGGCGTCCACATGGGTCTGTTCCTCGGCGCGATCCGCTCTGGGGCAACCCCGAATCAGGTCTGTGGCACGAGTGAAAGCGATTACGAGAGCCGCAACTCACGCGCAACGCCACTCCCGCAGATGAGCTACTGGATGGACAAGGGCGCGTTGAGCTTGCAAGGCCTGATCGGCTGCTTCGCCATGACCGAGATGCGCGGCGTGAGTCGGGTTCACCGTGCCGACTGCGAGCATCAACGACTGACGCGAGAACGACCGAACGCAGGGCTCGAACGTCGCCGGACTCGAGACGACGGCCACGTTTGATGAAAAGTCGGACGAGTTTGTGATCCACACCCCACGGGTGGAAGCGACCAAGTGGTGGATCGGCGGTACGTCCTCTTTCGGAGCTACAACCAAAGAATTCGCAGCACAACTGACTCGGAATATCGCACCAGGCGCGGCCCACTCCGCCACGCACGCGGCTGTATTTGCTCAGCTCATTGTCAAGGGCAAGTACCACGGCGTCAAGACGTTCATGGTTCCGCTCCGGAACCCCAAGACGTACCAGCTCTTGCCCGGCATCGCCATCGGTGACATCGGCAAGTTCGGGTTCCCTGTTTGCAGAATGTGCCTACAGACACTGACAAGACAACGATGTACAGGCAAGAAGTTTGGCCGCGACGGAATCGACAACGGCTGGATCCAGTTCACCAACGTTCGGATCCCGCGCGAGTACATGCTCATGAAGCACACCCAAGTCACCCGGAACGGCGAGGTCCGAGACCCGCCTTTGGCCCAGCTCACCTGTGAGTTTTGCGGCTGATCATGCCCGCCGAAGAACACCTGCTGACCGGGAGACCTCGACACAGACGGCGCCTTGCTCGGAGGTCGCTGCTCCATGGTCGCCGACTCGGCCGAGGTCGCGAAAAAGGCCTTGACGATCGCGATCCGGTATGCTGCCGTGCGACGGCAGTTCAAGTCCGGCGATGCAGAGGTGAGCGCCAGCCCAATCCTAAAGGAAGCTCGATCAGATCACTCACGGGACACCCGCGGACCCCCCCAGCTCGAAACGGTCTTGCTCGACTACCCGACCCACCAGCGCCGCCTGCTTCCGTTGCTGGCGCAGGCCGTCGCGATGGGCTTCACCTCGTACCAGGTCACGGCCATGTACGAAGCGATGACGGCGCAGCTCGAACACTTTGGCGCCGACTCGGACGAGGCCGAGACCAAGGCGGTCCTCGACAACTTGAAGGAGACGCACGCGACTTCGGCCGCCTTGAAGGCGTGCTGCACGTGGGCCGCGCTCGAGACGATCGAAAAGTGCCGCGCTTCGCTCGGTGGCATGGGCTACAGCGCGTACTCGGCCCTGCCGAGTATGTACGCCGACCAGGCCGTCCAGGCGACGTGGGAAGGCGACAACACGATCCTCATGCTCCAGTCCGGTCGGTCGCTCGTCTCTTCGTACGGCGACGCCCTCAAGGGGATCCGACTCCCCGGCGGGTCGGCGTACCTGAACGGCTTGCCCGGCGTCTTGACGACGTCGTGCCCTTCGGACGACGCCACCCTGCGGCTCGACACGCTCGAGCAGGCGTGGGACTGCGTCTCGGCCAACGTGGTCCGGCAGGCGTTTGAAAAGTACCAAGAGGCGCTCAAGGTGCAGAAGCTCACTCGCGAAGAGGCGCTCGAGGCGTGCTCGCAGGAGCGGTTCGTCGCTGCCAAGGTTCACACCGCCGGCTACCTCTACCGGTGCGTCTCCCCAATGTCGCGGCCTTCTTGCTGTGGAAAACTGACACCCTCCTCGCACGGACAGGATGTTCCACGACGCCGTGATCGAGCTGTCCAAGACTGAACCGGCGTCGAACGGCGTCGTCAAGACGCTCGACGACATCTGCCGGCTGTACGGCTGCTGGGCGATCGAGGAGAACGCGGCGTACTTCCTCAAGTACAAGTTCTTCTCGCCGAAGCAGATGGACATCATCACGGCCGAGGTCACTCGCCTCTGTGCCGAGCTGCGCACGTGCGCGGTGCTCCTCACCGACAGCTTTGACTTTTCCGACCACATCGTGAGTCCGGGCAGCCAGGGAGGGCGCACGGTCCAGTTCTAACTGCGACTTGTCAAAACAGATCAACTCGCCGTTCGGCTGCTACGACGGCAACGTGTACGAGCGCTACTTTGCGCGGGTCAAGGCATCGAACCCGCACAACCCGGTGGCACCTTGTGAGTCGCGTTCTGCATGCCGGGCGGGTGTGAGGCTGAGAAACTGACGAATCCGCCACCCGCAGACTTTGAGCGCGTGATCAAGCCCCTGATCGAGCGCGAGCCGCTCGAGCTCGTCGACGACGTCGACCAGATCGACCTCGACGGCGAGATTGCCGAGATCCAAGCCGAGCGGGAACAGAACGAGCAGGAACGGGTCGCGGCCAAGAAGGCGAAGCGGGCGAGCAAGGCCATCGAGAAACCCGAGTCGGTGTGAGGGGCGATTTTTCCTATCTGAAAGTAGTGCAAACCGTAGACGTGTTGTATAGCCCTGTGCACCCATCTCAATCTTGGCGTGAGGTCCGCGGCGTTTCACGGAGATGACGGATCACCGAGCACCGCCTCGCCGACTCAGATGATGAGACTTTGACTGGACTTGGCTTCTCTTGACCGCTCACTGGAATCGCACGCATTCCGAAAGATGGCGTACAACCAGCAGTGTGAGTCGCACTAAGGATCCGAAGTTCTCTCCGAATCCTCGCCGCCAAAGTCGCCCTTCTCCCGTCCCCGCCACAAACCAAGCGATCCCGCGGGAGGTCGCATTTCCCCCAAAAGACACAGCGATGAACTGACGCCCTTTGCAATGGTCTAGACGGGCAACAACCGCAGTACCCGCAGCAGGCGTACTACCAAGGTCCGCCGGGCGGAGGAGGGGACAAGGGTCCGCAGATGTACCAGAACGGCGCTCCCGGAATGCAGCAGGGCTACTACCCGCCGCCGCAGCAAGGCCAGTACCAAGGCCCCTATCAAGGGCAGCAGGTGCGCCTTCTATCCCTTTCTCAACGCTTCCGGATGGTCAGGGCGAATGACTGACGATCCCTGTCCGCTCCCGCCACCACCACCGCTTTCCTTCCTCGCCCGCACTGCGCCTCTGTCCGCATCGCCATGCACATACACAATCTCATCGCTCGGTATATGCATTCGACGCTCTCATCGAATCGAATCCCAATTCCGCAAACGAGGGGGAACAGCCAATGTACTACGGCCAGCAGCCTCAGCCGAACGTCGTCGTGCAGCAACAGCCGCGAGACTCGGGTCCTGGTCTATGCACTTGTTGTCTAGCTTGCTGCGCAGGATTGCTGTGGTGCGTACAGGGTCTTTTCTCATCTTTTGGGCGAGAAATCCGGTCCCAGAGAACTTGAAAAAGAGCTGACGCCCTTCGAAACCGCCACCCGCAGCCTCGACTGCCTCTTCTAAGCAGCCACACGTTCCAGACCACCACCACCATCATGACTTGACATACTCCGACCCATATACCCCTAGGCTCTCTCTCCCTCCGTCCCTCTCGCGACTCTCGCCCTCGGTCCACTTTTTTCTCGACGGACGATCTGCCCAAGCTCTGTTTTCGCCTCTCCATAACCGTCACACGTAGCCATCTACACACACTCAACGACTTCTACTTTATCCACCATTCCTCGCGGCAGAGCGGAACCGAAAACCGTGCGCTCGCGCACATCGCGCGAAGGAGAGTCAAGAGGCCTGTCGAGCTTGTGCTGACGCCGTCGTCGCACGCTGCACAGCCGTGAACGAGCTTCGGTGAGAGTTCGATCTCTTTCGTCCCGTCCCGAAAGAACAAGCTGTTCGCGAGAAACACGAAAGCGCGCACGCAAGGCGGCAGTGCGGTACCGAGAAGCTGTTCTGGATCGAGACCTTTGGCGCTTTGCAGAGGGGTGAGTAACATTCAGAAAAGCCATGAACCGCTTCCTTCGGTCCGGCCGTGATAATGGCAGCTTGGGCTTCGCTCGCACAAACCGAGGGTACCGTCGCGGGTCCAAAGATCGTCCTTCAAACTCCTGCTGAAACGCCGAATACGGAATGTATGACAAATGAAAGACACGAATATAGACGCTTGTCCCTATCGCGCCGCCTGCGACGACGACGACGATGATGGCGCGCGCTTCTGAAAGACGGGACTCGCGGCGCCGCTTTCGGCGAGGTCTCGGATCTCGGATTCCGACAGCCCGTCGAGGCGATGCAAGAGGTATTCGACCTGTGCGTGTGCGTGTGCGTGTGCGTGTCGGAAACTTTTCGTCAGCCTTCTTCTCGCCTCACGTACTGAACGGGAGAAAAAAAAAAAAGCAAAGACCTGAACCCGACGAACGCACCTCTACATCCTTGGTGAGCGGGATGATGTACTCCTCATACAACCTGACCACCTCCTCCGGCCTGACTTTGGCCCCTCTTTCGGGTACCGGGTCCCCCTCGGGTCCCAACTCGGCGCCGTACCACCTCGCCTTCTTGTCCAACCTCCGCAACAAGGCGGCTTCGACGGCGGGTTTGGTGATCAGGGCGAGGAGGGCGGGAGGGTTGGGAGTGAGGATGTGAGGGATGAAATCGGCGGGTTGGGAACGGAATTTCGATTCCGAGACGAACATGCCTGCGGGGGGGCATTCGCGGTGCGTCAATGAGACAAGCAAGAATTTCTCACGGGTTGAAAAAGGCCTCGCTCGGTCGCTCGCTCGCCCGCCCGCCCCGCGCGCTCACCATAGTGGATCCTCCTCGAGATGGCCTGGAGGGCCTCGAGGTCCCTCGTCGCCGCCGATCCATAATTGCCATCGTCGTTCTCCTTGCCCAACCGTTCCGTCACGACGCGCGTGATCGAGGGGACGATCTGGTGGACGTAGAACTGCATGATCCGGTCGTTGACGTTGATCCCGGTCGGGTCGTACAGGAGGGGAGGGTACTCGAGTGGCGGGAGGATGGCCGAGGGGAGTTGGGAGCGGGGCGTGAAGGGGTGTTCGTCCGGGCTGCGGGCGGGTGGTGCACGTTGTGTGAGTCGAGCGCGTTGCCCTGTAAGGGGAAAGATTGGGGCTACGGTCTGAACGCAAGACAGGTCCCTCCCCGAGGAAAAGGAACAACGCGGCAAGAACTTACCTGTCATAGCGACGAATCTTGGCTGAGGGCGAGGAAACGGGGTCAGGGGTCCATCTACGAGTATTATTGATTTCCAGAGTAAAAGGAGCCCGCGACTCACCATGCACGGTCTCCGTCTCCCTGAGCAACCAGTCGATCCAACTGCTCTCGAGTCCGAGGTCGGCGAACCCCTTTGGGTCGTAGATTCTCGGGTTGTGCGCGAACGAGGCGCGTTCGATCAACACTGTCCGCGGTCGTGAAACGGGGTGGTTAGTACTCCAAGAGTCCGGAGAGAGTTGAAGAGGGAGGCTTGCGGAAGATGATGGTGTCCTCCAAGCGGGTCAGGGTTCCTCGGATCTGCAGGCGGGCAGGGCGGGCGAGCGGGAGATTAGCTGTACTCCGCCCCCTTCCCCGTAGCTGATCCGCGAGACTGACGCTGTTCAGGTCGAGCGGGTCGTCTCCGGCCGCTTCGCCCGGGGTCATGAAACTGCGAATGCGAGTCAGTCATTAGGGTCAGGGGCGGACTGGAGAGGGACTCACTTCATCGTCGGCGTGTTTCAGCCGAGTGAGTGATCCAAGAACTGACCACAGTATGATGCGTCGGCTGGCAAGTGATCGAGACGGAGAGAGCGAGGCTCGTCAGGGGGAAGTCAAAGTGACGCGGAAGGAGAGAAGGGCGGCGAGAGTGAAGAGGCGAGCGAGCGCTCCCACCCACCGAGACCCGTCTGCTACGCACCCAGTAGAGAGGCACAAGAGGGATGCTCGCCAGGAACCTGCTCCGATCCGCCGTACGCGCACCCGTGAGTCCCCGCTCCTGCCCTCTTGCCACGCCGTCGCAGTCTGCGCACCGCACCGCCCAATCGGCTACTCGCTCTTCGGTCGGCCATTCCCGCGCATCGCCTCACGGCCCCGGGGGCTGGGAGGGAATGGACTCGCTAGGGGAGTGTGTTCTTGGAAACTGACCGTGCCACGCCCCCCCTTCGACTCGCGCCCCCTGGACCGCCGCACGCACGCACGCACGCTCGCCAGGCCCTCCGGACGCGGTCCCTCGCGACGACCGTCTCGTCCTCGCCGTCGCCGCTCACGCAGATCTCGACCCTCCCGAACGGCCTGACCGTCGCGACCGAGGCCTCGTCGAGCGCCTCGACCGCCACCGTCGGCGTCTGGATCGACGCCGGCTCGCGCGCCGAGACCGACTCGACCTCGGGCACGGCGCACTTTCTCGAACACATGGCCTTCAAGGGCACGGGCAAGCGGTCCCAGCACCAGCTCGAACTCGAGGTCGAAAACTTGGGCGCCCACCTGAACGCCTACACGTCGCGCGAGCAGACCGTCTACTACGCCAAGTCGTTCTCGCACGATGTGGCCAAGTCGGTCGAGATCATCAGCGACATCCTGACCGGCAGCAAGCTCGACCAGGGCGCGATCGAGCGCGAACGGGACGTCATCCTCCGCGAGCAGCAAGAGGTCGACAAGCAGCTCGAGGAGGTCGTGTTTGACCACTTGCACGCCGTCGCGTTCCAGCACCAACCCCTCGGCCGCACCATCCTCGGCCCCAAGGAAAACATCCTCTCGATCCAGCGCGACGACCTGGTCAACTACATCAAGCAAAACTACACCGCCGACCGCATGGTCCTCGTCGGCACCGGCGGCGTCGAGCACGCCTCGCTCGTCGACCTCGCGTCCCAACACTTTGGCCAGCTCCCGACCTCGCAGTCGCCCATCAAGTTGGGCGAGTCGTCCAACAAGACCAAGCCCGACTTTATCGGCGCCGAGGTCCGCGTCCGCGACGACACGATGCCGACCTGCAACGTTGCCATCGCCGTCGAGGGCGTCGGCTGGAACTCGCCCGACTACTACCCCATGCTCGTCGCCCAGTCCATCATGGGCAACTGGGTGCGTTTACACTTTCTCTATGGAGGGGGCGGTTTCCGGCGATCCGAACCTCGCCGCGATCCTCCCGCGGAGATCTCCTGCCCCTTCCGAGGAGGTCCTCCCGAACCCCTCCCACAGGAAAACCCCTTTGTTCCTTCCTGCGTACTGACTTGAGGTTTTTCGCCCCACCGCTCCACACAGGACCGATCCCTCGGCGCGCAATCGCTCCTGTCGAGCCGCTTCTCGCACATCGTCAGCAGCAACAACCTCGCCAATTCCTTCATGTCCTTCTCGACGTCGTACTCGGACACCGGCCTCTGGGGCATTTACCTCGTCAGCGAGAACCACACCAACCTGGTACTTCCTCATTCTTAGCGCTAAAGTTCAAGTGAACTCGAAACTGACTCACTCGAGTTTCTACAGGACGACCTCACCCACAACCGCACGTCTTCTTTCCCTTTGCGTTTCTACAGGGCACCGCGTACTGACTCTGTACGATTTCGGGCGTTTCCAGTGTTCAAGGAGTGGCAGCGACTCGCGACTCACCCGAGTGACACCGAGGTAAGTACACGTGCTCCCAGCAACGCACCCGGAACCAGGTACTGAACGCTATTTCCCCCTCCCCCAGGTCGCCCGCGCCAAGGCTCAGCTCAAGGCGTCGCTCCTGCTCGGCCTCGACGGCACCACCGCCGTCGCCGAAGACATTGGTCGCCAGATCGTCACCTCGGGTCGCCGCCTCGCGCCGCAAGAGATCGAAGCCGCGGTCGACTCGGTCTCGGTCGGCGACGTGATGCGCGTCGCGAAAAAGTACCTCTGGGACAAGGACATTGCGGTCGCGGCGGTCGGTCGCGTCGAGGGTCTCCAGGACTACAGCCGGGTACGTTCCGCAACACGCCTTTTTTCCTCTTGGATTCTGGGTGCCTTCTTCTCGTGTGAGCTGACATGCCGCCGCCCACAGATGCGCGCCGAGATGTCGTCGCTCCTCTGGTAAAAAAGAAAGATGAACCCCCGCACAGCAGAAGTAGGAGGAGGAGGAGGAGGAGAGGAGGAGATTACAAGTTTTAGTGTATGTTCTGTTCCGCCCTAAATCCCGCTTGGCGCAAGCGATTGCGCAGAGAGAGAGAGAGAGCGAGGCGGCGCCGGAGTTGTGTCGCGGGTCGGGTTTCCTTTTTCCTGCCTTACGTTCGAGCCCGCTTGCTTGGGGCGCCCCGATCACAACTAGCAAGTTTTCAAGTAAGCGAGCGTGCGAGTGAGAGATTCCAAGTATAGTCCGCTTCGAAAATTCGAAACTGCGGCTCCCGGATGACGAAGGACGGCTGGGTTCTGCTGCTCTCTACATAAACATCGCTCGCGCGGTCTCCGGCGCAGAGGCTATTCGATACTCAGGGAGCGCATTCGGCCGCACTACGCCCGCTGCCCAAGCACTCAGGCCGTCACCGACGTTGATCTGCACCTGTAGGCTTTCCCTCGGACTCGAGCTGCTGCGACGCTTTGCTCCCGACTGTCGCTCGCCGCGATCAGAGCGTGTGCATAAGTTCAGCAGGGCATAGTTCCGGAACCACAGGTGAGCCTCTGCTTCTCATCGAGCGCGCACCCGGATGCCGAGTCGATCTGGCGATGACCGCACCGCTCAAGTGGGGGCGACTCTCAACCCCCAAGGACGGCGTAGCCAGGCCGGAGCACTCCACTAAAGCACCCAAAAAGGCCCAAGTCGCAGCAACCGAACCCCGCTGACGAGGAGGATCACCGTGTTGCAGCCGCTCCTCATGGCGGCGCAGTTCCAGTCCAACAACCCGTTCCGACGACCGCCGACGACGCAGAGATCTTCGTCCCTCCTCGTGCCCATTCACGACGACGACGACGTTGTTGAACAAGAAACCCCGGCGAGACGGCCGCGGAACCCGGTCCGGACGTCGAGTCTCGCTTCAGAGCTCGGGATCCTGCCGCCTCCCACAGTCGCGACCTCACTCGAACCGCCGCCCGAGTCCCCCTTGCACTTGACGCCACTCCGTGCCCACTACCTCAAGCGCGAACTCGTCACGCTCGAATTCGTCAAAGAGCTCCAGCAGCTCGATTCGCCCGGAGCGTTGTCGGTCCTCGGCCCGCCGTTCTTGCCGAAATCGCGCTTCGTCAACGGCGTCCCGCAACCTGCGCCGCCGCCCGGGTCGGAAGCCGCGAGGCGAGAAGAGCAAGAGTACGAGGCCCAGGTCGACTTGCCCTTTCTCCGCTTCGTGTTTCACCACTTTGTCCTCACGTTCCCGTTCCTCGTCGCGTGCCCGCCGACCTTCTACTCGCACAAGCTGCAAGCGTTCGTCTACTCGTTCGTCGCCCGCAACATCTCGACTTCGGACGAGCGCGAACACGACACGAAACGGCGCCGCGTCGCCGGCAAAGTCGAAAAGCACCTCGGGTTGGTCATGAGTGCCGCGATCAAGCTCGTCGAGAACAACGGACGCGAGGAGGTGGTCCGGATCGAAGACGACGGAACGTCCCATGCCGGAGCTCCGGCGACGCAACAAAAGGCGGCCAACGAGCCGAACGCGGGCCTCGTCATGCTCAAGAAACGCGGCGCCCTGACCATGGTCGAACGCGCCGACGAAGCCTTCTCGATCAACGTCGTCTCGGTGCGGACGCAGAGTACCAAGACGAGGATGCGGACGACAAAGAAACACGAAGAGTTTATTGTCCGGACGCGCCGAAAGGGCGAGGCCGACATCTACGTCGCGAGGCGGTACGGCGAGTTTGTCCGGCTCGCCGAGACGGTGCGTATTCCTCTTATCAGCACCACCTCTCAGTCCGCGTACTGAATCTTGCCTTGACCGACCAGCTCCGGAAGGAGTGTGTCGACGAAAAAGTGAGCAACCCGCCGCCGAAAGACCGCCGTTCGGTCGACCTGCGCGCCGGGGCTTCCCCCGACTTGTCACCCCGTCCCAGTATGGACAGCGGTGCACCGCCCTTTGCATCGACGAGTAGCAGCGCGGCGTCGACGACGACGACGCCGCCTTTGGCCTTCGACCCGGCCCACGTCCCTTCCCTCGCGCGCGAGCGGAATCGCCTCACCCTCCGAGCCTACCTCCGCTCGATCCTCGCCAACCCAGTCCTCGCCTCGTCGGACGCGTTCCAGTCCTTCCTGCTCGAGTCGCCGATCGAGATGAACCCGAAAGAGCAGCAGGACGTCCTGATCCGCGAAGAGATGGACCGGATCCGCGAGCAAGAGATGCGGTCGTTTCGGGCCGAAGTCGAGGAACGGGTTGAGGAACTCGAGGGCTACTTGCGCAAGTTTAGGGAGGAGCTCGTCAAGCACGACGGGTTGTCGAGGGTGTTTGGCACGATCCGACGCACCGAGAACGTGCAGGATCTCCCGATCGAATACCGCAAGGTCATGGAATGGGCGCGTATCTCGTGAGCGGCTAGTTCCCCGCACGACTCACAAGTTCACCCAAGCTGACCTGGCCTGCGAACCGCCTCCCACAGCCTCGCATCGACAATCTATCAGCTCTTCCTCGGATCCGACAATTCGTCGTCGGTCTTTGCCCAGCTGAAGCGGATCCACGGCTTGATGCCGTACTTTATGCTCCGCGGCATCTTGCGGATCTCGAACCCGGTCGCGATGGTCCGTTCCGTCCTCGACCTGTTCCTCGCGCGACCGTTCGGCTCGACCTCGCTGCTGCAAAAGATGTTTAGCAGCGGACTGAGCGACGAGGCGCGCGAGCTCCGAGACGATGCCCAACTCGTCGCGCGCAAGATTGGCGACGATCGCCTGTGCGAAAAAGTGCGGCAGTACGTCGACGCGTCGCGCGAAGACCAGGACGCGATCCGCCTCGACGCCGCCGCCGAGGACATCGACTTGATGACGTGCATCTTGCGGTCCCCTTCGGCGCCGCGCCTCGATGCGCGCACGATGCAGTACCTCGCGCGGTGTGCGGTCCGCTACGACGAGTACAAGCGCTTCCGAGACGCCCTCGCGGATCCGGACGACGACGAAGGGCCGACGAACGACGAGGCGTGGCTGTACGAGGACCTGCACGTCTACCGACGCTTGATCACCAAGGCGCGCGACAAGGAACAACTCGTCGAGCTCATCTTTGAGGCAAGTCTGTTGCCCAGCTCGCCGCCCCCTCGCTCAAGCTGACTGACCCCCTCTGGCACGGACAGGGCAGCACGTCGGAGCTCTTGAAGGACATTGTCACGATCTTTTACGAGCCTCTCGCCAAGGTGTACAAGGCGGCCAACATTGCCGACTCGATCAGCGACTTCCAGAGCTTTGTCAACGACTTGATCAAGACGGTCGAGTTTGCCGAGGAAGCCAACCTGACCGACCCGCAGCAGGTCGTCTCGCTCTTTGCCGATCTCGTCGCGCGCCACGAGAACCGGTTCTACCACTTTGTGCATTCGGTCCACTCCAAGGGCGAAGGCCTGTTCGACAACCTGATGGCGTGGATCGAGTTGTTCATCAACTTTGTCCGCGACGGCTTGCCGAGTCCCGTCTCGCTCGATTTTTTGCTCCCCGTCGGCGGCCGCGAGCGCGAAGAGGTGCTCGCCGAAGTGGACGCCATCGTCGAGTATCACCGCAAGCTCAAGCTCGCGCACCACGAGCGGATGAAGAAGCGCCTCGTCAAGGGCACCGACGACGACAAGGACGTCGACGCCGCGTTCGTCGCTGGCGTGATGCAAAACTTGCACATTGACGGCGTCATGGACGACGTGCATGACGTCGAGGCAGAAGAAAGCGACGAAGAAGCGGCCGACTACAGCAGCTCGAGCGAAGAAGAAGCAGAAGCAGACGAGGTCGGCGCAGACGAGCGGCCGGTTCCGGAAGCAGGAGGTCGTCGCTCAGAGCAGCAGCAGCAGCAGTCCGTGCCGAGCAGGAACGGGCGCAAGAAGAAGGACCGCGTGCAGATTGACCCGCCGCGCCTAGTGCACATCCCCAAGCTGGTGCCAGTCTTTGTCGAGCTGGTGCGCCCGTCTCTTCCTTTCTCGGCTGCCTGTGCCCATGACTGACTGACTCGCCTTCTGAACCCAGGTCCGCAACGAACTCGACGAGGCGCGCCGCAAAAAGACTGGCTTGCGCACCACCCCCGCCGTCTGATCTGCCGATCTGCTGCAAGACGAGATTTTCCTCGAATGGACGATACCCCCATAGAGACCCTATCCGACCATGATGACCACCAGTACATATCTCTTGCCCTGCTGTAGCCTGTAAAGTTAGCCTGCATTGCCGGATGATTCTGCTTCCATTGCGACGGAGTCCATCCACTGTCCAGGGCCATGGCAACGTCTTTTTCGTGACTTGCCCCGGGGACATGAAAAAAGGGGGAAGAGCGTGTATCATCGTAAGATTGAGGGCTGTAGTGGTAGAATTGCCCTTCTCGTCCCTACAAGCAACAACGAACTGCATGGGGCATTTTCTGTTTACTTGAAGGTCTTGCCGTCGGCGCAGGTGAGGCCGTCGACCTCGCCCTCCCACGACCAGACCTTTTCGATAAACTCGCGGTCCTTCTTGTAGTCGAGCGGGGTGAACTCGTACGACTCCCAGTCGGGCGCAACCGAGAAGATGTCCTCGATGTTGCTTCCGCGGAACATGTAGACACCGCTGCTCGGAGTGGAGGCAAAATTGTGTCAGATAGATCTCGGAAGGCACTCGAAAGGGAGAGAGGAAGGGACTGACATGATCTTCGAGTTGTTGGCGGTGCCGTAGACGAGCATGTTGCCGAACAGGTATTTCCGGCTGCCCTCAAGACGGGTGTGGAGGCCGGTGACCTGGTTGGCAGACATGAAGGTCTGCAAAAAGGGCACGTCAGCCGCCTTCGCCCACAGCCGCAGACTCGGCACCCTCGACACGAACCTGGGTGAGCTCCTCGTTGTACTGCGGGCGAACTTGGGAGGTCAGCAAGCTAGAAAATCGCAGGGGTAGAGTTTGGATAAACACACCTTGAAGTCGGCACGGCAGAACGAGTACTCCTGAGCGGCGGTCTCGTCGTAGTGCTCGTCAAGCCACTGCCGGACGGAAAGGACGGGGTCAGTTGATCATCGTTTGTGAACTCAAACACCCACGATTGTCCAAAGACACACACCTTCATCGCGACCGGGGTGTCGTTGTTCGAGTACTGCAAAGAGGCGGCATACGGGTCAGTTTAACTAGCACACAGTCAGAAGACCAGAAGGGAACGCACCTGACGCTTCCACTCGTCGAGCGGGAACGACTTGGCGGGGCCGAGGGCCTCGCACGGGTGCTTGGGCTTGGGCGCCTCTGCCGGAACCTCGTCAGCTGCCGGGGCGGGAGCGGCCTTGGGCTTGTCCTCCTTCGGGGCCGGGGCGGCCTTGGGCTTCTCCTCCTTCTTGGGCGGGGTGTAGACGGCCGCCTTGTCGCAGAGGGTCGGCTCCTGTCCGACGACCTCGAGGACCTGGGGCTGGTGGGCGACGGTCTGGAAGTGGCGGGTGACGTTGGGGTGCGACTTGCGGAAGTCGGCGTCGAGGACGGTGGCGAACGCGGGGCCGAGGACGCTGTAGACGTGCAGGTCGGCGAGGGTGATGCGGTCACCGACGAGGAAGGTGCGGTCGGCGAGGACCTTCTCGAGGTAGTCGAGCGACTTGAGCGCCTTGGCCTTGGCGGCCTCGACGGTCGGCTTCAGGTACGGGCGGCTGCTGTCGACGAGGGGGAGGAACCAGCTGTAGAGCGACATGAGGTCGCCGTTCGAGACTGTTTCGTGGGGGTGCGCACAGCATCAGTATCACTCGCAGGGATATCAACACACGAGCGCGTGGGAGCGTACAGGACATCCAGCGGAGGACATCGGCGTGGTCCTCCTGGGTCTTGCCGTGGAGGTTGGCCTTGTTCTCGCGGGCGATGTACGACGCGACGGCGATGCACTCGGTCAGCTTGAAGTCGCCCTGCTCGAGGGCCGGGACGAGTCCGAGCGGGAACTTGTCGGTGTAGCCGGCGGGGAGACCCTTGAACGGGTTGACCTCCTCAAACTGGACGTCGGCGCCCTCGTACTTGGCGGCGAGGCGCGCAGGGAGGACACGCGGACCGAACTGCAATTTGCAACCATATAGACGGTCAGCCGTCTGCTCGTCTTGGGGAGGGAGCGCGATGGTCGTTCGCTTCGTCGCGATGGTGGGTGCGCGCAACTCGACGCCGTCGTCCTGCGACCTCTCGACCTCGCAGGGGGTCCGAAGACCGCACAGGCAGGCCAAGCCAATCCCGCTGTCGCATCCGAGCCAGTCCTTCGCCCCCTTGCGACGCCGCGTGGACGAGCACGTGGTGGCAAGCTTGGGTCGTCGACGCGGAGGTGTCCCCCAACCGCCGCCGCGACCGAGCCAGGGCCTGCGAGGCGCAGAGAGGGGAGCGACCAGGCCAAGGACTCACACCGTAAAGCTTGGCAGACATCTTTGGACTCGTGGCAAAGCTGTGCGGGGTGCGGAAAGCGAGGCGAACGAGAAGCAAGCGCCGCGAATCCGACCTTGCTCGGAATTCCTCACTTTTTGTATTCCATTGTAATCCGCATTACAACCCAGCTGCATTCACTCGCCACCTCGCCACCCCCTCACTCAACACGTCGCTTCAGCTGGCGGCCTTTTTCCTCTACGCGAGCTCTACCGTCGTGACTTTGCTCTGCTGCATGCTCCTGCTTCCGAGCTCTGATCGCGAGGCGGCACATTCGCCACCGCGGCGCGCGCACGCACGTGCCGGGCAGCTGCAACTTCCGCTTGTCTAGCTAGGTCATGCATACGCCCTTGCTGGCTTCCAGTCGCGCCTGTAGCGGTCTCAATGTGGAAGTAGACGCCACGCCACTTTTATCGATCAAAGTGTGTACGCGAGAAGGAGGGGAAGAGGCTCGACCAGCTTGCGACCGATGAAACCGGTCTCGTCTAACTGACGCTTCGGAGACGACGGATTGTGCGCGAGCTACGTCTCGTCCGGGACATTCAACTCGAAGGGGACAACGCCGGACAGCTCGAAAGAGTGGAAAAGAGAGATGGACGCGGTGTGGACTATCAAACGCTCGCGAGCAAAAAGTTGCCACCGTCGAAAGGAGCAGGATAGGGGTGTCGGATTGGCGGTGCTCAATTGGCTATAGCAGGGACACTCTGGACGACCGCGTGGGATGATCCGTTACGAGGTAAACAGGCGGGCAGGAAGATTGGCGTAAACCTCAAGTCACAAGCTACGAGAGCCCGACAATTTCAGCTTGTATGCTCACTTTCCCAGGACACAATGTCCGCAGGATCCCCGGCCACCTTCCTTGCGGAGTAGGCTTCGCTGCTCCCGCAGGAGTCAACACTGAAGCTTTGGCCACAGCCTTGCCTCCTCGAGCTTTACCCAAAGTGACTTTCCAGCGACGTTGGGTGGCAACTTTCTGGAGGGGTCGTACCTGGTGACATAACTTACACGGATCGACCGCACGATGAACTCCTCATCGTGGGCCCGGCGCTGGCAGGTGTTGTGTTGACTGCTGAGCTCGAAATCAACGGCGTGAGCAAGCCGGACATCGGTCTCCGAAACGCACCGCAATCAAGACTTTTGAAGAGAGCCGGTCTTGCTGGATTCCAACGGTCCAGGATGGAACCGAATCCGGGCGCTGTGACTGCCCATTCCGGCAAGGGGATATGCTCGCCCCGCCGACTCGCCAGTGGCGGTCCGTCCGTCTTTGGAGCACTTCGCGATGCCCTCGTCGAGTCCAGGGTCACCCTCCGGAGTCGGAGTTGAGTACCCGTTGCCGAACGTCTAAGCAACCCACATGGGCGAGTTTGGGGCCTGCGCGCCGTATATGGTGGTGATAACCCCGACGGTCCCGTCGAAGAAAACCAGAATCTGGACGCCACCAGACCGAACAGTGACAGCTTTTGTTCCAGTTCACGACGTAGGCACAGTACGGACTGACAGCTTGGCTTCGACCTGCATCGTCAGTCTAAAGATGCGGCGAAGAGAAATTGCTACAGGCAGCGGCGCATCGGGAGACGGAGAGAAGGTCAACTTCAAAAGAGGCGCAACCGACACCGTAGAGCTGGTATTCAAATTGGAACGGGCACGGGAAATTCTTGCGGGAAGGCGCTGACGAGAGTACGCGCCAAAGAAACTTGACCACGCGATAAGACGTCTCTCGTGCTCGGGAGCTCACTCGCAAAGTCTATTCCAAAGACAGAGATTAAACACGGACTGCAAAGAAACAACGCTAACAAGATACAACACCCAGGTTTCAAGCGGAAGCGAGCGCATAGATCGTCTCCGGGGTGAGGCCTTGGCAGAGCAGGGTCGGGTTCGCGCCGTCGATGCGCCCGGCACTGCCCCAATGCCGCTGAAAGATGTCTTCGCCTTCGATGTGCAGTTCACGATCGACGCCCTCGAGTCGACCCGCGTCGATCTCGGCGGTCCAAATCATCTTGAGCGCGGCGCACAGGCTCCTCAACCCGAGGCAGAACCCGAGGTCGGGTTGGTTCGGGTGCGTGGGCGGGAAACGGGCGACGATCCGCCCGTCGGGGGCAAACTCGCCCGGTTCGAGATCGAGGCCGAGCCGCTCGACTTCGTCTGGGTCGACGAAATCGTCGCCTGTCGTGCAGTGGGCAAAGTCGATCAACCGGATCGTGACTGCGCCGGAGACGCGGGTCTTCTTGGACCGTGAGCGGTGACGGTGGCGCTCGGGACGTTGAGGCTGGCCGCGGTGGTGGTGGTGATGGTGGTGATGGTGGTGGTGGTGGTGGTGACCGTCCTGCTGTCCGGCAAGAGACGCATGTGCCGAGCGCGAGAGCACCGCCGCGTCGTCGTCGTCGTCATCGTCATCGTCCATATTGCCGACCGACATGGCACGCGGGCGCGAGCGCATCGCCGCCGCCGCCGAGGACCGCTCGAGGACGGGGCTGTGCGAACCGCCGGCCCAACCGTTCTGATGGTTCGGCAGGCTCGAAGACAGCGATCGCAAGCCTCCGCTGGTTTCGGCGTTCGGCTCGGCCAACTCTTCGAGGACGCTGCGCTTGTACTTGGCCTGGACTTCGGGGTCGCCGTCGTAGATGAACAGCAACGAGGCGGCATACAGGCGGAACCGATCGAGGCCAAAGACAATGGCGGCGAGCCGATACAGCTGGCGCAGGATGTGAGGGATGTGGTAGGCGAGGATCTGCTCCCCGTCGTCGAGGAACGAAGCCAAGACGGCAGGGAACTGGTCGAGCTTGACCTTGCGCCCAAAGTACTTGTCTTGGAAATCGTAACGGTCTTCCGCGACTTTGTAGACCTGTGGGGAGGGGTCAGCACACCGCATTCTGAACCGACAGCCACGACTTGCACACGCACCTGCATGCCACAGATCCGGACCCCGAGATCGTGACTGGTCGTCTTGGAGCACTTTTTGGTCTGGCTCTTCTTCTTTTCCTCGGTCGCCAAAATTCCGTACTGACGAGTCCCCATCTTGAGGTCGAGGACGCACGGCTTCTTGAGGTTGCCGGTCAGATCCTCCATGAGGATAAACTGCTCCTGGCGCGACGGCTCATCGGGAGGCGGTGGGGCAGTAGAAACCCGCTCTCGCGGCTCTTCGAGGTAGCCCGGCTCGCCCGTCGTCGTTGGCGCAGTACGATCGTCCTCGACGAGGCGACGACCGTCACGCTTGACGGGCGATGGAGGCGCCGGCGTGCCGTCGACGTCGTCCATCGCAAACATGTCATCGTCCTGCTGCGCACTCAGCTTGCGCCGGCGCATGTGCGCCAGTGCCGAGTCTGAAACGTCGCCAGCGTCGTCGACGGGCCGATGCTCCGGCGACGAGTCTGGCGCCGAATCGACGTCGGGCGATTCGTGCCGGAGATGGCGCCGGAGCTGGACCAGACGAGCGTCTTCGGGGGATAAGATCTCGTCATCGGCGGCGAGCTGATCATCGGCATCGTCGTGGTCGACCGCACGTCCTTCCGGCAAATCATGCAAGGCGCTGCCGATATCGCTCGTGCTGTTGATGCTGCGCATCTTGCGCCGCTTGCCACCTTTCCAGCCGCGACGTCTCTCGCGGAGTTTCGGCGAACTAAAGACCTCACGCAGCACCTGCTCGCACAGCTTGGTGTTGACTCGAGTCGAGCCTGTACCGCTGATGCCCGAGCTCGTGCTGAACATGCTTCGAGCAGGCGACGCTGCTGAATAGGACGCCGGCGAAGGGAGCCCAGGTCGAATCGGGGAGAACCGCCGGGCAAAGGCAGCCGGCGCGGCAGAAAGATCAGTCGACGACATGCAGCGGCCTCGTGCCGAGTCCGCAAACGCCGGATCGGTCGGAGTCGAATTCGGTGTCGGAGGGACGCCGCCGCCGCCACCGCCACCGATCAAGCCTGGGGAAGCCGGAGCGTTCAAAGCCGGGAATGGAGGTACCGCCGACAGCTGCGACTGCTCGCCGACACTCCCCGTAATCGAGTACGACGAAGGGGCGAAATCAGGCGACGACATCAGGCCCCCTCCGGGCGAGTCGTTCGCCGCCGTTTCCGGATCGGTCGCTCGCTCGCCGGCTTTCCGCTGCCGACGACGACCGCTCGACTTGCGGAGTCCCTTGACAGCATCCCAGACCATACTGTCCGGGATGATGTGTCGGTTCCTCTCGAGGATGACTTCCGGGACCTCTTCATGCAAGGAGGGTTCGTCCGACTTTTGCCGAAAGATGCGCCGCGCGGGAGAGTGCGCGTCGGGCCCGGCCGGAGACGAGTGCCGGCGAGCCAAGCGGATCCCAGCTCGTTCCTCGTCGAGAGCTCGCGCGAGCTGCGAAGTCGGAGCGGGCGTCTGGCGCGGCGTGGACTCCAAGTCGGAAGGGTCCTTGATCTTGGGCATAGCCGCCGGGACCGGCGCAGGCGGCGCCCGTCGGTACGTCACGTTCAGCACTCCGAGGTACTGCGGAACGAATCCGAGAAGACGCGGACTAGTCTGCTCGAGCGCCTCATAGAACTGGTTCTCGCGAGACGTAAGGGGCTGCACACGCGCGAGAGAATCTTGGTCAGGGTTTCCGTCCTGCGTGAACAACAAATCGAGAGGCAGGCTTTACCTTGCAGACGGCCTTTTTCGAAAAGCGAAAGATGTGGCTGTGACCTCCAACCTGATGCCGGAACGGTTCGAGCGGGACCGTCGCGCTGGTCCGGCCGTCGCCGCCAACGAGCTGACTGTTAAAGTCACCGGCGCGCCTCGCGTCCCGGCGCATCGATACCTCTCCACCGCCACCCTGTTCGAGCTTGTCACGCAGCGCGCCCATGTCGACTTCGTACTCTTCCTGCGCCGCCGCCGCAAGGGCAGAGGCATCGTCGCCGAGCCCGTCATCTCGGTGACGAAGGAAGCCGCCCTCGTCGACATCGTCGTCTGCCGAATCGTACTCGTCCCCGCTCATCTCGGACGAAGACGAGAAGCGCGAGTCTGTCTCGCTCGTGGCCGTACTGCCAGTCCAGCTATCGTACTCGGTCCGATCCTCGGACGTGACCGTTCCGCTGCGATTCGAGTCGAGATCGTCCGCCGGGTGGAGGTGATGAGGAGACCGTTCGGCAAAGTGCGCGCGACGCGGCGCTGCGGCATGGGGGTAGCCACTCGAGTCGGGCACGGGGGACGGCAGCGAAGCGATCGAGGCGGCGAGGTCAGTCTCTCGTCCCGACTCGGAAGGGCTCAACGCCGCGTCGTCGACGGACCGGAGTCGCCTCGCGTGCGAAGAGACGGACCGGCGGCGCTGATCGAGCGCTCCGGCGACGGACGCAAACGTCGGAGGCGAAGTGATGGCGGACGCGACGATGGGCAAGGCGGGCACTTCTGCAGCGTTCCCATACCCGGCTTCGTGAGCCAAGCGGGGCGAATAGACGAGCTTGAGAGGCGCCGAAGTCGGGACAAGTTCGGGCGCTTCGTGCTCCCTGAACGGTGATCCGGTCTCGCTTCGGTGATGCGAACCGTGGTTCGGCGAGGCGCCGTCGTCATCGTCTTCATCTTCGTCTCCCTCTCCTGCGACGGCCTCATCATCGGCATGCTCGGCCGTATCCTCCGCCGCAGTCGACGTCGTCCCCATCCCCGGTAGCGGCAGCGCCGGTTCTCCCAAACCGAGCCTACCCTCCGAAGAAGCCCACAAATCCGGAACGAGGCTACTTGTGCTCCCGCCCGTTGTTAGCCCCACACTATTTCCCCCGACCGACGAGACCGCCGACCCGAGCGGACTATGGTGCGAAGAAGTTTGCGGGGTCGAAAGGTGCGGCGAAGCGGGTCGAGAGGGGGACGAGATACCAGTCGGGAAAGGGTGCGAGTGCGAGTGCGAGGAAGAGGAATGAGAATGCGAATGCGGTAAGGGCGGTAAAGAAGGTAAGGAATGCGCTGAACCGATCGATCGGGGCGAGGCGGATGCGCGAGAGTGCGTTTGACTGAGCGGATGTGGCGGGAGGTGAGGCGACCCGATCAAGGGAGGAGAGAAAGTCGTCGATGCCGGCAAGGACGGCGAGTAGCTACCACCGTGTCCCAAAGTAGTGGACGCTTTGGCCGGTGAAGGCGGCGGGAACGGGTGCGCCGTCATCGAGGGCGAATGGACGACGCTGCCGAGGCGCGACGAAGGTCGAGACGGATTCCGCGAACGGGACGTCGACGACGAACTCGCTCGCTGGCGATGGTGGTGGTCATCTCGCGCGGCGGCGATGCCGATCGGGGCAAAGCTGGCCGCGTCGGGACTCGCGAGAGGTGACGAGAACGTGATGAACGCAGAATCGCCGGCCGCGAGCCCGCCTCCACCGCCTCCATACGAAGGAAACGTGAGCGTGTGATGGTGGTGGTGTTCGCGCTCTTTCCCCTTGTGAAGAGCAGAGGCGGTGGTGATGCCCGAACTGCTCGAGGCATGCCTTGATTTGCTCGGTGACGGCCTCGAGCCGCTTCTCCTCCCCCCCGGTCCTTCGCCGATACCTCCTCCTCCGCCTTCATCACCATTACTCCCCTTGCGTGCCGTCTCCTTGAACAACTGCAAACTGACACTGGCTTTCCTGCCTCCTCCCGAAGGACCAGCCACCGCGTTCGCCGTCGCGTTGGCCAACGCCGCAAAGTTGTTCCCGCCGTCCGCCGCCGCCGCCGTCGAACTCATGGCCGAGTCACGCGAGCCGACCACAGCAGGTCGATCAAAGATGGAACTGCCAGCCGAGGACGAGACGGCGCCATCGGACGAAGCGGGCGAGATACTGCGAGGCGTTTTCGGAAACGGCGAGAGCGGGACCGGTCTCGACGTCGAACTCGGGGGCGAGGTCGTTGGTGGTGGCGGGGGCGAACGCGGAGTCGGTGCGGCGAGGACGAGGTCCGACAGGGCGCGGGAAATCGCCGCCGGAGTTGGCGGCGGTGGCGGCACAACTGGTGCACTAGGTTCGTGGTTGGCCATGATGCGAGTGTTCACCTGTGTGTAACGCAGCATAGTCAGTCTCCCGAGTCTGGCGTTAAGGGATCTGCTTATGAAAGCCGCCGGTCAGAGTTGGACGATGCGCCCCCCAGCTGTCGTCCCGCCGCATCGTCGCGCACCGATGCCGAGAGAGGCAGTTGAAGCCATCGAGTCTGCCCCATTCGCAGTGCCTGACTCCCACCCCCGCCGTGCGCCAGAGAGAGAGGGGAGAGTGTTGCTGTGTGTTGTCGAGGCTGTGACGCCACCCGGGTCACCACTCCTCGACGACGCCGCTCCGGGTCTGCCAGGCTAGATGAATCGACCTAGGGGAAGGGTACTGACCTGGGGAAGCCAGCGTTACGGTGCCCGAGGGGTGTGATCGAGAGAAGCGGATCCGCAAGTCGGGGGAAGAGTCGAAGAGGAAGCGGCAAGAGTTCGCAACGTTCGCAAAGATGCAGCTTTTGGGGTGGTCCAGGCAAGATCTCTCTTTGCACAGCTGGGGCACAGCCGTAAGGGAGCGCAACGAGAGGTGTGTGAAAAAGGAGCGTTTGCTCTTCGCTTCCGCCGCTTCCGCTCATCTTCGAATCACTGGCCGCGGGATCCGTCCACTCCGCTCACCCAATTGAGAGTAACCAGACAAACAGGGACTCGTTCGAAAGCTCTACACTCAACGAACTCACTTCTGCCCACCCAAAGATAGCCAGGTAGACACCCTTTCCGTCTCGCTGCCTTTCCGAGACGAACGTGTCCGAGGCGAGAGCTTCGGACAGCACGCTCTCCAGATGGGCGATTCTAGCCGCGCAAAACCCCCCAAGTTAGCGTGCGAGGGGAAGACAAGGGTGGTAGTGGCTCGGAGTCCGCGACTGTCGAATGAGAAACGTTCGTCCGAGGTGGCACGTTGTTTCCCCGACGCCCCGAGGCACGTCTCGACCGGCGCCTCGGATCGGGACGCAAAAAAAGAAACAGCAATACTGTAAGTTGATTCGATTTGCGCGTTTTCGATGTGCCCAGTATTACGCATCTGACATATGATAGCTGGCGGTCCGACGTGCTGTTGCCGCGCGCGCGCGCGCGTGGGTGTGTGTATGTGCACTGCCGCCGGGACGGCGTGATCGGTGTTGCCCAGTTGCGCTGTACTGGCTCGCATGCGCATCTCGTCAGAATGGCGGAGTGTCGCATGAAAACGGGACGCGTGGTCGACGATCCCCGAGCGGTGCAAAGGTTATTCTTCGCAAGTTCTCGACGGGCTCAGTTAGCTCGATTTTCCGACAGAGCGCCCCGAGTCGGAAAGGCCTTACCGACTCAGTACCACGGCTGGGCGACATGCGAGCCGAGCGTCAAGGCAGTGTCCTTTTTTCTTCTCCCTCCCGTCTTCTTCTCAAGCCGCCGCCGCCGCCGCCGCCGCTCCATCCTCCTCCATCTGTACGTCCGCCTCCTCTCCTTCCTCCTCGGGCTTGGGCTCGCCCGCTGTTGCGTCCATCGGCGCCGTCGACGGCGGCAATTTCGGCAAGGCAGCCAACGGCGGCAACTGCGCCGGCAGTACCTTGAGCGGCGAGTTGGTGGTCCCGGGCGGGGCGATCCGATCGGGATGGGTCAGTTTCCAATCGAGTTTGCCCTCTTTGAGCTCTTCAATCTCGGAAAAGATGATCCTGCGCAGGGCGGGCGGCGGCGGGTTCGTGGCGATTCAGCGGCCGGACGGACGGACAGACCCTCCAAGAGCGAGGGAATGGTCAGGGAGAACTGGAGATGGGCGACGGACCGGAACTGATCCTGGCACGCTTCCATGCCGGCGTACAACTCGCGCACGCGAGCCATGTAGTAATGATGCGCGATCGCGCGCAATTCCGAGTCTGCGGGCGGAAGGAATAAAGTCATCAGCGGGTGGTGCAAACGTGAGCAACACCAGGTAGAGGTCGAACCTTGAGCGGCGAACTGGAGGGTCCTATATATCCGGACAGCGACTGGGTCAACTACGCTTTTGAGGGGAATGTCCGATTCACACTCACTCTTCATGGCCGGTCTCGTGCATCAGCGCGGTCCATAGCCTCGCCAGTCGCTACGATCAGCAGGCGCGCGCACACAGAGTCAGCACCGTCTTTCTTGAACCGGACCCGACGAACTCGCCTCACTCACTTTCGGTTCGAACCACGCGTTGCCCCTGACTTGTGCGTTGATCAACTTGTGCCCCTTGATCAAGCCCGCGACGCCCTTCCAGTCCGCGGTGCCCTTTTCAAACACGGCCTGCGAGACGAGCAGTTTCTCGTGCGTCGTCGTCGCCGCGAGGAGTTGCTTGTCCTCGACCGCGAGCAAGGCCGATTCGGGCGCCGGAGTCGCGGTCGCGGTCGCGGCTGGCGTCGGAGCTGGAGAGGACGCGGCGGCCATGCTTGCCCTTCCACTTAACCCTACAAGTGTCGGGTGTGGAGAGGAGGAGCGAGTCGACGACGCAGCTGGCCTCGCTTCCGCGTGAAACGAGAAAAAACCTTTTCTCATCATGGCGCCGCGACTATGTATCTAAAGTAGGGACACGAGAGTTGCACTACTTTTATCTATATATGCGCGGGCTGGGAACCTTGGAAAAAAGGATCGACAAATAATTACAGAACTCCCTCGGCCTTCTTCCTGTCGTCGCTCCACTCAAAGCTGTACGGCTCAGCTCCGCCAGCTCCCTTGGCATGCCATGCCTGGATCGCCAGGAGCGCGGCGCGGCCCCAGTCGAAATCGGATCCGGGACTCGAGTCCTCCTGCTTTTGAGCATCGTCGGCGATCGCGGTTCCGTTCGTCTCGCCTGACGGAGCAGAAGGCGCGGAGGGACCGTCGACAAAGACGAGGAGGTTGGCTTGTTTTGCGCCGATGAACCCGGAAGAGACGGCGCTGTCCGAGGGGGGTAGTCATCGGCAGGTTGGAGTCAGTCAAATAGTCCACAACGAGTGGCGTCCGTCGCCGACAACCGAAACCGAGCGAGGTGGTGGCGGTGCCTGTCAGCTGGTCGGTTTCGGATGACGCCGGCGGGAAACACATGCACATGAGGTGTAGTAGAGCGAGCGTACTTGTTGATAAAGTCGCGCAAGGACGAGTAAAAGTTGTTGACGTTGAGCAGGATGACGGGCTTCAGGTGGACGCCGATCTGAGACCAAGTGGTCATTTCGGCAACTTCCTACGCGCACAGACGAGATGCGTGGTCAGCGTCCGTTCAGAGCACGGGATATCGCCCGGTTCAAAGACGAAGAGAGAACTCACCTCGAGAGTACCGTACCCTCCGGGCAAGCCGATGAAAGCATCGCTCAGATCTGCCACTGTCGAGTGAAGCAAATAGCGTCAGTAAGGTTTGCCAAGTTATAGTCTGCACGCACGTCCGGCTCACTGAGCTTCTTCCGCTCGTGCATGCTTCCGACGACGGTCTCGACCTCGTTCGGTCTAGTGTTGGCACTTCGATCGGGCGCTTCGGCGGACAGGAACTGTACAAGAGGGGACGACGACAACACTCTGGTGTCAGTGGCTAAGGAAAGTACGCGTATCGAGAAGTAATCGACTGACTGCGGCTGGAATGATGCCGTGCACTTTGCCACCGGCATCGAGGGCCGAATTGGCAGTTTTGCCCATCAGTCCTTTCGTACCTCCTCCGCTGTGTAGCGAACTCGTCCAACGTCAACATCCGGAAAGATACGCAGAAGGCAGGGTGTGAAGAAAGAAAGGGGAAAAAGAAAAAAGGGACCGACTAGATGAGGGTGATTTCATTCCTGGCCAATTCCGTCGCGAGTTGAGCTGCCGCCTCGAGGTAGATGGGATCTTTGCCTGGACTCGAGCCGCAGAATACGGTAATGGACTGTGGCCGGGACGTGGATGTGGACGTCGAGGCGCTGGGAGGAGGAGTTGAGGAAGTGCTGGTCATGTTTTCTCGTTCTCCGTGGCGAGTCGGCGGGAAGCTGCGGTCGGGAATAGGTCGTGCTAAGAACCAGTGAGTCCTTCTGCGTCTTGTACGAGGCTCTCGCGTACCTTCTGGACGTGGGTCAGTGTGAGTCGACGTCGGAGGCTCTGAACTGGGCAGACGGCGGCAGCGAATGGCGTCAGCGATGAAAGGGGTTCCGCGCTGCTCGCACTCACTGCGTACGCCTAGCTCCAACGGCAGGACTGCAGGAATGGAGAGAGAGGCGAACCGGTTCGAGATCAAGTTGAGCGAGCGCGACTCGGCCGAGTGCGAATTTGCCACGTCATCGCTCAATGACGCGGAAGGCGTTCGAGAGTTGCGAAGCTGATGAAACCAAGGAGCGCTCTCGAGTCGACTCTACGCAAGCGATACACAGCTGCCGATAAAGACAACGCACTCGTAGCGAGTGTCTGCATCGCATCCGCTTTGTCGACTCTTGCTCCGAAGCAAAGAGGGTCAACAACGGCCACCCCACTTCCGGCCACTGACGCCTCAACGCAAGTCTCTCTCGCACACGAGGGTGAAAACACGGGCTTGGTTGCGCGGCCAAGCTATGCCGACGCCGTCTAGAACGGACCGCAAATCAGTCTTGAACGGCAGGCGACGATTCGCGGCCGCAGTCACCACCGCTGTCGCCCTCTTCCTCGCCGTCTGGATCGTCCGCCCATCACCCTGTTCTACAGCACCGTCCTTTCAAACCCACCCTCAAGGCTGCTACGACCGCGAATTGACTTCCCTCGAATCTCGCGAACGAGGAGCGATCGTCGTCCTCCTGCGCGCTCGGGACCTCGCCGAACTGTTACCGACGCTGCGCAACTTTGAACGGCGGTTCAACGCCCAGTTCCGGTACCCTTACGTGTTCCTGACCGATCCGGAAGAGTCGGAAGAAGCAGAACAGGGTGGTGGCCTGCCGCTTTGGTTCCGCCGAGCCGTCGCCGAGGTCTTGCCCGACGGAGCCGTGACGGAATGGGGAGTCGTCCCGCCCGAGCATTGGACGATCCCGGACTGGCTCGACAAGGAAGAGATGAGGCGAGGTTTCAAGGAGCAGGAAGAGAGGGGAGTCTTGTATGCGGGGAGGGAAGGGTACCACCACATGTGCAGGTGGTATTCCGGCTTGTTCGCGAGGCACCCGCTCCTCGCCAAATACGAGTGGTATTGGCGACTCGAACCGGGAGGTAAGCCCCACCGCCTCTATGCTCGTCATTCATGTACTCACGGCGCAATATCTTCGGCAGTTCGGTTCCATTGCAGCATCACGTACGACCCGTTCCGCTACCTTTCGGAGACGAACAAGACCTACGGCTTTGTCATCTCGGTCGTCGACCAACTCAACACGATGCCCACCCTGATCCCTACCACGCTCGAGTACCTCGCCGCAAAGGGGATCACCCCGCCGAGTCGCCAGCTGTGGGAGTTCCTCATGCGCCGAAACGGCGCAGGCGATTACGCAGCGTGTCATTTCTGGACCAACTTTGAGGCGAGTCTCTTTTTTCGCTGTTTCTTCAGCTCGCGGGAGGCAGCCAAGTCTGACACGGATTTATTCGCGTGCGCGCACAGATCGGCGACCTCAGATTCTTCCGCTCGCCCGCCTATCAGGACTATTTCCGCCACCTCGACCAGAAGGGCGGGTTCTACACTGAGCGGGTGGGTCCCTCACAACCGCATTGGTTTTTCTTTCTTTTGAGCTGAGTGGTCTATCTCCTCCGGCAATGTTTGCGCCGCACACAGTGGGGAGACGCGCCGGTTCGAGCACTCGCGCTCGGCGCATTTGCAGGACTCAACAAGATCCACTAGTGCGTTCTCTCTTTTTGTCTCCTCGTCTCCCTGACTTTTCTCCGCTCCCCTCTTGCCAGGACTTGTTTTTGTCCGCAGCGAGGAAAAAAAATCGGGAGCTGACCTCGGTTGGCGCCCTCCTCCCCAGTTTCGAAAACTTTGCCTACCAGCACGACTGGTTCATGCATTGCCCTTCTCGGTCTACAACATGTAGCTCAGGCCGTTCGCTGGACGACGACGACCGCGTGACTGGCTGCGAATGTGCGTGTCCGAAAGCGGGCGACTTGCAGGGACGGAAACCGGGTCAGGAACTGGTCGACATGGGTGAGTTTCCCCTCGTCCAGCTTCTCTCTTTTCCCGTACTTTACACCACTATGAGCCATTGATCGATCGCTGATCCTCCTTGCACTGGCTTCGTCGCAGATACCGATTGGCGATACTCGTGCATTTCGTTTTGGAAGGACGCCGTGCGGAAAGCTCGTGGCGAGCCGTGACAGGGATCGCGACTAGAGGACGAGAAGACGCCATGTTGTTGTATGAACGCGTATCTCACGCTCGGTTTTGCGTACGCTCTCGTGCTGGCTCGAGCTCGCTCATGTGAGGGGGATAAAACGCGCCGCTTGATCATTCACACCGGACCGCTCTAAAGGTGGACGACGGCGGAACACTTTGCGAGATGTCATAAACCGCATACGACGCGTATACTTGTCCATTGTGACCGTATGGACGGAGACTTAAGTTGGTGAACAAAGGGATCCGGTATAGCGCCGCGAAACTCCGCGGCGACGTCATCGAAAGTCGGAGATGTCTGCCATCTCTCCTCCTTACTCGCTCTCAGCTACAGGCCAAAGTGCTCCTGCGAGAGCTCGCAAACAAAGATGGAAGCCGATCTGGCTCAGCCACCACCACCGCCGGCTGCATCGCCGTCGTCGTCTGGCTTGGAGCGGGTGTCGAGTTCCCGTCCGTCTTCACGCCACGCTGCGAGCGAACGAGGCCAGCTGGATCCCAAGTTGACCAAGTGGGAGGAGTGGGACCGCTACGCGACCAGCATGGACTGCGATTGGGTCGTCGAACGCGACATGCAAGTCTTCCGCGACGCCCTCTCGGACGAACCGAGCAACAACAACAGCTCGGGCAACGACGCCGCGGACCAACAGCAGCCGGAGAAGATCATCGCCGCTTCGGATTGGGCTCCCGTCAAGGAACAGAGGAGGCGAAGAGGAGGAGGCGGATCCTCGTCGAAACCGAAGAAACGGAAAGACGTCGTCCGCGAAGGGTGGGCGTACCATATCTCGAGGTGGCCCCTCCTCGGCCTCATCTTCTTGATCATCTTTCTCGAATTCGTCGCCTACTTGATCGTCAGGCAATCCGTCAACACGATCGAGTTCTTTGCCGGATGTCCGTGTCCCCTTGTTCATTCTCCTTGCACTCGGAAACCGTTTCGGACTGACAGTTTTACCCCGGCGCAACAGGGCGCGGAGAACGAGGTCGCCTGAGACACAAGCTCCGAAACGCAAAGACGTACGAAGAGGTGCGCAGGTGCAGACCTCCCTGTTCGGCCCGTTCCTTGGCCTCCTTCTTTTGGGTCACATCGAGCTGATCCAAAACGGTGCTCGTGCGCACAGTGGAAGCGCATTGCTCTCGAGCTCGACGCCCTCCTCGGCCTCAACCAATGGAAACAATCCGCCCCGAACGCCTACTACGACGCCCCGCTCGTGCGCCGCGTCCTGAAAGCACTGCGCGAGTTCCGCTCGCGCGACGACGTCGAAGGGGTGTGCGCCGTCCTGCACGCGTGTGTCAGGAACAACTTTGCCGGAGTCGAGAGCTTCCGGCTGTATTCCGAGTCTTATTACGGGACGAAGAACCTCGTGCAAGAGTACCTCGATGAAGGTGAGTCGCGAAGAGCATGCACGTGTTTCGCTGGTGGCCCCGGCCGCCCTGGTTGCTGCTACTTACACTGTTTACGGGCTCTTTGAACGCTCTCACAGTCTCGAGCTCGCTAGAATACGTCCGAAACGCGCCTCCGTCCGCCCTGCCGCTGGAAGAAAAAGCAGACTTTTTCCGCTCAATCTCCAAGAACCTCGGAGCTTCGGCACTCTGCCTCTCGGGTGGTGCTTGTGAGTCTCCTTCGACCCCGAGGCTTGAGTGTCAAGCAGCCAGAGAAAAGGACCGAGCGCTGATCATGCAAAACTGCGGGTGCAGCTTTCGGTTACTACCATTTCGGCGTCGTTCGGGCCCTGCTCGACCAGAACCTGCTGCCGCGAGTTATCACTGGAACGTCTGCAGGCGCCATCGGTGAGACCAGGCTGCTACCGGGTTCCGCCTCTTTTCAGCCGCTAAATGCTGACAATGGGCGGTTCGTACCATGCGTCGCGTCTCCGTACTCACAGTCGGCGCAATCTGCTGCACCCGCACCGACGCCGAGCTCCGCGAGCTGCTCAAACCGTCCCTCGCAGACCGGATCACAGCGTGCTCCGAGCCGTTCACGGTGTGGGCCAAGAGGGCGTGGCGGACCGGGGCGAGGTTCGATACCGTCGAGTGGGCGAGGAAGGCGAGTTTCTTCACGATGGGGAGCATGACGTTCAAGGAGGCGTATGAGCGGACGGGGAGGATCTTTAACGTTTCCGGTGCGTGAGGCGGACAGACCCGATTCCGGCCAGCTCAGTTTTCTTTCTCGAGAGATGAGTTTGCCTAACGCTCACAGCTGACCCTATGCACAGTTATACCCTACGACACACACTCGCCGACAAAGCTCTTGAACTACATCACCGCGCCCGACATCGTGATCTACACTGCAGGTGAGTCCTCGAAGGTCCAGGCGGTTCGAGGCCAACACACGCCCTGTGTCGACACCTGAACCTTTAGATGGCGTTCGAAAGTACTCACAAACCTACGCTTCCCTGCAGTCATCGCGTCGGCGGCTGTCCCGTGGATCATCAACCCGGTTGTTCTGCTACGCAAGAACAAGGACGGAACGCTCAGTGCCGCCGAGTTCCAAGGCAGACACAAGGACGGCTCGCTGCGGGTCGACATTCCTCTACGTACGTCGGTAGTTACACCATCGAGCTGTACTTTCCCGGCCGGACGAAGAGTCAGCTGACACTCCAACCGGCTCCTCACCTTTGTTACATAGACGCGCTTCACCTGCTTTACAACGTCAACTTCTCCATCGTCTCACAAGTCAACCGTGCGTTTTGATTCTTCACATTCATTGCAAGCAAGGCTACTGACCCGCCGATCCTCTGTTCGCCAGCCCACGTCCACCTTTTCAACTACGCTCCTCGCGGCTCGCCTGGACGTCCAGTCTCTCACCGCAAAGGGCGCGGATGGTACGTCTTTCTCCGGATCGGGAATAGCCTGATCCGCTCTGCTGACTATCACTCGAACAGGCGCGGCGGCTTCTGGCTGTCGGCGGCAGAGCAGTACTGGAAAATCGAGATGCTCAAGTGGTTCCGAGTGCGTCTGCTTCTTTCCTTCACAGACTTGCAGCGTAGTCCGCAAGTACTGACTCTTCGAGTTGAGTAGGTCATTCGTGACTTGGAGCTCCTGCCCGAGTTTGGCGGACAGAACTGGAGCACCGTCTTCCTGCAAAAGTTCGAAGGCAGCGTGACCATCTGGCCAAAGTCTCGACGTGCGCACAGCCTTTCCTCGTCAGTGGTTCCGCGACCAGGCTAACATGACCATGTTTCCCGCGCAGTGAAAGACTGGACCCGCCTTTTGACGGATCCGGACCGCGACGAGCTTGCTCGCATGATTCGGGTGGGACAGGGAGTCACGTGGCCAAAGGTGCGTTTCTGACGCTGCTGACTGCTCTCGCCACAGTCCGAAACGTGAGATTGACCGAGGTCTGCATCTTTACGTGGGCAAATCCGCACAGATCAAAATGATCGAGAATCGACTCAAGTGAGTCTTCCCGAGCGTCAATGTACAACACCAATCTGACGCAGTCTTTTGCCCCTCGCAGAATCGAGCGACAGATCGACCTCGGTCGGAATCAGGTCCGCCGACTGATGGGTTCCGGCACTGCCGCTCCCAGCACGCCCGCGCTCGAATCGGCAGCGGCTTTGCAGGCTCCCGGCCCACTCGCCAGCAGCCGTCGCAGCTCGTCCGATACCCTCTTCCGCCTCCCGAACGAGCGGACCTCGACCGTTCAAGAGGAAGAAGACGAGGAGGAAGACCCGCGGGCTTCTTCTGCTCAGCCCGAAGAGCCGTCGACCCCCGCTCAACGTCGTCAAGCCATTTGGGACCGGCTCGGACTGCAGGAAGTCGAATCGCGAGGTAGCTCGGATGCTCAGCTTGGTGGTGCCGGTGCTGGACGGGTCGGGTCCGGCGAAGGTGAGCGGTGGACCGACGGCGGCGAAAGTGACTGGACTAGCGGAGGCGAAGGCGGAGGGTCAGTGTCGGGTATGACGTCGCGGAACGGGACGGGTCTCGACGGCGCGAGGGTGCTGAGGAGGAGGCTCCGCCGAGCGAGCATGAGCGACTTTGGCGGCATGAGGGCGAGAAGGGACACGCTTTCCAGCGACGACGAGCCTCGATAAATCCGACCACCCCTGCACATAGATAGAGCCCCTTTGTTTCACCTCTTATCTCCTCTTCTATGTCATCAACACATGCCATTCATACGCCCAGAAACCAAAAAGCAAGGAGGTGCTACTTGACTATTTGACGCAACAACATTGAGAGCACTAAAAAGGGAAAAGGAGAGCGAGGTCACCGTACATGAATGCCTTTCACGCCTCTTTGACGTCGAACGTTTCCTCGCCGTCGAGATCAAACTCTTCCTTGACATCCGCGATCGTCCTCGTCGACTCGATCGTGTCGCCCTCAAACTCGAGCACGAGCGACTTGTCCTGACCGACGAGTTTGAACTGCTTGCAGTACGCGCGCACGAGCTGCGCCATCGTCGTCGACGGTTTCACTGCGAGGGACAGCGAGCGCGTGCTCGATCCGCGGATCGTGAGAGGGAAGAGGCCGTCGAGGTTCGGAGCGCCGCCGGCGGCGGAATCGGAAGACGGAGCGCCGCCGCCGCCGCCGCCCGAGATGCCTTCCGAGTCGGAGCTACTCCCGAGGTCGAGGACGCCCGACGTTGTTGTTGCTGCGGGCCTCGGACCGGCCGAGCGACGCGCCGCTGCAGCTGCGGCTGCTGCTTCGAGGAGGTCGTCATCTTCGTCGTCGTCGTTCGCCTCGCCCGCAGCGGCCTTCTTCGACCTCTCGAGCGCTTTGGACTTCTCCCACACGTCCTTCGTGTACCCGCGCATCTCGATCTCGGTTTCTGAATAGAGACCGAGGGAAGCGGGAGTACCGAACTCGTAGACTTGGGTTTGGCGAGCCAAAGTGAGCGGTGTCGAGAGGTGCATGTTGCGACAGTGCGTGATGATCAGGTCGTCGCGGGGTATAGTTCGGCGAACGGCAAGCTCGTAGAACAGCGAAGAGAACGATTCGTCCTGTGAGTAAGTCGAACGAAGGTCTTAACTCGTCAGCGAGGCGGCGCGACAGCCACGAGGTAGACGAGGGCAGGCACGCTCTCCGACGGCGACTCACCAACCCGATCGCAAAGCTCTCCGGTCGTTCGTACGCCCGTTTCGCCACCTCCGGGACATTCCTCGTCGGATCAAACACCATCTTGAGCTTGATCGTGATCTGCGAAGTCTTTTCTTCTTCCGCCGCCGCAGCGGACGCGTTGGACCCGGCAGCGACCGACGATAGCGATGGGGCTGGGAACGCTCCCGGGATCGGCGCCGCCGAGGGACTGCGATGCTGCTTCACCGAGGAGGCGGCGGAGGCGGCGGACCGACCCATCATCTCGGAACGGATCCGCTCAATATGAGGCATGTAGCCGTCGTCGTCGTCGTCGGCGCGGTTGTCCGATCCCCGTCGTCCCCCTCCGGCGGTAGTGTCCATCTCGGCGTCTTCTTCTTCTTCGTCCCCCGAGGTGACGACCAGGACGGCAGCAGCAGCAGCAGCCCTCTGCGCTTCGACGACTTTGCGCGGCGAGCGGAGGAGGGGACCCGTCCCTGCTCCTCGTGTAGGCGATTTTGGCGAACCTGCTCGTCGACGCGGGGAAGAAGTTGACGAGGAAGACGGTGCTGCGATCATCGGTCGCGATCGTGCTCTGGCAGCAGGCACGCTCGGCTCGGGTTGTTTATACACCGCAAACTCGGCCTCGAGGCTGTCGTCCGAGTCGACGCTCATCATGCCGTCGTCGTCCTTGCCGGCAGCAGCAGCAGCAGTGGCGGCGGCGGCGGCCTTGGCCTCGGCAGCCTTGGTCGCGGCAAGTTGTTTCTCCCACATCGATCCGCCCATCCCATCAAACGCACCCAACCCCGCCTTCTTCTTCCCCTTGCCCTTTCCAGCACCATCCTCACCGTCCTCCTCGTCACTCGAGTCGACATCAAGCCTCCTCTTTTTCCGATTCTTGCCCGCGCCTTTTTGCATCCGCTCGAGGTCCGCACCGCTATACCTCGCGATGCCGCCTCGAGCCCAGTCTGGCAGCTTGAGCGATTTCGGGCGCACGGCCGAGGAAGAGAAGAGGTTTTCGGGGTCCGAGCCGCCCGAAGGGGAAGCGGCGCCGTCCCCGGACGAGGCGGCGTCCGAATCGTCCTCATCGTCGTCGTCGTTGTGTATGTTGCGTCCTCCTCCTCTTCGGACGGGCGAGACAGAGGAAGAAAGAGCGGCACTAGCGGCTGCAGAGGCGAGGCGCGTCGAACCCGGACGCGGACGCGGCAGCGACGAAGGCGAGTTCCCCTCACGGCGGCGACGGAGTGCAGCAGGATTGTCCGACTCGTCCGAGGAAGAGCCGAGGTCGAGCGTCGCTTTTGCTCCTGATTTGGCTATGTGCGGGGGAGAGGGTAAGGGAGTTAGCGAAGGAATCGCCAACCACGGGTTTGATTTTGACGCACAAGGACTCGAAGGTCTCGCCTTGTTCGAGAGATCCTTAGTCGCCGTCGGTGCCGCAACTTTGGCTGCGCCAGGTCTCCGTCCAGCCGCCGCCATCGACGTCGACGTCGTTGCCACGGTGGCCTTTCCAGCACCGGGGAGTCTCGGCGCTCTCGCACTCTTCTTCGTCGTCGTCTTGTTGTGGGTCTTGTTTTTGGCGCGGGCGAAAAAGTCGTCCGCTTCGTCCGAGGACGAGTTTCTCGCCGCTTTCGAAGCGGGCTGGGCAGCAGCAGCAGCGGCGGCGGCGGTGGGGAGAGAAGAAGAAGCGCTCGTTCGAAGATTGGTGGACGACGAGGAGGGTTTCGGTCGGATGTTTCCGCCGCCTCCACCGGCTGGAGCTGGCGACCGTGATGTAGACGGTGCAGTCCTAGCCCGGTCGTTGGCAGTCGAGTGAGCGGGAGGAGGGGCGAGCGACGCCGACGCAGAGGGCGACGACGACGAGTCGAGCACGTTGGCAGCAACGGGTCGCCTCGCCGCTAGCTTGACGGGCGAGTCCTCATCCTCCTCGTCGTCGTGCTGGTCGTGGTCCAGCGTGACTTTGGACGTGCTCGCTCGCTGCGAGTTGCGCTCATTCAACCCGCCATCGCCGTCGTCGTGCTGATCATCAGACGCCCGCGCACTGCCAGCAGCAGCAGCAGCAGCAGCAGCAAAGACAGTCCCACCGCCGCTCGTGCTCGTCTTGACCGCGAGGCGCTCGGCCGCGGGCGCCGCGAGTTCGTCCTTTGAGCGGGGCGCTCTCCGGTCCCTCGCCGACCTGCGCGGCTTGACGGGCGAAGGCGGACCGCGAGCGACAAACTCGATCTCGCTCGACGAGTCGTCGTCGTTGGCCATCCCTGTCGCCTCAGGAGGTGGAGGGAGGAGAGGCGATTCAAGTGGGGAAGAGCGAAAGAACGCGGCGAGACGCGTCTCTCCCAAATACATCTCTTTATCGCGTGCACACAGTCCATAGGAGAGGGCAATCACAGTCCGTTGTAAAAAGAGAAAAAGTAGGAACGGAATGAAAACAGAACGAACAGGAGCAGAACAAGAGAGGGGGAGGGAGAGTTAGAGGGGGAGAGAGAGATTCACACAAGGGGAGAAAGAGCCGGAGAGGGCTGAAGGGTGAGGTGGGGGCCAAGCTTCGTTGGCCAGCACCGCTATTCGCCACCTCCGTGCGCGCAAGTGCACAACACACTCTTTTTGACCCACCACCCCGTTTAGCACTGCGCGCACATCACAAACGTTCCTGTCAGCCGATGCTCCAAGACAGTCGTACTGGATACGCTGCCGGCAGGTCAAAGGCTCAGAGGAAACGGTGCACGCACGGCGGGCGCGTCGGATGCGCGGGTGTTGAGGATCAGAGCCTGCGGGCGCGCGCGAGATAAAAGCAAACGTCAGCAGCCGCGACGTTGCCCCAAGGGGAAGTTGATGAAGGAAGCGTTACGTACAACGATGACTGTGCGCGACAAGTACCCATTCACAGCAGCAGCAGTCAGCCAAAAGCAGAATTCGAATCATGGCACGAAATGCACAAAAAGAAGGAGACTGCAGACGCACGTCCGTACAGCCCGAGAACCTCGGCGAAAATGAGGATCCTGCGCGGGGAATACAATGTTCGTTTGATCAGCTTTGGGGGGGTCCGATTTGCTACCCTGCACCATCCAGGGCCGACAAAACGGGATGGCCCGTTTTTCGATCCGGCGGGAGATAGGAATCCGAAAGCCCAAAACGCACAGGACCTATTTCGGTCAAAGAATCTCGAAGTCAGCAACTGTGCAAGCTTGACGCGCTCCTCTCAAAACAGAAAGAAGGAAGAGGAAATCGGAGAACGCACCATGCCGACAAACACCCGACTCTGCTGCGCGACGCCCCTCACGCCGGCGTCGCCGACAATGCCGATCGCGAACCCGGCCGCGAGACCGGCCAACCCGACCGAGAGGCCGGCACCGAGTTGGATAAAGCCGGCGTAGAGCGACATGGGCGATTCGAGGCCGCCCGAGATGAGGACCGAGACGACGAGGCCGTAGATCTGGACGCCCGAATGGGGGTGAGTGAATATGCGTCGGTGAGGAGAGGAGAGGAGAGGGGATGAAAGAGAGGGAGAAAGGAGGAGACGGCTCACGGCAATGATACCGGCCATGACGACGGGGATGATGCACTTCATCATGAGATCCGGTCGGAGGACTCCCATCGCCGAGATCCCGACGCCCGACTTGGCCGTCCCGTACGACGCGCCGAGGCCTACATTCGCGCGGGTTGGACGTCACGTTGTTGTATAGAGCGGGACCGAATTGGGCGGTAGGGCAGGACGGGGACCAGGACGAGGGGGTCAGGTTCTCTCTCTCTCTCGAGTGAGTGGTCGTGTTTGGACCAGAGATGGGACGACGCACAAGTAAAGACGATAGCGGCAGTGCAGCCCCTGCAGACACGCACGCGGTCAGCCAAGAGTTGCCGAAGGCAGTGTCCAGCACCGCAGCATCCCCCTCGCCCTCGTCGAAAGGGAGATTGAGGCGTTCCGAAGGGAGCTTACATTGCGCCGAAGAACGGAGCATAGATCTGTTCCCAGCAAGACGCGCAGTGAGTAAGAAGTGCGTTTCGGAGGAGAGGGGGAGAGGAGCCCGCTCTCGTCGACGAGCATGACGAGCCCGAGAGCGACGTACGGGGCAGCCTTCGGAGAATGTACTGTCTCAGGTTCAACCGCCCATGCACCATAGCCAGGTGCGAGTGAGTGGACCGATGTGTGTGTGCGAGTGAACGTCAGCGGCGGTGAGCAAGAGCGACGCCACTCCAAGGGCGCCCTGCATACGGGTACGATGGCAGCGTACACTTGACTCATGACTGGCGTCTGTCTCTTGGGCTAACGTGCGAGAGAAAGTGTAGAACGAGCGCCGTCGTCGTCGTCGTCACTCTCATCCGATCGGGAAATTCAACATTACTATTATTTGCATTTGAATCACTTTTGTATTCAAACGCAAGCCCCCGCCTCATTACAAGAAAACGCAGACAGACAGACAGATTCTCATATCCTACACAATTGTGCAGCCAAGTCAGGGCTCAGCTCAATCCGAAAGCTCATATGGAGAGAGAGAGACTAGACTCACCGCAAATTCCTCACCAACCTCCCACACCCGATCGAGATCCACTCTCCCCCTCCTCCACCCCAAGCCACGGCGTTCACCTCACTCGGCGCCGTATACGCCATCGCCGGAGTCGTGATCGGTTTCGGTTGTTGTTGCTGAGCCGCAGCCGCCGTTGACCGTGATGCAGAAGAGGAGGAGGAGGAGGAAGTTGTCGTCGGTGGCGCGGGCGGTTGCGCTTGCGAGAGGTCCCACAGGAGGAGGGTGGCGTCGTCGGCTGCGCGGTCACACGCGCACGCGCACACGAAGTAGAGAGGCACCAAAGGTGTCAGTGGGCTTCACACTCGGAACAACAAACAAAGTGAGGAATCGACTCACAAACGGTCGACAACCACCCCGGCCCATTCCCGCCTCCACCACTCGCACCACTCATCGTCGCCCCCGTCCCGCCCGCACCCCAAGCGATCCCATTCACCGGTGCCTTGTGGCCCCTCACTTCGAACGCCGCCGTCCCAGGCGAGCGCGTATCGAGGATCTGGACGTGGGGCGAATCGGCGTGCACGACCGCGAGGTAGTTGGGACTCGTAGGGGAGAAGGCGAGTCGTAACAAGGGAGCGGGGGGACCACCGGCGTTGTTCGAAGACGAGGCAGAGGAAGATCCACCGCCGCCGGTTTTCTTTCGCGAAGGCGAGGAGGCTCCACCAGCACCACTCGCCTCTTTCCCTCCCACCGTGGTCGTCCCAGCCGAAGAGTGTCCACTCGAGCCCCCTCCGCCTCCCGATCCCGAACTCGTCGTCGTCGTCGTCGAAGAAGTAGCCGGAACAGGAGGACTCGGCGCCGCCTCATACAAAATCGTCGAATGCTCCAACGACCGCAGGTCAAACATCCTCACGCTCCCATCCGCCCCGACCGAGGCAAAGATCTCGCGCTGGGCGGGCGACCACGCGACGTCGTACACTTCGCGATCGTGCGCGATCAACTGCGTGACCGGGACGCCGGTCGAGATGTCCCAGACCGTGCAGGTCTGAGGTGTGTGGGGGGCGTTTCGTTTAGCCACTAGGTAAGGTAAAAGAGAGACGGAGAGAAGAGAACTGACTGTATCGATCGAGGCGGTCACGATTTGCGTCGGCTCGAGCATGGACCAGGAAAAGCCCGTCAACGGTGCCGAGAATTCAGCTTTTGACTGCCACCAGCGCACCGTAACAAGAAAAGTCAGCTTCTGTAAAAATACGAAGAAAACAAACACGATTCCTCGCTGTACTCACGTTTTGTAGTGTCGCGCGACTGACGAGTCGACTCCGACTGCTGCTGTGACCGCCGCTTCCACCACCCACAAACCCATTCCCACTCCCCACCCTCCCGCCGCCATCATCCTGCTCCGTGACGAGGTCCCACAACCTGAGCGATTCCGAACTCGTCGCGAGGACTTCTCGCTGCTCCGGTTCGCCATAGCCGGCATTACCCCCCGTGCCGGACGCGAGGCTCCCGCTTAACCGAGCGGGCGCGAACTGGACCGCACTCGGGGGGTACAGGAGGGGCGTTCGGGCGACGGCACGGAATGCACCCCCGCCGCCGGATCCACTCGAGGGGTGAAGAACTCGCTGCCGAGTCGAGCGGGACCGGTACGCCGTTTCCGACTCCGAGTCGGAGTCGTCTTCGAGGTCGGCGACTGCCGGATCCACCGCCGCCACCGTCAAGTGGTTCGTGTAATTCGCAGACGAGTTGGCGCTGGAAGAAGAGGCGGTTGGGACGCGAGTCTCGCTGTAGGACCCGACGGCGAGGCGGAGTGAAGTTGCGGACGAGGTCGAGAGCGGCGACGCTGCGAGGGCAAAGGTCGGACTGTCCGAGTAGTAGTCGAGCACAGACGGGGCCCTGCGCAGTCTCCCGCCTTGTCAGCTCCCGTTCCACTCTCTGTGCATGAAGGTGAGATGACATGCGTTCGCTCGCACGTCACGCAGGCTGATCGCTCGGGCCTTGCGATGCCGAGAGCAGGACTCACATGATCTCGCTTGGGGCGGTTTGAGCGGAATTCTCCAAGTCGCCTGTACGCGACGGGCGTGTAGGAGACGAGACGAGACGAGCGAGCGACCGACCGACCGAGTCGTCGACTTGAAGTGGGGAGGAGAACGAGCGGCGACGAGTGCCTAAGCGGGCCAGAGATCCGGTCCTATAGCACGCGCGATCTCCCGTACAGCTGCAAATGCGAAGGACTATCGCTCCGAGGATGGACCTTTCGACGAGGGTGCCAGCGGTGACGAGTGAGAGGGAAAGCAGCGTGCTGTCAACTCAATTAAAAATCGCCCACAACCTGTATTCGACGCAAAAAAGTATATCATGCATGTGGTACAGACATCAAAAGACAGCGGACCTCCGAGCAAGCGCGACCACCCCTCAGAAAAGCGAAAAACGAACACCTGTGTGACGAGCTACCACTTGTACTTTCCCGTCGCGACGGGTGGCACAAACGCCTCCCTCGTCGGGATGATCGACTCTTCCCCTTCGAGGCCATACAAGTCGATCGCGTCGCGCCAGATCTGCTCCGTCAGTTCGAGCACGACTTGGTTCTTGGGCGGCGGGGCCGCAGCGGCGTTGGCTCCGTCGAGCGCTTCGGCGTCGACCGCGACTGCAAACCGGCACACGCTTGCACCGATCAGTCCCGCGAGAACCAGAGTATCACCGGACAGAGTGGCGACCAAACTCACAGCAGATCATGTCGCCAAAGAACGGACTGTCGGGATCTTCGTCGACCTCGACGGCGGCTTTTTGTTCGCGCACGAGGAACGAAAAGTAGAACAAGTTCTCGGTCGTCTGGCTGAACGAGGTCGGGTTGACGACGAACTTCAGGTAGGGCAGGCCCGTGTTGCCGCCGACTTCGCGGAGGCGTTTCGCGATCTGGTGGGGGGGGATCGGATAGGGGCCAAGTCAGCGGGAATCACATATTCTCGGGTCGATTTCGTCAGAATTGAAACTATGAGATGGAAAGCAGCTTTCCGAACTCACACGTGCTGTCACCTTGCCCGTCTCGTTCTCATTCTTGGCGACATCCTCAGCTCGGAGCTGTTAGAATCGTTGTCGTCCCACCAAGCGCGCAACAAAAGGACTCGCCCGTCAGTAATCACGCACACGGAGCAGACGGCCACCCCCCAGAACGAGAAGCTTACCTCTTCCGGGCGGACTTGCTCCGCCTCCCACTGGTTCTTGGCCCGCTGAGTCCGCGCCTTCTTCTCCTTGACCTCGATCGCGAGCGGGCCGTACCTGTGGTGCCCGGCGGAGAGAGAAAGGTTAGTCCCGCCCCGCAGCGAAATCAAAGAGTCTGGAGAGAGGAAAAAAGAGCGAAAAGGACTTGCATGAAATCGAGCGGTGGCGCGCGGAGACTCTGGCCGGCGAGGACTCGTCCGACCTTGACCCACTTCATGGGCCTGTCGTCGTCGTCATCATCGTCCTCCTCGTCGTCGTCCTCATCCTCGCTCTCACTCTGCGCATCACTGTCGTCCGCCGCCGCCGCCGTTCCTTTCCGCCCCGCCGCAGCAGCACCACCGCGCCTCGTCCTCTTTCGCCTCATACTCCTCGCCGACCTCCCCCGCCCTCCCATGAATCTCACCAACCTCACGAGGAACTCGTCCGTGTCGAACGCGTCTCCATCAATCTTGAGTTGGCGAGCTTTGAGCGCGCCGGCTTCCGAAGTGGCGATCAGGACGCGCGAGTCGAGGATCGCTTCCGACGGGCGGTCGACTTTGTCAAAGAGGGCGTTGGCGTTGGCGACTTGGTCCGTCAACGAGTCGACGGTCGTGTTCTGGAGGTCGCCGCGGGCGTCTGTGGCGCGTGCGTTCGAACAAGGGGGTCAGTACATGATCCGGGAGCAACACGCACACGTGAGCCCGGCAAGAGAGGACGGGACGCACCGTCTACGCGACTCTGCAGTTTGCGGTACATGCTCCTGACCCTCTTGCGTTCTCCGCGGTCCTTCTCCTCCTGCCTGCGCTGCTTCTCGCCTTCACTCAAGTCGGCGGCGTCCTCCTCATGGTCGTCCTCCTCTTCGTCGTCCTGCGGAGCACCCGCCCCATTGCCGTTCTTGTGAGTCGGCTGCTGTTCATCTCCGCTCATACGCAGGTCCTCGTCGTCATCGTCGTCGTGGGCGCGTCCTTTGCCCTTTGACGAGTTTGTTGCCGCCGACTTGCTCATGTTTGCGCCCGCTGGGGTTGTCCCGGTAGCTCGTCGAGGTAGGATCGGCGATCGAATGCACACGCGCGCTGTCCCTGCTGGCAGTAAGCTGTAGTTCTAGCTGATCCGGCGAAAGAGCAGCTGGTTGGACGCGCCGACGACGAACTGCGCGACGCGTCGAGGCAGAGAGAAGGGCGCGTCAGGGGGAAGGTCAGCTATCTCCGCGGACTTGAACACCTTTTCGCAGACTCTAAGCCGGTTCTGTCACTTCTTACATACGTCGTTGTGACGAGAGTCTGCCACTAATCCCATACTTACGATAGGGAAAGGCACCACTTGCTGTAAATTCGGTCGAGCGACTCGCCCCCTTTTTCACGCTCGACTTGTCACTGGGAGCTCTGCTCCAACTTGTCGCTCTGGAACGCGTGCGGACCCCGTGTTTAAGCGGCGAGTGCAAAGCGAGTCCACATCGAGTCTCTCGTCCAACGCCTATCCAAGTCCCACAGCAGGTGAGTCCCGCCAACTCTGAGGGGGGTCCATCTCCGACTCGGAGGCGACGCGAGGTGGCCACGACGACGTCGACTCCGATAGGGCAGCTGACCGAGCACCGCATGTAGAGACAGGCCAGAAGACATTGCAAGAACCGCTGCGCCTCGACCCCCACGCGCGTCCGGTCAGCGACTCGCAATCGACTCACTCGTCGTCGCATGCGCATGTCAGCAGCAGCGAACCTTTTGGAACGACGCTGAGACGCTGAAGAATCGCCGCAAGCCAGGAGCACACCATGACGGACCAGTATACCACACGCGGCGGCGGCGGCGGCGGCCCACCCGTCGCTTCCACTGCGGCGACGAGCGTCGCAGCCAGCAGTCATCGGTACCAACTCCCCATCCCGCCTCACGCTCCCGCCCTCTTCTCCTCCGCAGCCCGCACCACCAGCAGCAGCACCGGAGACCGTCTCAATTCGACCGCCGTCCCTTCCATGTCCGTCACGGACGCCATCATCCCCGGTCCGAGCCACATCGCCCCCCTCGACACCTCGATCGCCCACCACCCTCTCGATCCCGCCGCCGCCGCCGCCGCCGCCGCCGATCCCGACGCAGCGAAACGAGAACGCATGGCTCAGCATACGAAAGACCTCGAAGCCTGGGTCCTCGGCGCCAACAACAACCCGCCACCACCAGAGCGTCATGCGCCTCCTCCTCTGACCGGAGCGGCGGCAGCCCTCTCGGCCATTGCAGCTGCTGTCAACGCCATCGAAGACGTGAGCGACCAAGACGCCGAGGGGGAAGACGACCTCGACCTCGACCTCGACCTCGACCCTTTGCCCGCTCCCCCGCCGGCGAAACGAGCTCGCACGTCCTCGGCGGCGGCGGCGGCGCGCGGACGAAACGGCGCAGCAGGAGGAGGAGGAGGAGGAGGAGTCCCATCCGGTGCGAGCAGTAGCGGGCCCGGAGGAACGGCAGGAGGACGCGGCACAGCGGCTCCTCCGACGGCGGCGCGCAAGGGCAAAGCCGGCGCGATCGCTCGCAAGTACTTGATGGAGACGGATCACCCTGCCGACGATCAACAAGATTACCTCCCGACTCCGCACTTGCCGCCTCTCCCTCCTCCTCCTCCTCCTCCTCCTCCTCATTCCAAAGTCTATCAACCTACGGCGTCGTCTTCGCTGGCCGGATCATCAGCCTCTGCACCCGGCGTCTCCAACGCTGGGCCCGTCGTCACGAACGCCAAAGGCAAGCGGAAAGCAGGTGCCTCTGGCGGCGGTCCGTCTTCTGCATCAGGACGCGCTTCCGCAAGCGGCAGTGGAGGAGCGGCGACGGGGGGTGGTACGAACGGCCAGGGCGCTTCGACGGGGACCGCCCTCGTGATGACGAAAAACGTCCACGCCGCCGCCGCCGCCGCTAACGGTGATGGTGGTCCGGACGAACCGATCGTCGGACCGGACCCGACTCCGGCGCAGTTGGTCGCTCTCTATCCGTTGCGACCCCGTCCGGCTCGACCTCCTCGAGCGAGACCACCTCGCTCTTCTTCCTCTGCCGCCGGTGCTGCCGGTGACAAGTCTCCCAGCGCATCTTCACAAACGGCAGGAGGAGGCGGGGCCGTAACCAAGGGTCCGCTCCTCTCGGCCGCGCAGAAAAAGGCCAACCACATCGCATCGGAACAGAAACGGCGCGCGGCGATCCGAAAGGGCTACGACGGGCTGTGCGAAGTCGTCCCGACTCTGAAAGCCGCCGTCGAGGAATTCGAGGAACGAGTTCGTAAAGTCGCCGTGACGGGACCTTCCACGGGAGGAGGAGGGTCGCAGTCTCCTCCTCCTCCTGCTGCGGCAGTCGCACCGGCCCCCCCGATCGCAGAAAAGGGTGGTAGTGGGATCGGGGGAAAACGTCAAGGGAGGGGAAAGGGGGGAGAGAGTACGACGGGAGCGTTGATGGGAGGGATCAGCGTCGGCGGTGAAAAGATTGATGGACGCGCCGGACCCAAGAGCGAAGCGGTCGTCTTGACGCAGAGTGAGTCCCACCCCGCCCCCTCCTGTGGCCTTGTGATTTTGTGTGCTTGAGCTGGCTGCGCACCGACGACCTCACCTCGCGCGCCCTTCGTAAACGAGAGAAAACCTTCAACTAACCTCTTCTGCATGCTGCCATCGCCGTCCACCGCCACCACTACCGCCTCGCAGCCGTCGAGCACATCCGCCGCCTCCTCTCAGACCGGACCGACTTGCTCGCCAAACTCTCGCACCTTCACGCAGCGGCGGGACCGCTCCCTACAATGGGGATGGTGACGCGCGAGTGGGACGACCGGTGGGACGACGGGATGAGGGAAGACATGGGGATCGCTTTGGCTGATGAAGAGTGGGAGGACGAGTAGCGCTCAGCTGGCCCGTCGGCGGAAACGAGCAAGCACTGGTGGAAGGACCGGGAAACGAGCTCTTTGAGGCCTGTCCTTGTTGTTTGGGGTTTCTTGCGACGCGTGTACACAAGATCGTTTCTACCAATCCGTCACGGGAGGCCGGCGCGCGCGTCTCAGTCAGTCAGTCAGAGAGAAAGAACGCAGAGATTACAGAACGTGTGGCGAAACAATGCACGCCCGACATGTTCGCCATGGATGCAACTCTTTCGAGGCCTCCTCTTCCCAGCATCGTTCGTGGTCTTGAGCCTGCGCCATGCAGGTTGAAATGTCACCAAAAGAAAACAATTCGCTACAAGGGAGTGTGGATGTGTGAGTGATGTAGAGTGTTTGGTGTAGGTTGTGAGCGGGTTTTCACGTCAAAGTAAAAAGGAAAGAGATCATCATCATCAGAGAAGGGGAGTCTTCTCTCTCTACTAGAGCCCAGTGGTGGTCGTCGCCGCCGAATGCGAAAACAGCTTGTCGACGTTGTCGCGAATGACTTGCTTGACCTGCTCGCGGTCGTTCTTGACGTCAATGACCCGGCGCGGCAAGTCGAGCAAGCCCTTGAACTCGACGGGGAGGGCGTCGCGCTCAAAGTCAAAGTCGGTCTCGTTCTCGAGTGCTTTCGAGACGGCGTCCGAGAACTTGGCCGGCGCGGCGGTCGAGAGGATGATTTGGATGATGTTGGGCGGGCTGCGAGGGGGGCGTTCGAGAGTTAGGGTTACACAGAAACCCGTTGAGTGCCAGCTATCACCAGAAGGAGGGTGACTCACTTGGTCTTGGCCACCTTGTTGGCGACGGCGAGACCGACAGCCGTATGAGGGTCGACGACGTACGAGCCGTACTCGTCCTTCTTGGTGTAGTACTTTCGGATCGTCTCGGACGTCTCTTCGTCGCTCACCCGATCGGCAATCATATCCCTCCTCGCGACTTCGACGCACGCGCGCGGGACCCTGACGCGGTGTTCCGACTTGAGGCGGTCCATCCAGACGCGGACGTGCTCGGCCGCGACGCGGACGCGCGCCGCCTGACCGCCGTCGACTTCCCCGTCGGCGGCGACGGCGCCGGCCGTGGTGCCTTCGAGGGCGAGGTAGAACAAGAGGCGCTCAAAGTTGGACGAGACGAGGATGTCCATCGCGGGCGAGAGCGTCTCGGCGACGGTGCCGGCAGCTCCGGTAGCTCCGGTGGCGGGAGCGGGAGCGGGAGAGGCAGCAGCGCCGTTCGAGCGAGTCATGCCAAATCGAGCGGAAGAGGAAGAGGCGCTGCTGCCGTTCGTGCGCGGGGTCGCCTGCTGGCCGTCACTCGCGCCATTCTGCTGCACCGACTCGGCAACCGCCGCCTGTTGCTGCTGCTTGAACGCCTCGTCCTCGCTCAGACTCGGATAACGCTGCAACAAGCCGCGCTTCTGGGATCTTGGCGTCGGAGGAGGCACGTCGACGCCCGCGTCCTCGGTGTCCTCGTCGTCTTCATCGTCGTCGTCTTCGGCATAGTGTTCCGGCTCGCCCGAGTCGGCTTTCTCGTACCGACCCGTCTTCCAGAAGCGGGCGAGGATGTCGTTCGCGTTGGTCGCGACGACGAGCTTGGCCATCGGGAGGCCGAGGTGCTTGGCGTACCAACCGGCGAGGACGTCGCCAAAGTTGCCGGTCGGGACGGCGAACTGGATCTCGGGTTCGAGGACGTCGTACGGGATCTGGGGCTGGACGGCAAAGTAGGCGGCAAAGTAGTACACGGTCTGGGCGAGGATGCGGGCCCAGTTGATCGAGTTGACGGCGCCGAGGTGGTACCGCGAGTTGAACTCCATGTCGTTGAACAGCGACTTGACAATGTCTTGGCAGTCGTCGAACGTGCCCTCGACGGCGAGGTTGAACACGTTGTCGTCTAGGACGGTCGTCATCTGCGCTTCCTGGATGGGCGAGGTGCGACCCTTCGGGTGCAGGATAAAGATCGAGATGTCCTGCTTGGACCGGAGGCCGTAGATCGCAGCGCTGTGGCCGCCGCATGTGTCAGCCTCTCTCAAGTGCCGCATTCAGAAGGCCGCCGTCCCAGAGTCCAAAAAGGTGTACTCACGATCCGGTGTCGCCGGACGTTGCGCCGACGACGGTGAGCCGTTCGCGCTGATTGTCGGGACGGCCGGCGTTCCTCCGCTGGAGAAAGTACTCAAAGATGTTGCCGACAAACTGGAGGGCGACGTCCTTGAACGCAAACGTCGGGCCGTGGAACAGTTCGAGGATGAACTCTTTCTCGCCGGTGCGGTGCAAGGGGGTCACCTGCTCGTGGCGGAAGGTGGCGAACGAACGGTCGATGATGTCTTGCAGGTCGGGGCGGGGGATCTCTTGCTCGGGGATGAAGAGCGAGTACAGTTCGAGCGCGAGTTCGGTGAACGACAGTTTCGCCCAGTCGTGCTGCCAGTTCTCGGGCAGATGGGGCAGGTGGACGGGGATGTAGAGTCCGCCGTTCGGAGCGAGTCCGCGCATCACGGCCTGTTGTCGGCGGAACAGGCGTCGTCAGTCCATCACGGAGGCTTGTGGTTGCGTTTAGATCAGGTGGGAAAGGGATCGTCGTATCGACCTGGGCGATCTGCCCCCCTGCAGACGAGCTGTTCCACCACCCCGACGCAAGACTCGAGGCCTGGAGTCCCTCCGTCCAATGCGCACAGGGATCCTCTCCTCCGTCCCAGAGCGGCGCAGTTGACAGCGAGCGAGTCGAGGTTGGGCTGGGATGGGGAAACGGGCGCGCGCACCTCTTCGAACGAGAGACGCTCGTCGCCCCCGCGCGTGCTAAAGTACTTGAGCGGCATAGTTCGCGGGTCTATCAGGTCTCGCGGTTGCTGCACTATACAGTCGTGTCGAATGCGAACCGTAACGGAGCCGCGAGTCAAGCCGGACTTTGACGACGGCGCTGCTTCCAGTCGAGTTCACAATCTCTCCGCGCAACGCCACCCGGGCTATCAGCACCACTTTGCGGACTGACACAGGGCTACCAGTGGGTATACAGGCGCACAGGGCAAGCCTCACTTGGCAGCCGAGCGAGCGGCTGATCTCGTCACTTGTCTAGCAGCTGAGCGGGTCCGAGAGAGCGAAATTCTCCGAGTCTGATCGCAAGTGCCTTTCGCCCGTGAAGCCAGCGAATAGGTCGTCAACGGAGGCGCAAGTGAAAGAGAGAGAGACTCTGCATGTCGAGCATAGCCTGATGCTTGGACTTGCGGGACCGGGCAATCAAGAGTCTCTGCGTCGTCTACGACGAAAACGGAGCGGGTGCAAACGACAGTCGGACCCTTTGACTGAGCTGCCAAGGCGCAGGGTTCATACGGCCGTGACGCGGTAGGGCTTGAATAGCAGGGATAGCAGCAGCTATAGTGTAGCGTGCACGGCGATGTACGTCCGGCGAGCGTCTGCGTCAGGTAGAGCCCTGGGTGGCCCAAGTTGGGGTGGCGCCGCCGCAGCGATTGAAGCCATCCGGAGCGGGGCGGGGCCGTAGCATTTCTCGATCATTAGCCAGGAGCAACGCGGAGGAGGCGTCGTCGTGTCTTTTGCATTCTTGCCAGCTGGCGGTAGGTAGGAGAGGGAGAGGAGCTCGATCCGACCACAGCGGCGAGCTCTTCGCGATGAGAAACGAGCTGAGGGGAGGCGCAGACAAAGTGGGGCCGATCGGCAGCTGGCGACTGACTCTGCTTCCCTTGAAGTAGGACGGGTACAGCTGTACGTGTACTCGGGCGGAAAGACCCGACCCCAAGTCGAAACGCGGGCTCGCATTCGCCTGCTTTGCTCCAGACACGCTCGCGGCAACCGATCCGCCTCTGCACCGCCTCCCGACCGAACGAGCGAGAAGCATAGCCGAACGTAACGAGAACACCATGGCCGAGTCCGACGACGACGTACCGGCGCTGTATTCGACTCTAGCAGATCTGCGACTCGCCCTCCCCTGCATCCTCGTCGGCTTGCTCTTGCTCCGATGGCTCGCTCGCGGCTTTGTCGCCGTCATGGGTCGCATCCAGGCCCAGGGGTGGACCATCGACGACGACGAGTATGCGCCCCCTGAACGAACCGCCACCTCCACGGTCGCGAACAAGAAGAAGAAGAAGGAGCGGAACGGGGCGGCGGCGGAGCAGCAGGATGACAATGACCAGGACGACGAGGACGACGAGGAGGACCAAGTCACGCCCGTCGTTGTCAAGCAGAAGCGCGTCAGGCGTGCACTCGTCCTCGGGTTGACCGGTCTCGCCGCCGTCACCTATTTCGCCGAGGGAGTCGCGCAAGGTAGACCCTGTGTTTTCTCCCCCCCCTCGAGTAACGCTCGCTAAATCACCCGATGTGTGTGTGCAGTTATCGCCTCGATGGTCACTTCGCATTATACGCCCGCCGATCCGCTCTACGCCAACGTCGCATTCTACACGGTGGGCGGACTCGGCGCCTTTTCGATGCTCGGCGTCGGCATGGCCTACGAGGCGAAATGGTCCCGGCAAGAAGAGTCACCCCCATCGTCCGCCGGGGAACCCTGGCCGAAACAGTACCCCCGCTTGATAACCTTTCTCGCCTTGGCGGGCGAGGTCGCCGTCCTGTCGGTGTTTGCAAGGATCGTGGCGCGCGACCAAACGACCGTCGAACCGAAACGGACCGTCTTGCCGATCATCACCTTGGCGCTCGTCGCGTTCCGGATCTTGGTCCTGTTGACCCTCCTCGCGTTCCAATTCCCTCCGTTCTATCGCGCCAACTTTGTCGCTCCCAACGCCAACGAGGCGGCGCCAGCGACGGAGAGGACCCCCCTGCTCGCCAATGCCAATGCCAGTGCGAACGGCGGAGGCGGCGGCGGCGGCACCAGTCTCTCAGGTCCGACCACCGATCCCGCCGCCACGGGCGGTTCAGTCCTGCGCGGGTCCCGCCTGCCTTCGAACCGCCCTCCCGATCCCAAGAGCCTCTCGATCCTGACCCTCTTCAGCCGCGTCAAACTCTTGTTCCCGTACCTCTGGCCCGCCAAGAGCCTCGTCCTCCAGATCCTCGCCCTGATCTGCTTCGGGTTGATGCTCTTCCGGAGGTACGTCAACGTCCTGCAACCCATCTTGTTTGGCAGGGTCATCTCGGCGCTCGCGAATGGGAAGCCGCCGTTCGTCCCGATCGTGCTCTACGTCATCTTTTCGTTCCTGCAAGACTCGAACACTATGCTGTACCGGTATCGTGCGTCCCGGGTCCTTTTACCGTCGATCTTGACTCGCCATCCCCCTGCTGACTCGCCTGAAACCGCTCTGTTATGCACGCAGTCTGGCTTCCCATCGAGCAGGTGATGACGAATCGCCGCGCTACATGTTCTCCTACCCACACAACTTGACTCTCGATTTACGCATTGCAGTACTCGGAGCGCGAAATGGCCCTCATGTCGTTCGACATCCTTCTCAACTTGTCGCTCTCGTACCACACGCGCCGGCGGACCGGGGAGCTCCTTCGGATCCTGTCCCGCTCAGAAGCAATCAACGACGTGCGTAACGATTTTTGCTCTTCGCATCAAGGTGGACAGGCGGGCGCAGACTAACGCCACCGCGCGCGCAGTTCTTTGAGCTCTTGCTGTTCTCGTTCGTTCCGATCTTGATCGACTTGCCCGTTGCGTTCCTCGTCCTTTGGGTTCGATACGGCATCACCATTGTCGGAGTCGTCACCGTCGTCGCGGTCGTCTAGTGAGTCTCTCAACTGCCGACTCGTCGGCGCTACGAGAGAACTTTCCGACTCATGGATTTGTTTTTCTCAGCGTTACCACCTCGGTGACTTTGGCCGAGAGTCGGACCAAGCTGTATCGAGCGCTGCGTGACGAGAGTCAGTTCATGCACCAGCTCAAGTCGGACGTGCTGTTCAGTAAGTTCCTTTGGGTGCCCCAGGTTATCGTTGACACCAGCTGACCGCGTTCCGTGCCCCTCAGACTACGAAACGACCAAGATCTTTGGTACGATGCACCCCGCTCTTCGGGCCCACGAAGAGGTCACCTAACGTTTGCTACGAGTTGACAGTCTCGGAAAACTTTGAGATGAAACGTCTGCGAGACGCCATGTGGAAGTATCAGCGAGGTACGTCGACAGTCTTGGGTGCGCGGGTACCCCACCTCCTGATCCGCACCCCTCGCCACCTGCAGGCTACTTCAACGTCTTCAATTCGTGGCAATCCCTCTCGCTCCTGCAAAACTCGATCTCGGCATTCGGCCTCCTCGTCTGCTCGTTCATCCTCTCGCGCCGAGTGATCGAGGGCGAGATGGACGTCGGCAACTATGTCGCGTTCGTCTCGTACCTGAACCAGCTGTACTCGCCTCTGAACCAGATTTCGTCGCTGTACCGGCGCGTGATGAACAACGCAGTCGGTGAATTGGCCGGTCGAGGTTGTTATCGTTGTCGATGCAGACAGCTGACACATACCCCCACCAGACACTGAGCAGCTGATCGAGCTCTTGAACGAAGAGAGGGAGATCTCGGACCGACCGAACCCTGTCGAGCTCAAGATTGATCCCTCTGAAGGCGCCGAGATCGAGTTCAAAGACGTCACGTTCTCGTACGACAAAAAAGTCCCCGTCCTCAAGGGCGTCTCTTTCAAAGTCGGCCGAGGCCAGAGTGTCGCCCTGGTGGGACCGAGTGGCGGCGGCAAGAGTACCATCACCAAGCTCATCTACCGCTTCTACGACGTCTCGAGCGGCTCGATCAGCATCAACGGCCACGACATCCGCGACTTGACGCAGCGGTCCCTCCGCGCGAGTATCGGCCTCGTGCCGCAAGAGTCGGTCTTGTTCAACTCGTCCGCGCGGATGAACATTGCGTACGGCGGCATCAACCGGCTCGACTTGGACGGCCGCGGGAGCGAGCGCATCACGATGGACGAGGTGGTCGAGGCGGCCAAGGCGGCGGCGATTCACGACAAGATCATGTCGTTCCCGGATGTGAGTCCAGGCCGGGCGTCACCAGGGTTCAAATTGGAGATGGCGACTGACGAGGCCATGTTTCGCAAATCCTCCCCGGCCCCCGCAGCAATACGAGACCATCGTCGGTGCGTGTTGGCGCGGTACATCGCCTCTTGAGCAAGTTAACTGACTGACTTTGGCGGGCGTTTCTAGGCGAGCGCGGTCAGAGGCTCAGTGGCGGTGAGAAGCAACGAGTTTCGATCGCCCGGACGATCCTCAAGGACCCGCCCATCCTCGTACTCGATGAAGCCAGTGAGTCGAGTTTGGAAGTTGCGCCGATTTCAGGAAGATTCTCCAAGCGCGAGCTGACACTCGCGGGACCTCGTCAAGCCTCGGCCCTCGACACGTTCAACGAGCGCTTGATCCAGAACCGCCTGCGCGAACTCTTGCAAGGTCGGACCTCGATCATCATTGCGCACCGCTTGTCGACCATTGTCGACTGCGACGTGATCCACGTCCTCAAGGATGGCTTGATCGTCGAGTCGGGGTCGCACAACGAGCTGATCGCGCGCGGTGGAGTCTATGCCGGTGAGCTCGCGCGCCCGTCTTCTTCTTCTTGCCACGCTTGCTCGACACAGCAGCTTACTGATTTAGGACCCCCCTTCATGATCGTTTCCAGAATTGTGGCAGAAGCAGATCGAGGGGCAAGAGTCTTCCGTCCCGGCATCGAAAGCTCCCTCCGGAGCCGCGACGCCCGCTGATCCTCGAGCCGCCACGCCCGACCCGACGTCGACTCCCTCGGCCGAGTCGATCGCGATCGCGACGCCGACGACGACGAGTACTTCAACTCTGTCGGGCACTGCGCCGCCGTTCGTGCCGGATTCCGCGGTGGTCGCCGCCGCGGCGGACGAGATGCCGGGTCGACCACCCGCACCCCCAGTACCGACAAGCAAGAAGGCCTCGAATGGGAAGAAGCGAAGCGGGGGAAAGAAACGCTGATTCAAGCGCTGATTCTAGAAAGGCGATCGGGGAGGAGGGAGATAGAGAGGATGCGAGGGTTAGAAGAACTCCCCGCATTGCAGCTCTTTGAATCGCCTGACTCTTCTCACCAAGAAGTTCATCTACAAGCGAGAAGTCCAAGACCGAAAAGTAACTACATGCATGCGGAAAGGAGTAGATTTGACGATGACTGAAACTACCGCCCGGCTCCGATGGCGGGAGGGCCGCCCGCACCTGCACCTCCTCCTCCGCCGCCACCAAACATGGAAGCCATCATATCCATGAGCGGGTTCCCTTGCCGTGCCGGACGGAGACCAAAGTGAATCTCGCCGATCGCAGTCGTGGCCTGTCCGCGTGTGAATTACGTCAACCAGCGGCTTCGTACCGTACCGTGGAAAGGGAGTTGCTCACCTCTTTAACTTCCGGTATCCGGAGCCACTGGACCTGCCTCTCGTACCTCGCGACGAGGCTCTGCCACGCCTTTGTACCCGCCCCGCGCTGGACGCGCATCTCGTTTCCGACCTTGACGCGGTCGACCGATTCACCGACGCCGACTTGTACGGCTTGGATCGCGAGTTGCAGGAAATTGAGCGAAGCGAGCTTGGTCACGATCAGTTCGTCCGAGGAGGAAGAGGAGGAGGTGCTGCTTGTGCCCTTTGGAGTCGATACGCCTGAGGAAGGCGAAGCCAGAGACTTCGCGAGAGGCGAGTTGGGCGGTGGGTAGGCGAACGCGACGACGCGGAGGGACGGGTAAGCGGCGAGGGTGAGGGCGAGGAAATGGGAGAGGAAGGTCCGCGCGGCGAGGATGAAGGACGCCTCGAGGTAACTGAGGACGCCGCGCGCGGCGTACCGTCCGACGGAAGCCTCGCGGGGCGACGAATCGGGATCGAGTTTGTGCCAGTCAAAGAGGACGTTGGCGAGGGTCCGGGCGGCGTCTTGCGTCGGGCACACGAGCAGATGCAACGACGCCTGGTCGTAGTCCAGTTCTGTGACGCAGCCCCGCAGTCAGCTTTGGCGAGTCGAGAACGGGTGCGGGATTACTTATAAGAACGCGCGCACCCTTGTAGAGCGTCTCTCCGAGGTACTCGTGGATCTCGACGTCGCCGGCAGGTCCGGACCCCGTCTTGGCGGTCCACGCAAAAATGGCGTCGGTGAGGGTTTTGCGCCAGACGCCGTTCCGGTCGGTGAGGGCGATGAGCTGGATGATCTTGGCTACACGGGCAGGGTTGGTCAGATCGTTCGTTCCTGCCCAGCGAAAACAATGCCACAAGTGGGGGGAGACAGGGGTCGGACGAGCGATAAAGACCTCGCCCGCCCCAGCTCTGCCCAGCCCGGACCAGACTTGCCTCGTTCCTGTTTGCCGCACGCGACTCCCCTCGCGGTCCAGACGTCGTGCACGAGCATGGTCGCGAGGTCGACGGCGCTGCCCGCCTGCCCCTTCTCGAGCAACTTTCTCGCCGCGTCCCACAGCAGTTCGGCCGCTTGCTGCGCTTTGGCATCGTACGGCAGCGCGTCTCCCGCAGGCGGCGCGGCTGCTGCTGCGTTGCGCCTCGGCGGAGCGAGCAACCGCGTCGCCGTCGTTCGCGCCTTTTGATGCGCCGAGTAGTAGTCGCCTGAAGTCAGGAAATCGAGCACCTGCTGGTGCGCAGCCGAGACGCTAGTCATTCTTCGCTGTCGACTAGTCGCTATAGCAGCGAGCGCGGGTGTCGTCGAGTGCAAGCGGTGCTCCGCTTCCACGCCGCCACGACATCATCGAACAGAACTTGGTCATCTCCTTGCACCCTTGAATCTAGGCTTGACATGAGACGCGATGAAGGATACGAAGTATACTGTGGCCCGCCGCTGTCAGTCCGAAGTCCGTAGCAGAATCCCTCCCTCCGCCCGAAAATCTTCCCGACGGTGACCGTGACGTTGACGTTTGGTTCGCGGCCGCGGAGGACGAGCTGCAGCCGGGTTGGGGCATGCAACTCCTTCTTAACCTTCTCTCTCTTTACCCCTTCCGCCGCCCAAAGAGATGTCCATCCCGTTCGAGCCAGTCAACGAAGGAAAGCCCGGATCACCCGCCGCAGACGATGATGCATTCACTCGTCTCGCCCTCTTTGGCGCGACGGGTCAGATCGGAGCGGCGATCCTGTGCGCCCTGTTGGAACCCTCTTTCGGAGGCTACGAGCCGCACGTCAAGGTGTTCCTCCGCGACGAGACTTTCAGCGACAAGGCCGAATCGGTTCGAAAACATCCGCGAGTCGAGTTGGTCAAGGCGGACTTTGACAATGTGCAAGACATGGCGGACAAGTTGAAAGGTACTGAAGCCGTCGTGTCGGCCCTCAACGGACCGGGAATTCCCGCCCAAGACCGCATCCTCGATGCAGCAGCCCAAGCCGGTGAGCTGTCGCTCGGTCTTCTCAGTCTTTGACGGCCTGACTTACGTAATAAACGCTGATCCGTCCTGCCCACCGGAATCTGTTTGCGGCAGGCGTCAAACGCTACCTCCCGAGCGAGTACGGCTCCGAACATCCGTGGCGCAAGCCAGGCGAGACGTGGCCTCGCTTTCATCCCGTGCGTTTCGGTTGCGGCCGATCTCCTCCAAGCCAACCTTGCTTCCCAATCTCACAGGTTCTTGGACCTCCTTCTTTGCAGTACTTTGATGTCAAAGCGCAACACAAAGGTAAATCATGCCGCGCGGGCGTGACCGTGCCCGCTCAGACCGAGACTGAGCGTTTTCTCATCTCCGCGGTACCGCAGAGTACATGTGGCTGCATCCGGCCATGGTGAGCGGCCAGATGAGCTACACCATTGTCGGAGTCGGCGACCTCTGTAAGCTTCCTTCTGGCACCTCTCACAGCGTCTCTTCCCGAGGCTGATCAAGGTGAAAAGGAACCCGCAGATGACCAGCCGACCGAGACGTACTGGACTGCCTGGGCTCGCGAGGACCTCCCCGACGAGTATGTCTTCCCGATTGTGGGAGACCCGCATAGCAAGTACGAAGTGACGAGAATCGCCGAGTGAGTCTACACTTTGGCTGTCCTCGGAGCCGGACCTTCCAATTCACGTTCGCCACTCGCTGACTCTCAACGCTTTTGGGACACAGCATGGCCCAGTACAGTAAGTATAGGCTCTTTATCCTGTCCTTCAACCGCCGTGGGCTGACGCGTTCGTGATGTGACAGTCGCAGCGCTCCTCGCTCGTCCCTCCACCTCAAAGGACAAGATCCTCAACTTTGTCTCGGACGTCGTCTCGCAGCAAGAGATTGCCGACATGCTCGCGTCGACGTCCGGTCGTCCCGTCAAACCAGACTATGTCTCGATCGATGAGGCGCACGGGTACATCGACCGGCCAGAAACGATCCCGGACCGAGCTAAGGAAACGAGGTTCGCGCCCGAGTTTTGGTACATCGTTCGGTTGCAGCAGGTGCGCTTTCTGGGCATGCTATCTTACAATCGGAGTCTCGATTGGCTGACGAACCGGGTGTGGTCACCGTGCACTGCCGACAGGGCACGAACAAGTTCCGTCGCCACCCTTCTCTGATCCAGAACTCGCTGTACCCGTACATCAAGAAGACGCCGATGTCCGAATGGCTCGCAGAGACGGTTGGGGCTCGTGCAATTCAGGCGTAGAGCCAGTGTAGATCGATCGACCACAACCACCACCGAAGTTTGTACTATTGGCTTATGTTCACAAGCTTCGAGCAAGCTTGCCTCCCGACGACGCTGACTGTAATGATCGACGTTTGCTGTGCTGCCAAACTTGTGATTTACCGTTCAAGGTGTACTGAGCTAATTCGCAGGTCTTGAGGTCAACAGGCTCGAAAGACATCGGCAAGTTATCGGAAAAAGTCACCCTGCAAGCTTGTGCTGAAGCAGATGTCTATATCTTCTTTCTCCTCGGGCCTGCAAGGCCTTGATCAGTCCAGTAGGGGACTGGTGGTGCGAGTTGTCGCTGGAGCCGGATGGGTGGCTCTGCGGGGCGCATCAGAAAGCAAGATGCGAAATTAGGCGATTTGATGCGGATTCGTCGTAGCGAGCGGAGGTCGCATAGGATGGAAGAGATTGGATCAAGTTTCCAGAGCCTTAGCTATCATAGGGCAATCTGGTAAGGTGACAAGGCTCGCGGGCTTGAAGCCATGAGCTACTGAGCTACGACAAGTGCCCGAGATCTTCGCTCAACAAGTCTTCTCCCCGATGACCGTTACGCAGCGGCCTCGGCATATCGAGCCGGATTGGAGGTAGCTATGGATCTGCAAGTCAGGGGTCCGTTCGGCCCGGAAAAGGATAAAGGCGACTAGGGGATATCGGAGCGAATTCCGCCACCGACCTGTTCTCTTCTCTAATGTACACTTTCCCTCCCCCTCTATGCACAGTTCAGTATCTGCTCGGCTTTAAGTATAGAGCAATTATCTTTGCTAGCTACAGACCTAGCTAAGAGGCCCTTTCACTTTGCACGAATTTCTCGCCCCTCCTTGATCCGGAACTTGCTTCACACGAATACGCGCAGGCCAAACGAGACCCGACGTCTATAGGGTGCAATTAGTGACTGCTTTTGCTCAATGTATACGGGCCGAGACATCTACAACGGGGAGGGAGGAAGCGATCGCGAGCCATCTACTGGATCTTGACCTGGTACTTGGCCTTCTGCTCCTCCGGCGTGTCGAAGACGTTGATCTGTAGGTATTCAAGAAGCGCATGTCAGTATAGGTGCACGAAGAAGGCGCACGAGGGAGACGCGGTGCAGGGACGGGCAGGGGCAACGCGGTTTCGTCGCCCCTCTTTCCCGCGGCTTCCTCAGAACGTAATAGAGAGGAGACTTCCCGGCCACAGGGGACTGTACAAAATCGGCAGGTTGAAACGTGCGGGCTTCTCCTCGCCGATCTTGTTGATCTCAGCAACCTCGTCGTCGGTGAGCGAGATGACCTTGAAGTTCGATTCGATGCGCGACGGGGTAACCGACTTGGGAATGACTGCGGAGGCGCGGTAGAAGGAGATCAGTACCAGTACAGCACAGAGAGGGTTATGTATAGACACTATGGCCCGTTGACGAGCGAAAACGTAGAGGAAGGGAACGTACTGGCGTGGCCGCCGTGCATGCCCCAGGCGATGAGGACCTGACCCGGGTTGGCGCCCTTGGCCTCGGCGATCTTCTTGACGGTCGGGTGCTCGAGAAGGAGCGGCTCGCCGACGCTGTTGTTTCCGAAGCCTGCACGCGCGAGAAAAGAAAAGGGAGTCAGAAAAGTCCGATCGAAACCGAGCGATTATCAGTAGCAGGAAACTGACCGGAGTAGGCGGTAACGACAATGTTCTTCTCCTTGTGGTGCTTGAGGAGGTCCTTCTGGAGAAGGCGCGGGTGGCGCTCGATCTGGTTGACGACCGGCTTGACACCGGTCGCCTCGGTGATGGCGTCGACCATGGCCGGCGAGAAGTTGGAAACACCGACAGCCTTGGTCTTGCCAGTGTCGAGGAGCTTGATCATCGCCTTCCAGGTGTCGACGATCGAGACCGAGGTGTCGATCTTGCACTCGCCGTTCTCCTTCGGGAAGAGGTTCGAGTGGGGGTCGCCCTCAGCCGGGAAAGCAACCGGCCAGCTGCAGGCAGGAGGCGCATTCAGTCAGGGGGCTGAAAGAAACCTCGCGGATGCGCATCGAAGGGAAAAGAGGGAACGCACTGGATGAGGTAGAGGTCGAGGTACTCGAGGCCGAGCTCCTTGAGGGTGTCGTCGAGAGCAGCCTCGACGAGTTCCGGCTTGTGCTGCGAGTTCCAGAGCTTCGACTGCAGCGCACGATGTGTGATCAGTATCGAGACTTGCACGACGAAAAACGCGACAGGGAAAACGCACGGTGATGAAGATGTCCTTGCGGTCGACGCCCGAGTTGGCGATCGCCGGAGCAATCTCCTTCTGGTTGCCGTAGACCTGCAGACACAGCACAATGTGAGTATGCAAAATCCGGCCAGAAATTCTGCGAGCAACAGCACCGCAGAGAGGGCAGGAATTCCTCCCATCCCGCCCCGGATCCCAGTTTCTGGCCGGAAAGCGCTCACCTTGGCAAGGTCGAGGTGACGGTAGCCGGCCTTGAGAGCGACCTCAACGGCTTTCTGTTGAAGGAGAAGCGCACTTCGTCAGCGCCCAACGCGTACGGGAATTGACCGGCGGGGAGAAAGAGATTCTCGATCACGTACGCCGACCTCGCCCGGGGCAGACTGCCAGGTGCTGCGTACAGGGGGTTCACGGTCAGCACAAAGCTGTAAGATTGCGGAACGGGGACGAGACTCACCCGAAGCCAAGGAGGGGGAACTCGGCGCCGTTCGAGAGCTTGACGGAGGGGATCTGCTGCGACATTTTTGCTGTTTTCTATACACTGCGTAGACCGATCAGGAAGCAAGTCAGTCCAGTGCTCTTTTGTAGCGTCGCTCGTCCAGCCCAGCGAGAGAAACATACCGGATCGGTTCGGGAATAGGGAGATGCATCACGATGACGCGAGTGAAGGTGGACGTGGGGCGAACAAGCGGTAATAGGAGCGAGCAGGCGGCGTGGTCGGCGGAAAGGTCAGCGTTAGGGAAGCGACTGTGCGGAACTCCTGTGATATACCACTTACGGATCTATAGAGTGATGAGGGAGAGAGAGAGAAGGAGAAGTCGACGTAACTTGACCGCGTGCTGTTCGCGGGCCGCCCCCCGAGCGACCTCCACTTTGGCCCTCGTTCCGTCCACGGAATTGCATCAGCTTCCTCGAGCTTTGAATGACGCTATGCTGCTTCGACCAGCGAGTTGCATTGAATCGACAGATATAGCTTAAGAAACGCCCCAGCTGCTCGGCTCGCCTGCAGCTGCAGCGGCCCGCTTCGCTTCGACGACCTCGGCTCAAATGTGAAAATTTTGCTCTTCTTCTCCTGCGCAGCGCAGACAGCTTGGGGGGGGGGGTGGGCGTCCCAGCGCAGCAGACCACGGGCGTGCAAGATTAGATCACCTTCTGTCGAGCGATTGACTCGATAGCTCCGGTCGGGTATGGGTTATGGCCGACTGGATCCGAGCTGACTGATCGATACGACAGCGCGAGCGTACCTCACACATAGCTGGGAGACGAGGCTGTACGATGGGCAAGCTTGCCCAGCCGCGCGAGTTTGTAGATGCTGAAGAGCGAGCTCGCCAGCCTTAAGCACCGACGGCTCATGAACGCAACGGCCTCGTCCACCTCCAGCCGGCGTCGCGTACCGGTAATCGCTGGACAGTTCGAAAGCAGAGTATCGCGCGAGCGTAGTGTACAGATCATAGCGACGCTTGGGTGTGCACAGTGTACTCGTCCGAGGCGCGCGGCGCAACAGGGCAGTCAGCCCACGCCTCTGGTCTTCGGGCGCGAGTCACGCATCGCCAGCTAGACGGCTCTTGTCGGTCCCGGATAGGTCGGAGGAGACTGAGAGGAGGACAAGCAAGCCTGTGGCGCTAGTAAAGCCACAAACTCGTTCGTGCTGGGAGAGAAAGAGATCAGCCGGAGCGCTGGATGTGAGCGAAGCACCGGTTGGCGGCGTCTAGTTGCGTCGGATGATCTCGGACCGTGGACGCCCGGGCAGAGGCAGCCTCATGCGATGTATCCAGAGTGCTGGGAGAAAGGTCCGAGAGGCTGGTCGCCGTACAGCTTGCGCGAGTGTCATGAAAGCGCAGGAGACAAACTCCGCTCGAGATGCCGCGGTTCGGCACATCGGCCCCACTCGGCCGAGATGAAACCCACCCAAGTTTGTCAGCTGCTCAAGCATAACTTGCGCCCCGCCAATTTTTATAGAGACTTGACTATCTGTTGTACATGCACCGAGCTGCAACGCGGTGATACAGACGGCACTGAAGAGCCCCGACCCGCATTGGCGTCAGACAGGAACCCGACAAGATCGCACCGTCCGCCTTCGCCTTTGTGATCCCTGCCGACGATGGCAGCGCACTCACACGCGGACCACCCGCACCCGCGCCATCTCGCGGAGCAAATTCCGCCGATCCAGTTCGAGTCGACCGGACTGGATGACAACGGGTCCGAAACGGTCGGCCGACGAGACAGCGCATCTGGAGCTGGACTCGCAAGGTCGTCTTCGGGCGACGAGGACGCCGATACCGCCGCCGAAAAGGGCGAACCGGGATCGCCGAGGACAGGAGGACACGATCTCGAAAAGGCGGCGAGTTTGCCGCACTCGGCTCCTCCGGCAGACGATTTCCCCGACGGAGGATGGAGAGCCTGGAGGTGAATTTTTGACCTCTGCCCCGTCGCTGCTCTATACCGTACTGGAAGTAACGGGTTCTCTCGCTTTACAGCGTTGTCGCCGGAGCTTGGTGCATCTCCTTCACGTCATGGGGTACGTTCACGCATTTTGATCTCGTTTTCTTCCTTGCCGCGGCACTGACGAGTTTTCGTCTTCGAGCAGGCTACAGGTTCGTACTTCGTCTCTTGAATGTTCCTTCCTACTCGACTAGGAAGGTCCACACGACCTGTCAAGACCTGCGAGAAGTGTGTTGCCCTTGAGTGCTGACCGCCCCCTCCCGCAGTAACTCGTTTGGCGTGTTCCAGACCTACTACGCGGATCATCAACTATCAAGCTACACGTGGGTCGGGTCTGACCATCCGAATCGCAACTCCGATGTTGAGCAGCCCTCCTCATAACGCAGCTCTTCCGACATTTCCTGGATCGGCTCTTTCCAACTCGCGATGGTCCTCGCGTGCGCCTTCTTAGCCGGCAAAGCGTTCGACGCAGGATACATCAAATACCTGCTATGCGCCGCACTCTGCTTCTACGCCGCGGGGATGTTTGGTCTCGCCAACGCGACCCAGTACTGGCAAATCTTTCTCGCGCAAGGCCTCTCGTGCGGCCTCGCGGCGGGCATCGCGTTCTTGCCGGCCGCCTCGTCCGTGTCGCATTGGTTCAAGCGACGTAGGGCAACCGCGCTCGGCTTTCTCGCCACCGGCAGCTCGATCGGCGGTGCGCTCAATTCGGTCTGCTCTTGCTATCTTTTGGGATTGAGCACTGATCGTTTGCCCCGTTGCGCAGGTATCGTATACCCCATCATGCAGAACCGCATGTTCCAGAGCGTCGGCTTCGAATGGACCGTGCGAGCAGGTGAGTTGCCGCACACGCATCCGCCGCCGGTCCGAAGTGACTCCCTCGCGTCAAATCGAGGTACTGACCTGATGACCCTGCCGACAGTCGCCTTCTTGACGATCGCCCTGGTCGGCATCGCTGCGCTCACCGTCAACTCCCGACTCCCGCCAAAGAAGATTGGCAACATCTTTGACTTCCGGCCATTGCGCGAGCGGAGCTTTGTGCTCTTTATCGCGGCCGAATCCATCATCATGCTCGGTCTCTACACTCCATATTTCTAGTGCGTGCCTTTTCTTCTAAAGGTGTCGCTTCAAGAAGCTGATACCGCAAGGCTCACAGCATCCAAGATTACGGCCGCGCGCACGGAGTCTCGCCAAACGTCACGCAGTATTCGCTCGCTATCCTGAACGGCGCCTCCATCTTTGGCCGCATCATCCCCAACTGGCTCGCCGACACCTACGGCCCCCTCACGATCTTGACGCCGCAATGCTTCATCTCTGGCGTCCTCATGTTTTGCTTCATCCCGATGTGCAAGTCCGAAGCGGGTTTGATCGTCTTTACGATCCTGTTCGGCTTTTCTTCCGGTGCGTGCCATGACCCGGACTCTGGTCTCTCGCCGAGGCGTGTTGCTGATACTCCCATTACCCTGCAGGCGCCTACGTCTCGATGATGCCCGCGACGACGGCCTCGCTTACGAAAGACATGCGGCAACTTGGTCACCGAACATCGCTCTTGTTCCTCTTTGTTTCGATCTTCGCTCTGACGGTGCGCCGCCTGATCCGGCGTATCCATTGTTCTTTCTCGCTTGCTGACGCTGCGCTTCGACTTGACACAGGGCACCCCGATCTCCGGCGCGATTCTGAGCCGCGACCCGTCTTACAAGAGCTCCCTCTTTAGCTCCGGAGCCTTTGTCCTCGTCGGGAGTGTCCTGAACGCAGCAACTTGGTGGGTGGTGTCAAAGGAGAAGGGAACTAGATGGGTCTAGAGTGTATGTTCGCATCTGAACTGGTTGTATTGCTAAGAAGGGGGTTCCCCAGCGAGACTGGCATCAATACGTGGGAAGGAGCCTTGCGACTGTCGTTGCCTCTGTGTTGTGCGAGCTAGTAGTGCCTTGTGTCTATCTCTATCATCTCACGACGTCAAAGAGCAAATGGAAAAAATCGCTGCTTCGGCACGACCCTCGGCGCAGCTCGGAGATCAGCCTCGGCTAAGTCGACTGACGGGGTCGCGCCCGAATCTCGCAGCTAGCTCTGCTGAGCTGTCCGGGCCGGGCATGCGCGATCTGACTTAATAAGCGCTTTGCTCAGCACTGCCGCGCATCCGCAGCGGTGCTCTCGCTGGCACCATCACTGCTGCTCGTGCTTAGCTAGATCCTCACCGGAAGCGACGCCTGGCGCAGCTACGCTCGCTCTTTACCTCTGCCTGGTCGGTCTGTGCCCCTTCAGCCAGTATGCCAGTGCCTCGAGCTCGTTCGACCACCGCCTCGTGGGATGTCGATGAAACGACGCCGGTCTGCTCGCCTGCGCCGTCGGCAGCTGTCTCTCGAACTCCGACGCTCGTCGATCTCGTCGCGTACGGTCACGAGGATGCAGCGGACGGCAAGAAGGACGACATCGACGGAGCAGCCAGAGAACCGGAGGACGACACTCCAGCCGGCGATAAGAATCACCAACTTCGCTTTCCGCATTTGCCGCACCTCCCTCCCCATCCGCATCAGCACCTAGAGCGATTCGTCCCGCCCGAGCACTATCCGACGACCGACGAGTTGACGGCCGAGAAAGCGGAGCGGGCACGTTCAGAAGACGACGCAGATCCGGAAAAGGCAGAACCGATAAGCCCAATCGCCGCCGCCGCCAAGGACGATGATAGCTATCCCGACGGCGGATTCAAGGCTTGGTCGGTTGTTGCTGGTGCATGGGCAGTGTCCTTTACCGCATGGGGTAAGTCTTTCGAATGTGACCGGTTGATCTTCCGCTCGGTTCCTTTTCGCGGATCGGGAGAGAATCCCTTGTCGGCGCAACTTCTCGATGACCTAATGGGCGATCCTTCCACAGGCTGGGCGAATGCGTTCGGCGTACTTCTATCCTACTTCTCGACGCATTCGCTGTCCGACTATCCCGAGTCGTCTCTCGCCTGGATCGGAGCCTTCCAGATCGCCGCGAACCTGTTCTGCGCTGTCTTTTCCGGCAAGCTCTTCGACGCTGGTTACGTCAAGCATCTCCTTGTTGCCGGTTTGCTCGTATATACTGCTGGGTAAGCCTGCGCTGGGTCGCGGAATGATATTTCGAAAAATTGCCGCTAATCTCGTGTGTGCGCCCGCAGCCTTTTCGGTCTGTCCTACGCCACGTCGTATTGGCAGGTGTTTCTGTCGCAGGGCGTCGCGTGTGGTGTACGCGAATTCTGGCTCTTCTCGCTTACCCGGGAGACGTACCTGGCCCTGACGCAGCTCCTTTCCCTCAGCTCGCTTCCGGCTTGACGTTTTTGCCCGCATGCTCCGCCGTCAGCCACTACTTTAAGAAGCGGCGAATGCTTGCCCTCGGAGTTCTGGCTACCGGATCGTACGTGCATCCCTGCTCGCACACTTAGGGCGCGGTGGCGATCAGCGCGAGGCTTACCGAGAACTCCGTTCGCGCAGCTCGATGGGTGGCGTCCTGTACCCTTCACTCGTCAACAAGCTAATCTACACTATCGGATACGGCTGGGCCATCCGGACAGGTAGGTCTTTAGATTAAATGCGCCCTGTTTACAAGGCGGAGAGCATCGCTCACCTGCACTCTCTCGCAGTCGGTTTCATCAATGTCGCTCTCCTCGCCTTTGCGTGCATCGTCATCGACTCACGACTCCCCCCACGACCGATCGGAAGGCTTTCATCCTTTGTCGACTTCAAGGTCTTTGTCGGCAAGGAAAATCGAGGCTACATGCTGTATGTGGTCGGCGCAGGAGTTGTTTGGCTCGGTAGGTGCCCCTTCGACTCGCACTTGTTGATGACGGAACAAAGTATGCTGACCCACTCTCTCGGTGCTCTCTGAAGGTCTCTACACGCCGATCTTTTACTCGTGCGCACCAAGTCGCCCGTTCTCCTTCTCCATCGACTCGCATTGATCCATCAACGCATTCCCGCAGCGAGCAATACGCTCTTTTCCATCATGTCAGCGACAATATTGCCTTTTACTCGCTTGCCATGCTCAATGCAGCCAGCGTACTTGGCCGGACCATTCCGAATGTACGTACCTGCCTCGTGCAGATCGCAGAAGGTCTCGCCGAGGCCATCCTCTGCGCGACACAAGTTGACGCAAGACTACTTTCTCGCAGTACTTTGCCGATTCGTACGGCCCACTCAATCTCCTCATTCCGGCCACGATTGTCTCCGGCATCATGATCTTCTGCTGGATCCCGGCCATGATGAACAGCGCGGGCGTCGTCGTCTGGTCGGTCCTGTTTGGTGCTTTCCAAGGCGCCTTTGTCTCGATGCTTCCAGCGGGTAAGTCGCACCACGCGCAAAGCACGGATCACTGCAGGACGTGTTTCCGCGTTCTGCTCGAGAAGAAACTGACGACTGAACGAGGAATTTTCGCAGCTGTCGCCTCCTTGACGGACGACATGCGCACCATCGGCATCCGGATGGCGATGGCGTTCCTCCTCCAATCTGGATGCGCACTCGTCGGTACCCCGATCGCGGGCTACATCATCTCGAACCGTGGCGGTCAAGCCGGCTACGTCGGCGCTGGCGTTTACAGTGGCGTGATCGTCCTCGTCGGAGTCGGCCTCATCACCTGGGCTCGGTTCGAGACGGCCAAGAAGAAGTCGACGCCGTATGTGTGAACCCGACGCGACAATGATGGCCACCGACCGCGCCCGCAATCGTTCGTCAAATCGCATCCTTCCGCTCTTTTCTCTCGCAATCAATAGACTGGACTCTCTCGACCTAGACCATAGACTTTCTTCCCGCCGCATGTACCTCCTCATTCCTCGCATTCTCGGAGCTACACATCTATGCATCCCTGCAGATAGACTAGCATCATAAATCGCATTTGCCCTCGAGGCACCTTTCCTCATCCCGGAAGCTCACGCATGGCTGAATCGACCTGGACTTTTCCCGCCTCTCAAAGTTGCCTTTGTCTACACTTTCAAGGGACACTTTATGCTTCGCTTTCGGCGTGCTTTCAGATTCTGCATATTACGTAATCTGTTGGTCGACCACTCGCAGGCAAAGAAACGCGTGGATTCGGTCTTCCCCACCGCCCAACTCGCTCGAGCAGGCGGACAAGCTCCAGCACAATGGCCCAACGCAGCATTCCAGTCGCATTCGACGTGCTCGGCACTTGCTTCGACATCCGAGGCGCCTGCGGTCCTCTGCGGTTGAGTTTCCCCACCTTGCAACCCGAACCAGCAGCGGCCGTCATCGACGATTGGTTCCACAGCGCGCAGCGGGATTTCACTTGTGCGTTACAGTACGAGCGCGCGAATCCCTTTGCGGCGGGTCGGAGGGGGTCGAAGCGCTGACAATAGACCGCTGCGAGAAAACAGACCTGAGCATGAATGGTGCCTACCGGTTAGCGAGGCCTTTTTCGTCGCAGAGTGATCCCGTCCAAGCCCGTGGATGCTGACCTGCGCCTCGCACAGACCGATAGCAGAAGTCCTCAAAGCGACCTTGCCGCGAGTTCTCGCGATGCAGGGCGTCATCCCGCCACCGTCCAGCGCCGCACTCAAGGCGGACCATTACTCGGAACAGCTACAGCCGGTCTTGAACGCGCTCAAAAGTCTACCTGCGCGACCAAGCCTCGGTGCTGCGAGTTCACTCCTGCTCGAGAACGGCTTCCGGTGCATGGCGGCGACGAACGGCGGACTCGAGTCGACGCAGGGCCTGTTTAAGAACGCGCTCGGGGACCACGTCGGCCAGAGATGGGAGTACTACAGCTGTGACGAAGACCGCGTCGCGAAACCCGCGCCGAGCGTGTATGCGGCGATTCGGAAACGGCTCGAGGTGGGACGAGACGACGAGTCCTGGTTTGTGGCGTCGCACACCTGGTCAGTGGATGTCAGCTTTGGGATCCTTCATCATGCCTGGTCTGGACCAAGGGACTGATCAGTGTGTCTCGCCGTCAATAGGGATCTCTTTGCCGCCAAAAAAGCAGGGTGAGCTACGAATGCCCCGTGGTGCCACGGCCGCCACTTCTCTCCCCCGTCTCGTTATCATGACGCTACCTTGCTGACAGCTCGCGCGCGTGTGCAGATTCAAGACGGCTTTCGTCACGTACGAAGAGCACTTTGTCCTCGACGACGTTTTTGGCCAGCCCGATATTGTCGCTGCGGATCTCGAAGAAGCCGCCCGACAGATCATTGAGCGGAGCAGCAAAGCGTAGCGCGCCCGTGCCCGCGCGATTGCATATGCATATGTACATACATGTCAGGACAACAAATGAGTTGGACGGATCATGAGGAGAGTGCACACTAGTTTCTCCAGCCGGCGCAGCAACGCAGAATTGAATGCGGCACTAGTCGGGGAGAAAGCGGAACAGGACCGCGAGCTGTGAGCTCCGTACATGATCTAGTCGCGTTATCACTGCTATGTAAAGAATGCGAACCGAAGAGTTGGTGGTTCATCACCGCGCCGCCGCAGCAAGCCGGCATTTCTTCCTCCTCAGAGATTCCGGCGAACGCATACTCGAGCGCCCAATGTCGACTTGAAGGGTCCTTTGACTTGTGCTACTCGTTCCCGTGCTATACCCGAATCAGCCCAGTCGGACGCGCAAACGGCGACGCGTCAAAGTTCCTCGCCAAACAAAAGACGCGAGCGATGAGCAGGTCGCTCTCGCTCGACGACGAGCCGTCGTTCGATTTGGGCAGGGCACAGACATCGACGCCGAACAAGGCACGCGGCCTGCGCACGCGGTACCCCACGCAGAGGGGCGAGATTGGGGATGCGGAGCCGCTCCACGACAGCGACACGGACAGCATCGCAGGCGAGGCGCACGACCCGCAGACTGCGTACACTGGAGGAGGAGACGAGGTCAGGGACGGCAGGTCGACTCCCCTGACCCGCCGGAGTCTATTGCAACTCGACTCGGTCGATCCTCTTCCTCCTCCTCGCGCTGCACCTCTCGCGCCGCTCCCAGTCGACCCGCAGTCCTGGTTGCACGACCGACGAACCCTCGAAGCGCTGCGGAGAGAGCACCTCTATGCGCCGTCGCCGAGTACCGGCAGTTCCACCCTCGTGGACCGGGATCACGAGCCGCCTCTCGCTTCATCAAAGACCCGCTACTCGGGCTTTCAGGACGTCCCGACTTTCCGTGCGACCTCACCCCGGCTCAACGAGCCTACGGGACCACCATCCCGACCGAGGATGGAGGGTATCTTTGAGCGGGACGGAGGACCGAGCGAGGACGAGTCGGTCGCGTCGCAACAACTTCGCCGCAGTCGAATCGGTGACCTCGCTTCTTTCGTCGACTCGCGCCTGACCCAGCGCGAAGAACACCACTCGCAATCGACGACTCCGCGACGACGACAGTCCTTGCGCGTCTCGGCCTCCGAGAGATCGCGAGACTTTGATCCCGCAGCGGCACCTGTTCTTCCCGTCTCGACCCCTCGACTGTCCGCTTCCGCTCGATCCAGTACCCCAAACGGACGCAACGAGCGTGAAGCTGGATCACCCAGTTCGGTCGGCAGCACGCAAGTGCACGACGTCTTCAAGCGCCTCATCACCGGACCGGACGGCGCGCTCGCTCATTCTGCCGCGAGGCGAGCTGCTGCTGCCGCCACGACTGCCGCCTTTTCCTCAGCGAGTTTGTCCGCTTCGTACAATCGATACGAGGAGCAGCAGCAGCAACCGCCTCCGACGCCGGCCCCGCCAGGTCACTACACCTTCGTGCCCTCGTCGTCTCTGCCCGTTCAGCGCGAGGTACCACGGCGCGTTTCGCAGGAGCGGACGCACCCACTCCAAGGCACCCTGCGATCGGACGTGCAGAACTACGAGGAGGTGCGGTATAATCAAGAGGGACCGAGTCAGCTCGAGCGCGCTCTGCAGCACTTGAGCGAGGTGCAGCGGGATTCCGAGTCGCGTCAGGGTTCTCCTGTCTACCCGCGCGAGGCTGTCAGCCGAGATGCAAATGGAACTGTGGAGCGCACACGCTCTACTCCGACGCTGCCCGAAGGCCGGAGTGCGGTCGATTTCGCCATGGCCGAATCTTCGGCGTTTTCCCATTCTGAAGACGACGACGAGGTTGCGGCGGCGCGTGACCCCCATGCCAACTTGCGGAACAGCGTTCGGTTCGCCGCCGAGCCGACTTACCGGGATCAGTCCCCTTCTCGATCACTGTCGCCTCCTCCGCTCTCCCCGCCACCGGTATCGGCATCTTTCGCGAACCAGTCCACTTTCGCCGGGCCTGGCGCTTTCCCTCGATCGACCTCGCCCGACTTGCCTCCCCTTCCTCTACCGCTGCCACCCGAGTCACCAGAGGCGGCTCGCGTCGCCGCTTCCAAGACCCGTTCTCCGCCTTCTCGCTTCCGCCGTTCGCGTGCCTCACCACCAGAAGAGCGGCATTCCAGCCCTCCGCGACATGGTCCGGTCTCGCCGAGTAGACCGAATTGCAGACCTGGATGGGAGCGGCCTGCCTCGTCGACCCCTCCGAGACACGAAGGCGTCGAACCACCGAGACCACGCGGGACGCCGGAACATCGACCGGACTTGAGCCTGTCCAGGACCGCACGGGTCTCTTCTTCTTCTTCTTCCACGTCCCCACCATCCACGTGGCAAGATCACCACGCGGACGAGCAACCGTCGTTGATCGAACCTCTGCGGTTCGAGCCGTCGCCGCCGCCGCCGCCGCCGCGTCTAGAAGAGAACGAGTCGAACGGAGCCGCAGACGAGTCGTCCACCTCGATCAAGATCAAGGAGCTCGTCTCGCAGCTCTCGGCTGCGGTACAAACGTTGGCGGAGCGCGAGCCGCAAGTCCTTCCGTCACCGCCACCGCCAGACGACAGGCTTGACCTCGTTCAGCCGGAGGGGAAGGACGAGCCTCCCCTCCCCGCACGGCTGCGTTCAGAGCTCGAGCGACGCCGGCAAGCCAGCGATCAGCTCCGACAGTCACTCGATGCCGAACTGGACGGGATCGACGCCAAAACGGCCGCCAATCAGGTGCGACATTCGAACCAGTCTCTTGAAGACCCTCTTTTTTCCCGCAACCCAGCTGACCTCGGTCGAGGCTCGCAGGACTACCGTTCAGAGATGATGCATCGGCTTGTCGAAACTTATGAACGCGAACACGAGCTCGGATGCCGTATGGAGGAACTTAAGCGCAGTATAGAAGGCATCGGACAACTCGTCGGCGATCAAGTGCGTTGACCTTCCTTGCCGCGCCGCATGATTCGCTCGCAAGGGGGTTTGGGAGCTGATAGAAATGATGTGCTTCCCGACGACAGGTCTCTGAAGCGGTCGGGCAGACCCTCCAGCGAGAATCGCAGAATCGCGCTCGCTGGTTCGCACTCGCCTGCGGAGCTCAGATCGCCGTCTTCTTATTTATCCTCCGGTGCGTCCGTCGGTTGTCGTCGCTGCACACTCACGGTCACTAACCCTCCGAACCATCGCAGACTGGTAAACGCACAGCACGCCAACATGTACGCCTCTGTATATTACGACCCCTTCCATCCGGACCTTTTCCATTTGCCGCCCGGCAGCTCCCCTTACGACTTCCGCCACGACCCTTACCTCTCCCTCGACACGCTCTCCGCGTTTGCGCCCCCCGGCACGATCCGAAGCGGACCTTCCTCGACTTTTGGGGTGTCCCTCCTCGCGGTCAAGGCAGTGTTGCGCCGCTGGGTCCTGCCACTCCTTCCGAAACTTCGTCTTTCTCCCGGTCCTGTTGAACGGCCACCCATCGTTCCTATTTGAGCCCAACCACCTCTCTCCCTTTCCTCCTTTGCGTGCCGGTAGAGTGGCGCTGGGATATCTTGTTGTTTCGAATAAACTCTGTCACAAGTTCCCCCGGGCGGCGTTCTCCTCGCTAGCTCGACGAAAGATTATTGGTGTTCTAGGCGCCCAAGCACGTTTTCTACACGGCACAAGGATCGCCGAGCTGAGACGGAGGTTCGAGCGCCGCCAGCCTCGGCATCCGCACTTGGCTGCGCGAGTGCTACTCTTGCGTCTTCCTCTCTCCCTCCTGCGGACCGCTTCAGCTGCTAGGGTGACGGACACGCCTGCGTGCTGCTGCAATCACTCACGGGCTCACAGAGGCAACGCCGGGTCCTCTCTGACTGTGCCGACGCTGACGAGTCGCTTGTCCCGACATCTCCCGGCTCGAGCTTGCGCGGACAGCTTATCGCAGATACTTATCGAGTCCAGTCACCAGCACCACATGGCTCGGTCTCTGTAAGAGCCATGGCTTCTGCTTTCGAGACCAACTTTGGACGTGCTCTACACACCGACGCGCTGATTACGCGTTTTTCGGGCCGGAGTCCTGGACGATCGAAAGGGGAAACCTTGTCGGGGATATCGGCGGATCCGCCGCGCTGATCGCTTACGAAGCAGCTTGCAACCCCGAGGCCGACGGACCCTCCGTCGACTCGTCCGAACTTCTCACGCCCCGAAAGATCGAGCGAAGCTCTTGCGCTCGCTCTTCTTACCAGTCACGGCCAAAGAGCGACTGCCTCCTGCTTCGAGCATGTCGTCCACCCGTGCTGCCTCACCGACTCAGACGCTCGCTCACTCGCAAGCCGCCGACATGAACCGCAAAGACTCGATCGCCTCCACCTCGTCTGCGGAATCGCCTGTTGTCCCCGCCGGGGAGGCGCCGGCAGCTCAGGTCGCAGCACCAGAAGGGCCGCAACATGGCGGCCTCAAGCAAGACCCGTCTCTGATCCTCCGAGGCAGTGAGCTGCGAGTTGTCCTCTGCTGCCACACCGGAATGCACACTAACGTGACTCGCTGCAGAAAAACTCGCCGTCGTGTTTGGATCGATACTCTTGTCGATTCTACTGATCGCTCTCGACCAAACAATCCTCGCGACTGCGCTTCCTCGGATCGCCTCCGACTTCAACTCGTTCGACAAGCAGGGATGGGTTTCGAGTTCCTTCATCCTCACCCAGACCGCCTTCATCCTCTGGTTCGGCCAGTTCCTGCGAATCTACCCGGCGAAGTGGGTCATGATCGGTTCCGTCACCATTTTCGAGGTCGGATCGGTCATCTGTGGCGCGTCGAACGGCGTGATGCAGCTCATTTGGGGACGCGCGATCAGCGGTATCGGAGCTGCCGGCATTTTCGTGAGTCTTTACCCTACGACTCGTCAAGGACTTCGATGGCTTTCTTCAATCTTCATCGTTGAACCTCATTGACGAGTTCTCCATAGGTGTCAGCGCTTCAGATTCTCGCTCAGGTTACTCTGCTCGAGGATCGACCGAAACTCTTTGGTGCCGTGCGTTCGCTTCCTCGCCTTTCTTGGTGATCCCTCCAACTAGCTGCTGACCTCTTGCATTCCGCGTCATGTAGTTTGGTGCCGTGTTTGGTCTTTCCAGCGTTATCGTGAGCGGCTTCGCTCTTATGAAGGAAGCCCGCACCCGCTGACCTTTTCACTTTGCCGCATCGCAGGGACCCCTCATTGGGGGTGCATTCACGGATCACGTCACTTGGCGATGGTGCTTGTACGTTTCTTTCCCGAGTTCATGACCGCTCGAGATTGCCAGAAGAGACGGAGAACTGATTCTCGTGCACGCTCCGCAGCTACATCAACCTTCCCGTTGGAGGAGTCACTCTTGTCATCGCCACACTCATGCTCAAGCCGTCCCTGCCGCTCGGGGCCGACCCAACGAAGCGATCAACGCGCGACATCCTTCACCAGACTCTCCGAATGGACTGGATCGGCGCGACCCTCGTCCTCGGCGCAGTGACCTGCCTGGTTCTCGCTCTGCAATGGGGCGGCAACCAGAAGCCGTGGAACTCGGGCGCCGTCATCGCATGCTTCGTCGTCGCCGGGGTCACCGCCATTGCGCTCGTCTTCTGGATGCGCTGGATGGGCGACCGCGCCCTCGTCCCGCCCAAGGTCTTCAAGTCCATTTCCGTTTACGCCATCTGCGGATCGGCTTTCTTTACGCGTTGCGCCCTCCTCATGTTCACGTACTACATTCCGAGTGAGTCTCAGCATAGGAGCGAATCGCTTCACACGTGGCTGACGCTCGCTCCCCTTAGTCTACTACCAGGCAGTTCGACACCATGACGCCACCAAGTCCGGAATCGACAGTGTGTCAATATAAGCGCACTGACAGGGAATGCGGTGGCTGACTCGCGTGATCACCCGTACAGTCCTCGCCTTCATGTTGGCGGTGGTCATCTCCGTTGTCCTTGCCGGGCGCATTGTGTCGATGACCGGTCGCTACTGGTACTTCCTCGTGCTCGGTCCGATTCCGGGAGCCATCGGTGCCGGCCTGCTCTACACGGTTAGCCCCACGACGGCCAACGCCAAGATTATCGGCTATCAGAGTGAGCAATCGCACTCGATTTCTGCGTCGTCCCCTCCCTTGTCCCGTTCTGACGCGGAATGCTCTCAACGATCAGTTCTCGTTGGCGTCGGCGTTGGAACAACGATGCAAAACGGTCTTTTCGCTATGCAGGCCGAGTTCCGCGACAACATGCGCCTCGTCGCTCAGGCTACCGGACTCGCCTCTTTCAGCCAGTTCCTCGGCGGCACCATCTCGCTCGCCATTGGACAAGCGGCACTCTCGACCCAGTTGACCAAGAACTTTGGCTCGTACGCCCCGGGCGTCCCACTCCAGGTCATCGCCGAGTCGCCGCTCAAGATCTGGGACTTGCCGGCGGACGAGATCCAAAACGCCGTCATTGCCTACGTCAAGAGTCTGCAAATCATCTTCATCATCCCGGTCGCCTATTTCGTCCTCGGTATCGCCTGCGCGCTCTTCATCAAGAACATCTCGATCAAGAAGCCCAAGGAGGACTCGAAGCCGAAGGAGGAGGCAGGTACCGCACCGGTCTCGGATAAGGAGGCTGTCGGCGGCACGATCCCGCAAACGGAGAAGGACGTCGAAGCAGGCATCGTTGAGGGGGAGGTGGCGCGAGCAGAGGGCGCGTAGATTGGATTCACTTCCCAGCCTCGTTTAGACTAGCATAATCATTTCACGGTGTACAAAAAGCTGTTCATGACCCATTGCTCCGCTTTGCAGTCTTGCGGATTGTCGCTGCTGAGCCCGTCTCTTCCGGATCATACCATGCGTGCGTCCAGAGCTCGGGCTGTCAAAGAACGGCACAGCTCTCAGCCGTCGTGGTCCGGAGACACTTGACGGAGCAGCGCCGCCGAGGCTCCTGGAGCAAAGCTGTACGGTATTGGCACAGTGTCCTATACGGACAATGAAAGCGCCCTCAGGGGTCCGACGATGATCTGGTTCGCAGATTCTCCACCTCTCCAGCTTCTCTCGGGCGCTCATTCTGCGCCTCGACCCGCTTCGAAAACAGCGTAAGGGCTGGAGATGCAGGGTATCATGCTTTATTCGGTAGCTACTCATTAAATACGTGTATATACGATGTTCGGTGGCTCAGTCATCTCCTTCGAAAGCTTGCAGCGGCTTTGCCCACCTGGAGAAGTCATTTGAGCGTCAGCCAAAAGTCACAAAGCCTGCGAAGAAGGAAGAGCGAAGACGGACAGATTGAGCTCCAGGCGCAAGGACGCCAAACTGGCGGTGATCTCTTGTCCGAACAGCCCAACAGCTGCCGGCTCTTCGTTACCCATCGATCCCGCCGCCGATCCGAGCGAACCGGAACCTCCAAGCGGACACGCCTTGTTACTCGACGGGGTCTCGTCTCCACATAGGTCGAACGCGAGGCGGTCCAGCTCCTGCACCTCGATCTTGGTCCGTCGAGCGCGCGAGATCTCGCGAGCGGTACCGCCGGCGCCGTTGATGGTCGCGTCGCATTGCTGCAGCAGGCGATGGAGGAGGGGGCGCAAGACGGAGCAGTCGAGGATGTCGGGGTACCAACGCGCGCAGGTGGCGAGTTGGAAGATCGCGCACGGCACCTGGACGATGTGAACGTAGTTGCCGACGACGCTAAACCTGTCGGACGGAGCATCTTCGTCAGCCTCAATCTCGGGAGAGCAGCCACTTTGCGACTCACGGCATCCAGACCCGACTCTCGACGCCCCATCGCAGGATCATGATCGAGGACTCGACCGACATGCGTGCCAACTCGCGAGTTCTCGGCAGCGTCAAGTCGAGCTGGTCGGGCGGGATGCACGTATAGATGTACATGAGCAGCCACATTCGACCATGGTGCAGCGGCACAATGTGCTTGACTGCGATCGAGAGGGGCACATGTCAGTCAGCTATCCGTCGCTCAACAGAGAAGTCTGACGCCGGACCGCACTCACGCTCTGGACTGTCACCCCACTGGCTGACGGTGATCATCGCATGCTTGTGCTTCTCCTGCCACTCGTCAAGTTTCGCGAGGGACTTTTCGATCGTCTCGTACACCTCGGCAGCTGTTGGCGGTGCGGGCCGCATTGCCGGACCGAGCTTCTTGAATGCCTCGAAGAGGATGACGTTCTGTTCGAGATTTGTGCGCATGACCATGTCGGTGACGGGTTCGGCGTAGACCGAGTCGCTAATGACCTCGAGGTGGTGCCGCACGAGATCTGGAGTGTGATCGACGAAGCCGAGCTGATGCCGCACGTAGGTGTAGCTGTGAAGAGGCAGAGAGTCAGCGCAGATTTCCGACAGAAGATGAGAGGCCCGTCCTGCTCACAAGGAATGCCAGAGACACGCGATGACGCCGACGCGAGCGATGTTGATGCTGCGCAAGCCTCGCAGGGACGAGCGTTCTTCGTTCGTCATGTGCTCGTACTCGAGCAACGAAGAGGGCCAGATGAACCGATACCCCGCGATCCACGCGTGCATGAGGAGCTCGGGCATTGCGTGATACAAGCCCAGAAGGACGAGTGCTTTGAGCGAGAGGGTCGACAGACGCGGTTCAAACTCGGTCGTGTCGACAATGTGCGGAGCTCGGTTCATGGCGGGCGTCGGCCACGTCGGCGCATAGGCTGGGTACAGGGTCGGCGGACGGTCACCAGGGTTCCCGAGCCCGAGTTCGCTGTCGTACATCCACGCGTCGGGGAGGAAAGTCTGCCTCGCGAGTCGGAGCGCTTCGCGGAACGTGACGTGGAAAGTGTCGAAGCGGGACAAGGAGCGGGCGCCAATCGAGATCACGACGGCGAGGAAGAACGGGGACCGTCGGCGAGTCTCCTCGAACGTGAGGCGGGTCTGTCGAGGGGCATCGTCGTTGGTGTCCGAGTAGGAAAAGGTGAGATGGTATCTGCGAGGCGGTGGCGGCGGGTCGGAGGAGAAAACAGATGGTACAGATGAGGGGGTATATGGCGAGTAGTTGGTATATTACATGCGCAGGTATCGATGAAAGGAGGAGAAGGCGGGGGATCATTGACGCGGAGGGTACGGAGGAGGGGGATCACGTTGTCTTTTCAGTCCGTCGGTCAGGACAATGCCCGAGATACGTGGACGCCTGCGGCCCTCGTTCTTTCTGAACGAGAATCGCACGCGGGGAAAAAATAAGCAACAGCGACTCACGATTCGAAACACATGGTCGCTTCCTCCTCGCTGACGAGCCCGCGCGCGATAAAGTCGGATTCGCCGTACCCCGGTTCTCCCTTCCAGCGTTTGCCGCGGTGTTCATCGTCCGCGTCCGACTCGGCATGCTTGAGGCCGTTGGTGCTGCTGTTCAAGCCGGGTTCGTGTTTCGGAGCGGTCGGGTAGCCATCGCTCCTTGCGCTGTGAGGCGGCACCGCTCCGGGCGAGCCGTATTCGCTCATCGCAGGCGCGTACGCCGTCATGCCTCCATGCTGAACCGTGTACGATGAGCCGTACATGCCCATCGGTGGCACGTTGGACTGCGGTGGCGCCGCGGGCGGCGGTTGTGGTTGGGTCCGGGCGATCGACAACTGCAGCGTGTACAGCTGCTGCTCGAGGGCGGCGATTCGGCGTTCGTGCGCCGACAGCATCTCGGGAGGGACCGACTGAGTTTCGCTCGAAGCGCGCTGCTGGACGAGAGCGCCCGATTGTCCGGCCGCCGAGTCCTCGAGTACGGAAAGGCGCGATTCGAAAGCTTGCAAGCGCCTAATCACCAGAGTGTGCGGGCGGTCAATGTGTGTGAAGTGCGAGAAGATGTAGACAAGTGTACTCACCCATCGATCCAGCTCTGAGCGGCGTTCCCACCGGATCGGACTCTTGGTAGTGCCGAAGTCGGCGATTCAAAGACGCAAGCGACTCCGGCCGCTCGACATCGACGACACGGCGCCTTGCTCGGACCTTCGCACTTCATCTTTTGTCGTCTATAGGCGGTCCGGGAGCGGTCAGTATTCCGAATATGTCATTCAGAGAGGGGTGCGAGGTCTCACCGGCAAAGCTGGCACGCCATGGCACTGCGCGACTTGGTCGTCTCTTGCGAGTTGGTGCCGCCTCCGGAGGGAGTCGACGGCGTTGTCGCATGTTGCTGACTCGGTGACGTGTCGAGAGACTGAGATCCAGTCCCGTCCAGAGCGGAGTTGGTCGTCGAGACAGAGTTCGCTCCGATCGCAGACGCGAGTGGGTACGCAGCAGCCGCTGGAGTCGGCACTCTCGGATGTGATTGCGGGTGTTGCTGCGCCGCGAGATAAGATGGACCGGCGGAATGCGCGAGGCCGCGCTGGAAGCGCGCGTCGGCGGCAGGAGGTTGCTGTGGATATTCTCCCGATCCGAGGGAGCGGCGCGACGACGACGAAGACGGCGGCGGCGGTGGCTGGGCATGCATAGGCGGCAACATGGCGTGTCCTGCATGATCGATTGGCGGAAAGCCCGGCGAAGAATGCATCGGGGCAGTGCCGTAATTCGCCGCCGCCATGGCCGTGTTGTTCGAAGCGTAGTAACCTCCAACACCAGGGCCAGAGGGTCCACCAGACCCGTACAGGCTACGGACGATCGAATGAGCGTGCTCGTTCGCTGGCTGCAGCGGTTGCCCCGGATGCGAGAACGGCGACGGTCCTCCTCCGCTCGGAGAGGCGAGGCCGTCCGCTGCTACCGCCGTAGGGTTGCTCCCCATCCGGTCAGCTCCGGGAGCACTGCCGGATTGAACGCCCGGCGGGTTATAGACCGGGTGCGGCGGCGGCGGCTGCTGCTGATCGTAGAGTCCGCTCATTTGGGAGACCTTCCTCCCGCGCGGCCGGGACGGTGGATCGTTCTGAAGCGAGTCGACGGCCTGGCCTGGAGCCGGTAACGGTCTAATACAACAGCTCACGTTGTCACTGCACAGCTCTGTGCGTGGACGTCGTCGCCTGCCGTCGGCGGGGAGAACTTGCCCTTTTTGCCCCTCACGCTGCTCCCGGTTTCCGGCCCGGACCGCAAGGAAAAAGCTCGGCAGAAAGCTGGTCATCATCTGATTGATTCTCCTGTTCTCGCCGCCAATTCCGCTTTGCACCTCAAGCTGCACGCGTACTGTACTGTACATACGAGCGCTGGCTGTGGACTTTCGTCTGCCGCCCAGTCCGTCGCGACCGCATCACCTCCGACAGATTCCCAGTGAAAGGATATGACGGACTTGCTCTCAAACTCGGCCTCGTCTCCCTTTCCTTGTGCGGTCGAAACCTCCAAAGATGCGTATGACGACACTCTTCTGCCGTCCACAGAGGTACTGCAGCATCCGGTACGCTGGAAAGCGCAGTACTGGCTTAGACGAGCAGCAGCGAAACACGGGTGAAGGTCGACCTGCTCGGAGCGCAATCGGGAGGGGGAAAACAAGAACAACATTACAGTATAAGATGCGAGTGAGGGTACGGCATTCTCTTGCCAGCGAGTGCGTATCGACAAGAGAAGCGCGGCGCAAGGGAAAAGAAGGCGACATCGAGGCGGAATGAGGAAAAGGCGAACAATGCGCGCTCAGTATGTCGGGATGGCAACCTCCTGCAGAAACAGATTCGGGTCAGCTGCTAGGGACATAGGAAAAGGGCAAATGAAACGAGGCACTGCGGCGACGCACCATCGACTCGACCTCCTTCTTGACTCCTGCGTACTCTTCCTGGAACTCCTTCTCCGTCTCCTTGGCCTTCGAGTCATCCTTGGCCGCCTCGCCGTCCTTGGCCGCTTTCCGCTTCATGCCCTTCTCGGCGACCATGACGCAGGATGTCGGTCGCTTGGTCGAAGAGGCGAGACCGAGAGACTCCTTCGAAGTGACCCACTGCGGGCGCGGGAGACGGGGGGGTCAATGTCTGCGATTGCTGTTGAGGGGAATGCGTGAGGATGGACATACGATGTAAGGGCAGTTTGCCTCTTCCGCGAGCAGAGGAATGTGGGTGAGAATGTCGAGGGGCGAGATGTCGGCAGCCAAAACAACGATGCTGCAGAGCAAAACGGTCAGCTCCGGGTGCGGCACGGTACGTTGTCCGATACCGCCACGCACCCCTTCTCGCCCTTGCGGATCGACTTGACGACCTCCTTGACGCCTCGCTTCAGGTGCCGAGATTTGGACGCTGGTTTCGAAGGGGCGGTGCAGAATGTCAGTCGGGGCGCCGAGAACGGGGGGGACGTGACAACCTCGTCCGAGCCTGCGGGCTTGTCTAGACATGCATAGACCTTGTACCCGTGGACTGGGAACGTCCAACAGGCCCGGCGAGGTGTGTGACGGGCGGCGAGGAACTCACCCTTCTTGACCAAGCGCAGGACGTGCTTGCCCGTCTTCTTGACGGCAAGAGGCTTTGCGATCTCTGCGAGCTGCTCGAGTCCGACCTCCTTGTCATCTCCCTCCGCAGCGCCGGCCGCGCCGCTCTTGTCCTTCTTGTCCTTCTTGCTCTTCTTGGTCGGCGAAGCGACAGCGGGCGGAGCGGCCGAGTCGACCTCCATCGCAGCCGGCGCGGCGGCGTCGGACGCCGTAGCCTGGTCGAGAGTACGCTTGGATGACTTGCCCATCGTTCGAGTCTAGCAGGAGCCGAGTACCGAGCAGACTTGTCACGAGTCGGTTCCCGCTTCGCTCCGTCGTCGCCTCGAGCTTTCGGTCATCTTTTTGGCCTGCTCTCGGACCTCGTTTCTCTGATGCGAGCATATGGGAGGTCATACACACAGCAAACCATAGGATATATATAGTGCTTCTGCGATCCGTCCCTGTGCGAAAGACCTCAGGACTGCCGGTGTCCGCGGCCCGGTCAGAATTTCGAGGAGCTTAGGGCATAGAGCCTTTTGTTGCGAGGACTGACCTAGTATAGTCACAATACTTGCTGTGGTCACCTGGGCACGAGCCATTAATGACACCTCTGTATATAGACTTGTTTGTCTTGTCCTGCGTCATTCCGGAGTCTCCGGCATCTTGCTCTTCGCTCGGCAAGCCCTTGCCAAAGACTCGGGAGTGCACTACAGTACTCGTTCTTTCGTTCGTCTCCCTCAAACGCTCGAGCGCTGCCACTCAGATGCTGTTGCCGCCTCAGCTCCTCGCGGCGACGACCGCCGCAGCAGCTGTTGCCTTGCTCTCGCTCGCCGACTGTGCTTCCGCCGTCCCGCTGTGGACTCGCGACAACGGCGGACTGTACGACTGCTTGTGGAACGCCGGATTGTCCCCCGTCACGACCAGCTCGAGCGACTATGCTAGCGATTCCGGCAAGTCCCACTTTCGTTGAGACCGCGAGCAGGAGAGGGCGAGGCAAAGTACCACCGAAGAGACGGTAGCGTTCACGCCTCCTTGAAACGCAAGCCATGCTGACCGCGATTGCTGTTCAAACAGCCGCCTACAACCAACGCCTGCAACCCGAACCGACCGCGATCCTGTACCCGTCTTCGCAGGAGCAAATCGCGCAAGCGTTGTCCTGCGCGTCTCAAACCGGCGTCAAGGTCTCAGCCCGCGGCGGAGGTCACTCGTACGCTTCCTACGGCCTCGGAGGCGACAACGGAGCCCTCATCATCGACCTCGGAAACTTTCGCAACATCTCTGTCGACGACAACGGTCGAGCGAGTATCGGAGCCGGGAACCGGCTTGGAGACATCTACCTTGCGCTGAATGACTACGGGCGGGCTATCGCTGCCGGAGTCTGCGAAGCGGTTGGAATTGGAGGCCACGCCGGCTTTGGCGGTGAGGACCGAGACCAGTTCACGTCCCGCGCGCGCGGTGCTCTTGTACTGAACCCGGCGTCGAATCCCTCGCAGGGTTCGGCCTCCCGAGTCGCATGTGGGGTTTCACCAGCGACCAAGTCATCGCTTACGACGTCGTGCTCGCGAACGGTACCTCCATAATCAACCTAACGCGCGACAAGAGCCCCGACCTCTTCTGGGCTCTGAACGGCGCCGCCCCGAATTTTGCCATCGTGACGACGTACCACCTCGAGACGCATCATGCGCCCGCGACTGCCGTCACCTACTCTTACTACTATGACTCGCCTTCAACCGTCAATGCCGCGACGGCGTTCAACTCGTTCGCCGAGTTTGGGAACCTGTCCGCGCCGGCCAATTTGGGCCTGCAGGCCACGACGGGCGCCAACTCGTTCGAGATCTCGGGAGTCTGGTACGGCCCCAAAGCCGAATTCTGGGGCGTGATTCAACCGCTCAAGGACGAACTCCCACCTGGGTACACCGAGACGGTCGAGAGCATGTCGTGGATCGACAGCGCCAAGAAGCTCGCGGGAACGGACGACCTCAGCACACATGGCCAGATGCTCGTCTCTCGCGATAGCTTCTATGCCAAGAGTTTGAGTACGCCCTCGACGATCCCGATCTCGGTCGACGTGGTCGAGTCCTTTTTCGACTATCTGTTCAATGCCAACACTTCCACCAACTGGTTCGGTGAGACTCTCTTTTCCTCGCACTCATCAAGAGGAACCGAGGCTAATTGAGGTACCGGCAGTCCAAACGGATCTTTATGGCGGGCGCAACTCGTACATCAACTCGATCTCGCTTAACGAGTCCTCGTTCGGTCACCGCGACAAGTTCTTGAACTTCCAGCTCTACGCGAGCTCGCCGACTTATGGTAACCCGTACCCGACCGACGATGGGATACCGTTTGTCCAAGGGTGAGTCGTTTCCGCCAGATCCTTCGTTTCATTCGGAACCGCTGTTGACGCTCCGGACCTCGCAGAATGTACGACACGCTCGTGAACGGGATGACCTCGCGCGGCTGGTCGAGCCGCTCGTCCGACCCGAACGGATACGCGGCTTACGTCAACTATGTCGACCCTCGGTTGTCCTCCGACGAGGTCAAGAACCTGTACTGGGGCAGCCAGTACAACCGCCTGGCGTCCCTCAAGTCGCGCTACGACCCGAATGGGCTCCTGCACAACCCGCAATCGATCCTGCCGCAGTAGGCCCGGTGCCCGCTCTCTTCGCTATACCCGACTCTTCCTTTCGCTTTTCCCACCGTACCGTAATTTTGATATCCCTCCGTCAGCGCATCCTTACAGACATTTGCCTCGGACCTCTGCAAATATGTAGCCTTACTCTCGGCTTCATCGTATCCGCAATGTATCTTCTCTCTACTCCTGTACCGGGCGCGTCGGAAGCTCTCCGAAGGATTTTCGACTTTCGGCTGGCCAACTCGGGCAAGCCCACCTCTGCTTCCGATACTTCTCGCTCAGACGCAGGCAAACAAATCTGTACGTCAGGCAAGAGCTGCTTCTTATGCTGTATTGCGCGCACGACTCGCGCTGCGGCTACATCATCGCCGCCCGCGGCTTCAATCCGAACCCGCGTCATCGGTTCATCAGCTCTGGAGGCAGCGAACCCGTCTGGACGAAGCGGCGCGACAGGCGGGGGAGGGAGGTACTCACTTAGGGGGCACAAGGACTGAAAGTCCCTCACGATCTCCAGTGCGCGCGGAGGAGAGTACTTCGGGAGCGATGTGGGGACTTGGCTGGGAGGATGCGGGATCAGCAAGAGGCCACTGCGGATACGACACAGGGTGCGCTGACGCGGATATACTGGTCGCAGCTCCTTGAATATGCCGTTCCAACTCCCAGCGCTTTTGTACGCGATCCCGCGAAACCCGGCCATCGCGGTGAGTAGCGACGTCCCGCTCGCGTTTCTCTAGACCAGACTCGAAGCTGATGGCTATGGTTGCAGGTCGGACTCCCGCTCGTCCTCGGCTTCGTTGACGGGACGGGCTCGAACGGGTCCGTCAAGACTTGGTACCCGACCCTGAACCGTCCGCCTGCCGTTCCGCCCTCGTGGGCCTTCCCGGCCGCCTGGACCGTCCTGTACCTCGCGATGGGTTGGGCGAGTCACCTCATCGTCAACAAGTACGACGCTTCGCTTCCGGGTTCGCCAATGCGCGCCCTGGCCGACTCGGCGCTCAAGTTGTACTGGGGACAGTTTGCGCTCAACATGCTCTGGTCGCCCGTGAGTAGTCCCGCCTTTCCGTTCATCACTTGAATGCGGAAGCTCATGTTGGCTTTTCTCGTGACCGCAGATCTTCTTCGGCATGAGGAAGCCGCTCCTCGCGCTTCTCGACATTTCCCTCTTGACCCCGTGCGCTTTCCTCCTCACCTCGAAGGCGTACCAGGTCGACCCGCGAACGGCATACTGCCTCGTCCCGTACTGCGCCTGGCTCAGCTACGCGACCTACCTGAACGGTCAGTTCGCCTGTTCTCCCTCACAGGATACATTTTTGGCTTCCGGGCGGCAAAGTTGCCGGACCAGAACTCTTTGTCCCCGTAGATCAGGAAACTAACGCCTCCGTTACTCCGTCAGCTGGTTTCGCGTGGCTCAACGACCTCGGACAGGGCAAGCCGAAGCGCGACTCGAAGGGTCTCTGAGATCTCGATGTGCCGCCACCTCCGTCCGTGACATCCACTACACCCATGTCCAGGTCGGTCACTTGACAGGTGCGAGTTCATGTAGTCTCCAGCAGTGCCCAGTCAAAATCGATGTACATACATATTTGCTTCATCCGCGCGAGAATGCGTTCCTTCGCGTGATGACGGAATTTTGTCGTGTGTATCAGCCAGAGCAAGCCAACATTGCGTGGATAGCGAACGCAGACGCTGGTGAAGCCAAGGGTGCGAAGCATCACTGTCCGGCTGTGTTCCGAAGCGGGAGGAGGAATAGAATGAGCGCGCGAGAGAAGCCGGCGAGATGGTAACTCTGCGCTCTAATTGCCCAAGCGGCCAGCCGTTGAGCGCGCCTTCGTGTCCGTACAGGGTGCCGTGAAACCGTACAACTTTCCTTCCGAGCCCTGGCGGCGCTTGTCCGTCAACTTGCTCCGGACAGCGACGTGATCTGGGCGGTTCTCTGACAGCCCGAGCTCCGAAGGCACGCATGGTCTGCTCCGGAAGAGACGGGATCAGCGGTGATAATCCGGAGGACAGCAAAGCGGAAGAATGGGTCATGAAAGGCGTTTTGTTACACCGTGAAATGATTATGCTAGTCTCAAGAAAGCTCGGACATGGATTCGAATTAGGCGCCTTCTGATCGCGCCACCTCACCCTCGACGATACCTGCTTTGACATCCTTTTCCGTCTGCGAGATCGTACCGCCAATAGCCTCCTTATATGTGACCGGTGCGGTACCTCCCTCCTCCTCCTCCTTCGAGCCAGATCTCTCGCCAAAGTCAATCAGGTGCCGCTGATTGTAGCGAATTCGTCTTCTGCCCGGGCTAGCTCGCCTCGCCGACCACGGGAAGCTCGAGCGCTAGACCACTTTCGATGAGCTTTGCGAGGCGGAAATAGGGAAGGCGAGCCGGCTGGCAAAGCCTTCGAAGGAAAAGCAGGCGGGTGGTCCCTCGAGAACGGTGGAATGGGCAATGTTGCTCCGATTGTCACGGTGTGGTCGCAGCCAGCGATAGCACGTGCAGTAGCTTTCCCGAGACCTTTGGTCGCACCGAAAAGTCACGGCTCATGGGTAGCGACTGAACGAGCTGCAGGTCCTGTTGCACGCCGAAGTCCCCAAAGCATGCTGTGTGATGGCCGCATACGGAGCCATGTAGCTGCCGACGCGACGTGCCTGACAGCTATATTACTTGGAGCATTTCATTGTAAAGCAGGACAGCTCTGAGAGGCTCGACGACCGCAAACGAGCACGAACAGCGAGCGCGACGCGCATGCAGGAGGTGGAGCAGCTAGCCGGCGCACGTCGACGTCAAGCCGGGCAGCCAGCTGAGCTGGCGCGCTGGCGACTTTGTCCCACCCAAGCTTGAGCGTGACGTGACCTGCAGCACGACGACATCGAACCGAGGAGCGGAGGAAAGATCGTTCGCTGAACTCGAGCTTGGGACCGATCGGAGACGCGTACGGACGACCCTCGGATTTCCGTGAGACATGGTTTTGTCTGCTCGCGTGACGGCTGAAAACTCGGACACCACCGCCTCTTAACTCCGTTCGCCGCATGCAGTTACCCACTTGCACCACTCGCTTGCCCACTGGCTTCATCTCCCTCCGTTTTGCGAGATGAGCGTGTCGAATGCAACATCGTTTCCGTGCACTGTGACGTCTGTCTGCTCCTGCAAGTCCTCGCAAGTCGCCTTGGAGCATCCAGCGTACATGCTGGTCCTGAATGGACGCTCGATCGCGTCGGCGTTCTCGGTCTAGGCACCGCCGGACCTGGGGAACGAAAGCAAAAATCGGTACCCTTCGCCAGCTCTTCGAGTCCGAAGTCGACAGGGTTCCTGCACGGGACGAGTGCTTCTTTGGCTCTCTAATCACCTGCTACGAGTGGACGTGTATCCGCCGACCTCGCCTCTGCTCTCACGACGACGAAGGGCGCCCCCGTCTCGCTGGGCTGCCCCCCCACACACAGACCGCTGCCCCTGGAGACGATCCTGCTTGTCCTTCGTGTCGCTCGCTGCATCTTCCACAGACGGTCTTCGGAGTGAGTGTACGGATGATCCGAGATCGCGGAGGTGTAGTTGCTGACTCTCCGTCCCTGCAGCATCTCCATCTGTTCGTTCGAGTCGACGCGGGCGCAAATAGAGTGGCCTGAATCGGTTACCTCCGGCGCTCCCTCAAGCTAGCCAAGGGTTGACCATAAACGCTCGTGCCCGAACGTGAGCTTTCTCGTCTGTACGTGCTCAAAGCGATTCGCGTCCAGGAGCTGTGGCGTCGAATCGGGCGTTTGGTTTTTCCTCGCCGCTCAGGCAATCGCCCTCTGACGCTGCGTTCCTGTTCACTCTGCAGAAACATCTCTTGTGGGTTGCGCGCGCTGCTAACGCGATGCTTTAGACCTGTGGCGTGAAAAACGGACTGACGCCCGGACTGCGCACTGCTTAGGTGGGCGCCATGACGGATGGTCAAGCGTATCGGTGGCACAGCGGTCAGGCTGCCTACGCTCCGCCGCCGCCGCAAGAACACTACCAGATCTACGAGCACCAGGCTGCGATGCGGAGTCATCACGCTGAGCGAAGCAGCCGTGAGTGCCTTCGTGCTGTCATTCTCGGTTCGCCGGCGCCTCCGAGCGAGTCCATCTCTTTCCTGTCTCCTTCCTGACTCTTTCATGTCACAGAGCACCGAGAAAGCTATGCCGGCGAGACTGCCCAGTCGCGATCATACGTTCTGCCGGGCTATTCCGTCGACACAGTGTCCCCTACCGCCTTGTACCAGCACCAGATCGCCGACTCGGCCCCCGCTGGCGAAGCGTACCAGCAGATCGACACACAACATCACATCGCGTCGGCTGGTGTACGTCCGGCAAATGCCCACGTCGGTCAAGTCTCGTCTGCCGGTTCCAACTCGGGTTCGCAAAGTCCGGCTTGGTCGGCGCGTCCCGTGCGCGCCACCGTCAAGGCTTCGAACAACTCGGACGACGGCTACGTCCCCGACTCGAAGCGCTCGAGTACAGACTCGGGATCATCGAAGAAGAGGTCGAACGGTGGGCCGGCGCCGCGGAAACGAGTTCCGGCGTCCTGCACGCCTTGTCGCAAGAAGAAGCTGCGATGCAACCGCTCAATGCCGTGCTCGTCGTGCGTCGAACGAGGGGAACCAGAAGGCTGCGTCTGGGAGGGGTGCGTGCCAGACTCGGGACGCGTCGGTCGAGATCAGGGGAACGAGGCTGCTGACCGGTCCTGAGAAAACGCAGAGATGCCACGCCGCTCTATACGGTCCGCCACGATAACGACCTGCAGGAACTGCGCGCACAAGTTGACAGGCTTCAAGGGTTGCTGGACTCCCTGACCAAAGCGACTCGGAGCCCGTCCCCGCCTGATCAGCAACCGAATCCCCACTCGCCTGCGGGCCCGCCACCCGCCGCAAAGAGTGACACGGACGGCGATGCCGACATCAAGTTCAATCTCGGAGCACAGGATCTTTGCGCTGCCTTGTCCGAACTCGCCTTGACCGGGATCATGCCCCTGATGCCGACTGGGTCCGAGTCGTTCGCACCCGGCGGTCGCAGCGGCGATGCCTTCATCGAAGAGGCGAAGCGCTTCCTTCAAACTTTCACCCACCGTGCGGGACTCTCTATCGACGTCCCCTTCGCCGTCCTGAGTCCAAGCGACGCCGCGCCGAGTCCGCCCGACTCGTCCACCTCGAGCGAAGACAGCACCGGCGCACCCGGAGGTCCCGCGCCGATCATCACGCCTTCGAGTCCGCGACCCTCCATGTCGTCCATACTCCCGCTTCTTCCATCTACCCGAGAACTAAGAACGGCTTTTGACTTTTACGCTCAGGTACGTGTGCCCGTCTTTTCCTCCACTAGTTCTATTCAGACGACGGTTCTGACTCTTCTTCTGGTCGCACCCTACCTGTAGTATGTTCACTGGTACTGCGCACCTGTCAGTCTATCCGCTATCGAAACTCGCTGGCCAGCGTTCAAGGCATCGCTGGAGATTCCAGATTTGGAAGAACGCGCCGCAGCAGTCGACCCGCTCTTCCTCGCCATGATCCTCGGCATTTGCGCTTCCGGCCTGGCAAGCATGACGAACAAACAAGCGAAAGTCCGAGGCTTTATCGGCTCTCGTACCGCCACGGTCGAACGATGGGTTCGGGCCGCCTCGCTGTCGCTCCTGGCCGGAAAGGTGAGTAAAACCTGCAGTACTTGTCCGTCAGCGTTGTTGACTGTCTTTCCCTGGCGTGCAGTTTGTCGAAGAGCCCCGACTGGACGGCGTACGCGCTGCCGCGGTCATTGCGTCCTTTTACGTGGTCAGTCTGCCGACTCTTCACACTTTCTTATGCTTAAACGGCTCATCCACGTCTTTCGCAGTTCATGACTACCGGCGAGACGATCTCTGCCGGCATGTCACTGCTCTCTCTGGCAGTGCACGCCGCGTTCGACCTCGGGCTGAACCGGGATCCGGTACAAGGCGGACAGAGCGGCTACTCTTTCCGCGAGCGCGAGGAGCGCCGGCGTGCGTTCTGGTGCCTTTTCGCCCTGTCAATGACCATCACTACGGTGCGTTGTTGTATTCCAAAGGCTTTTGTCCTCTCGTAGGGTTACTGACGATGAATGTGTAGGGCACCGGCCGCATCTGGTCGCAATTCGACCTGCGTTACATCGATTGCAAATTCCCACTCGACTGTCACGATGAGTACGTCGATTCACGCTTTTCCCGTCTTTGAGACAAGCTCTGATATGGTTCGCGTCTTTAGCGAGCTCGAGATGGACGAAAGGGCTGCGAAAGCTCGGGTTCGCGCTCGCTTTAATGCGGCGACGTTCCAGGAGACGCTCATGACCTCTTCCGTCGTCCGGGCGGAACTTGCCCTCCTCGTCAAGAAGATTGTGAGTGGTTTCCTAGTAGCGATCCCGGTGAGGAGTAGTCGCTAATCGTGCCACCTCGTCGCAGACCGACAAGGCCTTCGGCATCGCACCCTGCGCTTATCAAGAGATTCTCGAGCTCGACGAAGAGTTGATCGCGTTCGAGAGGTCGTTGCCGTCGGTGTACATGCTCCCAATCGACAGCGCTGGCCGAGTCCATGTCGGCTTCCCGCCCAGCCTCACGCATATGCGCGCGGTACTCATCAATCTTTGCCTCGCCGCTGAACTGCTTCGCTTGCACCGGCCATTCCTCGGTGCGCTCTCCTCTTCCCTTATGGCTGACCCTCGCGCGCTGACACCATTGCTGTCTCCCAGTTCTCGCTGCGACCGACAGCCGATATGCGTACTCGCGTGCGCAATGCTTGAAGTACGCAAAACGGATCCTCGCCATCAACGCCACACCTGGCTGCCGCATCAATTGGGCAGGGTACGTCTGTCCCTCTCGCCCGCCATACACAGGAAAGCACTGACTGATGACTCTCGCACCGCGCAGGCACAACGTCAAAGTCATCTCTGCAGCAATCGTGCTCGGTGTCGACCTTTTGCAGACGCAGGGGAGCGAGGAGGATACCGCGACCCGCGCCTTGATCGACAGCGCGCTACAGCAGACGGAAACGTTTGCGGGTGTTTCCGTACGTCACACTTTCCACTCGAGTGCTTATTCAGCTGTCGCTGACGCGCATGTCGCGTTTGCAGTCGGTGTGCCGCAAGGGTGGCGGAGTCGTCCGCTTCCTCCTCCAGAAAATCGACGAAGAGTCGGCCCAGCGAGAGCAGCCTCGCCGCAGCAAGAGGAGCCGGACGTTTGATCACGGTGTCGCCGAAGGACGTCAGATGCGATCCCTCAGCGACGCCTTTGCCGGCTTTGAGCGCACGCCAGCGACCACGGACGACGATGCGGAGCCGCGGCGGCGTCGCGCGGCCAGGCCCCCTTTGCCGCACAGCATTTCCGACACAAACGTCCCGCAGGCAATTTCTCCGACAGAGGGGATTCTTCCGGGTTCACCGCAACCGGGTGGTGTCCAGATGGCTCCCTCGCTTTCGACGGGTCGTCAGCAGACCCTGCGGCCAGAATCTGCTCACTCGGCGCCAGGAACTCCCTCGGAGAAGACATTCCCGAGCTACTCGACTGCCCCGGTCGGTCGACAAATCGCCGGGCTCGGTCGGACCGGCTTTGGTCAATCGCGCAGCAAGTTGTCGGCCGGTCCGCACTCTGCAGGACTCTCGATCGAGGTGCCCTCGCCGTTGATGGCGACCTTTGGCAACCTTCACCAACGCGGGCCAGTCTCGACGTCTCCTCCGCAATACAATATGAACGTTCACCACGGCAGCACGACCCCCGCCGGACCGCCCCCGACCGGCGAGGACGGCAACATGTATCCTTTCTTCCCGTTACCACCTCGACACGACGAGCAGTTGATGGCTTCTGGTGTGGCTGCTCGTGCCTCCGAGTTTGACTTTCTTGCCGACACGGACCTTGACCGTCACATCTTTGCCTAGAAAACCACTTGATCCTACCTTGTTGTCTGCCTGCTCCTGAGGTTTCCGCTGACAGACTGTAGATTCGTAGCGGCGGTCACGACCACACCAATAGACATTCTATGCTCGACGAGGCTCAACTTTATCACAAGCGGTCCTGCTAGCGTTCACGGCGAACTGGAAAGACCCGGAAAAATCGGAAGAGATGGTCTAAGATAGCGACGATGCAAAGGTGTTACAACGGACATGAGGGCGTACATAGGTTCGCCGGATGAAAGTATGTGCATAGTGAAGGGGATCACGCTCTGGTCCGCCGGCTGGGATCCACCCCGCCCATCTCTGCATCGTCGAGAATGCCAGTGGCACTCTCCCCCGCGCCGTTTGCGATGCGCTCGTACGCGTACTCGTTCGGACCGCCGCCGCCATTGAGGTCGAACCCCTTGCCGCGGATGCCGAGCATGAGCAAGTCTGCCGCGGTGCCGATCGAGCGAGAAATTTTCCGTCGCCAGGTGCGAGGGCCGCCGGTCGACGAAGCAGGGCCGCCGGTAGACGACGATGTGGCTCCGAGGGACGCGCTCGTCCGATGTGCCGGCTGCGCGGCGATCGACGCGGTCGAAGTGGTGATGGACGCATGCGGAACGGCACTGAACCCAAACATGGCGCGCGAGATGGCGTTCCTCGCTCGGTCGACCAGGAACGAGATCGACCCTCCGTTCGACGAGAGCAACGCGCGGAGTCGATCCTTGAACGCGAGGGGGACGACCGAGATGAACGTGACGGCGACGAGTTTCAGGACGACTTCGCGCGACCAGATCTTGTCGCCGAGGGGCTTTGACGGGTCGGCCGCGGCGAGGGCGACCAAGTTCCCGATCGAGACGGTGGCAAAGTTGAAGGGGAAAGAGCCGATCAAGAGGGTGGTGAAGAAGGGTCCGAGCGGCAAACGCAAGACGCCAGCGATGACCTGAGCCAAGCCAACGGACAGTCGTCAGTATGGGAGATCCTGGTACCGAAAAAGGGGTGCGGGAGAGACTCACGTTCAGGACGCTGTAAGGGAGGAGGGGAAAGAAGCGTGCGAGCAAGAGATGCGAAAATAGGTCCGAGTCGGATGGCGGAGCGACCGCGACCTGCGCGATGCCCGGAGCGGCGACATTCAACGTCGTCGCCGTCGTCGCCGGTGGGGCGAGTTTGAGCGCGCGGCGGGTCACGTCGAGCGGTTTGGCAAAGTAGTATTCGACCTGAGGGAAGAATCGGAGTTGGGTGAGCAAAAAGTTCGAGGGAGGAACGGCCGACTCTTGAACCAGCTCACGAGTGGCGCAATGAGGACCGCGATGAGGTACGCGCCGGTACTGCCGGTGGCGGTCCAGAGGCAAGCCCACCAGGTCCCGAGCGTCGTTCCGTACAGCGCTCCGAACAAGATGTTGGTCAAGATGCTGCCGGGGATGGAGAAGCACTGCTTCCAGAGGAAGAGGAGGGTCAAGACGACAAAGAGGTGTAGTTCGGCCGCGAAGGACGAAGCGCGGTACGTCGTCAGGGTTTTGGTGAGCTGCGGCAGGTCCGAGACGGAATGAGGGAGGAAGAGTCCGGGCAGGGTGGCGATCGTGAGTGCGATCACGACAAAGGAGGAGAGGAAGAGGGAAAAGAGGATGACGAGTTGCGGGACAAAGTCGCGTAGCGACCGGGTAGCTGTGCTTGTGGTGGTGGCTGAGAGGGGATCGAGTCCCGTTGCCGGCGGGTAGAGTGTCGATTCGGTATCCGCTCGCGGCCGACCGCTCGGACCGGTCGGGGGCATCATCTCAAACTGGGCAATGACGGGCGTCGGAGCGATCGCCGACAGTTTCGCTCGGTCCGCCGCTCCGCTCAGGAACGGATCGCGGCCGTCCGTGTTTGTGTCCGTGGCGGTGGCCGGGGTGGGCGAGGAGGGTAGCGCGGGTTGGACGAGCAAGCTCGTGAAACTCTTGCCTCGTCGGAGACTCATCCGCGTCAGTCCTTCGAGGCTCTTGCTCCGATTCCGAGTCGCAGCGGCGGCGGAGGACGAGTCGTCCTTGGCAACAGTCGTGGTGGCGGTGGCGGCGGCGGCAAGGGCAGCCGCGTCGTGCAGTTCCTTGGTCGACATGAGGTCGGCTGAACGGTTCAAGATCCGTGGGTCGTATAGAGGATGTTCTCCGCCGGTTCGCCACGCTTCTCGTTCCTCGCGGAGGTGGGTGCTCCCTCTCCGACTCGGCGGTTGTTCGACCCAATAATGCGGCGCGCCGTCGCCGTCCTCGTCCTCGTCCACTGCGCCATCTCGTTCCTCGTAGTACTCTAGTCTCGGAGTGTGCGGCGGACTGCTGTCGGAGAGGGTCGAACCCGATTCTTCGGTGCTGCCTCCTCCACCTCCTGCGAGCCTCGATCCGGCTTCTTCGTATTCGTGCGGCGCCTGCTCCGAGAACTTGACTCTACGCGCGTCAAACTCGGCGCGTTGCCTCGCGAGGGCTGACAATGCTCCTGCTCCTCCTCCTGCTGACCTGGTCAGGTCGCTGACGGTGCGACCCTGAGCGTGCAACAAAGGGCGGACCGCAGGAGCAGCAGCAGGAGCAGGAGCACTTGCATCTTGAGCGTCTCCATCTCCGTTGGCAGGGCTCGGCAGTGTCGCCTTGCCTATGCTCCGCGCTCGGAGTCGAGTCTGAACGGGTTGAGGTCGGTACGCCGATGCCCGCGAGCTGTGCGAGTTGCTGTTGCTGTCGGGCATGGCGTGGAGCTCCTGCTGCTGCCGGTCGCCTCGACGCCCCAACGGTGCAGCTGAGTAAGGCTCTGGAGAGACAGCAGCTTCGCCAACGCCGCCGCCGCTGCTGCTGCCGTCCGATGATCCGGCTTGGACCAGCAGACTACTCGGCGGACGCGCCGCTGACAAGCTGACCGCCATTTACGGTCGAGCTTTCGAATCGATACTGTATCTATCGTACAGGCAGGGTGCAGCTCGCTCTCGGATCTCGTCTGCAGGGCTCCCGGATCGCAGCTCGGCTTCGGACGGACGGACGTCGGAGCCACCGCCTCCGCGCGCGCACCTTCTCTTTGTCGCCCTTGTGTAATCCGTATTGTCCGCAGCTCGACCTTGCTCTGAAGTGACCGCCCCAAAGCGAACGCCCTGTGGGTCCCAAGAGGCCAGATCGAACGCAAACGATGAGGTCGTCGCGTCAATCTGCGTCGATTCGAGGCCGAGTTTGGGATGACGCGATGACGTGGCGGACACAAACGCAAGAAAGTCATCGGGAAGTGCGAGCGTTGGCTGGCTGTTCAAAACATTACGGAGCGAGGGCCCAGGATGGCGCCGCCGAAAGTTGAGAGCGTGAGTCTGCTTGGCCTTGGTCTGCTCACCCGGCCAGCTCACCCACAGGGCGAGACTGCAGGACCTCGAACCAGTTCCGAGTCGAGTCGCCCTGAGCGGACACCTCGGACACTTGACGGACGCGCAGGACAAGGCACTGCAAGAATTCAAAGCTCGCCTCGAACAGAACGGCTATTATACCCCGGCGCGCGAGGCGGCCTTGCCGAGTGCAGACGATGTCACCCTCGTGTGAGTGGGCGTGGTTTCTCAATGTCGGCCAGCCAGAGCATAAGGTGCTCTCTTAGACTGACTTGATCTGTCGAACTTGCTCCCTACTCCCAGTCGCTTCCTCCGCGCGCGCAAGTTTGACGTCCAAGGCGCCTACGCCCAGTTCACCTCGGCCGAAGACTGGCGCCGCACCGAACAGATCGACCAACTCTACGACTCGTTCTCGCTCCCCGAATTCGAAATGGCGCGGCAACTGTACCCGCAATGGACGGGCCGGAGGGACAATTCCGGCTTGCCCGTTTATGTGTTTGAGGTGGCGACTTTGACAAAGGAAAAGACGGACCCGTACTCGAAAGACAGCTCGAGGTTGGAACCTCGGATCGTCGCCCTCTACGAGGTGAGAGGCAGGGGGGTCTAGGTCTGCCTTGTCCTGCACGCGGGCTGACGCAAGATCCTCTTTCCTCCGAATCCCCTGCGCCCGCCCCCACCACAGCACATGGTGCAGTATGTCTTGCCCCTTTCGAGCGCCATCCCGCACGCGCACCAAGAATCGCCCATCAGCGGCTGCGCCACCCTCGTCGACATTTCGGGCGTCTCGCTGCAGCGCTTCTGGGCTTTGAAAGGCCACATGCAGAGGGCGTCGACCCTCGCGAATGCGAGGTACGCAGAGACTCTCGGCGCGTAAGTCATCGCTACTTTCATATATCGACTCGGCGCCATTTTTGCTGCTTTGCTCTTGCGCTCCAGGGAGTTAATCGACTCTTTGATGAGCAGGATCTACTTGATCGGCGCGCCTTCTTTCTTCTCGGTAGTCTGGTGCGGCTCGCTCTCCCGTTCCCTGCCAGACATCTTTCCGCCATGCTGACCGTTGCCTGTTCTCACAGGGGTTGGATTCAGAAATGTACGCGCTTCAGGACCGGCGACCTCCTTCGCCCAAACCGGCACGGTTTCCCTTCTCGCGTCAAGTTTTTGCTAAAACTCCCAACAACCGCTTCTTTGACGGGGCTCCATGCAGGGTTCGACGAAGGCACTCGGAACAAGATCCACATCCTCTCGGCCGCCGATCTCACCTCGACCCTCTCGGCGCACATGCCGCTCTCGTCCATCCCGCGCAAGTACGGCGGCACGCTCGACTGGACCTTTGGCGAGTCGGGTCCGAACCTCGATGCGGAGGCGAGGGAAGTTTTGCACATGGAGGAAGGGGAGGAGATGCCGAGTGGACCGTTGAGGTGGGAGAGGGGGGAAGGAGGAGGGCTCCGAGTTGTCGGAGGGGAAGGGAGGACGGACGAAGAGAGGCAGAAGTGGAACAACCGCGGGAGGGACAAGGCGGCCGCTCGGCAGCGACGGGACGGAGCGGCTGCTGCTGCTGCCGCCTCACGGGTGGACGAGGCGGGTTCGGCAACGGCGACGCAAGAAAACGGAGTGACTGCGCGATCGCCTCCTCCTCAAGCAACGACGCAGACGACGTCACTACTGCCCCCGTCTGCCGACGCAGCATCGCCGCCTTCATCATCTTCTCCAGCACCGACAACAGCAAGTTCGACCTCTCCGTCATCAGCAGCACTACCGCCGCCGATCCTAGGCCAAGGCTACAGCAACGCCGAGCCTTCCTCCAGACTAAACTCGTCACCATCAGCGAATGGAGTACCCGAGGCGGGCAGGCGACACGTGCAGGAGGGAGAACAGGAGCACGATATCCATGTCGCGGCGCGAGAGAACCCCAGCGCTCCGATTAAAGATCTCGCGGCAGCATTAGAAGGTACGACTTTGTAGAAAGAAAGTGCTACGGGCATTTTCCACCTCGACCCTTTATGATCTGCACAACATTCATATGCACCACAGAATGGGAATATCTGGCGTTCAGTCGCAATCACTGTACCGAGAAGCACTCGACCCCGGCTCCTTCCGCCACCCACAAACTCGGACAATCCCACCTCGGCCGCAACTGCTCCCAGTTGTCGTCGTCGTCGCCATCGCCATACCCTCCATGCTCGAGAATCCTCCTCGTGTAATCTTTCTCTCGCAAGCGGAGAGGATCCAGGGCCGAAAAGGCGAGCGACTTGATCGGTTCGGAAAAAGTTCGCGAGAGAGGGTGGGCGGCGGGATTGTTCGCTCCTGTCGCCGTCGCTATCGACGAGGACGACGACATGGGCGGGCTGGACCATGAGACAGGCGCGCTGGTGGAGGACGAGCTGGACGAGCTTGCGAAACTCGAATTTGATGATGCCGGAGGTGGCTCAAGTGGCAGGCCGCCATTCCGAAGCGAAAAGATCCGGAGTCGCGAATCTTGGCCAGCTGTGCAGTCAGTGCGAGTCTCTAAGTCAGTCAGCGGTTTCCGAGACTCGGAATCGGTCGCGGCACTTAGTCGATCGGTCGGTCGGGACCCTCGAGGCTGCACGACCCGCTCACTCACCTATCGCGACCCACTCATCCCGCCACACGTCCATCCCCAAATCGGTCGCAAACGTGTTGACGTGTCCGTCCATGCTGATGACCGGTACCGGTCCCAGACCCGACACCGGCGTATGGACGCCCCCGGGTCGCTCACCCTCGTCGACAGGTCGTTGGCGCTGCTGATTGTTCCTCCCGCGCGGGAAAGCTTTCCGAGGTCGAGGTGCTCCTGGTAGTGCGGCCGAGTGAGTGGTTCGCGGCGGACGGAGGAAGCGCAAATCGTAGATCGCGAGTTGGCTGTGGCGCAAGATTCGGTTGGAGAAGCCATCAGTTTAGGTGGCCGTCGCGACCTTGCAGTGCGAGCCGGCGGTCTCGGAGAAGGTTCCGTAAGAGAGGTAGGTAGGTACTCACCCTCCCATGGCGGCGACGAGCAATTGATGAGGTTGTCCGGGGATCAATCTGAGGTGCGTAATCGGAGTCGCGAGCGAAAAGTTGACCTACAGAGATGATAGAGCGCGAGAAAACGCATCAGGCTATCGATTTTCCCTTGGGGCAAGGGGAGCTGGGTCGCGCAACTCACCTCGCCGCCCTCGGTAGCACTATCACTATCCTCTTCCCCTCCGGTCGAGGAGTGACCTCTCCGACTTCTCCAATCAAACCCTTTCACTTCTCCTCTCCTCACGCCAGCCCAAACAGTCCTGCCCGGTTCGTCCATCTCGAGCGCAAAGACGGTCCCACCGCCGCCCCTTCCGCCAGTCACGTAAGCGTCCATACCCCCTCCGGCCGCGGGATGAGGTGTCGGGGTTGAAGGACCACTCGAGGGAGTGGTTGCCGAGAGGGAGGAGAGGGGACAAAGGAGGACGGATCGATCTCCGCCTGGCGAGGAGGCGAGGCGGAAAGGGAAAGGGAAACGGAACAGATCAACACTCCACTCGGAATGACCTTTTTGTCTGCGGGATTCGTTCCCCTCTCTCCCGGGGAGTAGGAGTGGTCCATAAACTCACCGAGCGCGACCACGTCTCGAGAGATGGCCGACGTCCACAGCGAAGTCTTGCGCGGCGACAGCGTGATTGAGCTTTGCGACGTAACACGGAGGACGACGGACAATCAGCGCTCGCCTTTTGTCGGGGGCAGGGATTGCGGCTTTTAGAGTCGAGAAATGGACATACGCGAGTGAAATGTTGTCGTCGGTGGTGCCGACTATGGCTTGTGCAGGTGGTCCGAGACAAGTCGCGCTGCAGGCGACACCAGCAGCGCGGTCAGTTCTGTCAACCACTGATTCGGGTAGGATTCCCCTCTGAGATGGCCCGAGTGAAAGTAGAGAGAATCTACACGAGACGGTTCCCGCAAGTCTTGAGCGAGGTGATCTTGCTGGAGCAGAACCAACCGGTCCGCCAACGTTCCTCGTCGTTTGGGTACATGTCGATTTCATCCGGCGGTCGGGTCAAATAGCCGGTCCTGTCAATTCCGGGAAGGGAGGGAAATCAGCAGGGAGCAGTTCCTGGTCCCCGAGTCTCGGGGCCTGTTCCTCCGCCGGCGTCGTCCAGGACTAAAAAGCGGGTGGCAAACGGAAGAAGAGGAGGACACCCGAGGACTGACGCGATAGTCCCGCTCGAAGTCCCGACTCGGAGCGTAGACGGGTTCGTCTCGTCGAATGAAATGTGTTGGATCGAGTCGTCCATGGTCAAGCATTCGGGGTAGATGGTCCGGACCGAACCGATCTTGGTGGCAAGGTGAGATCCTTGCAATGCACTGTTTTCCTCAACCGCGCCCGGAGTCAGCGCTTTTTCTTTCCTTCGATCTCGGCGGCCAGAAGGACTGACTGTTCGAATTTGTCTCGCTTTGCAGGCTGGACGAGCCACGGCGCGAGGACCGAGTTTCTCCAAGCGGCGAGTCCGTCATTGCCGTCTTCGTCGTCGCGTTCGAGTTTCCTTTGCCGCGCTTGCTTCGCCCTGGCCTGCCTACGACTCGTCTCTTGGTGTTGAAGTCGTTCCCGTTCGGCTTGAGCGAGTGCGGCGGCAGTAGCAGCGCGAGCAGTCGACGCCGGAGTTTGACGGATCGCCGACGTCGACTGTTTGAAGTACCGGCGAGTCTCGGGATCCCACGTGTAGCCCGGCAGCTGCAAGGGCGGCGCCCCTGCACTGCTCATTCTCCCTTGTTTCGCAGGCTACTGTGGATTCGCGGCGAGAGACAGTTGCGTTGAAGCAGCTGCGAATTCACGACAGCTCTCCGTTCTCCGCTCTACACAGGAACTGGTGCGAGTACGGACGGTTGACGCAGGATGCAGGAAGAAGAGGAAGCGCCCGCCTTTGTCATCAAGAAGCGAACGAAGCCGCGGTCGTCGCTCGTCTCGAAACTGTCGACATCATCCGACGCGACCTCGACCTCTGCTCCAACTTCCAGCGCTCTAGAGAAGGACGAGGACGAGGACGGCAACGTACCCGTCATCAGATCCCGCGGCAAGAAAACTCCGGCAGGCCGAGTCAAGGCGAGGGAGAGTGGTGCTGCTGCCGCCAGAGGGAGAATCTCGTTCGGAGGAGATGACGATGGAGACGAGGCAGGAGTGAGTCGGCCTTTGGCATCCACGCGCAGAGAAGAAGAAGAAGAACGACAACTGATGTCAACTTGTTCCCGGCGGGCGCGAGCAGGACGATTCGGAAACCAGTTTCGTCGTCAAGAGGTCCTCGAACGCTTCTTCCACCACCCCGCGCCGCTTGTTGCGCCCGTCTGCTTCCAGTACCGCTTCCCCCAATCTAGCTTCGTCGGGGGCGCCCTTGGCGTTGGGCTCGCCCGCAAAGACCGAATCCTCCGCCACTGCCGCCGCCGCCACCAGGAGCATCTACTCGAAAGAGTACCTCGACGATCTGAAACGGAGCCAACTGAAAGCGCCCAAACCGGCGAGCGAGGAGGAGACGGTCGCTCTATCGCCGGCGGGATACGACTCGCTGACCCGGAGCAAGTTTGGGGCGGAACAACTCCAAGGTGGGTCGCACAGCTTTCCGTAACGCTCAAGTTTCCCAGATTCACCTCTCGGGAGAGAGCAAGATGTTGACACACGCTTGTTCTGGACAGAATCGACCGAGTTGCCGTCGTCTCAGCAGATCGAACACGCCCGACTGCGGCGCGAAGAACTGCGGAAAGCGGGACTGGCAGAACCGGCGCGGGCGACACCAGGAAACGACGACGGCTTCGTCTCGCTCCAAGTTGGTTTCGCGAGTAAAGGCGGCGAGAGTCGGCTCGTGAGGGAGGAGGACGAGATCGGGGATGGAGACGAAGGTGAGCAGTGCACTGACTGCAGCCTGAGTCCTCTCATACCGTCTAGCTGACCCTAGCTCGCATAAAGACATGGCTGCTTTCACCGATTCGCTCTCCCGACTCCCACTCGGCAAGCGCGCCAACGCCGACGCCGCTCGTCGCCTTCGCGAAGAGATGGGCGAGATGATTGACGACGTCGAGATGGACGTGCGGGACGAAGACGAAGAGATGAAAGAGTGGGAGGAGGCACAGATCCGGAGAGCTGGCGGTGGGGGCGGTACTGGGACGGGACGAGATCGCGGAGGGCGAAACAACGACGCGGCGGGCAGGAAGGGGCCTTATCGGGCTGCGCCGAGTGAGTTTTTCCCTCTGACTGACACGCGCTTACACAAAGGGCCCTGTACTGACGTGGTGAGTCGCCCCAAAGTCCCGCAATTGTCGACGCTTCCTTCCATGTCGGCAGTCTCTGCCCGTCTCTCGGCGGCGCTGCAAGCCCTCACCGCTTCTCACACCCTCGAAGCGTCGGCGCTCGAACACTTTGAGAAGGAGCGGGCCGAACTTGACTCGCAAGAGACCGAGCTGCGACGAGTAGTCGTCAAGACGGAAGAGAAGAGTCGGTGGTTCGGCGAGTTCAAGGACGAGGTGGAAGACTGGAGCGCCTTCTTGGATGAAAAGGTTAGGAGTCAAAGCTTACTGATCTGAAGACAATGCCTGACTGTCGCCACTCCCGCAGTTCCCGCAACTCGAGCGCATCGAGGCGACTCTGCTCTCCATTCAGCGAGAAAGAACCGCGCTCGTCACGCGACGACGGTTCGCCGATGACGCCGACGACGTCGCCCTCTTTACAGGCGCGAGTATTTCGCCTGTGTTTCGACTTCTGCAAGCGGCGGGGGACGGTGATGGTCGTCCCGCCATTCCGTCGGAGGAAGACTTGCCGCCGCCGCGTTCGATCGTGCGGACGACTCGACGGGCCGAACGAGAACGACGGTTCCGCGAGCGGGCTAGGCCCAGCGGCAACGACGACGGACTCGGCTACGACACCGACTCGGAGTTGTCGGCCGGGGACCGCTCTGACCTCGTCGAGGCCCTCACGACGGCCGAATCGGACCTCGCCTCACTCTTCTCGGACGTCAAAGCGCCCGAGTTCCGCGACCCGAACCTGGTCATCCGGAGGCGGTTCGAAGAGTGGAGGCAGAAGTACGGAGAAGAGTACAGGATGACGTTTGCCGGGTTGAGTCTGGCGCAGGTGTGGGAGTTTTGGGCCCGCGTCGAGATGGCGCGGTGGAACCCGTTCGAGGTACGTTGTGCTGCCGATACATGTACTCACTCGATTTTGGTGACTGGAACTGACCAAGAACCATACACTATGCTTAGCTTGATGAACTGCCCAGAACGCCAACGGAACTCGGCGCGTATCAATGGCACCAAGCCCTTTCCACGTATGGCCAGCGACCTGACCGAGCGGCGGGCGCTACCGACCTCGATGAAAACGACGAGGAAGAGGAGGAGGACGAAGACGAATCGACCGAGGTTGTGAACGCGATCGTCGCCTCGGTCGCGATCCCGCGACTGTCGCTCCTCGCGCGGCAGACGTATGATCCCTACAGCGCGCGCCAGACGGCTGCAGCTTTGCGGATTGTGGACGAGATCAGCTACAGCGTCGAGACCAACAGTCCCAAATTCGAGGTGCGTCGTCCGCTTCCCTTGTCTGTCTCTCTTCAGGGCGAGATCTGGTTTCTGACCGGCTCGAGCGTCTGCAGGGTCTGATCCGCGCGTTCCTGTTCCGCCTTCGCCTCGCGATCGCCGCACTCCAGACCTTGATCCTCCCTCACCTCGCCGTCCTGGCCGTCCCGTCGCTCGCATACGATCCGTCGACGTTCGAGGCGCGGCTCTCGTTCCTCCGCCGGTGCCTCAAGCTCGTCCGGACTTGTCAACGCTGGCGGCGGTACATGCGGGCGATGCGGATCCCTGTCGTTCCTGAACCCGTCAGCGCCGAAGAGGCGGGTGGAAGCGGTGACGGTCTGCTCGAAGTGGGAGCGGGCGGATCGTTTGACGAGTTGGTCCAGCGCGAGTTGGTCGCGCGGACGGTGCTGCCCGTCGTCGAGGCCGCTTGGGCAAGCGGTGGCGCCGAGATTGCCAAATCGGTGAGTAGTGGTCTACAGGTATGCGTTGTTGTTGTCTCGCCGAGCTGTGGCTGACGGGTCTGCTTCCTGCCCAGATCATTGAAGCGCTGCCCAAAGACATGCCGCCGGCTTTGCGACGCCGACTCGAGGGCGAGGATGTTGGTCATGTGTAGAGGAGTGTCTGTGCATATGGCTGTACGAACGTCGCGTGTTATCGCGTGCGGAGGAGTCGCTTCGATCGATCGGGGGCGTGCCCGCCTTTCCCCGCATTTCTGCTCTCGCTATCGCTCTCATCGCACGCCACATTCCGTCACCGCGCATACAGTAGTCGCCTCGTGCCTGCAGTACACGAGCGGGGCAGACTACGTACAGCAATGGCGGCGTTTCAGCAACGGCGCCAGCAGCAGCGAGATCACTTGAGCGAGGCGAGTTCGCCGTTCGTCGACGAGCCATCGACGTCTGCGGATCTCGCCGCCGACGACAGCGCTGTCCTCTTGTTTGGCAGCCGGACGAGCGACAATCAGGCGACGAGTGCTTCCTGGTGCGTCATCAGGCCTCCGCGGTCCGTACGGACGACGAGCTTCACTTCGTCCGTCGGCACCTCTGCGTACGCCGCGACCGACACGAGCGGCGGTGGCGGCGACGACGCTGCCTCGAGTAGTCTAGGATCGCCGCTCTCGTTCACTCAGGCTTCCCTCTTGCCGGCGCACGCAGGCGATGGAGTCTTCCTCACCGCAGCCGCGTCGGCGGGGTCGCTCGTCATGAGCGACGACACCGCCACCGAAGACTCGAGCGCCGGCGACTTTAGCGAGCGAGACGGAAGGAGCAACGCAGCGGCACTTTTTCCGTCAGTCTATGCCGACTTGAACATGGTCGACTCGTCGTCGTCCGATGACGGACGAGGAGGAACCGCGTTCTCTGCCTACTCGCACATCTCGCGGCGTGGCGGCGGCGGCGGCGGCGACCGTCAGGCTTTCTCCTCCTCGACCACGGGCGGCGAATCCTTTGTGTCGGAGACCTCCGAATGGGCTCTTACCGAGGCTGCTCTCTCGACTCATCGCGCTCTTGCCGGCGAGCATGTCACCCCGAGGTTGACTCGGACCGAGGAGGAGGGCAGCGTCGGGCTCACGTCCGGATCCGAGAACGACGACCACGCCGCGCAACCTCGGCAGCAGCAGCGCCTCCCCACTCGAGCACAGGCGATTGCGTTGGAGAAGGAAGAGCAAGACTGGGCGCAGTCTGCCCACGCTCTCAGTGCCGGCTTCCTGCCCGCCTCTCGACGACCACGGCGCGCGCCCCCTCCGTCTTCTTCCTACATGCGAGACGCACAAGCACCACCTTCCATCACCGTCCTCCTCCCACGGCCCGGACCTTCCTCTCTGCGGTCTCTCTCCCCGGCAGGAAGCGTCTCGGCTCGATCGCGGCGTTCGTCTTCAAGCCTCGGCGGTGCTGCCGCAGCCAGTGCAGGGGGCGGAGTCGGCGGTTCCAAACGCCGCCACCGTCAAGCCGTTACGGGCCGTTCCTCGACGAGCCAGAAGCGGAGCGTTGTCGGCGCCGCTAGCGTTAAGAGCGGTGCTGCGGACGATCGTGCCGCCGTTGGGGAGAGGGTGAGCTTGAGCGGTCAGGCGCTGTTCCTCGAACAGGTCGCGCGGGAGGAAGAGAACCGCGCGAGGAGGATGACGGCGATCCTGGAGCAACGTCGCGAAGAGGTCATGTTGCGCGAGGCAGAGGCGCAGGTCCTCTTTGGTGAGTACTTCCCGCGAGGCCTTTTCATCGTCGGTGAAGTCGAGTAACTGACCGATGCATCCCCACTTACTCCCAGATCACGCCATTCGAAACTACATGTCGATCGATCCGGTCTCGTTTGCACTCCTCGCCGAAGCAGCAGCGGACCCGGCGGTGCCCCTCGCTACGATCGAGTGCACGCCGACGCCCTCGCGGGCTCATTCGCCTGCGCATCTCGGCGGTGATGATGACCTCCACGGTGCCGAAGCTTTTATCGCCCATGCGGTCCGCGAGGGGCGTTTCGCCGGAGGCGTACATGCACCGGAAGAAGAGGAGGAAGACTCTGGAGCCGAGACCGAGACGGAGCACGACTCGGACCGCGCAGCTGGCTGGACGAGGTACTCGCTCGCCGCTCCGGAGAGTCGACCCTTGAGACTCGACTCTTCGACTTCCTCCGTTGCGACGACAATCACAAAGACGATGGGCACCTTTTCGCCCATCACGGGATCGGGATTGACGACGCGCGGCGTTCACTCGCCGACAACGACGCTACATCGGCGCAGTTCTTCCTTCTCCGGTCCGCATCACTTCCCCCACCACCACCACGAAGAGCACGGCCGACCTCTCTCTCACGAAGAACGGATCATGCTCGGCGAACAACGACCCTCCTCCTCCGCGGTATCTGCGTCGATTCAGTCGGCGGCGGCGCATCATGGAACTGCAGCTCCGTGGGGTGGCGACGTCGACTCGTTCGAATTGGCACTGAACTACTGGAAACGGATGTGGCGACGTCTGCGCGGGACGACCGCGGTGGGCGGCGGCGGCGGGGCGACGTCCACAGCAGCAGCAGCAGCAGCGCCTTCGACGGTCGCTCTCTGGTCGGGCGCTGACGGCCACGAGTTTCGATCAGTAGCGGAATCGCCATCACCATCGGCGGCGCCCTTGCGGCGGAAGCAGCAGAAGACGGTCGATCTGCTCGTGCCGGAGGCTCGTGTCGGTCGAGTCTGAGCTTTCCCTCTCCTTCTTTTGCAGAATCAGAATAGCTCACCAGATCAGAGCGAGATTCAAGAAAGAAGTCAGCCCCGCTCCGTTCCATGTGTAGAATCGTAGTTTCGTCGTGCTCTCTCTGTTCATGATACACGCATGTAATTCGCTTCTCTTCGTCCTATCGTCATTCTCCGGTCGCTCCCGTTCCCCTCTACTCTTCGAAGGAGAGCCGCGACGAGGGCTCGAGACTGGTGTTTTCGCCCATGTTCGGCTCCTCTCACGTTGAATAGCAAGCAAGCAAGCATCGATATCAGCCTTCTCCGAGTCTCGCTGCTCAAAACCCCCTCCGCCACCACACTACGAGCGAGCGAGGCGCCCCGATCCGCCTAACGCAAAAGGAGACACGAGACGGATCAAGCGCCGCCGCCGCCGCCCAACAACGCATCCTTGACCGTTCCGACGAGCCGGTCAAACCCTTCTTCGAGAAGCGCGTCTTGCAACAACTTGTCGAGTTGGTCCGGTTCGAGCGCGAGCAAGGCAAGCGAGGCAGTCTGGTAGGTCAGGCGGTCCTCCACGTGAAGAGGAGTCGGGTTATAGCTCGTCGCCGTCGTCGTCGTGGTCGTCGTCGCGGCGAAGGGGGCGGTGGGAGCAGGAGGTGAGTTGCTGGCGGCGGCGGCAGCCAGTCGGGGCAAGAGAGAAGCGAGGGATCCGCTCCTTCCCAGCAGCATCGCTGCTCCTCCTCCTCCCGTGGTCGTAGTTGTGATCTGTTGCGGTTGGTGCTGGTACGGCTGCAAAAACCCTCCTCCTCCTCCTCCTTGTCCTTGTCCTTGATGGCTGTAGTAAGGCAGTCCGTTGTCGACGACAAAGGACGACCGAGCTGCGTTCAGAAAACTCGGCGGCCGTGATGAGGTACTCCCAGGAGGAGGAAGAGGAGGCGGGTACTCTCCTTCCTGTTTGTAAAGCTCGTCGAGACGTGTACCGCCCATGCCGCTGCTACTGCCCGAGGCCGTGACTGTCGCAGCGTGCCTGGCTCTCTTGGCTCGCCGAGTCGCTAGCTGGTTCTGCTGACTCTGGCTCTGCGGGGTTGCGAGCGGAATCGACGAGTGAGGAGGTTGTCCGGTACTTTTGCGTTTCTTCTTCTTGCTGCTGCTGCTGGTGGTGGTGCCAGGAGCATCCTCCGCGGCGAGATGCGTCGTCCGGTGGTCGGTGGTGGTGTTGGTGGTGGCCGATTCTGCTGCAGGTTTGACGGGGACGAGGACCCTGATGGCGTCTACGAAGCGTTCCCTCTCTGCAGTTGAGGTGAATTTGGCCTGTACGCGACGAAACTCGGCGGCGGCGGCCCGGGTGCCAAGGACGAGGTATCGGAGTCCGAGGACTGCGTCTCTGTAGACAGCTTTGAGGGGCAGTTGGCCCTTGGGGGTCGCGTGTGCGAGTCGAGGGTCGGAGAAGCTGGCGAGGTCGATCGAGTCGAGCAAGAGCGGCGGAGCGGCCTGAGCAGCCTGAGCAGCCTGGGCAGGCGTGCGATCGGTACAAGGGATCGTACGTGACTTGGAGGAGGAGCTGATCCGGAATGACGACGGCGTTAGAGGCAGTTGGGTAGTTTGAGTACTTTGCTTGTAGCTGGAGGGCGAGGCGTGGCTGGGTATAGTGGTCCCACTCGACTGCCAGTGGCTGCGTCGAGTCGGAGGGTGGTGGGGCCGAGCTGACTGTGCGAGACCGCGAGTACTTTTCGAGTTGCCAGTGGTGCGTGACGACGGTCGTGCTCGTGCTCGTGCTCGTGCTCGGTGCTTCCATTCCCGTCTCTCCTATGGCAGCTGGTCAATGAGCGAGCGAGCGAGCGAGAGAGTGAGTGAGTGAGTGTAGCGAGTCCGCATGTGGGGGAGGCGCGGCTTCCGCGTCACGCGTTCGTGCTTCCGCGTCAGCCTTGGACGCATCTTTTCATTCAGTCTCGACGATCTCGACCTCGCCTGCACTCTCTGTCGACTGCGACACGATGCTGCGCGACGAACTGGCACAGCTGAGACGTCTCGGAATCAGGCATGTACGCCCTATCCACACCCGCTTGCTCCGGAACACCTCCCTCTGACCTCTGACCATTGTCCGTACAGGTCCTCACGCAGGCGCTCAACTTTGCGTTGGTCCTCTCGACCGCCCTCATGATGTGGAAAGGGCTCGCAGTCGCATGCAACACCGACAGTCCAGTCGTCGTCGTCCTCACGTGAGCACCCCACTTGCCTCTCGCGGTTGTGACCCCCGCTGAAACTCCTCCACATAGCGAGAGCATGGAACCCGCCATCCAAGTAAGCCATCACTCGACCTGTACCTCCAACCTGCTGCTCACATGAAAACCCCACGTGCAGCGAGGCGACCTCTTGTTCTTGACCATGCCTCGCTCGACTCCGCTCTCCCACGGCGACATCACAATCTACAAGGTCCCGGGAGCTCCCATCCCCATCGTTCACCGCGTCATCGAAACCCACAACGAGTACGGCGCGCCTTGTTTGCCCCGCCCGAGCAGCGAAACAAAAAAGCTGACCAAAGAAAACGGTGGTCCGCCCCCCTCCCCAGACCCAACAACACGGATCAGTGGATCCTGACCAAGGGCGACAACAACCCCGTCGACGACGTCGGCCTGTACCGCGGCATGCGCTACCTCAAACGGAGTCACCTCGTCGGAAAAGTCCAAGCGTGCGTCCCCATCTCAGTCCTTCGCAACGAGCGACATCTGGCTGACGATGCTCGTCGTTCTTTTTCTCTTTTCTGGCCCAACCAGCTACGTCCCTTACGTCGGCTACGGCACGATTCTCATGGTGCGCGTGGTGGCCCCTCTGTCCCCTTTTCCTTTCCTCGGCGAGAACCCTCTCCTCCGCGCCCACAGTTTCCACTCATCGGTTTTCGGCGAGAAGAGAATGAGAAAGCGCTGACCCAGCTGCCAAACTCTCAATATGCTGCGCAGAACGACTACCCCAAACTAAAATACGCCCTCCTCGCAAGTGAGTTGATCGCTCCCCGTACTTTCGGAAGCCGCCCGAAATCACAGTTGAAGGTGGCGGATTGGTCGTGCTGACCTCCCTTTCCTTTCTAAATAGTACTCGGCGGCGGAATCTTGTTGCAGAGAGAGTAGCGCCACCGGGTAGCGGGGCCGGAAAGTGCAACCTGTACCAATACGTTCTGGCCCTGGCGCGCTCTCTCGTCAAAAGAGGACGTTCGCTGCCCGTGCCTCGCTCGAAAGTCTTGGGTGTGCGACAGGCAAAAGTCTAGCCAGACGATAACGCTACATCTACGCACTTTTTTCGTCTAGCCCGTATTTCCCGGAGATTCGCTAGTTCCCGCCCGCGGCAGCGGCGGCAACGACAATCTGTTCCAACAACAGCTCATCTCCCTTTTCCCACCTTCCCGTAACCTTCCCTTGCCACCTCCCCTTGCCACCTCCCTTGATCCTCTCCTTGCCAAACTGCTCGACGACGCCTTTCCCCGCCGCAGCGACGGCACCTTCGTCCGTCCCAAAGATAAGGACGGCACCCCCGGCGGCGGCCGCTCCGGGAGAACCGGACGTAGCCCCGCTCGCGAGGAGAAAGACATACTTTTCCTGCTGAGGCTGTTTTGATTGGGTTTCGGCACGTTGTTTGAGCTCGAGGGCGACTGTGCTGAGAAACTCGAGCGAGTTGGTCGCGTCTTCTTCGCGCAGTAGAGAGCCCGTAATCGTCCTCGGTGCTGCTGCTCCTGCTCCTTCTTCTCCTTCCGAAGAAGCGCCGGCCTGAGAGGAGGAAGCGCGTTCCCAGAGGTCTTTGGCGACCCACTGCGCCAACTCGGCCTGCAAGCGCTTCTCGCGCCGTTTCAGGTCCGTCCCCGAACTGACCAAACCTTCCACCTTGTTGGGCAAGTCGGCGACAGCGCACCCCGCGTGGAGGGCGGCTTGTCGAGCGGGGGATTGGACCGAGGCGAGGTACGCGAGGACGCGGGACGACCCGACCGCAAAGTAGAGGCGCGTGTTGGTACCCCGGATGGAAGTCGTGTTGGGAGAGATGTAGAGCGTGCGGAGGTAGGAGAGGGAAGGGTAGTGAGTGCCGCAGCAGCTGTCGTCACGGGCCGAGAGAGGATGAGTTTACTGCCTTCTTCCGAACGAGGGCCTCGGGACATCAAGGGCGACCACCCCGACGACAACTTACGGGTTCTCGTCGAGCTGGTCAATGATGACGGTGCGCTGGACGGGCGGCCGCTCGTCGCCATGCTCGCCCGCCTTGTAATCGCTCGGAACGTGCTCTCCGAGCTGGACGCCCGTCTCCTCGTTCGCGAGCTCAAACTTGACCCGGATCGGGCGCGCCTCGTCGATCAAGTCGTTGCAGCGTCGCTGAACCGCCGCGATCTCTTCCGGGGTGAGGTTCCGCGGCAACTCGACGTAGTTGAGTTCGGGATACTTTTGCAACGACCACGAGAGCGTGCCGGCTTGGTATTCGTGCTCGAGTACCGCCGAGAGGAGCTGTGGCATCCACAAACGAAGCGTGTCAGGAGTTTGGCGAAAAACACCCATCGTAGACTGAGCAGGAAGAGGGCGCACATGCTGACCGGTGTGCTGGTCCATCAGATCCCTCCGGCGGTCCATGTCGACTTCGAGCCGGACCTGCGTGCCGACCTCGAAGGGCTTCGACACGAAGTGGACCGCGTCGAGGTTGCGTCGAATCACCTGCCGGACGACGGCCGCGGCGGATGCGCTCGAGGGCGAGTCCTGGCCGTCTGGCAAGAGCGGCACGATCCGACCCGTATCGCTCGGCTGACCGCCTCCCTCCGGGAAGAGGACCGTATCGGCGAGCTCGACTTGCCACTCGTCGCCAACCACGTCCTGCTCAGTCGGCGGTGCAGCGCTGCCCTTCTTCGGCTTTGCCTTGGAGGATTTCTTGTCCGCCCCACTCGTACTCGACTTTTGGACCTTGTCGCACCGGACTACACGGGTGACCAGAGTCGCAGCGAGCGGATCCCGCTGACAGTGCAGCATACCGACGTAGCGCTTGTCCGGCAACGGGAACGTCACGTGAGCATAGTGACTCGGCGTGGCGTCGAGGCGGGCGGCGAGTGCGGTCGCGGCCGAAGTGGAGGCGTCAGTGGGCATAGCGACAGCTGCCATAATGATTGACGAGCGAGCAAAGCGTCGGAGCGAAGAGACTGTCAGTGCCTTCAATCCACGAAGGAGCATGTAACAGCGGACGCAGCCCTCTGCCAAGCAGCTCTCCGACTTCGATCACTGCAGAGGATCAGAGCCGTCGGCTGCACCGGCACAAATCAAAGGCTTTCCTGCGATTTCTCTGAATTGCAACTATAGGCGACAAAGATGCATTGGCAAAACATTGCGCACAGCCTTTGCGGACTACCCGGCCTTGACTCCGGATCCGACCTTGCGCTGGGCCTGCCGCAGCTGAGTCTTGAGGGAAGAGACCTCGCTCTGGACCTGGCCGAGTTCCTGTTGGCGTACAGAGAGGTCAGCCATACACACTCTCTTTCGAGAAAAGAGCGGCGGTGGACCCACCTCGAGAAGAGACGCCCGCGTCTTTTGCTCTCGCTTCTGCGCGTCCGACAACTCTTCCTGGAGGTCGGCGATCTGATCGCGCAACTCTTGCAGCTCGGCCTCGTCCACGCCGGAAGGCGCCATCGGTGTCGTCTCCGTAGCGGTCGCTCTCGTCGCAGCGGCGTCTCGCGCGGTCTGAAGCTCCTCTTCGAGCTGCGCCTTGTCCTCCTCGAGGGAGCTGATCCGCGTCTCGAGCTTTCGCCTTTCACCGCGCGTCGCCTCGAGAGATTCTGTCAAGCTGCGGAGGTAGTCAAGATGAGCATTGGGGCCGGGCTAGACCAAGACAAGAGACGACCTACTCGTTGAGCCGCTCGAGCATCGAGACCTCCTTCTGGGCGGACTGCTCAATGCGTTCCTCGAGTTCACAGAGCTGCAGGAGATCGGAACCGGTAAGTATAAGTATGGAAGCATGAGAGAGGAGCGCCGTGCGAGATATACCTTGGAGCTATCAGCCTGCTGAGCGTCCGACTGGGTCGCTTCTGCCTGCGCGCGGTCCTGAACGTGACTTTCAACCTGCTGGCGGAGCGACTCGCGCTCGCTCGAAAGGGCCTTGACTCGTGCGACCAACGCGGCAGTCGAGAACGGCGTCGAGGTCGAGTCGCGAGGCAACTCGCCCCAGAGTTCCCGGACGGCGACTTGATCTTGCTCGACTTCTCGCAGCTGCATCTCGAGGTTGTCGAGTCGCCTCTGCGCCTGCGCGAGCTCTTCACGTGCCGTCTGCTCCGCCGTGCGGGCACTCACCAAGTCGGCTTGCGCTCCGTCGGTGTCGGATCGCGCCCGGGAACGCAGTGCTTCAAGCTCCGTCTCGGACGAATCGCGCGCGTGTGAGAGAGTCGAGATCTCGGCGTGAAGTTCGGTGATGTGACTCGAGAGGCGCTCGAAATGAATGTCGAGGGTCGACGAGAGATAGTCGGCCAGGTCGTCCCGGTCCGAAGTATCGTCGAAAGCCGGAAGCTCTCGTAGCGACGTTCCCAACACGGGCCGCATCCGGTGTCGGCGAAGGACGTCCCCAATCGCTTGGGTGACGGCGCCTCGGTGGCGCGCTCCCGCGGAGAGGACTTCGTCAGCCCTCCGTGCGCCGTCTTGTTCTGCCGCCGCGAGCCGGTCTTCGAAGACCTTTTTCAGAGCATCGAGCTCGCCTTGCGCTTCGTCGAGTTCGTCCGTGAAATGCTTGATGTCACTGCGGGCAATCTCGAGCTCGTGCTCCAGTTCGACCGCCGTCTGCCGCCGATCCCCGTCGTCGCCGCCGGTCGAGGCGGCCGCGGCGAGTTGCGCACGCAAGTCGTTGGCTTCGGCGGCTGCCTCGTCGAGATGCGATCGCAGATGTCCCACTTGACTTTCTAGATCGTCGACTCGTCGCTGCGACTGCTCGACTTGCGACGCACCGGCCGCTTCCGTCCGAGCGAGCTCGTCGCGGAGGCGTTCCATCTCGCCACGGGCTCGCTCCTGCGTCTCTGCAAGCGTGCGTTCGAGTTGCACAACCTGCTGCTCCAGCTCGGTGCTTTTCGCCTTTTGCTCGGCGAGGTCCTGTTCGAGGCGGCTCGAACGGTCGGCATCGTGTCCATCGACTGAGCGGCCGTGACTGGCATACAGGTGCGCTGCCGAGGATCGGGCTGAGCCTGAAGCAGCTTGATCGAAAGCCGTTGAGCTGCTGGCGGCGGCGTCGCGATTTCGAAGCGCAGCGGAGAGCACGCCCGCGGTATGAGCCAGCAGTTTCGTCTGGAGTTCCGCCTCTCGAGCCGCAGCCTGGCTCACGCCCTGCTCGACCGCGTCGAGTTTCGTTTGCGCGAGTGCAAGCTGCGCTTCTGCCTGCTGCCGGGTTACGCGGGGTCGCGACGCGGTCAAGGGCGACGCGGGCGAGTCGTTCGGGCTTTCGGGAGCGGAGAGCCGCACGAGCTTGGCCGCAGAGTCGCGCAGCCTGGTTTCGACGGCGAGGGATCGTCGGAGCGAGACGAGTCGGGTCGACAAAGTCGCGTGTTCCTTGACAGAAGTTTTGTGTTAGTGCGCGAAAAACGGGACTTTTGTCGAGGAGACGTACCTTTTTGGTGGCCTGCAACGAGTCCCAATCGAGGATCTTGTACTGTGCCGCTTCGATGAGAGCTGCTCCGCTCAGCAACTCGACCATCATGGCGTCCCTGCTTGCCGCGGCGGAAGAGTGTCCGTTCGCTGCGTCTCCGGTCAGACTCCCCGGCCGGACAACGTTCGCCCCTCCGACGACGCCATCCAGTGACCCGCGTGTTGAGTTCCCGTTCGCCAATGCACTCAGCGAGTGAGTCGAGGAAGCGGAAGGCGAAAGTGTGCGGCCGAACGGGAGCCTGTCGAGGTCGGGAAAGTCGCTCGCGCCTGTCGATCCCGCGGCAGAGGCAGGTCGCTGCCCTGCTGCAGACGTGTCGCTACCTGCATAGTGACTGCTTTGTTTCGTCGCGAACCAGCCTCGCCTTGCGTGGTCCTCGTCTGGCGGAGAAGTGGTCGAGCCTCCTGATGCGATACCGTTGAGGTCCGCATTCGAGTCTGGATTGGGAGCACTGGCTGTGCCCTGGCTGCCAAAGATGCGCCGCTGTTCGCTTCCCGTCTGTCAGCTCCCTAGATGATCGACTTCCAACCGATGAGACGGCGAGACGGTGGTGGGGTAAAACGGGCCTCGGCTCACCATGGCGCGCTCTGCCAGTCAAGGGCGGTCTCTGAAGACACAGGCTGCACAGCCGAGCGAGTGTTGGGCTATCTACGCAAGGGTGCGCGAGGCGAAGTGATGTTAACAGAACAAAAGGCGAAAATAGAGAATGCAAAGTCGAGCTTTCTTAAAGCAGGAAGGTTCTCTCTACGCGTTGAATCTTTGCTGTTTCTCGGTGCTGGAAGCCGGCTGCGGGCGATTGGTACGGGGAGTAGAGGCCGCGGCGAGTTGAAAGTTGCCCCGAAACCGAAAAAGAAGACGCCTGAGTAGAAGCGATGAAATAGACAACGATCTAGTGCTACAGCTTGCGCTGAGGTATCTTGAGGACAGGGGAAACACGACAACGCGAAGCGAGAAAATCGAGTGGACAGCGGCACTCGAGGCGAAGTTTCAAGCAGAGTCGGCGGTGGGGAAAAGCTCTACCGGGGTTACCCATCACCCCCAACCTTGCCGGAGGATGCCCGTCGCCACAGTAGCCCGAAAACCAAGCAGAGTCACTCGCAGCGGGTCGGTAAGGGCGAAGCCGACCGCCTGCCATTTCCCGACACCGGTGCGCAACAAGTCGTCTGCGCTCGACCTGGAACGGGCTCCGGACAGGAAAGGAGACCACGGCGAGCGCATGAGCACGCATACAAACACCCGATGTCTCCGTACGATGCCTCGTCGGGGCCAGCAATACGGGTCGAGCGCGAGCTGCGACGAGTCTCGAGTTCCGGTGCGCTTTCTCTGCAGCACTTTGCCGCTCCGCCATCTTTCGCGCCGTTCTCTCGGCCATCGCGCGCTCGGGCTCGTGTGCGAGGGAGGAACGGAGATGCGTTCCAAGCTCTGCGGTCCGACGCAACTCGCGCCGCCACAACTCTCGGAAGAAAACCTACGTCAAAGCTTGGAAAGGGAAAGAAAGACAAAAAGGTGCATAGAGAGAGGAAGCTTAGTACTCGAGGTTCTCCTCGTCCATTCCCTCGGCCGCGACCTCTTCGTCTGCGCGCGGAAAGCCAAAGAGGGTGTTAGTCTCGTCCTAGGGAAAGCGACACAAGGAGGAAAAGAGAGAGAGGACTTGCAATCTTTCTCGAGGGCGGCAAGGTCCTCGCGAGCCTCGGAGAACTCGCCCTCCTCCATACCCTCGCCGACGAACCAGTGCACGAACGCGCGCTTCGAGTACAGCAAGTCGAACTTGCGGTCGAGGCGACTCCACGCCGTCGCGATCGCCGTCGTGTTCGAGAGCATGCACAGCGAACGCGAGACCTTGGCGAGGTCGCCACCGGGCACGTTCGCCGGCGGCTCGTTGCAGATGCCGAGCTTGAAGCCCGTAGGGCACCAGTCGACGAACTGGATCGTCCGCTTCGTCTTGATCGCCGCGACGGCCGAGTTGACGTCCTTCGGGACGACGTCGCCGCGGTACAGGAGCGCGCACGCCATGTACTTGCCCTGGCGCGGGTCGCACTTGACCATCTGGTTGTTCGGCTCGAAGCACGAGTGCGTCAACTCGGAAACCGAGTTGGCCTCGTGCGACGCCTTCGAGGCCGAGATGATCGGAGCGTAGGTCGCGAGCGGGAAGTGGATCCGCGGGAACGGGACCAGATTCGTCTGGAACTCGTTCAGGTCGACGTTGAGCGAACCGTCGAACCGGAGCGAGGCCGTGATCGACGAGACGACCTGCGCAATGATGCGGTTCAGGTTCTTGAAGCCCGGCGACTGGATGCCGAGGTTCTTGCGGCAAATGTCGTAGATGGCTGCGAGCGGGTATGAATCAGCTCTTTGAATCGACTCCCAAAAAAAAAAAACCCCGAGAGAGAGGAACCCACCCTCGTTGTCGACCATGAAGGAGCAGTCGACGTGCTCGAGGGTGGTGTGGGTCGTCAGGATCGAGTTGTACGGCTCGACGACGGACGACGAGAGCGACGGGGCCGGGTAGACCGAGAACTCGAGCTTGCTCTTCTTGCCATAGTCGCCCGAGAGCTTCTCGAGGAGGAGGGCGCCAAAGCCCGAGCCCGTGCCGCCACCGAACGAGTGGAAGACAAAGAAGCCCTGGAGGCCGTCGGCGTTGTCGGCGAGCTTGCGGATGCGGTCGCACGTCGTGTCGATCAACTCTTTGCCGACCTGCGGATCGGATCCCACCATCGATCAGGTCAGCTCTGGAGAAATCACATCGGGCATCCCCTTGCGCGCGCACGCACAGTGTAGTGACCACGGGCGTAGTTGTTGGCGGCGTCCTCCTTGCCGTTGATGAGGGTCTCGGGGTGGAAGAGCTGGCGGTAGTCACCCGTGCGAACCTGTTGAGAAAGAGAGCGTGTCAGCTGGTGCGCATGGACCTCCCTGCAGTGTAAGAAAGGGTGGCGACTCACCTCGTCGACGACCGAGGGCTCGAGGTCGACGTAGATCGAGCGGGGGACGTACTTGCCCGAGCCCGTCTCTGAGAAAAAGGTCGAGAAGCCGCCGTTCGAGTTTTGCTTGTCCGGGTCCTCGTTGACGATGCGGCCGTCGGGACCGAGGCCGTGCTCGAGGCAGTAAAGCTCCCAGCAGCTGTGAGGTCGTCGCGTCAGGTCAGTCGGGGGGATACGACGCGTCCAAACAGAGAGAGTGGTGAACGCACGCGTTTCCGATCTGGACACCGGCCTGACCGACCGAGATGGAGATGATCTCTGTGTGCGAGTCGGTGTCAGCGCCTCTGTGCGGCTAGGCGCGTGTGCGAGGTGGGTCGGGGGGTGGAAGGACGAGAGGCCCCAACACGCCGACGACGACACGGCTCTGAGCGGGAGGAGTTGGAGCGAGCAGCGCTTACCACGCATGATGAGTTGAGTGGAGTGGTCGACGAGGCTTCCGAGAGAGAGAGCTGTGAGCTGCGAGAGCGAGGGGTCAATCCGAGAGTTGAGGGACCGCGAGACGCGTGTTTGCTCGGCGACGAGGGCGCGGGCAGAGGTGCGAGTTGGACGGGTCGACTCACGAGGAGTGTACGCGTGTACGGGGGTCTCTAGCGCGTCCGTAAAGCTACGACGGGACTGCAGAGAGGCGAGTGGGCGAAAGCCAACCCGCAACACGACGTCGGCGTCGGCGTTTGTCCAATTGCAAGTTCGACGCTACACTCGACGCGACGCGTGTTCTAGACTCGCATCCACTCCGGAGTATAGCTTGTGCTGTCTGCTGCTCTGCCGAGTCGCTTTGTCTCCTCTAGCTGGCTTCGCTTCTCCTCAGCCCCGAAACTCACCCTCACCGCGTGCGTGTAACGCGTGCTGCTACCTGATTCCACGCTCCGACCCGACCATTGCTACGCTCTCAAGTACTCCCGGACCAGACTTGCACCGCTTCGGAACGGAACGACTCGAGGAGCACGACTCACGGCGGCCCTTGTCCTCCGAGCTACCCCCCCGCTTGGATCGCTCGCTCGCTCCTTGCCTCCGGAGAACAAAGTCGCCCACATGCTTGTCCTGCACCCAAAGCTCCTGTCTTTGCGTGCGCGTACGGCCAGGCTTCGTTTGTCTTCCCGCTTGAAACGCGGCCCTTTGCCGTCCTCGCTTCTTTGCTCTGCCCGCACTCGCCCGCTGCCTTCCACCCAGTCTTCTCCGAGCCAGTGAGTGGTCCTCTCCGCAAAGTTCCCGTCTGCGCATCCTCTCGCTCGGCGCTGCGCGAATGCGTATCGTTTGACAGGTGACCGCTCACACACTCCGTACCTCTGCAGATGGCGGCGACCCTGCGATCCGCTCTGCGCGGCACCCCACCCACCTGTCCACTACCGCCGCTGCCTTGCCCCTCAGAGTCCCACGCCACCACCCCGACGGCTCTGCGATCGCGCTTCTCCGCCGAAACGCTCATGATCAAACCTTCGCCGTCCAAAAAAACCCTCAAGAACTTCTTCTCGGCCTCGAGCCCCACAGATGGGTCCGCCCCGGCGTTGTTGTCCTCGACCATGACGACGACGAGGCGCTACCACCGTCGACTCTCTGCCACTCAAGCCGCGCGAGCCGCTCGCGAAGAAGAAGAACACGTGCGAGACTCAGCCCGCTTCGGTCACTTCCCCTCGGCGAGCGAGTCTCGCCTCGACCTCAACACCACCACCAGTCCCTCCAATTCGACACCGGACTACCACCAGCCCCCGTCGCCTCCTCCTCCTGAACAAGCTCGCCGCGGCTCATTCGCAGGGATCGGTCGCAGTCGCTCGCGTTCCCGTTCGAGACCTTCTTTACGCGGACGGAGGGCTTCCTCTTCGAACGGAAACGGAAACGGGAACGGGAACGGGACCGGCATTGGAGCGCTCGACGCGGCGGCTGACAAGTTGGCCGGAGTGGCGCGAGAAGCGCTCGGCAAGTTTACTACGAGTGGGCGACACCGCGCGCCGCGACAGCAGAGCAACAGCGAAACGAGCAGTGCGAGACATTCTTTTGCCTCCTCCTCGGCCTCCGCCTCCGCGCCTCAACCGCCGCCTGCTGCTGCTCGCTTCGATCTGCACAACGTCGAGGAACCGACGAATCAGCATGTCCGGGAACTCTCGGCCGGCTCGGCGGCCACCGGTTCCAGTACGACGTCGCCTAGCAGTGTCCACCGTCGAGGTCGAGGTCGACCCCTCCCCGAGCTCGCCGCCACTCGTCCGCGTCCAAAACACCTCCCCGCCAACCCGCGACCCGCCGCTCCCCCCTCGCCCACGATCCCCCCTCTCAACTACACCTCGCACACCACCACCAACAACAACACCAACTTCCGAGCGCACGCAGTCCGCGTTCCCTCATCCGAGATCCTCCGCTCGCACGAGTATCTCGACTTGTTTGTGCGACTTGATGTCGGGGGGCAGTCGAGTTATATGACGACGGTGGCGACTTTGCTTGAGGCAGAGGATGGAGGAGGGAAACTCGGCGAGTTTGTCGCGGCGCTGCTCTTCCTCGAGAAGGGTTCTATGGCGTCCGGATCTTCGCTCGCGCCCATCGACGACGATGAACCGGAACAGTCGCCGTCTCGGCACGCAACCTCCTCGCAGCCGGCACCACCGCCGCTCCCGCATTCCCCATTCCCCTTCGCGGCTGACGAGATCTCCCTTTTCGAGCCCGGATCTCCCTTCGCCGATCCCGCCGCCAGCCCCTCCTCGTCGATCGAGCCGCTCGTTCACACCGCCGCTACCACCCTCCTCGGCGAGCACTTTGCCTTCTCGTTGCCAGCCCTCGCCGCTGCTTCGTCTCCAACTACGCCCACACTCAAGGAAGTCTCGCCGAGTCAGAATGCGCAGAGAGTGTGGCTCGTCCCGTCGCCGACTTTGCCTTCGGGTACTAAACACACATCAGTGTATCCCGACTTTGGCCCAGTGCGAGCCTCCGTCGTCTCGGTAAAAGCTGAAGAAGACACTGTCCTTCCCGCCATGGTGTTTGATGAGCTCGATCTCCCTCCTCTCCACATCGCTTCGTCGTCGTCGTGCTCCTCCTCCTCCTCCGCCACCTCGGGCAATTCAGAGTCTTCGTCTTTGTCGTCCTCCTCCTCCTCCGAGCCCGAATCGTTCATCGATTTCGGCACCCCTGGCGACACGCCGAAGCGTCCGCATTTCGAAGTCATGCGCGAACAGTTGTTTCGTCGACAGGCTGACGACGCACAAGCTCGGTCGTTGCTGGCGTTGGAAGGGGCGGTACATGTTCGAAAGTCGCTGACTTACGGAGAGGTGCAACGGCCGGTGAGTACACTCTTTGCGCGGTGGGTCTCTTACGGAAGGCTGATGTTGACCGCCCTTTGCACGCTCAGGAGGACCAAGTTTTCCCGGTCGAAGCACGGACCAAACCAGCCTTCGAGTGCGCCGCATCCTCCAAAGAGCACAACCACGCCTCTTCCTGCCGGGAGATGGAGTCTGCTCAACTTGACACGGACGCCATCAAAGCTGATACACCACGACTGAAGGTCAAAGGGGCCCAACTGCAGCAGCGCCTGTCTTCCTCAACCCGGGTGTCCACCCCTTTGGCGGACCGCACAATCGACATCTTCCTCGACCGCACCGACTTCCCCATCTCCTCGCCTTATCATCCTGCCGAGTCCGGCGCTGTCGAAGTCGCGACGGTCTACTCGGCGTTGCTGGCTTTCCTCCGCGGAGGCGCATTTCCGGCGGTGCTTTCCATTCCAGAGTTCGATCCGACCATACCGATGTCCGCTTCCTCGGACTCGGGCACTCGTACCCTCCTCCGCCCGAGATCGGCTGCAGCCATCTCCTACCTCGCCACGTTCAAGACGATCAAGGAGGAGGCTCGCTGGCTCGGCCTGCAAGCTGCCGAACGCGCCTGCGACCGTTACATCAAGCATCTTTCTCGACTCGCTTCAGCAGGATCAGGTGGTGGCAGCTCTATCAATCGCGACATGAGAAAGATGCAGACCGAGAAGGCTCAGGGACGAGAAGGGTGGATCTGAGCAAACGGTGCGACTATGCTCGTAGTCTTGTCGATACGTTGATACTGTATAGGTCCATCTCTCATCTATCGAGACCGACGTGAGCCAGAAAGCCAGTGAGTGGGCGAAGGGTGAAATATTAGCATGTGGGTATTCTATTTACAAATTGGTCGAGCGGTTCATTTCTTGGCCTCCTCCGACGCCGGCGCCTCGAGCATCTTGTGACCCGTCATCTGCTCCTGCACCATCCGAGCCCATTCCAGGCTCTCCTCGCGCGTAAAACCGGGCTTCGTTCCCTGAAGTTTCGCACTTTGGTGCACCATCGCAACCGGGTTGAAGTCGTCCCTGCGCAGGTTCGCCAGGCTGTGGTTGACGAAGCGGTGACCGGCTTCGTCGGCGCGGACGACCCGGATCAGGTCGATCATCTGGGCGTCGTCCGGAAGACGCCAGAAATCTTTGGCGACCTGCGGGACCTTTGCTTCGCCGCCGGGAGTCCATTCGGGAATTTCGCCACGCTCAATCGCCTCAATAGCGTGTGTGTACGTTTTGACGGCTGTGGACGTTACGGTTAGACCAGTGTAGTGGCGAGAAAAGGGAAAGGTCCAGAACAGAGCTCGCCTTCTTCCTCCTGGGAAAGTGCAAAACCGCATCAGTTTGTTTGCGGTAACCAGATCAAGTATAGCAAAAGTACGTACCAGGTAGCCGACAAACCGGTGGCAGGCCCTCGGAGCTTTGGGAGAGGAAGGCCAATTTAGCACAATGCAGCGAGAATCCTGGGCGGAGTGAGGGGCTGCACGTACAGATGAGGTATGTGAAGAAGAACGCGTTCGTGAAGACGCCCTGAGCAAGCAAGACCATAAATCGGAAAAAGTAGCCAGGTTGGCGGATCTATGCGGCGCGGAGAACAGTCAGAAGTCGAGTCTGCGTGGTAACCGAAAAAGAAGGCACAAACCTTCATGAACGTCAGGAGATGCATCCGCTCGTTCTCGGCCTCTTCCAGCAAGGTGCGGATCCATCCTCCATCGCGGCTGAGTATGGAAACGAGGGTCAGTATGAGGCTGCAGTCAGAAACGCACGATCCTACTTACCGCATCAGGCGAAGCGAGTGGAGATGCCGGAGCATGGCGGCGGTGAAGCCCGGGACACCTGCGATAGACTCGAGCTATATATGTGCATGTCAGGTTCGATTCCGAGAGCGAGAAAGGAGTGAAAGAGCGTACGAAGAGCTGCAGGAAAGAGAAACAAGGTCAGCGCCGATGAACGACTTGCAATATTTCCCCCCTCAACGTCGACTCACAATGCGCGCCATCCACTGCTTCTCTGTCATCAGGTATCCCTCCTTCTGCAATTCGGCGATTGACTGACGTTCGCACAGAAGAAAAAGTCAGTTGTCGGCCCGCAGAAATCGGCGCGATGAGGAGCAGCATACCAGGTTCTCTTTGCCGGCCTTTTTCGCCGCCGCCCGAGCCGCGTCCGGGTCAGAGTGCTGGAAAGTGTCGAGAGAGATCAGCATGCAGGTTCGCTGGCATGCGAATCGGGCAGAGACGGCGTACCTTGTAACCCGTGACCAAATCGAACCCAGCCCGCGCCGCCTTGACCATCCACTTGGCCAACCTGTCCGTCATGTTCTCCGGCGGCCGCTCGACAATCTGGATCGCGTCGAGTTCTTCTTGGGTGTAGACGGGGTGCGCGAGAACCCAGTCTTCGTGCGGGCGGGAGAGGCGCCATTCCGTCGTGGCGGCGTTCGGAGCCGCGTCGGACGGGCTCGCATTGGTAGTAGCAGGCAGAGTCGGGGAAGAAACAGCGGGGTGGCCGTCTGCGATGTTGACGATGGGTCAGCAACTTGACTCGCGGGTTCCCATCTCGGGAGGAAAAGCGAGCCCCGAAGCCTAACGCACCTCGTCCATGGGGTTCAAACGAGCGTTGGAGCTCTTCGTGAAGCTTGAGTGAAGGCTGTGGCGAGAGCAGCCAAGTCGATGAAGTAAAGTTGCGGCAGCAGAGGCCCGGAGCTGCTGTTGTTGCCCTTCTCAGAGCGGAGCGGGTGAGAGCTGGCCTCAACATGAGCGACATGGTGCGTGAACGTAGGTGTGTGCGAATGAAGGTGTGCACAGGAGTACGTGTGAAAGAGAAGGCAAGAGAAAGCAGAGCCTGGCAGCCGGACACAGATCTGCTTGATGATCATGCGGCTGCCTCCGAGAGCCAGGTCTCGTCGCCACACTTTCCCAAACCGAGATCCGTCCGTATCGAGCAGCATTTTGCGACTCGTGAGTACGTACGATACAGGCGCGCAGCTATACCAGCCAGATCGGACAGGGTTTAAGGGTAGAAGAGCGGGTCGTCGAAGCCACTTTCACGTGGATCTCGCGCCTCGATCGCTCCGGACTTTCCGTTCGACTTTACGCCCGTCGAGCATGCCCGTACCTATCGCGATCCCTCGCATTCGAGTCGACAGCAAGAGAGCATCGTTGCGCGCTCGTGGACCGGCGCAGAGTCAATGCCTCGACGTCGCATCGGAGCAAGTCGGCTCCACGCTTCGGGGTGTCTCGGTGCGGCGAACGAAAAAATAAGCAAAGATCATACTGATCGATTACAGTACTCACTCGCCGTCGAGGCATGTACGACATGAAAGCGTAGGGACAACAACATCAAGCGAGAAAGAAAGCGTTTTGTGTGATCACATGCCGGTTGTAGCGCCACCGTCCGGTAAGGGGATCCCCTGAGCGTGCGCGGCGGCGTGCACGAGCGTCAACAGCTGTGACAGCGCCGGTCCGCCCATGCTCGCCAAGTCGAGATTGACCGCCGCGCCAGCGACAGCGGGCTCCTGCTCGGACGTCGTTGTCGTGGCGGACGGCCGCGTTGCGAGCGGCGTCAGCTCATCATCGGCGGCGGTGGCGTCGTCTCCCCCCCCTCCTTCTCCTGCTTCTTCTTGCCTGCGCCTCTGCCCATCACCATCGCCGTCGTCATCGCTATCATCGCCGCCACCGTCGCTGCTGCTGCTGCTCTCCTCCGAACTCTCCACCTGGTACTCGCCGCCGTCCGACTCGCTCTCGCCCGCCAGCGGCGTCAATATCGCGACTCCTTGTTGTTGTTGTTGCATCGACGAAGACGACGGCCCTCCGGTCGCAGTCGCATAGGCGCTCGCGCTTCCAACACCAACGTGGTGTTGAGACGACGAGGAAGAAGCGGTCGCCGCCGCCAACCTCCGCTCGAGGTCGTTGCACTTTTCCTCCAACCACCTGCACCGCTCCCGCATCATAGCATTCTCGGCCTCGATCCCCTTGACCCGCTCCGCCTCGGCCGCCTGCTTCTCCTTGTCCTCCTTCCTCTTGAGCGCCATCCGTTCCGCCGCTTGCTCGCGCCGACGTTGCGCCGCTTCTTCCGGCGTAAACATTCGCCGACGAGGTTTCCGGGCTGGTTTCTCGGGCGCTGGTGCGGCGGCTGCGGGAATGGGAGCGGGAGCAGGAGCGGGCGCCGGGACCGCCGCCGTGGTGCTCGTAGTTGGTGGTGGTGGAGGCATGTTCAGCGCCGGCGGAACCGGTAAGCTGTAGAGCCTGTGTTGTTGTTGCTGCTGCTGCTCAGAGCCTGCCGATCCCGCACGTCCAGCTGCCGACGACGACGGCGGCGGCGGCCGTGCCTCTGGTGCGGGGGAGAGGTTCGCCAGAGGTTCCCCAAAAGCGGGAAGTACGTCCGGGCGTCTCGTTGTGGTCGAGTTCGTCTCGTTCTCAGCGACGGGAGAGAGCGCCGCCCGCCTGCGAGGAACCGTCGTCGTCGTCGTCGCCGTCGTCATTTTGCGCCGTTTGCGCGGCGGCTGCGGCGGAGTCGGCGGCGTTTGAGCGTCCACCCCGGCGGGAGAGTCTTCGAACGCCGACGTGGCGGGGGAAGAACGACTGCGACGCGGAGAGGTGCGAACGCCGGTGGTGGCAGAGGCAGAGGTCATGGGGTGATGATGGCGATGCGCCGACAAGTCGGGCAGAGGGTCGTTCAAAGCACTCGTCAAGAGGGCAATCTCGCGCGCAAACTCGTCGCTCGTGATCCCACTCTCCCCGCTCGCCCTCGTCGCCATCCCTCCCCGACCCGCCGCCCCCGAACCCACCCCATCCTCATTCTCTGTCCAATCGCCATCGGCCCGTTCGCGCGCGAGCAAGTCGCCCCAGAAATCGCTCGCGGGCGCGTTCGGATCAAAGTCGGGGTCGTCGTCCTCGTCTTCGGACGAAGGAAAGTCGAAAAAGTCGTTGAACAACAGGGTCGACATGGTCGGATTCGGGTCCTCGTCGTTGTTGCTGATCGTGTTGGCGTTGGCGTTGTTTACAGCAGCAGCGGCGGTAGGAGCGGACGAAGCGGGACGAGGGACTCGAGGCATGCGACCCGAACGGGTCGGTTGCGGTTTGTAGACCGTGTTTCCGTGGCTGGTCGCGGATACGGAAGACATGCCGGCGCCACGCCCGTTCGCAGTCAGTTGCTGCTGATCAGCGACTGTTGTGGTCGGTCGAACTTGACGCGCTTCTTGGCTGCCCGACCCTTGCGGCTGTTGTTGCGGCTGGTGCGCCGGACCGACGACTCCGAGGTGCGCGCCGAGTTGGAGCAAGAGCTCGTACGTTCCGAGTTCGCTCAATTCTACCGCCGTCGGCGCCTGTCCCGGGCGAGGCGGACGCGGCGCATGGTGGTGGTGGTGAGAATCGACCGGAGTCGGCGCGTTACTCGACGAAGGCGGAGGAGGCGGTTGTTGCGCCTGGGGCGTCGGTTGCTGGTACGCAGGCGAGGACTGCGCCGGGGACGAAGCCGGCGCGTGGTTCGTCGTCGTCGTCGTCGCAGGCGAAGAAGTGGTCGAGTTGCCTGATTGTTTGAGCGCGCTGAGGAGCGAAGCGAGAGCGACGTGCGCGTCTCCGAGCGACGGGCGGTCCTGCGCGGCGGTCGCTCCGTTCGACATCTGCCGTGTGCAGCGTGTGTCAGCCTGAACCGGTGCGCCTGCCTGCCTGGACGAGGTGTGAGAACGAGTGGGTGAAATTGCGTACGTTCGCGTCGAGAAGAGGGGGGCGCGTTCGCACTCGTCACCGGCAGGCCCTGAGCCCTTGCAGAGCACGTCCACAGTTCTCCCTTCAGTCCCGGCTAGCACTCCCCTCGACAGCAGCCTTGCACGTGTTGCCTCGAGTGAAGCGTCGGGGAAGAAGAAAGCGGAGAGACGGCGACTTGCTCTCTTCGACCCGAGTCAGCTACGGGCGTCAGAGCCGAATACAGAAAAGATGGGACTCAGTAAAGGAACTCTCGGACTCAAGTTCATGAACCGGCAAGCGCCCGCCGCCGTGTCCACTCCTCCTCCGCCTCCTCCATCAGCTGCTGCTGCTGCTGCTGCCTCCTCGACGACTACGCCCGCTACAAGCAAGCCAGCGAACCCGCCTGCTCCGACCAGCAAAAGCTCTGCTGCTACTGCTACCGATCGCAAGACCGGCGAGCGGACGGCCAAACGCAACGAGTGGGAATCTTCGAGCACTGGGCGAGTTTTGCCATTCCCGCACCAGGGGCGCAGCCTGTCAACGCGTAGTCATTAACACCCTGCCTCTACCGCAGGAACCGCACCTCGGTCGTATACGAGACATCGCTGCTCTCGTTCCCGCTCCTTTCCACCCTCAACAAGCACCAGTCCACGAGCACCAGCAGCATGACCGCCACCTATTCGTCCATGCCTCTCACTTCGGCCATGGTCTCGGGGAGGAGAAGTTTCGGAGGCGCCAACGTCGAGATCGAGGTGCGTCTGCGTTTGCGCTTGCCCAGCCGTCGGGAACGAGCTCGTTCGATACCTTGAACTCCTTCTGACTGGAGACGTATGACGCGCCTACTCGCGCACAGAAACTCAATGATCCGTCTTCGCATCAGGCGGCACCAGAAGGCACCACCGACTCGTCAAAGTCAAAGACGTCCAAGCGTCCCAAAAAGGCCGACCGCGACGCCGCACTCGTCGAGTCCGTTCGCGGCGGAAAGAACAAGAGCGGCGCGGTCTCGAGCTCCAAGGCGGGGGGTAAACGTACAGCCGACTTGGACCGTCGCAGTGCGGCGGGCGCTGGGGAGGAGGACGGCGCGAACAAGAAGAAGCGCCGAAAGACGGACGAGTTGAATGGCGTGCCGGCGCGGTGGGAACTCGACGTCGTCGACGACGACGATGCCGCATCAGCCCCGTCGGTCGGTCGTCGAAGCGCCAGCGGTGGCGATGGCGATGAACGCTCCGCCTCCTCAACGACGACGACGACGACGTCGACGACGGCGAAGAAGGCCCCTGCCGCCGAGTTTGCTCGACCGGCCGGGTTCGACGGTGTCAAGAAGAAGAAGCAGGCCGAGCCAGCTGCCGGTATGGGCAAGGGCAAGGGTAAAGGGCGCATGATGGACGACGAGCAGTACCAGTGGGCGAAGCAGGGCGAGACGCGCGAATGGGACGAGGGCAAGAGCAGCGAGGAAACGGACTCGGACTCGGATTCGGACGACGACGAGGAGGAGCGGATGGTCAGCAGCAGCAACAGCGAAGAGAGCTCTGAAGAAGACGAAGAGGAGGACGAGGCGGTCATGGCGGATGAGCAGAGATTCAGCGAGGCGGCGGATCGAGCAGCAGGTCGTGCAGGCGGCGGTCACTCGAGCTCGCGAGGCGGTCGCGCGGGATTGCAGAGCCAGTCTAGACGGGGACAGGGTAGGCGGTAGTAGTGGCTTTCCATGTGTAGTCTATATTGGGCCCACCTTTGAGAGATGGTAATTCCGATTCAGGGGGAAACTAGGCGTGTTTGGCGGGCTCGAACTCGTCGACGCGGCCTTTTCGAAGCGATCAACCGCTCGCCTCGCTCCGCTCTCCACACGCACGCACGTACTGACAAACACACGAGCACAATGTCCACTGGTGAGCTGGAGTCCCTGCGCCGTGTTCGCTGCGGCGGACGGGGGAGCTGACCAGGGAGGGGCCCGTCACATGCAGTTCAAGGAGGCAAGACTGGCGGCAAGGGTGGCAAGGGCGGCAAGGGCGGCAAGGCGGGCGGCGTTGACAAGAACCAGTCGACTCGTTCCCAGAAGGCCGGCCTTCAGGTGAGCACCACAGTCTCTCTGCAGGGGGAGATTCTCTCTCTCTCTCTCTCGGTTCCGCGTTTTTTCTCCCGGTTTGGGAGGGAAGAGACGTCTCGTCCACTCCCTTGAGCGTCATGGGGACCAGTTCATCCTCGAACTGGTATGCCATGCTATACCCTGAACTGGTCGCCACTTAGCCCGAGGACGAGACGTGGCCGACAAGTCATTGTTTGGCTTTTTGGGGGGCGGACGAAGGGGCGGGCGTGACTTGCCACTTCGCCTCTACGGCGTGCACGTCGCTCGGGCGCTGCGCAATCGCTCGATCGAGCATCCTGAACCTCAGATCGAGGCTCTCGAACTCATCGCAGCGCCGAGAACGCGTCGCCACCCCTACTCCCACACAATGAAAGAAGACGCGTCCGAGGTTAGGGTGACTGACAACTCCTCCCACCCCGCCGTGTGAATGAAACAGTTCCCTGTCGGTCGTATTCACCGTTACCTCAAGGCTCGTACCCAGAACAACATGCGCGTCGGTGCCAAGGCGGCCGTCTACGCGTCTGCAATCCTCGAGTACCTCACCGCCGAAGTCCTCGAGTTGGCCGGTCCGTCTCTCCCACCCACCCACGCTCCCTCCCCTTCTTGTTGGTCGTGGTATACTGACGGCTAACATCGTCTGTGGAACAGGCAACGCGTCGAAGGACTTGCGCGTGAAGCGTATCACGCCGCGTCACTTGCAGCTCGCGATCCGCGGAGACGAAGAGCTCGACTCGCTCATCCGCGCCACCATCGCCGGTGGTGGTGTCCTGCCTCACATCCACAAGGTACGTCATTGCTCTCGCGCTGGCTCGCTGGCGCCGGGTACCCCTTCCCTCGCGGATGCCCCTCGTCTCGCCAAACCCCCCGAAACCGTGAACTGACCAAGCGTCCGCCCGCGCGCAGAACCTCATCAAGACGCCGGCCGAGATGCAGGGTCAGCTCCCGATGAAGCCGATGGGTGCACCGATGCCGCCGCGGGAGTAAAACCGTCTCTCGCTCGCCGCCGCCACTCGGAACCGCTTTTTTGCTTTTCCCTCCCGTTGTGTTCATCGTCTTCTCTAATCTCTCGAATGATACCCCCCACTCCCTTCCTTAACGCTTTTATCGTACGGCGTCCAAACCCTTCTGGACCCGTCTTTTCTTACTCCTGTGTTTTTGCTCTTTCCACTCCGTTGTCATGTGTTGAATTTCCCCCATCATACTCCTCCTCCACCAGCTCAGCTCTACCGGTTACTCATTTCCAATCCCTGCTTTCTGCTCCCTCGTCCCCCCCTCCCCTCCGAGGGTGCTTTGGAACGTACCTGCAGACCGGCCTTAGCAAGCTTTTTCGTCTTTCTTCCCTCTTTTCTCACCTGGCGCGGTTTCGGGTCGCGCGGGCGTGTGAGAGAAAAGAGAGAATACGCCGTGTGTCAGTATATCATAATCACGTCGCATATAGAAACTGGTCGCGGCAATCGCCGGATCAGTTCGACCTTCGTCGGCCGAGAGAGCGTCGCCCCATCGATGCGAAGCTGCAAGGCGCCAGCTCCTTCTCCTCCACTGTAGAGCCACATCGCTGGACTTGTACCGAACGATCCTCAGCTACCCTCTGACCGAGCACCCCGACGGAAACTACAGCGGGAGGCACCTTTGTTCGCTTCGAGCCGCGGCATCATCACCGGACCATCCTCGCCTCTCTTTCCGTTACAGGCGCCAGTGTCTGCTTCGGACTTGGGCTCACGCCACCCTCTGACGACCTGCCAGCCCCCCTCCGGATCGTCGGAGACCCTACGAGCCGAAAATGGGTACCGCTTCTTCCACGGTTTGGTCTCAAGATTCCGCCCGACCTCGACGGGGTGACGCCTTCCGACCGCGGGTCAGTATGCGTCTCGGCTCGACTCTGCACACATCCCATACAACGCCGCTGGCCTGGACGCGTCTCTAAGCTGATCCAATTCGGATGTCTTTTCCGTCGGCGAGGACCGGAGCCCTCTTCGATCGCCCGAAACTCGTTTCTGGCTTCCTGTTTCATACCTATCCCCTTTGCATGCTCACGAGGGACATTACCTGCTCTTGACGTTCCGTACTATATCCCCCTCTCCAGCTTGCTCGTCACGAGACCGAGTCGAAGGAGTCCCGGCAGCGACGCGCGCACGCAGACAAGACTTTTTGCCCACGCTCACGAGGCCGATTCGACCCCGGATTTTCTCAATTCCGGCTCAAACAGCTTTGAACTCCTCAGCTTCCCTGCACGCGACCCTCGACTTGCTTTGGTCTGTGTTTCCCCGCCATTTCATATCTATACGCACACTCGCGGTGACCATGCCAGCCGTCGCCTCGTCGTCGTCGTCGTCGTCCGCCTCGGCAATGACGTCCGGAGCTCCGCGTTCCTCAGCTTCACCGTACGCCGGCCGTCGCCGTCGCGTCTCGAGCCTCGCAGCGGACCCGGCCCTGTCGTCGCTCGGAGCCATCTACGTGGGCTGGCAGGCGGGCGAGCGAGATCCGGCACCGCTGTGCTGCCCTCGACTCGCAAAGCGGTCCCTCGTAAGGAAATATGGGCCCGACGCCGTGGGGTACCTGGCCGGTACGCGGGGACTCTTTCTTCCTTCCTGGTGCAATTTTGACTCACTCGTTGAGCATACTGACCCGAGCTCTGCTTTCTTTCGCTATGCAGTGGCACCGCAGGACGTTGTGGCGGCGCCTCCTTCCAAAGCGGGGACGACGACTTCAGCGGCGGCGAAAGGATCTCAACTCGATCGCTTTCCACCTCGGCCTCTCCCGTCCTCATTCAACCTTGCAACAAGCGCACTCCTGTCATATCCGTCAACAACGACGACGACGATCCCGCTCAGCGCCCTACCGCCATTGCCCCCATTGGAATCGTCTCCTTCTACCTGCTCCGCCTCCGAACCAACCCTCCTCCTTCCGCCTTTACCTCCGACTCCTTCGTTCCTTCCTCCGCATGCCCATTCACCGTCGACGCCGCCCGAGCTGCTCCTCCAACAAGCAACCAGCGTCAGCGTTTCGTCGCCTCAGTTCGCACCGACTCCGAGCGAAACTGCTGCTCCTCCCGAATTCGACCCCGGCGAGTTCCTCAATACCTCACTCGCGCTTTTCCAGTCCGGAGGAGGAGCAGGAAGCGTGAACAGCTCGCAACCGCCCTCGCCGACGCTCGTCTTCCCCTCTTTACCGCCAATTGCACCCCCTCCCTCTCAACAATTCGCGTTCGTCGCCGAGCCATTCGCTCCTTTGGCTTTGGGAAAGCTCGACACGGTCCTGGAAGACGATTACGACGAGTCGCTGTGGAGCGCGGGCGAGGACCCGCTCGGAAGCTCCGCCGCGACGGACGTGACGAGCGAGGCGAGCTGGGCGTGGTAGCCTCGGAGAGTCTTCTCCTTTCGATAAATGCTTGACCAGCCCTTTACTCTAGGTGCGCCACTGTTCGCCCTCTTTTTTCGACATGTGCCCTTCCGCTGACTTTCTCCCAGCCATGACCGCAGGCTTTCGCTGTCCTTTCCATGGCGGCTGGAGTTCAATCTTCTTCTTTAATCCTTCCCTCTGTGCTCCCTGCTTCTGTTGTACATACTCATACCGTACAGAATTCGTCACCCCAATACACAACGCACCCCTGCGCTGGAACCTTGTTAGACTAGAAACACGTAGATCTTCCCTTTCCACAAAATTCTCTAAGTTTGACTCTCGCTTGGGTAAAGAGCACTCAAGCAAATCCGAGTATGTACAAGAAGCAAGAGACTACCCATCGCGCTATGCTACTCCAGACGTGAGACAAGCGGGTGCCGCACGCGCAAACGAGGAAGCAAGCTCGGAAGAAGCGCAGAAGTTCTTTTCGCGCTCATACCTCGTCCGCCTCGAGTTCGCGCAACTTTTGCTTGATCTCCTCCTTCGTCTGGTCCGAGCGGTCCGAGCGGTGCAAGTTGGCTTTGAGGCCGCCGATGACGCTGCACGATTGGGAAGACAACGGCAAGAAAAGTCAGAACCGGGCAGTCCTTTCTTTTTTTTTGTTGACGAACAGATGGAAACGTTCGACGGACCGGTGCTGGTGGACCGTCTCCTCGTGCGATTGGGCGGGAGCACCACCACCGACCGAGTCGGCCGAGCCTTGCTCTTCGAGTTCCTCGTCGTCGTCGGGCTTGCCGGCGTTGCCACCGCCACCGCCGACGCGATCGTGCTGCGCTTCGAGGTCGTGCAGCATAGTCTCGGCGTTCTGTGGGAGCGGCAACACCGTCAGTCCCATATACATCAACAACCATATCTCACTTAAGAGCGCAGGTTAAGCCAGTACCGGAGGCATAGGAAAAGGAAAGGCGAGACGGACCTGGCGCGTCTCCTTCGTCAACGACTTGTTGTGCGCAGCCGCCTTGTAGCCCGCTTGGACGCGAGTATAGTCCTGTGCACCGATGGCACAACGTAGGTTAGGGGCGGCTCTCCGATGCGACGCGTTCTGCGAAACGACCCGAAAGCGAGCGGTGGCGGCGCACCTTTTCAGAGACGACGTTGCCGTGCTCGTCGCGCTCGATGACGCGGTTGCCGTCTTCGACCGAGAGTTCAGTACTCATGTTTGTGGGTGTGCGAGTGAGGGACTGCGGAGGTCGGAATGATCTTGGGGCGTTAGCAGCCGCGCAGTAGGCCGTGGCCCGGAGAAGGCCGATGGGGGACGAGCTGGCGACGTACTCGAGGTCCAAGGCTTAGAGTGGGTCTCTGAAGTGCAGGGGAAGAGCGAGAGAGAGCGCTTCAGGGTCATAAGCGCACCCCGCTCGAGCCTTGTGCGGAGCGGACGCGATGACGCCGCAAGCGTCGAGACTCCTGTCGAGAGGGGCGCAGCGATGACGCTATCGGACCCGTCGGACCACGCGCAACAGCGGCGCCCTGTATAGCCACTTCCGGCAGACCGTGAATGGAACAAGTGTCCAGCCCTGCACGCCCATTGTCAAAGCAAGCGTGGCGGGTGGATGGCGACGACCCGAAGACTTGCAAGCTCAGCAGCGCCTTCTCGGCGAAGTGCCCCGGGAGACACGCTGTCAGCCATCAGAGCCTGCTAGACATCGCAGCTGTATGTCGGACCGTCGGACGGGCCGGACAGAGGATCGGGACGGCGCCAGCTCGCGGTCCACATTTTATCCCGCAACGAATCGACTTCACCTCCAGCGAAGCAGAGCAAGGAGCGCGTCGCCGGCTTCCTCACAGGCAGCGGCGAGCGCGCGGCACGACACGCAGATTCGACACCACAGCGAGTGAGCCTCGCAGCGCCTCAAGACCTTGATCACTTCGGCAGATGTCGATAGGCAGCGCTCAGGGGGTCCGAGCATCGACTCGTCCGCTCAGAGGTGATGACACCACCAGAGGACGTCCGCGTCTCGCATTGGCCCGATGCGTCGCACAGTGTCCTCCCGTGCGTTGGCGCGGAGAAGAGCTGGGGTTAATAAGCAGGTGAAGCGACGAGCGTCCGAGGAGCGGCGCCGACCACAGCAGGCGAAGGAGCTTGCGCTCGTCCACCGGCTTCCTGGGATTCTGCAAAGCCAGGAGGAGGAGGAGACCCAAGCCGTCATGCGATTGCCAGCTCTGCTCCGGCCTGTGCAAGGAGATTGAGCATCTTTAACTCCGCGGGTCTTCCTCCGCTGCCGATGAGGGATCCGCCGCTTCGCGCCGGCCGGCTTTGCTACCCGAACCCGGCACAGCTTTACATCGAATCGTCATGCCGTCGGCTGAAGCTTCCGCGCGCGAGCATCAAAGAAAAGTGCCTCAGACTCGCGGCTTGACAGCTTGCGCCCATCGCTGCACCAGCCTGGCGATCCATACAGCTAGCTAGCACTCCTCGTCAAGTACTCACCCACGCTCAACGGACACTCAATCAGCTCTGCGTACCGACGAGCGCAAACAACGATGGTCAGCGTTCGCTACCTGCTGGAAAAGCGCAGAGGTGCGTTCTTCGCTCATGAACGCCACCAACAAAACGGTAGCTAAGTGGCTTCTCGCGAATTGACTACAGGGTTCGGAGGAGGTCGCGGAAGTCGCGGTGGTTCGTCGTCTTCAGGTGCGTGCGCTGCCGCCGGTGGCGTCGACGCTCAGGGCGATACTAATCGAGCTGGTTCCCCACTGTACAGGATCGTCTTCTGGAGGAAGAGCACCATCTCGAGGCGGCGGCGGTGGCTCGAGCGGAACGGGATCAAGTACGTTGACTTGGCTCCATGCTCTACCGAACGAAAGTACACAGTACTGACCGGAACAACTCTCAGCTTCTCGTACTGGCCAGCCTGGACGTTCTATATCGCCTTACAACAACGGAGGAGGCGCTCCACGCACGATCCCCGCCGGAACCGCCTTTGCCGGTCGACAGTTCGGGGGTCTGCCTCGTTCTCAAATCTATTCGGGTTACGGCTACGGAGGCGGCTATGGCGGCTTTGCTCGGGGTGCCGCCCTCGGAGGCGTGGCAGGGTTCGGGTTCGGCTACGTCGGAGGATTGGGATTCCCGTTCGGGATGTGGCCGGTGGGTTCTTTTCCGTTCACCTCACGAGTAGCGAGTGCTTTTCTTCCGTTGCTGACCCTTTCTGCGTGCGCATGCCTCTCGCGAGCAGCTCTACTACGGCCCGCGCTATTACGGCGACGACGAGTACGGACCTCATTCGAACAGTTCGAGACCTGGCGGCCCTTTGGCAGCTTCTTCGTTCAGCCCGCCAGGATCAGCCGCCGGCGCGCCGCCGCAGTACATGATCTACGGCGACGCCGACTCGATCGACAATGCCACCCTGGCGCTCAGCGAAGATTGCCAGGCGTTCACCGTCGTTCCGCTCACCCACGTGCAAGACGACGGCGCCTACCCGGAAGGCACCAACACGACCCTGTTGCCCGCGCTCGATCCGTCCAACGTGCTCGCGTACTACCGCGCCTCGTCCTTTGCGCTGTATTCTTTCTTCGACGACCGACAAGTCGACCCGAACGCGACCGTCAACTATACCGAACCGATCTCGACGCAACCGTACCTGTTTCCGGCGTCGGAACGCGACGCCGCTTTCCAGCAGTGCGTGAACGAGACGCTGGCGGACGCGTTGCCGATCGAGGACGGCTACGTCGAGACCAGTGGCGCTCTCCGTGTGCAATCTTCCGCCGCGTCGTCGCCGCTCCTCCTCATGCCGCTCCTCTTGATCCTCTCTCTCTACTCGTCGGTCTTTCAACTCGCCTGATCTTTCAGGAGTCAAGCGCTTCTGATACCCGCAGACTAATACCACCGCCTGTGCATAGCGTGTATGTATCACCATTTGCAATATCGCAATTTGTGCGTGATGCTGCCTCGAATCGCGAAGCACGATCGCCTTTTTGAGCTTCTCCAGACCCCGGACCCCGCTGTGACCAGGTGCGTGGGTGGCAGGCAAGTCGTGACGGGCTCGAGCTTGCCAGGTGCAAGGGTGCGCGGCCGTCTGCGAGCGTACACGAGAGCAAGCATGGCCGTGTGGCCTGGGTGAGCGTGAGCTGCTGGAGTGCTCTCCGCGGCCAGGGAGATGGCTCGAGAGAGAGAGAGATGGGAAAGCGATGACGTGGGCACGATTTCGATTGATCGAGAAAACGAGGGCCGCCGAGCTGTCGACGGAGAACTCGCCCACGATTGCCTGCGATTGACCGAGTACAGCGCACTCGCAGGTCTCCTGTAGCTGTGCGCGATGGGTTCTCCTTCGCAAGCACAGGCGCCTCCTCAACCGAGCCTGTCCAAGAAGCCCTCGATCTCGATCCGCAGAATGGCCGGCCAGTCGAGCCATCCGTCGTCGTCCGCGTCGACGCCAAAGGCAGAGACGGCGACGCCGCCCCTCTCGCTCGACATCTCTGCAGCCGCTGCCATCTCGCCCGCCGACGGGTCCGTCCAGGTCCCCCTCAAGCAGTCGGTCCAGCCGCGAGAGGCCGGCGCGCCGAGTCTGAACGCGACCGCGAGTCCGCTCCCCGTCACCCAGCAGGGCGTCACGCCGCCGCTCACCACCAGCGGTGCCAAGGTCAACAAGCAGCAGCAGAAGCAGGCCGATGATGCGCACGACCGTGGCTACGAGGGAGAAGCTGAAACGCAGACTGACGCCGTTGGGGGCGACGAGTCGGATGACACGACCGGTCCCAACTCGGCTCGCGCGAGTCGCACCAACAGCAACGCTGGCCTCGGAAGGCGCCCGACCCTCAGCAAGCGCGGAGAGTCCGGCATCCTCGGTCACGACTATGCCGACTCGCAACAGGCCGCCGCCGCCGCCTCTCCCAGTCTCGCGAGCCAGAGGCAACAGGCCGACACCGAAAAGGAACACCCGCTGTCCGAACACATCGGTCACCGGAACCGGAACCCGTCCAGCGCTTCGCACACGCACCCGACATTGCCCGTCCGTCCGGGCAAGAACGGCCACGGCGGCGCAAAGGCCCGCTCGCCCAGCGTCACGAGCACTCGTTCCGCCGAGGCGACGAGCCACCCGTTCCCGACTCCGGGATTCAAGCCGAACAACGGCTTCCAGTTTGACAAGTGGAAGTCGGTCGAGGAGATGCGCCTCGAAGAGGACGAGCGTCACGAGAAGCACTGGAAGCGATGGGGTCCTTACCTCTCGGAGCGACAGTGGGTGCGTTGCGGATTCTTTGTCGACCTGACTGCCCCCTCGTCCCGACGACTGACTGCGGAACACGCGCTTGATCATGCAGGCGACGGTCCGCGAGGACTACTCGGCCAACGGCGACGCGTGGACTCATTTCCCGCACGACCACGCCCGCTCTCGCGCCTACCGCTGGGGAGAAGACGGCATCGCCGGACTCTCGGACAACCATGCGCGCCTCTGCTTCTCGCTCGCCATGTGGAACGGCGTCGACCCGATCCTCAAGGAACGCCTGTTCGGCACGACCGGTCACCAGGGCAACCACGGCGAGGACGTCAAGGAACTGTACTGGTACCTCGATTCGACCCCGACCCACTCGTACATGAAGATGCTGTACAAGTACCCGCAGCGGCCGTACCCGTACGAGCAGTTGGTCCGCGAGTCGACCAACCGCAGCCGCGACGTTCCCGAGTACGAGATCACCGACACGGACGCGTTCGACGACAACCGCTACTGGGATGTCTTTGTCGAGGTGCGCTTTGACCTGTTCTCTCGGTTCGCGCCTGCACGGGAAGTTGAACTGATCCAACTCCGGCGTCCTCACACAGTACGCCAAGGACGAAGACAATGCGGATGGCGTTTCGATCCGCGTCACGGCCTACAACCGTGGACCCGAGCCGGCGACGCTGCACATCATCCCGCAGCTCTTCTTCCGCAACACGTGGGCTTGGTCCAAGGAGCGACCCGAAGGCAAGGCCATGCCGTCGATGGAACAGGTCGCCGACGGCGTCGTCCAGGCCGACCACGAGTCGCTCGGTCGCTACTACTTCTACGCCAACACGTCGCCGGCCCCGATCGGACCTCGCCGTCGCAAAGACCAACACGAGACGGTCTTTGTCGAAGACACCGTCACGCCCGAACTCTTGTTCACCGACAACGACACCAACTTGTCGCGCTTGTACGGCGTGCCGAACAAGGTGCCGTTCACGAAGGATGCGTTCCATGATCACATCATCCCATCGCACCGCCCTCCGATGCCGGAACCTTCCAAGGGAGAAGAGGTCGACGGCGAAGCGCACGAGGAGGAAGACGGCACGGCGACCCCCCGCGCCGAAGACACGCGCCAGTTTGTCAACCCGGAGAAGCGCGGCACCAAAGTTGGCGCGCACTACACGTTCAGCGACGTTCCGGGCAATGGCGGTTGCGCGGTCGTCCGGCTCAAGTTGACGCCCCGCTCGGCCGAGGAAGACCCGTCGATCCTTGACGAGGAATCGTTCGACATGGTCATGGAGGAGCGCCGCATGGACTCGGACGAGTTCTACTCGCGCTTCAACTCGGGCGCGCTCAGTGACGACCTCCGCAACGTGATGCGCCAGGCCCTCTCGGGCATGCTCTGGTGGGTTTCCTTACGCTTTCTCTCTCTCGGAGTCGTCCACCTTTGCTGACTTTTGCCCGCCGTCCTCCTCCACAGGACGAAGCAGTTCTACATGTTTATCCAAAAGGAGTGGATCGAGGGCGACCCCGGCCAGCCTCCTCCCCCGCCCGAGCGCAAAAACATCCGCAACAAGGATTGGAAGCACATGCACGTCGAAGACATTCTCTCGATGCCCGACAAGTGGGAATACCCGTTCTTTGCCATCTGGGACTCGGTGCGTGTCCTCTCTCTGAGAAAAAGCAGGAAAGAGAATCTGACTCGCCTCCTTCGCCATCACACAGGCCTTCCACTGCATTCCGCTTGCGATGATCGACCCGGCGTACGCCAAGAAGCAGCTCGATATCATGACTCGCGAATGGTACATGAAGCCCGACGGCGCGCTGCCCGCTTACGAATGGAACTTTGGCGACGTCAACCCGCCGGTGCACGCTTGGTGCGCCGTTTTCCCCTCTCTCTTCGGCCCCTCCCTGTGGCAGGGAACTTACCGCTTTGCGCGCTTCCAGGGCAACCTTCCGTGTCTTCAAGATTGAGCGCAAGATGCACGGCCGTGAAGATCTCGCCTTCCTTGAGCGTGTCTTCCAGAAGCTCATGCTCAACTTTACCTGGTGAGTTTGGCTCGACCTTGATGAATCGTAACGGCTGCTGATACACGGTCGCCGCACAAAAGGTGGGTCAACCGGAAAGACTCGGCCGGCGAGAACGTCTTCGAAGGCGGCTTCCTCGGCCTCGACAACATTTCGCCGTTCAACCGATCCGAACGCCTGCCCGCCGGCGGCACGATGCGCCAAGCCGACGGAACTGGGTGGATGGGCTTCTACTCGCTCACCATGCTCAACATTGCGCTCGAGCTCGCCAAGCACAACCCGGTCTACGAGGATATCGCGTCCAAGTTCTTCGAGCACGTGAGTCGGTGCGGAAAACCCTGTGCCGCGAAACCTTCGCTGACGCGCAGTTACAATCCATTAGTTCTTGTACATTGCCGACGCGATGACTTTCCACAACGGCGAGGTCGGCGAGGTCTCGCTCTGGAACGACGAGGAGGGCTTTTACTTCGACGCCGTGCGTGCTTTCCATGCTCGCCGGGCGATGAAGACTCGCATGCTCATACCTTTCCTCCTCTCGCAGATCTCGTGGGGTCCGGAAACCTTGCAGCAGCTGCCGATCCGCAGCCTGGTCGGTCTCATTCCGCTCTATGCGACGCTCACCCTCGAGCCGTCGACGCTCAAGAAGTTCCCCGGCTTCAAGAAGCGCATGGAGTGGTTCATCCAGAACCGCCCGAGCATCTGGAAGCGCAACATTGCCAACATGTCCGGTGCGTGTCCGACAAGGGCCGTATTCTCCTGGAGATATGTCCACTGACGGTGCTTGACGTTGGCAGTCGGCGGAAAGGGAGACCGTCGTCTTCTTGCTCTCGCGAGCGAAGACCGCTTGCGCCGCATCTTGCAGCGCATGCTCGACGAGAACGAGTTCCTCAGTGACTATGGCATCCGATCGTGAGCATTTTCCTACCCGGAAGTCCTATTTCTTGAAGCGCGCGCTGATCCCTCTTCGGCATCACCAGGCTCTCTCTGTGGCACAAGGACCACCCGTGGTCAACGCAGATCAACGGCGAAGAGTTCAGTGTCCACTACTGGCCGGGCGACTCGCTCAGCGGCATGTTTGGCGGCAACTCGAACTGGCGCGGTCCGATCTGGCTGGCCACGACTTTCCTCTTGATCGAGAGTCTGCAGCGGTTCTACCAGTACTACGGCAACAGCCTCAAGGTGTACGTAGTGCACTGTGCTTTCTACCTAACGGCGGAATGCTCACTCGCACCTGTTCCTGTCCACAGTGAATGCCCGACCGGCAGCGGTGATTACATGCACCTCGCGCAGGTCGCTGAAGAGATCCAGCACCGCGTCATCAACCTCTTTGCTCGCGACAACGAGGGCAACCGTGCTTGCAACGGTGGCAGCGAGCTGCTCAACAAAGACCCGCACTTCCGCGACTACGTTCCCTTCCACGGTGCGTTTCTCTCTCTCGCGCAACGAGTCCGATCCGTACTGACGAAATCGCCTCCATCCGCTAGAGTTCTTCCACGCCGACTCGGGCAAGGGTCTCGGAGCTTCCCACCAGACTGGTTGGACTGGGTGAGTTTCTCCGATGCGGGCATTTTCGCTCCTTCCACCAATGCTCATGCTTTTCGCGCCCCTTTCGCTTGCAGTCTCGTTGCCTACTTCATCTGGAACGCCGGCTCGACCGCACGCTTGCCGCGCACTCCTCGCACGCCCCGCTCGGTCGCTGCGCACTACTTCGACGAGGTCGCGACCCCCGGTGCGTCGGAGGCCGAGATGTCTGCCTGGGAAAGTCGCTCGGCGAGCGAGTTCGAGCAGGACCTCGACGACGACGAGGTTGGTCCCGAAGACTTGTAGATACAAAATCGACGATATCATTGGATCGCGCCTGTATAGACAGATTGTGCAACTGCAATTTCTTTTTCCGTGTTCTCTAGACTGCACTGTGGTACTCCTACAAACGGGATTCAGTTCGTTCAGATACAAAAAGCGGGGGATTGATGGTTCGGAGGGCGCTCATGCCGCCGCCGCCGCCGGCAGCTCTGTTTCTGCCGGCGCTGCCAACTCGCTGCTCTCGGCTTGCGCCGCGCTTTCCACCTTGATCTCGACCTGTTGAGGCTGGTTCGCCGACGCACTTTGATCCGTTTGCGAACCTCCTCCGTTGGCTGCGTCGACGTGCGCCGACTCATCCGCGGTCGTAGACGCCGCCGGAACCGCAGGACTCGTTGGGCCGTGATCGAAAGAGAAAGCCGGGGTCGTCCCGGAGGGACCGGCAGACGTCGCAGCATTGCCGTTCGTCTTTGGTGTCGGACTAGACGGTCTCGAGTGGAAAGGCGTGATCGAGAAGGGGTCATTCGGGTTGCCCGAGAAGACGCTGGCGAAAGAAGAGAGGTCAGCGATCAGCGTTGCGCGACGTGAAAGGGCACGCAGAAGGCATGCGGAAGACGTACGTTCCAGAGCCGCCGCTCAGTCCTGCGAGGACGCTGCCATCGTAGCCGGGCTGTGCGAGACGATCGTTAGATCAGACGACTAGGCAGGTTGCCGAGCACGGGAAAACACGACGAACCATGAGCATGCTCGACCAGAACCCGTTCGCGCTGAGCACGTCGTCCACGGCAAGCGCGTCAAACGCGGCCCCTCCCTCGCCGGGTCCGAATTCGTTGCCGCCGTTGACTCCTATCCCGAACGAGAAGCCGAGAGTGCCGAGCTCGGCAGGTGGGAGGCCCGTGTTGGCGACGCTGAAATCGCCGAGACCTTCCGGACCTTGCGAGGGTGCACGGGACCGAGCGAGCGACTCGAGTCCTGCGGCGAGGGTCGAGGCGCCATCGACAGTGTCGGCATGCGCGGTGTACGGGTTCGCGACGCCAAAAATTCCGGGAGCAGGAGAGCCAGGGCGAGTGCCGGCGCGCGAGTTGGCCGCAGTACGAGGACCGTTGAGCTTGTTGTCAATCAACATGCGCAAGAATGACGCGTCTGTAGATCAGAAACAAGAGGGTCAGAAGATCAATCGCTGCTTGCGAAGAGGTCTGCGGCTGGTAACTCACAGAGAGCAGGCGTGTGCTGCTCGTCCACCGCCGCTTCCTCGAGAACGTCGGCGAGCTGCGTGACGAGGCGCATCGCGACAGCCTCGTCGATGAACGAGGCGAACGTGGGCGAAACAAGCTTGAGCAGGAAGACCGCCGCGTAGCTCGCGTAGACAAACGTCGAGTCCTGCGTCACACGCGAGATGAAACGGCGATGTAAGTAAGTGCGGATCGGCCGCGATGACAACAAGCCAAACTCACGATGGCATATCGCAAGATCCCTCTTGGCGCGAAAAAGTCACGCAAGAGGACGATCATCCGCTCGGCCGACTCGAAGCAGAGGACGCAGTACCCCGGCATGTCGACGACCGCGGCCGGGTCGTCCAACGCATGCTGGACGGCAAACGAGAGCAAAAACAATCGGTAGTAGGCCCAGTAGAAGTCTCGCATCGTCGCGCGGATGATGAGCTGGTTCTGGTCCGGTTCGACCGAAGCGATCTTGGGATCGCTCCAATCTTGACGCCACGAGTCGAGTTGTTGCAAAAAGGCGCGCATGAGCATCGGGTAGTCGAGGTTGGCGTTCAAGCCAGAGACGGAGCGGGTATCGGAATAGAGGACATCGATCATGCGACCCTGTGCACGCGACGCGGGTCAGCTCGGAAGGGAAGGAAAGCGTCGCCCGTCTCGCTCTGAACACTCACGACAATCCTCATGAGTTCAGCCATCGCGCTCAGTCCCGGGTCGGAAGAGATCGCTCCCGGTCCACGCCACCACGTCGGCGCGCTGCGAATGATGAAGTCTTCCCTCGCGATCGAGTAGGGCTTGCCCATTTGGGTCGACACACTGCAATGAGATGAGTTGACGAGTCGTAATTAGATCGTGTGCGAGTCGGGACCATGCAAAGACCAGTGACAACGAATACGTACGAGTGATCGATGATGTAGGCATACATCCAGGTCCGTTCGCGGTTCGCCAGTTCGCGCTCGTACAAGGCGCGAGTCTCGTCGCTCACATCCGGCGGCAGCTGCGCGATCGTCTTGCGGTGCAAGTTGAGGTCGGTCGCCATGCGGATCGCAATGCCGCTGAACTGGTCTGCGAGGGGCGGGGAGATGACGAGAAGTGAGCGAGCACGTTCCGTGCCGTCGATTCTCCCAAACCCAGGTACTTACACGTCCGCTCTTCCTCGAAACGCTCCGCCGGCTGGTTCCAGTTGCACAGCAGCAAAAAGCCCTGGCAAATCTCGGTACTCTTGTAACCCTTGGTCATGACGTCGAACGCGATCCGCTTGGCGATCCGCAAGCACTTGCGGTAGAGGTCATCCTTTCGTTTCGTGTAGTAGCGCGCGGCGACAGTGCAGACTGTTTTTCCCGCGAGGGGGGGTTGAATCAGCGCCTCCGAGCTCAAGACCTTCCGCATGCGCGCAGACTTACTGCAGGTGAAGAGGAACGGGCTGCGACTCCCCGTCGCGGCCGGAGTGTGGATCTCGGGGTCGAGAACGGGCGAATGCCGACTGCAGTGCTCAAAGTAGAGCGCAAACAGCTCAACGACCTCCTCAATCGAGACAATCTTTTCTTCGAGGAGCGCGGGCGGCATCCGTTGTTCGATGACGATGCGGCGTAGAGGCAAGACTGCGCGTGGAGAACAGGCGCGTATTAGCACCACGATCGCGCGCGGAGTCGAAAGGGGGTCTCGCAGAATGCGTGTCGGATAACGTACTGTTCATGGGACCGGGCGCGAAATAGTTCCGGTTCGCCATTCCGAGGTCCTTCTTCCGTTTCTTCCGTTCCGGTCCTTCTTCATCCCCTTCGCCCTCGCCCTCGTCCTCCTCCTGGATGGTACCGTTCTCCCCCTCTTTCGAGACCTTCTTGGCTTTCCCTTTCCCCTTTCCCTTGCCCTTCCCTTTGCCCTTGCCAGAAGAAGAGCGAGGTTCGTCGACGCCGTCAATCTCGTCAGTTGTGACGTCGTACTCTTCGGTCAAATCGACTGGTCGCTTGCGGGTGTTGCGCAGGGACGCTTCGGCAAGGAGTCCGAGGCTAAATAGATCCGAGGAAGAAGAGGAACGCGAGGGTGAGTTTTACGATGGGATCCACGCACGGGTACGAGGGCGGGAAAAGAGGACCAACGTACGGGTTTAAAGTGTTGTCGGGCAACGAGTGCAGCCGCGGACTGCCGTCGACGGCGTTCGGGTCCTTGATCCCGCTCCACTCCATCGGACTGCTCTTGCTCGTACTGCTCCCCGGCGCGCTCGTCACCCTCGTATGTAACCCACCGGGTCCACTCCCTCCATTACTGCTCGCCGGAGCAGAAGGGACGTTCCCCGATGCGGATCCGGATCCGGGCCCCGCAAAGTGAACATGATGGTGTTGGTGGTGCGCCGGATGAGGCGCGTGCGGCAAAGGCGGCATCGGCATCGTATGCGGCGGATGACCGCCCGTACGACTCGGTCCAATCTCGGAATGGGCGCCGATCGCCCCTCCGCCTTCGAAGCGGATCCCTTCGGCGTGCGCGAGCGAAGGCAACACGATCGGGTCTCGGCGCGTGATGGCACTCTCGGGGTTACTGTCCCCGCTGCGGTGGGACGTGAGAGGTGGGCGGGAAGAAGTAGGGCCTGAGGCGGAGGCGGAAGAGGGAGTTCCGGAAGCGCGACCGGCGCGGATCGACTCGAGGGCGGAAGCGACCACGCCCGGGTCGACGCCGACGTGAACGTCGCCGCGACCTTCTGCGCCACCGGGACCGGAATCGAGCGTCGAGTACGGCATGCGGGCGTTGGCGTCGGTGACGAGTCCGCCCGAGCCGGCGATCAGGCCCGGGTTGGAGATCGACGCGAGGACGGATTCGAGTTTCGCTTCCATCGACTTGAGCGACTTGGCCTGCGCGTGGACGTGTCCGGTTTCGGGGTGCCGGTTAGCTTGGGAATCATGTCCGGGCAACGGGCGACCATGCGTATGGCAGATGGCCTCGGACAAAAACAGGTGCGAGAGGATAAACTCACCATCGCATCGGTCTTGCGGTTGCTCCGCTTGCCGCGCTGACTCTCCTCAAAGATGCACTGCGAGTCGTCGGGTGCCGTGCGAAGAGTTATGAGTTTTCGTTGTTTGGCCTGTAAGAGCGGACGCTAGACGATTCCCCAAAAGACTAACCTCGTGGCCTCCTTGCCTGCATCGTTTGCACGGAGGTCCGTTCTCGGCTTCGGTGCACCTCATCTGCGCGCAGGGCAGAGTTCAACGTGTCAGTACCTCTTGGGCGCGCGCGCGCGAGAGAGAGAGAGAGGCTGAGGCTGACCTTGAGCCTCCTGCAGTGCAAGCACGCCCTCGCCCCGCGGGTCGGTTTCTTCTTCTCGCCGCCCTGCCCATCCAGACCTTCCGCGGCATCGTCTGCTCCAGTTCCGGCCCCTCCTGCGGCTGATCCGCGCGTGTTGGGACCGGGCGAGTCCGAGTACTGATCGTCATCGGCTGCCGGTCCTCCGCCAAAGTTGTTGTTGTTGTTGTTTGAGGCGGGGTCGACGGGCAAGCCAGGAGGAGGGAGGCCATAGTCTTGATCTGACTGGGCGTAGCCTGCACCCGCGCTGGTCGACTGCTGAGGTGGCTGCTGCTGCTGTTGCTGCTGTTGTTGACCCCACGGCGGAGCAGGAGACGCCGAGTACGTGGGCGGATAGAACGACGGCAGCTGGTGACGGTGCGCCATCTCTTCTCTGCACCCTGTTACAGTCGCTTAGGCGCTGGTCGGAGCGCGTTCCCTGCCGAGTCGAGTCGACGCGGTGCCGTTGCGATCCGCGGTTCAGCCCACTGGCGAGGGGGTTCCTCGAGTTCTGCACAGCGAGAGAACGTGCTGCGGCGAGTGGAGCGCTGTTCTGTGAGCTCGTGCGACGCTTTCCGAGGTCCTGCTTGTGCTCCGGAGCGGTCGATCCGAATTCGAACGAGTTCCGTCCGGGCGGCGAGAGGTTGAGCCCGAGTCCCGACCTCGCTCTGACTTCTCTCTCTCTCTCTCTCTCTCTCTCTCTCTCTCGCACAGCTGGACACGGCTGCTCATTCGCATGGTCTAACAGTGCCCCGTTGCCTCCCGCAGCATCAACTCCAGGGAACCATCGCGCACCCCGGCCTTCGTCCCACAGCTGGTCATCCCGCGGGCTATCTCCGCTAACTCCTCTCGGCCACAGGCCGGAGCGCTCGTCTTTTCATACGCACAATTCTGCGAAGCAGCTGAGTTCCGCCTCCAAAGCTGGCAGCTGCTCGCATGTGACAGATGCATTGCATGCCATGACGGTTCGCTCTTATCCGAGCTCGAAACGTCAATGCGACACCTAGCCTCATGAGCTTGCATGATCCGAGGCCGCATTCGTTTCGAGCCCGGCCTATTGCATGCGCAGCATATCTGGCTTAAGCTTACAAGAATTCGATGTCAGCTCGACGACGTTGCAATTGACCAGCCGACCGGCCGGTAGCGATTCGGCTCAGCAGTGCCTCGCGCCTCGAAGCTGCGTTAACGTCTCGGCTCGCGCTGCGAGTCGCTCCTCTTCGCTCATCGGCACGCTCCAGCGCAGCTATCAAAAGGCGAAGTTACGTATCCCAATTTGCTCCAAGTATGCGACCCGCTGCTGCGCTGCCGCTCGCTCCGTTGTGCTATGACATCAAGCGAGGTAGATCGCCCGCCTCCGCTGGTCCTCGCCTCTCTCTCTCAAAACACCACCACCCAGCTCTCGACAAACACTTCTCCCCTCAAACCATACCGTTGAAGGAAACCAACAAGTCATGGCAGAAGCCTTGATGCTCCGAGCGCCAACCTCGCGCCTCGCAACCCAGATCCGCACGCACGCTCGCGTTCTCGCGTCGTTGAAACTGAGACCGGCACCGGGAGAGTATTCCTGCGCCGCCGCGGCACCGCCCCGACCGACTCAAGACCGAGCGGAGAAGGTTATCAACTTGACGAGCGAGGAGCGGGCCAAACTCGACCGAGAACAGCAACAAGGCGACGAGTTGGCAGGTGCCGCTCCAGCTGCCGCGCCGGAGGAAACACCGCTCCTCAGTACAGGCAAGACAGCCCTCCGAGCAGCGACAACAACAAAGCCATCGACGAGTCAAGTGAGTCTGCACCGGTTGACTTTCGACTTTTTCTTTAGACGCGCGCTGACCTTGATTCGTTCAGTCTCGAGTACCTCCGCGGACGACAAACACGTCAGAATGGGAACCGTCCCGGGTAGAGTAGGTCCCCACGAGGACGGAGCCCGTCATCCGGAACCTCTACAGATACTGACACGCGCTGTCCGCTTCTGTGCAGCCACTCGCATCAAGACATGCCGCCCGCTCCGCCGCGTCGTCTTCGCCCCGGGCAGGCATCAGCAGCAGCTGCGCTCTCGTACCGTCCGCAAGGTCCCCGATCGAGGTCGCGGTCCCCGGGCCGACGAGGGTGGGATGCAGACGTTGCGACCACCAGCGACAAAAGCGGTCTCTGCGAGCGACGCACCGACCTGCGCGCGTGAACAAGGTCCCTCGCGATTCGCAATCTGGATAGAGCCGTTGATTCTGCTTGCAACATAAATCGCGTGTATGTAGAAAAAGCTGCGATTTGATCGAGAATCGGAGAGTCTCCGACAGCTTCTCGGCCGGGCGACGGTTCGGTCTTGCGTCTCGCTCTCTCTCTCTCTCGGACCGTGACCGGAGGAGCTAGAGCAAGGCAGAGAAGAATGGCCGGCTCTAGCCATAGCAGCTCTCGCTATGCAGCAGGACCAGACGACGAGCGGACTGCGCTGCTCGCTTCTTCTTCTTCGGCTTCGTCATCCCCACCTCGAGCTCCGCATGCGACCCTCTCGCCGCCACCGAGGCCGTCGTACAGGCAGCGAGCTCTCTCTCGCGCTTCCGGCAACCCTTTGCCCGCCGCGAACGACTATGGCGCAACCTCGCAAGAGGGCGGCGAGAATGCTTCCCTCCTGACCGGCGACGACTCGATCGGTCAGCTCGCCAGCGAACAGGAGCAGGCAGAAGTCGCAGAGCACGTCAAACGGATACGCAGGCGAACTTGGCTCCGCAGGAGTGCCGTCTGCATGCTCTTGTTCCTCTTGACCGCCGGCGTCGTCCTCGCCATCGTCTTGCCGCTCACTATCGGTCGGAGAGGCAGCGGCGGCGGCGGCAACCGTGACAACGACGGCGACGACGGGAACGACGGCAGCGATAAAGGCCGCAAAGATACGCCCGACATGACGCACTTGCCGCCGCCGAAAGCGGGCGCCAGGAACCCTTCTTACCTCGTCAGCGGGTCGAACGGCGCCGTCGCGAGCGAAGAGCAACGCTGCAGCGACATTGGGATCGACATCCTCCGCGAGAACGGAACCGCCGTCGACGCCGCGATCGCGACGGCCCTCTGCGTCGGCGTCGTCAACTCGTTCAGTAGCGGCATCGGCGGAGGAGGGTTCATGGTCATTCGCCCGCCTTCTTTGCTTCACTCTCACGCCAAGGTCTACTCCAGCAACCCTCGCTGCACCGGACCGATCTCGATCGACTTTCGCGAAACGGCCCCTTCGCTCGCCCGTCCCGACATGTTCACCGCCGACGCTCGCCCCGACGATCCCGAATGGGACCCGAACCGTGCTTCCAAAGTCGGAGGACTCTCAGTCGGCGTCCCGGGCGAACTGCGCGGGTTCGAAGCAGCGTACCAGGCCTGCGGTGGTGGCGTCACGTGGGAACGCATCTTCCGCCCCGCGGCCGAGTTGGCGCGCGAGTTCAAAGTCGGCAAGGAACTGCACCGGCGCTTGAACGCGCGCTGGAGCGGAACGGATGAAGGTCCGACGATCAGCGAGTGGATCAAGGACGACGACGCCTTCAGCGAGGTGTTTATGCGCGGGGGCAAAAAGGGCAAGCGGTCCGAGTTCTTGCAAGAGGGGGACACGGTCCGCCGCGAGGCGTACGCGTGGACTTTGGACAAGCTCGGGAGGGAAGGGGCCTCGGCGTTCTATGAGGGTGAGATCGCCGACGCGATCGTGCGCGCCGCACGAACGTCGGGCGGCATCCTCACGCACGACGACATGAAGGCATACCGGGCCGTCGTCCGCCCCGCCGAAGTCGCGACCTACCGCGGTCGGAAGTACTACACCGGGAGTTACCCGTCCGGAGGTCCGATCTTGCAGCACTTGCTCAACGTGCTCGAAGGCTACGACACCTTTGCCGAGGAAGGCAAGACCGGACTCGGCGTCCACCGCTTTGTCGAGGCGCTCAAATGTAAGACTTCGTACCTCTTCTAAGCGAGGATGAATGTCTCCCTCAGCGCTGAGCACCCCGTTGCTGTCGACAGTCGCCTTTGCGGCGCGGACCAACGTCGGCGATCCACCTTTTATCAACAACGATGCCAAGCTCGCCGAGATCCCAACTCGCAAGTACGCCGATGCCGTCCGCGCAAACATCACCGACGTACGCACTTTGGCTATCCCGCAACCCGATCAGGATCCGGTGATCTGACGCCGCCCGTCTGCTGGACTTGCAGGACCGCACCCACAAGCTCTCGTACTACAACCCGCAGTTCGACATCCTCGAAGACCACGGCACGACTCACCTTTCGGTCATCGATCAGTGGGGCGGAGCCGTCTCGCTCACGACGACGGTCAACCTGATCTTTGGCTCGCGCGTGATGGACACCAAGACGGGCATCATCCTGAACGACGAGATGGACGACTTTTCGACGCCGGGATTGCCCGACGCGTTTGGTCTGCGCCGTGAGCATTCCTTTCTTTCCTTTCCCAACGACCGGCACCGAGTGTCCCGCTCGTAACTGACGCCGTTGAGACCCCCCCTCAAACCCGCAGCTTCGCCTTTCAACTACCCCGAAGGCGGAAAGCGACCGCTATCGTCCACTTCGCCCCTGATCATGGACCACCCATCCTCTGCCGAAGTCTACCTCGCCCTCGGCGGCTCGGGAGGTAGTCGCATCTTCGGTGCGGTCGCTCAAACCCTGCTCAACCTCGACTGGGGATACGACCTCGCGAATGCGGTCGAGCAGCCTCGCGTGCACCATCAACTCCTGCCAGCTTATGTGGGTGATAGATTGGTCTGCATGCGCTTGTGCGTTTCTGGCTCAAGAAACTGACGCCGGTCACCGTTGACAGGTCTCTATCGAGTCGACTTTCAGGCCGGATCTGGTCGAGGCGCTTCAATCGCGCGGTCACAACACTACGTAAGTTGACGAAAAGGTCCAATCTTTCTCCTCTTCCCCGAGCACTAAAGGCTTACCTCACTTTGTGCGCACCAAGGCTCTTTGATATCAATCTGGGTATCGCCGAAGTTCAGGCCTGCATGCGAGACGAGAACGGCAGATTCTTCGGTGAGTTCGTTCTCGAAGCTAGATCTGAAGACTTTCTCTAATACCCTCGGCTCGCCTCGATCGCGCGCAGCTACTTCGGATTCGCGCAAAAACGGGTGAGCCTGTTCTGAGAAACATCTCCGTGAGGAGGCGAGCTGACTTTGATCTTCCACCTCCGCCAGCGTTCCCGCCGCCTTCTGAGCACGATTCGGCCTATAGACGTTTCACAGAGACAGTGTAGACCCCTTTTTCCCTCCTCGCTCCCCTCTATGTAACCTTTACACCCGCGGATTTTTGATCGCAAGCAGAACGCGAAAGAGGAGAACGAGAGGAACGACCTTGGTATTCTCAAGAGATGTAAGTGGTGGGTATACAGAGGTGGAGACAACATGAGAAGTTACTATGCAAACGAAGAAAGGAGTGCCGCATCTAGAGCATGGGCACCAGCGTCGGTTCGGCCTTGGACAGGTTGATCGGAGAAGTCGCAGCGATGATGAGCTGCATGACGGATTGCGTGACGGGGACGACCGCGGAAGGAGGCTATTGAGACGCAAACTTGTTCATCAGGTGATTGCTCGCACAAGTTTGACGGGGCTCGGGGGGACTGACCTTTTCGCGTTCGTACTTGCAGCTCATGACCTGAGCCTTGCGAACAACGGCGTCGATCGCGTTGAGGACGTAGTCGCGGAGGTTGGCTCGCGGCTCGGCCTTGCTCATCGTGAACCAAGTGCTGATCTCCTCCCGGACAAAGATCGAGAGTCGGTGCTCGAGGTCGTACTGCGGGAGGCGGGCGAACAGGGTCAGTTACAGAAAAGCGGTAGCGACGAAGCGGCGGAAGACGTACCTCGGACTCGGTCAGGGCGCGAGCAGTTGCGACGAGCGAACTCGTCAAGAGACCTTCGATTCCGTGCGGACCGATAAAGCGCTGGAAGTTGGGAGTGAAGCGGAAAGGCACCGGCTCGCCGTGAACGAGTTCCGGCTTGCCAGGAACGATGGCTGTGCGTGGCAAGAGAACCGAGGTCAGTCTTTGTGCGCGGTGAGTCGACGAGAGTCGTAGAGGATACTCACAAGGAACCATGTCCGAAGTGTGCATCTTGCCTGTCGCTCGCGAGATGTGGATTCGCTGCGGCCGCCGATCGGCCATCGACATGACGTAAGTCATGAAGATGAACGACGACATGGACGTCGTCATGTGCTTGCGCAGGTGCCAGAGATCGTTGGGCGAAGCCATCGACTTGGTGAGGTACTGAGCGAGAATTGTGTGGTGTCAGCTTGCGAAGTGGACGTGACGGTTCGGCTGAAAGGTTCAGACTGACCTTCTTGAGCACGTCGTCCGGGACCATCTTGTTGCTGAGCTCTTCGAAGACTTCCTGGCGGGCCGCAAGGATCTCGGATCGCTGCGAGCATGTCGGTCGATGAGCTTGTGATCAGGCGAGAAGGTGAGAAACAGGCGGGACTCACGTTCAGCGGCGGCTCTTGGCGGTGCATCGTGCGGATGCGCTCGGTGTAGGCGAGGATGGGGTCCTCCTTGCTGAGGCCGAGCGACTCGCAGTGGTCCTCCAACACCTCTTGCAGCGTCGCGATGGAAGCGTCGCTCTCAACGATTCGCACGCTAGGAGAGAGCGGCACAACCACGGGGACGGCGAACTGGAGATTCCGCTTACGCGACTCCTTGCGGTTCGAGAGCGTGCTGCGAGGAGCGAGAGCGTCAGTGCTGTTCGTGAATCGCGGACGGCGCGAGGCGAGAATACGCACCAGTTGAGCATGCGGAAGAGCTGCATGATCCGCTCCTCGCGCCGCGAAGTGCGAGCGGCCGGGATCTGGATCATGAACTGGTGGACGCTGCCGTCTTGGCCGAGGATGGTCAACCGACGGAAGAAGACGCCGTGGCCGCGGTGGACGTCGTATCGGTTCGAGAAGTGCGAGATGCGGACGAAGTTGTTGTTGTTGTCCTCGTGCTGCAGGTACTGGCCGGGTACCTCGATCTCGTCGAACTTCTGGTACTGGAACTCGACGAGCCAGTGAGACGACGCTTCGAGGTTGACACGCTTCGCCTTGCTGTTGAGCGTCTTCTCGTAGCGGTCGCGCCACTCTTGCAGGCGCTTGACGTATTCGCGGAGGTTCGGCTTCGACGTGAGGAAGTCTTTCTCGAACTCGGCCTGTCGCGCAGGAAGAGAGACGTCAGTATCGCGTAGAGAAGTTCTGCTCTGAGGCTGCAGGTGGGGCGAAACGCACCTTCGTATGAGGCGGCTGCAGACTCTCGGCGAATCGAGCGATGTTGCTGTTCGTGCTCGGGGCGAGGAGTCCGTCGTCGTTCGGCAGGGCGGCGCGGGCAACGTATTGCTGCGAGCGCGGCACGAGGTAAGCGACCGGAGAGGGAAGGAAAGCAAAGCACGGGTCACGCACCTGAAGGGCGTCCGAGAGAAGGGCGCTGATGAGCCGGTAGATGTCTTCGTCCGGCTGCGGCTTGAAGCGACTCGACATCTGATCGACAATCATCTCCATCGAGAGCGCCAAGAGCGGGAACGCCGTCTTGAGGATCGCCATGATGTCGTCGACCCAGTCCCACGGCTGGCGCTGCCCTTGGATCGGTGCCGGGATCTGCGTGCCACCGGGAGTGACGAGCGGCTGCGAGCTCGACTCGGGTTCGGGCGGAGGCGCCTCGCCCTTGGCAGCGGCGGCGTCTGCTGCCCGCATGATCGCCTGTTGTCGCATCTTCTCGCCGGCGAGCCAGCGCTGCTTGGCCTGCTGCAAGTCGTCGCGCGTCGTGCGGAGCTGGAAGAAGAGCGCTTGCGGGTACGTCTTGGCGATCTTGACGAGAATGTTGCGGACGTAGCGAGCGTCGGTTTTGGTGTAGGTGAGGAGGAGTTGCGGCACGAAAGTGATCCAGTACCACGTCGGGATCTCGCCCTTGTAGTTGTCGAACGCCTTGGCGATGGTGCCGGCCGCGTCGTCGAGGCTGAGCAGCCAGAGGATCCGGATGAGGAGTTTGCGGACCTTGGCGCTCTTGTAGAGGCCGGCCGCCTGCAGGTAGCAGCTGACGGCGTTCGCGGCGATGTTGAGATCCGTCGGGTTCTCCTTGAACATGCGGTCGTGGTACTCGCCCCATTCCGCCCACGCCTTCGGGAAGCTCATGTCCATCGAGACGGCGAGGTTGAAGGTCTGGTTCGCCTCGTCGTGCAGCTTGAGTTTGGCGAGGAACATGCCCTTGAGCGTGAAGAACTCGGCCTTCTGCGGCCCGTTGAAGTACATCAAGTTCGTGTTGTTGATGACCTCGAGTCCCGACGCGAGCTCCGACGGGTTCTGGTAGTGCGCCTTCGCCTGCTCGCGGAGCTTGAGGAACGCCTCTTGGATCTCGATGTTCGGCAAGGTGTAGATCTTGGTGAGCGACGTGATGCAGACTTCGTTGAGGTTGTGCTTGCGAGCGACGTGCGCGAACCGGTTGATGATCCAGGCCGTTTCGTGGAAGCCGCGGTAGGCGAAGGAGCTCGCGTTCTGCTGGCCACCCGGCGCGTTGGGAGGAGGGACGAGCGGAAGGTACGCCTTGTTGATCGCCGAGAAGACGTGCTGGCGCCAGGCGACGAGGTCGGACCAAACGTTGATGTCGTCCCAGAGGTTCGGCAGACGGTCGCGCCACGTGCCGACGATGCTCTTGAGCTCTGCGGAACGCGTGTCGAGGTTCTGCGCGTTGGTCTGCGCGAGGCTCGCGAAGATCTGCTGCGTCTCCTGCAGCTCGACGAACTGCTGGAATGTCTGCAGCAGCGGGTAGTGCGCCTGCGTGACGGTCTCGGGCAGGTAGTACCACTTGCGCAGGGAGAGCTGCACTCCCTCGTCGCAGAGTTTGGCGAAGGTCTTCTTCGCGACGGCCGCCTTTTCGGGCGTCTTGGCCGAGTATGCGGCGAGCAGCGCCAAGTACGTCTCGAAGACGCGACGGCGGGGTGTCGCGACGGGCGTCATCGAGTCGAGGGCGCTCTCGATCATGGGGCGTTCTTGGTTCCAGTCGGCGAGGCGCCACGCGCATTCGAGTAGGAGCTCCTTGTTGCCCTCGTTCTTGGCCATGCTGCGGGAAGGACACGCTCGTCAGTTTTTCGCTCCTGACGAGTAGAACGAAAGAGGCAGATTCCGCGTACTCGGACAAGACATCCCACTGTAGAAGGAGAAGCGTCACAGTCAGTTTCGAAAGAGCGCCAAGGGGGGGAGATCGCGAGGGGAAAGGCTCACCTGCTGCAGCTTCTGCGCCGTGATGATCCAGTGGTCCTCCCACAACGCGAGCTCGCTCTCGGTGAAGGGCATGACTCCGCTCCGTGCCGTGATCTGCGCCGACTCGTGCAGGACTTGCGCCTGACCCCACTGGCCGATCTGCTCCCAACTGCGAACGAAGCGAACAGGGTCAGTTTCGAGCGGTTTGCACAGAACTGGGAACTCTCGCGGCTCACCTGAGAGCGGCGTTGGTCTCGTTGTAGGCCGCGCGACGGCGCCACAAGCCGTAGAGGAGGTCGTCCTCGCTCAGCTCGGCGTACAGCTCGGCGAGGGCGTCCATGGCGGTCTCGCGGACCGAATCCGACTCGCGCGGGTCGGTGAGCGTCTCCTGCAGCAACTCGATACCCGTGTACCACGCGTTGAAGGTCCTCGCGTGATACCGAATGACGTGAGGAGGGAGGACGAGCTGGGGAGTGCACGCCGAGGCGGACTGGAGGAGCGTCTGGACGACGTTCGGGCGGCGGTCGACGCTCCGCAGGTGGTAGTCCTTGACGAGCAGGCTGACCATGAACTCGGTCAGGTGGCGCTGCTCGACGCGCGAAAGGCAAGTCCACGCCGTCTTGAAGGTCGACACCCAGACCGCGTGCGTCGCGTTCGGGTCGGCGTAGAGGAGCTTGCGCGCGGCGCCGAGGAGCTCGCCCATCGTGTACGATTCGAGCTGGGTGACGAACTCGGCCGGCGGGTTCTTGGCCGTCGCGAGGGGCGCTCCAGGGTTGAAGAGCGTGTCCTTCGTGTCGACGGCGCCGAGCAGCAAGTCGAGCGCCTGGTGGATCCAGTACGTCTCGCTGAGCGTCTCCCAGCTCTGCACGCCGAGGAGGTAGTGGAGGCGGCTGAAGAGTCCGGTCGCGAGACTCTTGTCGAAGGTGGCGAGGAACTTGGAGCGGATGACGGGGTCGCGGACCTTGCAGCCCATGAGGAACGCCGGCTCGAGGCGGAAGGTCAGCTCGCTGCGGGCGAGTGCGGGATCCGTGTAGATGTCGAGGATGAGGTTCAGGAAGTCCTTCGAGAGCGCCTCACTGCCCCGCGACTCGAACGAGATCATCTTCGAGAGGATGCCGGCCTTCTCCTTTAGGGTCGGGAACTGCTCGTCCTTGTCGAAGACCCACTTGCGCACCATCTGCAGGACGAACCGGCAGACATCGATGTTGGACGACTTTTCGACGAGCTGGACGATACCGCTGAGCAGCCAGCGGCGCTGCTCGCCAAGATGCGAGACGCGCTGTCGAAGGACGTCCAGAGTCGAGACGAGCAGTCGCAGGTTCGGGTCGACCGAAGACACGACGGTAGCCGAGGCGGTGTGTTCCTTGATGTACCGCGTAAAGACGCGGATGAGTGCTGGCACGAACGCGTCGATGCGCTCAGGCTCGACCTTGGCCCATGACTGCAGCAGGAGGAGGATGGCCGGGAGGTTGGTCATTTGCCGCAGGCCCTCGTCGATAGTCGTGCGCGCCCACTCGATGAAGGCCTTGACCGGCGCCGGCACATCGGTCGAGTCGGCGGTGACGTTGCGAGGCAAGTGCTCGAACAAGCGCTCGATGACCGGCCGCAAGCTCGACACGAGCCGCATCTCGCCGCTGGAGAAGCCCTTCTCGACGATGCTATGCAGGACCCCGACGTTCTGGACGTGCCACTCAGCGGGCTTGTACGAACTGACGACGTTGAGAACCTCGGCGGAATTGCACAGCTGACTGAGCGAGTCGTCGCCGACCTCGCTCGCAAAGCTGCGCTGGAAGAACGAGAGCTTGACGTTGCTCTCGCCCCAGACGCCCGGTCCGATGAGCTCCCGGAGGAGACCGAGCGCTCGATGGACGAGGTTGTTGCGCTGGACCGGCTCGGGCGAATTCGAGATGAAACGCAAGAGGTTGTTGACGACCTGGTCGCGCAGCGACGGCGGCGGGACGTAGGTCATGCCCGCTCCGCTGCTGGCAACGGAGGGCGCAGTTGACGCTCCGCGTTCGGTCTTCATGCGTTTCGGCGACCGCTCGGCGGTCTCGTTGTCGACGTCCATCTTGCTCTCGTCCTGCTTTGCCAGCTCGACGCGCTTCTTTTCCCACTTGAGGATGACCTCGATCACGTCGAGAGTCAGGACGCGCGTGTCGGCCGTGATGGCCGAGTTGAGCGTGAGTTTCGCGAGCGACGCGACCATGTGCGGGAAGAACTGGTCGCGGGCGGGGAAGAAGAGATCCGGGTGGCGGACGATGAGCTGGTAGATGTTGACCAGCAGCGGCATCGTCGAACCTTCCTCGATGAGCGTGCGGCGGGTCAAGAAGGCCCAACCGGGGACTTGCGCGGGCCCAGCCGTCGATCCGCCGGGCATCCGCTTCGGCAACGCCGGGGCGAGCGTGTCGAGAGCCTCGCGGACGAGACTTCGCGCCTCCGGCTGATGAGCACGGAGGAGCGCGACGTAGATCTGGGCGACAATCTTGGCCGGCGACTCGTACTCGGCGAGGAAACTGGCGATGAGGATGTAGGCCGTTTGCGTGACGGCGATGTCGTCGAAGCGGATGCTGATCCAGCCGAACTTGATGACCTCTTTTTTGACCGACTCGAGCAACGACGGGACGTGGCGGATGAGCAGAGTCGTCATGTGGCAGAGCTCGACTCGGAGCTCCTCCTGGTCGAGTGCGCCGAGGTCGAGCGGGTTGTTGTGCGGCAGGAGCCAGACCTTGGCATGCACCTTCGAGATCCACTCGGCGTCGACGACGGCCGACTCGCGTTCGCCTCGCGAGTACACGACGAGGAGAATTGGGTTGACGAGCAGTCGAAGGGCCGCGCTCTTGTGAGCCTGCGTGACGGCCGGGTTCTCGTAAATGTCGATGAATCGGTCGAGGATTCGGCGCCGCAACCCGATGTCTTCGCTGAGCGCGACGTGGCTGTTCAAGAAACGCGAGAGAACGGTGTGATCCGCCGAGGTCGGATAGCTGCGGACGAATTTGCAAGTCAGCCTTGTAAACGGGACATGAAGCGCGACCGATTCTCACTCACGTGTAGGCCTCGACGAGGTGGAAGAGGAGATCGACGTGCTCCTCCTGCTGCAAGTACGCGATGAAGATCTCGACGACGACCGCATCTTCCTTGAGCTGTTGGACGTGCGGCACGCCCTGGATCTTGAGGCGAGTGCGGCGGATGTCGGACACCCAGCGCGTGATGAGCAGAGGCAGGATCTGGTCGCACTGGACGATCCACGACTTGTCGACTCCGATCAGCTCGCGAATGACGAGAGCGGCGTGGTAGCCGAGCTCGCCGTCCTTCTCGAAGCACGGGGCGAAGAGCTCGTGTGCGTGTTCCGAGATGTAGTCGCGAATCGGTTTGCCGTGCTCGGAGGCGATGACAGCGCGGAAAGTCGGCACGAACCGTTCTTCGCCGAGGCGGCTGAAGAAGAACAACGTCGTCTTCTCGGGGTGAAGGGCGAGGAACTCGGTCAACGGCTTCGTGAAGATGCTCGTCTTGAGCTTCTTGAGCAGCCGTTCGACGGAGACGACCATCTCGACGACGTCCTCGAGGTATTGTCCGGCGGCGGGGTGGGGTAGGAGGTGGAAGATGTTGATGATCGCCGCCATGACCTCGAGTTCGCCGTCTTCGGACGACTGCTTGGCGGTGGCGCGGAGGATGTCGGCGGGTACGGCGAGACTCCGGAAATGGTCGACGAGCTTCTGGCCGATCTCGACCTTGAAGTAGTTCGTCAAAAGCTCGAGAAGGCGGGCGAGCCCCTATGGAAATCGAAAGACGTCAGTATCGAGAAGCGAGTACGAGCGCTGTCGAGCGGGACAACTCACGTGCAAGCTGGCGACCGAGAGCTTCTTGTGGTCGGCCAGGTTCATGAGGACGGGCTTAAGACCCGTCTGCAGGAGGTCTTTCGGCAGCTTGCCCTGCGCCAGCATCACCTGCTTCAAGCTCTGGTACGCCGCGTCGACGACCTCGGGCGCCTTGGAGTAGAGCAGCTTGAAGTAGACGGAAAGCGCGCGGATACGCGTCTGGTTGTAGTTCGGCGTGTTGAGCTGGGAGTTGGCCAACGCAGCCGAGAGGAGCTGGACACAGACGACGCGGAGCTGCGTGAGCGGCGCCATCGTCTTGTAGGTGACTTTGCCGCCGAGAAGCGCCAAGTCTTCGGCGTCGGCGATACCGAGGGCCTCGTGCAAGAGCCGGACGAGCTGCTCGTCGACCTCGATGAGGGGAGGGTCGAGCGTGATGCAGTACGTGACGGCGTCGATGTGGCCGATCTGCATCGTGAAACCGAGAGCGCGCAAGGGTTTGGTGAAGATCGGCCCGATGAGGCGGTCCTTGACCGGGCGCAGGAGTTCGGTGATCGGCGTTCCCTCGCCCTCGGAGACGACCTTGAGTGCTCGCTTGACGGCGTCGCGGACCGAAGCCACCTGGCAGCTGACTTCGACGAGCAAGAGGCCGACGAGGTAGTTGAGGGTGACGCGGCGGGCCTTCTTGTCGTCCTCGCCGATGTTGGTGCTGCACAGGCGTACGAGCGTGAGGAGCGTATCGGTGACCATGTCGGCGTTCGACGGAGCCTCGCCGGGCATGTCCTTTAGGGCGAAGAGGAGCGCGCGGGTGAATTCGATCTCGTGATCGATGCAGAAGCGCGTCTCGAGGCCGACCTCCGAGATGAGGATCAGCATGCCGCGCGCTGCGCCGCACTTGCGCTGCCACGAGGGGTCGTAGCAGTGCATCGCGATCCGGGTCGCGAGTTGGTGAAGCAGCGCCGTTGCGGCGTCGGGGGGCACACGACCTGAGCCGCCTTCGGGCTTGACCGGCGGCTTCCGCCACTCGAGCACCGCCTCGACGATCTTCTTGGTCTGAGTCGCCGCCGCAGACAAGTCGGGCGATTCGACAGTGCAGATGTTTTCGATGACGCCGTCGATGAAGGCGGCCGAGAGCGGAAGCGCCTGCTTCGGATGAGTTGGACTCTCGGGGAGGGGTTTGCCGAGCTCGAGGGAGAAGATGAGTCGGGCGAGGTCGAGGATGTATTTGTTGGCCTCTTCCTGGAAATCGTCGACGCGCGTCGCGTCGAACAGCCCCTTCAGGATCTGGCCGAAGGTGTCTTCCGGCTCTCCGGCAGCGAGTCCCTGTTTCGGCGGACGGAGAAAGCGGTCAGGCGAAAGTCGCGACCTCGAGCGTCGAGCAGAAGTAGGACACGCACCTCTCGCAGGAAAACCGCAACCGAGTACTTGAGGAATTGATACGCGACTCGGCGGTAGTGAACGTCGCCGCGGCGAATGATCTTGAGCGCGACCTCGACGATCGGAGCGATTCGGATCGCGGCGTCTTTGCCCTCGAACTTGATATTGAGGAGCGCCTCGGGTCCGACCGGCTTCCACTCGAGTTTCGGCGGCCCGAATCCCTTGCGGTTCCTGCCGCCGATCTTGCCGAGGATGCGCATCGTCGTGTGCGCGTGCTGGTGGTTGAACGGCAGCGGACGAAGGAGTTTCCACAGTCCGACCATGACCTCGTCGATCACCGGGGCGAAGAGCGGGTTGAGGAATTCTTGCGTGAGGTTGTCGACGCAGAGCTCGAGGGTTCGGAGTCCTTGGCTGACGAGTTCGGAGCCGGCTTGAAGCGCATGGACGAGGGGTCGCATGAGGTAGCTCAAGTACGGTAGGAGTACCGAAAGTCGGACCGGGACCGTCAGGATGAGCTCGGCGAAGAGATCCTTGCGCGACTTGTCGGCCGACTTGAGGAGCGCGTTAAGCTGCTCGAGGAGCGTCTGCAGCAACGGCAAGACTTCGTTGTACAGGATCTCGAACCTTCCGCCGCCAATCGACCGAAACAGGGCGCGGAGGAGGAGGTAATACGAGTTCGGTTCGGCGGCCTGGCTGGCGAGCTTGAGCGAGTTCATGATAAGGTTCGAGAGGTGCGGGAGGAGGACCGGCTCGTTCTTCTCCGGGAAGATGGTGACCGCCATGAAGGACATCTTGTAAAGTCGGAGCATGACCGACGTGTTCTCCTTGTTGCTGTTGCCGAGATCGGGGAGGCGAGCGGAGAGGAAGCGGAAGAGGATGGCGACGAAATGCTGCGAGACGATCTCGTTCGAGAGGAGGGACTGGGGAATGACGAGGAGCTCGTGGTTCTGAACGTGTACGCAATGGAAGCAAGGTCAGCGAATTTGCACGCATAGACTGAACAAAAGTAGACGGGAAAGGGGCGAAGGGAAGAGAGCGCGTTGACGGACCCGAATCAGCTCGTCGAAAAAGAAGCCCATCCGATTCTCGATCACCTCCTGGAAGATGACGAGCTCGGTCTGGATGAGCGTCGTCGTGAGCACCTCCATAACCTCCTTCTGCTCGCGACCCTGATCGCGCGCGGGGTCGAACAGCACCATGCACTTGACGGCGGCGTCGAAGAACCGGCACATCATCTCGGCGTCGGGACCGAGTCCGCCCATCCGGTTCAGGGCGAGGCCGAGCGTCTTGAAGCCGAAGAGGAGGTTGCGGAACAAAAATCGGGCGTCCTTGATTGGGTCCGGACCGGGGTCGACCATGACGACCGCCTTCTTGATCGGCTTGGCTCGCTCGACGTCAACGTCGTCGAGTTGAAGAAGCGGCGGCTCTTCGTCGTCGTCCTTCTTCGCTTCAGGCTTGGCTTCGCCGTCGGCGGTGGGCGCGTCCGCATCTTTCGAGGCGGCAGCGGCGCTAGTCGAGGATTCGGAGCCATCGACCTGCATCGCTTCCTTGCCCTGCTTGTCGGCCGAGGACTCGTCGACCTGCATCGCGTCGTCGGCGTCCGATTCCGTCGCCTTGCCCTTGCCCTTGTCGAGATGGCGCTTCGTCCACTCGGCTCGCTCCTTCTCCCTCGTGCGGACCTTGTCGACCAACGCGGGCAACGGCTCCCTCGCCTTGCTCCATTTCGACCACTCGTCTCGTACCTCGGCCATCGCCTCCATCCGGGTGACGAACGCGAGCAAGATCCGCTGGAGGATCTTGACGGCTTCGGTCGGCTCCTTGCTCGCGATCGGGTCGATCAGGTTGAGGAGGAGCTTGGAACACATCGTCTGGATTGCGGAGGCGAGCGTCGGGTCGTGCACGTTGGCGCAGTAGGTGTGGACGACGCGAGACAGCTGCGGCAGCGTCAACTCGGCGCGGCAGTGATGGATCAAGTCGGCGAGCATTGAGAACGCAAGCGGTCGCAGGTTCTCGTGGCCGGTGACCGAGTTGCCGGTCAGGACGTGTTCGTCGAGGAGGGTGTCGATCTGGGAGAGGAAGGCCGTGCGGAGATCGGACTGCAGGATGTGGCGAGTCGCGATGATCAAGTCGCGTTTCATGGCGACCGCTTCGGAGGGGCAATCCTTCATCAGGCGAACGGCGATTTCGGGAAGGACGTTCAGGTACGAGGATAGCGCGGTGTTGGAAACTCGATGGATGTACGCGAGGAAAGACATTGTCTGCCGGGGGAATGGTCGCAAAGGCGTGAGTCAGTCGGTTGAACCGGAAGCCTCGAGCGTAAGAACTTCGAGAGACGACAGGACCCACCTTGGTCTGCGCCATGACCATGTCCTGGAACGCGCCACGCTTCTCCTTCGGGATCTCGGGGCAGATGCCGACCCACGACTTGCCCGGTTCCATCGACTCGTGTTTCCTCCGTTGCGGCTCCGCCTGCATCTGGATAAAGTCGAACACGAGCGGGACAAAGATCGTGATCGCCTTGTTGACCAACGGGCGGTACGTCTGAAAGATAAAGACGATCGAGGCCGGGCAGTCTTGCAAGAGCTTGAACGAGCGCATCGCCGGCGCGTGGATGACGGGTTGGGCGGGTCCGCCGCCGGCGTCGCTGTCGCCGCCGATCGAGGGTGGCCCTCCCGCCGAACTCGGACTCTGTACGTCCGCGCCAGATCCTCCGCCTGCTGCTGCTCCCGAACCGGAGACTTGAGACCGCGTCGTCCGGTTGCCCGTGTCGCGAAAGGTTTCCTCGACGACGCTGCCCATGTTCTTGAACAGCTCGGCGACGATCTCGAGGAACTCGTCGACGCTCTGCTCGATCTGCACGACGGTCGGGTCCGTCGTCGGCGTCGTTCCGGCGGCGTCTGCGCCCGCAACGGCCGGCGCAGTCGAGGAAGGCGAGGGCGGTCGCGAGTAGGTCCGGTGCAGGTCGATGATGACCTTCATGCAGAGGGCGGCGTTGTCTTCGGACTCGATCCGGAGGAGGTAGAGGAGGAGGGACATGAGGTCCGGTGCGTGCTGGCGGAGGGGTTCGACGTGCGGCAAGCGATGCAGGATCTGAATGAGGAGGTTGCGGAGTTTCTGCGCGGGCGGTCGTCGTCGTCAGCACTTGTTCGAAACCCCCTTCAGCGGCACACCCTCATGCTTCAGCTTACATGTTCCCCCGAGTTGGACCTGAATGCCGGCTCGCCAGTCCTGAGGATGTCGGTGAAGCACGGGAGCAAGACCTCGAACAGCTTTCCGAGGTCGAGGTCCTTCTGGTACATATCGATAGCATCGCGCAACTCGGTGGCGAGGTTGGTCTTGACCTTGTAGTCTGTAGTGCCGCAACGTACGAGCAGTAGTTGTCGAGTCGGAATTGAATGTGGTGCAACAGAGTCAGCGAAACGGACTCCTCGCGCTCGCTCCGCGGCCTCCTTTCGGGAGACAGACGCACCAATCGTCGTGTCTTTGAGTTTCTCGGCGATAGTCTCGAAGCTCTGGCCCTCCAAGGGCGACCCGTGGCCAAAGGTGCCCGGCTGGACTTTGGGACCTTGCGACGGCCTCCTGCCGGCCGAGCTAGTCGACGGTGGGCCGGCCATGACGCGCGCGATCGAGCACCCGAGTGCACACGAGTCGACTGCGCCGATCCAGAGCCCACAAGAGGGTGCGAGAGCGTGGAGAACGGTCGACTGCTCGGCGGCTCGACTTGGGCGCTGAAATTCGACTTTCGCTCGACCGCCGCCGCGACTTGGTGCTCCTCGAAAACTTGACCCGCTCCTGCGCTCGTCACGGCTGCTTCTGGTCTTTGATTATAGCTGCAAGAGACTCTCTAGCTTTGATTTTACCGGCTGCAGCTCGAACGAGCCTCTCAGCTGCTGTAACGCCAGAGAAAGGGCCGCGCGTGGGAACGCTTCGCCGCAGGATCATCCCTAGCAATCACTTGCAGGGCAGTCACGCTTCAACGCAGCCATGCACGCAGCTTTGGCGCTCATGGACCCCTATCAAGATGCCTAGAGATGGCTCCGGTGCCTATCCGGCCCGCTTTAGACGCGTCCGGGGGCCGGAATCCGCTCCCCCCCTGTGACGAGTCGAATCTTTGTGCTGTCTCGCCTACAAAAGCTTCATACTCTGAGCTTGCTGACCTATGAGCGGTACACAAACTCTCCTCGAGTTGAACGCTGCCTGGCTCTCCAGGATGTGCTTGCAGGCATCAGAGCGGGGGTGTTGCGGAAGAGGGAATGGCAAAACCAGTTGAATGCGGCATCCAAGTGGTCCCTTCGCCCCGATCCTCGTTTCCCTGTTCCCAAACACTCCCCACCTTCACCTCAGTCTCTTCCCTCCCCTGATAGACCGGACCGTGACCAGATCGTGCTTCACAGGTTGGAAAGTTGTCTGGCTGCCCTCGAGCCCTTCCGCCCAACAGTCCGCTCCGTCCAGCACATCGAGGCCGAGGTCCAAACGTGTCGGACGGGCAGCCCTGTCAACCTGCCCGGCTTGTGCTAGACGGGACGGTGTTGTTGCAGACTCGGCACAGCCCGTCCGCAGCGATTTTGGCGATCCCCGCGATTGGGACTTTGAAGCGTCAAGCGAAGCGTAGTCGCGGCAGCGAGTCGTCTTTGCTGCTGCTGCCGTGCTGTTCAGGAGCCTGCTTGACAGAAAAGCGGGCTGGAAGGACAACAGGCGTAGGTGCGGTAGCTGCGGTGGCATCCTCGCCGTCGACTTTGCGGTGCAGACTCGCCAAAGCGTCCGGGTAGATTGGCAGTGCTGAAAGCAACGAGAGGGCACCCGTATCAGCTTACGGGAGTGTGAGCGTTCTGGCAAGAGGTCCGCTGATTTCCGCGTATGGAATCAAATTGTGGACGTGGGAAGCGAGAAGCCGGACCTCGAGGCGACGGACGAGGACAGGCGGAGAGCGGGCGAGCGGTTCGGGCCGAGGCACAAGTCGCGATACAGATCCGCAGCAGATCGAGTGTAGACAAGCAGAAGCGGGTTCTCCGTCAGCGACTCGAGCCGACGCGCGAGAACGCAGCGCAACAGCGCTCCGTCGAGCATGTCCGAGTCTGTCGTCCCGAGGTACGAGACGGTGAGCGACCCGTCCCTCGCATGGCTACTATCTTGCTGTGAAAGGCGTACGGAAGGGAGAGAGAGGGCCGGGAGATCGACGCGTCCAAGCGATCGACGCGTTGTTCGCTTCGACGGCGACATTGTGCGCTTTCGCTTCCTGCTGAACAACGAGCAGCAGCAGCAACGCGCACAGTCGGTCGTGTGACGCGTCTCGGACCCTCTCAAGCTCCGCGCTCGAGCGCCTGCGTACACAAGTGACGCGCAGCATCGATCAGCCTAAAACGCTCTAGACCGCCTTTCTCATCGCCGTGCAGCAGCGGACGGAGCGACCCAGTCGGGCATCCAGAGCCATGGTCGACACCCTGCATGGCCCTGTCGCCCTCCTCGACGAGCAGCAGGGCCAACTCCGGAGCAGCAGTCGACGCCTCGAACCGCCTTCATCGTCGTCGTCGTCCTCCGCCGCCGCCATCAAGCAAGCGCGCAGGCAGTCTATGCGACCGCAGGCGCAGCTGAGACCTCCTCCTATGGTCCGCAGCCTGTCGGACGATCAGCAACGCGGACAAAGGACGTCGTCGCTCGCGCCTTCTTCCCCTCCGCCGTCAATCAACGCCCCGGCTCCGAGTCTCTCCCGCCCAGCAGGGGTCGCTGCTGCCTCTCCCGTTCACGAGCGAGTCCATGAAGAGCCTATCGAAGAAGACAGCGCGCTGCAGTGGCCCCAGCAGCAGCAGCAGCAGCGGGGTCGGGAACCGCCTCCCGCCTTGCCGACTCGCACAGTGGGACGAGGAGGTCTCACCTCGGCGCCGACTCTCCCGCCACGTCCAGTCGCACCATCTTCTGCCATCTATCCATCCGCCGAACCTGTCTCGCCCTCGTCTTGTCCGCCCGTCCTGTCGCCGTTCGCAACCGCGTTTGACAATGAGAACGACCCGGTCGCGCCCCTCATGCGACCATCAGCCTCAAGATCGCCGGAACGGCCTCGGTTCCGGGCTTTTGGAGGTACCGGCGGTCAAGCGCCCGCAGGCAATTCGAGCGGCGGCGGACTGTCGTCCTCGGCGTCGTATTCGAGCCTGAACCCGTCCAGCGCTCTGAGCGCCCTCGGACGAGGCTGGCAGCAGGCCAAACTGAAGGATCGTCTCGGCGCGGGCGTCGGATACGCGAAAGAGTGGGGAGGCAAAGGCAAGGGCAAATTGCAAGACCAGTGGCGAGGGTTGGGGAGCGGCAGCGCGGGAGGAGGTACTGCGGGCAGGGACACCCACCGACCAACCGCTTCGATCTCGACGCACGGGGACTCGTCCGCATCGGTATTTTCCTCTTCGAACAGCACCAACAGCTTTGCCTTTTCAAACTCGTCGGGGACGCTGAGCTCGTTCCTCTCCCCTTCGACGACGATGCCGGATCTCGCCTCGTCCGCTTCGATCCCATCTGGCTCGCGCGCTTCGGCTCTCAGCCCCGCACGAGGAACCGTCCGATTACCCGCTGTCCTCTATTCCGTCCCCGTCCCCGATCGACACGGCGTCGTGTTTGGTCGACCGCTCGTCGCCGTCGTCGAACTCACGCGAGCGCCTTCTCTCCCCCGACCCAGCTCAAAGGACGAAGTCACCGGTGACGATGCGCGTTACTGGCTCCCGGGTATCGCCTTCCGGTGCCTCGAATACCTCGAAGAGTGGGGCATGCGAGAAGAGGGCGTCTTTCGCGTGCCGGGGAGGTCGTCCCACACGGCCGACTTGAAGACCATGTTTGACGCGGGCGTCGGACAGGATCGAGATCTGCGCGAGATCCACCCTTCGGAACTGGATCCCCACGCGGTGGCGAGCGTGTTCAAGAGTTGGCTGCGAGATCGTGTGTTCCCCTCTCTTTCGCTTCCGACCGCAAGAAGACCTTGCTAATCCGCCCATCTCTCTGCGCAGTGCCCGACCCCCTCCTTTCGCACGAGATGGAACCGACGGTCGACGAAATGACAATACACGCCCTCGGCTACGGCGCGTCGTCCAACAATTTCCTCGCCAGCAAAAGCGCCGCAGCGGCCGCGGGCACGCCGACCAGTTCGGCGGGAGGCACGCCCGCTTCGTCCGCGCCCGCGAGTCCAAACATCTCGCAGGGATACGTCGAGCAGCTCAGAGACTTGATGGCGACCAGGATGCCTGCCGAACATTGGCATCTGCTGCGGGCGGTCATGTAAGCCTGCAGTCTTCTCGACGAGTTGTCTCTCAAAAATAGCGCTCCGCAAAGACTGATCCCTGCGACACACAAACCCATAGCTTCCATCTCGCTCGACTCGCCGACCACGCGTACGTCAACAAGATGACCCTCAACAACCTTCGTTTGATCCTCTCTCCGACACTGCGACTCTCGCCCGGTTTCTTGCAATTGCTAGTCGCTGAGCGACAAACCCTTTTCAGCCGTCCCAACGAAGGTGAGTCGTCCGCGCTGCTGCGATGTGTCTGCCCTGAGATGGAAGCTGAACAGGGACTTTTTTGTCTTGCAGCTGCCATGCGCCACTTTGGACATGCGGACCCTTCTGAAGCTTTGCCACCGCTTCCGGCGCGACGACCGATCGAGGCGCCGAATGCCGCGGTCCGCCAGCTCGAAGCGCCGCGGATTGACGCCGACCTTGCGAACGAGACTGCTCGCTCGCGGTCACCCGCGTTGATGCCCGACCTCGCGCCTCCTTCGCCTTCAGCCATCCCGTCTTCTTCTCCGGCAGCGACTCCGCGAACACACCGGTTCGTCTCGCAGGTGCAAGAGGCGAGCCCTGTCACCCCACGTTCGAACGACTCGAGGAGCGGGCGCGGCGATTCGGAGGAGGTCGAGCTCCGCATCTCGCCTGAACCCCCGCAGCTGGAACGGCTTAGCCTCGGCGAAGAGTTCCGAGACGCGATCGAACAGTTTGATCGTTCCGTCGGCGGAAAAGTCCCGACCGCCGAATTCGACTTTGAAGCGGACCTAGAGCAGGAACAGGAGCAGGAACGACTCGCAGACCGGACCCCGTCTCGGCCAAAAACTCATCGGAAGGGTCACTCAAATCTCAGTATATCATCTATGCGCTCCTTCATGTCTTCGACTTCGCTCTCGAGCACCGCTTCCTCCACCAACGGCACTTCGTCCGAATCCGACCTGCGAAGCGCCCGAGTCCGACATGCTCATACGGCGTCGTCGAGCAGCTCGTTCTGGCGACGGAAACCGCCTGCGTCTTCCTCCGTGTCGGCTGCAGAAAAGGCACTGAGGCGCCAATCGGTCGCGATCACCCTGCCGATCGGACTCGGAGTCGACGTACCCGGCGACAACAAGTTGTCGACCGGAGCCTTCAACGGCGGCGCTCACCGAAACGAGAGCATTGCGCAGTCGGGTTTGCTGTCGGTGGAGGAACGGCGGAGACTTTTTGGAGGGTGAACGGGCGCCGCGATCTTCTTTTGTTTATTCTTGCGCCGGTCGCCTGCCTTCATCTCCCCATCACCTATACAAGGCGTGTATCCGTAGAAACATCTCTTGCAAATTGTAGTAGACCTGCCCGCTACAAGCTCCCTTCTCTCGTTGACTCTTCTTTACTCGTCTCCGCAAGCTGCAGCTGCTGCCTGCGCGCCCTTCGCTAGCTTCCTCTTCATCTCATTACTCTGCTTCTCCGTATCCACAGGCTGGCGGAACGGATTTTTCCGACGGCTCTCTTGCTCCTTTGCTCCCGTTCGCTTGGCTGCTTCGACGCCTGCCCTCGCTACTCCAACGTGAAAACGTGGGTACCATCAACATAATCTCTTGACGCACCCGATACACCGTCGCCGAGCGCAGAATGTTCCGAACGTGTGCAGCTGGGCTTATTCGACCTACAAAGCTTGCGATGTCAGCTTGCGATGTCGCCCCGCTGTGGCGGTGCTGTCGAGACTCCTCTCAGCCGCACAGACCTCTAAAGAAACGGGGCGACCGCTGATGCTGAGCGATACTTTCTCCTTTCTCTTGTGTGCGAGCTCTTAGCGCCTACGGGACACGAGGTTGCTGTGTGCGTAGCTGTCACCGCTGCTCTCGCGCTTGCCGCGACTCTCTGAAGCGCGCACTCGAATGGACGCCTCAGACTCGCCATCCCAGTCATCGCCTCGCTCGACACGGTCTGACCTCGTACGGTCCTTCACGACGTCCTCGGACACGTCCGCCTCGGAGCGGGTTGCGGCTCTTCGAGAGGCGCGGGCTCTTCGACGTCGACAACGCGAAGCGGACGCGGACTCGCCGGCGGAGGAAGCCGGAAACGGCGTCGACGCGGGTGCGTTCAAGCGCTCAACCGTCGCCTGTGCGGAGGTAACCCCTGCAGTCACGTCTGCCGTCCCCGCCTCCACGGCCACACCCCGGCTTCGCATTCAGTCGACCTCTGACCGCTCTTATTCGCCTTCGCTGTCAAGTACGCCTTCAAAATCGAAGTCGTCCGAGACGGCTACGACCGAAACAACTTCCGGCGACGCGAACCGGAGAATCGAGCAAGAGATGGTAAGCAGGGTCGAAGTACGGCTCGAGTCACGTCGGTCTTGACCTCACGTCTGGACCTCCCGATTGCATTGCAGGTCACTCCACCGACCGACAGTCGGGCGGATCATGCCAGCTCGCCAATCTCTAGCGCTCCGACTACGCCGACGCCCGCCACGAAGCGGTCTTCCTCGCCATCTCCGTCTCCTGCGAGCAGTGTCTCGATAGCCGGAGGACTCCTCGAGCGGCTCAAAGCGCAACGGGCTGCGCGCGTTTCCACCGAGACGGTGCATCCTCCCCGCCACCTCGCGAGTGCGAGTGAATTAGGCGGATCGACCGCGCCGGCGTCTCCAAAGTGGGAGCCAAACGGCGCCGGAGTCTCTCTCGCCACCGATGCGCCTTCTTCAAGCGAAATTCAGCGACGGGATCGGTCTCCTCCAGCTGGACAGCATGATACACCGTTCGCAAGACCCGAAGCGATGTTGAACGCGAGCCCGCCTCGGCCGACGAGTGGCGTTTGCTCGTCGGTCCTGTCCAGTCCCGACGGCGAGGAATTCGATCATGCTTTCCATCCACTCTCGGATGTCATGTACGTAACTCGCGAATTGACGAGATGACCTGGTCTTGACTTTCCACTGTATCATCGCTCGCAGGGAGCAATCGGAACGGAGTTCGCTGTCGACTTGGCAAACTCAGCTTGGCGAGTCGGGACTTAATCACCGCGCTCCGGCCTCTCAGCTTGACGCCCAATCGAACCGCTCTCTCCATTTCCCGCCATCCACGACGAACCCGTGGACGCGCTCAAGTCGTCGCGAAGAACGCAACGGGACCACGCAGGCGCTCGCCGCGGCTCGCGAGGGGCAAAGGTCGGCGTTGCCTTCGAGCTGGTCTCCCGAAACACTTGGCGTCACCGCAGCCGACTTCGGCAGGGAATCTGACAACTTTCCCGTACATAGAATCGACGCTACTGCACGCCTTACCGGGCGCAGTGAATCATCCGCGTCGTCCATCTTCAGTGACACTGCCGGGGACGCTGCCCGACGCGCCGAGTCCGCCTTTGAGCAGTCCCATGCTGCTGGTGCGGCTGCGGCACCTTCCACGAATGGCCGAGTCAGTCCCGTTCGACGCGTCTCTCCCGAAGTCGCTCGACGAGGTGCGATGTTCGGCCTTGTTCGGTCCTCGTCGCCGCCGCTTGCTCCGGTTCCTCTCTTCTCAACTATCCACACCGCCTCCGCGCATCGATCACCCGACGGGGAAGGCGCCGAATCCACTTCGGATGCACTACCATCACCGCCTTGCGCTTCTTCGCCTCGCAGCCTTTCGACGGACCACGAGCACTTGCGCGAAGCCAGACCAGCCGACACATCGACATACGGTATTCGTGCCTCCCGGCCAGTATCCATGGCTCCAGATCGTCCAATCAAGCACGAGGTGAGCGCGCTGTACCAGAAAGATTGGCGAACCTGTGCTGATCCGAACGCAAACTCGCAGGGAGCGCTACTCGCGTTCGAAGAAGGGACGAAACCAATCCGTCGATACTGCGTCCTCACTGAAGAAGCGCTCGAATACCGGCCGACCGACCAGAGCGGCCTCGTCGAGCGGTCAATCGCCTTCAAGACTGTTGACTGTGTCGAGGTTGAATACGAGCCCTCCGTACAGGCCGAGCACCTCGCGTTGCGTCCTTTTGCAGTGCGCTTAAGCGATGGTCGACGCCTGCTTTTCGCAACCGAGAAGCCTGCGGAGCGACTACGCTGGCTGAGCGAGCTCAAGTGCGTTTCACTCGATTTGTTTTTTTGCGCTGACAATTCCGAACTAAAGCGTCAAATCCGATCCAGGTCCTTGATCCCGACTCCGCACTTCTCGACCGCGCGTGGCGTCGGTAATCCGCACAGATTTGCTGTTACGGCGACTTCCGACTGGAGCTTGACACCGCCGGGTTCCTTCTTCTCCGAGACTCGAGGAACGGTACGGAGCTGGACGCGAGACAACGCCCGACCCCATCCCTCTCTGCCGTTGTCGGCTGCTCCTTCCGTCCCGAGTATTACGCAGCAGCCGTGGCGCCAAGCGGCTGGCGAGGACGACAGTGCCCGAAAGCTCCTCGACTTGGACCGCTCGTCAACGCGCAGCTCCGCGATGCGCCGCCTCGAACGCAGCGAGACTCCCCCGCCTCTCCCACCCAAGACGGCGAGGTACCTTGCGCATTCGCCAATTCCGGGTCCTTTCTCGAGAGAAAGGATGCCGCGCGCGACCTTCGGCCGCGATTCCACCGCCTCTACGCCTGTCCCGTCGTCATCGCTTCTGGAGGAGCTGCGGGAGCTGCTCGCCGTCCTCGAGGTGGATGACCTGCGGAAGAAGGCAAAGAGCTCGCGATACCAGCGTCTGCGCGAGCGTCTCGGGGCGTTCAAAGAGCGACTCGCGTCCGACAAGTCGAGCACGATGTCTCCCCACGATGCTCACCTCGCAGAGAAGGTGCGTTCAGGTCGCGAGCTCGGAGAAAAAGAGGCGCTGATCTTTCGGCCGATCAGGTAGAGTATCTGATGGCGGCGAACGATACGCTCTTGCGCAAACAAGAGCTACTCGAATCTGCTCTCGGCGACAAGGCCCGCGTGCTCGAAGCTGAGGAGAGAGAACTCAGTCGCCGAGTTGACGCATGCCTACGAGAACTCGCTCAAGCCGGTCGGCCTTCCCGCGAACGTTCAGTCCTCGGTCTCCCTCCTCAAGCCGACACCGCCACGCTGACCACCCGCGCCGGAGTGTACTCTGCGTCGGAGAGAGCTGCTTGGGACGCCGATCTCGAGCGCTTCAAGGTAAGGAGGTGAGCCATTGCCGCTAGCCGCATGACTGACCGCGCCTTTTTCTTGTTGGCAGGACGAGGCAGTCGAAGCGAAAAAGATGCTCGACGCTTCGGCCCACCACGCTTCATCGCCCGGAGGTGTCCCTGACCGTCAGCGCGAAACGGCAAATCGCAGACCGCAGAGCTACCCTGCCATACCGATTGCGCAAAACGCCTCGCGTGATCCGGTCGGGCTCTTCGCGGAAGATGATCTGCTGTCCGGTGCGCGCACGCTTCCGCCGCGCGATCCGTTCGCTGCAAGCGGAGTCGTACAGGCGCCTACTCCTCGGCCTCCTCCACTAGTGCGTGAAGATGGCTTGCTTGCTCGCTCCCGTGTCGCAAACTGACGAGACTTGATTGCCGCAGCGAGCCGATTCGATCCCGCGCCCGCGTGTCGTCGCTAGCTCGGCGACATCGCCCCCATCGGTCAGGTCATGGGCAGCCTCCGACATCAGTCGAGTTGAGCGGGTGTGTCCTTTCTCTCTCCTTCGCAACAGCCTCGAGACACGTCCTGACTGCCTCCCTGACCCGCTCTGGAGACGCTGAGAATGGTCCTCGAGAGCTTTGAAGCGCAAAGCGGTAGCAAGTCTTCTTCACTTTCTCGATAGCCCTGGCGATAACTCCTTACCAAGTCTCCTTCCACCTGTTCACAGCTCTCGCTGAGCAGCAGGCGCACCAGAATCGCATCTCGCAAGTTGTCGGCGAGCTTGCAAAGTGGGTGGCGGAGGACCGTTCCATCCGCGACCTACAATTCCGTGAGCTTGTCCACGCGATTGAAAGCGTGATTGAGCGCATCGGCGAGCTGCCGGGGCATATCTCCGCTCCGAACGACGCGTCCGGATACAGTCCGCCACCGCCGGCTCCGCTCAACCTCCCAACCGTCGACACCGACTCCGAGTCCCTCACGGGACAAGATGAAGGCGCAGCGGGGCTGAACACTATCGCTCACTCATCTCAACCTCGGAAGTGCGGAGGGATCATCAATCCTCAAAGCTCGTTCGCTCGCGCACAAGCGCAGGCGGGGGAAAAGCAGGAGAGCGGCGTCAAAGGACCTCGGATGCCCGTGTTCCGACTGTGGGGTCAGTCTGAGATACTTTCTGGACGCTGGGAAGGTCTACTGACGTCTTGACGCGGACAGGTGCCCCAGATCCCGTCGCTCGCCAGACTGCACAACGGGACCACTCCGACGGTGCCGATGCGGAGCAGGAAGGGGACGAGACCATCGGCGCCGACGCTGTCCGGCCCGTCATGGAGGCTTTGAAGCACGATGCACGGCTCGGACAAGCACTCGAGGCCATCGCCGCCGGATCTGGCGAGGATATCGATCCCGCCGCGATTTCGAGTGAGCTCGTCTTGTCGCTTTCCTGTGTGCCGTGATTGATCCGATTCTCCTCTCTACAGTGGCTGTGCTGGAAATCTTGGCAACCATGCGCGAGATTGCGAAAAAGCAGGACTCCCTCGAAGCCAAAGAGGCGGCGGAGAAAGCGCGCAATCACGGTTTGACCGACCGCGAAAAAGCCGAGCTCGAGACGAAACGAGCAGAGATTGCTCGCATCGAGACCCGCACTCTGATGAGCGAGGAACGAACGGCGCGTGAGTTCCCGTGCTGCTGAGTTCGACGCAACGTTCTGGCGGAGACTGATGCCAATTTCAATCGCAGGAATCAACGAGATGGTCGCCAAGCTTGCGGAGCGGACAGACAAGACAGACAGATTGCTTCAGGAGATTGCCAAGAACGTGCAAGACGGCAAGAAGACTCGGCTTGACCCTGCGCTTTCCGAAGAGGTCAAGAAGCTCTTGAGGTGCGCTACCGCTTGCTTCAGCTTTCTGATCCGCATCTGACGGCGTTTTTCTCCCTCTGCAGCGGTGTCCGAACCGGCGTAGACGAGCATGTCAAAGACTTTCGCGGTCAACTTACGACGGAGGTGAGTGTGTTTGTTGCGCGGGCGGGGGAGTGCGTGGCTGAAAAGATCTTGCTCGTCCTGCGCAGATACAGCGCATGTTCAAAGAGGTTGGTTTGCTCTTCCGCCTATACACTGACTGAAGCTGACGCAACCGGACTGCTTACAGGTGGGCAAATTGCGGGATGAGAAGAAGGCGCTTCAGAGCGACATTGCCGATCTGCTGGCGGTGCGTGGCGACTCCTCTCATTCTCTTCGAGATTTCGCGCTGATGATGTGCTCCGGAGGCAGTTTCAAGCCAAGCACGGTGGAAAGGTGGGCAGACTAGGGCTCATTGGTCCGGCAGCAGCACAATGCTGATTTGTGGACCTCTCTGGATGACCGACCCACGCATTGCCCACGCAGGTTCCGGCAGCGGCGGCTCCTTCAGAGACGTCAACACTCTCAGCGACATCTCCAAAGTCCGGCATGCCCACAACGGGGTTCTTTGGTCCGCGCTCGCCTGCGCCGTGACTCCTTCCTGTAGCTGCACTTTCACTCGGGCATCTTCTTTCCTGCTTGTACGCACCGTTTTCCTTTGTCTCGTCATCTTCATACCCCTCCCTCTCTCCGTATCTTTTCCGAAGTGCACAAATGGAGTTGCTGCTTGCAAGGTAGCGCAAACATGTAGCGCTCAAAGCACAGTGCATGGCGCGGAGAGTCTGCAAGCGTGACGTTCTGGTTCGCTAGTCTTGGAGACAGGAACAGGGCAACGGAACAACCTTTAAGTCATTTGAGCGAACTCGGAGAGCGGACAATAACTCAAAAGAGGAGGAAATGACATGCTTCTCGCAGCTTTGAAAGCCCGAGAGTCCGGCTCACGCGCTTGAACTGCAAGCTGATGCAATGCCACCAAAGGCACTTTGTCTGACCAGCCCACAGTCCTGAACTACTGCTTCAAAGCCCACGCCAGGCCGCCACCACGTTGCAGACCCGGGTAATACAACATATGTGTTATTTTTCCGCTTGTTCACATCGATGGCCGCGTGGCCCAATGGCAAGGCGTCTGACTACGATTCAGCGTATATCAGGAGACTCTGGGTTCGAGCCCCAGCGTGGTCACTTTTTTTTGGCCCCCTGGCCCACACTTATTTAGATCACTAGGGTCGCTTCCCATGCCCCCACATTCTGCAGTACGCACGTGTTGAAACATTGACAATATCTCCGCCGTACCAACTACCAGTGCCCCGAAATCTGCCGAGGAGCCCCGTGACCAAGCAAGACCCGGTCTACTGCGGCGTAGCAAGTATCTGGCAATGTAGAGCAGAACTCACTGGTCAACCATCATCCACGGGCAGCATTAGCGTAACCTTGTAACTTACACGTGCTCGTAGGTGGGTCCTGTCCCTCGGCCAACGATGTCGCGTAAGCGATCGCCATGTCCTGCACAATACACGATTAGCACGGTATGCCTGACAGACGAGCAACGACTCACAAACAAGACTGCCGGCTTGATCTTGACCATTATCCCTTTCTCGCCGGCTGACTGCATGAGGCTGCTCGGGTGCACGATCTCGAGGATGACGCTCAGGATCTCACCTTTCGCCGACACCGTAACGGTCTGCTCGTCAAAGCGGTTAGCCCTGTACAGGATACTGAATGTATTGATTACTTACCATTGTCAGCTCCTGCAGGCTCGTGTCCATACCCTGAATTCGGAAGTACACGTTGCCTCGCACGATTCCAGCCCCGCTCCTCCTGAAGGTGGATCCGCGCCCGACTTGCTCGACGATCTCCTGCACCGCACACGCCCCGACCTCGCCCATGACCAGAGTCACGCATGGTCCGTACTGGCCTGCTATCCTTTCGCGAAGCGCCGCCAGTGTCGGGGCCGTACTCGCCACGTGAAGGCGCGCGGCAAGCGGATCGCCTCGTTGCATACCAGGCGCAAGGAGGACGTGATTGTGTGAACGCGGTTGCGGCTTTTGTTCCGATACACGGTAAGCGAGCTGGTGTAGGTTCAGTAGTGAAACCTGCCGACGCAGATTGTCAGCGTGCGCGCAGGGACTCTGATTGCACACGGAGCGAACCTTCTGTGTGTTCAGCGAGGCGAACAGCACCGGAGATGCACCTCGCAGTAACTTCGCCGTCTCGGGCATCGGTTCTGAGTCCCAGGTCACGTTTCGGGGGAGTGTCCCTCGTTCGGGGATCGGAAATTAATGCAGCAGGGTTGTAATGGGCGCGGAGGGTGATCCAACACGCCTATTCCGACAAGAACGCAACGAGTTAGACCAACCCTTGCGGGGACGAGTAGCCCTGTCGCAGAGAGTTAGTCACTTACGACACGAATGTGATCCCTACCCCATTGCCGGCCAGCTCCTCGATCTCTTGTTTCGCAGCGATCGACGCCGTCTCGTACGCCTGTGATGTCTCGGTAGGCTCGACCTGGCGATTGAGAATTTCGTTGTGGAACGAGGCGACCGCTTCCGTCGTGTACCGTCCCGACTCCCTTCCCAGCCGTTCCAGCGCGGCGACGACTGCTGACGCTGGTATCCCTATGATCGGCGTCCTTGTCAGATGTACCGTCCCTTTTATGTTCTGCAGATGCAGCAGCGTACCCGTTGTTAACCGCATCCTGATCTTGCAGCGCTCGATGGGGAGAGTGTGTGTGCACAACGGCCGTCAGAGCTTCCGCCGCCGCGGAGAAAATATGTCAAGCTGGAGTCTTCGGACCGGCAAGGACCGGTCTGCACTGGTCTGCACAGCGTGCAACTAACGGATCTCGCCGATCAGCTCCTTGCCAAGGCGTGGTCAAGTCGCCTTCCGCGCACACGATGAGGCTGGCCACGTCAGCAGTTTCGGTCCAGAATTTGGCTCGTCTTATAACATGCTCCTGGTGTAGATCTCCTGGTAAGTACTCATAGCTGTGTAAGATATAGTTGTCCTGTGCAGTTTTTAGCTCACAAGGTCCACCAGAGAGCCTGCTCTGTGAGCTGATGGCTTTCGGCGATTCGTTCGATTTCAAATCGCTTTTCGCGCGGCGGTTTGAACCAGTGTTGGGCCCGTAAAGTAAGGTGTAAAGATGTAACATTACAATTACGGGTGTAATTACGGGTGTAATCTCTTCCCGAGGCTCTCAAATGTAAAATTATGTAAACATAGCCAACATGGTGGAATCGCTCTCTTATGCTTAAAATCGCATTTCCGCGACGAGGCGAGCTGTCTGGGACTGGACGTACGATCCCGGTGACGCGGACGACGCGGCCTCGGCGGCCGTCCTCCACTCCGAGATTTAGTAACCAAAACTCATTACAACCCTTCCTAGTCCTGAATTAGACTATTTCTATTCAAACAACTTTACATACACTTTACAGCTGTAATTACGGGTGTAAAGCACCCTCGGGCGATCAAGTTTACTCTTTACATTACGGTTACACTGTAATGATACAACACTGGTTTGAACCGCCATTTCAACCCACTTCCACGGCCTCCAATGGCTATGGGTGTATTTTTCCCTGGCTCTCCATACTAGACAGTAATTTCTGGTCTTGGTCAGAGCACCTCACGTGTCGCCGTTATCGAGATAGCGCTCAGAATTGCTTCCGCGCGGGTCTGATGGTGTGTGATCGAGCGCACTTGACCATCCCTTGTCCTTGCCCTATCTACGCCAGCAAGAAACTATGCCCAAGGTATCGGACAAGAGCGCGGCGCGCAAGGAGATCGTCATCTACGTCGGCGGCAAGCCCAGGGTCCGGGTTCCCGGTAGCAAGGCCAAGGGGGCTGATAAGGTAGCGGCTGCCCCTGTTCCGACACCCTTGCCTGCGGCCGTGACTGACAGTGTGTTGTATTTCACTTGCAGGATTACAAAGCAGTTGTGAAGGGTGTCCGCGGCATCATCTCGAAGGAGACAGATCCCCGGCTCCTCGCTGTCTGTCCTCTTAGGCACCCTCCTTCTGTTACTTCGCGTGCTGACTCGCAAACATCGGGTCCACAGTCGGCCGAATCAAAACTTGCGCCCTACGAACGGGCGTTGTGCGAAGCGCAACGGACTGGTGAGGCGGCGGAAGTCGGCGACCTCTTTGGACCCGCTTCGGTCTGTGCCATGTCTTCGAAACAAGTTTCGATCGAAGTTCTTCGAGCGAGGGTTGTGAGTCAGGTTGTGTTCTCGCCAACCGCGAGCGATACACACTCTGACTTGCTTGACTGCCACCAGGCAGCGGCTCGCGTCCGAGCCACGCAGAAGAACGACACGGGACCACCGCCGTCGGCTGAACCTGGGCACGCCGCTGCTGGGCGTGTGCAAGGAGAGCCTGCGGAATCGCGCGCGCTAAAGGAGGAGACGGTAAAGAACGCCGGCGGCTACAGCCACGTTGCCTCTGTGTGTATTCTGCGCGCATCTGGACCGCGTGCACATGGTGCGCAACTCTCTTTTCTCACTCCTTCTAAGTACTTGTCTCCACGCTAACGAAGCTGCCACCGAATTGCGGCGACGCGGTGGCAGGAAAGGGGAAAGGGGGATGGAGAGGGAACCTGGCGGGACCTTCGGTGCTGTCGTCCTGCTGCTCCTCCTCGTCGAGCGTGTTGCGCGCGCCTTCGTATTGGACGCCGACTCCGCTGCCGTCCGACCAGGTGTCGATCTCGTAGATGCGGGCACCCTCTTCGAGCCAACACCACCGCCCCAAATTGACACTTGCCAGGCGTGGGATCTGCGAAAGCAGATCCACGACGCCGCGCGACTCAAGGGAGAGATACTAGTCATCCATATAGTCCCCAACCCAAAGAACCGAGTTCTCAAACGAGACCTTCTTGATAAGCGTTCCTGCTAGGACGCCAAGGAGACGTTGCAGGACGGGATAGAAGAGGTCGACGTGGTGCATGGCGAGAGTCTGGAGAGGCGGCAAGAAGGGGAGGCTGTCGGTGTCGAAGCTCAAGCGGGCGATGTCTTCGCCATTGTGGTCAATGACGAGGTGGTGCGGGTGCCAAAGGGCGAAGAACAGAGGGAAGGCGATGTCGTGGTACCTCCGGCATTCGACAAACGTAAGCTTGAGGTTGGCGACGCCAGACAAGGCGGAAAGAAGGCAGAGGGACTCCGGGACGGCGTTGAAGGAGAAACGGGCCTCGAGAGTGCTTGTCGCGCGCAGTGGAAGGCTTCTGCAGGTAGCGTGACGGCCTCCGGAACAAGATGACGCACCGAGGCCGACCACGAGTTTGTCGTATTCGGCAGGATACCCAGAAAGGGCCATCGCGCCGGCGACGTGGAAGAGCGCGTTGTTGCCGAGGGTCTTGAGTGAGCCGCACATGAGGATGACCGGCACCGGTTTGAGATGTAGCGTTCCGATGGACGGCAGAGGCATGCCTTGGAATGCTCGGCAACGAATGAATCGTTCGCGCACGTGGACGAGGTCGGACGTCGCCGGTCCCGAGTCGGCGAGGAACAGGATGTCCTTGAGGTTCGGGCAGGACCGAAGGAAGCAACCGCAGATCTTGTAGTACGTCAAAAGTCGGGCGGTGGCAAGCAGCCAACTCTGAACAACGTCCAAGGGATGCTGTCCGACTTGCACAACGAGAGGCAGAGCCAGCGCAACAAGGACGAGCAGGACGTCGCGGATGACCGCCGTCGTGGGCGCGTTCGCGACCAGAACGTGCAGGCCGTGGCACATAGCGGTGGCGTCAGTTCCGAGGGACGAGCTGTAGATCGAGACCGTCGCGGTCGCGAGCTGCCGTGTGACTTCGTTCGAGACGAAGGGCCGTCCATCCGTGTCGGCGACGAAGCAACGGTCGAAAGGAAGGAGCGTAGGGAGCAAGGACATGGAGGTAACGGCTTCGGCGACGACGGGAGAGGAGTCGAACAGTTGCGAAAACGTGTCCAGTTGCCACAGCCGAGTCGTCCATCCTTGTTCGGTCGAGATGAGGCCGAGTGCGTTCTTGCGAAGGTAGCGGATGAGCGGGGCAAAAGCTGTGCTTGTATGGAGACTCTGGGTTCGAGCCCCAGCGTGGTCAATTTCTTTTGCCATTCGGTCGAGTGCTTGCAGATCCCCGGGCATCCTTTTGCTTTGGCCAATGCTTTAGGCATTGCACATTGAAGCTTACTTCAAGAGTGCAGCGCACAGAATTCCTCAAAAGCAGCTTCAGCCGACACTCCTCACTGCCTTGTTCGCTCGGGGTGGCGAAGAGGTTTTGGTTCAGCGCTTAGCGCTTACGGACAGAGGCAAAGAAGAGACATGCAGTACTGAATGGCAAGCTCTCATTTATGCTGGCATTCAGCTGCAGTTTGCATGGTGGAGGATAGAGGCGCACATGCCACCTCTCGCGCTTTGGGGGCCTGCGCTTGATTTCTGAACTTGCTCGTCATTCTTCATGGGATTCCCAGCTGGGTCATTCTCTTTCTAACCGTAGCGGGATTGTCGCAACAGGCAGAGCACATCGGGCAAGAATGTGTGAAGCTACTTTATTGGCTGTGCGCAAGAGGGCCTCGGGCAAGTGTCTGCTGTCATATTTGCCAACTGTCCCACCCGGCAGCTCCATATGGCCATACTCCTGAGTCTCTCTTTTCCTTCTGCCCGCTCTGCAAAGTTCACAAGCATTTGGCTTTGAACACATACATAGCAATAAAGCATTCAGAGCACCAGATGGCAGTGGCGAATGGGCGCATCTTCAGATTGGTGATGTATATATTGTTGATTACAAAAAACAGCATCAACAAGGTGTTTTGGCCGAGCGGTCTAAGGCGCTAGCTTAAGGTTCTCTGTAACCCGCTAGTCCGAAAGGGCGTGAGTTCGAATCTCACAGACATCAGAATCTTTTTGCGGCTTCTCTCTTTTTTGGACAGAAACCACACTCTTTTGCCGCACCCGGTGTCCGCTCAGGGATGCTTCCTGCTCTTCGAGAGTGGGGAGAAAGCACCTTTGGCCAATGCCGCTCTCAAGTCCCCGTGCGCCTGGCAGTTGCTGGCAGAACAAACAGCTTCAAAAACGGTTCGCAGCAAATGTCGCCACTACAAAACACCAGCCTCCTTCATCTTGTTGACAATGTCATCAACAGATTCCACCTGGCAGGTTCAAAGGAGTCAGGATGTGAAACTTGCAGAGAAAATTGTGGAAAGGCGCCGTGAGGAGGTTCCTGCTCACCTTAGCTCCACCTTGCCTCGCAGGCGGGGCCGCAACATTGACAGACTCGAGCCGCGGCGCAAGGTCGGCACCAAGATCCGCCGCCTTGAGCTTCTGGAGCGGCTTCTTCTTTGCCTGCACACGAAGAGAAAGTCCGTCGATCAGGCTGGCTCGTCGCAAGCGGACGTCACGGAAGGGAACCACGAGAGAGGCGCGCGTACCTTCATGATGTTGGGCAAGCTGGCATACCGCGGCTGGTTCAGCCGCAGATCGGTCGTAATGACGGCCGGCAGCGACATCTTGAGAGTCTCCAGCCCTCCGTCGATTTCTCGCGAGACCGTCACCGTATTGGCTGCGGTGTCGAGGTCGACCTTGCTCGCAAAGTTGGCCTGCGGCCACGAAAGCATGCCGGCCAACATCCCACCGACTTGACTGGAATCGTCGTCGATCGCCTGTTTGCCCATGAGGACGATGTCGGGCTTTTCGCGGCCGACAATCTCCTTCAGGGCACGCGCGACAGCGAGCGGCTCGACAACGTCATCTTCCGCCGTTTCGACGTGGATCGCGTCGTCGGCGCCCATGGCCAGCGCCGTGCGCAGGACCTCGGAAGCCTTTGCCGGACCGATGCTGACCACCGTGATTTTTTCGATCGCTTCTTTGGCCTTCTCGCGCAGTCTGACGGCTTCCTCGACGGCTGTTCGAGTGTCATCAAGTCAGCAGCGGCTCCCCGCGAGGCCCAAGGTGCGCAAACCCTACCGATCTCGTCAAAGGGGTTCTGCTCGCGTCAAGGAACGACATCAGCCTGGTGCGGTCGAGTCTCATAGGTCGGCGGCCTGTGGACATACCATCGAGTGCTTGACTCCCTTGGTCTCGACGCCTTTAGGGCCAACGCGGATCTTGACAGCATCTGTGTGCGGAGTGCCGACGAGTGTCAAGGACCGAATGGAACCAGCCGGCGGTGCAAGCCAGACGTACAGTCGACGGTGCGCTTGACCGGCACGAGCAGCTTGAGCCAGGAAGGAGCAGTAGGACGCATGGTTGAAGGTGACAATGGCGCGGATCTCAGGGGGGGCGAGTACTGCGCGGGCAAAGGTGGAGCGGCAACTCGCCCTCGACCGTCGGCCACCCGTCGCGATCGGGTCGCCGGCGACTCGGTCTTTCCCGCCTCGCGATGTCGCGGGCAGCCCAACAAGCACACAGAAGTCCACACATGTCACCTTTACCTTACGGAACAGAACCGGCCGCAGGGACTATCGGATTTCAATATCCGGCTGCATTACAACTATCTCGAACTAGCTGCAGACTGCACGAGCGCGGGCTGTTCCGCGCGACATGACTAGAGTGTGCGCGAATGCCTCTCCGTTCAGGTCATCCTACGCGCGAGACGCTCACGTACCACAGGTACCGGCTGAAGGTGACGAAGAGCGTTCGGAACCATCTCGCTTGGCTTTGGTGTGCATGGAACGACGCCCGCGTCAGTCGGTACTGGCTGATCGAGTTGACAAAGACGGCGGCGTCTTCGCGTCGCGTGTTGACGAGGGTCTGCCGAAGCACAACGAATGGTAGGAGGAAGACGGATGTGAATTTGGCGAAAATGCTGGTCGAGTCGACTGCGTAGATGGGCGGATATTCCCCGGTCTGCGCGGCAGCCCTGTCGCACATAAAAACATGTGCATGAGAGGCAGTTTCTCGGCCTGTCAACCGCAGTGGGCGGAGGAGCAGCAGAAAATGCATCGCCTACCGCATTGCCGAGCCGATTGCTCGATGATTGACGTGACCGGACACACCGTACGCGTCAAAGGTGACGATCTGATTTGCCAAGGGATGTCAGCCATGCTCGCCGCGGAGCGAGAAGGGGATCCACAGACCGCGTCAGGCTGCCAGGCAGCAATCCATCTTTGCAATTGTGCGTGAATTTCGGCCGCCTCCCACCATACTCCGGGCTCGTCTTGCAAGTGACTGTGAGCAGGTGATAATCAGAACCAAGACATCCAGAGAGAGAGAGACAGAGGGAGAGAGCGAGCGACGCAGCCGCGCGTACGGGACGTCAAGCGCAACACATCGATCGGAGGAGATTCCCAGCCTCGCACACGATAGCTCCAATTCTCCGATGCGTTCACTCCCGAGCCCCTCGTGGTTGCCTGACATGCAAAGAGCTGTGAGCCGCCTGGTCCTCTGCAACTTGCGCAGCCGCAGCCTCTCTCTCACCGGTGGATAGACACAGTAGAGCGCCGCGCCTTGGCTTTTGCTGGAGCAGGTTGAGGATGGTAGGCGCGAAGAAGAAAGATTCGTCGTCGGCTATGGCCGCGCGTGTCGGTCAGTCATGCATGTCCCTCCCTGTACCGCCGTCTGAGTATCGACCTCCCGTGCCAACTCACGATGGGCTGTGACCCAAAGCACGTTCTCCGAACGTTCCAATTCCGCGGGGAGAGGCAGAGCCGGGAGATAGTCTTTCGCGATCGTCGCGAGCAGAACCACGAGCATGTAGGTTGAAAGTGCTCGGGTCCAGTAGCGGGACATCCGCCGTTTGGAGAAGAGCATCGCGGCGAACGCGCCGGAGAGCGAAGACCGGGGAGCGTGTAAAGCAGAGAGTCCGGCTTGGGACCGCTATGTCGATCCCGTATAGGCAAGCATGGGCAGCTGAGCGAGTGTCTGGCCGCGAAGCGAGAAGCGCCGACCTCGCATCGACGCGCGGAACGTGAAGGCGATCGCGCACGCAGACCAGAGTTCGTCTCCCGCTTTCGCAGCTCCCTAGGCAGACCTCGAGCCGCCACTGCGACCATGCTGGACTTTTTGAACGAGAGCCTCAAGGGCCGATGCCTCTTCGCCATCCCGAAGAAGGGTGATTTCCCTCCCTCTGCTCTCTTTCATTCACGCACCGGGATAGCAGGCGACTGATCAGACTCGGACGTGCGGGCACATAGGACGGCTCTACGAGAAGTGTCTTCAGCTTCTTGCAGGTGCGCACACGATATCGGCCAGACTCTCGACCCACTCACTCGCGCTGACTCCTTATGAGCGGCGATGCAGGCGCCGACATCCAATTCACTCGCTCCCACCGCCTGGACGTATGCCTCGTCCGCAACCACAACATGGCGCTGTATGTGTCGATGCCCGCACCTGCCCTGTGATCGCTGCCCTCGTCACGTCTCTCCCTGACACCGCTCGCCGACAGCGTCTTCTTGCCCGCGGCCGACATCCCTCGTTTCGTCGGAGAGGGCAACGTGCACTTTGGTATCACCGGACAAGACATGGTCGCGGAAGCCGACGTCAATGGCCTCGTTTCCGAGGTCCTGCCGCTCGAATTCGGCAAATGCAAACTCCAGGTCCAAGTCCCGGAACGTGGACCGATCGCGTCCGTCCAAGATCTCGTCGGCAAGAAGGTCGTGACGAGCTTCGAGGTCCTCGCCGGACGCTACTTTGCCGACCTCGACGAGAAAGCGGGCAAGGCGAGGGGCAGCACCAAGATCGAGTACATCGGCGGCAGCGTCGAAGCTGCATGCGCCCTTGGTCTCGCGGATGGCATCGGTCAGTCTGTACACACTGTCGCCGCCCCGAAAGCCGAAAGCTGACGGTACACCCTTGACCCACTATGCGTTTCCTTCCGTCCACTAGTCGACCTCGTCGGTAAGCTTCTCTTCTTGGAGATGACTGCGAGCGCCCCGGCGTATCACTGAGGCTCGTCCCTCTACCGCAGAGTCCGGAGAAACGATGCGGGCTGCTGGTCTGCACGCCATCGAGACGGTGCTTGTTTCCCAAGCGGTGCTCATCCGCTCCAACAAGCCCGCCAACGAGCACGATCCGCTCATCGAGCGCATCACCTCGCGTATCGCTGGAGTCGTGGCCGCCGGCAAGTACGTCTTGTGCAACTACAACATCCCGCGGAAGGTGGTCGCCGAAGCGACCCGCGTGACGCCGGGTCGACGGGCAGCCACGGTTTCGCCGCTGGACGACCCGGAATGGGTCGCGGTGAGCAGCATGGTCTTGAAGGCAGAGGTGGCGGATGTGATGGACAAGCTCCAAGTAAGATCTCTTCTCCGCTCTCGCGCGTCTCGTTCAGCCGAGTTTGCGGTTCCTGACCTCGGATCCAATCTTGATTCCTTCCTCGCACGGCAGGCGGTCGGAGCCTCGGATATCCTCGTGATTGGCCTGACAAACTGCCGCGTATAAAGCGGCTACGCGTATCGGACTGCAATATAGAGATAGAACTCGATTCGCACGCATCAGACTCGTCAGAATCGCGATTGGCAACAAACGAAAACGCAGCGGGAAGAATGGACAACATCAAAAGCTCAGTCGGAACACAGGGTAAAGAGGCTAACTACGGGATAAGATGAAAAGCTGGCTTTTAGACTGTTGTGCCGTGAGGGCAGAGCGAGTCCGTCAGAGAAGCCCGGAGACGCGCTTGGCAATGCAATGTCAGGCGGAGACGTACTTTGGAAGACCGAATCGCGGTAGACCAGCGTGTTCCGACCTTCTTCCGAGCGCAGGATTTCTGCGATCTACAACGCGTGATGAGGGCCAATGAGTACCGTTCTTGATTCGGGAAGGTGAAGGGATCAGCTCACCTCGGGATCGGGCTTCAGGCCCAACTTTTCCGCGCGCTCCCAGCGCTCGAGCCGGCTGTCAGGATGATCATCAGTATGCGGATTCCGTGTGAAGGCGATAGCGTCTGCGACGCACGTCATTCGACTGCAGGGTCCAAATTCTTCGTTCGCGTCAAAGACTCGGAGGATGACCTCGATATCGTCCATGCCGTCGCGGTGAACTGCGCAAGAAGCCACGAGACATCAGTCACATGCGGTCCGTATGGAGTCGAAAGAAAGGCGGTAATCGAGCACTTACTGGGCGTGCCCATCTCGCGCAGCGCCTTTCTGTAGAGGCTCGGGTAGAGCCCAGCGAGTTCCGACTTGGCGGCAGCCTTGCTGGTCGATGCGGTGGCCTTCTTTTTCGGCTCCACGGAGTTCCCACTCTGCTTTTGAGCGGTTGCTGCCCCGCCTTTCTTGGTGCTGGTGAAGCCCAGCGAGGCTTTGGCCGCCGGAGGCTTCGCCGCGGAAGATCTCGCTTTGGGGGCCATGCTGACTTTGCCGACGAGTGATCAGAACTGTGGAGCGGAAACCATAAGTCGCATCAGTGCGTGTCATCCCGGGTGCAGGTGGATCCCGCGAGGAAGAAGGGCGGCAAACCCGCTGGCGAGAGGAGGAGGACGAGCGGCCGGTCTCGTCACCCTCGCCTGTCCCAATACTCACGTTGGCGTGGACTGCGTTATTGCTCTTGGACGTGTGGACAGTGCCTTTCCACGACGTAGACGATGGGCAGACGAGCGTCAAGCGAGCTCCTGTGGAGGACGTCATTCGTCAGAGTCGCTGGCGGCGCCGTCGTATCCTGCGCGCCACATACACGCCCGTGCTGGAAAAGATCTAGACGAATCAGACTTACCGGGTCTTTGGATGGAGGAAGCGAGTTCACGCAGTTGGGCGAAAGGGGCGATGGTTCAACATAGGTCCTCGATCATTTATTGCCTCCATCGCGAGGTGGCACTTTTCCAATATCGCACAGACGATATGGATAAAGACAGAGAGGCATTGCAGCGAAATTGTACGACAAAGAATGGTATGTATAGACTGACACTCGTTCGGAGCCGAGGAAGAAGAAAATATGTGTCACTTGGCCAGAATGGAACTCACGAGCTCATCGAGCGGCGCCAACTCTTTCTTGTCGACGAGCTTGAACTGCTCGTAGGGCACGTTGTCAGTACAATCAGTCTGAGCCACTCGCAGGAGGTAAGCGCACCTCGTCGAGAAAGAGTACGAAATGGTGGAACGACGTGTTGAGGTGGGCTATTCGATTGCCACCAGGGAGCGTGTCAGCGCCCGCACTGCGTCACAGACTAGAGTTTGCGCCGTCGACGCCGCCGGACATACCTTCGATACTGAGAGCACACAGCTGTGCAAAGTGGTGGTTGTACAGGTGGGCGTAGACCCGGAAGAGGCGGCGGTTGATCGACTTGACCGTGGAGAGAAAGTCCTTCGGAAAAGGAGCGCCTGCGAGCCCGTGCACAGAAAGGACGGCTAGCGTCAGTGTCTTTGACACGTCATAGGAGCATGCTAATCCAAGCTCACCCATTTGGCTCGGAAAAATGCCCTCGTCGTCCAGCATGCCTTGCACCCAAGTCATCAAATGGTCCACATATTCTGCCCATGACCCACGATACGTCAGCTTGCACTTATCGCCTTCCAGCTCCGGCCAGCTTATCAAGCGGGAGAGGTAAGCGAGGGCAGAGGCTCACCCGGTGCAGACATCTTTGTCGGCTTCCGGAAGCGAACCCCGTCCTGCCAATGGTATTCGAAGCGAGACCCCGCGCTCATGACAGGACACTCCTGAGGCGTGCAGAACTCGGTGATGCAGCCGTACTGCATTTGCGCCATACCGCGTCAAACCGAGCGCTGGGATGCACGCAGAGCCTCAGCCAAGTTCCCCCCGAACTTACAAGCATGTTGAGCTGGTTGAAAAAGTCGACCGCTGCTCCGTCGCGTGTCAGAGAGACGTATGAGCTTGCCTCGGTTGTCGTGGGAGCGAGGGGCTGCGGAGACAGGATGGACTTACTGTTGACTGCGAGCCATTCGTTCAAATCTTCCCCCTCCGGCAGGACCACCGCGAGGCGCAGATTGCCGGAACCGAGTCTGTAGCATACGTGTCCCATTAGACTCATGCAGGCGCGTCAACGGGAGCGAGGCCTTTCGCGTGGCAGCGTACATTGCCTCTGCATACCTAGCAAAAGTACAGCATCGCGTTTGCGGTCAGCGTTGACGGACCCCTTTCGCAGAGCGCACTTGCACGTCTGCACTCACTTCTTCAGCTGGTAGGCACGCGTTCCGCTGTCACCGGTTCGACGAGGCTTGAAGGCACGAGCCTTGCCGCTGGATGCGGATGTCGGGCAACGGTGGGGAAGGGTGAGCCCGATGTCGCGCTCGTCTGGAGTATCGGCGCGGAGCACAGTCCGGTCGGGAGCCGGAACGTACCCAAGAAAGCTCATGGACGTGTCCGAATCACAGGGCGTCGGTGACGGCAGAGCGCGAAAGACGGACGCGCCCAAGATCGCTCAACACGACTCTTGCTCTCCGACTTCACTTGCTCGATGCGTCGGCGCTCGACGTACACAGCCCCAGGCGACGATGCACCAGACGGGGACCATGCTGCGGTTCTTGACGAGACCGGTCCGTCCGCGCCCCTTGCGCATGCCGAGGGACCTTTCCTCGCCGGAGGCGCTGTTGGCTCACACGCTCCGTCTCTCTGGCCTCGCACACGCTATCAGAACAAGACGCTGTAGTCTCCAATCTCCTGCGAGAGGCTACTCAGGCTCGCCAGCTATACCTTCTGATAGCCGTCTTGCTCAATCTCGCCGCCACATTGTACGTCACCCCTCCGGTCCACTTCGTACACCCCGGACAAGCGTATTGACTTTTCGATCTGGATGCATCGAATAGTGTACCACTTAACGCACCGTCGCCGGTTCTCGCCGTTGCAGCCCGACTCTCCTCACTTTGCACGGCTGCTCGCTTCGCCCTCACCGTCCTCAACTACAACAACAAGCCTTGCGACCGCCCGTCAATCGACGCCATCCTCGCCGTCGCTCCGGCCATGAATTTGCTGCGCACTGTATACTCGAACGGTGCCGATCGCGCAAGTCTTGTCTGTGCGGTTCCGAATGTCTGTCACTTTGCAGGCGTCCTCTTCGCACGACAGGGCGAAAGCCTGGTCCGGGACGCGCGTGGACTCGAACACCTCAAGTACGCAGCACCAGGGGCATGATAGTAGACCTCTTCTCGCTTGGAATGCAGGAGAAAACACCGTGTCAATTTTCTGCTTGTGAAGATTGAAAGCCCGCAATTTCACGCTCGACATTTCAGACGGAGCTCAGGTTCCGCCGTGCACCTCGTCCGTCACGCTTAACATGCAGTTTGAAGATGCCGACGAGTCTGGCGCCGTCGCTGCGAAGACTGCATCTACACAAGATCTCGCCTCTGCGCTACAGGCTCCTCGACCGGTAGCAGGCCCCTTCCTCGATGAGCAGCTCTCGGACTCGATGCCGGAGGACGACGACGACGACGAGGACGAAGACTCGGATGAATACTACGAAGGACAAGCCGATGACGATCTCGACAGCGGACTGCATGCCGTCATGGACCAGGATTGGGCGGACGCTGCTGGCGGTAAGCAATGCACCGCCTCCTCATGCGAGGTGAGGTGGGCGCGCTGACGCCTGCAGGCACCGTTTCCGACTGCAGACTTTACCAAGCGTTACAACAGGATGAAACAGCAAGTCCTCGTCGTGCACGGCAGTTCGGGCGGGCGGGTGTCTGGACCAGAGACGGGAAAATCGGCCAGTTCAGCTCGAGCGGGCGGAGTCTTGCCGGCGGTCAATCGCAGCCGGCGGCAGCCAGCGGCCGCATCCGGGACAGCAGACGGCGCGAAACCAGGCGAGAAGGCGCCCGTCCATGGCGACAAAGTCACCGACCAGTTGTCCCTCTATTCGCGTTTCGCGTCTCGTCTGCAGCTCGACCCGCTGTACCAGTCCGGAACCGCCACGCGCAAAGGTGGCTCCGAGAAGATCCTGGTCAAGGACAAGAGCGACCGCGCGACGAACGAACAGGTGCTCGACCCGCGGACTCGCTTGATCCTGTTCAAGATGATCGGGCGCGGCGTCGTGGAGCGGATCGACGGCTGCGTGTCGACCGGTAAAGAGGCGAATGTCTACCACGCGATCTCGCCAGAGGGCAAGCATATCGCCCTCAAGATCTTCAAGACCTCGATCCTCGTCTTCAAGGATCGCGACCGCTACGTAACCGGCGAGTTCCGCTTCAAATCCGGTTACGCTCGCAGCAACCCTCGCAAGATGGTCCGCCTGTGGGCCGAGAAGGAGCTGCGAAATCTGAGGCGCATGCGAAGTGCTGGGGTACGCGTTCCGGAGGCGATCGAGGTGCGAGAGAACGTCCTCGTCATGGACTTTGTCGGACAAGACGAATGGCAGTGCGTAACGGCCGTCTTCTTCTGGTCTCTGTGCGCTTTGTCCTGACACTCGCATGCGAGCAGGGCCTCCCCTCGACTCAAAGATGCGGAGGTACAGCCCGACGATCTGCCGAGGTTGTATATCGAGATTGTCGTCATCCTGCGTGCCATCTTCCACCGGTGCCGATTGGTGCACGCAGACTTTAGCGAATACAACATCCTGTGAGTCACATGTGGGCGCTTACCAGGGTATCGATACTGACGAGCTGTCGCGCCTGCAGTTACCACGATGGGCACCTTTGGGTCATCGACGTTTCGCAGTCGATCGAACACGAACATCCCGCTGCCTTCGATTTCTTGCGCTCGGATATTCAGAACGCCGAAGACTTCTTCGCGAGGCGAGGGGTGAGAACCCTCGGTTTGCGACGAACGTTCAATCTCGTGACGCGAGACTCGTGGGTCAGCGGCCGCGACGAGACCGATGACGACGTCACCGAGGAGGTGAAACGTCTCCTCGCAGAGGAGGAACAAGAAGCAGCTGCGCCGAGTGGACGACAGCCGGATCCTTTGACGGAACGTGGAGGGGACCGGTCCGCCTCGGACGAAGCCGTGTTCGCACAGTCGTACATTCCGCGTACGCTCGATCAAGTGTACGACGTCGAACGCGACGTTGCACGTGTGCTCCGCGGAGAAGGCTCGGATCTCATCTACGCCGACCTTACCGGCGTGGCCAGCGTTCAGAAGGCACAACAAGACCGTTCGCTTCCAGCAGTGGCGGAAGGCGACGATGCGCCAGAGGGGGTAAGGGAGAGCGGGCCCAAAGGCGAAGACGAGTCTTCCGACGATACCGAGGGCTCAGACGGCTCGGACAGCGACGATCAAGAGGATGCAGACGGCGTGCGACGGCCTCGAGGTAAAAAGTTTGAGGACAAGGACGAGAAAAAGGTTTGCCTGTCTGTTTTTCTTTGAAGCACGTTGCTCGAATACTGACAGTCAGCGTGCGACATACAGGCGAGACGTCAAGAAGTCAAGGAGAAAGCTCGCGAGAAGCGCGCGACGAAGATGAAGAAGGGCGAGAAAGCGCGCCGGATCAAGAAGTCGAGCGGGAAGCGATGAGAAGTATCCGAGGGATCGACGCCGACGTTCAGGCCCCGTAATCATCGATTGTTGTGTATTTTCCTCGCAAGACCTGCATGCCATCCCCACGGCTTCCCTCCGCCGGAAAGCCACTCGCGAAACATAGGAGAACGTTCGGGATGCATAGTGGCACAACAAGCAAAGACTACCACGTCAGGCGAGCAGGAAGCCGCGGATCGAGATCAAGGGTGTGAGGACCTGCGTCGGGACTTGCTTCGACGTGCTGTCGATACTCGACGTGTCGTCCTCGGTCATGTCGCCCTCGACTGCGCCCAACACGCTCTCAGGCACGCCGGATGGCATCTGTGAGCTGCGTCGACGCAGGCGAGTAGGCGTGTCATGGGCGAAGTAGGAGTCGTCGTCTTCTGGCGGCCCCTCATTGGCCCGTCCGGCGACGAGTTCGCGCGACGCTCGGGCGATCTTGCGAGCGAGGCTCGGCGACAACGGCGCGTCAAAGAGTTCGAGAACGAACCGGCGGGACGTCAGGCGGAACTGATGCTCGGAAAGCATCTGCATCGCTCGGCGCATCATGACGGGGGAGGCGAACTCGGCGGGGTGCCGCATCTTCAACTTGCTGAGCGCTCGCGATGATTTGCTCGCCAAGATGTGATTCGAGAGGTTGGCCAGCGAGATGAGGATCTCGCGCTGCAGACTCGACCGGGCAGGGGTGAACTCGAGGGACAACGGAGCTTCGACGTATGGACTGTCCCAAAGCGGAGTCTGTAGAGACCGTGGACCGTCAGTGCAAGGAACGTTCTCAAGCGTGGCTAAGAGACTCACGGCAATGTAGTCGGCAAGGTAGGTTGGCACGCAGAGGCCGACCGGTCTGCTGTACAAATCAAAGACGCTCTCCCAGCCGAGCTCGTCGAGGATCTCCGCACCTTCTTCGGTGCTCGTCAAGAGGCAGAGGGCAAATGTAGCCGTTCTGCGCAACGGATACGAGTCAGCGGCGGCGACAATAGACGCGTCCTTTTCCCGATCCCCACCTACCCTCGTAACGAGAACACCGGCGAGAATGCCGCAATCTGGACAATCTGAGTCAAGAGGTCGTACTCGTCGAGCAGAAGTAATCCGGGCGACGAAGATCCGATGTGCCCCTGCCAACAAGAGTCGAGTCAGTGTTTCGTCATAACTTCTGTTGGCGTGACAAGCGGACTCACGAGAGCCCAGAGGACGGCCTTGAGCATGACCACGTAGTCCGCGTCGAGGTCAGAGTCTTCGTGCAGCGAGACGATCGCGGCAAAGTCCTCGAGATGACCAGCTGCGCGCAGGTATTTGCATCCTTCCTCGGTGCGTACGAGCTCGCCGTAAAAATGCGGTGGAGGATGCCCATCGAAACTGTGAGCGGCAGGGTGTTAGTTAGGCCTCGACTTGTTGTTGAGATGCTCGACAGCTGCATGCATGACTGACTGTCGTTCCGACGAGAGCTCGTCCCCGGAAAAGGTAGCGGCTAAGGCCAACTCGACGTCGACCATATATTGGAGATTGAGTTCCTGTCGGGGAAGTAGCATACAGAAGTGAGCAGCCTGGTGAGGCCTTTGCGATGGCTCCGTATCCTCGTACCTCGAACCACGTGTGCAGCTCTTGTTGGATGAAGTCGAGAGAACTGAGATAACGAACTCCGGCGGTCGTGGACAGGAACCTGTTCCCCCGCCGAGGCGTCAGCAGTTTGCACGCGGTTCGATGGAGTGCTCGTGCAGCGCATGATCAGTTACTGACCTCGTCATGAGGCCGGAGCCGAGGTCGCCGACAAGTTCGAGCGCCGGTTGCAAGGCCAAAACTTGATCGAGTGTATGTTCGTCTTGGCAGATGCGCTCGAGCACCCCCACCACAGTTCGAACGATCTCGGGAGCTGAATCATACAGCTGCTGGACGAGCAGGCGCACGACCCAGTCTGGAGCGCCTCCGTCGCCGAGTCGAGACGGTACAGGCGAGAGGAGCGTCTCCAAGTGCCGTGTCGCAACCAGGCGGATGTGCTAAACGGGCGACATTCCGTCAGCAATCTCGTGTGCATCGAAATAGATACGGTAGGAGATGCTATCGTACCTTGAAGCTCGATGTCAACGCTCGTCCCAAGAAAACACGAGCATGGCCATCCCTGCGATCTCAAAACTCAGCACCGCCCTTGGGAAAGAGAGGAAAAGCAAGCGCGAGCTGACAGTGTGTAGTCGAGATTCTGGATAACGAGCACAACGAGGTCGTCTCGATTTCGCAACTCGGCTATGCGGTGTATGGCGGTAAAGATTTTGGCCTGGTCGAGCAGCCTAAAAGAATTGGCGCACGAGAGAGTGAGCAGCCGTCCGCCTTGCGTAAAAGAGCGGCATATCGTACCTCAACCCCTTCTCCGTCCGACTGAGAGCCCCGAGCAGTTTGAAGTAATCGCGCGTGAGAGTTCGTTCGACGCGGAGAACCGAGAACACACTCTCGACCCCTGACGCAGTAGGTACCTGCGGACCGGAGATTTGGTCAGCAGAGAAAAAAGGAACGCCGAGCCGCACCACAGCAGGCCTACAGTCTCGATCTGAAATAAAGACTCTGCGATCTGGCGGAGCATTTGGTCTTCTGCGAGGTACTCGTAGCCCTCCGGGGTCTGGAGCAAGGTCTCGAGTAAGGTGCACGCCAAACGAGTCCATTGTTCGTTACTCTGTAGGCATCCCTGATCAGATCGAGGTTTATGAGCAAAGAGTGCACGGAATCTCACCTTTGTGCGAGGCATGTCACTGTATCGTAGACTATAAGGGTGAAAGAATCCGAGCAGCCGCGACATGAATTTCGTCGCCTTTGTCGCCTCTTCCAAGCGCCTCGGATCGCGCAGTGGGCCTTCAACGAGGTCGAGCAGGATGTCGCACCTCCAGGGGACTTCGGACCGGGTCGAGAGAACCTCGCTCTCGAGGAGAAGATTGCGGAACGTGATGTCGTCGACTCGGGAAGCTGCGTTCCGACGGGCTGCCGCAACACGCTGCCGCTGTGATGCAGCCATCTGCAAGGAAATCTGGGACCCAGACTCGCTGTAGAGGCAACGGCTTTAGCACTCGCTCGAGTTCCTGACGAAACTTCCGGAGTTACGTACGCGAAGCTGCGCGGCAAGCGGGTACCGGGATCGCGACGCCGGCTGGCATCGACGGACGAGATTGTAGAGCTCGCGAAACGGCGCGCGTCGCTTGTATCGAAGGAAAGAGTGAGGGCGACGAGCTTCGGCAGCGCCTGTTTGCGTGACGGTCAACGACGATTCGAGGACAACCTGGTCTTCCAGCAAGAGGTATATGTACTTGTAGTCGGATAGCATGCGCCGGCGGCAACACTCGCTCGGCAAGACTGCACACGGTAGCAATCAGACGCGAAACTTTTGATGCCGTCGCAGCGTCCTGCTGATCCGTCGCCAAGGTCGCCAAAGCCTGTCGACGGAAGCGCGATCAGCACGCGGTCAGACAATGGTTCGTCCAAGATCATCTCACGTCGGCAAGTCCGGCCTCGGCAAAGACGAGCAACAGGATGGCCAAGTACTGATCGACGAGGTTGCACCTTCTAGGTGCCATCTGATCCTCGGCCTGTTTGGTCGCTCGCGTCGAGCCTGCTGCGCGCCGAGAAGGATCAGCGATCACGCCCGCAGCGGCTTTGTACTGCAGAGCGAATACTCTGCGAGACAACTGCGTACTGCTGATCGTCCTGCATCGGACGCTGAAGACGTCGAGTAACATGTCGAGCAGGACACCCTGTTTCGGAGGGAGCGTCGTCAGCCGTCAGCCCACTTGGCCGGGAGGACGGGGTTTTGTCATCCGACGGACGCGGATACCGGGAGACTGGTTCGACAAAGAGTCGACCAGCGACGTGACCGCCTGCCTTCCGTTGATGTTGAGGTAGAAGAGACCTGGGCGTGCGGAGGAGCAATCGCTGTCAAGAGACAATGTCGCAACTTTGCCAAACCCGGTCGTAGCTCACCACTCCAGCTCTTCAGAAGCATCGCGACAATTTCGGCGCTCGCCTTGACCTTTTCGAGGACGAGCGCGCCGCTACCGTACACTTCGGTGAAGCCTGCCAAGACAACCTGCAAGTCAAAGGTCAAAAGGCAGAACAGGGCGGCCGCTGAGCCTGGACCACGTGGCTCACTCACCTCGAGATCTATCCCTGGGCGAAGCCACTGCCGAGTCTCGGGATGGTCGACTGCCACCAGGAAGAGGCGGGCGGCGTGACGCCCGAAATCGAGCAGGCTGTCCGAGAGGGCCTCGAGGACGGTGCGCAGGCCGTCAGAGACGACAAGAAGCGCCAAGTTCCGCACGACTGTACAACCCGTATTTCACACATCAGTACCTCATCAACATCAGCGGCCATCCCTTCAAAGCTAGGCTCACTCAGTTCTCCGAGCACCTCAAGAGCCGCCAATCGTAACTTTTCCTCGGGAGCGTCGGCGATCGCGATGACGGCCCGGAGGACGCCGATCGGTACGATCCCTCGTGATTCGTGAAGCTTGCCTCCGGCGTGCTCGACCATGGCCCGGACGAGTCGCAAAGCGTGCTGTTTCTCAAAGTCGAAGCGAGCATCTCGAGCTAGCGTCCTGTCGGGAGAAGGGGGTGGAGGAGTGAGCGCGCCGGAGGTGCCCGATGGAAGAGACCCGGACGTACTTGACAAGGAAGTATTCGAGGTGATGTCGTGTCAATTGCGCAGCATCGCTGGCATCGACCATGAGATGCCTGAGGAGGCGATAGGCACCTGCTCGCACTTGAGTTCCGGCGGCATCGGCGAGGCATTCCATGATACTGATAGCTCGGGCGGGCAACGTCAGCGCGGGATCTCTGGGCGATGGTGATGGGACAACTCACCTCGGGAGATGCCGGTCCACGCGCAGCGCAAAGTTGACCGTCGGATCCCGCTCAATCTGCTCCACCACAGCGTCCATGGTCCGGATCCGCTGCGCGGCATCTTGGAGGTGTGCGAGACTGTCGAGATCACGTTCGAGAGCCACTTGGCTCGCCCAGTCTTCGAGGCGACCTGCAAGTGGGCACCATTGTTAGTCAGAGTCGGTTCCGTTCCGGCTTCATGTCGGTCGGGAGACGTACGTTCGGCGGCGGCTTCTCCAAAATGCGAGTTGAAAGCCAAGCTCGTAGAGCTCGCTGACATATCCGCGGTGGTCTCTCGGCCAGCGACTCCGTTGGCGACTTGGGCCAGCGAAGGCAACTCTGCAGCAGCAGGGTCGTTCTCCCCTGCAAGAAGGTGCTCCCCGGTCAGCGCGACTTTGGACAGAGGATACGGGTGCGTGACTGGTCCGACTTGCATGCTGCTTGTTGGAGACGCGCGAGCTGCGCCTCGAGCGCGGGGATATCCTTGCGCGCCTGCGCGAGGACTGCCCGAATCGCGAGCAGGTCGACGTCGGACTCGACCGGTGCGCCTTCCTCGAGCCGGCGTTCGAGCTCGTCAGCCCCGGCGACGACATTTCGCGCGTCCTCGAGCTCTTGCTGGACCCTCTGCAGCTGTTGGCGGCGACGAGGAGGACAAGCCGAGTCAGTGTTTCGGGCGGTGGTGGGGAGAAGTCGCCGCTCGGCGTCGCGCAGACTGGGGCAGCATAGCACGCCCGACTTGCCTCTCCCTGCGAGTCCCTCACCATCCGAGACGCACGCCGATCGGAGGGGAATCCGCCGCTGCAGCCGAGTCACGAGTGTTTGGAGTGCACAGCTGCGCGAGAAAGAAAATTGCAAAGGCGAGAGGCAGCGAGGAAATTTACATTACAAAAAGTGGTGTAATGTTTTGTAATGGCGAGTTTGGGCGCCGGCGCCGTCGCCCGCCGCGCCGCCTCGTCGTCGGCCGGGCGCCTCGAGTTTTGTCCTCCAGGTCGTGTCTTCACCCCCTCACCCTCGTCGCAATGGCAAGTCGAATCACCGGTCTGGACGCGTCTGCTGCCACCCGAGCCAGTCACGCCCCGCCCCCCTCGCCCTCGACGAGTTCCGGATCCCGTCTTGAGCTGGGAAAAAGCTCGCCGTCGCCAGAGCCGCCTTGCCTCGGACTCGCCCCCCCTGGACCGCGCGCTGAGCGCACAGACGGGATTCGGCAAACGCAGTGGTGGAATACCAGGAGGGCAGCAGGAAGGGCGACGCACCCAGGTCTGCGGGTGGGACAGCAGCCGGGGTGGCTCGAGTCGGCGAGCACGAAGGGCAGGGGCTTCCAGCGGCGGAGCAGGCAGCGAAACGGCTCGCGCCGGGCTCGAGGGCACGCACACGGTCTGCATGAGCCAGCCTCAACGGTCAGCACGCGGGCTCGGCGCGTGGCGCTCGGCGTCGTCGTCGTCGCGAGCGGCGGGCGATCGTGCCTCGCCCGGCTCGAGCACTGCTCGCCGCCGGAATCGATTCTCGTGCTCGCCTCGCGCCATATACAGGAGGGCATCGCATGGCTCTGGGACATGCACGCTGACCTATGCACATTCTTCTCGTCCCGCCGCGCAGGCCAAGTACGCGTCGTCGCACCTGATCACGGACCGCAAGGCCGTCGGCATCTCGAAGGGCTCGTACCTCCGTGTTCACTACAAGAACACCCGGTGCGTCTACCATACTCTATCTGGAGTGGCGTTTGCGGTATACGAGCGGTCGCGGGGCAAAGGGCGCCGGGCGAGGGGTCAGAAGCTGGTGCTGACAATGTCGGTGATCGGTTACCCCTGCAGCGAGACGGCTGCCGCTGTCCGTGGTCTCTCGCTCGCCAAGGCCGTCAAGTTCTTGGAGGACGTCCAGACCCACACCCAGTGTGTTCCGTTCCGTCGCCACAACGGCGCCGTCGGCCGTACCGCCCAGGCCAAGATCCACGGTGTCGTCCAGGGTCGCTGGCCCGTCAAGTGAGTCTCTCGCGCGCATACCCGGCTCGAACACAGACACAATACTGTGCGTACTGTGCGCACGAGAGACGCGGAACGCTGATCGAGGGGGTCGTTTCGCCAGGTCGGCCAAGTTCCTGCTCGCGCTCATCAAGAACGCCCAGGCCAACGCCGAGGTCAACGGCCTCGACAAGGACGAGCTCTTTGTCCAGAACATCGTCTGCCAGCAAGCCCCGAAGATGCGGTACGTCCACGGCGGGCGGAAACGCGAGAAATCGGCGTCGTACTGATTTTTTTTCGATTTTTCGCTTCCTCGCTCGTCTCCGCTCTCGCTATACCCTTTGGGCCTCACTACACGCTCTCTACAGCCGTCGTACGTACCGGGCACACGGAAGGATCAACCCCTACCAAAGTTCGCCTACGCACCTCGAGGTTATCCTTGCGCCGCTCGGTGCTGAGGTTCCGGCTGCGTCGGAGGATGTCGAGGAGGCGACCGTCGAGGCGATCGAGGCGTAGAGAGGATGCAACTGGTGCTCTCTCTGTGAATGCCTGATGCCATACGCCGGCGGGGTCGGTAGAGCGTCGTTGCACTACCGTCGAGAAATCGAACGACAGAAGACTTTCCTCACCTCGCGCCCCAGCGCTTCTTGCCGGCTCGCTAGCCTCTTGCGATTGTTGCTCTGATGAGGGACGCCGTTTCACGGCGACTTCCGAGCGCGAGAAGAGCATCGCCGTCAAGAGAGGCACGAAGCGCCACCGCCTTCTCACCTTACGAGTCTCCGCACGCCGTTCGGCATGGCACGGAGCTCTCCCTTCTGCTTGCTTGCTGCGTACTGGCCCTGCTTGGTCTTCTCCCAAACATACGAGGCGGCCAGCAACAGTGCATCCTTGCGCTCTCGTAAATGGGCACGTCCAAGTGAAGCGACGGCAAGCTCTCCTCCCTCATGCGCGCCAGTTTCCCACCGACTCGCCAGCTACTTGTGAGCATTTGCCTGTCAATAGAAGTGACGTACAGCAACTTCCAAAGGCAAAAGGGGAAGAGAGATACGGAACGCCACTGCCAGCCTCCCTCCCCTTCTTGCGATTGCTCCGCAGACAGTGTCCGGAGCACATTGCTACTGCCCCTTTGTATGCCAGTGAGTTGAGGCGCTCAAGTTTGTCCTTGGCCGCAGCAATCTGCTCGAGCACTGAGGCGCCCTCGTCATCCTCTGCAATGGCCGTCTCGACCTCCTCGTTCTCGAGCGAATACTCGCCGCTCAGGTGACCACGCTTCCAGCGGCGGAAGTCTTCCACGTTGCCTGCAAGTGCAACAGGACCCATGTTGGCCTCAAGCTGCAGAGCAACCAACTGTACTGCTGCACTCATCGCGACCCGCTGAGGGTGACCGGCCAGCGCGAGTTTGTGGTCAACTTCCTTCTGCTCCTGCGCCGGCAGCTCACCAAGCATGAGCTGCACCACCGGAAGCAGCAAGACCCCGCAAGAATAGTGCGAGTAGGTGACATCGCGAGCTGCACCGTGAACCCCCTGAGACAGGACCTCACGAGCGGCGTCTCGGCCGAGACCAATCTGCGCCATCTCGCCAGCAACATGACGGAACGCATACATGCTTGCGCTGCCACCAATCCCAGCAAGCGCGTGGGTCTCCTGAAAGTGCTGGGCGAAGCCGGTGACCGTCAAAGGGCCTCCGGTCTTGCCGCCGGGGCCGCGGGAGGCGCGGAAGACAGCGCTGTCTCCGATCCCAACGATCCGGCTCGCGGATGAGAGGAGGAACTCGTCAACGCTTTGGTAAGGCGCACTGATGCCGGTTGGGAGGACGGGAGCAAGCTCTGAGCGGTGGACGAGGAGGGAGACGAGGATCGGGACCGGGTCAAACTGCAGGTTCGCATGCTTGGTGATGGGTGGAATGCGAGTGGCCTCGTGATGCTGATTGGCGAGCTCATCGTTGTTGTCTTTGTGAGATGGAGGACGAGCATATAACATCCCGGATCAAGTTGTTGAAGTTCCACCTGGAAGAGCCGCCTCCGCCAGACTGTCAGAATCTAGATCACAGACGGAACATGATGACCCGAGGGACTCACGTTGGACGCCTTTAAAAAGAGCTTCTTGCCGTCGGAGCGGAAGAAAGAGCCGGGTCGCGCGCCGGACAAGAACGCGAAAACAATCGCCAGGGCACGTTGCAAGCTGCAAGACAATTGATTCACCAGCAAAGAGAACGGACAGGGAAGTGCAAGGCTTATGAAGCAGGCTCACTAGTTCGGAACGTCCCTTGGGTCCTGCACGGCCATCGCCTGTTGATAAGCCGTGGTGATCAAGAGCGATGCTTCGACCGCTCCGTAGAACCTGCCGCCATTGCGCGTTCGATCCAAGTTGCGCCGGAGGACAGTAGAGCTCGTCCACGCCTGCAGTTGTTGGTGGAGCGAGCTCTGGATGGCAGCACTGCCGGCGATGACCTGCCCCAGGTCCTTGGAAGCCACGTCGGAGCGAGCACGCAACTGTAGAGGGACAGTTGCCTCGGTTTGGGGGGGGGGGGGGAAGGGGGGGGGGGGGGGGGGGGGGGGGGGGAGGAACGCACATTGCAGATGACCATTGTTGTCAAATCGGTGACCCAAGCGGCAAGGGTGCGAGTGCACACGGTGGCTTGGCCGACGCCCGTGGTCGAGTCAAGCTTGAAGGTCAGATAAGCCGCGCAGGTGTGGAACTGGAGACAAAAAGCCGAGTCAGTCCAACGGGCGAGAACGGGAGGGAAGTAGCGATCGAGGCGGGCTCACCAAGTTGTTGACCGAGGATTGGGTAGCAACGACAAGATCGACCGGCGTCGGGCCAGAGTTGACCTTCTCCTCAAGGCGGGTGTCGGATTGAGCATCTAGGGCATTGATGCGCGCGATCACGGCAAGGCTACAAACACAGTGACAGTAGCTACAGCAACTGACCTTTGTCAAGGCCTCACCACCAGCCTGCTTCCACCTGCACACGCCAAAGAGTAAACTCGCAATCTCGACTCGGAACACAGGGCGTGAGTGCACGAACGATTCCTCGGCCGCAAGCACTCAGCACCACGCGATCCACAAACTGACGAGCTATGCCCACGTGGTCTGCAGCGGATGCGGACGCACTCAAGGTCGCGGAGGCCGAGCCGATCAGGGAACCACGCCCGGCGCCGAGGAGCAACAACGGGCCACTGGCTCAGGTCGCGCAGCCCTGCGCAAATCCGGAACTGGCAAAGGAGAAACCCGTGAAGCCAGCAGCGGTGATGAGGGCAGTGTGTACGAGACCGGTGGCGATGATGACGGCTCGCAGTACGACGACAGCGGCTTGCAGGACGAAGGAGAGACGACGGCGAAGAAGGCCCCGTCAAAGACGAAGGCTCGCTCGACCGCTGCCAAGAGTCAGAAGCGCACGAAGGCTGCGTCACCCCGTCGCTTCAAAGACCGCTTCCAAGACCAAGTCCATGCGGAATGTCGAGCCGGACGGTGGCAACGCCGCCACATCGACCAGCCTCCTCATCAGCTTTGCCCACCTCGAGCTGGCAAAGGTGATGGCGGAGAAGATGGAGGCTTTCCAGAACGTGATGCTCTCGCTGTCGACCCTCATGGCCCAGAGGCTTGGCGCAGCCCCGGCTGAGCTGGCCGAGACGTCGTGGCTCGTGCAAGCCTACCAGTCGACCCCGGGCGCGAGCAGCACCAGCAGCGTTGACCCTCTCCTCCGCGCATACGCAGCAACAGAAAAAGCCAAGAGCGGACTGGTTGCTCCGGTCATCCAGGAGCCGGCTCAGCTCGACACCTACTCGACAATGGCAGCCGGCGGGATGGCTTCGACAAGCGGACCCTCAATGGGAAAGGGGGCTTCGTTGTTCAGTGCGCCTTTCGGAGGTCCGAATACGCCACACTCGATGTCGTACCCGACCCCGCCGCTCGGTGGGAACCGCACGTTTAGCGGTACCGCGTCCGTCTCGTCGTTCAAACCGCAGGCGAACGTCGGCTTCGGACCCGGTGTTGGTCAAGGTGGTGGAGGCTACCCGGGCAATGGAGAGTACGGCGGGGCCGGAGGATACCCCGGCGGCCAGGAGTGCGGTAGCGGCGGTGGCTACCCTGGCGGCCAGGAGTACAGTGGTGGCGTTGGAGTGTACGGTGGAGGGGGAGGGGGCGTCTATGCAGGCATGGAGCTTCCCAACCCAACGGGGCTTGGCATGTCGTTTGACCCCCCGCAGGGGCAGATGCAGGCAGGCTGCAGGACCGTCTTCGCTGCCCCAGCACTTCGACCAAGGGTTCGGGTCGAGCGCGCCTGCGCCGGACTTTCGTACGCCGCGCGGAGGAGGGTACGGCGTCCAGCAGTAGCAGGACAACGCGGCGGCGGAGGGCTTGATTGGGTCGGTGCGGCGCTCAGGCGGATAGGACGCGAGAGGTCAAAAGGTGCGGTTGTTGCTTGTCTAATCTCAATGCATTTTTTTTCAACAAAAATTCGCCGTGCCACTTGCAGCGCGTGGTCTATGCGTGCTCTGGGATCCTTGAAGCGCAGCTATAGCGTGTGCAAGTGAGCTGAGAGGCAGCCAAGCAGCGCAAGGGGCTTTGTTACGGGCGATTTCAACCTGGTATTTGGCCTTTACCGTTGTTGACCGTCACATTCACCCAAGCCTCGGAAATTGACCGCTTGTGTATTGCCAAGGCGAAAAAGATTGCAATTTATGTGACCCTTGAATACATACCGCTCGCGTTCTTTCGAGGCGCAAGTGATCGTCCTTCCTTACTCGTCCTCGTCCAACTCGTCGACTTCCTCCTCGCCACCGTCGACTTCCTCCGCGCCACTATCGACTTCCTCCTCGGCGTCGTCAACCTCGCGGAGTTGCTCAACCGGACGTCTGGCTCTGAGCTGAGTAACTTATTGATTTCGTCGTCGCCGCCGAGTGGGAAGGCGCGGACGAACGACACGTTGGGAGAGCTTGAGGCGAGCTTATGTTCCTCGTCGTTGTCAAGAATGGAAGGTGCAACGACGCGGACAAACGACACCTCCGGCGAGCTCGAGGCGAGCTCGTCCTGCTCGTCGTGAAGAGCGGACAAGGAAGGGGAGAAGGAGGTGTCAAACGCGGCGAGCGTGTTGTACTTGTCGGGCACAGCGCACCATCCCGTGATCGGCGAAGGCTCCGTCTCAGCGCCTTCGCTGCGAGCGGGTTTGGAACCCGCCGAGGTGATGGTCGTCCAGGTCGCAGCGGTTAGGAGCGCCGTGGCGAGGTGACCGCGACGCGCGACGGGGTGACGTTGACCGGCGTCTGCTGCAGCAGGGATGAGGGGTGCGCAAGGGTTGGCGTCTGCGACTAAGGAGAGGGGTCGAGACATAGGTCAGTGGTGAGCCGGCAGCACTCAGGAGCCGGGAGACCGGGCCAGAGCAACAAACAAACTCACGCGGGTGGGTGTTGAAGGGGTAGACTGAAGTGAGATGGCGGCGGGGCAGGTGCTCTTGCTCTTGACAGGAGTGTTCATGCCTGCCCGCGTAGCGTTGCTTGAGATGGAAAGGAGGGGAGGGGGGAAAGAGAGTGCAAGAGCAGAGAGAAGGAGGAGGGAGATGTGTCCGGAGCACACTCCTGCCCCTTTGTATGCCTCTTATGCTATTTGGTTGCTCGCCTCCTGGAGAGCAAAGGAGACAACCGGGGACAGAGCGTTGTTGTTCTCCCGTCGAAAATCCCAAGGACGGAAAGAGAGGTTTTCTCTTGCTTCGCGTTGGGTTTTCCCTGCTCTTGACAGCCTTGTGCAAAATTGCGGGTGGTGGGCATACCATGTAGGTGATTTCCGGGGCGAGAGAGCCCCGTGGGAAAGCAAAATCAAAGGTAGCAAGCGACGCCACCTCGCTTTCAGCACATGCGCAGGGTGATCTCCCCGCACAATATTGTCCGGACTGCATGTCTCACGATGTCGTCACCCTCACTTGACGTGTCTATGCAACGCTAGGAGTACTTGAGGTGATGAGGAGGCTTTGCCGCCCGGGGAACACCAGGCGCGGAAGGGACGGTCGCAGTTGTATAGAGCTCAGGAAGAACAATCTCCGCTCACTCTTAACAAGTTTGCAAGACTTCAGCTTGCAATGGCTGCCATCTAGGCAGGAGGTCTGCTCGCAAGATGCTGGAGACCGGTGCTTCCACGAAGGCCTGAAGGGTGAGTGAGAGCAGAGCGGCGAAAGAAGAGAGAGACTTCCCCAGATCGCCTTGACCAAGAAGGTATACCTCGATATATCAGAGTTATAGAAAGGCGCTGAATTCCTACAGCTCTCCGCTACCGACGCCCATCCTATGTCGGAAGCTCTTCCACCGGTCCCCGGCCTGGCCCTCCTCGCTCACCCACCTCGCCATCTTGATCCACGCACCGACGGTCAAGCCCTCTCGCGCACTAATCACCCCGTTGTAGGGCGTCAAGTCGAGTTTGCGGAGCATGCGCCTCACGCGGTGGAATTTGGCGGCGGAGGGAGGAGCGGCGAGGAGGTTTTGCAGTGGTGGAGGGAGCAGTGCCGGTTCGAGGACTGGGTCGGCGTGTCGACGAGAAGGGGGAAGCTCGCCTCCGCGATCCGGTTGGGACAGAATGGCTTCAAGGAGTCGGTTTGCCGCTTCTGAAGTCGACAGCGTCGTATACTCGACTGACCATCTCGGCGGCTCGACCTCCAACGAGGAAGCGTTGCCGTCGTTGAGGAGTCGCCGCGCAGCTTTGTTGGCTTGTTCGAGCTCGTGGCGCGGGATATGATATTGGGTGTACGCGAGCGGGGTTAGGTACGTGTTGGTGCGACCTGGTGCGTGGGGCGAAGAGTGACGATCCGGACGGCTTCGCTGCTGCTGCTGCTGTCGTCGCTCAGAGTGCCAGACTGTCGCGGGTCGTCGAGGGGAGAAGAATGAAGGCATCCAGCGTGCGAAGAAGCCCGGCTCCATGTCCGGTGCGTCACAAGCCGCGTAGTCCTGCTCGGACCGACTGCGCGCAATCGTCTCATCGCGAGCCGAACGGGTGGTGTTGTACTCCCAGACGCGGACGCTCGGTAAATAAGTCGGAATCACCGAAGGGTTGACATGCACAGGGGCATAGTCGCGCTCTTCAAGTTTGTGCTCGGGCGGGAGGGAGCTGTACATTTTTTCGAGCCCGTTCAGGATGGCGAGATCGTTCGCGAGCGGTCGGATTGCCCCTTCGTCGTCCTCTTCGGCGGTAGCGGCGAGGGAAGCGAGACGATTATGTGACGCCAGCGGCGATGACGACGATGACGTGTCGGCGTCAGAGATGAAAGAGACGAAATCGACGTTCATGTGCCCGAAGAGTTGACTGCGAGGTGGCCGCACTGCTCGTCAGTCAAGCGAACCCGAGGCGCAAGAGAAGTAACGCTCAAACAGACGACGAACCCGACAATGGTATCCTGCCAACCGAGCATGAGTTCGGCGTACTGCTCATAACATCCGGGGTACCAGTTGTCCTTGGTCGCGGGGACGTGACCGGTCAGCCAGACCTGCATCCCCTGCGCGCGCGCGAGCGTGAGCTGCTGCTCGAGCCAGAGGAGTTGTTCCGTCCCCGGGTCGATGTTTCGCGCCGCTGCCGCCGCCGCCGCCGTCGTCTTCGGGCGCCGTTGACTACCGAATCCTGAAAAGCCGCCCTGCTCCCCCGTTCCTCCGTCGTCGTCGTCGTCGTCATGCTCGCTCGGACGACGTTCCAAGCGCGCGATGTGCTCGTTGAAGAGTTGAGCGGCGAGGGGCGAGGTCGGCGAGAGGGTGGGATCGAGGTGCGGCTGAGAGTGTGCGGCGCGTCGTCGTCGTCGGAGCAAGAACTCGTCATCGGCGGGCGGGCACCCGTCGACGATGGCGTTGCGGTCGTAAAAGTACAGCGTGTTGAGCGAGACGAGCAACAAGTCGCCCTTGACCGCCTCGACCGAGTAGTAACCGCCGCGGGCGAACGTGTGCTGGAAATGCTCGGGGATAAAGTGCGACCAGACGTCGAGGTAGTCGTTCGTGATCTTGTTCGGACCGGGAGCGAGCACGTTGTGAGGGTAGATGTCGTTGTTGCCGATCGAGGCGACGACGGGAACGTCCTTGCCGAAGGTTTGGCGGATCCGGTCGGCGACGTAGCGGTTCAAGTCCAAGATCTCGGGCAGCGTGCGAGGAAGGCGGGTGTCGATGTCTGCGAGTCGGGGAGAGTTCGTATTAGTCTCCTTCAAACTCTTTTCGCCTTGGTGGCGACCGACGCGGGAAGACATGAGAGCCCGCGACTCGCCATGTCGAGCATTGTCGCCGGTCCAGACGACAAAGTCGACCTCGTCTCGAAAGTGCTCTCCGAGCCAGTCAAACGTCGCATTCACAAGAGTGAGCGGAGAGTCGCACTCGCTGTTCATGCGCTCGCGGTGACAGTCAGCGCGTGTGCTGGATTACTCGCACCAGTCCCACGGAGGAAGGAGGCGCACCTGACGGGCAGTCCCCAGTATCCAGCTCTGCGCGCCTTGCGTCGCTTCTTCTTCTTTCGTTTCCCTTTTCCTTTGCCCTTGCGTGCAAGCGAAACGCCCTCCTCCTCCTCCTCCTGGTCGTCGTCAAGATCGTCGCCACCCTCGTCATCGACGACCTCGCCTTGTTGCCACCGTTCGACGCTGCCGCTCTTGCCTCGGTGGTGTTTTCGCTTCTTTTTGAAATGGCAGGCCTTTGATTCTGCGCCACCGCTGCGGTAGAAGGGGTCGGGGTGCAGGTCGGTCAAGTGGACGAAGCGACCTTTGAGCGGCTTGGCGGCGGCAGCGGTGGCGGCGGCGGTGGAAGGTTCGATCGCGGTATTCGAGTGACTCTGTGCGGGTACCGGCAAGGTCCACACGAGTTGGGCGAGCTGCGTAAACACCTTCATCGCCTCCGAGTCTCCCAATCGACTCGAGGGTGGCGACGACGGCGGCGGCCGGAGGCGAAGACCGAAGCGGGGATTGTAAGGGCTGTTGATAGCTAGTAAGCTGTATCCTCGCGCGTACGTCCCTTGTGTCGTTGATGGGGTCGAGGGGAAAGCGGAGCAAGAATGACGAAACGAGGATTTCTCTCTCGCCCTCTCGACGCGTGCCGACAGGCGCAGGCTGCCAAAGCGTAGCCGTGCTCATCTGAGCTACTGTGCCCCGTGCTACTTGTGCTCCAGCACTGCTGTTATCCGCCCTCACTCGATCATTCTCTCTTGCGGCCTTCGCAATCCGCATCCCGACCTCGACTGAGCACACGCTTGCTGCCACGCCACGCTACGGAGACGATGGAGCACGTCGAGGAGATGACCGGTCCAGAGGGCGCCCGCTTCTTCACCAAGCACTGGACGCCCGCACCGACTACGCCCGTCCGCGCCGCCGTCCTCTTTGTCCACGGGCAAGTCCACACTCGACGCACTGAGGCTCTCTTGCAGCAAGACTGACATCGCCACCGCGCCACGCAAACAGGTTCATCGAGCGAGTCGAGCGGTACGACCACGTCTTCCCAAAGTATGCCGAAAACGGGATCGCCGTCTTTGGCTTTGACCAGCGCGGCAAGTCAAGTCATCTCCCCGTTGGAGCCTGTCTTGCACTGCGCTGATGTAAAGACCACTCTCAGGATTCGGCAAGACGGCGACCTACACGCCCAAGCACTCGCAAGGGGTCACGAGCTGGTCGCAGCAGTTTGCCGACATTGATTTCTTCCTCTCGCACGTCCTCCAACTGTACCCGAACGTGCCCGTCTACCTCTACGGTCAGTCCCAATTCACACCAATCACGAGCTTCTCTTGAGAAGGTCACCTCCCTTTCCCTGACCTGCTGCTGCGCGAGACATATGCAAACAGGCCACTCGATGGGCGGAGCGCTCGTCCTCGCTTACTGCACTCGCACGCCGGCCTACTCGAACGTGAACCGCCTCGCGGGAGTCATCTCGTCCTCGCCGTTGCTGCGCCAAGCCAAGGGCGTCCGTGCGAGCGGAATCATCGTCAAAGCCGGCAGCTGGATCGGCAAGTTGAGCCCGACTTTGACCCTCAAGGCCGCGGTCAAGCCCGAGGTGAGAGAGACGAGTCGCTCTACCTGATCTGGCTCACGACGCAAGGTGTCATGGCTGCTTGAAAGCTTATTGGTCTGCCGCGTGACTGACTGTTTCTTGTTCCCGGATTCTCCTTTGCAGCACACCTGCCGCGATCCGGTCGTCCAGAAAGAATACGCCAACGACCCGCTGTGCAAGCAAGTCGGCACGTTCCGCGGAGTGGGAGACATGCTCCTCGGCGTGAGTGCACTACTACCCCTCCTGCCCCCTTCTGTCTTTGGCGCGTTCCGTCTTCCTCTCGATCCAGTCCCGGGGCGGAGTTTGCGACAAAAACAGCGGTGTCGCAAGTTTCGCTCGTCTGAGCTGACAATGGTGAATGAATTGCCGACGCGTAGGGTCAGCAAGTCGTCGACAAGGACTATGTCCACTTCCCGCACTCTTTGCCAGTCCTGGTCGTCCACGGCGAAGGTGATCTTGTGAGTGGCCCCCCTCGAACTCCTCCAGAGCTCAAATCTTGACGCCCGGTACCATCCTACGTAGGTCACCGATGCCGACTCGTCGCGCGAGTTTGTCGACAAGGTGACCAAGGAAGGCGTCAAGGATGCGACCTACAAAGGCTTCCCCGGTTTCTTCGTGAGTCGAGTCCCGTCTTCACCCCCGAGATCAAGCTCTATGCGTTCTATTTACAGCTCTTGCTGCGATTGGTTACATTGTTCGTCCGTGCTAACGATCGTGGGTGTTACCTCGTCCCTTTCTAGCACGAAATGCACAACGAGGTGAGCTGAATTGCTCGAGGTAATCATCAAAGTGTGACGCTGATCCCATTCCGCCACTTCTCTCTCCCCCTCGGCTTCTCTGAACCGCCCAGCCCGGAGAGGACAAGTGGACCGAAGTCAACTACCTCCTCGGTTGGCTCGACTCGCACATCTCGACCAATACCACCGCCTCCGCGACGGCCACGAGGACGCAAGGTCCGACGCCAACAGCGACGGCAGCGGCACCCGTTGCGGCCAGTGCTGCTACGACCGCTCACTCGAGCGCTATCACGCCTACTCCGACGACGACGACGACGGCGGTTGCAGCGTCGCCAGAGCGCGACAGCAAACTCTGAGATTATACCGAAGCCTTTTTATCTTTGTTCCTCCGTGTGTGTTTACGTTGGGGGGCTCGCCACATATAGTCGAACCTAATTCTATACCTTCAATCTCACTCGTCTCCTATTCTCGCCTTGATTCTGTAGTCCCTTACAAAAGTTTTTGTTTGCCGACGTGTAAAGGCTTGCGCAAGCTTGCGCACGAAGCCGTCCGTCCTGCTCGGGTACTTTGTGGCGCGCTGTCGGGCTCTTGTAGAGCAGTCTACACGCTGCTGCTTCTCCGATTCTTGAGTCTTGAACGTGCATTCCAGCTGAAAACAATCCGACTCCCTCGCTAGTTCACCATCCGTCTCCGTTATGTAGTCTCCACCCTCCGAGCTCAAGAAGGTGATCTTATCCTCGATTTCAACCCAAGTGACTTTTGTAATCCCACGTTCCGAGCTTTCGACCACCCGAGAAGCTCGCGACGGCGTGCGCGTCGAAAGGTCGCGGCGGAGGGAACTGACTCGAAGGAGGGAAGTTGCGGGTCGGCGCATTCGGGAGCGCGAGAACGAGCGGGGGTGATGGGACTGTAGGGTCACGAAGTCATGCGGCTGTGAGTCCTGGAGCAACTTGCGTACCACCCGCCATTCCGTACAGGAGTGACCGAAACAATTGGGGAGGAGCCCGAAGAATGAGAGGAAGACTCACTACGCGAGATCTGTTCGCTGCCATTCATGACCGGTGCCGCCGGTGCCGGTGCCGGCGTCGGAGGTGCGGCGCTCATTCCCATTCCCGTTCCCACTCCCGAGCCAACCGAGGTCTGAGTCTGGGTGCGAGTATGCCTCGGAGCGAACAGCGGCGCGGGTGGCGGCGGAGCTCTCGACGGGGGAGGGATCGGAGGCGGTGGTGGTGCTCGGTCGGCGCTCGCGTGCGCAGGAGCGGCGTGCGGAGCATGCGAAGGAGGAGCGGGCGGTGGAGGTGCACCCCTGCCAGGTGGGGGCGGTGGTGGCGCAGCCGGCACAGCAGCAAATCTCGGCTGCTCATGGACCGCCGGTTCCGCATCGGATTCGTACTCTGATCCTTCTTGATCGGCCGCCATTGGCGATGGTGGTGCGACAGGAGGTGGTACGGGTCGACTAGGCGGCGGAGGCGGCGGAGGGGGAGGCGGAGCCGGAGGCGCTGGAGGTGGAGGAGCACTGGGCGCAGCAGGGACGGCTCTCGAAGGCGGCAACGGCGGAGCTCTCACCGGACTGGCGGTCCTGATCGAAGAGCTGGCCGCAGGAACTGGAACGGGTCGACTCGGAGGCGGAGGCGGAACCCGTCCTCCTCCTGCTGCATGTGCGGAGGATGATGATGCTGCGAGCGAGGGCGGGACGGGAGGAGGCGGTTTGCGCGTCGGCGGGGCGGGAGGAGGTCGCGGCGGGACAGCTCGAGCAGGGAGTGAAGGCGACGGCGTTTCGTCTGCACACACGGTCGGAGCGCTCCGGATTAGTCAGTGTCTCGGCCATAAACGGTCAACGCTGAACGCCGACTGCAAACGCGAAAGAGAGGCTTCTTACCGCGAAGCGGGATTCCGGGCGTGGGACGGCTCGGAGGAGTCGGCACCGCTCTCATCGGTGGTGCCGGCGGCGCAGGCGGTACGGGTGGTGAAGCATGCGAAGGGGAAGGGATAGCCGGACTCGGCCGCGAAGGAGGCGGGACCGCGGGGCGACTCGGCGGCGCCGGCGGCGGGACTGACGGTCTCGGAGGCGGGTGAGTCGGTCTCGGAGGGTGAGAAGTGGTCGGCGGCACAAGCGGCGGTGGCCGGCTCGCGATGGGAGGCGGAGCGGCTGGCGACGGGCGTCCTGGTGCGGGAGGAGGAGGAGGAGCGCGAGGTGGCGGAGGAGCGCCACGGGGAGGCGGAGGAGCGCCACGAGGAGGAGGCGGAGGATCACCTCCGGTGTTGAGGGTCGAAGCGATCGGAGCACCCGTTTTCTGCTCGCAGGGGTTCCATAGAGAGGAGTCAGTACCGGGCAGAAGGCTGTTCGGTTTCAAAAGACAAGGAAGACGCACCTTGAGTTTCGGCATTCCTACGCCGGCAAAGATGCCCGCGAGTTGCGGCGCGCCTCCCGCGCCTGGTCTCGCGCTCGCGCTCGCACCGTCATCGTCGTCGTCGTTGTGACCTGCACTCGGGCGAGTAGGCGGTTTCGGTGCAGAGGCAGCCGGTGCGGACCCGTCCTTGACGACGCCGGCGCCATGGACGACGGTCTTGTCGACGGTCTGGACGTGTTTGAGACCCTTCCCCTTCTGGATCTGTTGCAGCAGAGCCGAGTCCATAGCGCGTACGGGAATGTGAGGCGGAGAAGGCGATGACGAGGGGTACGGCGAGGAGCGGTGCGCAAAGCACAAAGCGAGATGGGCGTGGCTTTGTGTCTCTGTGGCAAAGCTGAGCCTTTCTTGACTAGCGTTCTCAAGCTCACTTGCTCGCTGGCCCTGAAGCTGGACGAGAAGAGTCGCAGGTGAAGGAAGGTGACGCCGAGGCGGCAGGCGAGCCAAACATTGAACGGAAGAAGTTACAGGGGCAACCGCTCGCTCCGTGGAGTTGCATCAGCTGACATCGAGTCTACTCTGAAGGCAAGCGAGTCTTCTCCATGGACTTTATTCTACAACATCGTGCTCTACCTATCGTCAGCCAACTGCCTGGTGATTTTGGCCGCGACCGGCCGGCAATTGGGCTTGCCCGGCCCTTCCGCGCCAACTCGGGTTTTTCTCGTCGCCTTCTCCGCTCACAACTTCTCCCCAAGCACTGACTCACTGGAAAGACAAAATGGCCCGCCCTGACCGTACCGCCGTCGAGCAACAGCAGCAGCGCACCCTCGCCCGTCTCGAGGCCGTCAAGCACCACTTTGACACGGCTCAGTCGGCCGGCCGGTTCGCCAACAAGGTCGCCATCGTCACGGGCGTAGGCAGCCTCAAAGGCATCGGGTCAGTCTATCCGACCAGCGCTATGGTTCAAAGACTCTGCTGACCTAGTGCTCGGACCCGAAAACAGCCGCGCGACGGTCCGTTTGCTTGCGCGAGAAGGTGAGCAGCCCCACATGCTCGACGGCGTGCAAATGTCCGTCCACTCACCGCTTCGGGATGCCCTGGACATGGAACAGGCGCCAAGGCGATCTACATCCTCGACTTTGACGGGTCGACGCTCGATGCGTTCGCAAAAGAGCTCGAGCAGAAACACAAGGGTCTCAAGGTCCGCCGTTCTTCCTCTTCCGCACGTCCAGTTACCCCGCTAACCTACCCGGGAACGACAGGTGACCGCCTTTACGGGTGACGCCGCCGATTCGGCTTTGATCCTCTCCGTCTGCGAGCAAGCGTTCTCCGAGAACGGCCGCCTCGACTTTTTCTTCGCCAACGCCGGCACGACCGGTCGGAACATGACGCTCGAGCATCTCGAGGACGAGGGCGTGATGGATGTCATGCGCGTCAACGTCCTGAGGTGAGCATCGAATCTTGTCTGGCGCGAGCGAGCTCCTAGGCTCTGCCTGCTTTTCCTCCAAGTCTGCCGGCAAGCTCGAAAGACCCTCCTTTCTGACCACGCCTGTCTGCGACGGACCCCCCTTCTCGAACGCGCAGCTGCTTCCTCGCCGTCAAGCACGCCTCGGCCGTCATGAAGAAGAACCCGGCCCAGGTCGCCGGCGGCTCTATCGTCTTGACCGCTTCCGGTACAACGCACTCCTTCCAGACCGCTCTTTCGGACCAAAGCAGGCTCCGTAACCCTGCTCTGACGATTCTCCCCTTTACAACATAGTTGCGGGTCTGAGATCCGGTGCCGGTCCGCAAGATTACAGGTACGGTGCCTTTCGCTTCCCAACGGCGACTTTGATTCGTGCGGACGTCCCGCGCGAGCTGGGAACCTCAAAGGTACCTCCTTCGTACCTGATCCGAATAACTGATACCCCATACGATTACTCGCAGCGCCTCCAAGGCCGGTGTGATCAACCTCGCCAACACGAGCGCGCAAATCCTCGGCGGTACCGGAATCCGCGTTGTGCGTCCTGTCCCTTCTCTGCTATCCGCTCTCCAGCGATTCCTTCTCTGTTGAAATGCTTTCAGGCCCAGGATTGTTACTAACGAAGTGGTTCGCACAGAACGCGATCTGCCCGGGCTTGATCGAGACCGGCATGACGACCTTTACGTTTGACCGCGCTCGCGAGCGCGGCACGCTCGGCAAGGTCGGGCAGTTGAACCCCCTCCGCAGGTGCGCTGTCGTTCTGTCCTCGTCATTCTGATTCGCGCGCATCCCTGCTGGCTGGGGGAAACGGTGTGCTGATGAGGTCGAGGACAATGCCGCGCAGGTTCGGTATTCCTGAAGAGATCGCTCAGGCGGCTCTCTTCCTCGCGTCCGGTGAGCTTTCCTTCCTTCATATCGCTTGTTCTTGGGATACGTCGTACGCGAACTACAGGCCGTGATGCTGAACGAGGGCCTCCGGCATGCGAACTATGCAGACGATGCTTCCTACGTGAGCCTTCTTTCTTTCTCTTACTTTCTTCTCCCCCCTCCCCCTTCTCGCTTCGCTTGCGGACCCGTTCCCGCTTGGACGCAAGTGAGCCCGTGCAACGAGCCCGTGCAACTATACTGACACTCTTCACGCCCCATGACGCTCCGATCTGCAGGTGAACGGAATCGCCCTCCCCGTCGACGGCGGTCTCTCCTCGTCTCTCCCGACCGCTCCGGGTCAGTTCATGTAAGGGCCTCGAGGGGAACCTCGACACCCAGATACCCCTCTTCCCAAGTGATGTTCAAGCAGTAGGTTAAGGTGTGTAGTGCCGTCTTTGGAAACGAATTTCATTCTTCCTCGCGCAAAAAGAACTCGGGCAGACTCGGTGTTGGTATACGGGCGAATGGTGGTCTGCGAGGATCCAGGATCCCTTCTCGGCTCTCCACAAGAGGATCAACCTGCCTGCTGGACAAGACAAAGGGACGCCGTTCGTAACTCCGAGGTCTCCGTCAAGGTTGCACCGCCTCGCTCCGACCCTTGGCTCGGCGCCCCGATCAAACCGTTTCTGTAACGAGTACAACAGCTGCACGACTGAGCTTCCCGAGCTGGACTTGGGGGTGGACACGTCTACGAGCTAGGCGGCTCAGCCTGGATGGCAGCCTCGGTGACGAGCAGCAGCAGCGGCGTGTCCGTCTCGCTTTCGCACCTGTGCCTCACGCCCGAACCGCCGGCATTCTTGTCGACTCGCAGTGCCTCGCCGAGATGGATCCCTAGCAGGAACGCTTCGCCTGCGCTGAGTGTACCGACGAGTCCGACCCCATCGCCGCCTGGAGCGATCTCGTCGTCGCTGGATCCGTCTCCTTCTCCCGGTTCAGGTCCGTCATCAATACAATGGGAGACGACGACGCGGACACGGTCGCCAAAGGCCTCGGCGAGTCCGACACCGTCGTCGCGAACGAAACGATCCAACGAGGACCGGCTCAAGTTCCGAGAAGCCAAATCGCTCTACGAAGCCGGTTCGCAGGCGGCCAAGACGAACTTGCTCGCGGCCGCGATGCATTTCCGGCAAGCGGCGGCTGTCTTTGGAGAGATCCAGGGTCAGGAAAAGAGGACGGAAAAGTGCCTCTGGCAGGCCGGCATGTGTTGGGCCAAGGAAGGTCTGCGGGCGAAAAAGGCGAAACAACGAACTGTCGCGGCCGAGGCGTTCGAGCAGGTAAGCCGGTTTCTTTCTGGCGTGCACGATCCTTCGAACGGCTGCTGACCGTGTGGGAAGCGAGCAGGCCAAAACGCTGTTTCACTTTATCGGTGACATGGGCAGTACGTCCGATCTCGGCTTGCTCTGTTTGAGGACGGAAACTGAACTTTCCCTTCACCGAACAGAGGAAGCTATGGCGCTGTACCAGCTCGGGCTCGTCACGCGAGATATAGCCTCTGCAGCCGATAACATCAAGGCTGTGAGTTCGAGGAAGGAACCCGAGACGAGAAAGACGTGCGCGCGACCCTGACAAGGAATCTTGCCTACAGGCTGCGATTCTGTTTGCCGAAGCCGGCGACGAAGCGAGAGAAGCCATGTGCTATGCCGAGCTCGGTCATACGTTCGGCGTCGGGGATCCCGACACTGGTATATACTACCTCAAGCAGGCCCTCATCTTGTACCTCAAGCTCGCCGACGTAGCGAAGGAGGCTCATGCTCTCTTTGCGATCGGGACGCTCGCCTCGCGATTACCACCGCCGCCGCCGCTTGACCCGCCAACGCCGACGCGAGATCTCGGCGGGTCGTCAACAAAAGCACCCCAGCTTTCGGCGGGGTTGAACCGATCCGTCTCGACCTCGTCGATGGCTTCGAGTTCGTCGCGGACGAGGAGGAGCCTGCACCCGTCCCAGACGGCGTACAATTACATCAGCCAAGCCCGCCGCTTGTTTGCTCGCTTGGGACTCGCCAAGGGGCAAGCCGAATGCGCGTACCAGCTCGGGAAACTCAGTACCCGGCACGGACCTCGGGGCGAGCTCGAAGCCGCCGTCGTCTTGTTCGAAGAGGCGTGCGACAAGTTTCGCGAAGCCGGAGGAGCCGAAGTCGACGAGGCGTGGAGCATGTACCGGCTCGCGTTGGTCATGCTCAAGGTGAGGTCTTCGACGCTCGCGATCGATTACCTCGCCGAGGCGCGGCGCCTCTTTCGTGACGCCGCGACGGACGAACGCAAGGCCGAAGGCAGTTGTCTCTTGCGCATCGGCGAGATCTACGCCGCGGCGGGCGAGGTTGAGAAAGCCAAACTCTCGATCGAAGAGGTGCGTTCGTCCCTGCTCCGGTGTCCTGCCAGACGGGCTGACACGGGTCCTTGTTTTCTCGCGCAACAGGGTATGCGCTTGATCGGTAACGACACATCCAAGTCCCGTATCGCTCGACGCGGGACCATCTGCCTACGTCGTCTCAGCGCGACACCTCTGGTGGCCGCAACCAAGCCAAACGGGTTGGTCTCGCCTGCACGCGTCGGCTCTGTCGTCCTCTCTTCGCCCACCTCGTCTCCGCCCTCCCCTTCGCCAGAACCGACCTCTCCCGCTCGTTCTTCCAATACTGGCGGCTCAACCGGGACGAACGGTGTCGGCAGCCCGCTCGCTCCGGTGCTTGAAGAAGCCGAGGAGGAGGAGGACCTCGTCGAAGAGTTGGAGACGCCCGGACGGCGCGCAAGCGCAGGTGGAGATGCGGCGTGGTGGTCCGTGATGATGACGACCGAGGCCGCCGGCTCTGAGGCTGGGACCGCATCGCCCGCTTGAAAACGAAAAAACTGGTGAGCGAGACCATCCTACGAGGCGCGCGCGCGCGCGCCGAGGTTGACACCAAGCTTTCTCTCTGCCCGACCCAGAACTCTCATTCGCTTTGACTCGACACGGAAACGAAACCTTCTGCATGGCACAATGCGACTCGAAAAGCCAAAACGTCCTCTTTCTTCACGATCAACTCGCCGCGGCGCAGTCTTCTCTCGTCAACGTCTTTCGCTCTCGCTCTCTCTTTCCCGCGAATATGTATCCTTCCGTCGCACTCTAAGTCCTTGTAGATTCAGCCCACAGCCCCGACTCTGGCAGCGGCTGGACCGTGCCTAGTTGCTCAGCCTTTCGAATACAGACACTTTTCCAAAAGCGATTTGTGTTCTGACCCTGACTACAGCATCGAGGCTTTCTACTCTGTTACGGCTTGATTTGCGCCTGTACGCTCTCTCGTTCTGCGCGCGTCACTAAGTCGGACCCCACTCCGAAGTTGCTGCTTCGAGCCCTTCGCCTCTCGCACAATCACCCGTCAACCAGGCTCGGGACTGGCAGTCGTACCCCAGCCTGATCTGGTGAGTCCTGCAAGAGCATCGGCGCCCTTTGCTGCGCCCAGACGCCTGCACCCGAGCGCTTTCGTGTCGAGTGGGGGCCGACACCTCGGCTCGCCAGTAGCACAGCGACAAAGACACGCCCAGCGTGAGCAGCGAGATGCACACTCTCGTGCAAGTCGGAACGGTCTTGTATGGGCCATGGACTGGCGTGGCAGCGGGGCGAGAGGGGGTTGTCGCACTGCCGATCGACTCGACTCGGTGACGGCCGGAGCGCACGCTACAAGCAGACAGGAGCAGCAGCACGCACGATCTACAGGAGAACTCGATGCAGGACAGCATCGCTCGGCGTCGTCGCGCGCTCTCGTCTCGTCGGCGCTTCGACTCGTCCCGCCCGACGAATCGTCATCACCGTTCCCTCGGACTGCAACCATTCTGCATCATGGCATATAGCCGCGAGTGCCTTTCGAACTGACAAATCCCATTGATCTCCACAGACTTGCGTACACGCGCAAAAAATGGCCGAATACGACCTTCCCCTCGTCGTCGACAACGGAACCGGAGTGCGTCCCTCCCCGATTTCCTGTGACATCGCTACTCTGACTCTGACAGCATGCCTGCTTTCTAGTTTGTCAAATGCGGATATGCAGGATCCAGTGAGTCCATGCGCGCGCGGGCCAAGGGGGGCTACCTCGCATCTGGCGATTTTAGCCCTTCGGCTGCTCTTCACCGTCCCACATTGCGATCGTGACCTGACCCTATGACTCGCTCTACAGATTTCCCTGCGCACACCTTCCCGTCCATCATCGGTCGACCGATCCTCCGAGCCGAAGAGCGCGGTCAGGACGCCGGACCGGCCGCGATCCAGGACATCATGGTCGGCGACCTCGCGTCCGAGTACCGTTCGTACCTCCAGCTCTCGCAACCGATGGAGCACGGCATCGTCAAGAACTGGGACGACATGAAACTCCTGTGGGACTATACGTTCCAGGAAAAGCTCAAGGTCGACACGCACGGCCGAAAGATCTTGTTGACCGAACCGCCGATGAACCCGGTCAAGAACCGGGAAAGGATGGCAGAAGTCATGTTTGAAGAGTACGGTTTCGGCGGCATCTATGTCGCCATCCAGGCCGTCTTGACGCTGTATGCTCAAGGTACGTTCGCGCGCGCTGATTGCACGAAAAGTTTTCATGCTGCTTACGGCGGCGGCGACCTCGTCGAGCAAATCCGAGCGTGCTCACGAACGGACTATCTCTTTCTCTGACAGGTCTCCAGTCCGGCGTCGTCGTCGACTCGGGAGACGGCGTCACGCACATCGTCCCCGTGTACGAAGGGTTCGCCCTCCCGCACCTGACCAAGCGCCTCGACGTTGCCGGTCGCGACGTCACGCGGTACTTAATCAAACTCCTCCTCATGCGCGGGTACGCTTTCAACCGCACGGCCGACTTTGAGACGGTCAGGCAGATCAAGGAGAAGCTGTGCTACACCAGGTCAGTCTCTCGTCTGTCTCGATTGTTCCGCGATTGAACCAGTCGGACATGCGGCTCTTCAGTCTGGTGCGATGCGAGTGAGTACTGATATCAGTATTCTTTCACAGCTACGATCTCGATCTCGACAAGCGGCTCTCGGAAGAGACGACCGTTCTCGTCGAAAACTACGAAGTGCGTTTTGGCGTTCCCCCCTCCAGATCTCCGCCCATTTCAAGCTTCTCCCTGCCATCTGCTGACACGACAATGAACGCAGCTCCCGGACGGTCGCATCATCAAGGTCGGGTCGGAACGGTTCGAGGCGCCCGAGTGCATGTTCCAGCCGCACCTCGTCGACGTCGAGCAGCCCGGAGTCGCCGGTGCGTAACAACCGCAACTTGCAAGCGGAGCATGGAGGTCAAATTTCCCGACCACTCTACTGACGGTCTATGTGCTCGTCTTTCTGCTTGGTTGATTCGCACAGAGATGCTCTTCAACACCGTCCAAGCGGCGCCGGTCGATGTCCGCGCCGAGCTCTACAAGCACATTGTCCTCTCGGGCGGTTCCTCCATGTACCCAGGTCTGCCTTCCCGTCTCGAGAAGGAGATGAAGCAGCTCTACTTGTCCCGCGTCTTGAATAACAACCCGGAACGCTTGAACGTGAGTGGTCGATCTCCATCAGTCTGCGCCGGCGACCTCGACGCGCGCCGTCTTGGTCTCAGCGCCCTGCTTAGCGATAAGAGAGCGCTATCCACTGACACCCGCCTGTGAGAGACCCGCAGAAATTCAAGATCCGCATCGAAGACCCGCCTCGCCGAAAGCACATGGTCTACCTCGGCGGGTTCGTATTTCTCCCCTCTTTCGCTCTCTTTCGCCGCTCTTTCGGACCGCACTGCATAGTACTGACAAGCGCATCTTTCCGTGTCTATAGAGCGGTCTTGGCAGACATCATGAAGTCGCAAGAAAGCTTCTGGGTAACGAAAAATGAGTGGATGGAGCAGGGAGTGCGCGCTCTGGACAAACTCGGCCCGCGGGAATGAGTGTACGTAGATATGAAGCCTGGAGCGATTTGTGTACAGAATGAGACCTCGCTAAACGCCAGTTTGAGCGTGAGAGGAAGCGAGAGGATCATTTTTGGATGTGTTTCGCGCGCAGGCGTCCTTTCAACAGCCTGCCTCACCACGACAGCACGCCTGGGCCTTTCTGTTCTCGACAGCGTTGCTAAGCGATCCATCTTGAGTTGCAACGAAATGAGATGTGAACGAGCTTGAGCATTCGGATCTTCATCTGCGCGATTTCAGCTTGTTTGTGCGCACTACTGCGCCTTTGCCTCCGGATTCGGACGACGGATCCGAACCGCCTCCTTTCCTTCGGGCTTCGAGCGACTCCCAAACTTTCATCGCCACCTTCTCCGGGCCGCCAGGAGCGAGCACTCGCCGTAACCCTGTCGTTGATCCGTTGGCCTTCTCGGATGCGGCGTTTCCCGCACGCGCACTCGAAGCCGCAGACTCTGACCTCCGTACTGCAGATCGAGGTTGATACAGAATGCAGGGCATGTCGGCGTGACTCAGGCTGGTCGGTGCCGGTGGCGGAGGCGACATTGGCGAGACTTGCAAGGCTTGCAGCTTTTCCGTGATGGTTTGCAGCGCTTCTCGGCGAGTCACTGTAGCGCCGTGAGCCATCTGAAGTTCCTCGAAAGGTATTGTCAGCGCTTGCAGGTGGCGGAAGTACATTGATGCTCACTTGTTGCATATTGACGAGGTTCGAACGGGTCCGCGCTTGAGTTTCTTGCAGAGCCGCGATGTCTAAATTTTCGACGAGGCTTTCAGCAACTGGGTATGCGTCAAGAACTGCAGATGCACTTACCGGCCTTTTGCTTCTCGAAGTGAGCCTCGACATCAAGAAAGAGCTGCGGAACTTGGCAAGGGGCTTTAGCTTCTTTAGCTTCTCACGGCGCAACTTTCGTCGAAAGCGGAATCACTTCTTGTACACGTCCAAGGCGCTCGAGAGCTGTGACCTCAGGAGCCCTCGGAAAAGAGGGGGGATGCTGCTGTTTCAAGACCGTCAATCTCCCTGCCGATGATATTTGGAACGCCACCAAGAGCTGTACCTGCTCGACTACAGCTGGAGAGCGCAGAGATTCTGCAGCAGGTGGCATGTAGGAGCCCGTGTGCACCCCGAGAGCACCTGCAGGTGGAACAATACCGTCAAGGCGAGGAGTTGTCGTCTCGTGTGTCAAGGGCCGACGGTAAGCGCCCGATCTTGCGTTCCTGTGCCCAAGGGAGGGAAGATGAATATCGTTTCTACACGCAGGTGCAAAGCTCAGTACTTACTCGAGCTTGAGTATCCACAAGCTGCTCTCAAGTGGCTCCGCCGTCGCGAAAGCCAGATGTTTGCCGTCAACGAGCTCGAGTCGAAACGGCGCAAAACCGGTTCGTTCGTGTCCGTCTAAGCGTTCAGTTTTGCTCACATCTGCTACATGGCACACTAGCAGGGTCTCGTCACGGTCCGTATCAGGAGTAACGCCGAGGTATTGCGGCGTCAGAAAGGCGTAAATGGGTTGCCACAGGTTGTCAAAGGCGAGAATGCCAGGTGTAATCGGTCTATCTTGAGGCGGAACGAGAAGCCAGCCCTATAGCCAAGAGAGTATGAGCTTATACAGCTTAGGGACTCCTGGACAAAGCTTTACTCACCTCCATCAGGACGCTGTCATCGGTACAAGAAGCGGAAACGTCGACGTCTGACCTTGCCTCAAGTGTCTGCGCCTGGGGGAGAACGTCGTCCGAGTTTGGACTAAATCGTTGTATGGGGACGGCGAGGTAATCTGTGATGGACGACGCCGGCGGCAGCGGCGATACAGTTCTTGTGTGTGGCAAGGAACGGGCGCTGAATGGCAAGGAAGGAGTTTTCTGCAAAGAACGGCAAGCATCTGGACTAGATGCCGCACGGTAGACATGGTGGTCAAACTGGTACGTTTCGTCGGGCGGCGACACGAGCAGCGAAGGTTGCGGCGAGTCAGGCTGGACGAAGAGCCGGTCGGAACGCTGCGCTTTGAGTCGGTCCAAGAGGCCCGTTGAGAGAACAGGTCTGCTCGACGGCGCGGGCTGGGAAAGCGGTAGCGTAGAACCGGCATTCAGCTAGAGGATAGCAATCGGAGTCAGTCCAACGGCGTAGAGAACGAATCAAGCTGCTTAGCAGGACTCACGCCCCCGGCATCTCTGCCGATCATCGCTGGTTGCAAGAGGGGATCCAGGCGTACATGCGAAGGACTTCGATGTGCCGTCGCAGAAGTATCAAGAGTCGTCCTCCCTGCCTCAGGCGCCGTCACGAAAGAGTCGCCGTGGCTACTCGGTTGTGGTGCCGCAGCTTGTTTCGAGTCGTCAAGGCTTGGCGCAGGCCAAAGTAAATTGCTTCTCCACCCTGTCCACCAGCTCGCCATGAGCAGTGATTGTGCGTAGCTGCAGGGATGCTCGGCAGGAGGAGCAAGATGGGGACTCGAAGAAGCAGGAGGAGGGCCGCGTCGCAGACAGCACCAGCGCCAGCTTGGCCAGATAGGTCAGCTAACTGCCCGCCAGCGTATATGGCTTGCACGTATCGCTTCGTGCTTCGCACGAGAGTCTTCAGCAGAAGGTGGCCTCGCTAATCTACACAGAAGCCGTTCTCGAGGGCGATGAAGGAGGTCCGTGCACGCGGGTGAAACTAGCGCCGAGCCTATGCCAAGCTGCGAGATGAAGAGCCTGACGTAGTGACGCTGCTACATTACACATGTCATTTTTCAAAGCGCGTGGTACCGAATTTGACCAGGTCAGAAGGAGTTCAAAAGGTCGCCGTTGATCGCTCGACAGATCATGTTCCGCGATCAGCGGAGCACACTGATTCAATAGGCAAGCAAAGCAGCACGGGAATGCAATGCGAAACGACGCGATGCAATGCAATGCAGGGAAGCTGTAAGACGAAGAGTTACGGAATCTACTCTGCGGCCGGTTCGTCCTCGAGGTCGGCGTCCCACGCGTCCGGAACGTCCTGCTGGTCTTTCGCGACGGGAACGTCTTGCTGGTCTTTCGCGACGGGCGGAGGCGGAGGCAAGGACGGTGTAGAGACCCGTGTCGGTTCCGGAATGGTGTGGTGTACCGGGACAGTCACCAGTCGCTCCTGTTCGCCTTGCGGAGCGACGACTGCTCGAGGAGGCTGCGGAAGAGGACTCACTCAGCTCGCGGCTCTGCACCGATACAGAAAAGCAAACAAAAAGCAGGGGACATACCTTGGCGTGTCCATTGCCGATGACGGATCCCCATGCTTCGCCGGTGGACTGACCAGGCTTTGGCGGACTGATGCCGCTGCTGCCGCCGCCCAACGAAGCGAACGAATTCGCCGTCTTGATCGCGGGCATTCGCCAAGCGCCCTTCGAGGAGCCGCCGACACCGACACCGCGACCATTCGCAGTCGCACCGCTGCCGTAGGAGCCTGCGACTGGTGTCCACGAGCCGCGGGCGACGCGACCGTCCTCACCGATTACTGCCGGTTCGACGGCGACGCAGAAGCCCGTTTCGCTGATGACGTGACGGAGCGCGGTGCAGATGGAAGAGAGCTTGCTCTCCAACTCGGGAACCGCGGGGTCGAACGAGACGAGCACGTCTTCATCAGTCTGCCCGTGGAAAATAAGGTCAGGTGGACGTCGTTTCAGCACAGAACCCGCGAGAGTTTCGCGCACGCACCACCCAAGTGAGACTGAACTCGAGACCACGGACGTGCGGTCTCAGGATGTCAGACAGGCTCGCTTCGTCGTAGCCGAGAACCATCTCGAGGTAGAGAGCATTGTTCGGTGGCCGCTCGGGCAGAGCTCGGCGCAAGCTGCCGAGACTGAGACTGGCAGACGCCGTTCGGCGAGATGAAGCGAGCGCTTCCGCCAGCGTCGGACTCGCGAGACCCGTCGTCGAGGTGCGGTGGCAAACGACTGAGCGTCGCGGCTCTTCGTCGAGCGATTCAGAGCGGAGGTCGTAAAAGTCGGTCAGATTGTGCACCTGCAGGTCGATCATATGGTGAGTATACATTCTAAGGTAAACGGGACTCTGCAGACGTACAAATTCGCGCTGCGGGCGCTTCATGACCGGGAGGTGCAAGCTCGGTTTGTCGCTCTTGACAAACTCGATCAGCTGCTGCTCGATCAGCTGCGCCCACGCCGAGTTGGCGGCGTAGAAGCTGAGCAACTCTGGCGAGTAGTCGGCCTCCTTGCTCTTGACTTCGCGCTGCTCGACGCCGAGCGCTTCGGCGAGCTGAGCGTTCCGTTTCGCGACCGCGCACGAGTCGTTGCATTTGAGGAGTCGGCCTTCGTTGCCTTCTGGCTTCTCGTCGCATGCTCCGCAGCGAGCGTTCTGAGACAAGTGGCCGCAGGCGCAGTGGACCGGAATGAGCTTGGGACAAGGCGAATCGGCGGGGCAAGCCGAAGGGAAATGGCAAGCTGCCGGAGAAAGGGACGACGTCATCTCGTCAGCATTTTGGCGCGGTGGAGGAGCGGTGAAGCCTGGTGCTTACGAAGGGGGCAAGGGTGACCGCAGTGCTTGCGCGCCTTGAGGCAAGTCTGATCGTCCTTCTCCTCGCACTCGCCCGGCGCGTGGCAAGATTTCCGACACCGGTGCCATCCGCATCGAAGTAGTCTGAAGACGGGCGTTTCTGTCAGCTACACGCTCTGAGGTGCAACGCGAGCGTCACGAAGCACTCACTTTCCGCAGACTGCGCCGCAGCTGACTTTTTTCGGATCCGTCGAGCACCGCACGTTCGGCACGGTGCGCTTGCCGCACGCGCACTGTTTCACGGTCAGGTATGGGCACGGAGGGCATTCCGGATTCTCGTGACACGCGTGCGGGAGTCGAGGATGACCGCCTGCAGGAGGAGTCGAAAAACCAAAGGTAAGCTTCCGAAGCGGAGAGAACGAACGAAACATGGGACGCACAATCGGAAGGTCGGATGCAAGGATGCCTGCAGTCGATGACAAAGTTGCAAGGTATCGGCGGCAAGACGACAGTCGAGCCGCAGTGGCAAATGAGCCTGCGTGGGAACCACCAACGGAGTGAGCGAGGATACACACGCGGTACGGCGGCAGAGACTCACTCGTCAAAATCGGCTCGCAAGCACGGCGGGCAAGCTCCCTTATGGTCGCGTAGCTCGCAATTATGGATACCGCCTACAGGAGCAACGGCAGTCAGTGTCTCGCGCGACTAGGCCTCATCCCGAAAGGGAAGACGTACAGTTGAGTTTTCGACCGCAGACCTTGTCACAAGCGTGCAAGCCGAGCGGGTCTTGGAGTTCCTGTTCCTCGAGCGCTTCCTGCAACGACATGGCGCGTTTCTTGCCCTTCTTGCTCGCCGTGAACGCCTCCTGGTACGCGAGCGGGCAACACACCCTCCCGCACTGGTGCCTCCCGCACGCGCGCTGGGCTTTGCACACCCTCGCGCAAAGGTATTCGTCCGTCTCGACGGGTTTTTGCAACTCCGGATCGAACCGGGTCGTGCGGTACGGTTCGCCGCAAAGCCGAGTCGTCTTGAGCGAAGTGCACCGACACGTGAGAGGGACCGGTTCGCGACAGGACGGGCACGGTCCGTCGTGGCAAGGGGACTGGCAGGCGTGTCCGCACGGGAGCGGCTTGGAGCACGTCTTGTCGCAAGTCGGGACGCGGTCCGTGCAAGAGGTGCGCGGGGACGGCAAGAGGGTTGTGAGAGGGGTTTGGCCACATGGGCAGGTCGTGACCGAGTCGGGCGAGAAGGGGCAGTGGGGCGCACCGTCCGAGACGCGGTGAGGATGACACGGCGCGTCGCACCGGTGCTGACCGCAATCGAACAAGGCGTTGCAAGTTCCCGAGCAGGCAAACTCGCCCGTCCAGGTTGCGTCGTCCCCCTCGGCTCCCGGCATCGTGCACCCGTCGACGCGGTCGTCAGGCCTCGTGGCACCACAGATCCCTTCGAGTTGCTCGCGGCCGCAGAAGCAGCGCTTCATGCGGACGGCGTCGCACTCGCCACATTCTCCGGCATGGCATTCGCGCTCGCAGCGGTGCAAGCCGCATCCGAGCAAGACGTCGTGCGTCTGCCCACACGAGCGGAGCAACTCCTTTGCGGCGAGGCGGTCGGGCGTGTCGGGTTTCCCGTCATGGACGGCGGAGCAGCGGATCCCGAGCGTCCGCTTCCGGCAATGGCACGGCTCGTTCAGGACGACGGGGCACGGCGGACACGGACCGGGGTGGCACGAGAGCGAACACGGGTGTCGGCACCCTTTCGGGCGAGGTTTCGCGCACGTCTTGCCACACGAGTGGGGGACGGCGGGCGGGCGAGGTTGAGGGTCGGTGAACCGGCCGCAGAAGCACGTGTACTTTTTCGGGATCTGCGCCGGCGTGAACGTCGTGACACAATTCGGGCAGGACCAGTGACCCAGGAGGGACGCCGGATCGGGACGACGAGCGGCGCTACTGTCGGCACGCGAGGCGAGGAGTTGAGCCCTCTCGGCGGAAGAAGCGACGGCCGAGGTGGCCCATTTCGAGATGCATTGGAGGTGGAACGGGTGCGAACACTCGGTGCAACTCCAGATCTTGGCCGTGCGCGAAATGTTGTCGGCGCAGATACTGCATTCGGCTTCGCCGGTCGAGTGCGCGGCTGTCAACCGCTCGACGAGGGTTTGGTTCGCGGGCGCTGGAATTGGCGTCGAGGGAGTTGAAGTGCCGGACGTGGATGCTCCGGATGAGCCCGGGGGCACGAACGGTGTCGCAGTCGCGTGCAGGTGAGCGGTCGTCGTCCCCGACAAGGCTGCATCGAATTTCCGCACACGACGAGGAGGAGGAGGACCACCTCCGCCGCCTCCCTGTCGCCTTGCGCCACCTTCCTGCGTACCGTTCGAGCGATTGGCTCCCCCTCCTCTCCCGCCACGGCCGTTCCCTCTCCCATTGCGACCACCTCGACTCGGTGATGGCGTCGCCGCTGCCGGCTGATCACCTCCACCAGCAGCAGCAGCGGGCGTGGTGGTCGCGGGGTCCCCATTCGTAGTCGCATGCGAATTGGATTCACCCCGTCCTCCTCCGCCCCTGCCTCCTCGACCACGGTGAGCTGGTGGTCTTCCTCCTCCGCCCCTGCCTCCTCGACCACGGTGAGCTGGTGGTCTTCCTCCTCCTCCTCCTCCTCGTCTCGTTCGAGTCGACGGAGTGGCGGACGACGACGACGGCGCTTCGTGATTCGACGACGACGCCGCTGCAGGCGCACTTGTGACCTGTGACGTCTCCATCTAGTAGGATATAGCTTGTGGACTAAGAGAGAGATGAAGAGAGAGCAGTGGCGTCGATCGGAGTCGCTCGCGTCGGCGGACTCGACTTTTCAAAGTCCGAAAATTTCCCTCGCCGCGGCCTTGCTCACATAAGCAGAAACGTGAAGTCGCTTGCACTCGTCTGCAAAGCTCGCCGGCGGGACAAGAATGGAACAGTCCGCTAAGCTCCGCTGTACGGACGACCACTATATAATTTGTCGCGAGAATTCCCGTCCTGGAATTGCCACCGTCTCTGTCTATCGTGCACCCGGCTCCAATGATCTGCGACTCCCGAACGGGTGGCAATCACGGCTCCCGACGCTGTCCCTCCGAAGAGCCGACTCCTCCTCCGACAGCCTCGGCCCATTCGCGCTCCGCATCGTCCACAAAGCGCCTCATCGTCTCTGTCCTCCTCGTCGCGAGCTCTTTGCCCCTCCGAGTCTTCATCATCCCTTCGAGTTTGAACAACTTGGCGTGGAAGTGGTCGAGCGCGCAGTGTTCTTCTACGGGGGCGGCGGACGGATTGCCTGGTGATGCGTTCGTGGCGGTCACGGTGGCGGTGGCGAGCGAAGCAGCGGGAACAGGAGGAGGGGGGACGAACAAGGGCCGGTTCGCGACCGCAGAATACGCGGCGCAGCGCATGATCCCTGTCCCCGGGACCGTGACAAGGTCAGCGTGTTTATCTTGCGACCGTCGCCAGGTTCGACTCGGTCGATCGGCCGCAACGGGCGACGCGCGACGTGACTCACCGAACGCGCCTATGGCATCGAGCTTGTCTGCATCTTGGACGCTGTAGTGCGCTCGTCTCAGTCAGCTATGTCGAAAGGAAAGGAGGAAGCGGACTGTCATTTAAACGGACCAGTGCAGTTCCAAGCACGAGAAGTGCCACTCTGTCTGTTGCCCGGCTGCGATCCGCTTGACCTCTTTCGAGTAGCTGACATTGTCGACGATGCGTTCGACGAGCCTCCTCCTCTCTTCGTCCACGATCTGACGGTCCTGGTCGTCGTGTCGAGACCAGAACGGGTCGAGCGTGTCCCGAGCGGTCGGTTTCCGTGCATCCTTGGGGAGGTATTTCGCGTCGATCAAGTCATGGAAGAGGGCTGCCAGTTCGACGACGAGGAGATCGACCCCGTCTAGGGAGTGGGCTATAGCGAGCGCGAGTCTGCGAACGCGGTCGACGTGATAAAAGTCGTGCGAAGGGTCGTACTGCTGGTGGTGCTCTTGTGCGCGCAGTTGAGCGGCCGCGACGAGTGCAGCCTCTTGCTCGGTGTACATACTACTCCACTCTCTCACGTGGCAGAGAATGGCCGACCGTCCGTCTGCTCGGAAGCGCGCGAGGTTGTCCCCGTCTCGCGCATCCTCATCCAGCAGCAGCAGCAGCAGCAGCAGCAGCAGCAGCAGTCAGGAGGAACCGTCAACGCAGAGCAACTCGGACGACGACTCAGACGACCTGTATGCTCCCGGGCCTTCGTCTTCAAGTCTGAACAACCACCGCCGCCGTCCTCATCTCTCGAACGACGATGATGACGAAGTCGTAGTCGTCCAAGAGCGACCGCCACCGCGAACGAGTGCAGCAGCAGCAGAAGCAGCACCTACAACGACGACGAACGGTAGTAGCACTACGGCAGGCAACGGCAACGGCAAACAGCGCAGGCGGTCATCATCCGCTGGACCCCTCGTCCTCGACGACGACGACGGTGGCGGCGGCGGTGATGGCGCCAGCTCTGCTGCGAATGGTAGTAGCGGTCAGGCTATAGCGTCAGGATCGTCTACCTCACGCTCGGCCAACAACAACAACAAGCAGGACCCTTCGCCGTCTCCTCCTCCTCCTCCTTCGTCAGATGCGGTCGCCAACGCCCCTCGCCCCGCCTCGCTCGCCTCTCTCGAATGTCCCATCTGCTGCGGCCCCCCGACCCCACTCGCTCTCACCTCGTGCGGTCACGCGTTCTGCGCCCCCTGCCTCCACGCCGCCTTGGTCGCAGGTCCGGCTTTGACCCCTCCTCCTCCTTCTTCTTCAGCGGCAGCAGCAGCTGCGGGTCCTTATACCGGAGGTGGTGCCGGTGCCGGACGTGGTCGTACCACGGCCAGAAGAGGAGGAGGACCACCGGTCCTGGGAGGCTTGTTCGTGCCACGCAATGCCTCTTCTTCTTCTTCGGCCGCCGCCGCCGCCGCCGCCCAGCGTCAAAGAGGAGGAGCAGGAGGAGGTGGAGCTCGATTCGCCAACGGCGGCGACGACGGCGACGACGAAGGCGACCCCGAACTCAACAAGCGGTGTCCGCTCTGCCGGACTCCGCTCCGCGGAGGATGGGGCAAGAGCATCCGAGGCGTCGTCTTGCGGATGATGCCCGTCAACCGATGATCTACAACAAGGCGAGGGGTGGCCAGTCCGTTTATATCTCCCGCGGCCACGCGCGCACACGTGCACATTCTCCTTCCCTCTTCGTTCTTGTCCTCCCTCGTCAATTCTCCTCCTTCGGCCTCCTCACCGACTTGGACGGTGGAGCAGTTACTTGCATCGATGGCAGCACATCAGAAGCGGCGTGACATGGCATGATAATGAAAGTGCTCTTCGTTGATCATACAACAGACGAGAAGGAAAGAAGACGCGTCCGAGAAAATGAGCGAAAGGGGGAGAAAGGGCAAGGCCGGGGGCGGGCCCGCCAAGCAAGAAAGAGCGGACATATGGATGGGAAGAGCGAGAGTGAGAGTGACGGAGACGTGGCGGGATATGTGAGAGAAACCGGCAAGTTGACTGGAAATCAAACTGCCTCGCATGAGGGCGCTGCAGCGACCGCCAAACCAACGCGAGCCGGCGGCCGCGCTTCGACTCGGAGTGTGGAGTCCTAGGACCGACGCCTCCCGACCGGCCCGGTCCCAATCGCCGTCGTGAGCTGTCTACGCCGCCGCTGTAGCCGAGGAGGAAGACCGTCCCGGCGGCGGCGGAGGAGGCGGTCCCGAACCGGCGCTGTGCCGTTTCTCGTACTTTTTGATCCACGGATGTTTCGCCACCTCGGCGAGCGGTAGTCGATCTTCGGGTTTGTAGCGCAGCAACTGCGTGCGAGCGAGCGAGCGAGTTCACGATTTGCCGTCCGGTGGGCGAGAGGTGAGAAATGTCAGCCTCGATATTCTTTGCGTCGCTTTTTGAACCCCTCGTGTGATCAAGTCAATGCGGCTCCAGTCGAGTAGAGTACGCACCTTTCGAATGAGGTCCTGCGCTTCGGGAGAAACGTGCGAAGGGATCGTGTACTGAACCCGGACAATCTTCTTGTACGTGGCTACGGGGGGATCGGAAGAGTGCGCAAGGCAGGGTCAGCACACGCGGACCAAGTACATATGAAAGAGTCATCCTCCCGATCGAGAGTGTAGGAGCACCCGAAACAGAATCGGGTCGGTCGGATAGAAAAGGAAAGAAGAATGAAGGGCTCACCCTCATGACCGGACAAGTCCTCGAAAGGCGGCGCGCCGACCAAAAACTCGTACGTCAAGACTCCCAAAGCCCACAGGTCGACCTTGTCGGTATGTTCGCGGTTCTCGACCATCTCGGGCGGGAGGTAATCGAGCGTGCCGCAGAGCGTGTTGCGCCGGTTCGACGGCGCGTGGACCGACCACCCGAAATCGCCAATCTTGAGCTCGCCGTTGATCCCGATCAGGATGTTTTCCGGCTTGATGTCGCGGTGCATGACGTGTTTCGCGTGCAGGTACCCGAGCGCGTCGGCCATTTGCGCAATGTACTGTTGGGAGTTTCGTCCCACACCGCCACCCGAAAAACGGTCAGCTTCTCCTTGCAAAACAACCGCAACCCCGATCAACGGCATGCAAGAAATCAGACAACTCACGCGACTACTCCGCTTCTCGTTGAACCGCCCGACTTTGCTCAGTTGCTTGTACAGCTCGCCGCGCCCGGCAAACTCGAGGATCAGAAAGATGCGCTTCTCGTCGTGGAAATAGCCGTGCAACCTCAGGATATTCGGGTGCCTGTGCCCCCACCCCAGCGCCAACGCCAGCCAAGGGTCGAGAGACGTAGGTCAGCCAGGTCTGAGGCGCGGCTATCACCGGAAAGAGGAATGGGCAAAAGAAGAAGAACGAGGAACGCACGCAAGGTGACTCTGGATCTCAATCTCCCTCCTGACCTGTTTCTCGACCTTGTTCTTGACCAACTCTTCCTTGTGCAAGCACTTGAGGGCGACAATGTAGTGCGGTTCGGTCTTGGTCCTCGCCATGTAGACGCGGCCAAACTTGCCCTTGCCGAGCGGGCGACCGATCTCGAACGAAGAGAGCGAAAAGGGCACAGTCGGTCGGTGGCTGTTTCCCGGCGGTCCGGAGGCAGGGGGCGAGAAGGGCGGGGCCGGCGGTGCAGGGCAAGAGAGAGAGAGAGAGAGAGAGGAGATGATGGTGAGTTTTTGGTCGTCCGGACGCGTAACATCACACAGCACAGGATCCAACAGCGGGGCAGGAGATCTCGCTCGTCGACAAAGAATCAAAAGCGACTAACCTGCCCGCCGCGCTCGAATCGAGCGCCAACAATTTCGCCGCCTCGGTTCCGACGACGGACGACTTTCTCGCCGCCGCGTCGCGTTCGAACCCGCCGTCGTACCGTCCGATATCGTTCTCGTCGTGAACTTGACCGTGAGATCGTGCCGAAGAGGACGAGGACGACGCTGCTGGTGGTGCTGGGACGCGAAGATTTGATGACGACGAGGTGGGTGCCGTGGTTCCGGCGCGGGAAATTGTTGCTCCACCTTGGTACTTGCTCTGCAGACCACTGCTGCTGCTGCTCGTCGTCGTCGTCGTCGTCGTCGTTGTGGCATTCGTCGGGGGCCCTCTCAATACCTGACCAGCGGCGACTTGGCCGGCCGCTGTGGTTGTGGTCGCATTGATGGTCGATGTCCGTGCGGGTCCGCCGCCAGCACCGCCAGCACCGCCAGTTGCGGTCGTGGTAGAAGAAGAAGTTCCCGGTTTGGCAGTCGCGAGTTTGAACGAAGGTTGCCGATTGATGTTGGATGAGGAGGCAGTGGTGGTTGAAGCGCGAGCAGATTGCGGGATCGCAGCCGACGAGGGTCTCAAGGGTGCGAGCTGTTTCGGTCTCTCAGTCAGTCAGTGTCTCTATGCCCTTGAGTGAGCTGGAGAGCGGACGTGCCTTTGTTGGTTGAGTGATTGCGAGTTCGTCGTGCAGCGAGAGCGAGTCGAGCTTGTTCTCGAGCGTCGAGGCCCGACTGAGGACTCGCGAGGCCATGTCTCTGGGCCGTGCAGCAAGCTCCAAGAGAGTGTACCGTACGCGAGTGTAGAGCTGAGAGGAGCGAGTCTCTGCAGAGCCGTGTGAGCGCCGCTCGAGGGGAGGCTTCTCACCTCGTTCAGTGCCACTGCTTCAACGCAGCGGACTTGGTGTTTTCGCTTCGACTCCCACAACCTGGCGCCTCTTCATACTGCACGCGGACGCGGACATGTGGCCCTTCACGAGCAGCAGTGCTACGCCGGCGACCGAACAAGCACCGCCGCCCGCTTCCGCCTGCCCCGTCGACCACGAGACGAGAGCGGCCTGGTCGAAGCACTCGTCCAACCCGGTGCCGCACGATGTAGCCAACAAGGACCCGCTCGCGAGCCGCTTGTCGACAGAACGCGAAGTCTCGAGCATCCCGAGGTGGCTGCCCGCATCCGCATCGTCGCCCCCGCCGCCTTCCTCCGCCGCCGCCGCCGCCACTCCAGACGCTCCTCCCGCAGCTTGTCCGATGCACGAATCCAACGTCAACGCCAGCGCCAACTCGGCCGAACAAGCAGCGACCATTCCCTCCGAATCCAACTGGGTCTACCCTTCCCCAGCCTCGTTCTACACCGCCCTCGAGCGCAAGCACCGGAACCCGCGCGCCCAAGACATGGACATTGTCGTCCCGATCCACAACGCCGTCAACGAACGCGTATGGCACCAAGTCCTCGAGTGGGAACGCGCCGCGATGGGGTTGCAACCGGGCCAAGAGACGGGGAGCAGGCTCGTCAGCTTTGTTGGGAAACCGAAACAGATGAGCCCGCGCGCGAGGTGGAAATCCTTGATCGGGTGAGTTTCCGAGGTCTAGGAGAGCTTTTGGGCGAGAGATCTGACCCCAGTCCCTGGACTGCAGGTACACGGAGCCGTTTGATCGGCACGACTGGATCGTCGACCGTCCCCTCCACCCGCCTTCTGCTCCTTCTTCCTCGTCTCCAGCATTAACAAACGCCTCCCTCTCCTCATCACCATCAGCATCGTCACCAAGCGCCAACAACTCGTCGTCGTCCGAGACCGGCACTCCCGAATCGATCCGGATCCGCTACGTGATTGATTTCTACACCGGACGGGGCAAGAACCTCCTCCTCCCCCCTCCACCTTCACCCTCTTCCTCCTCGTCCTCCTCCTCCGCCGCGAAACCTCCAGCACCAGAAGAGGTGATGGTGCCGAACCTGGCCTTCTTTATCGACTGCCGGCCTGCTCTCGACGGATGGGAGGGCCTGCGGATGAGGTTCAACAAGTACTGGGGTCTGGATCATTCCTCCGGCGGACCTGCGGCAAGGACCGCTGCCTAAATGCAGTGTTTCGCCCCCCACCACCACCACCATCTGTAGCATAAACGCCTCGAGTCGATCCCGGAAACCTTCGATAGAACAGTCTTTCACCACTCCTCGTCCTCTCGCATATCTCGTCGTTTTCTGAGTTTTGCACGCCACGCATTTTGCAATAATCTCTCCGCTCGACTCCCTCCTGAATGTCTCCTGCGCAAGCTGTATACATCAAAAAAGTCGCACTCTCGCCCGCGCCGGGAGCCGACGGAACGAGTTCTCATCATCTTTCGCTCTGCGCACCAGCTCCAGCGCTCCTAGAGTGTCCGTCCAGCTCTGAGGAGGAAGGTATTCGAGACAAAGGCAGCATTTCGGATTGGGCGTACGGTCTGTCAAGGCAGCCTCGACTGGCGACTCGCGACCCGCTCTCTTCGACAACGCGCCCGCACTCGAGACGAACAAGCCCCAAGAGCGCCTGCGAGCCAGAACCTAGAGAAGCAGCCAGGGCGGCGGCGGCGCAGTGTGGCGAGCCATGTCGTTCAATTTCGAGTGGCCGCAATTCAGCGAAGCGTTCTACGACGATGCGAGAGAGATGCTCGCGCAGGTGCGTTGCTCTAGCCTTGCATACGCTCGAGAGTTTGGTTGACCGTCTACGCCCTACAGGCGCTGAACAAGGGGACCAAGCCTCCGATCATTGCAGACAGGATCGAAGTCAAGGAACTCAACATGGGGACCATCGTCAGTCCCGCTCTTCCTTCTCTTGCAAGTGTTGGAAGAGACTCTTTCCGGCTGCTGACGACGAGAGGATCGGGCAGCCTCCGGAACTCGAGATCCTCGAGATTGGAGACCTGTCGACGGATCGCTTCCGGGGCATCTTTCGCTTGACCTACTCCGGAGATGCGTACATCGTGCTCCAAACGCGGGTTCAGGTGCGTGCGCGGCTAGAGCGCAAGGTGGAGGAGGAGAGCAGCGAGACTCAGGGACCCTCCCTCCCTTTTCGGGAAAACAGGCCAACCCGCTCAATGTGCCCCGACCTTCGCTCGACATCCTCAACGCGCCCCGCATCCTGTTTGCCGCCGCGCCGCTCGTCGTCCCGATGACCCTCCGCCTCTCGAACCTCTCCCTCCGCGCCATCGTCGTCCTCGTCGTCTCGCGCCAAAAGGGCATCACCCTCGTGTTCAAGAACGACCCGCTCGAAAAAGTCGACGTCTCGTCCTCGTTCGACGGCGTCGAATCCGTCGCGGGCTTCATCCAGCGCGAGATCGAGAACCAACTCCGCGAGGCGTTCCGGAGCGATTTGCCGAGCGTGATTCACCGGCTCAGTCAGAAATGGTTGAGCGGAGAAGTCAAGAGCGCGGGCAAGGCGGCCGGGTCGTTCAAAGCTGCGCACAAAGTGGGCGGGCTCGTCGGCGAAGGGTTCGACAAGGACGCCAAGATTGAGACCAGGACGGCGTACGATGCGGGACGGGCAAGTGCAGAAGTCCATGGCCTCGGCGAGCACGGAGGAGGCGGACCGACAACGCGTGGACGTGCACATACGAGGCGGATGAGCGCGCGAGACAGCGATACGGGCGAGAGCGTAGAGCTCGCCGGGTCGCAAGTCGATTCGACTTGGTCGACTTGGGGCGGGAACCGAATGACCCGCGGCGGGGGCGGGAGTGGCGACGGCGGCGGCTTGGCGTCCTCACGCTACAGCGCGACGAGCTCAGATCCGTACCCGGGCAGCCGCTCGCCTTCGTTGCGTCGATTGGCGAGTCGTTCCAGCGCGGGTCATCATCACCATTCCCACCAATCGACCCAGCGCGCTTCGTCTTCGGGACCGTCAAGCCTCGTCTCGCACGACCAACTCGATTCGGTACCCGAATCGATCGAGTCGTACGATCCGACATACGGACTCCGTCCCGACTCGATCCCGCACCATGCCGGGTTCAAGAACTACGAAAAACTCGTCAAGGGAGGGTCGTCGCGACGCGGGTTGGGAGAGGTGCTGTCGGACGCGGCGGCGGATGGGTTGGGCGCAGACGGACTCTCGCCCGACTCTGGTTTCCGCGATCCGTACGATGATGAGTACGACGAGGCTGCTGGCCTGGGTGGGGAAGACGGCGATCTCGAACCCGACAGTCAGTATTACTCCTCCTCGTCGTCCCACTTCGAGACAATTCCTGCAGTCGGCGGCGGTACGATCACGCGCCCTCGCGTGTTCCATACACAGTCGCAGATGCGTTTCGGCCCCGGGGTCGCCTCGTCGGCTTATGATCCAGCTTCGGCAGGGTCTCTCACCGCGCACGGAAGTCCATCGTCAGTTACGGCAAGGAGTGCAGCAGGCGGCTCGACCGCTTCCACTCTTGGATTGGGCAGGTCGGCCTCGTTCTATGGTGGTCACGTTCGATCCGCCTCGGCTGGCGGTGCTTTTGCGACCCCCTATGGAAACGGATCAGGAGGAGGAGGTCTCGCCGCGAGGTTCTCTTCCGGAGCTTCCTCGTCCGGAGCGTCGAGCGCGCGGTTCCCATTCCCGAGACATCCGCCGTCGTATTCGTTCCAAGGCGGCGGCCCGAGTCGCGCCGGCTCTTCGATCGTGCGCAACACCTCGATGCCGGCCCTGTCTCGTCACGCCACCTCTTCCTCTTCCCATCCCGCTCCTCGGGTCGATCCGCCACTTGCAACTCCCACTTTGCAGCATCGTACGCATCGCGGCGGCGTAGGCGGCGGCGGCGGCGTCGAACCCGAACCCGAGTCGGACCAGCTAGCGTTCACCCGGCCTTCGCCGGTCGATCTGCTATCTCGCTCGCCCTCGTCACTACTCAACACCTCGTTCCTCGACGAGGAGCACCTCCCCATCACGCTCAACCCGTCAGGCAACGACTCGTGCGCGCACCTCGCGACCTTGACGAGTTCGAACCAGACCTTGTCGCCGTTCACGAGGGATCACGCGCACGTCACGGCGCGCAGTTCTCCCCATCTCGGAGGGGCGGGACCTGGCGGATCTGCAGATGAAGGAGCGACGGGCGGGGCTCTGCGCGTCGCGAGCGTCCCTCGCGGTCGTTCAGAGCTTTTGTTCGGCAAAGCGGCGCCGGCGAACGTGAATGGTCAGCAACAGCAGCAACAACCTGTCAAAGCCGTCCGGAAACGCCTGCACCGTATCGGATCTGCCAAAGTCGGATCTGGGTCGTCCATGCCCAACGGCGGCGCCCCCTCAGGGTATACTTCGCCCGGGTCGCCTGCGATGCCCAACTCGCCCGTCATGGTCGGCGCATCCACATTCAGTGGCGGCATCCCCCAAGCGGGATATCATTACAACCATCGATCATCGTCGATCCCTTCTTCTTCGGCTTACCCGCAATCGCAAACGGACACGAGACGACAAGAAGGGCAGCACCACCGCCGGAGCACGTCGGCATACTCGTCCCTCTCTCCTTCGCGGTACGCCGCCGCCGCCGCCGCCTCTCCGCGAACGACTCCCTCTCCCTTCTCGGTCGCGCGGGGCAAAGTCTCGCTCGCTTCGGATTACGGAACTGCCATGGCGACTGGAGCGGCGGGAGTCGGAGCTCACAAGACGGCTCCGAGCGAACTGAGTGACTATTTTCCGCCGGCGGTGACTTCGACGATGGCGGATATGGAAGCCATGGCGGGCAGTAGCGCGCGCGAGATGTTGAGTCGGATCGGGTTGCATTAACGCCGCCGCCGCCGCGGGATGGCGGGAACTCGGCGCCGGAGGGAGGGAGGGAGGAAGACTATGATCCGGGCAGGGATGCATCTTCCCATGGAGTGATACAAGAAGGGGCTGCAGCTAAATGTCGTTGTCATTTTACGCACGGTTTCTCATCAAGGCGATCAGGGCATCTGTTCGCGTGTTCCGCTTACAACCCCGAGACTTGCTACACCACCCCGAGTACTCCAATATACTGGACATTTTCCCTCAGGTTCATGGACTGCTCGACGGTTCGTCCGCAGCAGGAGAGCTCCTTCCTTCGCGCATGACGACCCCGGCGACCATTTCGACGAACCTCCTGACATCCTCTTCCTCGTCACTCTCGAGCATCAAGCCGCCGTGCTCGATCTCGATAGATCCGTTCATCGGAGGCGGCAGGAGACTCGCGCACCAATGTCGCTCGAGGGACGAGAGGGAAGAGATAGTGAGGTGGTCGTTTCCGGCGAGGACGAGTTTGAGCGGGCGGCCTCGGCGATGGTGGTCCTCTTGATCTGGACAAGAAGGCATTGTGGGGAGGGCAGGAGAAGAAGAGAAGGCGAGTTTCGCGAGGTCTTTGGCTGTCAAGTCGAGGTGCGAGAGATCGAGGTGGCTCATCGACGTCGGAAGGGTCGAGATGGTCCCGATCAGGACTTGCCGAGAGAGATAGGGTGTGGTGGAGAGATTGAGATGCGCGAGGGCGGGGAGGTGCTCCGCGAGCGGGAGCGGGAGCGAAGAGATGGACGACCAGGAGAGGTCGAGGGTGTGCAATCGGGATAGACCTGTTGCGAGTCCTTTCCCTTCGCCCTGGGGTGCCTCGAGGTGCCGCTCATCGTGATCACTCGTCCTTGTCCAGGTGAGAAAGTCCGAGATGCGCCGGCAGCCTTTCAGCTTGAGTGAGCGCAAATGGGCCATGACGGGATCATCGGATCCTCCCTGCCGCCGCCGCCGTCGATTCGAATTCCCTGCTCCCGTTATGAAGCGCAGGTCGGCGTCGGTCACTCCCGAGAAGGATAGATCTAGGGTGGTCAAGCGATGGGAACAAGCCGGTAAGAGGGCCGACAGGGCCGCCGAGGCACAGGATCGCAAGACGAGATGCCGTGTGCCGGGGAGGAGGGCCGCCACGGCATCCATCTGTTGCGCCGAGGAGGAGACGTGCGAGAGCGAGATGTTGTGGTAGTGCCTTGCGTCGGCGAGAATTCGGTTCAGCTGCGCCAAAATGGCCCAGAAGTGTCAGCTATAGCTTACGGAACCCGAAGTTGACGGACGGACGACGTCACCACTCACAGCGCGGTCGACGCATCTTAGCCGGAGGAGGTCGCCGAGTGCGAGGTACTCGAAGGTGAACTCCAACAGCTCTGTCGGGAGACTGTGCAGCAGCTGAAAGTCTCTGGGTCGGCGCGGCGATGCGGTGGAAGGTGTTGTTTGACTGCGGAAAGGGGTGACGGTGATGGAGGTCCATTTGACCTCGGATCCCCTCGGAGCCCTCGGACTTGGGTTCCAGATCCATTGTGAAGGTGTCTGTGGTGCACAGAGGACTGCTGCTGTTGCCATCGAGTCGTGCGAGAGGATGACCCTTGTCCGACATCGAGCCGAAGTTCGGCCAAGTGGGGCGACACGGCAGCGCACCCTCTCTCGCCTCGAGAGAGCTTTGCTTGGGTTATTCGGAGATACGGGCTGTTTAGAATGACTACTTGGGACCATAGCATTGCTCGACTGTCCCGAGTGCGTGCTGACAAAACTGCGTTGCCTTGTCTGGCTGCTTCGCTTTCTCATCATCGAAGTCGACCTGGATCCGCTCTCTTGTGCTCTCTTTAGTCCTAGCTTGCAAGACAAAGACCAGGAGCAAGAGTCATCGTGGCTTACATCACCCGCAGCTGGACCGTCGCAGCTGCCTTTGCTCTCGCCCTCGCAATCGCTTTCAGAGCTCTCACGACCACCACTTCTTCTCTTGAGAACCCCGCCGCACCGACCATCACAAGCACTGCCGTTCCATCGCTACTCGAGAAAGAAACGATGACTACTACCGCCGCGCAAGTCTCTCGATCGGTCGTCAAGTCCATCCTCGCCATCGTGAGATTCTCTCCTTTGCCTCCCTCTGCCGTCTCATTGGGAGCAGCACTCACGCCACCCTTGAACACGCAGGAAACTCCCGAAGGTGCCGGAGCCATGGTCCGCCGCTCGATCGGGACCAGTCAGCTTCGGAACTTTACCCCCTTCCTCATGCTCGACAACGTGAGTCTCGCATCAGATCCGCGCTGTCGACGCCGGGACGCGGCTTTGGAACCCTCGCGCTCACTCGGTTCTTGTTGTTTGCCCAGTTCCTCGTCAAGGAGGGCGCTGGATTCCCGGACCACCCGCACCGCGTGAGTTCGTCGATGGCCTTGGGCAACACACTAGGTCCAAGTGCTTACCCCTTCCGGTCGGCCCTGCTACAGGGAATGACGACTCTGACCTACATGCTCGAGGGAGAGTACGTAATCTGAAACGGGTTCTCCTCACTATCTCGTCTGACACGTGCGTGAGGAGCGAGGCTTTTGCCCCGATTGACAAAGACACCGTTCGTACTGGCCAGGTTCGAACACGAAGACGTCAAGGGTCACAAGGGTCGAATCGGTCCTGGCGACCTGCAGTTTATGGTGCGTCTAAAAGGGCATAATGGATCCTGCCCGCCCGCGAGAGGCTAACATGTTGTGCATGCATGTCTTCGCGCCTCGACAGATTGCTGGCCGCGGCATCATGGTGCGTGCCTTCTGACCGACGATGATCGACTTGAGGAGATACTGATGGTAAAAGACAATCTCTGGGCGTGCAGCACAGTGAGATGCCCGTTCACGGGCCGGGCAAGAAGGACCCGTTCGGCCTGCAACTGCAAGTCCCTTCCCCGATCAGCAACCACCGCGCACACAAGGCGAGACAGCTACTGATCAGAACTTTCGTCGCGTCACATCAGCTGGATTGACTTGCCCAAGGAGCACAAATTGGTCGAAGCATCGTATCAAGAACGACGAGCTGCCGAAGTCGCTTCGTGAGTTACGTTGCGGGCTCGGCAGCGGGCTTCAGTCGTGTTGGGCATCGCGCCTTTGCTCATTCTGTTCAGAGTTGATGATTTCGGGGCCTGTTGTTCCTGCAGCGCGCATCCGACTCCCAACGTCGAGATCAAAGTCGTCTGCGGCGAGGCGCAAGGCTCCCCGGAGGAAGGCCTCGTCAAGGGCAATGTCCGTCCTCTCGGCGGTTGCTGGTACGTCACGCTTCACCCTTCACGTCTCACGGGCAAGCTTCAGGAACAGGGAAAGTCTTCCAGTGACTGACGCAGGACTTGTGTCGCATCAGGTTCATGGATTTCATCATGACCAAGAAGGGCGAGCGGGTTTTCCAACCGATCCCTCATGGATGGAATGCTTTCGTGCGTATTGACTGGTTCCGGACCGGGGGCGATCAAAGTGCCTCGTGCTGCCCGGCTTGGCTCCCGAGCTGATTTCGCATTCTCTCTCGCTCTCTCCCCTCCTCTACTACAACAACAACAGATCTACACCCTCGAGGGTGAGACTCTAGTCGGAGACTCGCTCGCCTCGTCCGAACCGATCAAGCAATATCACACCGCCGTCCTGTCCAACAACGAAGGCGAGACCGGCGTCTGGCTCGAGTCGGCTTCGTCGTCGGGACGGGCTCGGTTCGTCCTCGTTGCGGGCGAACCACTCGAACAAGGGGTCGTACAGGCGGGCCCGTTCGTCATGACATCGAGAAGCGAGATCCAGCAAGCTTTCATGGACTATCAGACTGAGCGGAATGTGCGTTTTCCTTTTTCCCACCCGGCAGCCTCCCCTTCTTTAACCGGCTCCGGTTAGGTTCGGTCGACACGCATTTTACTTACACGGTTCTCTGTATGGACCGCGTTATGGTCCCCAGGGATTTGAAGGCGCGCATGGTTGGCGGAGCGAGATCGGCAAACGGGTCCGTCCCGTTCCTTTCCTCTCTCTCTCTCTTTCAGCTGCTCCAGGAGCCTTGCCCCTGACGACGCTGCCTATTCCACCTTTCCAGATGACCGGAGCATGAAAAGGAATACATGCGAATCGCTGTTGAGAGTTTTGACCCTGCAATTTCGGTTGCGTCGCTGCTGTTCTCTCAAGGCTGCCACTTGCCTATCTTCCGCGGCATAGGAGAGACTCGCTTCGCCACGTCTGTTGTGAGATGTAGGCTTGCTGCTGAAAGCCGATCCGCGCTCTCCGGAAAGACAAAATACGGTCGAAGGTCAACGGTGGCCTCTGCGCGCGCTGTCCTCTGCTCGAGATCCTTTCCATAACCCCGCTGGAAAAGTGCGCCCAAGCTGTTGCGCTCGCCCGTAGCAGTGTTCTCGCTGCGCGCATCGCCTTCCGTGCTCGCTGCCCCCCAATCCTCCGCTAGGCGCCTCCTCGGCCGTGTCCCCACCTCGACGCCTCTTCGATCCGACTCGCTCTCGTCACTCGGTCATCACAGCCAACGCAGCTTTGTGAGCCTTCTCGTCGCTTTGATGACGTATGACCGATTAGTGTGCGAATGGAATCGGGCACCGCAAGGCGTCGGGGACGAGGAAGAGCAGCGTCGGTCAAGGGCAAAGTCGGAACGAAGCCGAGACACAGCGTCAGCCCGCACAGTGACGCAAGAGGGGTCATGTACTGGCTTGTCGCCGCGTGCAAATTCCCGCCGAGCGTGGCTCGCAGGCACGGGCGGCGTTGTCGACGAGGGCAGTTGAGACCTCGACTTCCCCACTTGCAGCAGTCGCACACATCAAATCAGCATACGCAGGCGCACTCGGGGCATGTACTGACGCCTGATAAGTTGCCTATCTGCGGGCAGCTCTCGACTTCGACTGCGACCATGACTTCGCACCACAAGGACGACAACTGCATCTTTTGCAAGGTCAGCCAGCCGCTCGTCTCTTCTACACATTGACCAGCAGATGTCCGTCGAGAAGACCTCTGTTTTACTTACTGGGCTGGGCACACAGATCATCGCTGGAGACATCCCTTCCTTCAAGCTCATCGAGACGGATGCGCTGTGAGTCCGCGCCCCCGGCGATTGCGCAAGATCTTGTTGTTTCCTTTCTAACCCCGAGTCGCTTGCGAACTACAGCTTTTCGTTCCTCGACATCGGACCTCTGAGCAAGGGACATGCGCTCGTCATCCCGAAGTGTGCGTCTCGTTTCTGTCACAGTCGGATCACGACCCGGAGAAGAAGCGAAGAAGAGATCTATCTGACCTTGGCGACTGCACCGCATAGACCACGGTGCCAAGCTGCACGACATCCCTGACGAGCACCTCGGAGAAATTCTCAAGACTCTGAAAAAGATTGCCGTCGCTCAGGGCGTCGAGAACTACAACATCCTGCAGGTACCAACAGCTTGTTTCCTTATTCTGGCGAATGCCCAGGGGGCTGAAGCTTCTTGCAAATGTGCCCTGACATGCCCTGTACGCGCTCGCAGAACAATGGCCGCATCGCGCATCAAGAAGTCGACGTACGTGTGACTCCCCGTTTCCGCCCACGAGCCTTGGGCGCTAACACCGACTCTTTCCGCCCCAATTTCAGCACGTTCACTTCCACCGTAAGCATCTCTACCTATCGAACTTGGCAGCTCCCGTACTGACCGCCTGCTCGGACCCGGCGCGTGCAGTCATCCCGAAGCCGTCCGCGTCGGACAAGGAGGGACTTGTGGTCGGCTGGCCGGCGCAGAAAGCCGACATGGACGAGCTCAAGGCGTACTACGAAGACCTCAAGACCAAGCTCTGAACAGTTTGAATTTTTAGTTCCATCTTAGGTCCTCCGGTCAGCCCGGTGTCGCGCGGAGAAGCAGTGAGAGAAAGGCCCGAAAGACGAAACTCACTAGAGACCGGGGCCGATGAGGTTCTCGTAGCCGTGCTTGTGGAACACCTCGAGGAGCTTGAGGTCCGACTTGGAAGCCTCGACCGAGATGACGTCGGCGTCGAGGCGCTTGATGTGGTCAAAGATGAGGCCAAAGTCCGAGTAGCCTGCGGGTGGAGAGCAAGGTTGGGCGGGTTAGGACCGGAAAAATTTGCGTCTATAGTGCGATAGAAAGGGGAAAACGCGCAGAAGTGGCTGTGAATCTGCGTGGCGTTTTCTACGCCGGCCGTCGAGAGCTTGAACGAGTCGACGGCCCAGGTGAGGTACGCGTTCCAGTCGACTTGGCGGAGCGGCAACCCCTCGCGGATCGCGGGCTCGTCGACCTGGATGGCAAAGATGCCTGCCTTGGCGAGGTCGCACACCTCGTCGCGGAGCGCGAGCGCGAGCTGCTTGCACTGGACCTCCTTCGAGACGTCGGCGCGCGGGAACGACCAGTTCAGGATCGTGACCGGTCCCGTCAACATGCCCTTCATCGGGCGCTTGGTCAGCGACTTGACATGAGGCGGCCGGCATACCGTATCGGCTGTCAGGCTCTACATTCACTCTGCATATGTCTCGACTCCGAGCTCTCACGCAACGCCACTCCTTTATTTTCCATTCCCTGCGTGTTTTTCTGCTCCTACGCTACGCATGTGACGCTTCTTTCCCTTAGATTCTGCTTTGTAGACTGTCAAAAGGTGCAGCTTAGCTACAGTATCTCTTCCCTTCTGCACGTAGTCCGTGCGGTGTTTCTGGACAGGCCAGACTTGCGTCTTTTTTTTCTTCTTCTTCTCATGATATTTGCCTGTGCGGCCACTTCACTCTGTTGAGCCGGCTACTTGTACGCAGTGCTTCCTGACAGATGTCCTGCAATGCAAGATGCTAACTAGCCGAATCAGGAGCAGTCGGTCGACTCGTTTGGGGGCCCGTTCTCGCCAGTCTGAAGTTTCCACTCGCATCCTCGCTCGTCGAAAGCTTCGTCCTCTCTTTTCCTTTTCTTTCATCCACGTGTTTCGGTATTCGCTGTGCTCAGCTCGAAGCCTCAGCCGCGTAATCAGTGCGACAGAGTTGACTGAGAAGGCTGACCTGACGGGGTAAATTGGCAACCGTGCGATTTGCTGAGCCATTCGATCTGCATCTACAGCTTGTATTCAAGAGGGGCGACATCAGTAGCGACACCAAAGCCGGCACCGCCGCACTGAAGGAGAGACCGAGGGAAAAGAGCAACTTCCGCCCTCGCCAGAGCTGGCATAAGGACCAACATCAGCTCCAAGTCGGTTCCACCGTACAACCGGCATTCAGTCATAAGGATAGGATTCAAGAAGATGCCATTTGATAAAGTCTACGCTTTGGAAACAATAAGCACGCACAGCAGTGCCCGTACAGCTTGTCACCCCTCGAAAGAAAGCTTCCTTTATCCGCAGGGCACTGCTGCATCTTCCTCCCACTTTCCCCCTTGCACTGCTAATACCTACACGTACTCAATGTGAGGATATGCGAGAGCAATCGATGGATGAGCCGGTCCCGGCTCTCCTTTCACTTGTCGCAATCTCCTGACCAGTCCCTTCCCTTTGTTCCCGCAGCGCCTTCTTGTCCCGACCCACCTCTTACTTTATATCACATACATACTTCCGCAATACGGCATGCAAAGTGTACGCTGCTAGCGTTTGTCGTCCACCCGACTTCTTTCCGCCGCAATTGATCTCTGCTTTTTTCCGCAATCGTTTGCAGCGGCCGACTTTGCGGTTTCTCTACAATCGCGCACTTTATCCTTCGCTTTTGCCTCCGACAAACTCCATGTAAATACGTGTTGTTTGCTTACTTCTGCCTGAGCTCTATGATTTTCAGGTGCTCTGGTGTTTCTCTCCCGAATCCAGTCATTTCCGTCCGACCGCTTACTCGGACTGCGCGGCGATCATACCGAAGCCTTTCACTTTGCACGAAGGGGTACCTGCAGCTCCGACTCACTGAAGCGGCGCGGAGGACCATCACGACGGGCTCGAGGGCAGGCAAGCTCTGATCGTTGCAACTTGCGAAGGAGACGAGACGTCGACCTTCCCACGGTTGCAGGGCTTCGAGGCTCTCCCAAACCTCGTCACGCTCACAGAGACGGAAGAGAACGACAGAGTGAGATGGAGAAAAGCGAGAGTGTTGAGCTCCGCTGACGGTTGCGACTGTTGAAGACATCGACAAGCTAACTACGACTGAGGATCACGAGGGAACTGCGAAAGGTACAACTCGGCTCGAAGAGCATAGAAGGGTGCGATGCCCCAACTGACCAACCAGGTAAGGAGAAAAGGTCGGAAAGTTATGCTGTTATTTGGAGGTGGGGAGGGGGGTATGGATTCGGAACGCGAGGCGCGGCGAGAGGAATCGCCGCTGTATAAGTAATGCACTGGTGGGGGGAACGACGCGAGAGACGGAAGGCACTGCGGGGAACTGGGAGACTCGGCTGCCGTTGAGGCGGGTACAAGGGGAAGAATGAACAGGGGGGGGCCCGAAATGCGAGCGGGAGAGAAAATGCACATTGTTGAAGATGCGGGGGGCGGCGTCGTTGCGGCAGCGAAGTGGCGCATCGGCGACGCGGTTGGGGCAATACGCGGCTTAAGCGTACTCCTTGCGAGCCCACTTGGCGACCTCGACCATGTTGGTCAGGGCCTCCTTGACCTCCTTCCAGCCACGGGTCTTGAGACCGCAGTCCGGGTTGACGAAGATGCTGCGAGTGGGAGGACGACGTCAGCCTCGTCGTCGGGCACAACGTCTCGGGTGAGCAGGGACGTACTACTTCTGGTCCGGGAGGGCCTTCATGAAAGCGGCGAGGCGGTCCTTCATCTCCTGGACGCTCGGGACACGCGGCCTGCGAAAAGCAACGAAAAAGGTCAGCGGTCACTTCCTCTCGACACCGTCATTCTGAGCGTGCGAGGCTACGCACGAGTGGATGTCGCTGTTGTGGTGGGGTCGGAAAGAGGTCAGCCCGGTGTCGCGAGGAGAAGCAGTGAGAGAAAGGCCCGACAGACGAAACTCACTAGAGACCGGGGCCGATGAGGTTCTCGTAGCCGTGCTTGTGGAACACCTCGAGGAGCTTGAGGTCCGACTTGGAAGCCTCGACCGAGATGACGTCGGCGTCGAGGCGCTTGATGTGGTCAAAGATGAGGCCAAAGTCCGAGTAGCCTGCGGGTGGAGAGCAAGGTTGGGCGGGTTAGGACCGGAAAAATTTGCGTCTATAGTGCGATAGAAAGGGGAAAACGCGCAGAAGTGGCTGTGAATCTGCGTGGCGTTTTCTACGCCGGCCGTCGAGAGCTTGAACGAGTCGACGGCCCAAGTGAGGTACGCGTTCCAGTCGACTTGGCGGAGCGGCAACCCCTCGCGGATCGCGGGCTCGTCGACCTGGATGGCAAAGATGCCTGCCTTGGCGAGGTCGCACACCTCGTCGCGGAGCGCGAGCGCGAGCTGCTTGCACTGGACCTCCTTCGAGACGTCGGCGCGCGGGAACGACCAGTTCAGGATCGTGACCGGTCCCGTCAACATGCCCTTCATCGGGCGCTTGGTCAGCGACTGGGCGTACGACGACCAGCGGACGGTCATCGGGTGCGGGCGCGAGACGTCCGAGACGATGATGGGCGGGCGGACGTAACGCGAACCGTACGACTGGACCCAGGCGTTCTCGGTAAAGACAAAGCCCTGGAGCTGCTCGCCAAAGTACTGCGACATGTCGTTGCGCTCCGGCTCGCCGTGGACGAGGATGTCAATGTCGATCGCCTCCTGGAAGTCGACGGCCGACTTGATCTCGTTCTCGAGGAACTTTTCGTACTCCTCGGTCGACAACTCGCCCTTGGTGTTCTTGGAGCGGGCGAGACGGATCTCCTTGGTCTGCGGGAACGAACCGATGGTGGTGGTCGGGAAGGTCGGGAGGTCGTAGACCTTGTCCTGGGCGGCCTTGCGCTCCGGGAACGGCGACTTGCGGTTGTACATGTCCGGGGTGACCTTGGAGAGGCGGTCGCGGACGGAAGCGTCCGAGTTCTGCTCAAAGGCACGGCGAGCCTCGATCGACTTCTTGTTGGCGTCGAGGGCGGCCTGGACGTCGGCACCCGAGAGGGCCTTGGCGAGGGTGGCGACCTCGGCGGCCTTCTCGGTCGCGAATGAGAACCAGTCCTTGACGTCGGCGCTCAGGCGCGACTCGTTGGCGAGGGTGACCGGGGTGTGGAGGAGCGACGACGAGGTGGCGACGACGACGCGGTCCTGGCCGAGAGCCTCGATCGCCTTCTTGGCAGTCGCGAGCGAAGCGGCGAGGTCGTTCTTCCAGATGTTGCGGCCCGAGACGAGACCGAGCGAGAGCTTGAGCTGAGTCGGCTTGACGGCGGCGAGGACCTGGTCGAGCTGCTCCGGCGCGCGGTCGAGGTCGACGTGGAGGGCCGAGACGGGGAGCTTGGCGACAAACTCGACGTTCTTGTCGAGGCGGCCAAAGTAGGTCGCGAGGGTGATCTTGAGGCCCGGAGCGGCCTTGGCGAGGGCCTCAAAGGTGGCCTGGTACTGCTGGGCGAGGTTGGCGGTCGAGTCCATGACGAGCGACGGCTCGTCGATCTGGACCTCGGTCGCGCCGGCGGCCTGGAGCTTCTTGAGGAGCTCGCCGTAGACGGGGACGAGCTTGTCGAGGAGCGAGATGGGCTCGAACGAGGCGCGGTTGGCCTCGTCACGGCCGGCCTTGCCGAGCAGGAGAGCGGTGATCGGACCGACGAGGACCGGGCGGGTCTCGATGCCGGCCTCCTTGGCCTCGAGGTACTCGTCGACGGGCTTGGTGTCGTTCAGGCGGAACTCGGTGTGCGACGAGACCTCACTCTTGATGTAGTGGTAGTTCGAGTCGAACCACTTTTGCATCTCCTGCGCCTCGAGGTCGACGCCGTCCTTCTGGTGGCCGCGACCCATCGCAAAGTAGCGGTCGAGATCCGACAGCTTGGCCTCGGCGAACCGCTTCGGGATGATGTTGAAGGTGTAGTTGAAGTCGAGGACGTGGTCGTACAGCGTAAAGTCGCCCCTACAACGCGCAGAGTCAGTGAAAAAGTCCGGTGTTGGAGCGGGAGCGTCCGGAGATAAGGCGGGTCGCATCCGCGCTCGACTGCCTGCCTGCCACGCCTGTTTTCGCCAGTACAGCAAAGAACAACGCGACGCGTGGCAGGCATTGGGCGCAGCGGGAGTGGGGGGGCGGAATACTCACGAGGGGATGACATCGATGCCCTGGTCGCGGAGGGTCTGCCACCGGACGAGACGCTGCTCCTTGGCGACCTTCTGCAGCTCCTCGGCAGAGATCTTGCCGGCCCAGTACGCCTCGGAAGCCTTCTTCCTGTATGCGCGGAAATCGAGGGAGGGAGACCGAGTCAGTGAGGGTACATACCAGAGCCAGCGAGGGCGGGTGAAGGTACTAGGCCGTACACTTCGCGCTTCGCGCCCACGCGCGGATAGCCGAGGGCCGAACTCTGGATGCTCATTCTGCGGACATGGATACGGAAGAAAGGGGAGCACGACGAGGAGTGCGAGGTGATGGGTACCACGTGGGGCGACGGACGGGACAGGGCGAGGAACACAAGAGGTCAGTTCGGCTGCGATCTGAGATTGCGCGCTCGACTCGACTCGGGAGGAAAGATGCGCACGTTGTTCGGCTAGGTGGATGAAGGGAAAAGGGAATGCAGAAGAGAGGAAGAGAGAGAGAGAGAAGCGAGAGAGAAGAAAAGTTCGGCTTGCATGGCGTGATGCAGGGGCCCACGCGAACCCGTCAAGGGGAGGCGGCAACCCACCTTGACTCGGGTTTGTTATCACCGAACTCGGCCCTATGCGCCGTTGACTATACCGAGGCCAGCCTCGCCTAGACCGTCGCTAACGAGCACGGATCTGGCGCGCGCCACAGCTAATGTCCCGAGGCTCGACGACCAGCGTACCATAACTCGATCGTTGCGAACGTTCGAAACTTTTGTTGAAACGCCACAGCGCAAGCCTTTACCGTGCAACGATAGCCTCTTTGCGCCTATCGATCCGCGTCTACTTTACCCACGTACTTGTATGCACATGCATATGTTTGGTCTGAGCGAGAAAAGCCTTCACAAACTGTACCTACAGTACTCCACGTGGAGAACTCGGCTAGTTTCCATCTTCTCCAGCTTTCAAGTTTTGCATACCGCCGATCAGCTGCGCAGGGCTCGAGTACAGTAGTACATATATACTAATGCCTGCAGGCTGTTGCAGCGATACGCAAGGAGCCTATGTAGACGGACTCGCGCCCCGGCGACGTGCGCAAGCTCCGAGGCTGCAACCTTGAGCTCCTCTCCCAAGTCCGAGCTCGATTCCGGCGAGCGTTGCACTCCTGCAAAGTGTCACATTCCAGATTCCCCAAAATCTCGCGCAAAAGACCTCCCCTAGGAATTAACCATCGATCTCGCCCTCTTCCTTCTCGTCCTCGACCGGCGCATCGGCCGTAGTTGCTGCCGCGTCGGCGGTCGCCGCCGCCATGGCAGTCGCGGCCCCCTCGGCGTTCTCGACCGCCTCCTCCTTCGACCCACCGTTCTCGATCGGCTGCGGCTGGGCATCCTTGATCGACTCTTCCTTCTCGGTCGACTCGGTTGCAGCGACGGCGTCGACTTCGGACAACGGGGTGCCGCCGCCGCCGTTCGACGACTTCTGCTGCGCGGCGGCAATCTTGGCCTGCACGGCCGCGACGCGCTCCTTTGTAACGCGAGCCTGAGATGCATGAACTCGTGTCAATGATAGAGAAAGCTCAGTAACCGAACTCCTCACGGGCGCGCACCTGGTTGTCGGTAAAGTACTTCTTCTTGAGGTTCAAGCTGTCGATCGTCTTTTGGACTTCACCGGTCGTGAGGGGAGCCGGGATCCCGAGCGCCATCAGGCCCGACAAGGTCCCAAACGGCAAGTTGAGCTTCTCGTCGTCGTTCGAGGCAGCGTTCGCCTCGCCGTCGGTGTTGGCGCCCTGCTGCTGCTGCTGTTGCTTGCGGCCCTTTTTAGACTTGGCGAGTCCACCCCACGACTCTTCCTCCTGCTCCGATTTCTTCTTGAGGGGCACGGCACCCTTGGGGAAATCGACCTGCTCGACCTTGCGCGGCTGCAGCTCCGGCACACCGGCCACCTTGGGTCGGTTGAACCCGAGTCCGGACGATGACGCGGAGGAGGAAGCGAAGCCGGCGCCGTTCGAGAGACCAATCCGCTGCTGGAAGAACCGGATCAAGGTCTGGCAGTCTTCGATCTCGCGCTCGAACGCGGGCGCCTGCGCCTCCTCGAGCAACCGCTCGTTGACCTCGGCGCGCTTCGACTCTTCGTATTCTTTGCGCTCCGCTCGCCGGCGCTCGTCACGCTTGGCACGTTCATCGTTGAGCTTTTGGTCTGCGGAACAAGGTGTGGCGAGCTTCTGGTCAGCATGGCGCTCAGGCAACCCCCCCGATGAGCCCGCAAAGTTGTTCGCTTACAGTACGCGTTGTTGGCCTCGCGGAAAGCGGTCGCCGAAGCCTTCTTCTTCTGCCACAGCTCGTCAAGCTGTTTCGAGACTGACCGACGTACGCTCGAGTCAGTACGTAGCTGCCGGGGAGTTAACAAAAAGGGCGCAGAGCAGATGACTCACGGGCATTCCGCTCGTCATACAAGCCGTCGCGGCTCTTGCTGACTTCCTCCATCCGCTTGTTGACCTCGTCGAGCTCCTTCCTGAGCTCGTCAAACTTCTTGCTCGCCGCCTTCTGTTCGGGGTCATCGAGTTCCTTGCGGACTTGATCAATCTTGGCCTTGTCGGCGTCGATCGCAGCCTGCTGCGACGAGAACGACTCGACCGTCTTGCGGTGCTTGCGGAGGGTAGAGATTTCGGCGAGCGCCTTTTTCTCGTCGACGAGCTTCATCGAGCCAGACTCGACTTGGCGTTCGAGAGACCTGTGCGGGTTAGGGCAATCGCGCAGGGTCAGCTCGCGGACCACGAAGAGGCCGGTCGGTAGCGGAGTAGAGAGGCGTACTTGATCTGGTTGTCAACGTCCTGGGCAGTCTTGTACGGAACCTTGGCCTTGGCGGCGTTGAGGTCCTTGACCTGCGCGTGCAGACCGTCAGCACAGAAAGACCCTCCTCTTTAGGGCCCCCCTGACACGTACTTTTTTGTTCATAGCCTCCTGCATGCTCTTGAGCTGGTCCAGAGTCTTGCCCCGTCCGCCCTTCATGCGAGCCTGCTCGCCGCGGAGCGTGTCGAGTTCCTTGCGGATCGCGACTTTGCGTTCGTGGTCCGGACCTCCTCGGTTCGACGACGCCGAGATCTTGTTCTTGAGGTCGTTCTGTACAATGTCCTAGGTCAGTACGTGCTACAGATCTGGGGGACAGCAGCAGCTAGCCTCACCAACTTTGCCTGGACGGCGTCAATCTGCGACCGCAAGTCATCCTGTTCTGCGGATTCCGTAGCGGGCATGTCAGCTGACTCGAGCCTTCGGATTAAGCGGGTCGAGACTGGCCCTCACCTGCGTCATATTTGGCCTTGTCCGGTCGACCGTTCGACGAAGATGCCTCGTCCTGCGTCTCGCTCATCCGTCGTCAGGCGCTTCCCGTGCAGTCGATCGAGAGCCACAGCACACACACACACACCTTGGACTTGACGTCAACGACGACTGCGTTCGGGTCCTGGCCCTTGTGCGCGAGCGGAGCGGCGGTCGACTGCTGCGCGGCCGCCTTGCGCTGCGCCTTGGTGAGCGGACCGCTCGGCGCGGCGCCTGGAACTGAGCGTGTGGCAGCCATGCTTTGGATCTGCGGTTCCCTCGGAAAGAGCCTCGATACCGTCGAAAGTGGAACGATCTCCTCCACGCGTCGGCACCTCTTCGTCCGAGAGGAGAAAAGTCTCACCTTTTTCATAGAGCCGTGGACAGTTCAAGGTCATGACAGGCCGCACGTAGCACCATAATCTCTTTCAAAAGGAGCGCGAGTATACAGGGTCCGGGGGGACGGCAGGAATGTGTTGCGCACGTGAGGAAGCATGGGAAACGCCTCTGTCTACGCGCAGGTTTCGACCGAAAACTGAGTCCATACGGAAAGCATGGCGATCAGATCAGACCGGCCGCCCGTGCCGAAGCGAGGATGCCCTGCGCCTGAAGAAGCTGATCCGGTCCGGCGACGAAATTCCCCTCTAAATGTCAGCCGAACGCTCGAGCACAAAGAGAGCCGTATGATTGCCTTGTATGTACGGAGGCGGCGGAGAAAGAAGCTCACCATCGGCGCATCAATCATCTCTGTCTGACCGTCCGAACCCTTCAAACCGTACGCGCCGGCGCCCGACCCGCGCGCGGCTTCGTACTGCTCTAAAATCGCTTGTGCGCGAGAGATTTCTGGTTCACAAGCAGGCCGGGGGTTCAAGTGATCAGCACAGTTTATACAATCAGGGAAGCATATAGGAGGCGTCGTGACTTGTAAGTGCAAGATGGGGTGGAAAAGAGCGGGGTCTGAGGATCCTCACCTGCATCGGAAGGAGCGAATGCTTTTTGAATGATCGGGACTTGAGCTGGATGGATCGCTTGTTTGCCTGCCAAGCTCACGACGGGTAAGTTTTCCGTCCTCGCCCACCGACTCTTGCTCGGAGGAGAGTTGTCTCCAGGGAAAGAAGCTCACCCGTGAACCCCAGCCGTCTCCCTTCTTCCGACTCTTCTCTCAAGATCGCCTCGGCCTCTTCTCCCTTGTACTTAACACAGACGAGATCGATAGCGGCGAGGTTATACGCGTGCGCGACGGCGACGACGGACGAGCGGGCGTACAACATTTCGTACCGCGAAGGGGTCCGGATGATCCGTGACGAGGCGCAGTAGTCTTCGGCGGCGAACTGTCTCTCCGATGGGGGGTCGGGTCGCATCGTGAGTATTTTGTTGGCCTGCGGGGCCGACGAGCCCGCGTTGCGCTCCTGAACGCAAAAGAAGCGAAAAGGGGGGACGCACCAACAGGCCTCCGACCTTGTCGCTCGCGGTGACGATCTGCCGCATGTTCAGCAATCCCAACGGACTCTCGATACTGGCAATCATCCGCAGATTTTGCTTGTGATCCGGGGAGCCGTGCTCGTCGATGAAGCGGCTGACGGCCAATACGTCCTCTGCCGAATTGACTTTCGGGAGGAGGAGTCCGTCGAGGCCGTCGGTCGTGAGCTAAGCCAAGCGGATAGGGGCTTCAATTAGCAATGCGCGCAATATTGGACTATGTGAGGCCGAGTGGCTTACGATGGCTTCGAGGTCGTCGAGGCCTTGCTGACCGGGGTTGATCCGAACAAACCTGCGCGTCCGCGAGGTTCTCGGAGCAATCTGCAGCGGTGACGCGACTCCGTCAAAACAGGCGCCTCTCTGACGTTTTGCGAAGGGAACAGATGAGACGCACCTGTAATGCGCTGTCGAGGCAGGACGGGTGGGAAATGACAGAGTCAGCACTCGTCACGAGGAGGGGTACCGGAACAAACCCGGACTGACCGAGTCACCATCCTTCGTGCTTCTGCCTTTTTCTCTGTGCGGACCGAATCCTCCAAGTCGAGCGTAATGACATCCGGCACCGTCGAATCGGTCGCCGCGGCTGAGGCTGAGGTTGATGGTGGTGCCAACATCTTGTCGAGCATCTTTTGGTTCGAGCCGGGGACATAGAGGAGCGCTCGTTGCGGGTTCGGAGCGCCTGCAGCTGGTGATCCAGCCTGCGTAGAGCGGAGGCGGGTTTGGCCGAGAGAGGATGTCGATGTGGGGCGGATGAGGCGTGACAGCGGCGAGGAGCGCGAGCAGTGGCAAGCGGCGGAGCGGAATGCAGCCGACGGAGTAACCGCTGCAGAGCTCCCGAGTAAACCTGGCATTTGCTCGAGTGCACGGGCGTATAGGAAAAGAGAGAAAGTCACCTCGCCGTCTTTGCTCTTTCGCCACTCACGGTCACCATCCGCAATCGAACAGACACACGCTACAGGAGCGTAGCTGTTTATGGCAGCGTCGCGGCCGGCGTTCATCTTTTCGTACAACGCTCAAGACGAAGACGTCGCCGCGCTCGTCTCCTCTTCGACGTCGACCCCGTCCACTTCAAGACACGCCTACGCAGGGCTCGGCATCGCCGATTCGCACGCAAGAGCTCGTCAGGATTATGCACGCCACAGCCGAGACAACGACGAGGATGACTGGGTCCCGACGTACGGACCCACGACGCATCGAAAGGGCAAGATGCGGTTCGTCCCCGCGAGGGATCCTCAGTTCCAAACCTTGCCGGGCCGTCAAGAAGAGGTCACTGTCGACGACGCAGAGCAGCCGCAGACTCGGGCTGCTCCGGCGGAATCCGCAGAGCCGAAGCAGCGGGCACCGGCGGGCACAGACATCCGCAACCTGTACGCTTCCATCGTCGGACTCGACAAGTCCCCGAATGCCGCACCAGGCATCACCCAGTCTGAGCCAGCTTCTCGCCGCACGTCTCCTCCTCCGCCGGCATCCGCCACCAACTCCGCGACGGAAACAAGCGCCCCCGCCGCCGAAGAAGCGAGGTCGTCGTCGCGGAAGAAGCGCCCTCGCACCGCTTCGCCACCCCCCGTTCCTTTCGAAGCCCCCGCAAGGGGACGAGTCATACCCGCCTTGCCGGCTCGTGAACCCGACATTGTCCTCTCGAGTGACTCGGAGGAGGAGCCTGTCTACTCCGGAGTGCAACGAGGCGGATCCTCGGCGACAAACAGCCGCCGAGGACATCCGGGCAGCGGCGACGACGAGGACGAAGACGATGGCGATCTCGTTGTGATCGATCCACTTACGGGACTTGCAGAAGAGCGACGGGACCCTCTCGCGAACACGACCCTTCGGAAGCGTGTCCAACCACTTTTCATCCACCAACTCCTCCCGCGCGCGTCATCGTCAGCCGACTCGGACGCAGCAGCGGGGGGACCGCTCAAACCGTTCGTACCGCCTACTCAATACGCCATCAAGCCGGACTCTCCGGGCTGGCGGTTACTCGCTCGACAAGGTTGGCGAGAAGGACTACCCCTCGGTCCGGTTCCTGCGGTTGTCACTGCCGCCTCTTCTACAAGCAGCGACACTCTAGACGGGACATCTTCAGGAGACGCGGCTGCCGCCACCACCGCGGGACGACTCAAGGTGCCCCTCCGCGCCGTCGAGAAACACGACCGGAGCGGGATCGGCGTCGCCAAAGCGCCTCAAGACCGGGTCGTGGTCGGCGCGCTCAACTCGGAACATGCGCGGCGGGCGAGGGAGGAACGGGAGAGGGAGAGGAAGCGAGCGGAACAAGAGCTGGCGAGGGCTCGGAGGGGGAAAGGCGAGAGGGGGATGGAGAGGCAGCGCAAGAAGGAGGAGAGGGAAAGGAAGGCTTGGATCGCGTATATGAATCGGTAGTGTTCTAACGCCAGGTCGTCCACCATACGGGACAGACCATACACTTCAGACCGCATGAGCCGAGTTATACCGAATGTACATGACCGCGGAGATATTGGTGTCCTCCTTTCCCGCTTTCTCCGAAGGTGGCCCCGGTCTCACCTCGCCTCCCTTCTTGGCTCGCGCTCGCTCTCGCCCTTTCCGCTGGCGATCCGGGGGCCGAGTACAAAGCTGCCAGCGTGGTCTGCTTCCGACTCTTTCGCTTCTGCTGCTACCCTCGCGTGTGTGGGACGAGATGAGTGTCGCTGCTGCTCTCGCCTCGGCTATCGCGATCGAGAGATTATCAGATCGACCACCTCAGCCTGCTGTCGCGCCTGCACGGCCGTCGAACGACGACGACGACGACGACGACGCTCCTCCTCGCAAGGCCACACGCAGCAGCCGCTTTGCCCGCTTCCGTCCGACTTGGAGGTTCACCCTCGCAGGTCGAGCCCTCGCCCTCCTCGCGGGCGAGTTGGCCGCCAATGCCGCCGTCTGGATCGTCGCCGGGATCGTGTTTGGGACGAGCGAGGAGAAGCGGGGCGTGTTGAGCCTGTGTGTCGTCGCTTGGACGCTCGGTCTCCGCCATGCTCTCGGTGAGTTTCTCCTCTCCCCCCTTCCGCTCTGAATGCCCAGTGATCGCGAGCTGAGGTGTGATTATTATGCAGACATGGACCATATCTGCGCCATTGACAATGGTATGTGTCGCTTCCGGAACGACGTTTGGCCTCCCATGGGGCGAAAGGTGGCTGTTGGTGGCTGACCCTCCCCTCCCCCCGTGCACAAAAGTCACCCGCTCGCTCGTCGCGGCCGGCCAAACGCCCGTCACCGTCGGCCTGTTCTTCTCCCTTGGACACTCGACCATTGTCATTGCGATGACGATCGCCATCATCGTCGCCACGTCGGCCATCGACAAAGTCCCGGATGTGAGCAGTATCGGTGGCGTGATCGGAGTCAGCGTTTCGGCGAGCTTTTTGTTTCTCCTCGGTGCGTCGCCGCTTTTCTCGCTGTGCTGTGATTGAGGAAGAAGGGACAAGAGAGTTGACGAGTTGCCCCGTAATCTCTGCTGCAGCCGTGATCAACTCGGTCTTTCTCTGGCAGAGTCTCAGGCAGGCAAAGCAACGGGTGCGTTTCATTTCGCTTCTCCACCCCGAGCACCTCGCGCTTACAACTTGTCACAAACCTCCAGAAACGCGCTCGTCAGGCAGCCGCTTTGGCAGCCGAGACCCCTGTTGCCGAATATGGTGCCACCGCAGAAACGACGCTCGAAGACGACGTGATGGCGCCGAGCAAGAAGCTCGACGATGAAGAGGCCAGCATCGCCGACTCGATCGAGGCTGACAAGGCGCGGAAGAAGAATGCTGCCGCTGCGAAGGAGTACGAAGAGCAAGCGGGCTTGCCGCCGATGAGCTGCATTGGCAGGATCGGTCGACCGATGTTTAAACTGATCAATCGCCCTTGGAAGGTGAGAGTCTAGGCGGGTGTAACCTTTTCGATTTGTCTGCTACTGACGTTATATTCGCTCGCGTGACAAGATGTACCCCATCGGCGTCCTCTTCGGAATCGGGTTCGACACCGCATCCGAGATGTGAGCGCTGAGCTCTCTTCTCCGTCCCGATTTATTCTTCTGCGCCTGTCTGACATTTTCGCCCGCCGTTGCCGAACAGCTCCCTACTCGGTATCTCGGCCCTCGCATCGGGTCAACACCACGTCCCCTCACGCGAGATCATCATCTTGCCTCTGCTCTTCACCGCCGGTATGACCGCCCTCGACTCGCTCGACTCGGTCTTCATGCTCAGCGCCTACACGATGCCACAGCGAGTTGTCGAAGCCGAGTATGAAGCAACCGCCGGAGATGCCAAGTCGCCAAAGGTCCCTGCGGCCGGCTACACGTGGAAGACTTGGATCCGCAGCATTCGCCTCGTCGAGAAGAAGCCGACGGTCGAGGAGCGCGAGGAAGAGTTGCGAGTCGCGGCGGAACGGGCAAAGATGCTCCCGCACACGGACCAGGACAAGCTCGTCAATATCAGCGTCGTCCTCACCATCATCTCGATCGTCGTCGCGCTCATCATCTCGATTGTGAGTTTGCGGAAAGAAAGAGATGAGCGACGCCACCGGCAAACCGTAGCTGACTTCTCGAACGTCTCTCTTTCTGCAGACCGAATTCATGGGGTGAGTGCTGCGCTGTTCTCTCTGCTTCTCGCATCTCAATGCTCTCTCTCTAGCTGCTGATCGAGCACGCAAACTCGGCCAATCTGCAGGCTCGCGCTCGAAAAGTGCGCATCCTGCTCCGACGCAGCTGACAACGATCCCGGCTTGTGTGAGTCTTCCGATTCGACCACGCGACTTTATCGCATACCTTGTACTGACTGTTCCGATCGGACTCTCCTGCGGCAGCCGGCCGGTGGTGGCGTTTCTGGCGCGCCTTCAATGACAACTCGGGCTACATCGGCGCTGGGGTCGTCGGACTCTTTGTGGCCGTCTTTGCTGGCTGGGGAATTGCGCACTTCTGGAACCGGAGGAAGGCGCGGCGAGCGGGCAAACAGGCGAGGTTGATGGAGTAGACTAGACTACTTTATGAGGTAATAATCAACGTTTATAATTAATGAGACGGCCTTTCGGACACGTCGGATCGCCTTCGGGAATCTTTACTGTGGTTCTGTTTGTAACGAAGCGTACGACTGAGCTCCGTACAGCCCGCTGGGCATAAGGGGAACACTTTAGACGGGCTTTCCTCGACTGCCTCGAAAGTCTGCCTTGCTCTTTCGCTCCTCTCCCTCTGCTCATCACGACGATGCGCAAAGCGAGTGCGCGAGAACGAGGCTGACTTAAATGGAGACCCTCAAGCGACCGCGCTCGCCCTCTATCGCTTCGTCCAGTTCAGACTCGCCGTCTCCGCCAGAATCTCCTTCAACCAAAGTCGTCAGGTCCTCGTCGCCCTCACAGTCAGTCCCCGGACATTGAGCTGCTCACTGAGGACTACACGAGGAAGAGCTCATTTCTGACGACGAGGCGCCCGCAGCCTCACGCAGTGGACGTGCAGTCTGCCGCCGTCGTGCGACTCGACTCCCTCAACTCACCCAACTTTGGCATCTCTCGAGGCGCACCACCGCACATACCACGCGCACGTGTGCGTCGCACCTCCGCCTACGCTCGAGTTTGCGATCGGCCGACCACACGCAAATGAAAGGAGGGATCCGGCGGGGCAGGTCATCTGCGGCAGAGTGTTTCCCGATGAGCGGTTCTTGCAGCTCCATCTGGTCGAATGCCATGACGAGATGACCCAATTGAGGCGGGAGCGCGGCCAAAAAATCGTAAGTCTCCCTCTTTCGTTTGATCCCCGCCCCGCCCGTCCGGCGAGATGTGCGACAGGCGCGGAGAGCTGACTTTCTCGAGAAAACACCCACTCAGTTCGAATGCTTCCTCGGCACCTGTCCTGCTCGGTTCCAAACTCCGAAAGGCCGTCGACTACACCTGATTGAGAAGCACGCCTACCCGCCACAGTACTTTTTCGCCGTGACCGTCTGGGGCATCGAAGAAGTCCTGAAAAAGGGGGGCGGCATGGTCCGGCGCGATTGGACTCCTCGGCCCGATCAGAGTGGGAGCGGCGCAGGCTCGTCACGGCGGGGCGATTCGGAAGAGTCGTTTGGCTCGCAGCCGTCTCCGGCTTCTGAACGGCTCGCTTCGCCCCTCCTGCCCGATGTCGACCATGGTTCATCCGATCCATCTCGCACGGATCCGGAGCCGGTGCCAGAACGGTCGGCTTCGGCCGATGTGGACGCGCTCACGAGCGCTCTTTCCGGGACGAGTATCTCGCTCGTGCCGCGTTCGGTCCGACTCGCGCGCAAGACGAAGATGCCAATCGACCCGACCTCGACCTAGCCAGCCGGGAACCGACTGCATGTACATGACCTTTGGGATGCTTGTTGTTGTGAATGATCATCGCGCCGAGACAAGTTACAGGGACTACACAGAGTATGCACGGCGAAGAACAGAAGATTCCGCCGCTCAGTCGCCATCCTCTACGTCGATCGACGTGGGTCGCGCCCGCTGCAGGCTACCCTGAATTACATGCGCGTCGACTAACAAGCTGGCGTTCGCGAGCGCCTTTGCCGCTTCCTGCCCCGCTGCTTCCGAAGACGTCTCCGCATCCTTCGACGTTTTGTGCGAATTGTGCAACCTCACGCCGACCACGCTCCCGATCACGATGATGACGACGCAGATCAACAGCGTCCCACCTATGTAAAGCTTGCGGCGCATCGATAGGTGCGGCGCTGACGGCTGCTGTCGCTGCGAGCGAATCTGGGCAGCTTGCGCTTCGATGTCGTTCAACGGCTGCTTCTCGTCGTCGTCGCCCGCGCTGGTGCCTTTGTTCTGCCGCGTCCCACAAAGTGTGAGATTGGGCGCTATCTGCTCAGTGGACGACGACAAATCTCACCGTGATATGCTTCGAGATGGTTTTGCCCATCCCGAGACTGTGCATCGTGCGCACTCGCTTCTGGGATGCGGTCGAGGAGCGACCGTCGCTGCTCTCGGAGGAAGTCGTCATTGTTTGCCGTGCCTTGATGCTGGTGTTTCGACCGACAAGGCAGCGATGGAAAGGAAAGAGGGAGCTGGGAAGCGAAAGACCCTTTCGGCTTGTCCGCGGATGCATTGCCCACGAGCCTCTTCGCCAAATCGCTTCTTGGCTTCGTCCTCGCGACGACTTCCCGAGACTGACTCAAAATGACCATCCACAAGCCGATATTGCCGCGACAGATTCGGCAAGCTCCGATTGGGAAAGCGCTTTCGCTGCCGTCGCCGCGTTCCTTTCGACAAACCAAAGAGACAGCACGGCTTATTCACAATTTCGCATTCCGCTTCGGCACGCCGGGTACTTCGTCTCCTACATCGGCGTTGTCTGCCTGTAGCCGTTTCAATACAGCTGTCAGTGGAATTGGACGGCGTAGACAAAACGCGGGAGATAAAAAGATCAGCTCGAGCGGAAACGGGGGTGGCAGCTCATTGAGTCCGGGGCGGTTACTCACTCCGGAATCCGCGCCACCTGCACCGGCCATATTTGTCCCAGCCTCGACCAGATTCTTGTCCGAGTCGCGGTCGGCTTTGGGCTGTAGCCAAATTCGAGGAAGCGAAGCGTCAGGACTAGCTCGTCACGGCAAAGTCGCCCGGCAGCTGAAAGTGCCATCCTCCATTATAGTCCCGCCATGCGGACTACGGTAGGGCAGGTGGAGGGGTGAAAGTAGACCCGGGTGGGGAACAGACAGCGAGTCACTCACCATGCCCGGTGCCGGTTCGTCCTTGCTCCGAGCGTCGCTCTGCCGAAAATCGTTATCTCCTCCAGCCTGGGTCATCCGGCCTTCGTCCTGGGCCTTCTTGTACTCGCTATCATCCTGTCTCTGGTTTCGCGAGACCGGCGCGTAATCTTCCCGCGAGAAGGTGGAGATCGTGGCAGAGTTGCCCTGCCCGCGGAGGGCGTCCTGCGTACCGGAACGCTCGGCGCCCGAGGATCGAATTTGATGCGACGGGATGTCGGCGCCTCCGGCGGGACCTTCGTCGACTACCGGCGACGGGTTGATAGGCTTGGTATCGGTTGCGTTGCCGGATCGAGAGCTGGTAGTAGCTGGGTCGGACGTCGGGACGTTGGCGGGCTTCTGGATGGGCTCGACGAGTGGCGTAGACTCTTTCTTGCTCGACATGCCTGCAGTAGTGCTGTCTGATGTCGCCTTTTGTGAGGCAAAGAGCGACGAAAGAAGCGACCGCACTTATCGTGGCCGACTGTCGTCATCGGTTCGCGATAGCGACTCTCCGCGGTGATACTTCCTGCGATTGTCTATCCATGCTCTCTAGACTCTCGAGAAAGCTTGCAAGCCTGTCTGCAACTTATACATGCTAGTATGGGGCTACGGCGGGGCTGCAGCTCATGCCGAGAGCCGGAGGTCCGCGCTTACGTTCAGGTTGCGTGACATGCATGGCGGGAGCGCGGGATCAAACCAGTATCAATACTTAATCAATCAGAGAGAATTCCAAATGTCTGCGTCTACTTGTCCTCCCGTGTGACTGGCGAGGAGAAGACTTGTTGCGCCAGTGCTTCCGGCAACGCTTTCTCCACCAGAGCGTCGGTGATCTCGTTGACGCGGACGGTATAGTCCCGGAGCAGCTTGATCAGGCCACGCGGCGCGTAATGACTCGCGCACCAGGCTGCCATCTTTACCGACTCTTCGTAGAGTTGACTCCGCGCGGATCGGAAGCTTTCCATGCGGTCGGCGTCGCTGACGCTACGAGCGCGCGGCTCGACCTCAAGGAACGCGTCGAAAGGGTTTGCTACTCGGTGCTTTCCCTTGTCGACAGGTTGGGGTTCGACTTCATGTAGAGCATCGAGCGATTCGCGACGCTTGCCCTTGTCGACGGGCTGAGCGGCAAGGTCAGCGGCGGTTTCGCGTACCAGAGCAACCGTAACTTACCTTCTCTGCACATGAAGTCGACGCGAGAGGGACGGCTTCCTCCGGGTCTTCGGCATCACCCATCAACGACGGAGATTGCTGGTCCTCCAAGTCGTCACTTTCGTCGCTCGATTGGATTCGACGCTGCAATCTTGACTGTGTCAGCAATGGGACATAGATCCCCCGAGCACATTGCTCACTCGTTTCTTCTTGTGCGCCGTAGCCGTAGCCTCAGCCGAGGCCATGGAAGCCGTGATTTTGACGCCGTCATTGCGCCAAAGGGGCGCTACCGCGATTTTCATCTTCCGGTTCGGAGGGTCCGTGAGACCGCGGTCTTTGAGCGGCCCCGGGCCGGTGCCACTTGACCGGCACATTTGCCTGCAAGGAACACAATCAGCGTAAGGAACTGTGCGGGCACAGCTGCAGGTAAACTGACGTCGCATGCTCGATTGCTGGTGCAGCAGTACAGACACTTGCCCGCCGTCGATCCTTTCCACTGCAAGCAGACGGCCCCCTTTGTTTCGCACCATTCGCAACCGGGATACGTATACGGAAGCGGCGCATACCAGTCGAAGGACTTCGGAGGTCGAGGTCTTCGAGGTGGGATGATCGCCGAAGCCGTCGAATCTTCGCGGTAGCGGTACGTCTTGTCAGCTTTTGCAGAGACGCAAGGCATAGCACGTATCGGTAGAGGCGCTGTGCCTTGGGAGAGAAGAAGGAAGAGCGAGGAAGAGCAAGTTGAGTCTCCACCCGATGCTTCCTGGAGCCATGTGTTACGGCACGTGCTCGAAGATGTTCGAGCTTCGAGCTGTACTCGCACATATGGGCTAAAGAGTGCTGAGCTGCTGGAGGGCAAGTAGTGAAGTCTGGCTGACAACGCTCATCGTCGCTCAGCGCGACGGATGCTGCGGATTTGGCTTTCACGTGATATACGTGATTCGACGTCCGTCTACTGCAACCAGACCGGGTTCCAGTTCAAGGTCTGGCCATCGGAGGACCCTGGTAACCCTTCAAGGCCGAGCGTGAGCCCCTCGAACGTCTCGATTGGTTCCGCCATCCAGGGAAATCCAGTCGTGGGTGATTGTCCGGCGAGAAGCGCATCAACGGCGGCAGGGAACGCGACGGGCGAGCTGCTCGCTCCGGGCGGGTGGCCTTGAGTTCCGGAAAGAACAGCTGTCGACAAGAACTCTCGTCAGCCCTGTCTCCTGCGAAAACATCGGGGTAGGATTTGACGCACCGGCGCGATTCTGCTAAGCGTCTTGCGCATCCAGGCCCGCTTGGCGGATCGCTTCGAGACTCTTCCTCGCGATGGAGTTGGCGGCGGCAGAGTCGAGTAGGAATGACTCGGCGAGCTCGACCAACTGCCGACTGGCTTCTGTGGGCGCAGTTTTGGACCGCCAAGTGCCGATGATGACGAGCGCGGCGGCGCACACTTGATGCAAGATCGCCCAATGTCGGACTTCGTGCGTGGCGAGCGTCGGGATCTCGCGCAAGATGCTTTCGGCGTGCGAAACGAGTACGGCAGTTTCTGCACCAGGCCGCAAGCGCTGCAGTCGGAGCGTCCAGTAGTCGAGATGGACTTGACAAATCGATCGGATCAGCTACCGAGAGCGCAGTCAGTCTGTGCTGTTCGAGCATGCGACCAGACGGGAACTCGAGGGAAACACGCACTGGATCTTCCGAGGGAAGGCTGGTCTCTCCGAGAGCGGAAACCTCCCGCAAACACGCAGAGATTTGCTCCGGCGTGGGATTGAGAAAGCGAGCTCGGTAGACGATGCGAGCGATGTCATAGAGGAAATTCAGGTAAGTCGTCGGGGTCAGATTGCGCAAGGTGTCTCCTTCAGCTTGGTGTCTGGCGAAAGGGCGCCGCCATGTCAGTAAAACGCATGCACATAATAACGCGACCGAAGACCTAACTCACGGCTGCGGCGGAAGTCCCTTGACCTTGTCCGGCGAGATGCACGGAAGGTCGCCGTACAACCAGTTTGCGATGCAGAGCGCGCGGACGACTCGCTTCCGCACTTCGAGCGCAGCCGTCCGCACGGCAGGGTGCTCCGTATTTGAGTTTGCGGGTAGCCCGTACATATCTCGTTCGAGACGAAGATGTTGCGCAGCCAAGACCGCGTGGTCGACAAGGACATTGATGGCCCGGAAAGTTTCGGCGGTCCGCCCGCTGAGCGCCAAGTAGGCAACTGCCTGGAGCGCGACGAGCGACCGGTTGTGGATGAAGTTGGCGTGGTATAGGCTCGCCAACGCTGCATCAGTGAGATCGTCCGCGCGCTGCTGAAGCGCGACTGAACCCGGACAATTACAAAAGTCAGCCTGGCTGTCGTTGGCTGTCGCATTGAAAGAGCGAACGTCACGTAGTGAAGGAGCGAACGACACGTACCGTGATCAGTACCCAGTGCAGCAAGCATCTCAGCAGAGGCGAGGCGTGCTCCGACGGCCGCTTGCGCGAAATAGGAAGCCTGTTGGAGATGGAGGCGGTCAACATAAGCAAAAAAAGGCAAGCGAGCGAGCTGGAGCAAGAGAAGCAGGACTCACGAGCCACGAGCTGTAGCAGTGCTCTAGTTGTAGAGGGCTCTCGACGACCCAAAAATGGGCGAGATGCTGCTGACGCGCTTCCGAGTTGATGATGGGATGCAGGGCGCCGAGCGTGCCCATGCAGTGATTGACGAGAACCTGCGACTCGAGCCGCGATGGCATGATAGCGGCAAAGGCGGAACGGGTCGGGTATTTGGTGAGGACGTTCGTCACCGACGGAGGAAGGATGGCCTGTGAGAGCAGATATGGATGAAAATTCAGTTTTCTCATCGGCGCAGTTCTTGCCTTGTGCAGAGAAGCAGCGCACAGTGTCGCGACCAGGCCCGTGGAAGGGATACTGCCCAGGACCTATATAGTTCGGTCCTCGTTCGGGAGGGTCAAGTATCTGGTACAGAGGAAGAAAGAGTATCTGTTAAACGGAGCCGAGTGTCTGTAATTTGAGAGCGAGTTTAGCTCCGCTCACCTGCAGTTCCGCCGGTTTCTCCCCTTCTGAATCGCTCTGTGGAGCTTCGGAGGGTGCCTGTATACGGGAGAGTATCAGCTATGGCCGGTGGAACAGGAAAAGTGTGGGACATGCCCACCTCGCGGTCCGTTGAGTGACGGCGGCGCTTGCCTGCGCGCTCCGGAGGAGGCAGCGCATTAAGTAGAGCTTCCGCTCTGACAATGCGCGGCTGCAGACTGGCAAGAATGTCGCGCATCGCGGCGAGTTCTGCTCGAGCGGCGAGATGAACCTCGTCCGGCCCTCCGACCACGGCCCCGTCGTCGTCGAAAACGGCGCTGCCAAAGGAAGCGATATCAGCACAAGTGCACGAGGACATGGTGTCGATGAGGACTTGGCACACTCAGGAGCGACAGCGCTGACTTCGTCCGCGGCGGAACAGAGTGCCGCTTTTCCCTTTTTGCGGCAGGCGCCGCAGGGGAAAGTCCGGTCGCTGCGACAGCCGAATCAGCCTCGCTTCCGTAGTCGTAGCGTCAACCGAGACGTACCATTTGGTCTGCGCGCGAGAGCGAGCGGTCAGCAAGACGGACCGACATCTCCCCACCCTGCGCGGCAGCCGCGGCGAGGGCGACGCACCTTTGAACGAACGCATTCTGTGCAAGCCTTGACCGGACGCCGTCTACCTAGCTTGTCGGTGGCGCTCATAGCAGCGAGCAGCAGTGCCTATGCGAGACGAGCCAGCCAGCAGCGATGAAGTTCAGCAAGCGGCGGAAGCGAAGCGGAAAAAAGCCTTTTCCGATCCTTTGAGCGCGCTTGGGACAGCGTGAGGCCTGATGTCAGGCTTTGTGTAGCAATGCCCTTACAGAGCGGCGGAACGTTGCGAGAATTAGAGCCGGTTCGTGCATCTTTCTGAGAGGAAACCTGAGAGGAAACAGAACGGCAAGAGAGACAACAGCTTGTTCTTCGTCCATTACAGATTCCCGGCAAGGCACGACTACACACGACAAGTTCAGACTTTTTCGAGTTCCTGTGCAGAAGCCGTCTCGATGAGTTCCACCTCCGGCTTGAGCTCGTCGACATTGCCACCTACGTCGGCTTCAGCATCGACGAATTGCGGCGCGGCATCGGCCGGCGCGTCGATGTTGCGGGTCATCATTGGTGCGATGGGCTCGAGACAGAGGACGCCTGCGACGGCAATGACGGCGACGGGGGCGGCGATGGCCCAGATCCAGCGGTCTGCAGGAATGGAATCGTCAGTTCGGGGGTGCCGGAGGAGGAAACAGCGAGGCAAAGGAAGGACGTACAGCTGTCGGCATAGACATGGCACATCGCCATCTCGATCGCTTCCATGATCTCCGGAGTCATCCCCGGAAGCTTCTTGAGAGCGGCACCGCCGGCGACCTGAGCTGCGGCGACCAGCGCGGGAAGTCGCGCCTCTGGGAAACCGAACGGTGCGACCGCAGCGGCCAAACGAGGTCCGACGAGGGCGGCGGTCCTCGTCTTGCCGACGGCGTTGTAGACCGCCACGGCAACGACACCGCCGAGAGCGCGCGAGACGAGCAAGTTGACCGAAGCGAGCGCGAGGAGCTCGGGCGGCGCAGCGAGTTGCGCGCAGACCGACATGAGCGTGAGCGGGCTCGAGAAACCGATACCGGCAATGCAGGCATATGCACGCATCGCAATGCGGCTGCTGGGTTGGACGGTCGCCATACCGACTAACGCGACAGGGGATCAGCAAGCAGCTTCAAATAAATCACCCGCGTCAGAAAGGGCACTCACTGCTGCCGACCACGAAAAGGCTGAAGCCCGTCGCAAGGGAAAGCTTCACTTCCTTGTAGCGCTGCGACGCCCAGCCGACCACAGGCGTTGCAAAGGTCTGAGCGAGGACGACGATGAAGAAGAAACATCAGTCGAGGTCCGCTGAGCGAAACGTGAGATCAGATTTTCTACTCACGCTGGGCAGGAAGAACCAGAGAAAGTTGAGACCGGCTTCCCAGGACGGAAGTCCGAGGATCATGCTCGCTTCGCGCGCCCAGAAGGCGTTGAAGGAGAAGAAGAGGATCCTGTTTAACGCAGATTCAGCGATTATGTCACGATCATTCAGTCAGGGAAACTCCGCACCCTTCGATGAATAGCAAAGCAAGAGACAATGCGTAGTTGCGCGACCTGCTGAAGAGCGCGTGGTGGAGGAGACCTTGCGAGTTGCCCTTCCATTCTGTGTGAAGAAGTGTCGTTAGTCATCAGACTCGGAAAGCTCGGATTCCGAATCTGGCGCACCCCAGACTCCGAAGGCGGCAAAGCATGCGAGTCCCGCGCAGAGAGGACCGAGGACGTGCGCGTCCGACCACTTGTACGGGTTCAAGGCGCTGACGAGGCCGTAGTAGAACGGAACCACCGCGGACAGCAAGAGGAGGACGCCGATGGGATCGATGGCCATGACCTTGTATCGGTGGTGGCGGAAAACGGCAGAGACGTCAGGTCGCTTCTGAGCCGGTCGGTAGAAAACAAAGATGACGAGGCAGGCAAGTCCGTCTGGCAACGATAGGGTGTGAGCTCCCTGCGCTCGGAGGCAGAGAGGTTGACAGTGTGCTTACAAACGATGGCGAGAGTAGCATAGATCATGCGCCACCCTGCTCCCAGAACATTGTGCTTGATGTAGAGCCCGCCGGCTACTAGGCCCATCACGCCGCCGAGGGACGAAGAAATGTTGAAGATTGCCTGCATCATCGGGCGCTTGTTCCTCGGAAACGTCTCCGAGGCCGTCGCAACATAGAGTCCTTGACTGGCGAACCCGAATCCGGTGATGACGGCGCCTGGAAAGGGAGTTAAGCGAAAGTTAGCGGGATCTTTCTCCGACAAGGCGAAGACAGTCTCCTGCTCGAGCTCGATATGGCAGAGATGGCTCGGCGACATCCGTCAAGCGCAGGGCAGCCCGAGTCTCTGTAGGCTCGGAATGTGTACTCACCGATGAGGGCGACGTATGCGTGGTGCGAGGTGGCGGTCACAATCGCGCCGATCGCTCCGAGAGCCAGGCCGACCATCATGAAAGGCTTGCGGCCCCAGAGGTCGGCCGAGAGAGAGACTGTCGGACCGAGGACGGCTTGGCAGATCTGCAGCATAGTAGGAGTCAGTACTCCTTGCGCATCAGACGCCGAGAAACCTCACGGCGCACCTGGGCGGTATTGCTCATCCAGGCTGTGAGCGCGGCGTCGCCAATGCCCGGTCCAATGACTCCGGCATAGGAACCGGTTGCCGTTACGCCAAAGACGGCGGCGAAGATTGCAGCTAAGGCTCCAGCGCAGCAGCCAACTGCTCGGCTGGAAGAAGTAGCGGGCGGAGCGGAACTCGACGAGACGATCATGAGAGCTTTGTCGGTGTGTCGGACGTGGACAGCTTGTATCGGAAAGCAAAAGAGCAGGCGAGCGAGACGTCCTTGATGAACTCAACTCGTTTCTAGCTCGTGTGTTGGTGCGGCAGGGTCCCAGCGCTCCCGATCAGCGCGGCAGCTTGGCACGGCCGATATTCGGCTTTGCGGGGAAGGCGTAATATCGCATCACTGCCAGGAGCCAGGAGCAGTGCGTGCTGGCGAGTGCGTGAGCTAGAACGATGAGATGTGGGCGGCCGAAAGTGCGTTCGGCCGAAGTTCGGCCGTTCCCCTCCGCGTTGCGTTGCTATCCCCCGCCGTAAGTTAGATGACACAAGGACTGCGGGGCCCGAAAGACGCAACAAGGCGTGCCGATGTTTATCCGAAGCCGCTCCTGTCCCTTTCGCTCTCTCCGCAAGAGGCAACCGCCGACCGCTCTCCTTTCAACTCGGCCTCTGACTGCACTCGGTCTTGCTACGCCATCGTGCCCGCAAGATGCCTGCTTTGACCCAGAAACCCAACTTCTTGATCATCCTCGCCGATGACCTCGGCTTCTCTGACATTGGATGCTTTGGCGGAGAGATTCCGACGCCGAACCTCGATGCTCTCGCGAACGAAGGAGTACGGCTTTCTGCGTTTCACACCGCGTCCGCATGCAGTCCCACTCGTTCCGTGAGTTTCACAGGCTATACAATCGGTTACCAACGCGCTAGCTTTTCTTTCCGCGGTGCGGCGGAACAGATGCTCTTCTCCGGCACCGACAACCACCTCGCAGGTCTCGGCCAGATGGCAGAGACGATCTCGCGCCAAAAGGTCTTTCAGGGTCGTCCGGGCTACGAGGGCATGCTCAACCAACGCGTCGCTGCCCTGAGCGAGGTCATGCGGGACGCCGGCTACGACACGTTCATGTCGGGCAAATGGCACCTCGGCATGACAGAGGACAGCCTCCCGCACGCCCGCGGTTTCGACAAGGTTTTCAGCCTCCTCCCCGGCGGTGGAAATCACTACGGCTACGAGCCGATGCTCGAAGACGGTTCTCCCGTTGTCAAGATCTTGCCGCCCATCTACGTCGAAAACGGCGACTTTATCGACCACCGCACGATTCCCAAACCGTTCTACTCGACGACCTACTTCACCGAACGCATGCTCGGCTACCTCGACGAGCGCGACTCGGACAAGCCCTTCTTTGCGTACCTGCCGTACACGGCCCCGCACTGGCCGCTGCAGGCGCCGGAAGAGGTGGTCGCCAAATACAGGGGCCGCTACGACGACGGACCTGACGCGCTCCGTGAGCGTCGTTTGGGCGGCCTCAAGCGAGAAGGCATCGTCGAGGAGAACGTCACCGCGCACCCGATCTGCTCGACCGGTGATCACTCCCCGTGGTCCGAGATGTCGGAGGACGAACGCAAGGACTCGGCTCGTCGCATGGAGGTCTACGCGGCGATGATTGAGAGTGAGTCATTGTTTCTGTGCCGTCTCTCCCGTGTCCTCTGTGCTGATCGTGTTCGCAATCGCAGTCATGGATGCCGAAATTGGACAAGTCGTCGCGTGGCTCAAGGAGTCGGGTCAGTACGACAACACTTTCATCTTTTTCGCGAGCGACAACGGCGCCGAGGGCACCATGATGGAAGCCTTGCCTATCCTCGGCGAAGATTCCCAAGCCAACATCAAAAAGTACTTTGACAACTCGCTCGACAACATCGGTCGCGCCAACTCTTTCACGTCGATCGGTCCCGCTTGGGCGCAAGCTGCGACCGCTCCGAACCGGATGTACAAGGTGCGCCATCACCGAGAGATAGCTCCAACCATCGCTGACCTGGCTTCTTTGCCTTGCAGGCGTGGATCACCGAGGGAGGAATCCGCTGCCCAGCAATCGTTCGGTATCCCGGCTTCCGTAACGGCACCATCTCTCACGAGTTTGCAACCGTCATGGACATCATGCCGACCGTGGTGAGTCTGCTAGCGGCGCCGCAAAATCCGCTCACACCGTGTCGTCGTCGCTTACCAAAGATCGTTTGCGCAGCTCGAGATGGCGCAGGTCCAGCATCCGTCGCCCGAGTTTCACGGCCGTAAGGTCCTGCCGATGCGCGGAAAGTCGTGGCTCGAATACATGACCGGCTCGCGCGACTATGTTCATGCCGAGAATGCCGTGCACGGTTGGGAACGTGAGCCTCTTTTTCTCTCTCTCGGACTTCCGTACGCGCGCTAAGCCTGCTTCGTGATCCCGCAGTCTTTGGGCAGTCCGCAATTCGTCAAGGATCGTAAGCAACGCTTCAGTCCCTTTCTTTCGAGACGTCACGCTCTTGACTGACCGAGGATTCTCCTGCAGCTGGAAGGCGGTCTGGATTCCGAGCGACGACGCCAAATGGTCGCTCTACAACCTCGCAACCGATGCTGGCGAAACCAAGGACCTCGCAGACGAAGAACCCGACAGGCTCGTCGAGATGGTGCGGCTGTGGCGAGACTACGAGGCTGAGACGGGCATCGTCAGGCTCGATCCCGATCAAGCGTTTGCTCTCCGAGGTTACGGATTCTACCGAGGCACAACGAAGACTGCTGCGGCGGCGTAGGATATGACTCTTGTTGATGGGAATTAGTGATGAGTTGAACTTGCGACTTCGCTGAGAGGAAGAGCACTGGAGTAATTGCAAATCTATAGCTGGTAAACGACGAGAGAAAGCGAGGGAAGGGATATAGACAACCTGCCGTGCGAGTCCCGCCTAGCCGGCGACTCGGCACTCCTTGAGGGTATTGTCAAGATGGAAAAGATGCGGTGTTTGATAACTTGTACACAGGTCACGGAAAGCATGCGGTCGGGCCCGAGCTGCCGAAGCCGCATGGCCGGCCTATGTTAGATCGTCGCCGGAACCGACATGCGCAGAATGTCCTGCTCGGTGTTGAAGATCCACTCCTCGAACGGATCGAACAAGAGCTTGACGCGGCGGTAGACTTCTTCGAGGAGGAAGGACCTGACGACGCGGACAGGCTTGGGGCGGCGAGCCGACTTGTCTGCCGTGATGTGGAATTGGGGCAAGCTGCAGGACGATTCCAGTGAGCAAGCGGTGCCTCCGATCAGAAGCTGAGGGCAGTGACCTTACATGTGGGTGACCGTGCCCTTGGCGGCGGCGTCGATCTTCTTGACTTTGGCGGCCAACACCGCAGGGTCTTGCGTCGAGCGCGATTCGAGCGCAACGATCCGGTCGCGGAGAGCAGGGATCACATTGGTCAAATCGACCGAATCGCGGTACCCGAACGAGATGGTGGCGCGGAAGACGCCGTCGAATTGGCGGAGACGCTCGACGAGGAAGCGGTCTTCGAAGGCAACGGTCGGCACACCGACCGTGCGAACCGAGAGGAATACCTGCAGCAGGAAAACAATCGCAACCGTCAGTGTTAAGCTGGGGCGGGTGCTGCGAATGCCATACGTACGATGACTTGAGGCAGCGCCGGGTACGAATGCAGGAAGGCTGTGAACGAGTGCGGAGCTCCTTCACCGCTCGACTCGCTGTTGTTGTGGAAGCTGCAAGTCCAAGGTGCAGAAGTGTGAGCTCAAAAACTCGTCTGCAACAGGGAGGTGACCGGCTTCATACGTACACCGCAAAGACGGGCAGACGGGCGAGCGGAGAGCCGTCGATGGCCTCGTAGGAGGGCAGCTTGGTCTTGAACCTCTTGAGCGCAGGAACCGTCGGCAGCGTCGTCGACTGCCCTCCCTCGCTGGCAATAGCCGACAAAGAAGCGATATCCTCCTCCTTCAGGTTCGACGACAGCTGGACCGGTTCAGGCGCATCCTCTTGCGTCTTTTCGTCGCGTTTCGGACGCATGACCTCGCTGAGGCGGTACCGGTGCAGGTGGTCGAATTTCTCTTCGAGTCCGCGCGCCCATGCCCACAGCAAGAGGAGGACGAGTAGAACAACGCCGAGGCCGAGGCTGAACCAAGCTCCGTGCGGAACCTTCTTGAGGGTGGCACCGAAGAAGAGGCAGTCGATGAATCCGGCAGCGAAGAAGTCTGTGAAGGGGAGGTCCGTCAAGTCTGTGGCGACTCGGAGGCTGGAATGAGGAGACAGCTGGCTCACAAATGACGGCGACGATGACGGGCAGGTGCTTGATCTGAATCATCGCAATCGCGAGTGTGCAAGCTGTGGGGAACGACTTATGAGCTTCCATCGAAACCACGGCGAAGATTCAACACAGTATAACGCACTCGTGATGAACATGACGCCGGATACGGCGAAGCCGTAAGCGTTCGTCAAGCCCGCCTCGGTTCCGAATCCGACGGCTGCGAGAGGAGAGGACTTGAGGTCAGCTGTCTCGCCTTTGGTACAAATGGGGGCAGAGCGAAGCGTACTCAATCCGATGGTGCCGACGAGGAGGAGGAAGTTGGCGATGGGGACGTAGATCCGGCCGCGGGAGGTGCTGTCCGTGTGGATGATTCGCAAAGGCGGCATCACATGCAGCGAGACGAGCTGTTGTACGAGGCTGAAGGCGGCGGTGATCATGGCTGTATGTGAGACAGGCAAGTCAGTAAGGGTGATCGGATGAGAAAAGAGGACGGTCGAGACTGACCTTGGGAAGCGATGACGGCAGCGAGCACGGCAAAGATCCATACCGTCCACCAGAGTCCTCCGCCGGTCCCGCCGGGGATGGAGTTGAAGAAGACGTTCGAGATGACCGTGTCTCCATGCGTGATGAGCTTGGCGCCCTGCCCGAGGTACTGGAGGATGAGCATCGGCGCTGCGTACGAGCAGAACGCGGTGCGGATGGAAGCTTTGGAGAATTGCCCCAGGTTCGCGAACAGCGCCTCGACGCCAGTGATGCAGAGGATGACTCCGCTCAGGATGTCGTAGTTCTTGGTGCGGACGAACAGCATCACCGCGCGCGAGGGATCGAACGCGCGGAAGATCGCCGGGTGTTGCGCGATGTTGATGCAGCCCGTGATCCCGTTTAGGGCCAGCCAGATGAAGACGATCGGCGAGAAGAGGCTGGCGATGCGTTTGGTACCGAACGGTTGGATGAGGAACAGCACGACGAGGATGCCGCAAGAAATGCCGACGACGGATCCGGCGGCCTTGGGAGCTCCGTAGGAGAGACCGACGACCGCGGAGGTAACCGAAACGGCTGTGCGGGAGGGAAGGATCGAGTCAGCGTGACGAGCGGAGAATCGTCGAAAGGTAATGTTGACAGAAAAAGAAAGTCGAAAAGAAGAAACGCCGCGCACCCGGCGTCAACATGCCGTCGGCGATGGTGAGCGTGACCCCGAAGAGCGTGAGCATGAAGAGGAACTTCTTGACCCATGGGCGGTGCAGGAACGAGCTGACGCCGATCGAAGCCGGAGGAGTGGTCGCCATGGTATAAGTCGTCAAAGTCCGCCACCCTTCGCGTTTGCTTTCGCGAGGAGGGAAGATGGTCGTGTAAACGGCTAGGGGGCCTCCTTCGCCGTGCGCGGTACCGAATTCGAGAGCGACTAGGCAGTATTTTACGACCGGCACGATGAGAATCGTCCAAAGGACGCTGAGCGAGGTTCGATTTTCGGTCATCGGAGTGCGAGTCGTGGATTGCGAGTGCATATGCGGATTGCGGAAAGCGGAATTGCCCGGGTTATGGTATGCGGATTTACATTGCGCGTCAGCACGTGGTGGCCATGGGTGACAGCCTGTTGAATGAGACGAGCTCACGTAGAGACGGCACCGACCACGTCGTCGCTCGAAGGTGCCGGGGCCGAAGAAGGGAAGATACCGTTGAGCGTGTAGAGCGTCGACGTGCCGATGTCTGGAAGCGGCGAAGCCCGTGTCAGTCCACCGGCGCCACCTCGTGTTGAGCTCAATTAGGGGCCGACAACTCACCTCCGTAGATGACACCAAAGCTCAGGAAGGCGAGCCAAAGGGTCTGGCGCAAAGAGTGCTTGTAAAGGCGGTCGTCATCAAAGGTCGACTCGCCCATGCGGCCCGTGTCGACGGGACGAACTGGCAGACCCGTCTTGGGATCATGGGTCTTGTCGGCCGTCGACGGGCGCGTGTCGGGATCGAAAGACATGGTCGGCGCGATAGCTCGGATGTCGACTTGCTGTTCTGGCGGACGGGCGTGAGATGAGCTTCTATGCAGCAAGCGCGAGCTGCGAAGATGCGCGTGAAACAGTCGAAGCGTCTCTTTCTCGAACGCGGCTAGCCGGGCTTTGGCGGACTGGTCTAGCCCAAGGTTCCGATGAGCTGGCAGTGGTGAGCAGGTGACCAAGGGGCAGCATAATAGCGTTCAGAGCACGTCGCCCGTCGAGCGCGAGGTTTGGAGGAAACCAAAATTTGGCGAAATCGCCTCGAAAACCTCGCAAAGCGATCGAGCGGGACAGACGATCGTCTCTCGCTGCACAGCCTCAGCGCCCCGGACACGTCCAGAGAAGTGGGAAGACTGTGACCGAGTGTAGACCAACCTCATGCATGATGCGACCAGGAGACGCAGGAGAGCAAGCCTGAGAATTCAGCGACCAGCAGGCCGCCGCCGTCGAGGCTTGGGAGAGGAGATCTCATCAGCCAATCACAGCGTGCCATATACTGAACCCTTTCAGTCCTTTGAGCGATGTGAATGTCGTGAAAGCGGCCGCTACACTTGGCTACACATGTATGAAGCGGAACCCTAGTCAAGGGAAGTCTCGCATGAGATGGTCTTTCTTTTGCAGTCAAGTGTCGCCCCCGTGGCGAGCGAGTCGATCTCTCAGTGCGAGCGGCCTCTTACCTATCTACGCGACGATACCATACGCACGGGGGCGCAGGCGCGAGGCTGCATGTACGACGGGCGGCTAGAGGACAATGGGGAGGCTTATGCAGTGTTTGATCGTGACCACGCGGGAGCGCAATCCCTCAAGCATCTAGTCGAATCGCATCTCCGTGGCCGAAACCTCGCGTGCTGCGGAATTGGCCACTCCGCCGCCTGCACCCATAACGCATGCGGTCCGCAGAAATCCTCTCACGCTCCTCGAACTACAGTACCCGCCACGCCATTATCTCGAGGCCAAACGCGCGTATTTCTGCTCACCGACGCTGCCTGCTTTCTGATCTGTTTTCGGCCGCCTCGTCTGCTCTTCTCTTCCCTCTCTCGTCGTCGCGCCTCCTCTCTCTCGCCGCTGCTTCCGGGTCTATCGCCGCGCTCTCAAGCTCTCTCCGATGCCCCGCGACGCCATGTCGACGTCCTTCAAGTTCTCGGACGACCTCGAGTCGGCCACATCGCGCGCGACGACGATCGTTCCCGCCATGCCTATCCTCGCACCGGTCGAGTCACGCGCTGGACCTCGCCACCAGCGCACCATCAGCGGCTCGCGGAGGCTCGAGCGTATTCCGAGTATTCAGCTGCCAGCTCCGGTGGCACCGCGCGCCCGGCTTCCTGGCGAATTCCGCACGCTCTCGTTCGTCTCGACCGTTTCTGCTCCGGTGGTTCTGACGAGTACTAACTCCCGATGTGCGCCACCAGACTGCACGTCACCGAGACGCACACCGAGGCCAAGTCGGCGCAGAAGCGGGCGAGGAAGAGCAAGGACATCGACGACATCGCCTCTCTCGAATGGCACTCGCTTTCGACAGAGGAGGTGGCGCAACGCCTCGGAGTCTCCCCGACAGCCGGCCTCGACCCCGAGATCGCTGCTCGTCGTCTCTCGAAGGACGGCAAGAACATCATCACGCCGCCGCGCATCAACTGGTTCACCAAGGTGTGTTTCGCCCGCTGTCGTTCCGCCCAGATCAACTGACTGACGAGGACTCGCTTCTCCGCAGATCTTCTGGTACTTCTTCGGCGGCTTTGGCTCTCTGCTGACCGTCGCCGCCATTCTCTGCTTCATCGCCTGGTGCGCAACCTCGCTTCTTGGGAATCGCGTCTTTCGATTCGCTGACGGTCCCGAAACCCGCGATTCCGACAGGAAACCGCTCGGCAACCCCAACCCGCAAGCGTCCAACCTCGCGCTGGGCGTCGTCCTGCTCATCGTCGTCCTGCTGCAAGCTGCCTTCAATGCGGCGCAAGACTTTTCCACCAGCCGTACCATGTCTTCCATCAAATCCGTGCTGCCGACCGATGTGCACGTTCTCCGGGACGGAAAAGCCATCGAGTACGAGTCTCCATTTTCGCTGGTACCATCTACACTCACAGCTCACAGCTGATGCCGAACATCAACGCACAGAGTTCCCGCCGAGCAGCTCGTGATGGGCGACGTGGTCCTCGTCAAAGCCGGCGACAAGGTCGCCGCCGACCTGCGCATGATCCGAGTCAGCTCGGACGCCAAGTTTGACCGGTCTATCCTCACGGGCGAGAGCTTGCCGGTCGGTGCGACGGAGAAAATGACGGAAACCAATTACATGGAGACGCGTGAGTTGTGCACCCTTGCTTTGCGTTTTTCTTAGGCGGCCGCTGATTCAGCTTCCCCCGGATGGTTCAGGCAACATCGCCCTGGCGGGAACTCTGTGCACGGAGGGAACCGTGACCGGCATCGTCGTCGGGCGCGGCAACGACACCATCTTTGGTCGCATCGCCAAAGCTGCCGGTGGACCGCGCCCGGTTCGCTCGACCATGCAGGTCGAGATCACTCGCTTCGTCTGCATCAGTGAGCCCTTCGCACGGTGATCAATGAATCGAGAGTTTAAGGACCTGTGACCAACGCAACGCTCCCACGCAGTCGGAGGACTCGCCGCCACTGTCGTTGTCATCATCGTCATTGCCTGGGCTGCATGGCTCCGCCGTGACCACCCAGGCTTCATCTCGACGCCGACCCTGATCATCGACTGCGTCTCCGTCGCCGTTGCGTTCATTCCGGAGGGTTTGCCCTTCTGCGTGACCATGTCGCTCAGTGTCATGGTGAGTGCGGGGCAGCACGGCGTCTCTGCTGTCGGCTCTGTTGTTGACCTGCTGTTGTGAATCTTGACAGGCTGGCCAAATGAAGCGAAAGGGTGTTCTCTGCAAGGCGCTCACAACCGTCGAATCGCTCGGAGCGGTCAACGTCCTCGCGTCCGACAAGACGGGCACGCTTACTCAGAACAAGATGTCGGCCGTCGACATCGCTATCGGGAGCAGTTCCTTTACGGTGACCGAGGCCCGCCGTGGTGACACCAGCGCGCGTGGAGCGATTGAACAACTCGTCGCCGTCGCCGGCATTTGCAATGAGGCGCACTTCTCCGAGTCGGAGCCCGACATGCCTCCCGAAACACGCAAAGTCAACGGCGATGCTACCGGTGCGTTTCCACTCTATAAGCTTGTGCAAGCACTGTCGTGTGACTGACGCATGCCCATCCGAACCGCTCAGACACCGGCCTCCTTCGCTTCGCCGAATCGGTCTCTTCGGTTTCCCAGCTGCGCTCCTCGGTCGTTGAGGAGGACAAGCTCAGCTTCAACAGCAAGAACAAGTTCGCCGTCAAGCTCGTCGCCCCGGTTGCGGAGACCAAGCCGCTCTCGAGCGTTTTCGCCGAAGGCGAGGAATTCGTCCTCCTCGCGAAAGGAGCGCCGGACGTCCTCATGCGCAATTGCACCTCCATCCTCCTGGCCGACGGATCCGTACAGGCTTTCGACGAAGTCGCGAAGGAGCAGCTCGTTGCGCTTCAATCGTCGTTCGCCTCGCGCGGTCAGCGTGTCCTTCTCTTTGCTCGGCGCTCCGTCTCGCGCGCAGAGCACTCAGCGCGCGCTGGTTCCAGCGAAGAGAAGCTCGTCGCCCTGGTCTCCGAGCTTACGGTAGTCGGTCTCGTCGCTTTGGTCGATCCGCCGAAACACGACTCTCGCGAGACGGTCGAAACCTGCCGCCGTGCTGGAATACGTTTCTTCATGGGTCAGTCAAGCTCACTTTCACTTTATTACTCCCCTTCCCCAATGTCCTGCTGACTTGGAGGTCTTTGTATGTCTTTGCAGTCACGGGCGACTTTGCGCTCACTGCGGCCGCTATCGCGCGCGAGATCGGCATCATCACCTCCCCGCCTCACGCTGTCCAGTCTTTTGACGACCTCGTCAACGGGCGCTCGACCGAGGTAGAGAAGAAGTGTGACCTCCCCGTGGACTCTGCGGACGAGCCGGACCGGGAATACTCAAGTCTTGTTCTGAGCGGTCCCGACATGCTCAAGTTGACGGACGAGCAGTGGCTCAAGGTGCTCAAGGTGGGCACGCAAACGCTCTCCTTCTCACGAGTACAGATGGGCTGACTTTATCCTTGCCAGTTCGACGAGATCGTCTTTGCCCGCACGACGCCTCAACAGAAACTTCAGATCGTCCAACGCTTCCAGGACGACGGATGCACCGTGGCCGTCACTGGCGACGGCGTCAACGATTCTCCGGCGCTCAAACGTGCGGATGTCGGGATTGCCGTGGCGGGAGGCTCCGAGGTCGCGATGGAAGGTGCGCGCGCGCGAAGACCGTCAATCCCGAGGTCGCGGCTGACGTCGAACTCGTTCCTCCGCAGCTGCCGATCTCGTCCTTCTCGACGACTTCTCGGCCATCATTACCGGCATCGAGTCCGGCCGCCGCTGCTACGAGAACCTCAAAGCCTCCTGCGGATATCTGCTGCCCGCCGGCTCCTTCTGCGAACTTATGCCGGTCCTCCTCAACGTCTTTTTCGGCCTCCCTCAAGCGCTCTCCAACATCCAAATGATCATCATCTGCGCCATAACCGACCCGCTTCCGGCTCTCTCGCTCATCTACGAGAAGTCGGAGGCGGATCTGCTGCTCCAGGCGCCGCGCGATCGGAAAAAGGACCGCCTCGTCGACTGGCGACTCCTCCTCCAGGCGTACGGCTTCCTCGGTCTCCTCGAGTCGTTGACGGCGATGACGGGCGCGTTCTACTTCGGTTTCCACCGTCACGGTATCCCCTTTTCGGCGCTCTGGCTCAAGTTTGGCAATTACGACGTCGACCCGGACTTGCTCGCCGAGGCGACGAACCGCGCCCAGTCGATTTACTTCTTCAACCTCGTCATCATGCAGTGGTTCAACCTGCTCTCGACTCGCACGCGCCGTCTCTCGATCTTCCAGCAGGACCCGATCTTCAACCCGCGGACGCGCAACTTGCGTCTCTTCCCGGCGATGCTCATGGCGCTGTGCCTCGCCGTCTTTTTCTCCTACATCCCCTTCTTCCAGAAAACATTCCTCACTCGGGGCGTCGCCGTCGAGTACTACTTCCTCCCGATGGCGTACGGTCTTGGACTCCTCGCGCTCGACGAAGTGCGCAAATGGAGCGTACGGCGTTGGCCGCATGGGATCACGGCGAGGATTGCCTGGTAGTCACGCCTTTCGTATATCTGTCCTCCGTCCTTTTGCCTCGCTGCGTTTCCTCGCAGCCGCGTCCTTTACAGACACGTTCTTCCACTAAAGTTGTGCTTTAGATTTGCAATGTCGAGTACTGGCGTAGTCTTCCGCTACGCTTTCTGGCCGTTTGCCCGCGTACTGTAGGACCCAGTGCAAGACTGATCCCGCTATGTACCCACGCACGTGGTTAGCTATGTATACGTAAGCCAGTGCGCGCGAGGCTGGCCGAACAAGGCCGAACTTGCCGACGGGAGCCCGTCGGCTGCTGCCACGGGTCGAGGCCTTTTTCTCCTGTACCTCCCCCTGTCTTGTGCAGGCGTCAAATTTTCATCCTTTCCCGGCCGGGTGATCCGCCCGCCCGTACGGTCGCGCGCTTCAAACTCCGCTTCCTCATTCGGTGTCGAGCAGTGTCTCCAACTCGCTGCAGTCTGAGCTGCTTTTACACGACGCGTATCTCCCGCACGCGCACCTCGCACTCGCTTGTCTTTGCCCGTCCTCAGCGCCGGCCAAGCCTCGCTTTCGTTCTCCGGTGCACACGACCAACCAATCGACCAATCAACGCGCACGACAGGCTTGACCAAGACTCTGCGCTGAGGACAGTCATGTTTGCGACGGCTGCTACGACTATTCCGACCCCGACGATCAAGCGGTCGCGGGACCAAGTTGACGGCGATCCTTCCCCTGGCAAGCGCGTAAAGGTGAGCTTCCCTTTCCTCCGCAAGTGTGCTCCGCGGAACGCGCTGTCAAGTGCGTGTCTGAGTGGGACTACAGGGCTGACATTCTCCGCCACAGACGAACGCGATGGTCGAGGAGGAGCGCGCCCGCGAACTGCAAGCCGCGCTTTCGGCTCCTCCGCCTTCACCGACGCCGCATTGGTCGACCGCGCTCGCCAAGCAGCAGCAGCGCGCCCTCGAGATGATGCAAGGTGGCGCGATCGACCAGGAAGACGTCGAGATGGGCGGCGAAAGTGCCGGAGGGCTGGACGGCGTCTTGCCGAGTAACCCTCAGCATCCGTGGAATCACGTCTCGATGGCGCTCGGCGGAGACGGTTCGGCCCCTCGGATGGAGCACCAGCACTCGACCTCGGGCAACTCGTCCTCGGCCGACTCGTCCTTGCCGAGTACGCCGCTCGACTTGCCCTTCAACGAGCAGTGGGACATGTCGTCGTCCAAGCCCATCCAGACGCCTTCTTACCCTTCTCCGTCAAACCCGACGTCGTTCACCAACTTTAACGGCACCACCATCGTCTTTTCGACTTCGCCGCCCTTGTCCGTGTACCCGCCACCGCCAGCGACCATGTCGACCCCGCAGCAGCAAAACCCGCTTCACGCCGCGGCCGGGTTCCCAATGCATGCCTGGTCCGCGTCGACGTCGGGCGTCATGCGCATGGAAGGCCCGAGCATCGGCGTCGGAGCTCCCCCTCAGTCTCCAGAGGTCGTCCGCGAACTCAACTTGCCGTCGTACGGGTGGGACCTGCCCAAGCAGAGCAACACGCTCAACATGGGCGCCCACCTCGTTTGAATCCCGGCTGCGTCGGCGACGGCCGCTCCTGCCAAGTTCGGCCCTCGCTGTAGCTCACAGGCGGCGTCCGCCGTGGGAGGATGGAGAAGCGCCAAGTTGCGCGCCTTCGAAGACTGGATGCGAATCTAGTCCTCCCCGCCGTCGCCCTTTCTCCCACGCACCGACTCGTCAGACCCTTATCTTCCCCCTTCCGACCTTTCCCTCACCCTCATTCATCCCTGCACTGCAGCCCCTTCATCTCTTCCTCGTCGCCCGCCTCCTCGCTTTGTTGTCTCTCATCCTCCCGTCGTACCCAGTGTCCCCTTACGTGTTTCCTCGATGTTCATTGCTCTCACGTGTGTACCCTCTAGCTCAAAATGAAACAGCGCCGGCGCTGCGCTAAACTGCCTTTCCTCGTCACCTTGCGTTCATCAGCTTTTTTCTCCCGTCAGTCTCATTGTCTCTGTTCTACCCTGTTCTCACTTTATCAGTAGCCACAGCAATCGTTTGCAAAACTCTCGGCGTCATCCACATCTACTGCGCCTGCAACAGTTCCGCGACTCCGTTGCCCCCGATCTCCTCGACGGCGGAGATTCTGTCGCTGTCAATCGTTGCCCCGAAACAGAGAGGCGGAAGCACGAGACTCGCACCCTCTTGCTCTGCCTGTGCGTATCCGAGAATCGTCCGGAGGGCATCGCCAGCCCCACGGCTGACCAGCGTGCGGACGAGCCGTTCGGCGAGTTGTCGTTCTGAACCGTCCAAACCGGGCGTCAAGAGCGCCCGCGAGACGTGATGAACCGCGACGAGGTGCAAAAGAGGCGTCTTGGTCGGCGAGACTCGTTGACCGATCAGGGCTTCGACGTACGCCGATAGCACCGGCGCGCTCGTCTCCCTCGGCTCGAGGTAAGCCGCCAACGCGCCGTCACTAGCGTCGACGTCGGAGATTGCCTCCTCGACCGTGAACGACAAGTGCGGCAGCAGATGCGCAAAGTCGGTCCAGACGAGTCGGCGGTAGTCGACTGGGTATGCCATGGCGAGGGGAGGCAACAGGACGAGGCCGAAATTCCGTTCCGAGAGCGAGATCGAGTCGTACAGCCCGACGAGATCTTGGTACAGTTGGAAGAAGGGCGCCGAGCTGATCCGCGCCGACACGCCCTCGAGCATTTTCGACGAAGGCCGCTCGTCCGGCTTCCACCGCTGAACACCTCCTGCGCCGACGCTGAGCCGTCCGAGCAGGGAAGACAGCGATCGCTGCACTACCTCGTCGCGAAAGACCTCGCGCTCCGCGCCGCTGGACCCTGTCGTGGTACCGCTGTTGTCCTTCTCGAGCATGAAGACCTTGATCAAATCGTACACGACGGTGGTGGCGTCGATCTTGACCTTGCCGACCTCGAGGATGAACCGGAAGAGGATGAGCGCGCTGCGCACGAGTTGCACCTCGCTGACGTTCCAATCGGCGGGCAGGCGCTGGAAGACTTGCGAGTCGGCGGAGCGGAGCAGCTCGTCAAGGACCGACATCGGCCAACCGCTTCTCAAGACGGGACCTTTGGAACCGAACGGAGGCAAACAGGCCGTCAACTTGATGTCGCGCGGCGTCGGGAAAAGCGGCCCGACGACTTTTCCGGCCGAGGCGAGAACGATGGCGTGCGTGACGAACGGGCGGAGGAACCCGACCTCGGCTAGTGCTTGCCTCTCGCGCGCATCGAACGTGTCGAAGTAAGGGACCGCCGACACGTCGCCCTTTGCCACAAAGCTGATGACTTGTTCGACGAGGTCTCGCGCGACGACTGCGTCTGCTGCCGAAAAGAGCGGCAAAGCAGAAACGGCCAACGGGATCCGCGCCGCCGGCTCGAGTCGGCGGAGGGCGAATTCGAGAACGGCAGTCGAGGCTTGATCCGGCGATGCTCTCAAGACGATGGCCTCGATGACCTCGCTCAGTTTGGCGGGTCCGACGTCCAGAAGGTGCGGCGTTGGGGGATCAGACGTCTCGTAGGTAGCCTCGGAGAGGCGGAGCGCAGTCGCTATCAAGCGCGCCGCAAGTGCATTCTCGCCGTCGATGACTTGCCCGCATGCACGCTCGACGATTCTGTACGCCTGCCCCTCCTCGGCGGCGAAAGTCAAAGCCAGAGTCTGGACGATCCAGCGGCGCTCGTGCTCGCCTCGCCAGCTCTTGTTGGTTTTGCTCCCTTCGAGCCAACCGCCGAGCAGGTCCCAGGCTGCCACCAACAGGGCGAGAACATCCTCTTGGTCCGAGCCTCCTCGCGCGAGAGCCGCGAACGCGAGCTCGTGCGCATCGAGGCCGACATCGCGCCACGCTTCGACTTGACTCCAAGTGATGTCGTGCCCCGTGACATGCGGATCGACGGCGGCAGTAGTCCAGACGCTGAGGAGGGCGAGGTACGCGGTCAAACAGCGAACTTCGCCTGCTGCAGCACTGTCGAGGGCGGAAGCGTCTCGGCGGAGATCCGACAACCGTTGGCTGTAGTTGCTGAGCAGCTCGCCGGCTTGCGTGCGCAACGTCGTCGCGAGACCATATCGTCCCAGGGTTGACCACAAGCTGAAGGTCGCGATCTCGAGACCTTGCGCCCAGTCTCGCTGCTCCTGCGGGAGCTCCCAGGACGGGACCGCGACGAAGCGCAAATGCGATTCGACCAGCGACGGTTCCGCGACGACCTTTGCACGTGAGCGAGCCGAGCGCGCGAGGTCGTCCAGGAGGGCGAAGGCGGCAAGGTCGGGCAGGTCGGTTGCCTGTCCCTCCTCCTGCTGCGGGGGCCACACAGTCGCGAGGAACCGACGATTGACCGCCTCGACCAGTCCGGGCGTCAACGTGAGCAAGTCGAGGATCTCGGCGCCCTCGCGATCCATCGACATGGTCACCAACGTCGAAAGGATCCGTAGTAGATCCGCCATCGACTTCGGCGGTATCCGGCCGGACGAGAGCTGCTCGGCGAAACGCGGGAACGGGTTCATCTCAATCAAGACGCCGACGCTTGTCGGCAACGCCGTGCTGACCGCGTCGTTGTCACCAGATGGGCGGATCTCGGCACAGAGAACAGCGAGGAGCAGCTCGACTGCGGCGATGAGGATGCTCAGATTCGACTCTCGAAGTCCATGGCAGGCGCACGAGACGCAGTCGGCCCGAAAGGTGGCGAGCTCTTTACGCTCGAGGCGCAACTGTGCGCCGTTGTGTCTGCCGACGATGCGCGCGAGGACTTGAAATGCCGTAGACCGTTGGGACGGGATCGCCGACGAGGTGAGCGCCAAAAGCGACGGGATCGTAAAGGTCGTCGAGGACGAGACGTGGTGGTCTCCTCCCGCAAAGGCTGGTACCGAGTTGCCTCCATCGCTGGCGACCACGTTGCCCTTCAGGTCAAAAGAGACGAGCGAGCCGGTCGTCGTAGCCGATCCCTCGCTGGCGGCGGTCTCGAGTGGCGGTTTCATCCAGTCGAGTGCGGGATTCGGAGGCTCATTCGGGAAAAAGTGCCGACGGATGTACTCTGGCGTGCCTTCCTCCTCCACTTCTTCGCCCTCGTCGGCAAGAGTCGCCGGCGGCGGAACAGGCGCTGAAACGGTGGTGGTGGCGGCGGCAGGTCGTGATCTCGGAGTCGGGGTCTGCCGCGGCGCCTCGGCTGTCGGCTGAGATCGCTTGGCCGCTCGAGCCTGAAGCATACGAATGAGACCCTCGGAGAGACCGAGCTCTTCGCGGACCTGTCGCTGCTCCTCCAAGATTTCGGCTTCCGACATGGATCCGAGAATGGCCTCGTTCTCGCGCGACACATCCCGCAAGAGCGAGTCGGCGTCGCCTCGACAGTCGTCCGCGGATGTCTTCTCATCGTCCTCACGTTCCTGAACCTGGGGGGCTGTAGTTGCGCTCGGGACGCGAACGGGAGCTTGGTTCGATGCAGCTGGTTTCCCGGCAAAGACGCCCCGAGCGGACGCGGGGAAGCCGGTCGGGCGAGCGCCGAAAGCACTGGGTCTCGAAAGACCTGGCGCAGATGGCGGTGCAGGTGGTACGGCCTTTTTCGAGAGCGGACGTTCTTGAATCCCTTTGACGACGGCCGCCTGGACTTTTCGATCGCTCGGGGCGCCAGTTCCGGCATCGTTAAGGGCCGCCTCCACGTCGTCGAGGTTCAACTCGAAGCGCTCGTTGCGCTGCGCCTTTTCGGCGGCCTCCTTCTCCCGTTGCAGAGCGAAACGAGATTTCGGTTTCGGAGGCGGTGCAGACGAGGTGGACGGCGTCGGACTTGTCTCTTCCGGGACGACGACGGGGATGGGAGCTGTTAATCCGACCAAAGAGTCAGTTTGAGCCACGCACGACCCTGTATGAGCGCTGGGACGAGGACTTGCGAGGGAGTGTCGCTGCTGCTTCAGCCACGGTCGGCGGTCTCGTCCTGCTCACTCGCGCGGCTGGCGCAGTACCGGTTTCCACTTCAGGGAAAGCAGGTTGATCATACTCGCTCGCCAAGTCGGCCAACGAAGGCCGGATCCGCTGCGCTGACATGGCTGGAGAAAGGCGAATGGCTCTCTCATCATCACCAACCGAGTCCGTCATCATTCTAGAATGATTTCGCTCGTACTACACGCTACACGTTATGCCGACAGACGTGCTGAACGAAGCGCTCGGTTGCTATACAACCCAGCGCTCTCTGCTCGAAGCGCGACTGCGAGTCTGAGCCGAGCCCGCGGGTTTAAGCGGAAATGACTTCCACGCGAGCGCGCTCGAGCATTTCAAATTTCAAATTTCAAATTCGCGCGAGTTTTTTGTCGGCCGCCGGCAACAGCGCAGTTCCACTCCTTTCCGTCTCCTCCCTCCATACGCTGGATCGCCTAGCTGCGCTAGGAAAGCAGGAACAGCAGCAAATGGATCAGATACAAGCAACCACGACCGTGCATCCTGCGCCCCTGCAAAATCCGCCTCCTCCAGCTTCCGATTCTGCACCTTCTCAAGTTTCCAAAGAGCTTCAAGATGGCCACGACGAGCCCGAAGTAGTCACAGGTGCGTCTCGAGACTGTTGTCGTGTATTCCTGAGACGCCGGCCACGCTGGCCCTCGACCCCCCGATCCTGTGGCTGACTTCCTCGCCCCCTCTCGTCTGTGTCGCCACGCGCGGCTACACGATGCAGACAAACCAGCCGTGAAGCGACTCGCCTGGCTCGACAAGTTACTCGCGGTGTGGATCTTCCTCGCCATGGCGGTCGGCATCATCCTCGGCGAATTCGTCCCCTCGACATCGGTCGTGCTCGAAAAAGTCAAATTCGTCGACGTCTCGCTTCCCTTGGGTAAGCACATTGACTTTGCATCTCTTCCTAGCCATGACTGTGCTCACTCGAACTGCGCACATTTTTGCAAGCCATCGCATTGATCGTCATGATGTGGCCGATCCTGTGCCGAGTCTCGCCGACGGCGCTCGTCCCTCTGCTGCGGAAACGACAGCTGTGGCAACACCTCGCCTTTTCGGTCGTGATCAACTGGATCCTATCGCCTCTGCTCATGCTCGGGTTGGCATGGGCGTTCTTGCCCGATCGTCCCGAACTCCGCGAGGGACTCGTCGTCGTCGGAGTCGCACGCTGCATCGCCATGGTGAGTCATTCCCGCCAAGGTCTTCGAGTGATCTTGTTTCTGACGAAGAGGTCACTCTCAACACATACGCACAGGTTCTCGTCTGGACCGACATCGCTGACGGCGACGTAGATTGTGAGACCCCTTTTCTATCGTCGCTTCTTCCTCCAACCAAACTCTTCATCCTCCTTGTTCTGCTGGTAGTCAATGGGACGGCCGAATGCCTGGTGAAGAGAAGGCCGAGACGCGCGAATCACTGACATTGACGTGACCTTATCCACAGACTGCGCCGTCCTCGTCGCGGTCAACTCGATCCTCCAGATGGTCCTGTTCTCGCCTGTGGCGTTGCTCTTCATCAATGTCTTCAAGGCGGGCGGATCCAATGCCGACTCGAACGTTAAGATCAGCTACTCGTTGGTCTCGAAAAGCGTTGCTGCATTCCTTGGTGAGCCAAGTTCCGCAGAATCTCGTCCTTCAAGCAATCATCACAGGCTCCCCGGGTTCAAGTTCAAGACTAAGCCGACGCTTCCTGCATACTACAGGCATTCCGTTTGGCGCCGCGATGGTCACCCGCGGCTTCTTCATCGTTATCCGCGCTCAGACGTTTTTCGAGCGCAAGTTCTTACCGGCGATCGCTCCGCTCTCGCTCATCGCCCTCCTCTTTACGACTCTCATCATCTTCGCTGCGCAAGGTCACCAAGTTGTACAGTCGATCACGGATGTACTCCGCGTCGCCGCCCCCTTGCTCGTCTACTTCCTCGTGATGTTCTTCGGAGTCCTCTTCATCTGTCGCCACTTCGGCGTCGGTTATCCGAGGACCGCAACGCAAGCATTTACAGCTGCATCTAACAACTTCGAACTTAGTATTTCCGTTGCCATCGCAACGTGGGGCGCGGACTCGCCGCAGGCGTTGGCTTCCACGGTTGGCCCTCTTGTCGAGTACGTCTCAGCCGCCCTCGGCTCGGGTTTACAGGTTCGCTCACACTGACGATCTCTCCTTCTGTAGAGTCCCTGTACTGCTCACTCTCGCATACGCCCTTGTCTGGTACCGGCGAAGGTCTCACTGGGATCTCGCGCCGCCACCACGCAGCGACTCGGAGGCTCCGGAACCTGGCCATCCTCTGGCGGATTGATCACCTGTACCTTCTATCGACAAGACGCCGTCGTATGCAGGTTCCCGCGAGACCATCGCGCTCGAACAGGAGCCGGCTTCCGTGAAGAGCTTGAAGGCGACGTAGTTTTGAGCCCCATTCCTTCCTTCCCTTTCTTGCGTCCCTTGTATCGTATCACATTCTGTCTCTCTGCTGTCAGCAAATCAGATCAACGGAAGTCATTGCGAGAGGGTTGCGACCCGTGGGGTAAACGACAGGGAGAACTAAGGACAGGCGGGAAAGAGCGTGTCTCGTGGTATCGGCTACAGAATGGGGAGGAGGAGGAAATAATAGTGATGTTGCGTAATCTAACGAAGGAACAGAGGTAGAGAGCAGAAGAGGGGAGAGAGGAAAGAGAACAGGAAGGCCAGGAGGCGAACGGCGAGTCAGGCAATGTTGCCTGCTCAAACAACTCGTCAGCTTATGTCGCTGTGCGCATACTGGACAGGATGACCCACATCCACGTGTGTACCACCAGGAGGAACGGAACTGCTCAATCCAGAAGACGATGAGGCGGAGTCGCTCGCGAACGCTGGTGATCCTACGGATACGACAACTCGCGTCAGCAACGCACGGACTGGGGATTAAGCCCGTTGGAGAACGACGCACTGCAGAAGCACAACTTTGACGTGATCCTCGACGGGGAACACTTCAGCCGCAAACCAGCTGAAATCGTGAGGGTTGGTCGGCATCTCGCCCACTGCAGAAGGTCATACGTTGGTCAGCCGAGCGGCCAGCAAGCTACACCACGTCAGAGGCAAAACGACAGACCTGTACGATTGAGACGTTCGATGATCCAAGGCGCGGATTGTGCCCGCAGAGTACGGATAAAGTCGAGGCAGATCTCCATGAGTTGGTCGATCGAGAGCTCGACGTTGCCGGTCATGGGAGGACGAGCCGGTCGCGCTCCGCCGATCGTCGGCGCCGTGGCAGGATCATCCGGTTGCGACCACGCTTCTTGAAACTCGGGCGAGTCATTCTGAGCGAGGGCAGCAGCTTCGAGTTCGGCCTCCTGCTCCGGCGATACGTCGTCGACGCGCTCGACCCGACCGACGTTGTATCCATCGACCATCGTCCGCTCGAGCAAACGGAACCGGTACGTTCCGATCGTTTCGAGTATGAGCCGACCGTCCTCGAGCATCTGGCAGCTCGTGATCCGGAGCATCGTGCCGTACTCGTTGACGGCATCGGGTGTGCTGGCGTTTCGCACGGGAAGGAGCATTCCGAACGAGCGGTCGGGGGTCTCGAGGACGCGTCGAATCATGAGGCGGTACCGCGGCTCGAAGATGTGCAGGAAACACTTGATGCCCGGCCAGGCCGACGTGCAGATAAAGATCGGAACCTGCGCCAAGAGCGCGCGTTCGTCCTCCTTGACCGCCGCCACTCGTTCGGCCGCCAGCTTGGGCATCGCTGTCGTCATGACCGCGTCCAGGTTGGCGCTCGAGCGTTGCCACCTGAAATAGGCGAGAGGCGGCAAGTCCGCACGGCAAAGGGGGCACTTGTCCGAGTGATCGTATGCTCGAGCGAGGCAACCCCGGCAGAACGAGTGACCGCACGGCGACGTGACGGGCTCGTGAAAGAGCTGGAAGCACACCTGGCATTCGCATTCCGCCTGCAGGTCGGAGACGAGACTCGGCGAGATGAGGGCAAGGCGCGGCAACGTCGACGACGACGACGAAGAAGAATGAGTCTGCTTGGACGCGGACTCTGCCGGCGTCATATACGAGTCGTCCAAGTCAAAGACGGGACGTGACTTTTTGCTCGATCGCCAGGTTCCGGTCGATTTTCGCGCCCGCTTGCTCTCGTCTTCGACGATGGGCTCGTCTTCGCCGCCGCCGCTGCTGCCGCTGTCGCCGCGAGTGATCACGCCAGGTTCAGGAGACGACGAGTGGTCCTTGTTGACGACAAGACCACTCGAGAGCTCCATCGGGACTTCGCTGCCGAGCCGGACGCTCGAAAACAACGGCGTCAACACTTCGCCGTTTCGCTCCTTGGCGGAACGACTTTCGACGGCTGCGACGTAGTCGTCGATACCGAATACCGCTCGACGGAGGATGTCGACAAGTTTCCGCAGGGTGTAGTCGATTCGCAAGGGTCGATGCGGGACGATCAAGTGCGAAAAGTTGTAGTTGCAATCCGGATCCGCGCACAGTATCGGTAGCGATGGCGCGGACGTTTCGGGAGCGACCGATTGTGCAACCGACGCGATGGACGGGGTCGAGGCGATCGACGTGGAAGAGAGCGTGCGGTACAGCGTTCCGGCGTTGAGGTGCGCGGCGACCGCCGGTGATGGCAGAGGACTCGGGACGCCTGAAAACGCCGGCGTGGCCAGCTGTGCAGGTTGTTGAGGCGCCACGAGAGGATAAACCATAGTCTCGGCGTGCGGAACAGCGAAATACAAAGCGGCGTCTTCATCGTCGTGCTCGGCCGCCGGCGCTGGTGCGCAGTGCAGGCATCTCGAGTGACCGCATGCGAGCGTGGCAGGGTCGGTGAACAGACGGTGGCAGGACGGGCAGGTCAAGGTTTTGGCGAGTTGTGGGACGAGCTCCGTCAACGCCGGACCGACGACCGCATCCGGTTCTGCACTCGCGTCGGGCGCGAGGTTGAAATGTTTCGCCGGTCGGTGATGGATCTGCTGGCCCGGCACCGAGTCGATACCGAGATCGGTGGCATGCAGGACTTTGCGACCACCTTCGCCCGCGTCCGATCCGTCGTCGCTGCCGCTCCGTCTCCGTCTCAGCGGCTGTCGCAAGCGGTTCGCGGACCGCACCGTATCTGCCGCCTCGTCCTCGGACAGCCAGTGCTCATCGGGATCGCGCCGAGATGGCCCCGATCCAGAAGAGGCTCCGATTCCACGATTCGGTCCCGACATCGACGTCGCAGTCGACGTCGACGGGGCGTCGAGCGAAGAGGCTCGAACCCGCCGACTGGCGACAGATGGCATGGACGATCGTCTTCGTAGTGACCGCTGGGCGGCTGCCGAAGAGGACGACAGCGTCGACGATGCAGTCGGGTGAGAGCCTGAGCCGAGGTTGGCGGCGGCGAAGCGAGACGATGCCAAGGTGGAAGGCGCAGGCCGTTCGTTCCTCGCGTTGGGAGACTGTCTCGGTACCCGCCGCATACGCGGGGTCTGCGTTGGGGAGGAAGGTGTACCAGCGACGGTCGGAGCGATCTGAGGTTCGTGTCGATCGGCGTGCGCGGGTAACGGGGGCTGGGTCCCGGACGTCGAGGTGGCGAAGCGGGACTTGGAGATCGGAGGTCGAGGAACGTTCGAGTCGTAATCTGGTATGCTCGGCGCCACTGTGAAGACAATGAGCGATGAGTAAAGCAATCGAAGTACGCGAAGGGCAGTAGGGCCTTCGGAGAGGCCGAGAAGCCGCGCCTTTGTGTGGGAGGGAAATGAACGCACGCGCGAGATGCGAATTCGCCTCTGCGGGGTCTGGAGCGGGCCGGTTCAGACGCGGATCGTCGCGTTCAAGTTGACTGCTGATGTCGATCGCGGCAGCTGGGCCAAGCGGCTCCCGATGTAGAGATGCAGACCTTGTTCCGCCGGGCGAGGAGGAGCACTCTTGCGCATCGTCGTCCGAGTTGACATGTCGCAGACGGTCAGGCGGGCGAGTCGGATGTTCCGATTGGAACGACATGGTGTTCGATCAGAGGTTATGCGGCTTCGGGACCATGCGAGAGCGGTGCAGAGGGTCGAGTCGGTGTTTGCCAGGCAGTTCTGTCGGGGAAAGGGCGTCAGTTGGCGAGATCGCAGGCCTCCGCCGAAGCGTGCGCACCACTGGTCTGGCCCAACAGCTAGTCCCGCTCAGCCCTGCACCCTTCCGAGGATCCGCTCGACGTGGTTGGCGTATGGCGACGAGGATGACGGCGGAGTGAAAGCGGATTTCGGAGACGTCGTGTGCCACGCACAGTACGTGCTTCTCGCCTGTTCTTGCGCGGGTACGGTGCGCTCGGATTCAGCTATGCGTGCGAAGCGGTTCCGCTCAGCCTGACAGTGTCCAGGAGCTGTAGGCGGAATGACGAGGATGTCCTCGATGACTGCGTTCCTGTTTCCGTGCGACGCTGAAGCAAACTTTCCGATCGTCACTGAAGGAGCCGAACTCAGTCTGGATCACAATGGAGATCGGCCATCGCGCCGATCGCTCGCTCGTTTTGACACGCGCATCTCGCACCACGCTCTCTCGATCGTTCCCTCGCCTCGCTCACCCGACTTTGGAAGTCGCCACGCATCGCACCGACCCGCGCCTTCGATAGATTACAGTCCCGCAAAGACTCTCATGGTTCGGTTTATGTGACCGGAGTTGTCCGGACGGCGGAAGCGCGCTCTTGTCCAAACATGAGCGGCGGACTTGCGCGCGCAGATCGACTGCTGCAAGGGCTCCTTTGGAAGCTCAGGCCATTGACTCAGGCCTTGTCTATGCAAAAGAAAGGTTGCCCCATCACAGTAAGGAACGCAGAGACACGCCTATCCGGGTGTGCAAAGACGACGAGAAGCGGGTTCCGGTACAAGAGCATTCAGATTCCACTACGTCTGCACAGTTTACTCGTCGAGCGGCACGGGCCGAGGACACTTCTACGGCGAGGGGGCGAGACAGGGACAGAAAGATGCGATTACCAAGAACAGTGCAAGTAGGTACAGGAAATAGGTTCGGAAAGAGCAAGCGGAAACCGGTTTTGAACGATTGCGAACGCCTAACCTAGACGATAAAGTCGCGCGGTGCGACGCGGTAGACGATGAGCGAGCCCGCGCGCATCTCGTCGACGCGGTACGAGTTCTCGTCGACCGAGCCGTTCTTGCCTTCGACCTCGATGACTTTGAGCTTGCCCTTTTTCGGTTCCCAGGCAGCGACGATGCCGAGGTGAGGACCGTGCGCTTCAGACCCGACGGTCTTGGTCGACAAGTTGTGCTTGAACTTGGCATAGATTGAGACGACTGCACCAAGCCAAGCCGTCGTCAGTAAAACACGCCGCGAGAACGGAGAAGAAAGGGCTGCAATATACCGTCACCGGCGCGCGGCTCGTCGTCTTCACCGACCATGGGGTGCTTCTGGCCGTGTTCGACCGTCGCCTCGTACACCTTGACGCCGAACGTGGTTCCGACCGGCAAGAGCGGGTCGGTCGCCCGTCCGTAGCAGAACCGGAGCAAGTCGTAATCGCTCAGCCCGCGCGCCGACTTGTCGCTCATCTTGGTGTGCGCCGCAGCAAACATTTGGGCGCCGAGCGACGCAGACCACTGCAAGAGTGCGTCGAGGTTCGGCTTCATCGCGGGCGGGAAATGCACTTGCGAGATGGCCGTCGACACCTCGGCGGGATCGTCGGCAGCGTAAGAGACCGTGATCAGAGTCTTGGAATAGTCAGAGTAGATGACCTCGATCCTGGCGAGAGCAAAAGAGGGGTCAACTCGGAAGGTCTCGAAGGGGCGGACTGATCCGACGTACTCCTTCTCGATGGTGCCGCGCTCCGAGTTCGACTTCTCGCTCGCGTCGACAAAGATGTCGAACCGACCTTGGAGAGAACGCGGAACGCCTCCGGGAGTCCTCCACCAGGGCAACGCAGTGTCGAGATCGAGATCCTTGGCCAGAAATGCGCCCGGAAGGGCGGCGCCGCCCTGCATGCGAGACGGACTGAACTGCACGTCGACCGATTGCCGCGGAGAGACTGCACCCCCCAAGCTCGCGGCGCCGCCAGACGTCGAAGCCGAACGCTGGGAAGACAAAGTAGCCGACCGCTCGAGAGCGGCGATTTCCGGAGGCGGAGGTGCTGGGTGCGTGGGCGGAGTGGCAGGAATCGCTCGCAGGGGCGGGGAGGTAGGGACTTCGGGTTCAGGCAAGGGCATCGAAGCTTGATGTCCGCCGGCAGGCCGAGGGGGAGGAGGTGGCGGCATGTCGTCGTCCTCGGCGTCCTCCTCCTGCTCCTCTGGCTCGTCGTCAGCCTGAGCGTACGATTCCGGCTCGGCCGAGTGTTGGTCCTGCTCTCCGATGTACGACGGTTGCGACTCGGCCGCTTCCTCCGTGTCTTCGACGTCCTGATCAACGGGCGGCGGGACGGAGCGCGTCGGTGGCAAGGTCGGGGGACGCGTCGCCGGTCGAGGCGGAGGAGCGTCTGCCTCTTCTGCGGCTTCTTCTTCTTGTGTACCTTCGGCTTCGGCAGTCGCGTCTTCCGAAAGGGCTTCCGCTTCCCGCTTCTCGTCGGCAATCACGAACGCCTTGTCGGTCGCAGCAGCGGAGCGGGACGCGAGTTCGTCACCCGAAAGCGCGATCTTGTCATTCTTGTCGAGCTTGGGCGGTTCCGCGGGACACTCAACCTCCTGCTGCTGAGGAGTATCATCATGTTCTTGAGGTGGACGCGCCGTTGCGATGCCAGGAAGGGCGAAGCCTCCGATCGGCGGTCCACCAACGCGACGAGGAGGGTGGTCCGGAGTCGAATGACCGGAACTCGATTCCGGATCGATAACTGCGGCCATGAAGTCGAATCAGTACTTGATGACGGAACGAGGCTGGAAGTGCTGACCAATGGCGTACCTTGCGATTCAACATGGGGTACGGGTGCTTGGGCAGCAGCATCCGCGCTCTCGGCGGTCGACTTCTTCTTTGCCGGCTTCTTCGGAGGAAGACCACCGAAGCCAAGCATGGGGCCACCCATGAGGGGTCCACGACCGCCGAGCTTGGCCATGCGAGCGGCAAGAGCGCGACGGCGAGCGATCTCGGGATCTTCTTCCTCCTCCTCGTCGTCGTCGTCGTTCGCTGCCTCGGCGGCTCCACCAGCTTGTTCGCTCCCTTCGTTGGAGGAGGGCGGTTGCGCGAGTTGCGCGGGAATTCCGGCTATGTTGCGCTGCGCAAGCAGAGGCGGGCTCCGTTCGACCGCCGGGGTCGCAGTGCCTTCCATCTTGCCAAACGTCGGCTGCGCCATCTCGGCCGGGTGATGACCCGCTTCGTGTCGAGTCTGAGCGATCGTCTCCGTCGTCGGTGCATTGAGCTCGGGGGCAGCGGTCGACTCGTCGGCGGCTTCTTCCGGCGGTGTGAGGATATCCGGCATCTTGTTGAGGTAAGCGTCCTCGGCTGCGGTGGTGATGCTTTCCTGGCCGGGAGGAGGCTGATGCGTGGGAATCGGCGGCTGACGCGCCGGGGGTACCTTGGGCGCTTCGTCGTCGTCCGTTTCTTTGGCGGCAACGTCGGCGACTTGGTCGTTCTGTTCCGTCACTTGACGGACAAAGGGCGGAGGAAGAGGAGGTCGTCCCGTCGTGGGCGAGAGGGGTGCCGCCTCCTCGGCAGCCGGCTCGTCGGTCGACGGGAGAGCATCGACCGCTTCCTCGGCGATGGTGCGCTGCGGGACATCGTCCTCGCGCGAACTGTATTGCGCGACGTTGATCTCCTCTTCGCCTTCTTCCAGCTGAGGTTCGTCGAAAGAGCGTTGAGTCGGCGGGACCGGCGGCCGCGAGGTCGGTGCAGCGGGCGGAGCAGCAGGCGTCTCAAAGTCGTCATCATCGACCGGTACCTTTGAACGTTCCGTCTCTTCACCGTCGTCGTCAGAGGCCAGGAGCTTGTTGGCGCCGCCCATAGAGACGAGAACGTCATCTTGAGGAAGAGTAGTCTCTTTCTCCGCGGCGCTGTTTCCCTCGGCGGCAGAGGTTGCAGCGGCAGGCGAGTCCGACGAAGTAGCGACATTCTCCATCGGGTTTGCCGGAGCAGGAATCGCGGCCACTGGCGACTTGGCTTTCCGCGCACGGGGGCCAGCAGCGCGCTTCGGCAGTGCCGGCATCGGCAAGCCGACTCGCTGACCTCCTGTCGCATCGGCGGACTTGTCCGTCGACTCGGTGGCCGACTCGGTGGCCGAGGTGGTCGTCGACGTCTGGGTAGGCTCGGATGTGTCGTCTGTGCTGGCAACTGTAATGGACGGCGCACTCGGTGCGTCGTCGTCGTCCTCTTCTGCGGGCTCGAAACCCGGAATGTCGCTCTGGGGTTCTTCCGCCGTGCGGTGTTCAATCGCCGGCGGCGAGTCGAGGACAACCGCATCGCGCAGGTTCTCTTCCGGATGCTGAAGATTGATCGGTTCGATGGATTCGATTGGGTCGGCGTCGGTTGCTGTCGTGGGAGCGGAAGACTCGGCAGGAACCGACTCGTCCGTACTCGCGTGCTTCTTCCACGGTTTCGCGCTCGGGTCGACTCGCGCACCCAAGCCGCCGGCTCCTCCTCCTTGAAGCGCCTTGATTCGGTCCCGGAGGCTGCCGCCGCCGCGCGAGATCGATTCCTGAGCGTCCTCGGCAGAGAATTCGCGACGTTCCGCGCCGGCCGTGTGCTCTTCGCCAGCGTCGGAGGCGATGTGCGCAGTCGGCGAGCGTGCCTCGGTGCTATGGGCAGCAGGCAAGTCGGAAGTAGGCGACTTTGGGCTCGTGGCACTTTTCGGCTGCGCAGGCGCCGGAACGGCAGCCGCCACCGTGGGGGGCCGCCACTGCTTCGGCTTGGGTCGAGGAACGGGAGGCTCTGCGGCCTGAGCCGAAGCTGCGGCGTTGAAAGCGGCAATGCGGGACGCGAGGGCGTTGGGCTTCTTGGCGGGAGGAGGCGGATGCGCCTTGGTCGTCGCACTGTCCGACTCCCCGGCTGCTGTGGCTTTGATCGGGGATGTAGGCGCGGCGGCGGTACTCTCATGCGCAGGTTCGGCAGACTTGGGCGTCACGTCGGCGAGCGTTGGCTTTTCGACGGCGGACTCTGGCTCGCGAAGCGTCGACTCTTGCTTGGGCGGAGAAACCGGCGCCGAGTCCTGCTGCGCTTCGACCACGTTGGTCGGGTCGGAGGGAGTCGCTTCGACAGTCGAAGGAGCGGACGGAGCTTCCTGAGTAGCGGGCTGTGCCGAGGCAGCAGCAGCAGCAACGGGTTGGGCGACAGTGTCCGCCGGAGACTTGACGTTCTCTTCCTCCTCGAGGGGTTCGACAAAGCCGGCGGGGAAGACGCCCTGGACGCCGTCCTTTTCGCCCTCGAGCCAGTCTCCTTCGTCGTCTGCCTGACCGGTGACGGTGATGGTGTCGCCCTTTGCGAACGCGAATTGCTGCGCTGTCTGTTCCGCCGAGTGACCGGGTTGCGGCGGCGGCTTGTACTTCATGATCGCCCGTCCGCGGTACGGGTACGACGGACCGCCCATCTTGAGCTTCTAGTTTCTGACCTCTGTATGCTTTGGCAGGTCAGCGAGCGGGTCAAGTGACGCCGAAGATTGGATTCGCTCGCAATGACGACCGAGTCCGACGAGGTGGAGCACAAACGCACGGCTTTGGTTGGGGGTTTGGAGAGTCGGCAAGAGCGCAGTTGATCGTGTTCTGTTTGCGTCTACTGCTCGGGCTCCGCGCTGTGCTGCAGGCGTCAAAGGTCGCTGATCAAGAGGCAAAGTGGGGACGCCCAAGTCGTCACTCTCCAAGTCAAGTCGAATATCGACAGAAAGACGCACGTACGCTCGCGACTCTGGACGCTAACTCATACACACTCGAATGGCATTCAGATGAGATGGAAGAAGAAAGGAAAAAATGACAACGACGACGTAAAGGTGAAAATATTGGATGGAAGGGTCAGCTTTACGGATGAACAAGGAGAAGAGAGTCGGCAAGGTTGGGGCGGGCAGGACCAGCTGCGCACGAGACCCGACTTGATGCGGTAGGTAGTGTGGACAGATTGTAGAGAGGGACGGAAAAGGAAGAAAGGGCGCCAGATCGCGAAGGGGAGGAGGAAAGAACGCATGGGCCTGTAGAGCGGGAAGGGCACATAAAAAAAAAGAGGGAGCAAACACCATCGGTAATACTGGACCGCAGTAGCAGTGGAGAGTGAAAAGCGCATGGAGTGTCCTTGAAGATGGCACAGAGGGGAGGGCGGAAAGAGTTTTCGCCTCCTTCTTGCCGAGGGGTATATTCGAGTTCCGAGGGTAGGCCGCTGGTAGAGGCCCTGGAGGGTATTGCTGAATGCGAGGGACAAGACTGGTAACGACAATTGAGGGGGCAGGTACTGTGCGAGAGGCGAAGCGTGGAGGCGATCAATCAGAGCAAAGCGACTAGAGCATGAGCGAATTGCTCTGTGCGACCGGCCTGTTTGGTGAAAGGAAAACGAAACAAGTCAGCAATCGAGTAGGCTCTCAAGAGCAAGCAGAGGGAGATCTCGTACCTTCCAATGATGCCAGGCGCGACCGAGCCATTCGGGCCCCTCATGATCTGCACGCGCCGTGGGCCTTCACGGTGCGTGTCGCCTCCTCCGAGCGCGAGACCGACCTGTCCAGGCCCGCCGCCGAACCCGGCTCCCGAGCTCGATCGGTGACCACCACCACCGCCTCCGTTCGACGAGTAGTGATCCGAGAAGCGCCACCACGACGAGCGGCGATCGTCGCCGGAGCCGCCAGAGCCCGATCGCGAACCGTACGAGCCAGACGCGGTCGAGGTGGTCGAGGTGGTCGAAATCGAGTCGCGACGACCAGCAGAATTGCCGCCCCCACTTCGCCACGTACCGTAAGGAGAGCCGGTCGGACTACCGCCGAGGTAGAAGCTGCGGAGTCCGCCGCCGCCGCCCGACTGTGACATCTCGCCCGATCCGCCAAAGTCACGCTGAGCAGAGACACGCGGCGAACTGAGCTTGACGGCGCCGGTACGAGTCGCGCGCCAGGCAAAGTAGCCTGCGATCGCGATCAGGATGACACCGCCGGTGACGACGACGGCGATGATGATCTTGGTCGATTTCGCGAGTCCGCCCGAGCCCGAGCCCGAGTCGTCCGAGCTACCGTCGTCGAGGGAGCCCGAAGAGGCACCCGAGTTGGACGAGCTGGCCGACTTTTCGGAGGCGAACGACTTGACCGAGAAGCTCGGGACGAAAGTTTGCGCGAGCTGGCCCGGCAAGCCCGGCTGGTCGTAGATAGGCGAGGTCGGCGTCTGCAGCATCGCGCTGAGCGCGTCAACGTGCGTCGTCGGGAGTTGACCAAGGTAGACGGTGAGGATCTCGCTCCCTCCCGTCGAGTTGGTCGTCTGGTACGCCTGCAACGCGACCGTCTTGATCGAGTTCAACGAGATGTTGAGCGCGTTGGAGACGACGATCGGGACGCCGTAGAAGATCTGACCCGAAGCGTCCGAGTTGTCGACGACCCACTCCCACGGGAGCGAGTTGTCGAGCAGGATCGAGATCGTCGTCATCGGAACGGTACTCGCAGCCATCTGCATCGCACCCGCCGTCGCCTGCGCAATGGCGGCCGAACTGGTGGTGCTGTCGTCGGGGACGATCCGCGCGGGCAAGTCGGTCGGGAAGGAAGCCTGAGACGTGATGGTGACCGAGGGCGATCCCGAAACCATCGAGGTCGAAACGCCTTGCGATGGGGAAGCAGTCGGCGCCGCCGTCGTGGTCGAGTCCGACGAGGAGCCAGTGGACGAAGACGACGATGAAGACGAAGACGAGGACGCTTTGTTGACCATCAGCGTCGAGGTCGGAACCCAGGCGTACGGGTCGCTGCTGGTGCTCGACGCCGACGACGAAACGCTCGACGCAGACCACGACGCGCTCGAGTTGGTGTTGCCACCGCTCGCCGACGAAGCGTAGCTAGCGGCCGAGGTGACGGTCGCCGTGCCGTTGACCAATCCGGTCGAAACAGGCGGCGACGCCGTCACGGAGCCATCCGACTGTACACTGCCGCTGGAGGTCAGGCCTCCCGACGAAGCCGTCGCGTTGCGAGACGGAGTTTCGAGCCTCGACGTCGAGCTGATTCCGGCCGAAGGCGCTCCGGACGAGATCGTCCGGGAAACGTTCAGGCTCACGCTCGGAGCCGCCGGCGCCTCGCTGCCGCTCAAAGTGCCCGAAGCGGACGTGACGACGGGCAACGCGCTCGAGCCGTTGATGGGCGTCGGGTTTGCGCTCGCCGAGACCGATTCGGTCAACACGCCGGAAGAGGCAGAAGCGGGAGGAGGTGCCGAACCGGTCGGAAGCTTGGCCGACAGCGTCGACGTGGAGGATACCGACGACAAGACGGTTTCTCCCGACACTCTTGAGCTCGTGGGTACAGGTCGAGCGGCTGGGACCTCGGTCGCATTGGCGGGTGGCTCAGGCAGCGCCTCCGACACCGTCGAAGAGACCGAGATCGGCACCGGTGCTCCGGCAGTGACATTCGAGACGACGCTCGTGGCGGGATCGATCGGGCCCTCCGATGAACTCGCCGTGGGCGCCGCACTCAGAGGCGGCGGGGGCTGAGTCGTCGCCGACGCCGTTCCAGCGAGAACGAAGGTCGAAGAGGTAGTCTCGTCACCAACAGCCGAGGCGACGGAGCCGCCGCTCACCGTCGAGACCACGCTAACATGAATCGTCTCGGTGCTGCTGGGCACAGCCACCGGACTTGCCACTGGAGTCGTCGTGGCACTTCTTGTTGCGGCGGCGGCGGCGGCTGCCGAACTTTCTGACAACCGACTGACCCAGGGCTTCCTGTCGTTCTGGGTGGTGCTCGTGGTGGATGAAGCGACACTGACGGCCGAAGCTCCGATGACTGACTCCGTGTCCGACGTGACGGCAGGAGACGCAGTCGCTGACGTGGCCGAGACGGTGGGATCCGCAGGAACGAGCGTGCTCGATGCGAGCGACGAGGAGGCACCGATGACGGGCGCAGCATCGGCCGTCGAGGACGAGCTCGGGAGGGCGACCGTGTTGCTTGCAGCGCTCGGCCCAGTCACAGTGGAGCTGGCGACCGTTCCGACGCTTGACGTGGACGTGGACGAGGTCGACGAGCCGGGGATCAAGCCGCCTACAGGGGGATCAATAAAGGGAATCGTCAGTGACGGGCCACCGGTTGGTGTCTCCGTAATGCAGACTCACCAAGCTGCGAGAGGATACCACCATAGCTGTCCGAAGTAGTCGTGCTTGCCGAGCCCTGAGCCTCAGCAGCCGCTTGCGCCGAGGTGGTCGCCGAAGTCGGGGCGGCGGTCGAAGTCGAAGCAGACGAGCTCGAGGGTTCAGCCGCGGTCGAGGCAGCAGTTGTGGTCGTCGCCGAACTGATCGCCGTCGCCGGTGGCGAGGACGACGACGACGAAGACGAAGACGCGGACGGGCTAGCGGTAGAGCTCGAGGCGGAAGCAGTGGGCGAGTTGGACGCGCTGCTGCTGGTCGACGACGTCGACGAGGGAGAAGTCGAAGAGACGGCTGACGATGACGACGACGAGCTGCTTGGAGCCACTGACGACGAGTAAGGAGTGGTGGAAGTGGAAGAGGAAGTCGAGGTCTCGGTCGACGTGGAGGAGGAGCTCGACGGCGACGCGCTCGTCGAGGTGGCGGTCTCTGACGACGACGAGCTCGCGGAAGAACTCGAAGTCGACGTCGTCGAGGACGATGCTGACGACGAGGAGGCGTCCGATGATGATGAAGAACTGCTCCCGGACGCGGTAGGGGTCCCTGATGCCGAGGCAACCGAGTCCGACTCGCTCACGCTGCCCGACCCTGACGCTGCAGCTGCGAGCGCGTCCCAGTACCACGGTTTCCGTGTCGCCGACGCAGTCGCCGTGGTCGTTGTCGTCGTGGTCGCGTTGGTGCTCTCGGGCAAGCCGACATCTCCGGCGATTTGTTCCGCCAAGGCTGCAGCGATGCCTGTCCGGCGGAGGAGGAGGAGAACGCGTGTCAGCTACGCGTCTATGAGCTGTCTCGTCTGGCTACACCCATCTCCGAGCCAGTCCGGGCCTCATATAGCGAGCCGTGAGACGCGCCGAGGACTGGCATGAGAGTGATTGCGACAGGGGGAAAGAGAAGGAAGGAGGGGGACTGAGCGAACAAGGACGCACCCAGTTGCCGCTTTTCGGGGTCCTGTGCATCCAGAGTCCCTGCTGCAGCAGCAGCAGCTTGTCCGAACCCACGCGCGCGCCTCTGCGCGGGAGCGGGCGCGGCGGCGTACCCGAGTCGGCGGAGCCGTTGCGGCGGCGCGGCGACGATGTGATCCTCGTCTCGCTGCTCCTGGGCGAGGGCGAGGTGGGCACAGAGCACCAGGTAGGCGACGAGAGGCACGCTGGAACTGCGCATCACGCCGGGCCTCGTGTCGTTGTCGTCGTTAAGCTGAGAGGTTTGTCGAGCCGAGAGTTGACCGACGCGGTCGGCGGCCTGTGCACGCGCGCCGTGGGTTGCAGGGGTATAGAGAGCGAATCAGTCGTGTGACTCGATCGACGCAAGCAGCTACTGTACGGTCCAGCCGGAGGAGTGTTTGTATGGCGGACGACCCAAACACGCGCGGAGCTGCGGCGAGACAGCAGAAGTGCGAAACCCTTTTCTCCGCAGGAGGGGGTCCCATTTCTGCCCTTGAATGGTCTGGAGCCCCATGACAGAAACTGGCCCGCAGCAACGAATAACTATTCGAGGGGAGGACCCTCCTTTTTTCCAATGTATCTATGCATATGCAGCGGTTCACAGAGACCTCTCTTCTGTGATGACGCGACTAATGCCTGTGCCGTGCCACTCGGCTATCCAGGAATGCTTTCTCGCGCGCGCGAGGTGCTCGGATGTCGCGAAGGGGCGAGTGGAGTGGCGAGGTATATACTGTACACAGTCACGGCCCAGCTCGCCAGCTTTGCGGACAACTCTGCCGCAGCTTCACCGAGGCCACCGGGTGCAGGGTGTCAGCTCACGAGCACTGAGGAGCGCCGGGGGAGCGTACGTTCGGAGAATCTTGGAAACCTGAATGGGAGCGAGAAAGTGTCAGGCAAGCGCCCGCACCTTCCAGCTCAAACTTGGCCTGTCTAGAGTTGCGAAAGTGAGTGGTGGTCCCTGGTCCAGCGGAACAGCGTAGCCAGCCGTATCCGCGTCTGCAGCGGATCCATGCAGGCGAGCGGCCGCGCGGAGAACGGATATTCGGACCTGAATCAGCTGACAAAAGAACCTCGGTGAGCCCGTTCGCGTGTGCAATATAAACCTCGCACTCGAGTGTGTCTTGATAGCGAAAGAGCGTCCGTGGAGACTGGGGGTCGAGCGCAGATTCCGTAGAACTGGAAGTGGCGAGAGCGGGTGGCGAAATGTCCAGGCACTCAGGGACTCGGGCGGTCAGTAGCATGAACGTGGAAGGGCGGAATAGCGAGCTGGGAGTGACGGGCGTCTCGTTGAACATGTAGCAGTCCAAGGTTGAGCGGGGTGTGAGCAGGAGCAAGGGGGCGGCCTGCGGGGTTTCTCAGCGTCGTGTAGAGGGAGGAGAGTGCCGGAGGAGCTCGCCGTTGTCCGGAGAATCTGCATGTCGACTAGGAGCGGCACACGAACAGGATAGCATGTAAGAAAGAGCGAGTTCGGCCACTTGAAGTCGAGTTGCAAGCGTCAGAGTCGGCGACTTGTCTTCTCGCCAACACCTCAAGATGAGCTGGATGAACCAGCCGTACCAGGGCGGCTACGGCCAGCCCCAGGGGTTCATGCAGCCGCAGCCTACGGGCTACCTGCCCCAGATGCAGCAGATGCCGATGCAGGTCCGTCTCGCTCGAGTTCCCACCGCGTCACCACCCAACCGCCTCACGCACTCACACCCCGCGAGCAGGCGCAGAGGACTGGATTCCAGCCCCAGATGTCTATGCAGGTGAATACACTCCCCCCTCGACTCGCGTGACTGGGTCGAGAGCAGCGACGAGGAGGGACTGACCCCCACTCTGCCCTGCCCTCGGCAGCCTCAGCCGACTGGCTTTATGGGAATGCAGCAGCAGCAGCGGCCACAGCAGCCGATGCAGATGCAGCCGACTGGATTCGCAGGGCAGCAGCAGCAGCAGCCGCCGATGCAGAGGCCAATCAACACGGGCTTCCAACAGCAGCCACCGCAGCCGTTGCGACCGCAGGCGACCGGATTCAACTCGAGCGGCCTCGGCGCAGGCGTCCAGGCTCAGTTCCTCAACACCTTCATGCCCGCGCAGGGGATCCAGCCGTCGGCATACATGCAACCCGGCCAGATGCAGTTTGCCGCCCAACAACAACAACAACAACAGCTGGCGCCGCAACGGACTGGCTTCCAACCTCCTCCGCAGCAGCAACAGCTCTCACTGCAGCAGCAGTTTCAGCAAAACAACCAGGCTCAACTCGGTCAAGCGAGCGTTCCGATCCCGTGGAAACTCACGCCGGAAGAAAAGAAGCGGTACGATCAGATCTTTCGCGCGTGGGACCAGCAGGGCAGCGGCTTCTTGCCCGGTAGCATGGCAAAGGAAGTCTTTGGCCAAGCCGGACTCGGCACCGACGAGCTCATGGCCATCTGGTGAGCGTCTTCCGTCCCATCGGACTTCCTTCGCTGCTTCTAACCCGTGTTCAACCTTGGCCCGGCGCAGGAACCTGGCCGACGTCAACGACCGCGGCAAGCTCAACATTGACGAGTTCCACGTCGCAATGGGGCTCATCTACCGGCGTGCGTCTCCTTCTCCCAGTATGGTGAAAATGGAGAGTTCGCTTGTCCTGACTCTTGCCTCCCCCCTCGCCAGGCCTCAACGGGAACCCGATCCCGGCCACGCTGCCCGCCGAGATGGCTCCTCCCTCGGCGCGCGATCTCGAAGACTCGGCCAACTTTCTCACCTCGCTCCTCAAGAACGACACGAACCGGCGCGCGACGAACCAAACCGACCTTGCGGACGGACCGCAATCGCGCGCCAAGTTGCGTTCGTTCAACGACTCGTCGGCTCCCGGTGCCGGTACGCGCAAGGACGCGACCGTGTACCGCAACGACGATGACGCGACTCCGGTCTACAAGAGCTCCTCGCGTCACTTGAACCGAGACGACGTGCGTCCGTCGCGGCAAGGGAGCGGGGCCGATTCGCCTTCGACCGAGCTGGACGACGTCAAGCGTCGGTTGAAAGAGGCTCAGCGCGAAGCCGAGCGAGGTCGCGAGGAGGACGACGAGGAGGAAGACCTCAAGGAAGAACTGCGCCGCTTGAACCGCAAGATCCAGCGCGTCCAAGACGACCTGGACGACAACCGTCGGAGTGGCCGCCGCACCGCCGCCAAGGACGAAGAGCGCCGCATGTTTGAGCGCGAACTGCTCCGCCTCGAACACGAAGACTTGCCCCGCCTCGAGAAGCGCATCGAGGACAAGGAGCGCGAGAAGCGCCTCGATCGGAAAAAGTATGCGCTCGAGCGCGACGACCGGAACGCTACTTTTGGTAGGTACGATGATCGCTCAGATCGTCAGCGGGACCGCTACGAGCGCGAGCGGTACCGTAGCTCGTCCCGCCATCGCCACGACGACGAGGACGATGACCGCCACCGCGACTTTGAGGACGACGACCGGCACGGCAGCTCTCGTCACGGCTATAATCGCGGCACCTTTGACCGTGACGATCGTCGTCGGGGCGACGACCGCGACGAGATGCGCTCGCCGCCGCCCGCGCCGCCCAAACCCGCTCCTCCCGTCAAGAGCGAGGCTCCGCGGCCGCCTCCGCCGACTTCAGCTCCGCCTCCAGTCGCGTCCCCTCCGCCGTCCGGCGCGCCGGCCTCGACCGACCTCAAATCGATGTCGGCAGCCGAGCGCCAAGCCTACATCCGTGCCGAGGCGCAACGCCGCGTGCAGGAACGTCTCCGCGCTCTCGGAGTCGCTGCGCCTTCCGCTACGCCGAACGGCTCCGGGGTAGACCATACGGTCCAGGAGCGCCTCGAAGCTGACAAGGCTGAAGCGGCGCGGAAAGCTGCCGAGGCGGACGAGCAACTCAAGGCGAAGGAGCTCGAACGTCAGGCCAAGCTCGAGCGCGAACGCCAGAAGGGCATCGCCGTCGAGCACGCCTTGCAAGAGACGCACCACGATACCGAGACGGTGCAAAAAGTCCGCCAAGAGATCGAACGCTCGGCCGACGACGTCAAGTCGCCGGGCGCTGCTGAAAACGCAGATGCGCAGCACGCGATGAAGGCGGCCGAGAACCAACTCGACGCGGAAGAGCGCGCCCTCCAGGAACGCGAACAGCAGCTCATGCGCGAACGCGAAGAGCGCCGCAAGCGGATCGAGCAGCTCGAGCGCGAAGCGCAAGAGGCCGAAGAGAACTTTGCTCGCAGCAAGGCGACTTTCCAGCAGCAAGCCACGAGCAAACCGAAAACGACGACGGCGCCGCCGCCGCCTCCTCCGCCTGCTTCGCGTCGGAAGCCGGCTCCGCCTCCGTCTCGCAAGGCGGTCGAGCCTCCGAAGCCGCCGCAGCACGGGGAAGATGATGATGACTTTGCTGCGCCCGCGCCGCCGCGATCAGCTCCCGCCGTCGCCGCTCCGAGTCCTCCGGTCGCTCCGCCGGCGCCCCCCGTCCCCGTCATCAATTCGCCGCCTGCCGTCTCGTCGCCGCCCGCCATTCAATCCCCGCAAAAGAGCCCGAGCACGAATCCGTTCCACCGCTTGCAAAGTGGCGGGGTATCGAGTCCCGCTGCCTCCACTCCCGGAGGAGGGAAACCCAACCCGTTCTTTGCCGCAGCTGCTGCTTCCACCAACAGCGCTGCTCCGGCCGCGTCCCACCCGCCTCCGGCACCGGCTGCGCCGCCCGTCAGCAAGCCTGCGTTCCGTCCTCCGCCTCCTTCGTCTGACGACGACTGGGACGCGCCTGCCAGTCTCGAGAAGGACGTCGACGAATCGGACAGCGACGACGAGCCTGCGCTCGGTTCGGCGCGTGCTCGTCAGGCCGCCCTCGCTCAAAACTTGTTCTCGGGTCTCGGCATGGGCGGCGGACGTTCGCCGCAAGCAGCGACGCCCCCTTCTCGATCTGCGGCGGCCACGCCCGTGGCTCAAGCGCCGAGTGCGAATGGGGCGGGTGCTCCGCCTCCCCCGCCGCCACCGCCTCCTGCCGCACCTGCGGCGCCTGCTGCTGCTGCTGCTGCGTCGCCCCCTGCTCCGGTCGCACGAGGCGCCCTCCTCGGCGAAATCCAGCACGGACTCAAGCTCCGCAAGGCCAAGACGGTCGACAAGTCGGGTCCGATCGGAGCTGGGGCCGTCCTCGGTGACCCGAGTCCGCCGGTCCAACACTATGTGCCGCCGCCTAGTCCTCCCCCGGCGCCGCAGGAGCCAGAGCCGGTCGCCCCTGCCGCGCCGAGTGTTCATGAGGATCTACGCGAGCCGGAGCCCGTAGCTGCGCCGGAACCGGAGGCGGAGACGCTTCCCGCCATTGTCACGGAAGACCCGCTGGACGCGGTCGACTTGACAAAGAGTGCGTGCCCTGTTTGTTCCATCCCCTTTTTGTGACTGAATGCTGACTTGCCTGTGTTTGTTGCACAGCTCTTCGCGTCCGCTCGCTGTTCGCGTACGAAGCACAGCGCGAGGAGGACCTCGGCTTCGAGGAGAACCGCGTCCTGCTCGCTCACCCTGCCAAGGATCCCAACGGAGACTGGTGGTATGGCTCGACCGAGCAGAACGGCTTCAAGTTCGGCTGGTTCCCGAAATCTTACGTCGCAGAATATCATGGTACGGCATCATTGACCTCTTCGCAGCACGATTGGCTTCCAAAAGGCTGACCCGATCTCGTATACACAGCCCGCCCCGCCAGAGCCCTGTACCCGTACACTGCTGCCTCGGACGACGAGCTCTCGTTCGAGGAAGAAACGACCCTCGCGATCGTCGAGCAGACGGATGAGAGCTGGTGGAAGGCCGAAAAGGATGGGATTATCGGTCTCGTTCCGGCGGCCTATTTCGAGCTCAGTCAGTAGATCTTGCCTCGAAATCGGGCTCCTGAGGGCGGCGAGGCGAAGGGACCAAAGCGGGGGAGCGTGTGCGAACTCTATGCCGCTGCGTCCCCTCTTTCACCCTTCATCTCTCCTTCCTCGAGCACGGAGCATTGGCTGAGACTTTCCCCGTTTCTCTCTTTTCTTTTGACCCCGCCTCCCTGTCGCAATATACACTTCTTCCGTCCATTGAACGTCATGCCGAGAAACAGATCGATCGACTGAGCCTGCGCCGTCGCCGCCGAGGGCAGACTCGGCGAGAAGCAGTCTGCCGCAAGAGCGAACACACAGTCGCACTTCGGAGCCCGCAAGCGAGCCCGATACGGACACGGACTCCGAGGCTGACAGTGAGGACGAAGGTGCTTCGGATGAGGCACGCGAAGCTGAGCGGCTTCGCGTTCTCGAAGCTGCCGGTCTGCTCGTCAAGCCTGCACCAGTCGAAGCCTCCCCGAAGCGTCGGCATCGAAGGCCACCACCCGCTCGACCTCAGCGCCGCCCCGAATCTGCCCTCGTCACGAACGAACCGACGGAGACGGCGCAGTCCGAAGGAGAACACGATGCACCTCCCGAACCAGAGGAGCAAGAAGATCGCATCGAGGACGCTTACGACCTGTATCAGCGCGCCATGCGGGAGCAGGAGCCGCCGGCGCTCTCAGTTGCCGCGACCCCGTCTATGCAAGATCAACCACACGAGGAGTCTTTCGCTCCGCAAACGCCCTCGCTCCTGTCCGCCACCTCGGTAGGATCGAACCTCAAAGACACCTGGCACACGACGACATCGGGAATTTTCAACCGCCGGAGTCGCTCAAGCACCGTCGGAGAAAAGTCGCGACCAGTCATCAGCTCGCCTCTCATGCCTCAAGGCGACTCTTCCGAGAACGTCAACCGCGCGAGCGGCATCTTCGGCTCGGTTCGCCATGCTCATCTCGCTTGTCCAACCTGCTCACGACCGGCGAGCTGACCGTGCTTTCGTCCTTGCAGTCTTGGTCCAGCCTTGTCGATGAATCAGCTCTGGCCGACTTGCCGGATCGTGAGCGGAAACGCCAAGAAGCCTGTTACGAGTTCATCGCCACCGAGCAGAGCTACGTTCAAAGCTTGCAGCTCGTCATCGAGGTCCGTCAGTATCTCGCGTCGCCCTGTAGCCTCAATACTGACCACGTCTTTCCCGCAGGTCTTTTTCAGCGCTTTGCAGCCCGTGCTACCGGAGAAGGCGTCGAGCATCATCTTTGCCAACATTGACGACATCCTTCTCTTCAACACCGTTCTGCTTTCCGACCTGGAGGAGCGGCAACGGGAAAGTCGTCTGTACATCAATACCATCGGCGACGTCATCGAGAAACACATGGGCAGCGTCGGAAGCCATTACCGCGGTTACTGCCTGAACCAGGCGAATGCCGCCCGCACACTTAGCGACCTCAAGACCTCCGACCGGTCACTCACTACTCTGCTCGATGTGGGTGTTGCTTTTTGCGCTCAGTGCAGACAAAGGTACGAAACAGCTCGCTGATGAGAGAGCGCGTGCTCGCAGGGCCTCCGCGTCAAGAACCTCGAGCTGGAACACTTTTTGCTCGAGCCGATGCAACGCGTCACCCGATACCCTCTCCTGATCAGCCATGTTTGTACTCTCCACTATCTCCGTGCTACGGAGCACGGCATACTGACCGGTTTTTCTTCCTTCTCGCCAGATCTTGCGATACACGGACTCTGATCATCCGGACCATGCAGCGCTCGAGCGCGCGTTGCATACGGCAGAGCAGACACTGAACGACATCAACGAAGCGATCCGGGTCAACGAGACGAGAGAGAAGCTGGCGTGGCTCTCTGACAATGTCGAATTCCCCGGCGTAGTCGGGGTGAGTCTGGCGCGCGTCCGGCGAAATTCGAATTCTTCGTGTGCTGAACCCCTGGTCTGCCGCAGCGCCTCGACTTGACTGCACCGACTCGGTTGCTCGGCCCGCGACGCATCATCCGGGAAGGACAAGTCGAGAAGCACAAGAGCCGACGCCAACTGCAGGCGTACCTCTTCAACGATTTGCTGTTGTTCACCGAAGCCGCCGGAGCCGGACAAACAGTCTATCGCTATGTACGTCTTCTTCTCCTCTTGGTTTCGCGTCCGAGTAGCTCAAGAGGTTTCTGACCCCACGCTTCGCCCGGTAGCCCATCCCGCTCGAAGAATGTTCGGTCCGCTCGCACATGCGCGACTCAACCGAGTTCACCGTCACGCACCGCGGAGACAAGATCCGCGTACGCGCCGAAACGCCCCGGGCAGCAGCTACATGGGTTCGAGATATCGACCAAGCACGGGAAGTGTGCCTCCGAGCGCTCGACAAGGCTCGGCAACATCTGTAGGCCTGAATGACAGGCACTTTCGGAAAAGGCACGATCGGTGCTGTACAAAGTCTTGTGGATGAATGCTCCTTCTATGCAAAGAGGTACTGAAAGAGAGAGAGAGAGAGAAATAAGCCCCAGAAGAACCACCAGAAAACACCCTTGCGGCGGCCAATGTGTCTATTGAAAGATTTTGCCCTCTTCAGTCCGCCCGGCAGGACAAGTGCCCTTCGATCATGGCGAGCGCCGCGCCGAGTGCCCTGTGGGATGTCGATTCCGTCAATTCGACGGTGCTCCAATATGGGGGGGGGGGGGGGGGGGGGCGAACACAAGAGGGAGAAGAGGAACGCACCATCCGAGCTCGACATCGCTAACCTTCTTGCCCATCCAGATCTGCCTCTCCTCGTCCAGCTCGTACCCGAGACTGAGCAACGAGTACATGAAAGTCAAATCGAGGCAGTACTCTGGTCGGTCGCTCAACTCGGCCATCGCCTCTTTGTTGCCCTTGAACCGCGACCACGCCGGCGACTTGCGACCGGCGCAAACGTCCGCCGTGAGTTGGCGCAGGTCCGAGATCGAGAAGGGCGAAGTGAGGCCGAGGGGAGCGATCCGGTCATAGAAGAACGACAGGCTGCGCGATGGAAGCTCATGAGTGACTCTGTTCTCTTGAAGAGAGGAAGATGACGGGCGAGGAGGAGGCAACTCACGCCCAGACTTTGCCGGCAGCAAACACTTCTCCCATCTTGGGCTGGTACACGCCCGCGAACGCGCACGGCGGCTTGTCGCACGCGGCGTCCTTGGCGATCATGACCTCGACGACCCTTCGACACGCTTCAAAGCCGGCCCCGGTCCCTTCCATCGTCACCTGAACCTCGTTCCGACCGGGCGGGTCGAGCGTGACGACCTTCTTTTCGCCCTTGAACATGCACGGGTTGTGGATCTTGTCCTTGGTCGTCAAGTTGTCCCAGTCGACGAGTTTACCCTTGGGGGCACTGAGCCAGACGTGCGAGTACGCGACGAGGTTGTGCACGGCCCGGCGGGCTTGCATCAACCCGTAACCGAGGTGAGAGTGCTGGTACAGGACGTGGTTGTCGCCCGCAAAGTCGAGATCGTACACGTGATCACCGGGCGCGAGCTTGTCCTTGGAGACGGGGTCAAAGATCGGCTCGAACACGATCTGCGTCGAGGCGCCGCCGAGATCCATCACGGCGGCCGTCCCCGCCGACGCGGGCTGGTCCGGTCCAATCAGACCCAGGAGCTGCTCGTTCCAGGGACGTCAGCAGGGAATCCCTGATCAAGGACAGGAGGAGAAAGAAGACTCGCGTAGTTGATGGTGATCCAGGCGTAGACGCCCTCGTCCCGACCGTCCATGATGACGACGCCGTCCTCGACGACGGGGAACGGCCACTCGGTCTTGAGCCATCGCTCGACCTCGTCGAGGATCTCTTGGCTCTGTTTCGGGCCGAGCAATCGGAGACCGGCCGTCGCCTTGACGGCGAGCGGGGTGCACCCGCGTTCGGTTTCGGGCACGGCGTCGACCGCGCGCTGCATCATGTCGCGGAGGCTCTCGGCCGCGGCGGTGGGGTCCCCCTTGAAGGACGAGAGGCCCTGACCGGGTTTGGTCGTGACAAAGAGTTCGTCTTCGAGTTTCGGGAGCGCTTTCGGGTCGGGGTCGCAGTGCGAGAAGGTGTACAGGTGCAGGCGCGAACCGGTCGAACCTGCGTCGATCATGATGGCGTACGAGGTGGCCTTTTGGCCCGGCGGCGGGGTGCACTTGCCCGAGTCGGCCGAGGGGAGCTTTTGTGGCGAGTTGGGCGGCAGCTTGTCGAGGCGGACGGCGGCCTCGTCGGGGATACTGCTGCCGCTACTGTTCCCGTCGTGTTTTTCGAGCCCTCCGCCGGAGGATCTCCCGAAGAAGAAGACGAGGAACAGGAGGGCGGCGGCGATGGCGGCGATGCGTTTCGGAGTGAGGGACCGCAACGGGTGAGTTGCGCTGTACCTGTCGCCACCGCCGCCTCCGTTCCTCCTGCCGGTGCTGAGCGGAGCATTTGCGAGGTTCATCTCGTCGTCTTCGTCGTCGTCTTCCTCGCCTTGATTGCGTAACGGGTCCTGAGTCGGCAGCGGCTGGTGTTGATGTTGGTGTTGCTGCTGCTGCTGAGCGGGCGGGAACGCGACCATGTGCGGGGCTCTCGGGCGTACGCTCCTCGTCCCTGTCCGTGCACTCGTAGCTGTGCTCGTGCTCGTTCCACTCGGCTCGCCGTGCAAGCGGTCGACGAGACGAGGCGGCGACACCGTGTCGGCGGCGAGGGAGGCGAGCAGCTACTAGCCTAGACTGCAAGCGAGGGGATGTATGTAGCACCGGCGAGAAGGCACCTGTCCCTTCAACCTCCTAACGTATGGTCGCACGGTTCCAGTCGATGGAGACAGACGCACGAGAAAACTTTTCCTTCCTCCTCCTGAATCCGGCCGGGGTTCCGTCCGCGCTCAGACAGCTCGACTATACTGTACTTGTTGGGATCGTGGAACGAGCAGCTCTTCCTGGCCGGCTCAGCGAGCATGCAGGCGCGCATCAAAGCGCGTCAAAGACTCTACGCTCCAGCTCGGATATCTGCTTCCTCGTTCGCTTCATCTGCTCATCCTCATTCGATCGCTCCAAAGCGGGACTTGCTGCATGCAGACCAACGCGCGGATATGGATGAATGCTCTCCGAGATCACGGCTTGCCTCCCGTCGGCCGATGCTGTCTCTTGCCGTCCTCCGCCTGTTCAGCCATCGGTTCGACCCCGAGTCGCGAATACAGTGTCCGCCTCAAGCCCGCCTTGCCGAGGCACGCGAGCGATTGATGCTATATTTACTCTACCGGAGGCGCCTGTCAATAGGCCGATTGAGTGCACGGTCCCTCGGCCTCATGGCGCATCGCTCTGCACGAACCTCGCCGCTTCAAGATTGGCTCGTGGCGGGTACCCTCCTCTCTCTCTCTCGCCTACAACTCTACAATCCGCGCTCCGACTCTCATCCAACCCGAGCAATACTTCCCGCGCCGAGTCAGACAGCTCCCGACGTACGCAGGGATTTGAGCCATGTTTGCCCGTTCGTTGGTGCTCGCTACCGTGGCGGCCTTTGTTACCGCACTGTTCTTTGCCGGTACCAGCAGTGCCGCGATGGCCCAGGGCAACCTCGACCTTGCACGCGACTACTTGATCGAGGTCAGTCTACCCGACCCTCGCGCTCTTTTCTTTTCCTGACACCGTCGGGGCCGGCGCTTTTCCTCCCCCTGCCGCAGTACAACCGTTCAATCTACCCCGACACGGAAGCCTTCTGCCGCGCGTTCCGCTCCCAGTGCGTCAACTACGCCGGCGGGATCAACCAGCACCACCAACTCGACTGCGTGTTTGAGCGTCCCGACGGCTCGCACCCGCAACCGGGTCCCAAGATCCGCGCGTTCTGTGGCGGGATCGAGAAGAAACCGGACGGGTCGTGGGACACGAAACGCACCCCGGTGCAGGACAACGTGAGCAATATGGGGCTGGACGCACCCTCGCGATGGAAATTCGAGTACTGATTGGTTGGCATCCGGCGTTTTTTGACAGACTCGCGCGGTCATCGGCGCCTACTTTTCCGGCAAGGCGTGGATCAAACAGAAGCCGTTCTCGTATGCCAAATGTGTCGGCTTCGCCAAATCGAACCCGGACTGGGTCTGCACCAAGCCCAAGTGAGGCGTGCTCTCAGGTGTCCGGTAGTGGGTTGGCTGCTCTTCGGCTCTCTTGCGCTTTGCCCATCAATCATTACTCGTACGAAACCTTTGCCTCTGGCTTTGCGCAACTCGCTTGATCCAATATCGTCCGTTCGCTCTCGTTGGCGCCTGCAGAGTTGGCCAATCTCAACCACACCGGACAGCGGCGTTCTGATCAGTAGACGCTAGAGGATCGTGAGCGTAGCTTAAGGAAAGGGTCTCGAAGGTGTACTTAGCGCTGGATTGCCGCCTATAAGGGTTCAGTGGAAATGTTTTCTTGTCCCGCGTCGCGACGGGTCTCTTCGAGTCCGCCTTTCGACTCTCGTCAGCGCAGACCCCTGTACGCACGAGAGACCGGTCGTAAACAGTCGGAGCGAGCAACCAAACCGCTTGTTCGCCTCTCAACGTCGAGCGCTGCCAAGGAGGCGTGCGTGCACTCATCAGCAACCTCTCAACAAGTCGGACGTCGGACGCGGTGCAGACGACGATGGCAGCTGCATCAGCGAAGGGCGCCGGTCAGCCTGCTCGTGGTCCAAAGCTGGCAGAGCTGTTCCTCAAGACGCACGAGCGGCAGCCGCAGCCCCTCAGCGGATCGCAGGCCCAGTTCGTCGAGACGCACTTTGAGGTCGAGGATGCTTCAGCCTGTAGGTCCCTCAGATCCAGACAGCGTGCAAGGACCATGTTGGGCTAGGGGCGCTGACGAGTGTGGAACCTACATACAGACGCGGACGCCCTGCTCGCTTTTGAAGGCATCATCGACCGCTTGCACTACCCTTCGCGGTCAGTTTCCGTAATGGGTCGACGTTCTTTAGAGCCGTACACTGATGGAGCGACGTCCCGACCGTCTACAGGCACCAGATCCGCATGCTTCTCTCGATGTGCTTCTTCCCGCTCTTCTTCAAACCGCCAGTCCAACACGGCAGCGCCACCATGCGCCCTTCCACTTCCGCTTCCTCCTCGATACCTCGCATCGTCCCTCTCGCAGACGACCCGCTCGTCCTCTCGCAGCGACAGATCCGCCAACTCGCGCGCGACCTCTTGGCCGATGTGATCGGCACGTGCGGGATCGGAGTCGTCTGCGACGCCATCAAAGGCTACGGAATGCCGCTCGCGGAAGGAGGAGGCTCTGTCAGCAGGGCCGATAGCGAAGAACCGCCCGCGCACAAATACTTTGGCAAGAAGCAGAAGGGCAAGAAATCGGGTTCCAACCTCCTCGGACAGGATCACCCCGATTTTGAAACCCCCGTCGATTCGGACGATCCGCTCGCGGCCGCTGCGAACTTGATGCTCGATGCGCCGGACTTGTGGGAAGTCCTCGCCGGAACGACCGCGGTCAAACGACGGCTACGGACGAGTGAGCAACCCGTTCTCGATACGGGAGGGTGGGAAGTCCTCCGCGAGCTCGTCCGGGGTTGGGAGGCCGAGGCCATCCGCAAGAAGAAGGCGGGCGAGTCCGGTGTTGGTCAGTCACTCCGGAAATCTATCTTCGATGTCGTCTCAGCTCACGAACCCGCAAACTGTGCAGAGCCTCCTGCGCCGTTGAGTCTGTTGCGTTACTTCAAACCCTCCGCCTCCACCGGCGCCGCTCGCGAGCTCTCGACCAAAGCCCTCGACGTCGTCTTCTGGCCGTTCTCGGAGTACGCTCACGACGATGAGGGCGTCGAGTCTGACGCAGACGTTGACCGCGAGGACGGCAAAGATGCCGAGGAGGAGGAAGAGGGCGGCGAAGAATCTGGTGGATCGGGGCTCGAAGATCTTCGTGATACGGCAAGGCGGAGCCGCAAGCGCAGTCGGCAGCAGGAGAAGGCGGAAAAGGCCAAGCGAAGGCGTGAAGCGGCAGAAGCGGATGGGATGAGCCTCTTCGACAAGCGCTTGACAGCCGTCAAGCTTCTCGGACTGGTGCGTGATCGAGGCCCGTATCGCTTCCCCGTGACCGCACCCATCTGACCCAACGCGTGGCGCCGCTGCCAACAGATTGGCGAATGCACTGTCTCGGGCTCTCTCAGCTCAAAGACCGTCGTCAGCGAGTTGGCGCACCGGCTCAAGGCGCTCGAGTACCAAGACTTTCACGCCCTCCTCGATGTAAGGAGTCATCGCCCACTTGATTCTATGGCCGTCACATCTTTGCTGATCGAATCGATTGCATGGTCAACAGGTGATTTCTCTCGCTATGCCTTGTCCGCTTTTCGTCGCCCGACTTTTCTGGACCTACCTCGAGATCCATTCTCACCCCGCGGCTGCGACCGTCGGTCTCACCGCTCCGCAAGCACGTGTCGACCTCCCTCCTCAGCCGCCTGTCTCCCCGCGCAAACTCGCTGCCCAGGGGGCTCGCGGACATCCGAGGACGTCGTCGAGCACCAAGTCGTTCTGGCAGGTCCCCGGTCTCTCGTCGCGCGAGTTCATCTCGCTCGTTGCTCGCGTACCTATCGAGGTCCCGTTGCCGGCGACCACCTCCTCGACGACGACGACGACGACCAGTTCCCAGACGCCGTCGTCGTCGATGCCGAAGAACCTCGAAAGGGCGGCAAAGGCGGTCGAGATCCACCGAGTCGTCAAGACCTTGCTGAGCGAGCTCTTGGCCGAGCGCGATGATGGCGCGCCGCCGTCGCAGGATCAAGTTCAAACGGTGGTGGACGCCATTGCAGTTGCGGATCGGGTATTGGAGGATGCGCGGACGACGAGGGCTTCCGCTGCGTGATGATCAAAGACCGACTCGTCTCGAAGTAATATTGCGATTCTTACACGCCTGAAAGACTATATTCACTTTCCTCCCCGCGCGTCTTTGCCTGGTCGAGCGCAGTATCACGCCTACTCGACTCACGCTGCAACTGTATGCGTGAGGATGGAGACAGACTGACCGGCCGTCTCCACAACTCGCCACAGCTGCAGGCCGGGCTGGGTTGACCTTCTCAGCTTCCCGGATATTACGTTCTGCCATGTCCCCTCAATCTGTTGCCCCACCTTCGATCGTATCGTTTGCTCGATCATAACATACGTATATAGTTACACGCCAGTCGAGCCCTAGCAAGTCGAGCTCTCCGGAGACGAACCGGTCTCTCGCGCGTCGGCTTTCTCTCTCCGCTTCACTGTTGTTCCGCCCGCAGCACCTGCCATACTCCCCACGGCTTCGATCTTTATTCGCGACTGTGCTCCAAAATGAAGCATGCCGGAATGTGTTCCCCGCAGAGAAAGTCGTCGATCGTCGACGACGAGATCACAGCTGGCAACGCTGTCTGCTGCATTGCTTGCACTCTTTTGCTCCTGCACAAGGACTTCACTTGCTCACACAACGACACTATGCTGTTTACGACGGTCGCCGCTTCTCTCCTTGCGCTCTCGAGCGCAGTCTTTGGCAGTCCTGTCGAACTCGAAGCGCGCAACAACGGCAAATCCTCTTCGGACGTCAGTGGTCCGACCCCTCCTCAGCTCAAGTGGCTCTATACGGCCTACGTCTATTGTCCCGCCAACTTGCTGGACCCTCTCTTGACCCCTGCCGGCATCCGAAAGGAGATTCCCATCATCGGCGGCAACTTTACCGGACCTAGTATCAACGGCAAGTTCCGCGACCTCGGAGCTGATTGGGGCACCGTGAGTCGGGTGTCTGCGCAACGCTCCGAGCACTCTCTCGTCCCGACTATACCGCTGTCGGGAAATGAAGGACGTTGGATAGCTGACGAAAGATCGACTTGCCGATAGACTGACCCGCGCACCGGAATCTTTACGGCCGACACGCGCTACAACGGCGTCACGGACGACGGTGCCGACCTCTTCTTCCAGACGTCCGGGCCCAAATCGCCCTCGGGCGATTTGCACTTGCGGATCAAGATCGAGACGGGAAGCGAGAAGTACTATTTCCTGAACAATGTCGTCGGTGCGTGTCTGTCACCGCCTGTCTGCGGGAAGGGGCCCCCTTGAGCTGACGTCTCAGTGAGTGATTGTGTAGCCGTCGGCGTCCTGCACAATACGGGTCACGATGCGAACAATGTGTCGACTCTGCGCATCGACGCCTTTAACGTAAGTCCCGCTGAAACTTGCTCGGAACCTCCAAGGGTTTACTGGGCTGATGGTGTCCCTCCCCCCGTTTAGTTCGTCGACGATTGGAATACGACTACCTTCCTTAACAACACGGGGTGGTGATCACTGGCGAAGCAAAGGGAGCGTGGAGCTCCCCATGCCTTTGTGGTTCTCACTTCCAGTAGCGTCCGCCGTCATTTTTCTTATATTTTCGGGTGGAGAAACGTCCAGGTATTCAAGCGTCTAGGTATTGATAGTATGTAGATGTGCCGCTTGCGAGTAGACGGCTATGCGCAACGAAGAGCGTGCAAAGCCCTGGACCCAGCGGTGGTGCTGCTCGCCGAGTTGCCGAACCGGTACAACCAGTTCGCACTCGCAAGTTGACACGAAACGAAATGCCAGACTATGAGGAAAAGAGGGACACCTCTAGGCGGGCTATAGGACAATGGATTACATTCCCGAGGAGGACTAGTGGGGAGCGCTCTGAGGAAGTGAATTTTACGCGCAGCCATTACTCCCCATAGTCCTGGCTGCCAGAACCACCAGCGTATCCATTTGTTGCAATGAAAGCGTCGAGGGTATGTATCCCTGAGGGTCAGTTTGCGGCGATCTCGAGCTTGGGTTCGGCATCGTTTCGATGAACGCCTTAGGGTGCCGGGCAAGGTGTCGCCCTTGACGTGAGATACGAGGAAGATGCGTAGCGCTTTGGTGAGAGCTCCGAGCAAGGGATATGGCGGGGACCAAAAGACGGCAGCGGAGTGCGACGTACTTTCACCGTACAGTCCAGGTGCACTCCAGACAGCGCGACCCGCACCAGTCGAACCATCGGACCCCTCTGCGCGATAATGCCCATCACCTGTGCGCGTGGTGAGGAAAGGGTCATAAAGTCGAGCCGCACGGGGGATCGAGGCAGCAGAGAACGCACAGTTCTGTGGTGCACTGGTGCCCGAAGCGGATCGCGGCGGCGTAGTCGTCCATGCTGCGGTCGTTAACCGCTGCTCCTCCTGCTCCTTCAGCGGTCGGCATGATCATCTGCACCATACCCTCTCACACGTTCGTAGGCACCTGCGCCATAAGCACCTCGCGCTCCGCCCTTCTCGCGTTCTCCAACACTTTCCTTCCAAGCTTCCAAGCCTCGATCTTCCCAATCCGATGCGCTGTCGAGGTTGACAGTGATTGTGACCATCTGCAGAAAGAATGACGGTCATAGCGGAAGCTCTCGGATTGAGGCGGAGTAAGCGAGGTTTGCTCTCGTGAGGGGGACGGCGAGGTCGTACCCTGAAAGTGACGCAGCGTGTAAAAGGAGGGAGAGAAAGAGCAATAGGTCAGCAATTTTAGTGTAGCAGTACGAGATGAGGTGATGCCGGGACCGAATTTCCACCTCCGATGATGCGAAATCACAATATGCACGAGATCAGAATGGTTCATTTCCTCGACCGCTTTCTCAGCCGCAGCCCGGTCCGCGAAACTGACAAAGCCAATCCCGCGCGAGGCACCGGTTATGCGATCCCTGCGGTGCATTCTCTGAATGAGTGTCAGCTTGCGTAACGCGGTGTGACAAAGACGACGGGAAGCTCTTGAGCCGAGGTTCAAAAGAGCTGGCTGACTTGAGGATGATGTAGTCGGTGTAGTTCGCCAAACCGGCTGAAAGCGTTTTCGAGGCCTGCATCGGTGGTGTTACTTCGAAGGGAAGCAAGCAAGCAAGCGGAAGGAGGTATGCAATATAAGCTTGCGCGGGTGCCCCGAGAATAGTCGACCCGCGGGCTCAGCGCCCATGTGAGGGTTTGCTAGCTGGGGCGTGAGGTCGGGCATGTACCATGACAGGTTACCGACGTAGAGCTGGGTAGGAGCCATGTTCGAGCAGTATAGCAACGAGCGAGTGTGTGTAGCAGGCTAGGATGACCAGTACAGTAAGAGAGCAGATTGGGGGTCCGATCGAGGCGGAGACCTAGAGCAGCAGCAGCGTGTAAAACGAGCGGAGCCAGACTTGCAAGTTGAGCAAGCTGGGTCAGAGAGAAGGGCTAACTTAGACCCCGACGCGAAGCGCGAGTTGACTCCGCCGGCTAGCGCCGCGGCAATTCGCTGCGGCCGGCGCTGGAAATCAGCTGCTTCTCTCTCTCTGCCCAGCGCATTAGAGCCAAGGTGTGTAGAGCGAGCAGAGGTCCACCTCCAAGGACAGCGCACGCTGACCAACTCACTCACTAACCCTGCAGGCGTCCCCCATCATGTCCTTCTCGATGCTCGGTCGCCGCGCCGCTTCGTCGACCGCACGCCAGCAGCCTACAGCCGCCAAGCGGTTCCTCTCGACGCCGTCTGCACCGGCCCAGAGGCGCGCGCACGAAGTCGGCTCGTCGACCATCGCCAACGACTTCAAGCTCGCGCACCCGAGACAACGACCGCCGCCCCTCCCGGTCATTGACCCGCCCAAGTGGAGCGCAGAGCAGGCGGTCCATTCCATCATCTACAACAGTGAGTTCTCGCGTTTTGAGCCATGGGACCTGCAGAGAAGCGGCGCGGGGAGGATCTGTGAACCCCGCCCCACTTGACTTGGCGATTGACTCGGGGGATTTTTGCTCGCACTGCGCAGCCCCGCCGCCGTCAACAGAAGCGTTCACTCGCCACACGCTGAACTGCCTCGTCCAGAACGAGCCCGGTGTCTTGTCGCGCGTGTCGGGCATCCTCGCCGCGCGAGGGTTCAACATTGACTCACTCGTCGTCTGCGCGACCGAGGTCGAGGACCTGTCGCGCATGTGCATCGTCCTGAGGGGACAGGATGGTGTCATTGAACAGGCACGGAGGCAACTCGAGGACCTCGTGAGTTTGCGCGACCCCACCCACTCAGACGACTCGCCCTCCCCTTGCTGATTGAGACCCGCGCGCACACAGGTCCCGGTGTGGGCGGTTCTCGACTACACGCGGACTCGGACGATCGAGCGCGAACTGCTGCTCGCCAAGATCTCGATCCTCGGCCCCGAGTACTTTATGGACCAGCTCGCCAACAAAGGTCCGGATATCCTGCCCGCGTCCGAAGGGCTCGAGGAAGGGTCGCCGGCGCGGATCCACGCCGACGCGACCCTCCGCGCGGCGGGCGAGATCCACCCGCGCGTCGACGCCGAGTCGCACGCGCCGAGGCTCAGTCCGTCGGAAGCGCTCCGGCAAAAGCACCAGCACCTGTCGGGGATCGAGTTGATCGCCAAGCAGTTTGGCGGCAAGCTCGTCGACGTCTCGAGTGATGCCGTCATTGTCGAGATGACGGGCAAGACGCAGCGCGTCGACGCGTTCCTCAAGCTCGTCAGGCCGTACGGGATCCTCGAGGCCGCCAGGTCCGGCCTCATGGTCATGCCCCGAGGTGAGGGAGAAACATTTCCCCCCCTCGTCTTGCCTCATTCACTGAACCCGGTTGTTTGTTTTCGCTTTTCGCAGCTCCGATCAAGTCGACTTGGGCTGGCCTTGCGGATGAGGAGATGGCGGCGGACGAGTCGGAAGCGTTTGACGCGTCGCTCCTCCCGCCCGGTTAAGTCAAAAGCGAGCGCTGGGCAGCCACCCTTGGAGCCTGAAGCGACAGTGTCTTTGTGTGTCGTTCTCTGTCTTGGAGGGACTTGTAAGGATCAAAAGAAACAAAATCGGGATCTCCGCCGCCGTGAGATCTGACGAGCTTTAAAGTATATAATGCTCGGTTGCTCGTGTGTCCGGGTCTATGAGTAGTCGCACCTTTTTGATCTGCAGCATGCATGTGTCTTCACTCTCATCCCCGCTGTAAACTTGTGTGCCTGGAGCCGAGATCGCGAGTTCCATAGTCCGGAATACAAAAGGGTAATTGCGAGTATTTGTAATGGGGAATTGGGCCCGCGGGCGGGGAGCGAGCGCGTGATCAGCTGGCGCGGCGCGAGGTCGCACGGCGTCGCTCTCCCTCTCACCATCTTGAACAACTAGGGAAAGGTGCGCACGCTAGTCGACTTGTCGGCGAGTACACGGGCCAGTCTGTCGAGGCGTGACCTCTCTCCGCGGTGTACTCGCCGAGCAACGTCAGCTCGACGCCTCGCCATCGAGAGAGGCTGACCGACCCACTCGCTCACTCACGCGCTCCTCTCTCGTCGCTCGGACAGATGTCGAACGCCAAGATCTACGTCGGAAACCTGTCCTGGTCAGTTCGTGTATCCAGCTGCACGCTCCGAGCGGGCGTCGAGGCGAGATCGGGGGTTGGCTCCTCCCCCGCCGCCGCCGCCCTTTCTTCTTGGCGTCGAAAGCTCCGCTCGTCGCCTCGTATGCACGCGGGTCGCTCACGTTGTGCTTCTATCGCGCTCACAGGAACACCCAGACTGATGACCTCCGTCAGCACTTTGGCCAGTTCGGTCAGATCGTCGACGCTATCGTCATGACGTGAGCTTCGCCCTTCCAATCGAGACGAAATTTTTCTCTCACCTTTTGCTAACTCCGCCAACCCACGCAACAGTGAGCCGGGCACGGGTCGCTCGCGTGGCTTTGGCTTTGTTACCTTTGCCGAGCAGACCTCGGCTGAGCAGGCCATCCAGGCCATGAACGACCAGGAGCTCGTGCGTTTTCTTCGTCCCACACCTCCCTTCCTCCCCATCACTCTCCGCTGCAAAACAGCCCTCGCAATTCGCCACAACCGCACACACTCTCTACACCTCCCGCGATACGGTTACGGATACGAGGGATCGCGGATCGGGATCGGAAAGCTGCTTCTCGGAATCCGGGCCTTCTATTTGGGGTGTCAACCGTTCTTCCGGGAAGCAGCCCGCGCTCGTCGGTGTCCTACAGAAGAATCTGCGGACTTCTCTCGCCGTCGATCTCAATCGCCCGTCGCCTCGCCAGCAACTCTTCCCCTCTCGCATGTTGACCTGAGTTCCTTTGGATTTTCTGACTCTTGCCTCCGTCGTCTTTTCTCTTCTCTTTTCTTCCGCCCCTTCGCCTTTCCTCTTCCTACGGACGCTATATACGATCGCTCTGCGCTGGTCTCGTTTCGCGATCTCAACGCTGGACTTCGTCTCGGGAATTTGGCACTGGTTTGGCGTCTCTCGCTTTCGGATGTGGACCCGTCGTCTCCCTCGCTCGTCTGCGCCACAACACGACGCACGGACTTGCATCAAATAGGGTATGTCCCTCCCCTCCTCGCTCTCGTGGTCCGATGCTCCAAATATACTGAACGGTCTCGCGCTCTTGCAGACGGCCGTCGCGTCCGTGTCAACATTGCCAACCAGCGCACTGGCGGTGGCGGTGGTGGCGGATTCGGTGGCGGATACGGCGGTGGCCAGGGCGGCTACGGCGGTGGCCAGGGTGGCTACGGCGGTGGCGGATACGGCCAGCAGGCTTGTGCGTACCTCTCCCTCTTCTCTCTTCTTCCTCTTCCCCCACGCTGGTTCCCAGAATCCGGGATAAGCGTGTTACTCTCCCCGTCCCCCCACTTCCCCGACTCGCTCCGTTCTCCATCTCGTTCGTGCCGCGTCTCTTCCGAGAACAGTGTTTCCGACTCCTTTTCCTTGTCTTTTTCCAGACGGTGGCCAGGGCGGCTACGGCGGTGGCGGCTACGGCCAGGCCCAGGGCGGATACGGCGGCTACGGTCAGCAGCAGCAGGCTTACGGCCAGCAGCCGCAGGCTGGCGCCTACGGCGGTGCCGGTGCCGAATCGTACGGCCAGCAGCAGGGCGGATGTGCGTTTCCTTTCTCCTTCTCTTTCTCTTCTCTTCTTACGCTCCCCCGATCTTCCCTTCTCCTCGTGTTATTCTGGTGTCTTGGTGTCGCTGGATGGGGTCGTGCGACACGGCCGGCTCTTCGACGAAAAATTCCCGACTCGCTGGCTCTGTTGCTGCGTTTCGAATTGTCGTCAGGCGACCTGTGCTCTCCCCCCGACCCACACCCTTCCCTCCCTCCCTCCCGCGACACACACCGCCCGGCCTCCCTCCTCTCTCTCCTTTTCCGCGTTCAGGTTTCGGATCGGGATCCTGAGAGCTCGGCTTGTTCCTTCTCGTGTTGTCGGCAGATGGAAACTACGGTACTGGTGCTCCGTACGGCGACCAGGCCCAGGGTGGCTGTACGTATCGATTCCCCTCCCGTCCCCTCCCCTTCCTTTACCTTTCTTTCTCTCCTTCCGCCATCTCCTCGCCCTTCGTTTCCGTCGCCGTCTCCGTTTTCCTCTCGACGCTGGTGCTCTGGCTCTCAACGTGTCCTTTTCCGTGCGAGTCGTGGTGGTTTGCAGAGCAAGCAGCGACACGAGCAGAAACTGGCCCGGAACCCACCGGAGGCTATTGACCTCCGTCAGCAGTGTTACTGACCCGACCTTCCTTATTTCCACCAATCTTACAGACGCCGGTGGTGCTCAGCAGCAGGGCGGCCAGGGCGGCTACGGCGGCGGATGTAAGTCTTGTTCGTCTCGGCTCCTGGTAACGACGGACGCTGACTGTGGCGTTGTTTCCCTCTCGTCCCTTTTTGCAGACTAAACGCGTCGCGCGTGAACCTCCCCCCCTCCTCCCTCTCTCTTTCCCGTTCGGTTAACCACCTCAATATGCCTTCTTGTTTGAATCAGCCTTCTCGTCCTCCCCCCTAGCCTGAGTTTGCTTCTTTACGGTTCCTGCCCGGCCCTCCTCTTCCTCCCTCTTATTTCTCGCTCGTCTTCCGCGCCCCCTTCACTCACTCACTCATCGTCGTCGTCGTGTCGTCCTCCAAAGTCAAAGTTGCCCCCGCCCCTCGTGTATAACGCGCGCCGCTGTGAAAAATGAACATCCGGATTCGAGAATCGAACATACTGAGTCGCGCGCTATGGACCGGTCCTTTTCGGTTCGACGTCGAGAGTATAACTTGTGAGGAACACCTACTTTCGACTCGATTGTGGCTGAGCTTTTAACATCGTTCGGAATCCGACCTTCACGACGAGTGTAAGAAGAGGCAGAGGGAAGGCGACAGGAACGAAGAAAGGAGGCTTTTGAAAAGAAAGCAGTGCAACTGGAGGAGATTACTAGATCTACAAAAAAAAAGAGGTGATGATGGGATTGTGCTACACAGTTCCGGATTTGAGCTCGCAAGATCAGGGCCCGGATCAGGCCAAGGAAGTTGGAGAGGAATCACTTCTTGCCGTTGGTGGTTCCGTCGGCCGCCACTGCAACATGAGATTCACCACGGCAGATTCAAAAGTACACGCGTACGTGTCAGCTTCGCTGGCAAGAGCATGCGCATGCGGACAGAGAGAGAGAGGGAGGGAGAGAGAGATGAGATGACGCACTGTTGAGTAGGAGAGAGTCCGAGTCGAGCATGAGCTTGTTGCCAGAGTTGCTGACGAGGCCGGCGATCTCGCGAGCGGCTTCCATCTTTCGGAGTTCGAGGAATCTGTGTCCGTGTTCGTGCGGGTGGGCGGGCGGGTAGCAACAATCAGTCTCCTGGTTTTGTTTCGCGGCGGTAAAAGAAAAGAGTCCCGTGCGAGAGAGGGAGAGAGGGAACGGACCCCTTGTTCTGCTTGACGGCTTCTCCGATGAGTTCGGCACTCCTCGCTTCACCCTGCGCCTTGACAATGATGCTCTGCTTCTCCTGCAACGCCTGATCGACGAGGTACGCGGCCCTCTGCGCCGTCTGCTGCGCAATCTGCTTCGCCTCGACCGCCTCGCTAAAGGCCGGGGAGAAGGTGACGTGCGTGATCGAGACGTCGTCGAGGATGAGGTTGAAGCGGCCGGCGCGGCGTTCGAGGTTGTCGCGGACGAGCTTGGAGACCATCTCGCGCTGCGTGACGAGTTGACTGCGAGTTACGATCGCGCGAGGTGTTTGGGAGTCAGCATCATCAGTAAAGTTTTTTTTGAAAAATGTCCTCGGCTCTGTCTGGGACTTGTTCGAGGAAAGGGCGAACTCACGAAGCGTTGAACTGAGCGACGACGCTCTTGAGGACCTCGTTGACGATGCTGGGGAGGACGACCTCGTCATAGTTGGTGCCGAGTTCCATGTAGATCTTGGCGAGCGAGTCGACTCGGGGACGGCACAGGACTCGGAGCGTAATGTTGACCATTTGCAAGTCTGTTTGCGCGGGCAACATAGGGAGGTCAATTCTGTCGCAGTTCCACCCCGGAAGGAGGACTGTACTGACCCTTGGTTCCGGTGAGGGAAGCGATGCTCCTCGGCTTTGAGCGGACGTCGTAGATGATGGGGGTCTCGAACCAAGGGACCTGTTCGGGGGACAGACACACGAGGGTCAGTCGGGGGCGGTCTGCGAAAAGGAGGGCGGAGTGGACACTGACGGCGATGTGAGTCCCTTCGGCGTAGACTTCTTCCGTCACGCCGTGCAAGCGCGTGTACTTGATCGCGCGGTGTCCACCATCGACTGCACGCCGGGTTACTCGTCAGTCCTCTCGTCTCGCACACACGGGAGAGCGGGGGACTGACCGTTGAAGAGGCTCGAGTTGATCACGATTCCGCCTACGACGAGGGCGACGAGTCCGCCTGCGCCTCCGAGCGCCTGTCCGAGACTCGGTCCTCCGCCTCCAGAAGGCCCTCCTCCTCCTGCGCCGCCTCGGAAGGGCAACTGCGAGGCACGCTGTCGGGCAAAGCGGCCTGCGAGCTCTGCGAACGAAGGTCCACGTCCGGCCATCTTTCGCTTGGGTGGGTGGGTGTTGTCGAGCGGAGAGAGAAGGGAGAACCGGATTCCGCGGATCGACTCGGCAACCGGGGCTGACGAGGGAAATTGGGGAGAGCTATAGTACAATTAGTAGATCCCTACTCATTCACTCGATCAACACAGGATTGGCTCTGCCTGTCGACACCATTTTCCTCTCTCACCAAAAGCTGACATCCTCAACTCTCTCTCTCGTCTCGTCTCGAGTGCACCGGACGAGTAGAACGGGGTCGTGGGAAGGCGGAACATGGACTCGCCCGTACCGCCGCCCCCGCGAGGCGCTCTCGAACGCGTGTTTGCCTCTTGCGCCGCGTCCGACTCGCTCGACTCGTTCACGCTCAAACACGTCCGCACCGCACTCGCTGCGAGTCCCATTCGCTGGGAATGCTCGGACAAGCAGTGGAAGCAACAAGTCAGGGACCAGATCAGGCTCGAATGGACTGCGTTGCTCGTGCGTCTCCCCTCTCTCTTTTGTTTCAGCCCCCACATGGTGTTTGACCTTTTGCTCGCCTATGTACAGGAGGCTCGCCAGGCCGAGCAAGCTCCTTCTCCTCCGGCACACCAAGCGACTTCATCCGATCCAGAGTCCGAACAGGACGAGCAAGAGGACGACGACGACGAAGACTCGAAGCCGAGAACCAAGTACGACCGCGCGGCCGAGAAGAACGTAAAGGTGCGCGGACGGTCTCTCTCCCTCTCTCTGTGTGTGCTGGAACAGGATAAACCAAACATACTTGCATACACAGGTCTTGCTCGGAGCTTTCGGTGATTTCCTCGGCGGACTGACGGGACCGGCTTCGGATTTGGAGGACCGTTCCGAAGATGAAGACGACGACGACGACGACGACGACGACGACGCGACTCCACCCGAGAAGAAGCAACCTGCCAAGAAGAAGAAACGCAAGAGTATCGCTATCAGCAGCAGTGGATCGGACCCGTCCGACCCGTCTGACAAAGAGGAAGAGCGCCCTCGTCCTTCGAAAAAGAACAAGAAACAGCGCAAGAGCGCCGGCGACGCCGCCGACCCTGCCGCTGAAAAGGGTACCAAAGCGTCCCGAGCATCCCTCTCAGAGTCCAAGTCTAAGCAGGAACCGACGGACTCGAAATCCGGGAAACGCAAGAGCTCCGAACGTCGTCGCACTGCCGCCAAAGAAGAAGAAATCACCATCACCGACTCGGAGGATTCGAAAGATTCGGACGCGGCGGACCCGAAGGCGCACCAGCAGAAGCAGCCTGTCGCTTCAACCTCCAAAGCTACCCCACGTCCGCCGCCAGCGACGACGATGCCGATGCGCGATTCCGACTTGAGCGAAGTCGAGGATACGGGGTTTTTGCCCGGCGCCGGGAGGAGGAGGAGGTCTGGCGCCAAGAAGGGCGTCAAGGGCGTCAAGGGGAAAGGGAAAGCCAAAGCGGCTGGAACCGACGAGGAGGAGGAGGAGGAAGAAGAGGAGGGCGGTACGACGACGAGTCGCAGGAAGGGGAAGGGGAAAGGGACGGCGTTGAAAGAGAACAAGAAGGAGGGCAAGAAGAAGAAGGCAGAGCGGAAAGCTCCGGCACCGCTGAAACCGGGAGATGCGCCCAAGGGGACAGACGCCGAGGAGGATCGGATCAAGAAACTCAAGGTGCGCCCTCGGCGTCCTGGCGTCCCTGACCTTCCTTTCTTCCCCGGCGTCCATTGCGCGTCCGATCCGCTTTTCGAATCTCCCCTTCCATTCTACTTCCCTCTTATCGTTTTCCTCTACACCGCGCGCGAAAAGAGGGAGGGAGAGCGAGAGCGAGAGAAGGAGGAGCCTTACTGACGCTGCACTACATGCCTGGGCGGGTGGGCGCGTAAAAACACAAAAACCATACAGGAACTCGCCGCCGCCGCCGGAACCTCTCGCCCTTTTACGGCTTCGACAGGCGCCGAACGGACCCTGACTGTCTCGAAACGGATCGAGATCCTCGAAGGGGTGTTGGAGAAGCTCGGCTTGATGGCGGTCAATAAAGGGGACGGGGACAGGAGGTTGCCGAGTCTGAGTAAGGCGAAACAGGTCGGGGAGAAGAGAGCGCTCGAGAAGGAGATGCAGGTGCGTGCGCAGTCGAGCATCCTCCTCCTCTTTCGGCGATAGTGACGACGGCGGTGGTCCTTTTCCCACGGATTTGAGCCTCGCGTTACTTATCCGGAGCTGGGCTCACGTTGCTGACGGCGGCAACTTGTTTTCCTCCCTCCCTCCGTCCCTTTGCGCCGCGCACTTCCACGCTTGCGTTCGTTCGGCCTCGAAACGACAGGAACTCGGAGGGACGGCTCACCATACGGGCTTACGAACCGGCAAAGAGCTGCACGCAGTCTCGGACTCCTCGTCCGACGATGATGAGGGTGAGGACGAGAAACAGGCTGGGTTGAGCGCCTCGGCCAAGAAGAAGAAGCAAGTCCTCGCCGAGCGCAAAAAGTTTGGAGCGTTCCTGGGTGCTCAGTCCGATGAAGACAGCGAGTCGGACTGAGTCGGACTGCGAGTGCGGCGGGCGAACGCAACGCCGACGATGGGAAGAGGCGGGAGTCTCTAGCTGTAGCTTGTGTGTGTGCGCGAGTGGTTGCATGGCTTGTGGTTGGCGTCCTGCCTCTCTCACTTGCCAAAAAAGAAAGGCCTGAGAACGAGTCTGAAACCTCGTGGATGTGCTTCGGTGCGTTGCGTGCTGTACATTCACGGTTAGAAAGAGGGAGGAGGAGGAGGGAGCTACAAGTTTATCCCGACCGGGGCATCGTCAACCCGTCTCGAATCACGACGACAACTTGTCCTTGGCGTCGGCGACGGCTTGTTCGAATTCTTCGACGGCTTCGACCGTCTTGAACCGAAGGCGGTACGTCGCCGGCTTGGCGTTCTCGTCGAAACCCATAAACGTCAAGAAGACCTTTTCGCGCTTGAGCGTCAGGCCCGAGTACAGCAAAAAGTTCTGGCGAGAAGGGGGAAGGAAAAGTCTAGGTCAGCTTGAGGTTCGAGCGCACGGTAGAGCAGCCTCGAACCTTCGGGACTCACGATGAGGACTTTGCCGTTCGTTTCATGCCGCCCGAGCATGCGAACCTTGCCGTCCTTCTCCTTGAGTTGCACATTCGCAACCCCCAAATTGTCGGCTTCGCCCCCCTTGAGCTGATAAACCCTGCCCCGTGCAGCATGCAAGACGTCCTCGCCCTCTTCGCCCTCGCCGCGGCCCGTAAAAGGGTTCGCGCCGGGAGTTTGCGCCCGCGAGTCGGTCGCGGCTTCGGAGGGAGGGGCGGTCGAGTCGTCCCCGCCGGCGGCTGCTGCTGCTTTCCGGCTGACGATGCTCGGTCCGGATGGCATGAAGGAGAATTCGGATTCAGACTTGGGTGCCTCCGGTGCCGGTTCGGCGGCGGCGGCGGGTGCCGCAGTAGTAGTAGTTCCTGCGCCGAACGAGCTGCTGGCGGGTGTCGTTCCCGTTCCCGCACCGAACGAGAATCCAAAGGTTGCCTTGGCCGGCTGGTCCTTCTCCGAAAGTGTAGTCGCCGGTGCAGCACCAGAAGCCGATCCGCCCGGGCTTCCGATCCCCGAGCCAAACCCAAAGCCGGCACTGCGGGCTTTGCTCCCATCCCCGCCTTGCAAGGCCGCGCCGAATCCGAACGACGCCGATGTCGGCGGAGAACCGGCAGCACCGCCGGGTGAACTGACACTGGCCGTGGTGGAATTGGCGGCGGCGGCGGCGGTACCGAACCCTCCCGCAGATGTAGTCGTCGAGAACGGATTCGCAGCGCCGCCAAAGGTGAACGGCACCGGCTTGGTCCTCGACGCTGGAGTCGCGGCACCGGGCGCAGTGGTAGTAGTGGCGGCACCAAAGCTAAAGCCGCTAGTGGTGGTGGTGCCACTCGTCGGCGCAGCCGAGGTAGATCCGAAAGAGAAGGGCGAAGTGGTCGTGGTGGTCGAGCTAGATCCGAACGAGAAAACAGGCTTCACAGCCGCCGGCGCCGCCGATTCCGCCTCAGTCTTCTTCTCCATCTCGGCGTCCTTTTTGGTTGAGTCGTCGGCATTGTTGCCTTTCGCGATCCCTCCAAACTGCGCGCCGAAAGAAAAGCCACCCTTCGGCTTCGCGGTGGCGGCATCTTCCGGCTTTTCCGGGCTGGTAGGCGGACTCGCGCTCTGCCCGAACCGCAAAGGCGAAGGCTTCGCAGGCGGGTTGGTCAACTTGGCCGGCGCGAGCTTGGGAGCCGAAGGCGGTTTCAGCTCGTCGCGGTTCGAGTTCGTCGACGACGACGACGGCTTTGTGCTCGACTCGGAACTCGCGCTGGCTGCGGCGACCGGAGCGCTCGCCGTCGACGAGGAGGAGGATGTTCCGAAAGGCGTAGTAGGAGTAGAGGCCGATGCCGGCGGGAAGGAGAACGAGCTCTTCTCGGCGTTGGTAGTCGCGTCTGCTTTAAACACAAACCCACCCGCGGCCGGCTTTCCGGATGACGACGACGACGACGATGCGGAGGGAGCAGCGGTCGACGATTTGACGGTACTACCTGCGAAGGAAAAGACTGCAGGCGGCGCAGGCGGCTTCTTTGCAGCTTCCTCTTGCTTCTCGGTCAAGTCGGCGATGGGAACGGGCTTGGGCGGATTGCGGAAGATGGCGGGGATTTCGCTCTCGTCCACAGTGGGCGCCATCGACTTGGCTGCTGTGGTGGTGCTCGTCGTCGAAGCCGAATCCTCGTTGGCCTTTTCCGTGCCAGTCTCGGAGAGATCCGCGATCGGGACGGGCTTGGGCGGGTTGCGGAAAATGGCAGGGATCTCGTGCTTGTCTCTCCCTCCCGTCTCCTCAGACAGGTCCGCTATCGGCACGGGTTTGGGCGGGTTGCGGAAAATGGCAGGGATCTCGTCCTCAGGGACGGTCGGTGCGAACGGCTTGTTGTTGGAAGGCGCAGCCGGCGTGGCTTTTGGTTGACTGGCAGTCTCGGAGAGGTCTGCGATCGGGACCGGTTTCGGGGGATTCCGAAAGATTTCGGGAATCTCGAACGCTGCCGCCTGCTGCTGCTGCTGCTGCTGCTGCGGCTTGTCGACCTCCATCTCGGTCGCTTTGGATTCCGGTGAAGCCGCGCCGCCGTCCTCGCGACTCGCATTGTACTCGGACTGGACCTTGGAGCGGTACGACGTGTACTTGTCCCGCAACTTGTCGAGCAAGCCGTCCGCCGAGAGGTCGACGAACGCATCCTTCTCGACGGCGTCCGTCAGGGCATCGACGAACGAGAGGTTCAAGGCGCGGAGGGAGGTGTAGTACGTCAGAGCCGGGGACTGCGATCGCTCTGTCTTGGTGGCGCCGGGGGGGGTGGCAGCTGGTGCCGAAGCCGGTGCCGGTGCCGCTCCGAAGGCGCTGCTCGAGCCGAACGCGCTCGAGCCGAACGCGCCGCCAGTGCTGCTACCGCCAAAGGAGAACTTTGGAGCTGCAGGGGCGGTTGAACTGCTCGGTTGCGGGGCCGAGAAGGAGAAACTCGAAGAAGAAGAGCCAGCGGGGGCAAAATTGAACGTCGTCGACGGCGCGGCTGGTCCCTTGGGCGGGGCGGGTGCGGGTGCGGGTGCGGGTGCTGAACCGAACGTGAACGCCGGAGCGGGTGCGGAGCTGCTGAGAGCGGCGAACGGGTTCGAGGCGGTCGAGGCGCCAAAGAGGGGCGCTTTCTGCTGGTTCTCCGGTGGTCAGCGGGAGGGAAGGCTGCATACAGAGCTAGCCGGACTCACTGGTGCATCGGTAGCTGCTGCCGGTGCTGTTCGCGCTGCTGCTCGCTTGGGCATGCCTCGGATCCTGGGCGAGAGAGCGATGTCAGCACGGGGCAGAACCCGGAGTTGACGCTGCTCACTTTCTGCCAGCGAGTGCTTGCTCTGATGCCTTTGCAAACTCTCCGTCTCCGTTCTGCAGGGCGTGGCGTGAGTCGGGGGTGAGCGAGCGGTAACCAGTGAGGACGAGGAGGGACGACTCGCCTCTGCGCGATCATCTTCCTCGACGTTGTCCTGCGTGAGCTGCTTCTCTGCGCCTCGCTTGCCCATCTTGTCTCTTGCACACGCGCGATTGGCGAGAACAGAGGTCCGAGAGGGCAAAGTCGAGTCGAGTCGAGTCGAGTCGTCAGCCAACCTTCGCCTCGTGCTTCCCTTTGTGTAGGGACATATAGACCAACTTGTGAAAGGCAGTTCATGCAAATGCTATCTCTCCATCCCGCGAACGACGTCGGCCTCTTCACCGAACCGTCCAACCAGAAACCTCGCTCCCGGTTCCTCCTCCTCCTCCTCCTCGTCCCTTCCAAGCCGTACCTTCGCTTCCTCCTCCTCCACCAGCGCCGCCGCCGCCGCCGCCCCATCCCCATGCTCCGGCGCCCGCTCCGTCGTCCTGCTGCAACTGCGCCTCCGTCTCTTGCAACCAGCTCGTCTCCGTCCCCGATCCGGATCCGTACCACCTCCTTCCCGCGTCTTCGCCGCGGCGGCCGGAGTAACCCCTCCCTCCGCTCCGACTGGGGATCTTGCCGACGCCGTACGCGTCCCGGAACGATTGCCCGCTCGAGGTGACCATCATGCGACCAATCTTGGCGAGCCCAGTCTGGTTCGACTTGTACCGCGCCTTGTCGACGTCGTCGAATCGGGTCCAAAACGGCGCCTCCGCCGTCGCGGTTGGTCGAGAGCGGCCTTTGGTTGTCCCGCCGCCGCCACCAGATCCGGACGGCTGAGGAGACCAAGCCGAAGGGGAAGGTGGCCTCGTCGGCCAGCTGCTCGCTTCTTCGGCCTTCCCCCACGGCGGCGCAGACGACCCGCCGACGCCCGATTCTTGTCCTTGTCCGGAACGATCCGCCACCGACGCCCAAGCCGACTCGCCGCCCTGCCATTGCCCGCGCCGCACAGGAGAGCCTGCAGTGGCGCCCTTCTCTTCTTCTTCGCGCCACCGCCGCGTCTCGACATCGCTGGACGACCAACCGTGAGCGTAGGTCGGCTTCGGCTGCTGCTGCGGCGAGATCAGAGTCGGAGGCGGGCGAGGCCGCTCAGGCGCCGGCTCGCGCGTTCCCGTATCGGTCATCGCGGGCGACATCTTCATAGAGGGTGACTCGGGGGGCTCCGGATACTCTTCCTGTGGCGCAGGCGACGACGGCTGCTGGGCTTGCGCATCTTCCTCTCCTGCGACGGGGAACCCATGTCAGCTATCGGAAAGGGTCTAGTCCAGAGGAGGGGTTGTCGCACCTCGAGTACTACCGAAGGTGGCCATAAAGTCGGCTCGGTGGATCCGGTACGCCTCCGGTTCGTGCGTCCTCGACGGGACATGAATGCCACGAAGCTGCGCCCGCCGACGATGCTCTTCGTACAACCGTTCACGCGCTTCTGCTTCGTCGCGGAGGCGCTCGCTCTCTTGCAACTCGTAACGAAACGACTGCAGCGCGAGGGCTTGCTTCGCTTCGAGAACGTCGCTGTCATCGTCCGACTCCTCCTCCGCCTCCTCGGCGAGCCGAGCGTGCGCTACCGCCGGCGGTCGGAACTTGCGCGAATTCGAGCTGCTGGCGGGAGGCTGCTTCCTGTTGTTGTTGTTGCTGCTGAGGTGTCCTCCCAGGATCGAGGCGACGTATCCCGCTTCGCTGCTGACGCCGTCCTCGCTTTCGACCTCCCTCGACGACCTTGTCCCACTCGACGGCGCGAGCGCCGCCGCGGCGGCGCGTTGCCGGCGACGACGCTCAAACTCTGCCGTGACGAGGTCGGCGGGTGGTTCCTCGCGTCCCCCTACGCCCCGTTTGTTGCTGATGGGCGACGGAACTTCTTCGGATGTCGGCACCGTCGAGACGGACCCGGCAGGTCTCGGTGGGGTCGCGTACGGGATCGCGGGCTTGGCCGAAGCGGACGATGGGATCGATTCCCTGCGCAGGGAACTTGCAGACAGCTCGTTCGAGCGCGAGGAAGACGGGAGGCTGTCCGAAGTGAGAAGAAGGTCGAGTCGGTGGTGTTCCTTCGACGTACTGGGCGTGGCGAACGCCGGTTGGAGGATGCGTGATCGGGGCGGGACTTCCGGAGCGCGGGTGATGCCGAGCGAGAGGTCGTCCTTGCGTACTTGCTCGGCGCGGATCGCTTCGAGCAGCAGAGTCAAGCAGACCCAGCGCGCAGTCTTTTGCCCAAAGGGGCACGTTCCCCCTCCAGTGTCGTCGCCGTCCCCGCTCGTCATCTCCTGCGCGACTCGCCAAGCTGCGTACCGCAACTCGAGCGAGTCGACGTCGGTGTGCCGCGCGTCAACCTTGGGTCCGGTCAGCGACGTCTCGAGCCATTCGGTGAGGGCCGCCACTTGCTGATTCATCGCGGCGACGGCGTTGCCTCGGGCAGCTTCGCCTCGTTGGACCTCGAGCAGAGTCGCGACGGCAAAGATCTCGACCTCGGAGAGTTTGCGGTCGTCCGAGCGTGCCGGCGTGTGAGTGATGGCGACGTCGTTCAAACCGGCAACGAACGCTTTGATGATCGGCGTGACTTTTGCCTCGTGACGCTGGACGAGCGAACGCAGGATCTCGGGCGACGCGTCAAAGATGGTGGCGAGGTCGTGCTTGACGATGATGTGGAGGCGGGCCGAGCTGTCGGACAAGCCATCCTCGAGGGCCGGGCTCAGCATGCCCGTCGGCGTCGCCACACCGTCGTCATCGATGCTCCGATACAGGTATCCGAGCGCCCGAGTCGACTTGTAGTACTCGACGTCCCCGGGCACGCAGCACTCCTCGATGTCGGATTTGCGCATAAAGTCGGGTCGCTCCTTCGAGCCTTTGATCCGCGGGAGGGCGCTCGCTGGCACGACATTGCCGGTCTTTGGCGCATCCACCGCAAGGCTGACCGCGCAGGTTCAGGTTAAGGCTTCCGCTGGTCCGAAGGTTGGGAAAAGGCTCACCTGTAGAGGTCTGCAAGCTTTTGGCAGCGAGGATCGAAGCCGTGCTGCGGGCTGCGGTCCGCGAGACAGAGGTGCATGTGCGCGATTTGGCCGACGGTATCGTTGCAGAGGTACTGCAACAATGGGTGTCAGGGAACCGACTCTGAATGCGAAATAGCAGAGAGGAAACACTCACGTTGACGAAGCAGTCGCCGACGTCCTCGATCTTTGCGGGGCGATCCAGTTCGTAAGGGGGCTGCGATTCGTGGGATCGAGGCGGAGCAACGTCCGAGGGAATGAAGTCTTGCAAGGTGATCACCTGGTAGGTGTCGCCGTCGAGGTCTGCCGGCAGGGCCTAGATTAGTGACTTTCTCTACAAGATCCGGAAGACAAGAGTGGCTCACCTCCACCGCCCATCATGGACGCGACAGAGCGGACGCCCTGAGTCGGGAGGACCAGACAGTTTTCGAGAGCGCGCATGCGAGTGTTGAGCTTGGAAGGCAGCTTGCCGACCGCCTGCAGGATGCGGATGTCTCCCGGGTCCATCGCCGGACTGCGAGTGACGACCACGGTCCCTTCGAGGTACACCGGCTCCTCGGGCTGGTCGGGGAACCGCAAGCATGCATAGACCTGATCGGGCTCGAGGAGGCGATCTTCGTCCGGGACGCCGACGAGCACGTAGGAATCCGGCAGCGGGATGCGCGCTCGGTCTTTGAGGTCGCGGAGACAGCGAACGCGGACGACGTCGAGAGCGGCTCGCAGGAATGGCTCTTCCTGGAGAAGGCGGTCGTCGAAACTCCCCAAGTCTCGCAAGACTTTCACCAAGCTGTAAACGAGCTGCGTCAGCAAAGTTGCACGTCAAAGATTCACCTCGAGCAGTGCAACAGACCTTTTGAACTTGGTCGCGCCCCCGTAGGAGAAGCGGTTGAGAGTGTCGTAGGCGCCTCGGAACGTGTAGAGCGCCTCGGGCGAAAGCTCGTCGATCGCAAGCTTCTGGTAAGCGAGGAAGACCTCGGTCGGAACGCCAAGGTCGTCGAGAGCGCTGATCAGCGGACGATCTAAGCAGCCGCATGTAGTACACCAGTAGCAGCGCAGGATGAAGAAGCGAGAAAGGGCGTGGGTGCCAAACATCAGAGGAGCAGCATTTCCCCCGGGTTTTCGCGAAAAAAAGCAGGGACGGCAACAACGGCCAAAGCATGACCAGATGGTCAGCCGGCCGAAGTGCGGAAACGGACAGTAGCGACAGAAAAGCAGCAAGCCAGGACGCACTCAGGCGAAGCGGATTTGGGCGCGTAAAGGCGTCGGAAACGTTGAGGCAGAACTTGTCGCCGCCGATCCGGTCCGCGAAGCCTCGGAACTTGTCCTGCGAGGGTCGCAGTTGGACCTGCATCCCTTCGAGAGAACTGTCGACGGCGAGGACACCCTGTAGAGCCGGCGAGAGTCCGCTTGTCAGCTTCTGCGGACCCAAAGAGGGGAGTTTTTCTCACCTTGGACCCGCCGAGACGGATTTGGTACACGGACGGCGGTGGCCCGTCCTGATCGCGACGGAAGCCGTTGGTCTGCAAGGCTTGCCAGACCTGATCGCGAAGTCTGCAGGAGGAACAGGTTGCATGTCAAGGGTCAGCATTTCGCCAAGAAGTCGTCCTTGCGAGCACCGTCAAGCTTACTGCTCGGACATGACTCCCGCACCGTCCGTGTGATTGGCGAGCTCGGTCCCGTCCTCTTCGTAGTCGGCAATGTCGGGGCGCGAGCCGATCTTGGTGTGGTGCAGGTACTGCCGAGTTTCTGCAATCAGTGCACGAGTCCACCTCGGCGCAACAGCGGAGTGGGGTCAACTCACGACCGTAGCGATGGAAGCCGTAAAGCCTTGCGAGAAGCGCGCGCCGAGCTTGGCGGGCATCCGACTGATCTTGTCAAAGAGGCCGAGCTGTTGACGGATCGTCTCGGCTTCGATCGTGAACGGTTTGCCGTTGCGGTCGACATCGCTCCAGGGCGCAACGAACCAGACGCTCCGGTCCCGAAGACCGGACTGCGAGTAGCTGTGAGGCGGGCCGCCAAGAAAGCAGCCAAAACTCGTCAGAGGCCGCACGACTTTTGACATACAAGTTGAGCCTCAGGATCGACTCACGCGAGAAAGTCGTATCGGCGTCCCGCGAACGAGATGCCCGTCTTGAGAGCCGTCGTGACCGAAGCGTCGAGCAAGCGCCTTTGCGCGAGTCCGGTCTCGCCAGCCGAGACGACCTGGAGGTTCTGTCCGTCTTCCTCGCGGAACGCGACCCGGAGGAAATGGTCCGACTCGCGGTGCGTGTCGACGTCGTGGTAGTAGCGTCGGATGGTGGCGTTGCTCTGTTTCGTAAGCGCAGTGAAGTCGATCAGTAAAGTCAACGGGAGAGAAAGGTGAGCAAGGACCGAAAAAGGACCGACCTTCTCAAGCGTCCTCCCTCCGACCTTGATGGTCCCACTCGGGGTCAGGACAATGTTCCTGCACCAAAAGTGTTTCCGAGCGTCGATCTTTTCCCTGTCTGTCTCCTTCCCGCCGACCCGTCCACCCCCGACCCCGACCCCGATCCGGACCGGCTCGTCCAACTTGACCCTCGCGCGTTCCAGGACGGCCTCCCGGGCCCGGTCGGCCATATCGCTCACCTCGACCTGCATCTCCTGCAACTGCTTCACCGTACACGCGCCGAGACTGAACAGCTCGGCGCGGGCTTTCCGATCTTCGACGAGGAGGTTCCGCAACTCGATCAGGATGTCCTCGACGAACGAGTCGCGGTCGAGTTCGACCGTGACGTTCCAGACTTTGACGTGCTTCTCGATCAGCCAGTTGAGCTCGTACGGGCTCAGGGTCCCGTCGCGGAGGATCCCTTCGAGGTGGTAGGCGTGCGTATGGGACAGAGTCGAGAGGGCGTATTCGATTCGGCTGCGCATGTCCTTGCCGTAGCGCTTCTCTTTGAACACCTCAAGATTGTCGATCCGTTTCGGCACGGGGAGGCCATTTAGATCACAGTGCCGGAAGAAGTCGCGCAGCGAACCACGCTCGGGGGCAGCAGCGGCGTGACTTGACGACGACGACGACGACGTCTCGCGCACGAGGTCGAGCACGACGAGGAAGTGCCGCGACAGGTACGGGACCTGACGAGCGTGCTGGTGGTCGAGCGCCGAGACGCGGACTTGCGAAGTCACATGGCGATCTGGACGCGTGGAGATGTAGGTGTAGAAGCGAGGGGTCCAGCGCGTGCCGATCACGAAGTAGAACCGCTCGAGGTTCTGGTCTTGGTCGTCCGGCGAGGCGGGAGCGGGAGAGTAGTACAAACTCGAGATGGTCCCGGCGGCTGCGCTCACGTTCTCCCCCGAGGTCAGCATCGTGCGGTCGTCCGAGGGCGCCCACGTGCTGACTGCTAGAAAAACTTACGGAACGAGACCTTGATGCCCGGAAACCCTTCGAACGCGTACCCTCCAATCCCCACCGTACCCTTCCTACCGCCCATACCGCTCCCCTTCGCCTTCGTCGTCCGTTCCGTCGTCATGGCAGTGGTGACCGCAAAGTCCATCAACCCTTGCTGGATCTGCGTGTCCCTCTCGACGGCGAACGAAGCGAGTCCGCGCTCGTCAAACGTGCCGAGGCACAGGGCCGAGACAATGAACCCTGGCCAGGTTGGGTCGAGCAACACGCGCGGCATCTTGTCGCTGAGTTCTTGAGGGACGAAGGGGCGCAGGCGGCGTCCTTGTTCTTTGGCGGCGGCGGTTTCTTCTTCTTCTTTGGCGTCGGTGGCGGTGGCGGTGGCGGGACTGGGGACGGGAGCAGCGGTCGGGAAGAAAGGCTGCGGCTGCGGCGGCATCTGTGCGTTCGGCGGCCACGGCACGGACCCACACGCCCCAGGAGGAAGAGGTCGTACCCCATCCTTCTTCGAGTCGGTAGATCCCTCCTCCGTTCCCGTCCGAGGCCAAGCGGCCGCCACTTCAGGCGGTGGTGGTTCGTTCGAGTGACGGAACTGGATCGTCCATTTCCCTCGCTCGGCCCGGCTCGGATTCGAGTTCCTCATCGTTGTCGTCGTCGATTGACCGTATGGTGGTCGTTGTGCTTGTCCTTGTCCGCGAGGAAGCGAGCGCTCGATGTTCCTCGTCGTCATCGTCGTTGCGGTCGTCGTCGAGGGAACGCTCCATCCCACCGTCGCCGTCGTTGGAGGCGTTCCCTGGTTCTGAGGAGCAGCAGTCATAGCCATCGACCACGATCCGTGCTGATCCGACTGCTGCTGACGACGAGGCGAAGAAGAAGACCGGACGGCGTCGAGCCAGTCTTGCGCGACGTGAGGCTTGAGTTGCTTCGAGGTGTGAGTCATCGGCGGTCACGCTGCTCCATGTGGTCAGTGTGCGTGTTTGTGTGTATGCTCCTCGCCCCTTCCTCGCTCTCGAGATTGACGCCAACGAGACAGAGAGGGAAAGAGGACAAGGGAGCGAGAGATGTCAATTTGATCAGAGAAGTCGTCTCTTTTCTCGCTCAGGCCCCTCTCGGACAAGCCGGACGAAACCTTGGAAGCAATCAGCGCGCTGTAAGTCAAGTCTGGCACTTCGCAAGAGCAGCGGGGAACGAGGAGGAGAGGAGGCAGCCAGCAATGGCTTCTTTCGCCCGCAGCACACGCCAGGAATTCAGCATTTCGACGACGTCGTCCTGCAGGGACGATTGTTGCTCTCGTGCGTGCGCGAGCCAAGCAGGTCGGTCAACGCCGCTGGCTGGTCGGTGCATGCAAACCCGGGGACTTCCTCACTTTTGACAAGAGCCGGATTGAGTGACGAGTGGCGCTGGCTGCTGCATCCGTCGTCGTCGTCGCCGCCGCAAGTCGCGCGAGAGTCACCACCTCTAGCAAAGACACCGCTCCTGCTGCAGCCCCTCGTCTCCTTATGCTCTGAGCCAGCACCGAATCGGGACGGCTGTAGTGCCGTGCCTGTGCCTGTGCCGTCGAAGGAGGAAAGCCACCCGCCTCTTGTTTCTCTCCAGCTCTCTCGCGTACGCCGTCGGTTCGCGGGGATGACAATGGTGGGGGCGGCAAAAGAGAGGATTGCAATACGACGAAAAGGGGAGGTTTTTCTTCGGATCGCTTTAGGCGGCGTGGCGACGCTGCTCGGCTGTGTGTGACCAGGAGGGGTTAGCGAGCGAGCGCCGCCGGGAGCGCCTCGTTTCGGGTTCGGGCTCGGGAGAACGTACCGATGACACCGGTGAGCTCGTCGACCTTGCGCTTGGCGCGGCGGAGGGTACCGAGCTGTTTGTCCCGCCGAAAAAAAGGCCGTCGTCAGTTTCCTGCCCCTTGCCGCTTCCCGCCCCACACCACACCACAGGGCACTACGCCGACAGAGCGAGCGAGGGTCCACGAACGTACGCGCTTCTTGGTCAGCTTGCGAGCCTTCTTGTCCTGTGTAGTGTGCACGCAGATGGGAGGTTGTCAAGGTTTAGTGCGGGTTGTCCTCGCTGCGCGTGCCTGAGGCTGTGTGGAGACTGACCTTGGAGTTGCGGATCAACTCCATGACGCGCCTCTCGTACGGGGCAAAGCCGACGACCTGCGCGGTGCGGGTGGTGGTGGTGGTTAGAGCGGGTCAAAAAGGGGAGAGTGGGCGCAAGACTGACCTCGCGGACGATCGACTTGACGAACGCGGCGCGCTGGGACTGCTTTCCCTTGCGGTTCGAGGGCTTGACCGCCTTGGGGATGACGGTGGTCGGGTGTCCGCGGTTGAGGCCCCAGGGGAGGTCTGAGGGGTCGTCGAGGGGGCGAGGGTCAGCGGTCAGCTGTCTCTTCCAAGGGAGGCTGGAGGGTGGACGGGGCAACTGACTGGTACGGGGAGCGGCCATCTCTACAACTCTGGTGTGGCTGTACGGGCGACTGAACTCTGCGGACAGCGACGAGGCGAGCAAGGGAGTCGCGAGTCGGGCTCGACGTCGAGCACGCTTGGCCGCGTTGAGCGAGCTTTGCCGCCTTCTGCGCCTCGCCAACGCCTCGCTTCCTCTGCGCTCTCCGCCCGTCGTTACACGTCCAAAGTGCGCGCAGTCTGGATTGTCTAGTGCATGCTTCCCTCCACACACCGCCCGCTCCGTCTCGACTCGCTCTCGCTCAGCCGCAGACGACGACGACACCCCCGCCCGCCCAACGAGCTCGAGGCTCGCCCCACTGTCGCATCCTCACGTACAGACTAGCGCAGCTGGGAATGGCACGTCGTCTAGGAGGGGATGGTTGGAATTGGACTGGGCGCGCATGCTCAGGGCAACCACTCGGGGTGGCAGCAGGTGTCGAGGTCGACTCGGTGCAGCCGGCGACAGGGGCGGGCGACTGGGGGGATCAACAGGTGTGCATCGTTATGAAGAACCGAGGACCTGGACTGACCTATTTTTGCCCGTTGTTTCGTGATACTCCGCTTTCGTCTCTCGCCCGCACCGCGCCCGACACCGACCACTTCGTTCACCTTCGTTCCCTCGCAACCCGCCCGCTCGTTCTGCCCGCCCCGAACCGGAACCGAAAACAGATGGCCCGCAACACCGACGTCTCGCCCTACATCGGCAAGCTCTCGCGCTCGCAGGTCTACTCCAAGAAGGGCCAGTACAAGCGCGAGCGCAAGGGCGTCCCCTCGGCCGAGCCGACCGCCGCCGAGAAGCGCGCGAGCTACTACCCCGCCGACGACTCGGTCTCGCGCCCCAAGATCTCGCGCAAGGTCAACAAGCCGACCAAGCTCCGCGCGACCATCACCCCGGGAACCGTCGTCATCCTCCTCGCCGGTCGCTTCCGCGGTCAGTCCACCCCCCCACCATTCAGTCGCATCATTTGTCCCCCCGTCAAGGAGAGAGACGGTGTGCGAGAGAGAGAGAGGAAGAGGGGGAGGGGGAGAGAGCGGCGAAAACTGACCCCCGGAGAGATTTGCCCCCCACTTGCAGGCAAGCGTGTCGTCGTCCTCGGCCAGCTCCCGTCCGGTCTCCTGCTCGTCACCGGCCCGTACGTCATCAACGGCGTCCCGGTCCGCCGCGTCAACCAGGCCTACGTGATCGCGACCTCGACCAAGGTCTCGCTGCCGTCGTCGCTCGACCTCGCCAAGTTTGACGACGCCTACTTCACCAAGGACAAGGCCTCGTCGCGCAAGGGCACCGAGGGCGAGTTCTTTGACAAGGAGTCCAAGCCCGAGAAGAAGCAGCTCCCCGCCGACCGCGCCGCCGACCAGAAGGCGCTCGACAAGGAGATTGTCGCCGCCGTCAAGAAGACCCCCGTCCTCGCCAAGTACCTCGCCGCCTCGTTCGGCCTCTCCAAGGGCGACTTCCCCCACCTCCTCAAGTTCTAAGCAGCATGTCTACCTTGGAATGTGAGCGTTTGACCCGACCCGCCTCGGGGGCGTGTAATGTGTGAAAGACTTGGTGTAGGGAGCGCTACCCCTTGTCTTTGCGGAACGAAACGGACGTCGTTGCGCCGGCCTTATTCCTCTCTCTATGACGAGCCCAGTCTGAGCGAGCTGTCTGTCTCGCGAGCGAGAGAACGGAGGGTGATCGGTCGGAGAAAGATGCGAAACGAAATTGGGACCATTTTGTAATGCGCGTAATGCGCGTGAATACAAAACTTCCGAATTACCCCCGCCTCGAATTCGAACTCGCGGAACTCGTCGCGACTGCCGGAACGCACCGTGACGAGCAGCGCTATCTAGGAGGCGGCAAGAATGGCTTCCAGTTCGCGGTCAGCGCTCTCTACGCTACACACTCTCGCTCGCTCACTCCCGAGCGGAGCAGCAGCCTCGTCGACGACGACGCCCGCAAGCTCGCTCGCTGCCTCGTCTCTGTCGTCCCGGCCATACGGAGGACGCCCGTCGACCGTGCAGCACGTTCACCAACAAGTCCGCCACGCGTCCTTTTCGGGATCGTTCTTGCGCAACTTGATCCCGCGTCGGAGGGCCAAAAAGGACGACGCTGCCGATGCCGAGACGGCGGCATCTCAGGTGGCCAAGCCGGAACAGCAGGAAGCGGCGCCCAAGGGATTGTTCGATACGGTGACCGAGGATGAGGACGTCTTGCAGACTCAGCAGCGGAGTGGGCTCGTCGCTCGACCTCCGAAACCGGCTACTTTCGTGCGTCGTCCCCTCCACCGCGCTTCGAGAAGAGTCCCGCGCGTGAATGCAGTGCGCGTAGGCTAATGAATGGAGAGCTGCTTTCGCGGCACGCACAGCACAAATCGTCGACGGCCAACTTCAAGACGTCGCGCCGCAAGCTGAACGACCTCGCGCGGTTGATTGCCGGTCGGACGGCCGACGAGGCCATCTTGCAGTTGCAGGCTTCGGAGAAGAAACAGGCGCCGAGGTTGCTCTCGATGGTGGCGCTCGCGAGGGACCATGCGATGGCGAAAGGGTTGAAGCGGGAGGAACTCGTCGTCGGTGCGTTTTCTTCTTCTTCCACAAGTTCGGACAGATGCTGGTCTACTTTTGTTCCTTCGGCACTGGGCTCAGGCCGGAAGAAGACGGGCCGCGCAAAGAATCGAGAAACTGACATGACCCTCGATCGTGCGCGCGCGCAGCCCAATCGTGGGTGACGAAAGGCCAGTACCTCCAACGGATCGACATCAAAGGCCGCGGTCGGTTCGGCGTCAAGCACCACCCCTCTGCCAAGTTGCACGTCTTGCTCGCCGAGGGCCCGACGGACGAGGAACGCCGGCGAGAGCGCAAGCGCGACCAGTGGCGGAGGAGTATTCGCGGCTTGACCGAGGGGGATGGGGTCGGAGTTGGGAAGGGTGCCAAGCCGATCATCAATGCTGGAGTGGGAGGTTGGAGGTGGTAGAGCGACGCGCGAGAGAGAGGCGAGAGTCCTCGGTGGCGGCTGTTGCCATGACCCCCGGCCCCCGATGTATTACCAATCGCACAATCGCAGTCTTTAAAACTCATTCGAGCGCCCACGCAAGGACGTCGGATGTGGGCGAGGACGAGACTGTACCACTCCGAGAAGTCGACCTCTGACGGGGCGAGCGTCTGATTCGTCTCTGATGGCGGCGCCGTCGCCAGCCGCGCAAGACCTGAATCGGCGTCGCGCACAAAGGCGAAACAGTTGCCGAGCTCGTCTTGGGCATGCAGTCGATTGACCACTCACAAGTCCGCCGAGGCGAAACCTCACGTGTGCGCTTTACCGACTGTTCTAGCGCCACTCGCTTGTTCTTTCCCTCCCTAGCGTTCTCCGTGGCAAGCTCTACATAGACATACCATCGGAGGACCTATACAGGAGCGGTGGTATACGGGGCAAAAAGAGCATTTGCAAGCTCGAGGCGCGCGCTAAGGCTCTCCGGAAGGACAAGTCGACCGTCTCGCACACCGTCTAAGCGTCGTTGCTGCTCTAACTTCTGCGACTCTCTTTCGGCGCCCTGCCCTGCCCTCTCGGTCGTCGTAGCATACCCACTCGGTCAAAGTGGCAAATGGCCGTGCAATCTTTAGTGCATTGCTCTGCTCTGCCCAGCCTGCGGCCCACGGTTTCCTCGTTTCTCTTTTTCCGTATCGTGTACCTACGCCTGCACTCCCATGATCGGGCTGTGTCACTCGCTTGTCTGAAGTTACGAGCAAGAGCTCGACAAACTTGCAGACTATATCTACAAGCTCGGGGAAGGGAAAGCAGCGACGCCACTCTGTGGGCGACGTTTAGCCCCCCTCTTCACCACAAACAGACCCCTCGGACGGCGGACCTAATTCATAGACTGTGTAGAGAGCATAGAGGAGTTGCACGTAAAGTGTAGTTTGCCTCGAGTATAGGGATTGCGAGGTTGAAGGGTGAGGTATTAATGACGTGTTAATGGCAGGGAAAAGGGAGAGGGGGCCGAGCTTTGCGCTGCCGCCCGCGCGCCGGGGCGAGCGAGACGAGCGCCTGCGACGAGCGCGAGCTTCTGAGTTTTTCGCCTCGTCTTGCTTGCTTGGCCACGCCTCTGACGACCATGTCTTCGTTAGTCTGAGCTCCTTTGACTCTCTATGCACCGACGGGGATCGACACACCGACCACGCGCCAGAGCGGGCGAGAGAGACGACGGCGACTCGTTGCTCGTCGAGCCCAGGGCACCAACCTCGAGGCCGGGCGAGAGGCTGCCACTGGGGGCATAGGCGGTGGATTCCAGTGGAGGGAAGGATCTAGGGGGACAATCTGGCAAGCACAGCCAGTCCCTGCACAAGCGCGAAAGAGCTGACGCGCCTCCTCGCTCTCGACACGCAAAATAGCTCGGCCCCCCTCGTCCCGGAGACGCTCCTCAAGGTGAGCGCGCTCGCCAGGGCTTCCCTTGTGTCGAAACTGGGATTAGAGGGAATGCGCCGAGACTTGAGACGGACGGCGTCGCTGACTTTTTTCGTGTGTCCCGCCGAGTGCAGAAGCGCAAGTCGACCGAGAAGTCGCGCGAGGAGAAGCGCGCGGCTGCCCTCGAGGCTCGCAAGGTATGCTTGCAGTCTATCTTTGACGGTACTGGGATCGCGAGCAGCTGGTCGGGAGGCCGCCTTCGCCCACCGCCTCGACCTCGACCTCGACTTCGACTCCGCCCGCGCCCCGACCCGACCCCCAAAACGACGAGTGTGCACCGAGGGACGGGATTTACGAAGATTAAGAAGCAATATACCCAAATTGCTGAGGCGTTCGGCTTTAGTCGGCTGGCGTCGATGCGGTCAATTTTTTGACATCCATCTTTCGGGGATGAGTTTATCTCATCCCTCGGTAGCACACTCGTCGTCGCGCCTCGCCAATAACGCCTTCGACCGCCGACTTCGGGCCTTGGACCCGACCAGCTGCGCGGACTTTGTGGAGGGGCCGACGAGGAGACGAGACGCTGACTCTTGTGTTTATTTTGTCTCGACCCCGGCAGGCCACCAAGGCCAAGCGCGCCGTCATCTTCAAGCGCGCCGAGCAGTACGTCAACGAGTACAACAAGAAGGAGCGCGAGGAGATCCGCCTCAAGCGCCAGGCCAAGGCGAACGGCGACTTTTACGTCCCGGCCCAGCCCAAGGTCTACTTCGTCATGCGCATCAAGGGGTGCGTCGTCATTGCGTACCTACATCCTTCTGAGTGTAGAATACTGACCCGCTGGCCCGCTACAGTATCAACAACATTGCCCCGAAGCCGCGCAAGATCTTGCAGCTCCTCCGTCTCCTCCAGATCAACAACGGTGTCTTTGTCAAGGTCACCAAGGCGACCTCGGAGATGCTCCTGCGTGTCGAGCCGTACATCACGTACGGTGAGGTCTCGCTGTCGACCGTTCGCCAGCTCGTCTACAAGCGCGGATACGGAAAGGTCAACAAGCAGCGCGTGCCGCTCTCGTCGAACGCCGTCATCGAGCAGGCGCTCGGCAAGTTCGGAATTCTGTCCATTGAGGACCTTATTCATGAAATCGTCTCGGCCGGCCCAAACTTCCGCGCCGCATCGAAGTTCGTCTCGAATTTTCTTTCCGGACTCGATTTTTGGCCTCCGGAGGTCGAAAAACCGCGAAAAAGTCCCCGAAACAGCTCTGCCGAGCTATGCTACACACTGTGGCATAGCTGGGGTAGCTGTGGGCGCGCGGACGGGGGAAACCCGCTGAAAATCGCCGCTGACTCGCGAAAATTCGATTTCGCAGCTTCCTCTGGCCCTTCAAGCTCAGCAACGCTCGCGGAGGCTACAAGCAGCGCAAGTTCCTCACATTCATCGAGGGTGGCGAGACGTACGTGCTATACCCTTCTAGAATCGATTTACGCGGCCTCGAACACGTGAACAGGACTCGAGAACTGACGAAACCCGCTCTTTCCGGCAACCTCGCTCCGTTTCCGCCTCGCCCGCCTTTCCGCCACCCGCAGCGGCAAGCGCGAGTTCTTCATGAACGACATTGTCAAGGCCTCGAACTAGACGACACCTCGGTGGTCGTCGGCGTCGGTCGGGTTTGGCTTGCAGAGGTTGATCGGCACGGAGTGAGCGAGGAGGCGATCTCTTCTCTCGCGTTGGCTGGATATGTACCCGAGGGGCGTGTCCGCAATGCAGGTCACCTGTTCAGATTCTACGCCGAGAGCTTTCTGCGCTATGCTCGATGATGACGCGGGGAGCGAGAGAAGTCGGCGACGGAACGAGTGGCGGCGCTTCCGCTCCCGCACCTTTTCCCCCACGCCTCCGAGGCGTCCTTTTCAGCATAGACAGCCACAGATGTGTGTCTGCAGCAGTCGCATCCCCGAATCAGCCCCTTCTAAACGCTGCGAACGTCATTCGACTGCGAGCGTCTCATCGCCGCGCATCGGCTGGCTGCCTTGCCATCTCACTTGCTCCTCGCGCTCCCTCTCTCGCGCTGCTTACATGCTGTGGTCGACGATGTTGCTCCTTAAGGTCTGAGGAAGCCTTTCCGGGCATTGGGCTCCAGCTGTGCTCGGCATCGGGGCAGCTGCAGTGCCCCCTCGCCGACCTGCCGCTGCTTCATCGCATCTCAGCTCGAGGCGAACACGAGGCACAAGCAGCCAGCGCACTCGGCTTGAAGAAGCAGTCTCGTGCTGATCAGGTGTGCTCGCTGCTCCGGAACCGCGTCCTCACGCTCAAAGGACGTCTCGCTGAACACCGCCGCCGACAGAATGGCTACTCAATCGACGGTACGGCTGCGCCGAAACGGCCTTGCTAGCTTCATCCTCCCACATCTTGAGCACTGAAGTCGTCGCAAACGGCAAGGACGACAATTGCCGACCCCGTAGGAGACGGCCAGCATTCTCTCGGAGACAATCAAATCTCGTGCGAGTCGGGTCGCGGCGCAGCGAAGCGCGCTCAAAGTGGTTCTCAACCTCCTACTCGACTTCTACACCGACCTCGCACTCACTCGCAGCGAGATGACGATCGCTCCTTGACGGGGCCTTTCCGTTCGCTGAACAATTCCCGACCCGAAGTTCCTCGCAATTTTCGACGGGAGCCTTGCGATCGATCTCTTCAGCAGCTTTCACTACACTCTTGACATCAAGAGTCAGGAGATGCTTGGCAAGCCCTACCGACTCAATCTGGATGCTTTTCCGATCGCAACAAGGCTGAAGTAGTCCTGCGCATCGGCGCCGCACCCCGCCTGCTCCGATGCGAACGTCGCTTGAAGCCAATGCACAAAGAGATGCACCAGCGACTTGCTGCATGGAAGGCTAGCAGTGAGTACCCGCTCCTTTCAGCGCGTGGCACACGCTCGAGCGAGCGAGAGACGTCGATTCCACAAACTCCTCGTCGAGCCCAGGGCGCCAACCCCGAGAATCGCAGGCGCGGGATTCTCCAGCTGGAACGGGGCGCATAGGCGGTGGATTCCAGTGGAAGGAGGCATGCGGAGGACAATCTGGCAAGCACAGCCAGTCCCTGCACGAGCGCGAAAGAGCTGACTCGCCTCCTCGCCCTCGACGCGCCAAAATAGCTCGGCCCCCCTCGTCCCGGAGACGCTCCTCAAGGTGAGCGCGCTCGCCAGGGCTTCCCTTGTGTCGAAACTGGGATTAGAGGGAATGCGCCGAGACTTGAGACGGACGGCGTCGCTGACTTTTTTCGTGTGTCCCGCCGAGTGCAGAAGCGCAAGTCGACCGAGAAGTCGCGCGAGGAGAAGCGCGCGGCTGCCCTCGAGGCTCGCAAGGTATGCTTGCAGTCTATCTTTGACGGTACTGGGATCGCGAGCAGCTGGTCGGGAGGCCGCCTTCGCCCACCGCCTCGACCTCGACCTCGACTTCGACTCCGCCCGCGCCCCGACCCGACCCCCAAAACGACGAGTGTGCACCGAGGGACGGGATTTACGAAGATTAAGAAGCAATATACCCAAATTGCTGAGGCGTTCGGCTTTAGTCGGCTGGCGTCGATGCGGTCAATTTTTTGACATCCATCTTTCGGGGATGAGTTTATCTCATCCCTCGGTAGCACACTCGTCGTCGCGCCTCGCCAATAACGCCTTCGACCGCCGACTTCGGGCCTTGGACCCGACCAGCTGCGCGGACTTTGTGGAGGGGCCGACGAGGAGACGAGACGCTGACTCTTGTGTTTATTTCGTCTCGACCCCGGCAGGCCACCAAGGCCAAGCGCGCCGTCATCTTCAAGCGCGCCGAGCAGTACGTCAACGAGTACAACAAGAAGGAGCGCGAGGAGATCCGCCTCAAGCGCCAGGCCAAGGCGAACGGCGACTTTTACGTCCCGGCCCAGCCCAAGGTCTACTTCGTCATGCGCATCAAGGGGTGCGTCGTCATTGCGTTCCTACATCCTTCTGAGTGTAGAATACTGACCCGCTCGCCCGCTACAGTATCAACAACATTGCCCCGAAGCCGCGCAAGATCTTGCAGCTCCTCCGTCTCCTCCAGATCAACAACGGTGTCTTTGTCAAGGTCACCAAGGCGACCTCGGAGATGCTCCTGCGTGTCGAGCCGTACATCACGTACGGTGAGGTCTCGCTGTCGACCGTTCGCCAGCTCGTCTACAAGCGCGGATACGGAAAGGTCAACAAGCAGCGCGTGCCGCTCTCGTCGAACGCCGTCATCGAGCAGGCGCTCGGCAAGTTCGGAATTCTGTCCATTGAGGACCTTATTCATGAAATCGTCTCGGCCGGCCCAAACTTCCGCGCCGCATCGAAGTTCGTCTCGAATTTTCTTTCCGGACTCGATTTTTGGCCTCCGGAGGTCGAAAAACCGCGAAAAAGTCCCCGAAACAGCTCTGCCGAGCTATGCTACACACTGTGGCATAGCTGGGGTAGCTGTGGGCGCGCGGACGGGGGAAACCCGCTGAAAATCGCCGCTGACTCGCGAAAATTCGATTTCGCAGCTTCCTCTGGCCCTTCAAGCTCAGCAACGCTCGCGGAGGCTACAAGCAGCGCAAGTTCCTCACATTCATCGAGGGTGGCGAGACGTACGTGCTATACCCTTCTAGAATCGATTTACGCGGCCTCGAACACGTGAACAGGACTCGAGAACTGACGAAACCCGCTCTTTCCGGCAACCTCGCTCCGTTTCCGCCTCGCCCGCCTTTCCGCCACCCGCAGCGGCAAGCGCGAGTTCTTCATGAACGACATTGTCAAGGCCTCGAACTAGACGACACCTCGGTGGTCGTCGGCGTCGGTCGGGTTTGGCTTGCAGAGGTTGATCGGCACGGAGTGAGCGAGGAGGCGATCTCTTCTCTCGCGTTGGCTGGATATGTACCCGAGGGGCGTGTCCGCAATGCAGGTCACCTGTTCAGATTCTACGCCGAGAGCTTTCTGCGCTATGCTCGATGATGACGCGGGGAGCGAGAGAAGTCGGCGACGGAACGAGTGGCGGCGCTTCCGCTCCCGCACCTTTTCCCCCACGCCTCCGAGGCGTCCTTTTCAGCATAGACAGCCACAGATGTGTGTCTGCAGCAGTCGCATCCCCGAATCAGCCCCTTCTAAACGCTGCGAACGTCATTCGACTGCGAGCGTCTCATCGCCGCGCATCGGCTGGCTGCCTTGCCATCTCACTTGCTCCTCGCGCTCCCTCTCTCGCGCTGCTTACATGCTGTGGTCGACGATGTTGCTCCTTAAGGTCTGAGGAAGCCTTTCCGGGCATTGGGCTCCAGCTGTGCTCGGCATCGGGGCAGCTGCAGTGGCCCCTCGCCGACCTGCCGCTGCTTCATCGCATCTCAGCTCGAGGCGTACACGAGGCACAAGCAGCCAGCGCACTCGGCTCAAAGAAGCAGTCTCGTGCTGATCAGGTGTGCTCGCTGCTCCGGAACCGCGTCTTCACGCTCAAAGGACGTCTCGCTGAACACCGCCGCCGACAGAACGGCTACTCAATCGGCGGTACGGCTGCGCCGAAACGGCCTTGCTAGCTCCATTATCCCACGATTTGGGTGGACGCTGTGTGTCCGTCCGCGAGTGGGTCATTCGTCGGGACGAACAATCCTCGACCACGGAGGAGAAGCCGGGCCTCCTCTCATACGATCTCGTTCGAGTCGCTGCGCCCTGAAGCGCACTCGAAGTCATTCTCGTCCTCGGTTTCGCCCCCTCCACCGAACTTATACTCTCGCGCGGCAAAGTCGACCTTCACGCTTCGAGCCGGCCGGTCCCCCGTCGATCTGAAAACCACGAAGTTCCTCGCAGTCCTCAACGCTTGCCGCCGGTGCCTTTAGCCGCCTTCGCTGCACCTTGACATGCAGAGTCAGAAGATACTCGGCAAGGCTTGCCGGCTCCGATCGACTTGCTGCTTGGTGCCCGTGGGCACAAAGGATGCGCTTCCTCAAACCCCAGTGTGCGCGCTGCCGCCACAGTATTCAAGTGGCTGCATCGGAGCTGTCCTGCGCGTAATCCTAAACGCTCGCCTGCTTGCCTGCTGTTCTCCGCTGTCTGGGCCCAATTCTTCCTCGCTCGCAGCGGCACTCGACTTCCTGAGGCTGCACTGGGTGATTATCGCAGTTACCGTCAGGCTTCACCGCCACGCCCCGCCGCCGCCCCCTCACCTTCATCTACAACACTGTCACGCTGGTAACCTGCTTCCTCGTTACCGAGACCCGTGCGGGGCTGGCATCCCTACACTCACCATTTCTGCCTCGGTCACTTTCCCATCCCTAGTCTCCTCTTCGCTTCAGTCTTTCGAACAAAACTGACATACTTTCAGTGACAGTCGGAAAAGGTATAGTCTTGTACCATGCGGGCTTCAAAGGGCGGCCGAAGCCTCGAGAGCCGGGGTGCCTCCGCCTGAAGTTGTTGACGTGCAGTGCTACGCCACCGGAACGGTTTGCCCTCGCTGGCCTCTTCTCCGCGTGCCGCGACGAGGCCCCTTACGGGTCATCCGTCCTTTGATGCGTCTCGGTGACTTGTATGATCTGCGGTCTCACTAACAAGCGAGCATCTACCGGTTCCCCTTCCTCGTCCTCCTCTTTTGTTCCTTGAAAACCCGGCGATGGGCACTCGCGACTCGCCGGACCATATAGTTCTTTTTTCGCGCTAGCTGTTGGATTCGGAACTCCAATCAAGCTCAGTCAGTCTCTACATTCAGGAGCAATATTGTGATTTTTCGGACACAAGTCACCCTCGCGAGTCGATGAGCGCATCGACACAAGTTCAGCTCTTTTTTGGCGTCTCGTCTCGCTTTGCTCGCCTTTGACAACCGAGTATACTGGCGACCGCTATGCTATCTACAAGTTCTCTACGAGCGTCACTGCGCGTTGCTTCTGCTGTGCACCCGAGACTACTGCAGTCGCGGCTCTTGACGGCTTCATCGCGTTCTCCCGAGGCGAAGACGTCGACAGACGGACAGGCAGTGACTCAGGCACCCAGAAACGTACCGGCGAATGAACGGTCCTCATCTGATCAGGTATGCCCCTTGTTTGGACCGTGTAGGCTCAAAGTCCACTCCTCGCTGAGCCCCACCCGCCGAACAGGACGCCTCGTCCGGAGACAGCCCATCTGCACCGAAACCGCCTCGCAAGCTCCGTTCTCCGACAGATCCGGCGTCAGATTATCAGCGCAAACTCGAAGAGCGGTTCGGTGGCGGAGAGTCGGCCGCGCTCGGAACGTTGGTGGATGGGAAACCGGAGGGACTGGCAGCGAATGGTGCGCTTTCGACGGCTTTACTAAGGCGTCGTTTGCGCTCCGTTTCCGTCCGTTCACGATCGCTCGCTTTCGGACTGATCGCACGTCTCCCTCGCCGCAGTCAAACGAAACATGTTCCGTCTCATCTGAGGCACCCCTCTCCGCTCAACGCCGTCTTGACCGTTTCGATCGTGGTCAGTTGCCGCGTCCAGTTCGCCTGACTGCACATGCAAGCGCTAACAACATTCATGTGTACAGATTCTGCTCCTCTTTCCCCTAGTACAGAACCGTATCTTCCCCTGTTGTGACTGCCGCGCCACCGCGGACTCTTGTCAACCCTCGCAAATCGCAATTTCTCGTCTCCTCTCTTTCGCCACGAGCTCTTTACTGAGAGACAGCTGCCTGTTTGTAAACAATGAGAGAGGACTCGCCTACCGAGAACGCCGGCGGCAAGCTTGTCTGCGACGAGCGGCAGCGCTGCCCGCCGCCCTGGCACCGCTCTACAGCGCTTCCAACCGACTTTGAGAGCACGCAGATGCGGAATGCGCAGGCAGTCTCAGCTTTCTTCCCTGCGAAGACTTTAAGGCCGCTTCGAGTACGTGTCGAGTTTTTCCGTCCCGGACCCGATTTTTGGCCTGCGGAGGTCGAAAAACCGCGAAAAAGTCCCCGAAACAGCTCTGCCGAGCTATGCTACACGCTATGCTACACACTGCAGCATGGCTGTAGTAGCTGTGGGTGTGCTGGGGGGAAGAATGCCCGCTAAGAACCGTCGCTGACTTGGAAACACTCGATCCCGCAGCTTCTTCTGGCCTTTCAAGCTCAGCAACGCTCGTGGGGGCTATAGGGAGCTTCCCAGGTATTTTCGGCTTTGCAGTCCTCTGTCTCTCTCTGTCTGACACCATCTGACGACCATGGGACAACCATGGGAGTGCAGATACAGGTACGACAAGGGAAAAGAAAAGAGACGAACACAGTCGCGGGTTCGAGTTGGGCAGAGCAATGCAGTAAAGATTGCACGACCAACTGCCACTTCGACCAGTGAGTATGCCACGACGACCGAGAGGGCAGGGCAGGGCGCCGAAAGAGCGTCGCAGAAATTAGAGCAGCAACGACGCTTAGACGGTGTGCGAGACGGTCGACTTGTCCTTGCCGAGAGCCTTAGCGCGGGCCTCGAGCTTGGAAATGCTCTTCTTGCCGCGCATTCCGCCGCCCCTGTATAGGTCCTCCGAATAGTAAGTCTACGGAGTTCTTGCCGCGAGTCCCGAAAAAAAAAAATCCAAAGGTTTCCCCAACTCACCAGTGACGGTTAGCCTCGGCGTATTTGTCGGTGTAGTTAGCCTTGATGGCCGAGACGAGCTTGGCGAGCTCGGCCTTGTCCTCGGCGCGGACTTCGCCAAAGGCGAGGACCGACGAGGTCTTGCGGCCGACGACGGCACCGAGGCGGGCCTTGCCCTTGACGATGGTGTAGGGGACGCCCATCTTGCGGCAGAGAGCCGGGAGGAAGACGACGAGCTCGATCGGGTCGACGTCGTCGGCGATCACGACGAGGTTCGCCTTCTTGGCCTCGACGAGCGAGATGACGTGGTTGAGACCCGACTTGATGAAGTACGGCTTCTTGGACTCGTCAAGCTCCTTCTTGCCGGCGGCGAGGTCGGCAGCGCGCTGCTCGAGGCGGGCCTTCTTCTCCTGCTTGGTCTCGCCCTTGTATTTCTGGGCGAGCCTGAAGAAGGCGGTCGCCGTGTTGCGGTCGAGGACGTTGCTGAACTGGGCGATCGCAGGCGGGGTCTTCAAGCGCTGGTGGAGGATGACCTTCTGGCGCTGGAGACGGACGTATTCCGGCCACTTGACAAAGCGGGTGAGGTCGGTCTGGTGGCGGACCGACTGGCCTGCAGGCGAGAGGCGCAAGGCGCAAGGTGGTCAGCTCCCCACTCTCCAGTTCCCGACACCTCGACTCGACGCACCGATGCCGAACGACTTGGGGCGAGCCTCGAAGAGCGGGTTCGAGGTCTTCTTGCCGGCCTTGGACGCGCCGGGAGCCTTGGCAACCTTCTTCTGGGGGGCCTGCAGGAGAGAGAGGGCGAGGTCAGCGGATCGCCCGACAACGGCGACGGTGAGGGATGGCTCACCTGTAGATTGCGATAGAGCAAGCCAAGGAATAGGGTAGAGAGAGGGAGGGGAAGCAGGTCATTAAGATTCGCTGTTTCCAACGAAGAGCTCTAAGCGAGGTCCTCCCCCTCGCGGGGGAGGAAACCTCCTGCTTTCTCGACTACGCCGCGTCTACCGTAGAGTAGGGGCGCGTGTAGTCGAGAGTAGCGGATGTACCCCATCACTCTCCTTCCACCACGCTACACACACGCGCGCGCGTCCAAGAGCAGCGGAAGGTCCGCGGCGGAGTCGCGCCGATCGAGCTCGTCGACGCGCGAACTCCTCGCTCATGGATTGTGCGCGTGCATGTAGCGTGTAGAAGGAGGATCCGGGCGCAGTGCACATACGCAGGATCGGACTGTGATGCCACTGGGGCGTACTCAAGCCCAGCTCAACGAGGAGCAGGGCGAGCAGAGGCCGCGAAGGAGTAGAGAAGGGAGGCGAGAGGCCGGTTCACGAGGCGGCGAGACTAACCATCTGTTGGACACAAGGCGAGTCAGTACACACAGTCCCTGTCAATAGCCTTCCTCCTTGCCGTACTGTGTCTGATCGGGACCGGTCGAGTGGTGCGAGCGAGGCTGAGGAGCGAAACCCGAAAACGCCGGCCGAATCGAAGCTTGGAGCGCAGGCGCGAGGAACCGCCTCAGGGGAGGCTTCTTTCACTTGATTGCGATTTGCGATTCTTACAGCTAGCCCGTAAGGTCTACAACAGTTGCACACGTACACACAAGACAGAGAGAGAGGACAGATCGCGGGTATAGGAGGCGGAAGGAGGGGATGAGCCGCAGCGCCTTCTCCTCCATGAGAGTTCGCCCGCGTCCTTTTGGGGTGCAGAGTGGCTAATACAGGCACAGATGTTTAGCGTCACGGTCGAGTACTTTACAGCACACCTTGGCTGAAGCTTTGGAAGAGGCTGAAGAGAAGGCCAGGGTCAGCGGACGGCGACCCAGAGGGCAGGCAGAGATCGGAAAAAAGCCTCCGAGGGAACTCACTCGTAAAGTTTCGTGAAGGAGCTCTGCGCCGAGTTCAAGATGAGCTTGTCGGCATACTCGTCGAGTTGCGCCTGCGGCAACGAGAGCATGAACCGCTCGCGGAGTTGCTGCGACGTCAAGTCGCCGTTCGCAAAGCACGGCAGTTTCGAGTCTGCGCGCGGACGCGTGGATGGGTCTGAGCACTTGTCTCGGAAACCTCAAGCGCCCCACTCTTGCGCGCAGAGTCGCGCCAAGGGGAAAGGCCCCCTGTCCGGCCGCCACGACTCACCTTTCTGCATGAGCTCGACGAGGGTGATGATCCGCTCGGCGTGTTTCCTTGCGTCGCGGAAGCACTGCTTGAACAGCGCGCGGAACTCGGCAAACTTGGGCGAGTCGAACCCGCCGAGGATGTCGATATAGTCCTGCGGGAGCTTGAACGGCGCCATCTCGAACCCGATCGAGCCGGGCGAGTTGCTCAACATGAAGCCAAAGTCGATGTCTGCCTCGCGAGGTTGTCAGCATGGCGGGGAAACGGTCAACCCTGAGAAAGAGACGAGCTCACGGATGAGGTGACCCTCGCGGTCGACGAGGATGTTGCCGTTGTGTCGGTCTTTGAGCTGCAGGAGGTAGCAGATGACCGAGTACGCCGCCAAACTCTCGACAAAGGCGTCCTGCGCTTTCCGGTACCTCGCCGAGTTGATCGGGCCGTACGTCTATTAGACCAGGTAGAGTCAGTATCGGACGCAACGACTGGGCGGGCGGGTTTCGGTACGCACCTCGACAAAGTAGTCGTAAAGAGTGTACGAGTCAAACACCTGCGTGCCGTCCTCGGCGCGTCGAGCGTACGCGTTCTTCTTGAGCGAATGGACCGACACCGAGTCGTTGATGGTCTCGATCAGGCCGCTGTTCTCGGACGTGACCATGATGCGGAAGTAGTAGACCCAGCCTGGGCAGTTTTCCTCCTTCCAGATCCGACCAAACTCGCTGATCAGTTGCACGGCGAGCTGTTCCTGTCGCAGATCGGCCCCGGTCTTGACGATGCAGGAGAGGAGCGCCCAGTTCGGAAGGTGGCCGAACGGCGATGCGGCGCGGATACGAGCCGTCTTGGCAGTGTAGGACTCGGCAAAGACGGCGCCTGGAACAACAACAGGACAGCTGATCAGTACACCTGCTTGTAGGAGTGTGAAGTGCACCGCCCTCGCACCCACCTGAAGGGTCGTCCTTGCTAACCGCGCGCATCACGACCGTATTGTCCTCCTTGCCGGCAACTCCGGTCGAAGCGTTGTAGCTGCGGTTCTGCACGTCGGAACGCATTCGCTCCATGCGCTCCTCTTCGAGCGCCATCATCTCGCTCATGATGCGTTCCCGGATCGCGGCCGCGTCGTGCGGGGCCAAGACCCGTGGTCGTTGCGTCGGCAAGGTGGCGGTCGCTGAGGGCGAGTGACCGTTTGCGGAGGTCGCGACGGCTGCGGAGCCCGAAGGAGCGGTCCCGCTCGGCGAGGCCGCTTCTGCCGCATGTTGAGACAGCGCGGCGACCTGCGCATTCAGCGGCGGCTGACCGGCGATGGCGCTCGTCCCTTCCGCCGCCGAAGCGGTGTCCAGGCTCGCGAGCTTGCCGGCCCCACCTTGCCCGGCAATAGCAGCCGGCGTCTCCCTCTTGGTCAACCGCGCCTTGACAGCGCCGAGGCCCGCACCAAGACCGTACCCGACGAGACCGCCGACGCCGGCGACGGTCGCGACCGGCAAGGTGACGAGCGTGCCCGCTGCCGCCGTCCCAGCACCCACAACTCCACGAGAAGCCGTCTGAGACGCGTCAAGCTGCGCGAGCATGATGGCGGCCATGCGCATCCGTTCGGCGTAGTCGTCCAGCGACATGGGTGCACGCGAGGCGATTGAACGTCCTCCAGGACGGGCCATGCCGCCCGAGGTTTTCCCCGTGGGTCGTGGCGGCGAAGCAGGCGTTCCCGTCGCAGGCATCACGCCGTTGGCGTTGCCGACGCTTTGTCGGATGCTCTGCGTCGTCGACGAAGCGGATCCGGCCGAAGCAGCCGAGCTTCTTCGTCTTGACCTGGCCATCTCATCCTTGCGCTTCCAGGCAGCTTCGTCCGCCTCCCGGTTGTGGATCTCGATCTCGTCGACGTCTGCCTGATCCGCGAACGCCGCATCGTCCCGCAAAGAGACGTCACCGTAGAGTTGTTCGACGAGGTCCATCTCGCCCGACGGTTCTGGCGGCTCAGTCTCGCCGTTCCCCGTCGAGTCCGTCGTCAGATCGGTTCCGAGAGCATACTCGGCCCGTTCGATAAAGGGCGTTCCAGGCTGCGGCGAGGTCGCGCGCCCCGAAGGCGAGGACGAAATGTCGCCGCCTTGTCGGCGGTCATTCTTGGCCGGCGTGACGGGCATGGTCTTCCCGTACGCGTCGAGTCCGCTGTCGACACTCACACGCCCAGCTTGCGCGGCGCCAAGGTAAGGCGTGTGAGGATCACTGCTCGGCGGTGTCCCCGTTACGGCGGGGGCCGCCAACCCTTCCCGTTCTCGAAGCGCTCGTCGCAGGTCCTCCCAGTTGCTCCGGCGATCAGGGTCAAAGTCGAGGTCCTCCTCGAGCACCTCGACGTAGATGACGAACGGTGCCCGGTCTGCAGAGTTCAGGACGACGGATTCCGAAGGCGAGATGCGGATCACGCGGGCTTGTTTCCGTCTCGGCTTGCGAGGATGCGGTCTCTCGAAGGGGGATGTTGGGGCCGAGAAGACTGGTGCGGAATTTGAGGGTGTCGCAGAAGAAGAAGTTGATGCGACGGAAGGGATGGGTGAGCGAGTCGACATGCCGAGAGAGCAGCCGCGGGGCAACCCGTGGTTCAAAACGGTGAGCTCAGCTCGTAAAGACGAAAGTCGAGCCGGTTTCGGGACGAGGACGAGGCGGGTCGAGATGTCTTGCAAGCTGCGTAAGAGGTCGAGCTGCGAACGGCAAGCTTGCAAGAGGAGCAGGCGCGAGAGGAACGGTTTCGGTAGGCCGAATCCGGGCAGGGTGGTTCCGGACAGGTGGTGGGCGCTTGTGGCGGGAGAGCCGAGCAAATTGCCGGCAGAGTGAGACATCGGGAGGGAAGGGACCGAGAGCGACGGAGCCGTTCCGGGTCTGAGACGGCTGGCCGCTGACGCTCGTCGCTGGAGGGCCGGTGGTCCCTCATCTACCAACAACTTGCTGCTCGACGGAGTCGTCGTGCCTCCGGTGCTCGCCTTGCCCAGCTTGCTCGGCCTCGACAGTAACGGCGACGGCAAGAACGACATGGAGCGACTCTCGTGCGCGGACGAGAGAGGGATCCGAGGCGAGGCGATGATCCGGTCACCGGGGAGGTAGTTCGGTTGTGTCTGAGTCCGCTTCGCGGGCGTCTTGGCTGTTTTCGCATCTTTGCCGCCTGTGGACCGGAAGCTTGTCGCGCTGCTCGATGTGGACCGCAATGACGGCATTTTTGGTCGAGACTTGGCGGAACCCTGTTCGAGCGGTTTGTCCCACACCTCGTCCTCTTCGTCGCTCCCGCTGTTGGCATCGTCCGCCCTGCTTCCTTCCGCATCGCCGAGTCCAATATCACCCGCGTCGACGCTCTTGGTCAGGAGCTCCGGTCTTCGGCCTTGTTCGACAATCATCCCTCCCGTCGCGTTCACCAAGCCGGGCATGCCGATTGCTGCGAGGAGGACGCCGATGCCGACGAAAGACGCCAGAGGGGCGTTGATCTTGAGTTTCGAGTCGGCTGCGAGTGGATCCGCCGCGGTGGTGTCGTCCCCCGGCACGGGCGTCGGCGGGTCGGTGAAGATGATTTCCTGGACGCGGTTCAGGAGGCGTCGACATGCGCCGAATTGTTCCGAGCTTGGCGATTGTGCGAGTTCTGACAGCGATGCTTGCAGATACCAGAGTGTCTGCGCAGAGGGAACGGGTCAGTTCCGGGGCAGACTTCGCTTTATTGTGAAAAAGAGAGCGAGGCTGACAATGACTGCGATGTGCGAGTCCTCCTGACACCGCTCGAGGATAAAGTTCTCGAGCGCGTTGGACGGAGTCGTTCTCGTGATGACGAGGTAGCTGCAGGCAGCAAGGCTTTTTCAGCAGTCTTCTCTCGGTGTACAGGAGATCGGGTGCGGAGGAAGGGACTTTACCAGAGTTGAGGCCAGTAGAACTCGACATCCTCGTACTCAAAGGAGCGGAGGCGGTTGACGAGGTAGTGCGATATGCCGATCGAAGTCGAATAGGTCTTCAAGCTGCACGTACGGCGTAGCGAGAGAGCAGCCGAGGGACGAGTTCGTGGGGGTCGAGGTCAGCGTGCGGTTCTCTCTGGCTCTGCGGATTGCTCCGAGCATATGCATGCCCTCCTATCCACCGTTGAGAGCTCCTGGACGCGTCTCGTCGCTTCAAACGCGCTGTGTCGAGCAGCAGGCGAGCCGGACACGACGCGTTCCCACTGAGCCGAAGAAGAGTTGTCGCGACCGCCTTCTTCTCCCTCCGGTGACTGCGTGCGCCTGCAGGTAGGCCAGAAATAATAGTACCGAGCTGCTGGAGGAGACTGTACGCACTATCCGATGGCGAGGTGGACGTCAAAGAAGGTGGATTCAAACAGGCGGAGGAGCAGTCCGCTCCCGCTGCCACCGCTCCGCTCGAGCGCCATCGTGGCTGGTCCAAATCGATCCGCAGAGTTCGAGAGAGCCGTCAGAGTCGGTCAGGCGCGCCTCCGTAGGTGAGCGGTCGAGGCATGTCCGGTCAATGTTCGCTCCGTCCGCCTCGGGTCGGCTTGTCCTCCTTCCCTCGACACAGACGCGTGCATTTTGCAGTCTGACCCGTGTCGTACCTTCTTGGAGATTCCTTCAGGGCTGCCTCGGTCCTCAGCAAGCGGTCCGGCGCCTCAAAGCTACTGCATCGCTGCCGGCGCTCATCCGAATTCCGAATTCACTCAAGTCGCCTCCCTTGCTCACTCCTCGCATAGAGCAAAGGCGGGAATAGATCCATATCAACGTCGGTTGGTCTACTCTCACCCTGGATACCGTATCCTTCCGGGCTGACATCCTTCCCTCGCAGGGTCCCCCTCGCCCGTTCTTCCTTTGTTCGTTTCCCAGAGACGGCGGAATGGCAACGATCACACGGCGCACGATTGCTCGGCCGCGTATTCCAGTCTTCCCGGTAATAGCGCTGCGCTCGGTTCCGCAGCGGCGAAACTTCCGGTCGCTTGGGCCGTTGCCGTCCGTCTGGCGATGGATCCCCCGACCGTGGCGACGGGCGCGCCCCTCCATCCTGTCACTCGCTCGGCTCGAACACTTTGACGCGGACATGTCGGACGCCGATTTCTACGCTCTTCCTGCGATGGAGCAGGTCCGCTATGCGATGAACCGTCCCGTCCCGACCGTCGCGCCCGAACTTGCCGACCAGCGCCTTCTCAAGGTCTTGACCGAACCGCCTTTGGCCCGACTTCTCCCGGAGCAAGTTGAAAAAGACTTTCGTATCGCGTACCACCCCGAGAGACTCGAATGGCTGGGCGACCGCGTCTGTTACGGGATGGCAGGCGAGGTGCTGTTTGCGTTGGCTCCGCTCGAGGAAAAGTCGCAGAGCAAGCCCGGATTGCGCAGTCTCGGCTTCGAGTACGTATCACTCGCGTATTAGATCAGATGTGCACCGGTACCACGACTCATGTCCGCTTGGCACGACAGGGTCGACCGCCTCGTCACGAACGAGATGCACGGCAAACTCTCGCGCGAGTTCAAGCTCTCCGAACGCATCGCCTGCTTTTCTGGGTACAAAGGCCCCGCCGATGCCTGGGAGGCCTACCTCGCCGCCTTGCTGATCTCGAATGGCCGCCGCGCCCTCCTCGAGTTCTACGCGCCTTTGCTCCGTCGCGGATACCTCATGATTCAGTTCCTCGACCGATTTGACCGTTTGCCACCCGTGGTCACGACCAGCACTCGCAGCCTACAATCGTCGTTGTCGTCTTTGTCGTCACCTGCTGCAAAAGTGGCTCCTCCTGCGTTCACCAAATCGCATTCGAAGCGCGACGATGCCTCGCCAGCGGGCGGCGCAGCGGCAGCGGTGGCGGCGGCAGTGGCAAAAGCGGCGCCGCCGCCAACAAAGGCTTCGAGCAAACCCAGCGTCAAGACTCCTCCGCGACCATCACCGCCCTCACTCCTTGAGCAGATCCAAGCGGCGCAAGACTTTGTCCCGACGCCGAAAAAGCTCAGCAAACTGAAACCCACCAAGGGTAAGGGAATGATCGACTGCGTTCGCTTTCTGGTGCATTTACTGACTGATGCGAGTGACTTTCACACAGTTTCGTTGACGGTGCCAGAGTCGTCCGATATCTTGATCGACTATCTCCGCTTCCTCGACAGCAAGAACGTCGGGTTCGCGTTCGTCTGGCGGCCGGGCAGCCTCGCCCTCTCGGTCGCCGGTTTCCGCCCTTTCGTGGCCCCGTGTTCCCGCCGACCAACGCGTCAAGCCGAAGCGACGCAACTGATTGTCAACAAGCTGAAGAGTGCGGCTTTGATCCGAGTTACGTGAGTCACGGCCGTACAATTCACCCCCATCGAGCACATCGAAGCGCTTACTGCCGAGGCGGAGTACAGCAAACCTACCGCGGCATCTGCTACTGGTGCTGCTCTGACGGCAGTGAAAGCCAGCAGCAAATCCGGCGAGCCGACCGGTGGCTCCTCGAAAGTCAAGACTGCGTTGGCGGCCGGCTCCTCACCTGCACCAGCCTTGACCGATCTGGACGTGGCTCGGCGCAAGGGATTCGGTGCGCACAAAGCCCTTCCCAGCGCGAGTGATCCTGATTTCTGACCAAATTGTGATGGCTGTCCAGTACCGCTACGCTTCGACAGCGCCAAGGACGCTCGCCTGCGCTTCGAGGACGTCTTGAAGGAGAAGAAGATCAACTACACCGTCCGGGCGGGGAGAGGCTTTGAAGTCTTGCGTGTTCCGAGCTTCTCCATTCTCGTCCGAGTGACTCCGAAAGGGCGCAAGGGGAAAGTGTCGGAGAATGTCCGGCTCGAGACGCTCACGCGGGCGTGCATCAGTCTTGGATTCTTTGCGATCTCACCGTGCGCAAGGTTCTGTCCAAATCACTCGTACACATTTCTAACGAAGCGCTATCACAGATCGAAGGCGCCGGCGAATGCGGCGACTCTTGCGTCCGTTGGCAGCGAGGCTTCTTCAGCGAAGGCGGCAGAGACTAAAGACCTCGGTCCGACTACCGCTGCTACCATCGCCGCTCAATGCATCGGACACTCTGACGACCACGGACCGAACGAGTTGTGCGCTTGGTTCGACATAGAGCCTATCGGATCAACCCACGACGGACCGATCGCACCGCCGGCGAACGAGCTGGTCGCTCCCGTCAAAAGTTCCGAAGCTCAATCTATCGCCGGATCTGTCGCATCTGATGAAGACCTGCCGTCCACTCCCTCTGCCGTCGAGTCGTCCACTCCCTCCGCCGCCGAGTCGACCGCTTTCACCGCCGACAAGGACGCCACCTTCCCAGCGTCGTCCGAGGAGCCTGTCGAGCCCTTTTCCGACCCCGTCAATCGCGACCCTGAAACGGTCCGGAGAGACCAGTCAGCTGCAGCTGAGCCTGTCCTCGATCTTTTACTGGGAGATTGCTCCTCGCTCGACCAGATCGTCGAGGCTGACGCCAGCCGGTCCTCCTCGAGCGTTGCATCGACTCCTGACGGCTCCGCACCGGCGGACGCCGAGGAAGACGGAGCTTTGGAGCAACACCGAGATGTGAGTTTCAGCATTCTCATTGTCCGGAATGCGCATATTGATGTGCAGGAGGAGTTGACCACGCCGGCAAGACCAGCTTTGACCGCCAAAGACGAAAAGGCGGAAGCGGCTACGCCCCCCGAGTACGAGGACCACTTTTCCACGAGTGAGGAGGCGTTGGCGTCGCCCAACCCGAGGGGTCCGGCCGCCTGAGGCAGAGAATCAAGCGTTGCTTCGAAATGACCTGCCTCTCGATTTCGCTTCGGCGGGACCGGTCCAGTCGGATCAGTCCAAGGTTGTCGTCGCCGTACTTTGGATCGCCGCAGATACACTACAGTACACCTCCGCCCACGCCGAATCTCCTTGTGTGCGGTATGCCCGACCTGGTGGAAACGGACTTCGATCTCTCTCGCAGCTTTCAATCAATTCCTGCATTTTTCGAGCTTGTTGCATATTCTGTCCGGCTCTGTACTCACCGTCTTGGCGCAGAGAGAGGAGGAAGATATTGTAATGATTAAAAGCTCGCTGGAGATATATGTATATGGTCGTCTTGCCCGGATTCTCGTGGCTGCCGCCGTACTTGGCTTTCGTCATTATCACGCTGCACTCGCCTTTCAGGCCGGACACTCGAGCAGGCACCAACTAAACGACACATTGGTCCTGTGAGCTCATTCGCTGCTTGCGACTCTGCCCCTCTGGCTCGCGCCAGACTAGCCGACGTCGGCGAAAGCGGGGGAGATACCGCCAACTGCAACGTACCCCCGCTCGGAGGAGCAGGCAAGCGATCTAGCACAGTATCCAGGTCATTCCGGTGCTACTCGGCGCATCCGCCTCACTATCGCAGCGGAGGCGGGCCAGCATCGTCACTTCCGATCCGGAACGAATCGCAGCGTCGCTATTCAGCGACTACCGCTCTGCAAGCTACGAGATCCCACAGAGTATACACAACTGACCTTTGTATTTGCTGTGCAGGCTCGCAATCTCGCCGCCGAACCGAGCGTCTGTTTGCGAGATGGTGCCGACTTCCCCGCCGTCGACGTCGACTCAGAACGCATCGCGACCTCCTGCGCGCAACAGCTCGTCTTCGGCGTTGTCGACGCAGACTCTCAAGTCCCAGTCGTCGACCTCGACCGGGAAGCCGCGGAGGAACAAATCGTCCGCATCGCTCGCGGGCCAACACCACGCCGCCCACGGCCATGGCGCAGGTCATCATACGGTCTCGTTTCAGCATCATCGAAAAGCCAGTCACGGACCGCACGGTCTCAAACGGGTCGGTAGCGCAAGTGGCTCGTCGCGCAAACCGACGTTCGGGCTCGGCATGACCACGATGGGCGATTCCGAAGCTGTCGAAAGTGGACAACATGAAGCGACGGCGCCTGTGCAACCGAGACGGCCAAGCATGTCGAAGCGAAGAACGAGTTCGAGCAGCACCGTGACGGCCGTCTCGCGGCCTTCACATGAACGAAGAACCTCGGGCGCCGGCGGCCGCCGCTCTCGATCAAATTCTACGGCCGCTCTATCGACGGAGGCGGAACCAGCGCGCGAGACCGGCGACCGCGCCGATCAGGCCAAGACTGGTCAGACAGCAGGCAGTGTCAGCTCTTCGAGCGGAGATTGGGAGAGCGCTACCGATTCGCCGATCCGCTTTGCGCAAAAGCTTCCCGACACGTCCGAGGAAAACCCGCCGCCGGAGGACCAGTCGGCTCTCACCAAAGCGCTCGACGCAAACGAAGATCCTGCAGACGCTCAACCTTACAAGCAGCAGCAGCAGCAACAGGGTCCCGCTCGAGGACCCGGCCGAAAGGCCAAGTTTCAACTCGGAGCTTCGGATCCCTTCGAGGATGAGGACGAGGATGAGGAGGATGGTGACGCGCCTCAGCGAGACGAGAAGGTGGCACATCAAGCTGGGACGGAACCCGCTATCCCTCCCGAAACTCAAGCGGGACAGGTCGATGCACAAGGTCTCGACGACGACATCGTTCCGGAAGCCGAGGAAGGGTCGATTCCAGCAGCCGCAATGCCGCCCGCTGCGACCGCTGCTGTACCTTCCCTGCCGGCGACGATTCGTGCTGTCGCGCCCCCAACTCCAGAGGGCGGACAGGCGGAGCTCGACCCGAACGACGAGCAGGAAGCGGCCGGAGTCGCCGCGCCGCCTCCGACTTCGGCGCCTCAGCATTTGTCACCGCCGGAGATTCCGCCCGACGATCAAGTTGACCGCAGCAAGAGCGGTGCTTCCCTGCTCGCGGCAGCGCAGCCCGAGCTGGCGTTCCCAAACAAGCCGCCCTCGAATCCGCCTTCTCAAGGTCCGACTCGGGCGACATCGCCGTATCCCGAACCAGCGACCCCGCCTGCAGGGCCCACCAAGCCGCTCTCGCCGAATCCGACATCCGTTCAGCGCGATCGCGAAGAGCGGGAAGGCGAACAGTCGCCGTCGAAGAAGCGGGAACCGGAGCAGAAGCAGCAGCGTGGGGACAAGCCCTCGTCTTCCCCGTCCAAGGCGTCGATGCTGCCGCGACTGAAGCCTGTGCGGAAAGCGTCTGACGCCTCGATCATCTCGACCATGTCGCGGCGCTCGTACTTTGATCGGCCCGCGCCACAATTCCGTCGCTCCGCCAGCGGTGTCGCGCCGCCGAGCGTCGACCGAGACGTGACTGCTCGCGGCGACTTTTCCGCTGCTATCAATGAAGAGTCGCACACCTCGGACGGAGGACGAGGACACGCCCGGGGCGATAGCATGAACAGCATGCGGTCTCTTCGGCAAGCCACGGAGCCGGCAACGGCTCCGCAGGCTCGGCGGGCCGACTCGCTGGCTCCCGGCGACGCACAGCGACCACGCTCGTCGGAGAATGCGGGAGGCGCGCTGGCAGCCCTTGGCAGCATCGCCGCCGCGGCAGGTCGGCCGTCTCCCAGTCCTGTCGAACCGGCATTGTCGCACGCGAAACGGTCCGCCAGTGGCTACTTTAACGCTCTCCGAGGCTTTACGAGCATTCCAGCTCCGAGCTCGACGCCGCCGCTCTCGCCGTTGACGAGTCAGGCTCCGCGGTATCCGATCCCCGGTCCGTCTTCGTCGTCGTACACGCGCAGCAGCTCGACTCGACCTCGCCCCTCCCCTTCACCGCGCCAACCTCCGCTCGTCGTCAAGTTTGTCGAACCGCCACAGCCTTCTGGCGCTGCTCCTCCCGAGCGACCCGCATCCGTGCAACGTGCGAGTTCGCCGGCCGCCTTGCGGGGAAACCTTTCCGCTCAGCATCGCAACGCCTCGTCTGCCTCGCTCGGGCCGATGTCTCGCACGCAGCAGAAAGCGCTGCTGGCTCGCGATGCGCCGCAGTACGCCGGCGGCGAAGCGGCGGGAGGAGCGCTCGTTCCGCCTGCAACGCCCGGTGGCCTCACCCCGGCGCAGCAGCAGTTCCTTGCGCTCCAACAGCAGCGAGCGGCGGCGACGGCGGCGGCGGCGGCTTCTGGTCCTGCGACGGGCGCCGGCGGTACAGGCAACAGCTCCTCCGGTTCCGGTCCCCCTTCGTCGGCGGCGTCACCTGCGCCGGGCGCTCAAGCGGTCAACCAAGGCATGCAGAAATGGGCGTTTGGCCTCGTTCGTGAAGCCGAGCGTATCGAGCGTCAGTACCGCGCCGTAGAAAAGTGGCGAGACCCGCTCGGCGAAAGTCTCGAGCGCGTCCTGATCGTCCGGCAGCGCGCGCGCCGGCGGAGGGAGGACGACCGCGAAAAGGTCAAGCAGGCGATCGCGGCGGCGGCGGCGGCCAAACAGCAGCAGCAGCTCCAGCCTGGTGGATCGTCTAAGAGCAGGACGAGCACTCCGGAAGCGGGGATGAGTCGACGGTCGAGTGCTGGTGGAACGAGCGAGGGCGATAGCAGGCCGGCTTCGATGCGCGGCAAGCAGCGAGGTGAGTCCATTCTCGAGCCCCTACTCGCGAGGGGGTGTTGATCGAGTTTTGTGCCTACAGGAGTGGTGGCGTGAGGGGGTTTGAGGGACACTTTCCCGCGGATCGACTCGAGACTTGACTAGACGATGTTGTATTGTGCCATGCCCTTTTTTCCTGCCACCTCGCTCTCTGCTTCAAGACTTTGCCTACAAGCTCCCATAGTTGCTCTATTCTTTGTTGCCGACGACTCAGTCCTTTTCGCTGGGAGCGTGATAGTCGGCGGGCGTCGGCGCGAGGAGGCGTCTGCTTCTCTCCTCCCCATACAGATTCCGTCAAGTCCAGCCCTGCCAGGTACGGAAGCCAGTCAAGCTGCTCGTCCCTCTCGTGCTACTCTATGCGCTGAACACGACTCGCCGCGGCAGACGAACGCCGGACCAGTTCATCACCCCCACACGGTGCTACTTCGCCGCTACACGACCTGATCAAGCCAGCCAACGCGGGCATAGCAATCCTACATCGCTCGGAAAATGGTCCTCGGAAGGCTCGTTCATTACACCTTGGACGTCGTCCTCGTCTCGACCGTCCTCGCCGGCGTCAAGCGGCATACGGGATTCCAGTGAGTCTCTACACTGCCCGCGCGGGAGTCCTTTGCGGCGATGCGGGGGGCACCTCTTCTGGCGTCGCGGAAGAAGATCGGGGCTGGTCCGGTATCGGGAGCAAAAGTCCCTCTTGACCTGTGAAGGATCGCCCCGAAGGTGTCGTGTGGCCGAGTCTGACGTGTATTCGGCGCGGAGACCCTCGCCCTTTGTCGCTAGCTACGCAACAGCACCAAGTCCTGAAGCAGAAGCAACAAAGGGGGGATGTCCGCTGACCCTTCCTCCCGCAGGGTAAACACGACCGCGATGCCAGAGGGTCCCGTCCGGAACACGGCCGACTCTCTCCTCTTTGCCGGCGACCGCGTGTTTGACATCGTCGCAGCGACGAGCTTTTCGAGCTCGTGGTTCGAGAAGGAACCGAGGAAGCCCACGCCGCCGCAGTAGTCCGTTCATTCACACCTATGTAAAACCAAGCATGCGCATCTCAACTGAGTTGGGTTCTGCGGGGGCTCGTTTTGGGATTGTGTACATGCTCCAGCATGCGCTTGCTACTTTGGCCCGTGGAAACTCTTCACACTCACTGCCTGTTCGCAGGATCCCGCTTAGGCCGCTTTCGGCCAATCAAGCGCGGCAGATTGACGGAAGTGTGGAATCGGCCTGCTTTCAGGTATGCTACTGTACAGATGCTACCGTACCATGTGACCTGCCTTCTTGCCACTCATTTAGCGCCGGGGAAAGGCCGTGCGGGGCCAGGCGTTTTTGAATTTGCCTCCGTCTCAAGCTTGTTCCGCATCAGACATTCCGGGTTCTTTCATCTCAACAGCTGATCCGGGCAGCGACCTCTTGAGGCAGTAATCGGCGCTTTGCGACCGGCGCGGTGGACTTTATGATCTGCCACCAGAAGTAGCGTGAGCCACAAGGCAGGTGGCGCCCGCGGGAAGGCGCAGCTGCGGGCACTTGCGCTTCACGGATCACGCCAAAAGATCTTGCTTTGAAGGTCTTGCAATGTAGAGCTTGCAGGAAAATGTGTGGCTTCTGTTGGAAAAGAGGCCTAGGGCGACCGCCCGTGTGATTCTGGAACGGGAAAAGCGAAATCAGGGAGGAAATTGCGCCGCTTTTCGCTGCATCGCCATAGCAATGTCATTTCACAAGGTGGCGGTGCAAGCGACCCTTCTTAGCTCAGTTGGAAGAGCGTCAGACTGTAAGCGGTTGAGGATTCATCATTCTTAGGAATCTGAAGGTCTCTGGTTCGATCCCGGAAGAAGGGATGTTTTTTGCTGCTTATACGTACACCTCGTACACTGGAGGTCGGAAACGGACCCAAGGGAGCGGATTCCGGGTGTTTTTCCCGGCCGGGTATATCAACCGTGTACAGGCTTCTTCCGGCCTCTGCGGCGGTCCCTTGCTGCAGTGTCACACTGCATTTAACCTCGCCTTTGTGGTGTAACAGGAGAGCAGCAGCTGGAGGAGTAGCAGGATGCGCAGGAGGCCCAAATGACATCCTCCTTTTGAAAGCGACTTGCGACATCCTCCTCATCAATGCCTTGGGACACCTTTGAAGCAGTCAAAAGAGACTTGCTGTGCAATTTTGTCGCTGTTGCATAGATCAGCCGGTGTTGTCGCTCACCAAAGATGGGGGTACCCCAACGGAACCATAATCAAAATTGACATGGAAAAAGCACTTTCAGGTTTAACCAGCTGCAACGGGTACCTTCAGTTCAACCAGGTGCAGCTTGCTTTCACTGCTCCAACAAGAGCCACATACTAGCCAGCAAGACTGGCCTGTCATACAGAGTGTCCTCAAAGCCCGGAAGAGGTTCAAGGAAACACTGGTGGCGGAAGTCCCAGAGGCGGTACTTGGTGTTGCAGGCAGCAGCAAGTCATTCACAGTAGGTGTAGGAATCAATCAAAGACATAAGTACAATGCGGGAGAGTGATAGTGATGCAGGAGTTGCTGGGGCTGGTGTCTCGTTAGATTGGTTTGCATCTGCATTGTGGTTGAGCTTGGTGTTCCGCTGAAAGTGTCTCTCTCTCTCTCTCTTTCTCTCTCTCTCTTTCTCTCTCTCTCGCTTGCTTTCTTTCTTTCGGGCATCAATAACACTGTTGGAGAGAACAGAAGGGTGCAACTCAAACCAGAGGAGGAGAAGCGGGGCAGGGAGGGCCGCCGGCGAGATGGCAAGCGCGGTTGAGCGGAGTGGCAGCTTGTTCTCTCACAAGTCGCTCACTACACTCCTGTGCTTGCCAGGTGTGTTGTTTGTAGTCTCTCTAGACACTTCTGTATCTCACAAGTTGCTCACTATGCTCTCGTGCTTGCCAGCTTGCCGAGAGGTGCTCACATCGTCTGACCCGTTTTAACTCTCACAAATCGCTCACTGACACACCACTTCTTTGCGAAGATGACACCTTACAGTTTTTCACGCTTGCAAGAGTAACACCCCACTACGCTGTCACCCCGTCAGAACACATGAGTGGAGTTCCCACCCGGAAAAGTGGTTAGCTCTGTTCTCTCCCCTTGGCAACCAAGTCACTCCTAGCTCGTGGTCAATATGCTATCTGTGACTGCAGACAAAAAGCCCCTGCAGCTCCTGTTAAGTGAACAGCAGCCACTGCAGGAGGCAGGAGAGCATTTCAAGGACGGAGTCTTATCCAACAGAGACCAGTCCGCCACGAACCGGACAGGTTTGGGGCGCGCGTAAGCTTCCATCTTGCGCTTGTACACAAATTGTGCTTTGACCTTGTTTCTGTCTGCCCACCGGATAATTTAACGGCCCTTTGCACGTCATTCTGATGTCTGGGGCCAACTGAAAGATCATGTTCATGTTTGACCACAATGCAGCTTCTGTTAGCCCTTAGGCTGCCAGATCACACACTGGAAAGGATAGTGATCTTTCACACCAGGCTCTGAAGTTTTGCTTGACACTGGCAAGAGAAATCAGAGAACTGGAGCAGAGACTTTCAAGTTTCAAATTGCAATCTCGGAAAAGTGCAACTCTGGAAGAACATTGTCCTCTGCGCATTCTAGCTCGCCTCGTGAGCCTCATGAAGAATCTGCTGTGCAAGAACCAAACAAAATGAACGGAACTGTGATAAACGTTAAAGGTTTGCTACTCGAAGGGCACCAAAAGAAACCAGTTACCAGCCGCGATCAGGGAGCCCGGAATACAGGTGTATCCTGATGGTCTATCCACCTGAGTGCGCTTTGCCACCAATTAAGGACTCTCTGAATCCCAACCAATCACCAAGATAGACTGCTCCGAGGACTCCGAAGGGTAGCCTGAGGTGCCGGTGGCAGCGTGGCCGCCAATGGCGGACTCGGAGTACCGGGAGTAAAGTGCCAGAACAGTCGGGGAAGGCCAAGTCTGCACACTCTATTGTATTAAGTACAGGTGTGGCATCAGAGTTCAAAAGAGAAACGCTGACGAGTGAGCTCTGCACACACTCGGACGGTGCTTCAAGCTTGGGAACACATTTGAGGCCTGTCCACGGCCGTCACACTCGCCTCACAGGAGCGTCTTTTTCTGCTCTGTCTTGCTGCTTGCAGCCTAATGTATTACATTTCTGGACCAGACTGCTGGATTTCCTCTCGAGCTTTCACAAAGATTCAAGACAGACCGGAATCCTCTTTCAACGGCAGATGATCACGAGATGCTGCATTCAGACTGCCTGACCCATCTGTTGGATATGACCATGAATCTTTTGATGCATGGAGCTTAATCTGAATACTGTACAAGCCTGTACGCTCTCTGCTCTTGGGTCCCACTGCTTGCCGACTTCCTCACCTCGTCAGACTGTAAGCGGTTGAGGATTCGTCATTCTTAGGAATCTGAAGGTCTCTGGTTCGATCCCGGAAGAAGGGATGTTTTTTGCTGCTTATACGTACACCTCGTACACTGGAGGTCGGAAACGGACCCAAGGGAGCGGATTCCGGGTGTTTTTCCCGGCCGGGTATATCAACCGTGTACAGGCTTCTTCCGGCCTCTGCGGCGGTCCCTTGCTGCAGTGTCACACTGCATTTAACCTCGCCTTTGTGGTGTAACAGGAGAGCAGCAGCTGGAGGAGTAGCAGGATGCGCAGGAGGCCCAAATGACATCCTCCTTTTGAAAGCGACTTGCGACATCCTCCTCATCAATGCCTTGGGACACCTTTGAAGCAGTCAAAAGAGACTTGCTGTGCAATTTTGTCGCTGTTGCATAGATCAGCCGGTGTTGTCGCTCACCAAAGATGGGGGTACCCCAACGGAACCATAATCAAAATTGACATGGAAAAAGCACTTTCAGGTTTAACCAGCTGCAACGGGTACCTTCAGTTCAACCAGGTGCAGCTTGCTTTCACTGCTCCAACAAGAGCCACATACTAGCCAGCAAGACTGGCCTGTCATACAGAGTGTCCTCAAAGCCCGGAAGAGGTTCAAGGAAACACTGGTGGCGGAAGTCCCAGAGGCGGTACTTGGTGTTGCAGGCAGCAGCAAGTCATTCACAGTAGGTGTAGGAATCAATCAAAGACATAAGTACAATGCGGGAGAGTGATAGTGATGCAGGAGTTGCTGGGGCTGGTGTCTCGTTAGATTGGTTTGCATCTGCATTGTGGTTGAGCTTGGTGTTCCGCTGAAAGTGTCTCTCTCTCTCTCTCTTTCTCTCTCTCTCTTTCTCTCTCTCTCGCTTGCTTTCTTTCTTTCGGGCATCAATAACACTGTTGGAGAGAACAGAAGGGTGCAACTCAAACCAGAGGAGGAGAAGCGGGGCAGGGAGGGCCGCCGGCGAGATGGCAAGCGCGGTTGAGCGGAGTGGCAGCTTGTTCTCTCACAAGTCGCTCACTACACTCCTGTGCTTGCCAGGTGTGTTGTTTGTAGTCTCTCTAGACACTTCTGTATCTCACAAGTTGCTCACTATGCTCTCGTGCTTGCCAGCTTGCCGAGAGGTGCTCACATCGTCTGACCCGTTTTAACTCTCACAAATCGCTCACTGACACACCACTTCTTTGCGAAGATGACACCTTACAGTTTTTCACGCTTGCAAGAGTAACACCCCACTACGCTGTCACCCCGTCAGAACACATGAGTGGAGTTCCCACCCGGAAAAGTGGTTAGCTCTGTTCTCTCCCCTTGGCAACCAAGTCACTCCTAGCTCGTGGTCAATATGCTATCTGTGACTGCAGACAAAAAGCCCCTGCAGCTCCTGTTAAGTGAACAGCAGCCACTGCAGGAGGCAGGAGAGCATTTCAAGGACGGAGTCTTATCCAACAGAGACCAGTCCGCCACGAACCGGACAGGTTTGGGGCGCGCGTAAGCTTCCATCTTGCGCTTGTACACAAATTGTGCTTTGACCTTGTTTCTGTCTGCCCACCGGATAATTTAACGGCCCTTTGCACGTCATTCTGATGTCTGGGGCCAACTGAAAGATCATGTTCATGTTTGACCACAATGCAGCTTCTGTTAGCCCTTAGGCTGCCAGATCACACACTGGAAAGGATAGTGATCTTTCACACCAGGCTCTGAAGTTTTGCTTGACACTGGCAAGAGAAATCAGAGAACTGGAGCAGAGACTTTCAAGTTTCAAATTGCAATCTCGGAAAAGTGCAACTCTGGAAGAACATTGTCCTCTGCGCATTCTAGCTCGCCTCGTGAGCCTCATGAAGAATCTGCTGTGCAAGAACCAAACAAAATGAACGGAACTGTGATAAACGTTAAAGGTTTGCTACTCGAAGGGCACCAAAAGAAACCAGTTACCAGCCGCGATCAGGGAGCCCGGAATACAGGTGTATCCTGATGGTCTATCCACCTGAGTGCGCTTTGCCACCAATTAAGGACTCTCTGAATCCCAACCAATCACCAAGATAGACTGCTCCGAGGACTCCGAAGGGTAGCCTGAGGTGCCGGTGGCAGCGTGGCCGCCAATGGCGGACTCGGAGTACCGGGAGTAAAGTGCCAGAACAGTCGGGGAAGGCCAAGTCTGCACACTCTATTGTATTAAGTACAGGTGTGGCATCAGAGTTCAAAAGAGAAACGCTGACGAGTGAGCTCTGCACACACTCGGACGGTGCTTCAAGCTTGGGAACACATTTGAGGCCTGTCCACGGCCGTCACACTCGCCTCACAGGAGCGTCTTTTTCTGCTCTGTCTTGCTGCTTGCAGCCTAATGTATTACATTTCTGGACCAGACTGCTGGATTTCCTCTCGAGCTTTCACAAAGATTCAAGACAGACCGGAATCCTCTTTCAACGGCAGATGATCACGAGATGCTGCATTCAGACTGCCTGACCCATCTGTTGGATATGACCATGAATCTTTTGATGCATGGAGCTTAATCTGAATACTGTACAAGCCTGTACGCTCTCTGCTCTTGGGTCCCACTGCTTGCCGACTTCCTCACCTCGTCAGACTGTAAGCGGTTGAGGATTCGTCATTCTTAGGAATCTGAAGGTCTCTGGTTCGATCCCGGAAGAAGGGATGTTTTTTGCTGCTTATACGTACACCTCGTACACTGGAGGTCGGAAACGGACCCAAGGGAGCGGATTCCGGGTGTTTTTCCCGGCCGGGTATATCAACCGTGTACAGGCTTCTTCCGGCCTCTGCGGCGGTCCCTTGCTGCAGTGTCACACTGCATTTAACCTCGCCTTTGTGGTGTAACAGGAGAGCAGCAGCTGGAGGAGTAGCAGGATGCGCAGGAGGCCCAAATGACATCCTCCTTTTGAAAGCGACTTGCGACATCCTCCTCATCAATGCCTTGGGACACCTTTGAAGCAGTCAAAAGAGACTTGCTGTGCAATTTTGTCGCTGTTGCATAGATCAGCCGGTGTTGTCGCTCGCCAAAGATGGGGGTACCCCAACGGAACCATAATCAAAATTGACATGGAAAAAGCACTTTCAGGTTTAACCAGCTGCAACGGGTACCTTCAGTTCAACCAGGTGCAGCTTGCTTTCACTGCTCCAACAAGAGCCACATACTAGCCAGCAAGACTGGCCTGCCATACAGAGTGTCCTCAAAGCCCGGAAGAGGTTCAAGGAAACACTGGTGGCGGAAGTCCCAGAGGCGGTACTTGGTGTTGCAGGCAGCAGCAAGTCAGTCACAGTAGGTGTAGGAATCAATCAAAGACATAAGTACAATGCGGGAGAGTGATAGTGATGCAGGAGTTGCTGGGGCTGGTGTCTCGTTAGATTGGTTTGCATCTGCATTGTGGTTGAGCTTGGTGTTCCGCTGAAAGTGTCTCTCTCTCTCTCTCTTTCTCTCTCTCTCTTTCTCTCTCTCTCGCTTGCTTTCTTTCTTTCGGGCATCAATAACACTGTTGGAGAGAACAGAAGGGTGCAACTCAAACCAGAGGAGGAGAAGCGGGGCAGGGAGGGCCGCCGGCGAGATGGCAAGCGCGGTTGAGCGGAGTGGCAGCTTGTTCTCTCACAAGTCGCTCACTACACTCCTGTGCTTGCCAGGTGTGTTGTTTGTAGTCTCTCTAGACACTTCTGTATCTCACAAGTTGCTCACTATGCTCTCGTGCTTGCCAGCTTGCCGAGAGGTGCTCACATCGTCTGACCCGTTTTAACTCTCACAAATCGCTCACTGACACACCACTTCTTTGCGAAGATGACACCTTACAGTTTTTCACGCTTGCAAGAGTAACACCCCACTACGCTGTCACCCCGTCAGAACACATGAGTGGAGTTCCCACCCGGAAAAGTGGTTAGCTCTGTTCTCTCCCCTTGGCAACCAAGTCACTCCTAGCTCGTGGTCAATATGCTATCTGTGACTGCAGACAAAAAGCCCCTGCAGCTCCTGTTAAGTGAACAGCAGCCACTGCAGGAGGCAGGAGAGCATTTCAAGGACGGAGTCTTATCCAACAGAGACCAGTCCGCCACGAACCGGACAGGTTTGGGGCGCGCGTAAGCTTCCATCTTGCGCTTGTACACAAATTGTGCTTTGACCTTGTTTCTGTCTGCCCACCGGATAATTTAACGGCCCTTTGCACGTCATTCTGATGTCTGGGGCCAACTGAAAGATCATGTTCATGTTTGACCACAATGCAGCTTCTGTTAGCCCTTAGGCTGCCAGATCACACACTGGAAAGGATAGTGATCTTTCACACCAGGCTCTGAAGTTTTGCTTGACACTGGCAAGAGAAATCAGAGAACTGGAGCAGAGACTTTCAAGTTTCAAATTGCAATCTCGGAAAAGTGCAACTCTGGAAGAACATTGTCCTCTGCGCATTCTAGCTCGCCTCGTGAGCCTCATGAAGAATCTGCTGTGCAAGAACCAAACAAAATGAACGGAACTGTGATAAACGTTAAAGGTTTGCTACTCGAAGGGCACCAAAAGAAACCAGTTACCAGCCGCGATCAGGGAGCCCGGAATACAGGTGTATCCTGATGGTCTATCCACCTGAGTGCGCTTTGCCACCAATTAAGGACTCTCTGAATCCCAACCAATCACCAAGATAGACTGCTCCGAGGACTCCGAAGGGTAGCCTGAGGTGCCGGTGGCAGCGTGGCCGCCAATGGCGGACTCGGAGTACCGGGAGTAAAGTGCCAGAACAGTCGGGGAAGGCCAAGTCTGCACACTCTATTGTATTAAGTACAGGTGTGGCATCAGAGTTCAAAAGAGAAACGCTGACGAGTGAGCTCTGCACACACTCGGACGGTGCTTCAAGCTTGGGAACACATTTGAGGCCTGTCCACGGCCGTCACACTCGCCTCACAGGAGCGTCTTTTTCTGCTCTGTCTTGCTGCTTGCAGCCTAATGTATTACATTTCTGGACCAGACTGCTGGATTTCCTCTCGAGCTTTCACAAAGATTCAAGACAGACCGGAATCCTCTTTCAACGGCAGATGATCACGAGATGCTGCATTCAGACTGCCTGACCCATCTGTTGGATATGACCATGAATCTTTTGATGCATGGAGCTTAATCTGAATACTGTACAAGCCTGTACGCTCTCTGCTCTTGGGTCCCACTGCTTGCCGACTTCCTCACCTCGTCAGACTGTAAGCGGTTGAGGATTCGTCATTCTTAGGAATCTGAAGGTCTCTGGTTCGATCCCGGAAGAAGGGATGTTTTTTGCTGCTTATACGTACACCTCGTACACTGGAGGTCGGAAACGGACCCAAGGGAGCGGATTCCGGGTGTTTTTCCCGGCCGGGTATATCAACCGTGTACAGGCTTCTTCCGGCCTCTGCGGCGGTCCCTTGCTGCAGTGTCACACTGCATTTAACCTCGCCTTTGTGGTGTAACAGGAGAGCAGCAGCTGGAGGAGTAGCAGGATGCGCAGGAGGCCCAAATGACATCCTCCTTTTGAAAGCGACTTGCGACATCCTCCTCATCAATGCCTTGGGACACCTTTGAAGCAGTCAAAAGAGACTTGCTGTGCAATTTTGTCGCTGTTGCATAGATCAGCCGGTGTTGTCGCTCGCCAAAGATGGGGGTACCCCAACGGAACCATAATCAAAATTGACATGGAAAAAGCACTTTCAGGTTTAACCAGCTGCAACGGGTACCTTCAGTTCAACCAGGTGCAGCTTGCTTTCACTGCTCCAACAAGAGCCACATACTAGCCAGCAAGACTGGCCTGCCATACAGAGTGTCCTCAAAGCCCGGAAGAGGTTCAAGGAAACACTGGTGGCGGAAGTCCCAGAGGCGGTACTTGGTGTTGCAGGCAGCAGCAAGTCAGTCACAGTAGGTGTAGGAATCAATCAAAGACATAAGTACAATGCGGGAGAGTGATAGTGATGCAGGAGTTGCTGGGGCTGGTGTCTCGTTAGATTGGTTTGCATCTGCATTGTGGTTGAGCTTGGTGTTCCGCTGAAAGTGTCTCTCTCTCTCTCTCTTTCTCTCTCTCTCTTTCTCTCTCTCTCGCTTGCTTTCTTTCTTTCGGGCATCAATAACACTGTTGGAGAGAACAGAAGGGTGCAACTCAAACCAGAGGAGGAGAAGCGGGGCAGGGAGGGCCGCCGGCGAGATGGCAAGCGCGGTTGAGCGGAGTGGCAGCTTGTTCTCTCACAAGTCGCTCACTACACTCCTGTGCTTGCCAGGTGTGTTGTTTGTAGTCTCTCTAGACACTTCTGTATCTCACAAGTTGCTCACTATGCTCTCGTGCTTGCCAGCTTGCCGAGAGGTGCTCACATCGTCTGACCCGTTTTAACTCTCACAAATCGCTCACTGACACACCACTTCTTTGCGAAGATGACACCTTACAGTTTTTCACGCTTGCAAGAGTAACACCCCACTACGCTGTCACCCCGTCAGAACACATGAGTGGAGTTCCCACCCGGAAAAGTGGTTAGCTCTGTTCTCTCCCCTTGGCAACCAAGTCACTCCTAGCTCGTGGTCAATATGCTATCTGTGACTGCAGACAAAAAGCCCCTGCAGCTCCTGTTAAGTGAACAGCAGCCACTGCAGGAGGCAGGAGAGCATTTCAAGGACGGAGTCTTATCCAACAGAGACCAGTCCGCCACGAACCGGACAGGTTTGGGGCGCGCGTAAGCTTCCATCTTGCGCTTGTACACAAATTGTGCTTTGACCTTGTTTCTGTCTGCCCACCGGATAATTTAACGGCCCTTTGCACGTCATTCTGATGTCTGGGGCCAACTGAAAGATCATGTTCATGTTTGACCACAATGCAGCTTCTGTTAGCCCTTAGGCTGCCAGATCACACACTGGAAAGGATAGTGATCTTTCACACCAGGCTCTGAAGTTTTGCTTGACACTGGCAAGAGAAATCAGAGAACTGGAGCAGAGACTTTCAAGTTTCAAATTGCAATCTCGGAAAAGTGCAACTCTGGAAGAACATTGTCCTCTGCGCATTCTAGCTCGCCTCGTGAGCCTCATGAAGAATCTGCTGTGCAAGAACCAAACAAAATGAACGGAACTGTGATAAACGTTAAAGGTTTGCTACTCGAAGGGCACCAAAAGAAACCAGTTACCAGCCGCGATCAGGGAGCCCGGAATACAGGTGTATCCTGATGGTCTATCCACCTGAGTGCGCTTTGCCACCAATTAAGGACTCTCTGAATCCCAACCAATCACCAAGATAGACTGCTCCGAGGACTCCGAAGGGTAGCCTGAGGTGCCGGTGGCAGCGTGGCCGCCAATGGCGGACTCGGAGTACCGGGAGTAAAGTGCCAGAACAGTCGGGGAAGGCCAAGTCTGCACACTCTATTGTATTAAGTACAGGTGTGGCATCAGAGTTCAAAAGAGAAACGCTGACGAGTGAGCTCTGCACACACTCGGACGGTGCTTCAAGCTTGGGAACACATTTGAGGCCTGTCCACGGCCGTCACACTCGCCTCACAGGAGCGTCTTTTTCTGCTCTGTCTTGCTGCTTGCAGCCTAATGTATTACATTTCTGGACCAGACTGCTGGATTTCCTCTCGAGCTTTCACAAAGATTCAAGACAGACCGGAATCCTCTTTCAACGGCAGATGATCACGAGATGCTGCATTCAGACTGCCTGACCCATCTGTTGGATATGACCATGAATCTTTTGATGCATGGAGCTTAATCTGAATACTGTACAAGCCTGTACGCTCTCTGCTCTTGGGTCCCACTGCTTGCCGACTTCCTCACCTCGTCAGACTGTAAGCGGTTGAGGATTCGTCATTCTTAGGAATCTGAAGGTCTCTGGTTCGATCCCGGAAGAAGGGATGTTTTTTGCTGCTTATACGTACACCTCGTACACTGGAGGTCGGAAACGGACCCAAGGGAGCGGATTCCGGGTGTTTTTCCCGGCCGGGTATATCAACCGTGTACAGGCTTCTTCCGGCCTCTGCGGCGGTCCCTTGCTGCAGTGTCACACTGCATTTAACCTCGCCTTTGTGGTGTAACAGGAGAGCAGCAGCTGGAGGAGTAGCAGGATGCGCAGGAGGCCCAAATGACATCCTCCTTTTGAAAGCGACTTGCGACATCCTCCTCATCAATGCCTTGGGACACCTTTGAAGCAGTCAAAAGAGACTTGCTGTGCAATTTTGTCGCTGTTGCATAGATCAGCCGGTGTTGTCGCTCGCCAAAGATGGGGGTACCCCAACGGAACCATAATCAAAATTGACATGGAAAAAGCACTTTCAGGTTTAACCAGCTGCAACGGGTACCTTCAGTTCAACCAGGTGCAGCTTGCTTTCACTGCTCCAACAAGAGCCACATACTAGCCAGCAAGACTGGCCTGTCATACAGAGTGTCCTCAAAGCCCGGAAGAGGTTCAAGGAAACACTGGTGGCGGAAGTCCCAGAGGCGGTACTTGGTGTTGCAGGCAGCAGCAAGTCAGTCACAGTAGGTGTAGGAATCAATCAAAGACATAAGTACAATGCGGGAGAGTGATAGTGATGCAGGAGTTGCTGGGGCTGGTGTCTCGTTAGATTGGTTTGCATCTGCATTGTGGTTGAGCTTGGTGTTCCGCTGAAAGTGTCTCTCTCTCTCTCTCTCTCTCTTTCTCTCTCTCTCGCTTGCTTTCTTTCTTTCGGGCATCAATAACACTGTTGGAGAGAACAGAAGGGTGCAACTCAAACCAGAGGAGGAGAAGCGGGGCAGGGAGGGCCGCCGGCGAGATGGCAAGCGCGGTTGAGCGGAGTGGCAGCTTGTTCTCTCACAAGTCGCTCACTACACTCCTGTGCTTGCCAGGTGTGTTGTTTGTAGTCTCTCTAGACACTTCTGTATCTCACAAGTTGCTCACTATGCTCTCGTGCTTGCCAGCTTGCCGAGAGGTGCTCACATCGTCAGACCCGTTTTAACTCTCACAAATCGCTCACTGACACACCACTTCTTTGCGAAGATGACACCTTACAGTTTTTCACGCTTGCAAGAGTAACACCCCACTACGCTGTCACCCCGTCAGAACACATGAGTGGAGTTCCCACCCGGAAAAGTGGTTAGCTCTGTTCTCTCCCCTTGGCAACCAAGTCACTCCTAGCTCGTGGTCAATATGCTATCTGTGACTGCAGACAAAAAGCCCCTGCAGCTCCTGTTAAGTGAACAGCAGCCACTGCAGGAGGCAGGAGAGCATTTCAAGGACGGAGTCTTATCCAACAGAGACCAGTCCGCCACGAACCGGACAGGTTTGGGGCGCGCGTAAGCTTCCATCTTGCGCTTGTACACAAATTGTGCTTTGACCTTGTTTCTGTCTGCCCACCGGATAATTTAACGGCCCTTTGCACGTCATTCTGATGTCTGGGGCCAACTGAAAGATCATGTTCATGTTTGACCACAATGCAGCTTCTGTTAGCCCTTAGGCTGCCAGATCACACACTGGAAAGGATAGTGATCTTTCACACCAGGCTCTGAAGTTTTGCTTGACACTGGCAAGAGAAATCAGAGAACTGGAGCAGAGACTTTCAAGTTTCAAATTGCAATCTCGGAAAAGTGCAACTCTGGAAGAACATTGTCCTCTGCGCATTCTAGCTCGCCTCGTGAGCCTCATGAAGAATCTGCTGTGCAAGAACCAAACAAAATGAACGGAACTGTGATAAACGTTAAAGGTTTGCTACTCGAAGGGCACCAAAAGAAACCAGTTACCAGCCGCGATCAGGGAGCCCGGAATACAGGTGTATCCTGATGGTCTATCCACCTGAGTGCGCTTTGCCACCAATTAAGGACTCTCTGAATCCCAACCAATCACCAAGATAGACTGCTCCGAGGACTCCGAAGGGTAGCCTGAGGTGCCGGTGGCAGCGTGGCCGCCAATGGCGGACTCGGAGTACCGGGAGTAAAGTGCCAGAACAGTCGGGGAAGGCCAAGTCTGCACACTCTATTGTATTAAGTACAGGTGTGGCATCAGAGTTCAAAAGAGAAACGCTGACGAGTGAGCTCTGCACACACTCGGACGGTGCTTCAAGCTTGGGAACACATTTGAGGCCTGTCCACGGCCGTCACACTCGCCTCACAGGAGCGTCTTTTTCTGCTCTGTCTTGCTGCTTGCAGCCTAATGTATTACATTTCTGGACCAGACTGCTGGATTTCCTCTCGAGCTTTCACAAAGATTCAAGACAGACCGGAATCCTCTTTCAACGGCAGATGATCACGAGATGCTGCATTCAGACTGCCTGACCCATCTGTTGGATATGACCATGAATCTTTTGATGCATGGAGCTTAATCTGAATACTGTACAAGCCTGTACGCTCTCTGCTCTTGGGTCCCACTGCTTGCCGACTTCCTCACCTCGTCAGACTGTAAGCGGTTGAGGATTCGTCATTCTTAGGAATCTGAAGGTCTCTGGTTCGATCCCGGAAGAAGGGATGTTTTTTGCTGCTTATACGTACACCTCGTACACTGGAGGTCGGAAACGGACCCAAGGGAGCGGATTCCGGGTGTTTTTCCCGGCCGGGTATATCAACCGTGTACAGGCTTCTTCCGGCCTCTGCGGCGGTCCCTTGCTGCAGTGTCACACTGCATTTAACCTCGCCTTTGTGGTGTAACAGGAGAGCAGCAGCTGGAGGAGTAGCAGGATGCGCAGGAGGCCCAAATGACATCCTCCTTTTGAAAGCGACTTGCGACATCCTCCTCATCAATGCCTTGGGACACCTTTGAAGCAGTCAAAAGAGACTTGCTGTGCAATTTTGTCGCTGTTGCATAGATCAGCCGGTGTTGTCGCTCGCCAAAGATGGGGGTACCCCAACGGAACCATAATCAAAATTGACATGGAAAAAGCACTTTCAGGTTTAACCAGCTGCAACGGGTACCTTCAGTTCAACCAGGTGCAGCTTGCTTTCACTGCTCCAACAAGAGCCACATACTAGCCAGCAAGACTGGCCTGTCATACAGAGTGTCCTCAAAGCCCGGAAGAGGTTCAAGGAAACACTGGTGGCGGAAGTCCCAGAGGCGGTACTTGGTGTTGCAGGCAGCAGCAAGTCAGTCACAGTAGGTGTAGGAATCAATCAAAGACATAAGTACAATGCGGGAGAGTGATAGTGATGCAGGAGTTGCTGGGGCTGGTGTCTCGTTAGATTGGTTTGCATCTGCATTGTGGTTGAGCTTGGTGTTCCGCTGAAAGTGTCTCTCTCTCTCTCTCTTTCTCTCTCTCTCGCTTGCTTTCTTTCTTTCGGGCATCAATAACACTGTTGGAGAGAACAGAAGGGTGCAACTCAAACCAGAGGAGGAGAAGCGGGGCAGGGAGGGCCGCCGGCGAGATGGCAAGCGCGGTTGAGCGGAGTGGCAGCTTGTTCTCTCACAAGTCGCTCACTACACTCCTGTGCTTGCCAGGTGTGTTGTTTGTAGTCTCTCTAGACACTTCTGTATCTCACAAGTTGCTCACTATGCTCTCGTGCTTGCCAGCTTGCCGAGAGGTGCTCACATCGTCAGACCCGTTTTAACTCTCACAAATCGCTCACTGACACACCACTTCTTTGCGAAGATGACACCTTACAGTTTTTCACGCTTGCAAGAGTAACACCCCACTACGCTGTCACCCCGTCAGAACACATGAGTGGAGTTCCCACCCGGAAAAGTGGTTAGCTCTGTTCTCTCCCCTTGGCAACCAAGTCACTCCTAGCTCGTGGTCAATATGCTATCTGTGACTGCAGACAAAAAGCCCCTGCAGCTCCTGTTAAGTGAACAGCAGCCACTGCAGGAGGCAGGAGAGCATTTCAAGGACGGAGTCTTATCCAACAGAGACCAGTCCGCCACGAACCGGACAGGTTTGGGGCGCGCGTAAGCTTCCATCTTGCGCTTGTACACAAATTGTGCTTTGACCTTGTTTCTGTCTGCCCACCGGATAATTTAACGGCCCTTTGCACGTCATTCTGATGTCTGGGGCCAACTGAAAGATCATGTTCATGTTTGACCACAATGCAGCTTCTGTTAGCCCTTAGGCTGCCAGATCACACACTGGAAAGGATAGTGATCTTTCACACCAGGCTCTGAAGTTTTGCTTGACACTGGCAAGAGAAATCAGAGAACTGGAGCAGAGACTTTCAAGTTTCAAATTGCAATCTCGGAAAAGTGCAACTCTGGAAGAACATTGTCCTCTGCGCATTCTAGCTCGCCTCGTGAGCCTCATGAAGAATCTGCTGTGCAAGAACCAAACAAAATGAACGGAACTGTGATAAACGTTAAAGGTTTGCTACTCGAAGGGCACCAAAAGAAACCAGTTACCAGCCGCGATCAGGGAGCCCGGAATACAGGTGTATCCTGATGGTCTATCCACCTGAGTGCGCTTTGCCACCAATTAAGGACTCTCTGAATCCCAACCAATCACCAAGATAGACTGCTCCGAGGACTCCGAAGGGTAGCCTGAGGTGCCGGTGGCAGCGTGGCCGCCAATGGCGGACTCGGAGTACCGGGAGTAAAGTGCCAGAACAGTCGGGGAAGGCCAAGTCTGCACACTCTATTGTATTAAGTACAGGTGTGGCATCAGAGTTCAAAAGAGAAACGCTGACGAGTGAGCTCTGCACACACTCGGACGGTGCTTCAAGCTTGGGAACACATTTGAGGCCTGTCCACGGCCGTCACACTCGCCTCACAGGAGCGTCTTTTTCTGCTCTGTCTTGCTGCTTGCAGCCTAATGTATTACATTTCTGGACCAGACTGCTGGATTTCCTCTCGAGCTTTCACAAAGATTCAAGACAGACCGGAATCCTCTTTCAACGGCAGATGATCACGAGATGCTGCATTCAGACTGCCTGACCCATCTGTTGGATATGACCATGAATCTTTTGATGCATGGAGCTTAATCTGAATACTGTACAAGCCTGTACGCTCTCTGCTCTTGGGTCCCACTGCTTGCCGACTTCCTCACCTCGTCAGACTGTAAGCGGTTGAGGATTCGTCATTCTTAGGAATCTGAAGGTCTCTGGTTCGATCCCGGAAGAAGGGATGTTTTTTGCTGCTTATACGTACACCTCGTACACTGGAGGTCGGAAACGGACCCAAGGGAGCGGATTCCGGGTGTTTTTCCCGGCCGGGTATATCAACCGTGTACAGGCTTCTTCCGGCCTCTGCGGCGGTCCCTTGCTGCAGTGTCACACTGCATTTAACCTCGCCTTTGTGGTGTAACAGGAGAGCAGCAGCTGGAGGAGTAGCAGGATGCGCAGGAGGCCCAAATGACATCCTCCTTTTGAAAGCGACTTGCGACATCCTCCTCATCAATGCCTTGGGACACCTTTGAAGCAGTCAAAAGAGACTTGCTGTGCAATTTTGTCGCTGTTGCATAGATCAGCCGGTGTTGTCGCTCGCCAAAGATGGGGGTACCCCAACGGAACCATAATCAAAATTGACATGGAAAAAGCACTTTCAGGTTTAACCAGCTGCAACGGGTACCTTCAGTTCAACCAGGTGCAGCTTGCTTTCACTGCTCCAACAAGAGCCACATACTAGCCAGCAAGACTGGCCTGTCATACAGAGTGTCCTCAAAGCCCGGAAGAGGTTCAAGGAAACACTGGTGGCGGAAGTCCCAGAGGCGGTACTTGGTGTTGCAGGCAGCAGCAAGTCAGTCACAGTAGGTGTAGGAATCAATCAAAGACATAAGTACAATGCGGGAGAGTGATAGGGATGCAGGAGTTGCTGGGGCTGGTGTCTCATTAGATTGGTTTGCATCTGCATTGTGGTTGAGCTTGGTGTTCCGCTGAAAGTGTCTCTCTCTCTCTCTCTTTCTCTCTCTCTCGCTTGCTTTCTTTCTTTCGGGCATCAATAACACTGTTGGAGAGAACAGAAGGGTGCAACTCAAACCAGAGGAGGAGAAGCGGGGCAGGGAGGGCCGCCGGCGAGATGGCAAGCGCGGTTGAGCGGAGTGGCAGCTTGTTCTCTCACAAGTCGCTCACTACACTCCTGTGCTTGCCAGGTGTGTTGTTTGTAGTCTCTCTAGACACTTCTGTATCTCACAAGTTGCTCACTATGCTCTCGTGCTTGCCAGCTTGCCGAGAGGTGCTCACATCGTCTGACCCGTTTTAACTCTCACAAATCGCTCACTGACACACCACTTCTTTGCGAAGATGACACCTTACAGTTTTTCACGCTTGCAAGAGTAACACCCCACTACGCTGTCACCCCGTCAGAACACATGAGTGGAGTTCCCACCCGGAAAAGTGGTTAGCTCTGTTCTCTCCCCTTGGCAACCAAGTCACTCCTAGCTCGTGGTCAATATGCTATCTGTGACTGCAGACAAAAAGCCCCTGCAGCTCCTGTTAAGTGAACAGCAGCCACTGCAGGAGGCAGGAGAGCATTTCAAGGACGGAGTCTTATCCAACAGAGACCAGTCCGCCACGAACCGGACAGGTTTGGGGCGCGCGTAAGCTTCCATCTTGCGCTTGTACACAAATTGTGCTTTGACCTTGTTTCTGTCTGCCCACCGGATAATTTAACGGCCCTTTGCACGTCATTCTGATGTCTGGGGCCAACTGAAAGATCATGTTCATGTTTGACCACAATGCAGCTTCTGTTAGCCCTTAGGCTGCCAGATCACACACTGGAAAGGATAGTGATCTTTCACACCAGGCTCTGAAGTTTTGCTTGACACTGGCAAGAGAAATCAGAGAACTGGAGCAGAGACTTTCAAGTTTCAAATTGCAATCTCGGAAAAGTGCAACTCTGGAAGAACATTGTCCTCTGCGCATTCTAGCTCGCCTCGTGAGCCTCATGAAGAATCTGCTGTGCAAGAACCAAACAAAATGAACGGAACTGTGATAAACGTTAAAGGTTTGCTACTCGAAGGGCACCAAAAGAAACCAGTTACCAGCCGCGATCAGGGAGCCCGGAATACAGGTGTATCCTGATGGTCTATCCACCTGAGTGCGCTTTGCCACCAATTAAGGACTCTCTGAATCCCAACCAATCACCAAGATAGACTGCTCCGAGGACTCCGAAGGGTAGCCTGAGGTGCCGGTGGCAGCGTGGCCGCCAATGGCGGACTCGGAGTACCGGGAGTAAAGTGCCAGAACAGTCGGGGAAGGCCAAGTCTGCACACTCTATTGTATTAAGTACAGGTGTGGCATCAGAGTTCAAAAGAGAAACGCTGACGAGTGAGCTCTGCACACACTCGGACGGTGCTTCAAGCTTGGGAACACATTTGAGGCCTGTCCACGGCCGTCACACTCGCCTCACAGGAGCGTCTTTTTCTGCTCTGTCTTGCTGCTTGCAGCCTAATGTATTACATTTCTGGACCAGACTGCTGGATTTCCTCTCGAGCTTTCACAAAGATTCAAGACAGACCGGAATCCTCTTTCAACGGCAGATGATCACGAGATGCTGCATTCAGACTGCCTGACCCATCTGTTGGATATGACCATGAATCTTTTGATGCATGGAGCTTAATCTGAATACTGTACAAGCCTGTACGCTCTCTGCTCTTGGGTCCCACTGCTTGCCGACTTCCTCACCTCGTCAGACTGTAAGCGGTTGAGGATTCATCATTCTTAGGAATCTGAAGGTCTCTGGTTCGATCCCGGAAGAAGGGATGTTTTTTGCTGCTTATACGTACACCTCGTACACTGGAGGTCGGAAACGGACCCAAGGGAGCGGATTCCGGGTGTTTTTCCCGGCCGGGTATATCAACCGTGTACAGGCTTCTTCCGGCCTCTGCGGCGGTCCCTTGCTGCAGTGTCACACTGCATTTAACCTCGCCTTTGTGGTGTAACAGGAGAGCAGCAGCTGGAGGAGTAGCAGGATGCGCAGGAGGCCCAAATGACATCCTCCTTTTGAAAGCGACTTGCGATATCCTCCTCATCAATGCCTTTGGACACCTTTGAAGCAGTCAAAAGAGACTTGCTGTGCAATTTTGTCGCTGTTGCATAGATCAGCCGGTGTTGTCGCTCGCCAAAGATGGGGGTACCTGGTCCCCAACGGAACTCGGGCCACGGAGTGTGGCAGTTCTGTCGGGCAATCACTAGCACGAGGGTTCTCCTACGCAGCCTTGCCCTTGCAATTGGAAGTGCATGTTGAAGTCCAGGTGGGATTTGCGTATCGGTCTCCCTATGTCCGTATCTCGAGGACTGATGGCGTGGGCAATGTGGCATTGCCCTTTGAAGAGCCAAGACGGCCTTCTCATTTTCACCCCGATTGTGCCGACCTATTCGGATGAAAGGCATACCCCTGCCGTAACACTGTTGATGCGCTGCTGCAAATTTCAAATGCTCTATGTGCAATTCACCATGTGAAGGGTCCACAATGTATAAGAGCGCCGCCCGTCAAGCGGTCCAGGCTTTGCCCAACTAGTTGAGCCCTGAAGCCAAGCCAAACCCCCAGTCCTCCTTTCTCTTCTCTTCTTTAGTTTGTTCACTCATGAAACAGGCGGTCTATGGTCCTCAAGTCAGGCGAGCTGGAAGTGGAGGTGACACATCATCCGTGCGACGGACGAACTTTGAGCAGACCCAAGCCTTCCATTGGCTTGTTCGCCTAGTGAGATCACGAGTGCTGTTGATGGAAGGGTGAAAGGGGAGTGCAGGCTAGTGAGAAGGGAAGACACCAAAGGGAAGGACCAAGCTGTCGCAACCACGAGGAAGATCCGAGTCAAACAGAAAGCTCTCTTCTTCCATGCCAACAACGCCCGGGATGGCACAACAGCTGGAGCAGGTTGGGGAGGGCACGGAGGGAGGAGGAAGAGGATGGCAAAATGAAACAGAACAGTGGATACAAGGAGAAGGGGGAGAACCCCCAGAAAGAAGACGTCCGAGTAAGAGTGCCGCTACAGACGAGAGAGTCACAGCGCCGGCAAGCGCGGGCCAAAAAAAATTGGTGGTTGGCAGGCCGGACTGGGAAGAGCGCATTGAAAGTGTTGACGTCTCTGAGAGAGCGGCTGCTGCCGGAACCGCATTCACAAGTCAGCATGATGGTGCAGAGGCAGAGGAATTGGCAGCGCACCTTTCCACCGTGCTGGGCTTGAAACTGCAACCGGAGAAGGCGAAGTGCTATCAGGCGGCGCACCTCAAGAGCTTCTTTGACCCCTTCAGAAAGCACAGGATCAAGTGAGTCTTTTATCCTCAAGCTGAGTCTTTTATCCTTGCAATTGACAACTTGTGCAAAAGTGTAGCAGCAGCGTTCCAAGGAGTTGCAGGACCGATCTGACGAGCAGGAGACCTCAAGGACATCCTCCTTTTGGGAGACTTGTTGACACCCTCTGCATTGAGGCCGTTTGAACTCCTTTGGAGCCGAGCAGAGCAGTCAAATATGAGTATTCGCTGTGCAATCCTGTGCAACCGCTCTTCTGGCCACAGGTACTGCTTCCAATTTTGAGCTGACCACCTGGCGCTGTCGCTCTGCGGGCCTTTCCCTTAGGTCGTTGAAGTTGCTGCGAGGTCAAAACACGGTTGGGAATTCACCTAAGGAAGTGGGGAGCCTTGCCTGTGCAATACGCGTCATCTCTTGCACGCATCCCAGTTGCTGTTTCCGCAATTGGATCGGCAGACTACAGAGCTTTTCAAGCTTGTGCACACGGATGTGCTCTCAATCAATGTGAGGTCGTATGTAGGTTGCCGCTACGTTGTCACATTTGTTGACGACTACTCTCGCATGCTCTGGGTTGAGGCTCTTGCCCGCAAGAGCGACGTCTTCGGAGCCTTCCAGCGCTTTAAGGCGGTCACCGAGAACGAGTTGGGCAAGCACATCCAGCGCCTTCGCTCCAACGACGGCGGCGATTACACATCCCAAAAATTTGGTGGCTTCCTGGCCAAACACGGATCCATCACGAAACGCCACCGCTGTACTTTCCGCAGGCCAACAGCGTCACGGAACAGATCCACCGGACCATCATCGAGGGCCTGATTGCACTGCTCAATCAGGCTCAAGCACCCAAAGCCCTCTGGGGGGACGCGCTCCTCCTCGCCTTTGTCTTTGTCAAGAACTGGTAGCCGCATGCTGCAATTGCCGGATGCGTGCCACTCGCCGTCTGGTGTGGCAAATCTGTACGGGTGGACATGTTTTGGGTCTGGGGCTGTCGTGCTTACGCCCACACCGTCACCAACGGTGGTGCAAAGCTTGATCAAGGCCGTACCTCTGCTCTTTATCGGCTACAATGGCAACACCGCCGCTGCCGCCTGTCTTCGAGGTTGTCGCGACACCGCCGCCGCCTGTCTTCCATCGCGCCAGTGCACCTTGGCCAGCTTTGCCCGAGTCTGTTCTCCCTGACGAGAATTCCCGGGACAAGCTTGACTTCCTCGGTAACGACCCCTTTGGGGCCACGCTTGCTGAGGTCAAAAGCTCTCTACTCCGCCGCCGCTCAAGACCTCTCTGCCTCCGACAAGCAATTCTCGCTCTCAACATCCGATTCTTGCAATCACCGCGAAGCGATGCGCGACATGGACCCCGAGCGCTGGCGCCTCGGTGAGCGCGACGAGTCCACGTCCTTCCAAAACAAGTACAACGTCTTCCACCCCGTTGACCGCAGCGAGGTGCCGCCTGATGCAAAGATCCCTCTCCCATAGTCCTCCACCTTTTCCCCCACCATATACCCCTTGACCATTCATTCCAACCTGGTTTTCCTGCCTCAATGAGGAGGTTTTTTTCCTTCGGGCCTTTCCTCGCTTACCCCACCTTGAGTAGTATCTTTGGTCTACATGGGCTCTCTAGGTTGATATGACTTGAAACAAGATTTATCTAACTATCTATCTATCTGATGCAAAGATCCTCAGGGCCCGCTTCGTCAACTGACGCAAGAAGGACCAGAAACGGCCAAGTCACCAGGCACAAGGTCCGCCTCGTCGCACAAGGATTCACCCAGCGGCCGAATGTCGACTTCCGCGAGACATTTGCGCCGGTGGTCAAGTTCACCTCAATCTGTGTTCTACATGGGCTTCCATAGCTCAATATGACTTGAAACACGAATTATCGATCTATCTGTCTATCTGTCCTCCTCGCTCTTGCCACCCGCCACCACCTTCATGTCCATCAGGCCAATGTCGACAAGGCGTACCTCCACGGCACGCTCGAGGAGGAGCTGTACATGCGCGTACCAGAAGGCATCGACAGCAGCAAATACGCCAGCAAGGTCCTCAAGCTCGATCACGCACTAAATGGCTTCAAGCAGGCCGGCCGTGTCTGGAATTCCTCAGATCCACGCGTCCCTGAGAGGACTTGGCTACCAGCGCACCAAGTCAAACGCCTGCCGCTACGTTTGCAGCGAGAGAGGGGGGGGGGGGGGGGGGGGGGGGGGGGGGGGGGGGGGGGGGGCTGGACACGCACTACATTGCCCTCTACGTAGACGACCTTCTCTTTGTCTCGCCTGACCTCAACGAAATCCAGCGGATCAAGGGCGACCTCAAAAGCGAGTACGGCATCATGGATCTCGGTGAAGCCAGGTTCAGATAGATAGATAGATGAGTCGCGTTTCTCAAGTCATATGGAGCTATAGAAGCCCGTGTAGACCGCATGTACTACTCAGGGTGGGGGAAGCAAGGGAAGGCCGGAATAGAAAGAAAACCTCCTCATTGAGGCAGGGAAATCAGGTTGGAAAGAATGAGGGGTATAGGTGAGAGGGATAGGATAGGATGGGATAAAGAGGGTGAGGGAGAGGGGGATGTAGAGAGAGGGATGGTGGAGGGCAGATTCAACTAGACGGGTCATCTGAGGGCGGGGAGTTGAGCGAGTTGAAACGGCCCGAGTTGGCGAGGAAGCGGAGTGTTGGCTTTGTTGCGCACGGGTCGTCAAGCAGGCAGGCAAGGGAAGGTGATTGATTCGGAGGGGGGCAAGGAGGGCACGAGGGGTGGCATAGAGCGGGCAGTGGAGGAAGAAGTGTTCCCGGGTTTCTGTTTCTGGCTCACTGCTGCAAGCGCACATGAGCCAAGTTCATCTTGGGCATCCAGGTGCATCGCTGCTTGAATGGCGGAATCTTGCTCTCCCAGCGCTCTCCCAGCACGCGTACCTGAGGACGTCCTACTCCGCCTTGGCTTTGTTGACGGTTGAACCGCCTCAACGCCAATGCAGCCAAACTTGCAGCTTGCTGTCGCTCCGGAGGACCACCAGCCCACCCCAGCTTTCCGCTCCCGCTACCTTCAAACCGTGGATTCCCGCGTGTACGCCATGCTTGGGACTCGCCCCGACCTCTGCTACGCTGTGGGTGTTCCGGGCCGCCACGCCGCGGGACCCGACAACTTGTACTGGGCTGCCGTCATCCGCGTCCTGGCGTACATCAAGGGAACACTCGACTTCGGGCTCGAGTTCCAGCGTGACGACTCGCCACTTGCCGGTTTTGAGGCGTACTCGGACTCGGACTGGGGTGCGTGCCCGTCGACCTCGCGCTCGCGCTCGACCATGGAGAAACCGGCGTCCTCGCATCCGGCGCCGTTTCCTGGTTGTCCAAGCTCGGCACCGCCCCTTCGACAGAGGCTAAAATAGGATAGTAAATTCCCACTTCAAAGTTGTTCGATTCTAGAAAAGTCTCATGTCAACTGGGGCCACTAACTAGAGGCAGCTCGGTCTCTCGCACGCCTCGAAGGAGGCAATCGACCTGTCACAGCTGTTGTCTGGGCTCGCGCACAGGCCCGGCAAACCGATCGAGCTCTTTGGCGACTGCCAAGGGGCCAACGCTCTCTCAGGCGAAGGTGGCAAGTGCGGTTGCTGTCGCGCGACCCGTAGTTCCACGACCACACTCGTCACCCTCGCCTGGCAGAGCACCTGGTCCGCGAGCAGGTGCAGCAGGGCGACATCACGGTCACGTACATCCCAACTGCGCGTATGGTTGCCAGCGTCATGACCAAGTCTCTCCCGCTCCATGCCTTCCTCCAGCACCGTCTCGCCTTGGGCATCCGACCGTTTCAAGCGAGGGGGGTGTTGCTGTAGACGCTCGCTCCTCCGCATGAAGGTTTTTCAAGTCCTTGTGCGCCGTGGAGTCAGTTGTCATTAAACGTGCACTCCTCTCCCTCTCCCGCTTTGGAGCAGTTCACTCACTGCCTGGAGAGCAGCCTTTAACACAAAGCTGTTGGCCGGGGGTGGTTCGAGAATGAGCAGGCGGGATGGCTGAGCAGGAGGCAGTCAAGTACCGGATTCTTGAGTATAGCCATAGGCAGCCAAGAGGGAACGGCGGCAGGTCAAAAATGACATTAACACAAGGATAGCGGGGCAGCTCCGTTGCCGGCGCGTCCAAGGGAAGGATCGCAGGAAGTGTGGCGCCTTGTTGCGCAGTCAGTCCGGACAGCGCATTGATGGGGCAGCTGGCAGCCAAGTCCAGCCTTTATTGGCCATTGCCTTGCGGTTTTCAATGGTGGAGGTCGACCAAGAGCTCACCGACGTCACCTTTTGCACTGCTTCAAAAGCAGCCTGCTGAGAGGCTTCCGGGTAGTAAGCGATTGTGTCTAATTCGCCGGAGCTGTTCATAGGCGGCGAGGGCAAGATGACTGGCCGCTTGATTGAGGTCCTCCCAAGTTCAGCTCAGCCTCCTTCTCCCTCCTCCTCGTCGCTGTTGTTGCTGCTGTCGCTCGTGCACAGCGTGGAGTATTTGGGGCGATACGCCAGAGTACGATATCCCCGCTTCGCCTGCTTCTCCCGTTTCCGCCGCTCTGCCAAAGCCTTGAGTGGTCCTACCCTCAGCACCGCCTCCGTTACAAACTCGTCCGCCCGCTTGTTCCCTTCGATGCCCGTGTGTCTGAGGACCCAGTGGACGACCACCTGAGCTTCAGAGTGAGTTCTGCCAAGGCTGTCAGGCAGCGAGGGGTCGAGCTGAAGAAGTCGACACAGCAGAGGTTGGTTCACTTTCACCCAAGAGTGCGCGACGTCCGGAGGCAGCAGCGCTGATCCAGGCTCGGCCGCGGTTTGCTGCCAGCCTAAAATCGCTAGACAGTCCGAAGCACCGGCTACAATAACATCGAATGGGTCTTGTCTAACACTGGAGTTGGTCGGATTTGGGGCGAGAGGACCTGTTTCACATTGACGGGCAACTCAGGCTTGGTTGGCTTGCACCGGAGTATGCGGTTTGTCCAAGTTGCTAACGTCGCTAGACATGTCGCTAGCGTCGCTGTAGCCGGCCGGAAAGGGGCACGCATGCATAGAGATGTCGGACCCATCAACGGGGTCCCCGTTATGGAGGTTCTTACCGGGCAAAACTCCCATTTTGGCGTAACGGCAACGGGGATTGCCCGTTTCCCCGTCAAAATACGTTACCGCCCCGGTAGAGTCCCGTTACAGGTTATTCGGGCTGTCCTAGCGAGCTCAGCTTGTGCAGAGTCTGTAGAAGAGATAAAAGCGACACATTTTCATTGCGTAGAGACCTGTCACCCTACTCAGAAGCCGGGTAACTGCGCTTGTCTGCAGTGCAGCAATCTGCTCCTTGCTAGCTGCATCCTTGTCTGCCCTGGGAACCGCAGCAGCAAGGTCTTCAGCTTCTCATCAGCCTTTGCTTCCTCAACAGGAGAAGAGAAGTGGCGAGGGGCGAGCAAAGGGAAGAGTCAGTGTCCGTCCCGCCTTGTCCGGACCAACCCGCGCACAAGCCCTTGCGTCCTCCGCTTCTCCAGTAGAGCAAACAGCATAGAACCGAGAGCAAAAGTGACTCACCTTAGACCGGCAAAGCACAGGCGGAGGACTCAAGGCGGCAAGGCGAGGCGAGGCGTAGGTCGTGTTTGGAGCTCTTGTCTTGTCGAAAGAGGCGAGAGTGACGCTGCTGGCAGAGCCGGAGCTGACTCGAGCGACGGCCGCGAGGGGGAGCGGCGTCGACGTGGAGGTCGTGGGCGGAGGTGCGAACGGGCAAAGTCGGGTCATAGATGAGCAAGAAGGACGTGAACGTCAGCACACCAGGCAAGCTTTGAGGAGCCATCTGAGCAATGTAGCCGTCTTGTCATTGCAAACAAGCGAGGCGGATTGTGAGGAAGGGGAGGAGAGCGAGTCGCGCGAGCCATTGATGAAGCGCTTCTCGCGTGCGAAACTCGGCAAAATGTGTGCTGAGGTGATCGGCACTCTCTCTTTTCTCACTGCTACCACCACTGTAGCGGCTAGAGGTTGCAATACAGCCAGTCTGCACCCCGTTATGAGCCAGTTGCCCTGTTATCAGCCTCCAAAACCAGCTCTGCGGGTAATAGCAACAGATTTTCAATGGGGCCCATTCCTGTTCTGTTACCCGTTGATGGGTCCGACATCCCTAGCATGCAGGCTCCGCGGTTGTTGAAGGAACAAGCTGTGCTCACTTTGTCCAGGCAAGACAGGTTGCCTGGAGTGGTATGATCGATTCCAAGTTGATGATGAACAGTAAATGTATTGTGTTTCAAGTCATGTCAAGCGAAAGAGCCCATGTAGACCAAGAGTGCTACACAGAGTGAGAGCAGAGGAAAGACCTGGAGTTGAGTCTGCTTTCTGAGTCAGGAAATTCAGGTGATGGCAGCCAGGAGCAGCTTGCCAGGGGAAGGGCCGGCAGGGCTGGGCCTGGGAAGCCATTGCAGCTGGCCCTTCCAGAAGTCGATGAAGAGCTCACACTTGTGGGCGTAACTCTCTGTTCCTCAAGGAGGTGACAGATGTTACCGAGCACAATGTTCCAGTTGCGGGAGGAGTAAGCGCCATGGGAGAGCGGCACGGCTCGGGCAAGGACCGCTTCAGTGGCAGTCCAGTTGTTGGAGGTGAGATAGATAGACGAACCAACTTTTGAGTCATCTTGAGCTATAGGGGTCCCATGTAGACCGCGGGTACTACACAAGTGCGGGAAGTGAGGAGAGGGCCGAAGAAAACCCCTGCTCATTGAGACAAGAAAGTAAGGTTGCGAGAGGAAGGAGAGGGCGTAGGTAAGAGGGGAAGGAAGAGGGAGAAAGTGTGCCAAGAAATCTGTGGTGGAGGGCAAAAGTCAAGTAGACAGATCCTCCAAGGGCAGGCAATAAAGGGAGACGAAGCGGCATGAGTTGGCAGGGGAATGGGAGTGTTGCTACGGAGTGGCGTAGCGCGGGCAGTGCAGGAAGAAGTGTTTGAGGGTCTCCGGCTGGCTGCCGCAGGCGCAGAGAAGTCAACTCGTTTTTGAAGTGCGCCTTGTATGCAACAAGATTGCATGCGCTTGTGCAGACATAGATAGATAGATAGATATGTCTTGTTTCAAGTCATGTCGAGGTGGCTTGTGCGGAGTCAAGTGAGCAAGGTCGACTGGCGGCGCAAGAGCAAGGAGTGGAAGCGAGAGAAAGAAGCACCGGGAGGGGAGGTGGCACAGAGTTGGCCGCCCATTGGTGACAATGCCCAAAGTGCCAACCAGGTGGTTTTGTGAGCTGCTTCGAACGTGGACCAGCCTGCAGACGTAGGGACACCATGCCTTGTCAAAACAGAGAGGTTCAACTTTCTCTGCTTTGAGCTTTGGAGTACGGTCTCTACTCATTTTCACAGCCCGCATGCTACACCCTGTGGCTGTGCAGTGAGTCTGGACCGGTGCTGTGCTTTAGTCTCATTGTACCCGATGAAGACTACATTGGTACCACCCAGCTCAGGACAAATTCTTTGTCCGCCATTCACTATATTCAAGGAGTTATCTTCAATGTAAGCATCACAGCTGAATTAAGTACATTTTGGCTGAAGTCAAGCCCATTTTAGTGGCATTCTGCTGTTACTGCAGTGCTCGATCGATAGATAGATGATTAATTCTTGTTGCTTGAGCTAGTAAGTTGCTAGGTTAGGCTCAACCACTGACAGAAAGTAGGGCTTCAGGAAATTTGTAGTATCTGTACAGTGTCTTGTATTGCATAGACAGTGTCTGTAGTTGTTCCACAGAGTACACTTCAAAAAGAGCTCGCACAGTCCGCAGATTTGTGTGGCCAGAGCGGCAAGAGTCACCCGGAGCAAAGCCTGTCTTGTCTCTCTGGCTCTCCTTGCTCATTTGCAACGCTTGTCTTCCTGTTCCTGGCTGCCAATCCAAGGAGCACAACAGATAGATAGATAAGTCTTGTTTCAAGTCATGTCGAGCTATTAAGCCCATGTAGACCAAGGATACTACACAAAGTGAGGAAGCGAGGAAAGGCCCGAAGAAAAAACCCGCTCGTTTGAGTCGGGAAAATCAGGTTGGAAAGGATGAAGGGTATAGTGGATCAGGGTGAGACAAGAAAGGGGGGGGGGGGGGGGGGGGGGGGGCAGAACGTATGCAGAGACTAAACAGATGGATCCTCCGAGGGCGGGCAGTAAAGCGAGTCAAAACGGCCCGAATCGGCGAGGAACCGGAGTGTCGCCTTTGTCGCGCGAGGGTCGCCAAGAAGATAGGCGAGGGAGGGCGATTTGAGTCGGAGGGAGGCAAGGAGAGTCGCGTGGAGCACAACAACTATGAGGTCTCAAGCAGCAGTCAACAACACGCAAAAGTGCCTCAATGGAACAGAAGTAACTTTGTACCTGTGAAACCTCCTCCAATTCTGCAGCACCAACATTGACCGTGTCTCCTCCTGACAGGCCAGCTTTGTCTTTGACTCACAGGCCGGCTTTGTCTTTGACTCACATTGCCCCATCGTGATGCACTGTGTGACTGGCGGTGGGATTGCTATGCTTTGCCCTCCCCTAACCTGCAATCCCCTTCCCCTCACCTGTTCCCTGTCTCTACTCCCTTCTGTGCCAACACTCCCACCACCACCATCCTGCCAGAAGAAAGCTGATCTATCCCTTTCATTTTGGCTGCACAAATCTTTCTGTTGTGCAGAGAGCTCCAGATGCCCAAAGAGCTGCACCGGTTGACTGGCCTTGTTGTGACTTGGGAACCCAACAGTGGCCAAGCTGGACTTGCCGCCGGGAGGCAGAGGAGCTGCTCTCCAGGCCTCAGCTCTCAGTAGCCATTTCACGCAAGTAGAGCAGGAAGAGCTGGTGTGGCAATGATAAGGGATTTATTGTGCTTCCAGACTGCCACGTGAACTGAACGGGTCAGGAAGCGAGGAGAGGTCTCGGACTTGAAAGTAGGCAAGTCTGACCCATACACCCCGTTGGACAGGCCGTCACTCCGCTACAGTACGGGGTATGAGACCTTGTGCCCTGTGCACTGCCCCATTGCGCAAGACTCCCTTTTTTGCGCCTGTATCTGTCCCACAGGAGGTCACAGGCACAGGACAACTCTTTAGGTTGTGGACAGACTCCTGCAAGTTGGCACCCTGACACAGCGTGCACTCCCTTACTTAGGGTCTCTTTGAGAACCATGCCCAGACCTGAATCTGCAAGCTCTAGCTAGCCTATAGGCTTGCTCTCGCACCACCCTCAAGCTCAATGTGTGAGTAGGCATCCTACACAGATTCAGACTGTAGCTAGTTGTGGAGGCAAGAGCTCACAAACAGCAACTCAGGTGTAAATTCTGTCGAGCTATGAGTGAAGCGAAGAGCTTGACTTGGCATCCAGGCTCGTGTGAGCTGCCTTTCCGTCTTCTCCGGGTTCCTTCAAGCAGGGCCCCTCTTATCCTCCGTGCAGAGGCCACTCGTCTCAAGCACAAGTGAGCTGCAAGACAGAAGTATCCTGCACTGGCAGGATAGTGGTTGGAGAGTGAAATGCATGATCAAACAACATTGAACCAAGCATTGAGTCCGAGGAGAGAGCGGCAAGGTGATGAAGAGAGAGGCTATGCCAATGAGGGCCTCGCTCCAAACCAAGATTAATCATCCACCTTCCACCATGGCCTTGACCAATTCAAATCCTGTTGGTGTCTTGAGCATGGGTACAAGCATTGGTAGTAAACCCTGTGAGAGAACAAGTCAGCAAAGGTTCCAACAAAAACTGTGCAAGAGGAAGAGGACTCAGACTGGGGAGAGGTCGCCGGATGTGGGAGGGTGGACAGATCCAAAAAGGCAGGCCTAGCAACCTGACTTTCAGATGCTGGGCCGGCATTGCTTCGCTTGCCAGCTTCAGCTCGCCCGGATTCTACTTACTCTCGTAAGTCTTCTCCTTGCCCCTTTTCTTTCAAATGGAACTAACACCTGTTCCACATGCAGACATACACACTAGACTGTGCCGGGTTCAAAGTGACAGCTGTGCCTCAAGACTTGGCGCACCTTCAGCGGATGCCGGTGGATTCTCTCGGTCAACTTGTTGTAGCTCCCTCACCGAGTCACTTCTCTTCGTCTTCTTCTGTAGCTCTCATTATCCCCCCCTATCTATTTGAAATCTTAGACTTGAGTTACTGTTTGTTGTATATGGCTTGTCTACGACTCGCTACAACCCGACCTGCGGAGAAGACTGATGCTCAATGTTCAGAGTCGTGTCCTTGCATCAGATGAGGTGCCCATAAGTCAGGCCTCAAGAGGACAATCCAAACTTGATACCCTATGCACACAAGAGACAGACTTACATAGCGGGGGCTCCGTGCGCATCGCTCGCCCCAGCTCACGCTCATGTTCCGTGTATTGATTCGAGCACTTACAAAGCACGCTTGTCAGCCCTCCAGCGGCCGCAGCCTGCAATCGCAAATAAACGGCAATTTTGGGCTCGAAAACAGTGCTCCTCGGAGTCCGTGTAAGGTCATGGGACATGGCAAGTTGTCAGCCTCTCAGCCCTGACCCATCTTACAGGGCTCCACGACACACGCACAACATCCCAGCAGTAGACACAGACGGACAGACTTGAGCGACATGGAAGGAATACAGCATCTTCAATGATCAACCTCCGCGATCTACTTCAACACACAAGTCTATCACAGGGCAAGACGGACACACTCGCAGCAAGACATGCTCCGTAGCACGCGTAGCAGCCTCCAACAGCTGGGGATCAGTGGCTGCTGGCCGAAGCGTGACTTTCGCCTCGGCGACGAGATGCACGTTCGCCGCATCGGACTGGCTGACTGCCCACAGGTGCGTTATCTGCGCCTTCTCCACGGGAAGCTGCACGAAAAGAGTCAGAGCATGCAAGAAATACAGAAAACGGGATACAATTGTTGAAGAAGCTCACCTCGGGCAAGGTGAAAGTCGACTCGAAAGCGCGGCTTGACCCGGGTGCCGCCTGCAACAACGTCCTAGCGCTCGCAACGGCTGCCGGTCTGGCCACATAGACGATAGCAAAAGCCTCAAGTAGCGCAAATGCTTTGTCAAAGGCTAAGAACAATGTCCTAAGGCGTAAGATAGGCGGTTAGCAAGTAACGGAAGCGTAAGCGGAGGAATTCTTCTTACCTCGGGAACGTGACCGCAGCGCACAGCAAGACCGCAGTTGCTGCGACAAGGAGCAGCGTGAAGCGGTTGAGAGCATAACGGCCCTCCTCCACCACGGGAGGTGCGCGCCCCGTGCGGGTCTTCGCCGGAAGCCCTGCTCGAGACGCACCGGCCAGATCGACGTGGTTCCGGGCGACGACGGCGAGAACGATCGAAGCAACAGCGCCCAGCAGCAAAGCCGTGGCCGGGACAGGCAAGCTGCACAAGGAGATTGTGGCCCTCGTGAGCAGCGCGCAATCCCGGGTTCATCACTGCGCCGACCCAGGCCGGTCGTCGGCACGCACCCTAGATCCACAGCTTCGCCGACGGGGGCCACGTCTCCTGCAATGGCCGTAGCACCATGTCCGTGGACGTGCGCGCCTGCACCTCCTTGCGCATCCGACAGGAGCAGAACGTGCTCGACCGACTCCTTGCTGATGTAGATGGCGGAGAAGAGGAGATAAATGGACTGGGCAAAATGGGAGAGAACGTGGAGTCGTCCGCCTCTGCAGATCGCGCGGGTGGGGATCAGCTGATGCCAAATCAGCCGGGAAGACACCAAAGGGGAAAGGTAGGTACCCGTATGGTCTGCGCAAGCTTCCCAAGGCGTCGCCTCCCCCTAGACCGAGCCCACGGGTCGTCCCTTCGCGTGCAGAGCCACCGGACACGCCGAGTCGAGCTGCAAGAACCACAGCGATTCCGTCGAAGACGACGACATATCCAAGCCCGGTAGTGGACAAACTCTCGAGTCGCTGGCCTTTGATCCAAAGATACGCCCCAACTGCGATTTGCGCGATGGACAAGACGAGCGCGAGAGGCGGCACGGGCCGTCCTTGTTGCGAAAGCGAGCCTCCTTGCCCGGACGCGTACGAGCCAACCTCTTGCGGAGGTGTCCCCGTCCCGTCCCGCGCAAGGATCGGTGGCACGCGAGGGATTTCCGACGGGGAGATCGCAAGCGAGACAGAGTGTCGGTGATGGTGTCCTCGTCGCTGGGCGGGTCGTGTAACGGTACGATCGTCCGGACCTCGTGCAGAGATCGGTGGAATCAGGTCGGAGGGGCCGGCATCGCCGGTGGCTGCGTGCGGCTGAGGCGCTTGCGCATTCGGCGTCGACTTGTCGTCCTGGTTCGGTGTCGGACGCGGAAAGAAAACGCTGAGGTTACGGGAGTGTATGCGAGAGTGGGAGCGCGCAGAGGAGGCGGCCGCCGCCGAGATGGTTTGCTCGCCGAGCACGTCCGACGACGAGTCCTCCGCTTCCTCACGAACTGAAGACAGAGGGGTCGGCATGGCGTATCACGGCAAGCCGGCACGTCGAGCCACTCGGCAGATCGAGGCGTACGTCGAGGAGAGTGGTCGTTGGTCGGGGGCCTATAAGGGTGTAGTTCGTGCTCTACAGCGGCAGTCGGCCGCGGTTGAGACGTGCACAGATTCTGCCACCTGGCTATTTAGCCAAGTCAGTCGGGAAAGCCAGAGCGGGGAGCGTGTTCGGCGCAAGGAAAGCAGCGCTTTCTGAATCGCCGCCCCACCGTCGTCGTTCCCGCACCAGACATGTCGTACGACTCACCGCGACCCGATCCCGCTGTAGACGCCCACAATGACTATTCCGCTGACTCTCGAGCCACGACCAGCACTCTGACGCGGCAAGGAAGCGACGATGCAGACGGTGCTCCAACCCGACCTCTCTCGCGAGAGGCGGAATCTCTGGAAACCGACGCGGCAGGTGACCAAGAGTCAACGGGTCTGTCTGCGAAGAAATCTGCCAGCGACAACGATCCATGGCAAGCAGTCTTTAGCGCCGAGTAAGTGACTCACGTCCATTCCATCCACTTGGCTCGACTTCTCATCATCGACATAACGTACTTCCTTTCTGCAGGGCAAATGGGTGGTATTTCTGGAGTAAGCTGCTCTCACTAGTCGCAGAAGGGTGCAGCTGACGCAAATCTCGCAGACGCGCAAACGAACGAAACGACATGGTCAAATCCGCGTCAATCGACGAGCGACCCCGGCGATGCGACCAACGTCCCCAGCGTCGCAAACGACTTGCCCGCGGCCGCGCCATCCCGAGACAAGGGTGAAGAAGGCGGTCTTCCGCCGATAGACCCCGACTTAGCCTGGCTCGACCCATCTGCCGCGCGCGCAGGAGCGGAGCGCCCAGTAACGCAGACTGCCAGATTTAACGCCAGAACAGGCCGGTTCCAGGCCGACCCGAGTCTGAACCCGGACCGCATAAGCGAATTCCAACGCGGACAGCGGCAACAAGAAGCCTACTACGATGGTGCGCAATCTCTCCAGACTCGTTGCTGTCCCTGCCTTGACTCCAACCCCTTGTCTTCAGTCCGTGGATGGGAAAGTACGCTGGCAGGACAGGGACTGAAACGTTCCGACGACTCGGCACCGGAAGGTGAACGTAAGCGGCCCTCGGCGAAAGAACTAGAGCGATTCCGGCAAGCCAAAGAGGTAGATAAGTTCTCTTTTCGCCACTCTGCTGCTGTACGCTCACACGACTTTCTGCAGAACAAGAAGCGTCGCAAGGTCGCATCATGGCTCGCCTCGTAGATACATACGCTACGTGCTAAATGCAACAACGCTACATTTCCCATTCGCCACCGGAAGCGAGAGAGGCGAAAACGCCATTCGGTCGACTTCGAAGCTCGGCGATGGTTCCCCTGAGAGGTCGCAGACGATCAGCACACGGGCACGGGAGGAAGAGTGAAGAGGTGAAGGCGGGCTCACGTTTCCACCACGTGTCCGTCGGCCATCACCAGAAGTCGGTCGCATTGTTCCATCACGGCGAGCTTGTGCGTGATGACGACCGTCGTGCGTCCTTCCTTGACGCGCATCACAGTATCCATGACCAACTGCTGATTCGCAGGGTCCAGCGCCGACGTGCACTCGTCGAGAATCAGCAACTCGCGAGGTCGCATCAAAGCGCGAGCCATCTGCAATCGCTGCGCCTGCCCTCCGGAGATCAAAGCCGCGTTGTCGCCGAGCTTGGTATCGTAACCGAGGGGCAAGGCTTCGATGAAGTCGTCGATATGTGCTGCGCTAGCAGCGCTGCGTATGTCGGTCATGCTGGCGTCGTCGCGGCCGTACGCAATGTTCTCGGCGATCGTCATGTCGAAGAGCGCGGGGTGTTGCGACACTACGGCTGTATGGTCGCGGAGATGGTGCACGTCGAGATCGTGGAGGGGGCGACCATCGAGATGGATTTGGCCAGCGGTAGGCTCATAGAGACGTTGCAGTAAAGCGGCAACCGTCGATTTGCCGGACCCAGACGCTCTGTCCGCCGCGATGCACACAGAAAAGGAGTCAGATCCTGTTCAGCACGAGCCCATGTACAAGCATTCCGGGTACGCACCCGACAATGGCCACGCATTCGCCAGCCTTGATTTCGAAACTGATGCCGTGCAGAATCGGCGCGGTCGGACGCGAAGGATAGCAGAACTCGACGTCGCGGAAGCCGACGCGTCCTTGTACCGCAAACCTTGCCTGCCCGCGTGTCTCGTGGGTTTCGTCGTGAAGATCGAGTAGACGCAACAGGTCATCCGCCGCTTGAAGTGACTTTGCCATCGCCGGTACTGATTGTAAAAGAAAGTCAGCTGGCGCTCGTCATACTCAAGGAGCGCCGTGCAAGCTTTGAAAAGCTTACAGTAGTTCATGAGCTGGCCCGCGAAGGTGACGGTGAAGATGATCAACGAAAACACCTGGAGCATCTTGCCGAAAGTGTACCGGCCGCTCGTCACCAGGACGGCGCCGACAAGGAGCATGATTCCTGTTGCAGGAGACAAAGAGTCAGCGACGATGCCATTGCCCTCCTCAGGCCTATGACAGCGAGAAGAAACGCCCGCACCTTGAGACAAGTAAGTCAATGTAAACGTGCTTGCGAACCCGAGTCCGGCGAATGGGGCGGCCCGGATTCCGCCGGCATAGGTCGACGCCACGACGCGGCCGTAGGTACCGTCGAATACCGGCTGTATGGACATGCTTCGGATCGCCTTCACGTTCGACAAGACCTGCCGCATCGATGAGAATGAGACAGACTCTAATCGTTGCGTCCCCCGGTTAAAGTGCCAGCCGAGACTCACCTCCATCAAATGCTTCGATATCGCCTCGCGCTTGTCCTTGTTTTCGGCTTCGAGCCGATTGAGGACGCTCGCCAAGGACCGCGAAACGACGATGATGACAGGCGCCATCCCAAAGCCGACGAGGGTTAGCTCCCATCCGGTCACGAGGGACCATGCGATGCCGATGATGAGCATGGATGCGAGGACGGCGAGTTGGCAGATGATTGTGCCGACCAGCGTCCTTGCGTCTTCCGAGTCCTTGATGACCGAGTACGACAGCGCGCTTGTGGTATTCTCGGGACGGTCGAAAAAGGCCTTGTCCTGCCGGATCACCTTCGCCAGAGCTCTTCGACGGAGCGCGGTCGTCCATCCCATCGCGCAACGCTCCATGCAGTAGAACTTGAGGAAGGACCCGGAACCATCGACGACGGCCAATGCGATGACCACTATGGCCGACTGCGTGATCAAAGCCTTCGCGTCCGGGTTGCCGAGGTTGCTGATGACCCTCGCGATGAAGGTCGAGAAGATCGGGGTACAAGCTCCGACCATGATGGAGAAGCCCAGGCCGGCGGCGAAGAGTAGCTTGTTCGGAATCGTGCGCCAGTAGCGGCGAGCCAGCTGAGCGATCGATCTGCGCGGCTTGCAGTCACCAGTCCTGCCATCGGTGCCGCCGCTTCGCCCGATTCTGCCCGGGTCGGGCGAGCTCATGGAGGCCTCGTCGTGGTTCAGGCGCCGACGTCCGCCGGAACGAAGCTGCACCGCCTTCTCACCGGCCTTCTGCACGTCAACCAGTGAGAAGTCCGAGTACCTGCGAGGACGGTCCAACACGTCCGGATCGCCCGGCGCGGAGAGCGACATAGAGCGAGAAACACGTTGCCGGCGAACGCCGGCGACCCCTTCGACGTTGCCGACAGGCGTCGAGACCGCCTCGTTGCCAATGGTGGAGCTTATGCTGAGATGCGAGAATCGCCCGGTTGAGAAGAGTTGACGTCCGGCAGAGACGACGTCCTCGACCGTAGGCGGGAAGAGCAGGCTCGAAGTCGACAAGCGATGCGCAGACAGATGGCGTGCGGCGACAGAATCAGGAGCGAGATAGTGACCGAGCCCTTCCGAAGAGCCGGGAGGTGCGCCATCCTGATCGGCGAGCGCCTCGATCTGCTCGTCCTGGTGCTCGATCCCTTGCATATGGACCATGTCGTGGAAAGGTCCGTCGCCGGCGGCTTCAAGATCTTCGCGATAGCCTTGCTGAACCACCCGACCGTCGGCCATGACATATACGAAGTCGCTCGGCGCGATCGGCGACAAGTCGTGGGTGATGATGATGGTCGTCCGGTTGTCTCGCCATGCCTTGATCGCCTCATGGACAAGCACACGAGAGGTCGCATCGAGAGCAGAAGTCGCTTCGTCTACGGACGGCGATGGAAAGAAGGGGTGAGCGAAAGCCACGGGAGCAGGGAAGAAGAGAGCAACGACCGACCGAGAATCAGAACAGTCGGATTCCGGATGTACGCCCGAGCGATAGCTAGTCGCTGCCGCTGCCCTCCCGAAAGACTCGCGCCTCGTTCTCCGCTGAGGGGCGTATCGTAACCGAGGGGCAGGTCGCGAACGAAGTCGTGAAGAAGCGCCGCACGACATGCTGCCACCACCTCATCACGACTGACGTCGCGCAAGCTCCGAGTCGATCCATCCTCTTGTAGTTGTCCGACGATGCCGACTGCGACGTTGTCGTGGACGGTGCCTTCGAAGAGCACAGACGCGCCCTGCGACACACAGGCAACGTGGCCTCGAAGCCACTCTTCATCGATCCAGTCGAGGCCCTGCTCGTCGATCTCGACCCGCCCAGCGTCGAGCTTGTACAAGCCGAGGAGGAGGGAGCCGACGGTGCTCTTGCCCGAACCCGAAGTTCCGACGACGTAGGTTGTCTCGCGCGCAGCGAAGTACATGCTGACATCCTGCAAGGCGGGCGCAGCAGGAGGTGGGCGAGCTGGATAGTGGAAGGTGACGCCGCGCAAGCTCATCTCGCCGGAGAAGGTAGCAGGTCGCAGCTTGCGCAGAGCGCGAGGCGCCTGACCGGATCGTCTTTTGCCCTGCAAGCCGGAAAGAGGGATGTACGTCGCAGCGGGCAGGCTCGCAAGCGTCGGGGTCGTCGGCGGAGAGTCTTCTCGACCCAGCTTTTCCTCCATCGGTATAGGCCAGCTGATCGTCCCCGCCGCCGCACCGCGGAGCCCGCGCTTCGGCCCACGCGAACGTCCCGGTACCGCCGGCGTTGGTGGGATCGGCGGTCCGTCTTGGTTGGTCTCCACGCGCGCGAGCTGGAGCAGACCGGCCATGGCGATTTTGGCCTTCTCCAGAGCGACGAGCGAAGGAATGCACGTCTGCAAGTAGGAGCTGCCGAGCAGGCACGCCCAGAAGCTCGTGTTGACCGATGCAGGTGTTGAACGGCCGCTCGAGATGAGGGTGGCGCCGTACCAAAACCCTTGGACGAACATCGCCATCAAGAGGAACTGAGTCAGGCCGCTACGCAGGCCCCACACGAAGTGAAGTTTGACGTATGCGGCCCAGTCGTCGTGCGTCAGGCGTTCGAAGGCGTCCTGCTCGTACTTCTCCGCGTTGAACGCCTTGACCGTCGCAATGGCGCCTACGATACGATTGACCCGAGAGGTACACTCGGCAGTCGTCGCACGGTTTCGATTGGCCAGCGGGCCTGACCAGCGTTCCGTGAGCGCGACAACCGCGATGACGCCCGGGATGGTGGCGAGGACAACGAAGGCGAGGCGCCAGTTGCGGTAGAAAGCGAGCATGATGCAGAAGAGCGAAGAGGAAAGGTACTGCATGACGAGGCCGATAGTCTGTGCGCTGCCGATGCGTACATCGTCGGTGTCCCTGTTGCCACCACAGAGGGCGCCGGTCAAGTTCCCAGTCGGCAAAAGGAGCGAACGGAATCTGGCGCACTTGGAGAAACGACCTGTGAGGCCCGCGGCGTCGACGGCGCTCGTGGCCGAATCTCGACCGCCGTCCGGCTCTCCGCCCATCCCAGTCTCGTACCATTCCATTCCCTTTGCCGTGACTCCGCGATAGACGTAGTTCCGCAGTTCGCGCGCTACTCTTTCGCCATGGATGACCCAAAGGGCGATGTTGGCCGAGGAAGTCACCAGGACGACGGCGGCCAGAATTGCGAATTTGACCGCGTGCAGACGGACGTCGTGCATCAGGGTCGCCCGCGCACTTTTGAGCGCATCCGCCGACAGTTCTTCGACACCGGTCGCCAGGCCGTAGTCGGTGAAAGCCTGCAGCGAGTCGCCCAAGATCATCGTCATGGCAGGGGGGATGAGACCTGAGCCGATCGCGAACACGGTGCCGGGGACGACGACAGTCCAGAGGGTGGACCGCGACGTCAATGAGAAGAGGGTACGGAACGAAGGTCGGATGGCCGGAAGTGGGCGAGCGGTCGATGCAACATCTGGCGCGGGCGGACCATGCGACGGGGAGAGGCTCGACGGCGTCGCTGGTGGCCCGTCCGGTTCGCCTGGACCAAGCACCCACTGGTGGAGTGACGGAGAGACGATCTTGTCACCATCTTCGAGGTCATCAGAGTTCCCCGTCCGGGTCGAGGAGGTGAAGAGTAGACGGGGAGCGGCGGTGTACGGGGGCGTTTCTTCTTGTCCACCGTGCGCCACGGCTGCGTCGAACGTTGCCTGACCAAGACGCGGCGACCGACGTGGGGAATCCGTCGCTGGTCCCTGTGGCGTCGGGTCTGCCGGCTCGACGATGGTGGGAAGGGCGATGTGGCGCTGCTGCTGCTGCGGCGGCGTTGCTGGCGGTTCACGTCCGTCCGTCGCTGACGGCGGCAATGCCGTCGATGGCTGGTCTGCTTGCATGCTGTATCCGTGCGCAACAGGCTCTGAAAATGATAGTCTCGTAGCAAGGGCAACATCCGTATATCTTCTCAGACTGCGAGACGAAGCGATCGAAGTGAACAAAGGGGCTGTGGACAATAGGGGCTGGCTGTAAAGAGGGACAAAGGGCACCCCGACCGACTCTGGCCCGCACAGGTACTGTAGGCGGCCATCTCCATGGATGCATCCAATTTTGTACCATGTCTCGGTAGCAGAGGTGCAGAGGAGTATCTCAAAGCCGAGTGCAAAGCCAGCAGCATGGGGTCGAGACCGTCATCAGAGTGCGCGACTGCGGGCAAGGCGTCTGCAGCAGCATGTCGGGAATGGTGCCAGCAGATCACTCCAGGTGGCTTTGATCAGCTATAGCCTCGGTGCGTTGTGTGCGGTCCGGATGGAAAGTGGGAGTTGGCAGCCGTCGCGGCAGGCCAGCCGCGTCCGACAGAGTCAAAACACTGGAGCTCGTGCATGCTGTCTAGGTCACGCATTCTGCCCGGACGTCCTCACTCTCAGCTCATCGAACCCTTTCAGCGACGGTTACGCCTGCAGCCGTCGTCAGCGTCGCTTCGTTCCGCCTGCACCGTTTCCCGACTTTCAGAGATGGCCTCGACGACCGCTCAGTCTGCGCAGGCCCCGGCCAGAGGGCCACGAGCCGTGCAGGTACCATGGCAAACTCCTGAACCCTCGAAACCGGAACCGAAACTCGCCGTGTACAACTCGCTCACGCGCAACAAGGTGCGGTCGTCTCAGCCAACTCGGCTCCGTTGCCTGCTTCGACGTCGCGAGCTGATTCGGCAACCGAGGCTTGCAGGATGTCTTTGTGACCAAAGTCCCGGGAGTCGTCACGTGGTACAACTGCGGTCCGACGGTGTATGATGCTTCTCACATGGGCCATGCCAGGTGAATTCAAGACTTTCCTGCTGTCTGGGCGACACGTTCGGCGAATACCACGAGACTGAGACGAGGTCAAACGACAGGAACTACATGGCGCAAGATATCATGCGCCGCATCCTCCGAGACTTCTTTGGCTACGAGGTCAATTTCGTCATGAACATCACCGACGTCGACGACAAGGTCAGCCCGTACCACACTTGCCCTGTTTGAGAGCCTGCTGCTTACTTGGTCACTACGATCGCGCATCTCTCTGCAGATCATCGTGCGGGGCAGGCAGTCCCATCTCCTCCAGCGCTATACCGCCGAATGCACGTCTTCGCCGGACGGCCCCACCGCTTCTCGCGTGATCGCCGAGACGTCAACAGCATGGGCGGCGTATGTCAACAAGTATATCGCCAAGCTCCCGGCGGGTCAGACTCAGGAAGACGACTTTGCGACGGCCGAGGCAGCCTGGAAGAGGATTCAGACTCAGGCGCAAAACGCCGAGTGGCATGAAGCGCAGAAGCTGGCAGACGAGAAGTTCACCATGCACTTCGCTTCGGTCGCTTCCGGGTACGCAGGGATCCAAGCGGCGAAGGGCAAGCAGGATTCCGGTTCCGTCAGCGTGGCCGACCTGACTACTCTCATCGAGGCAAACCGCGACGCGCTCGGGCTCTGGCTGGACAAGCAGGTGCGTTGATCGCGTTTGCACAGCCGGTCTGATCGGTAGCTGACCCGAAGAGCCATCGCGGCTGCAGTTCGGAGCCGACGTCACGGATCCGGCAGTGTTCCGCGACTTGGCCGCGTTCTGGGAAGACTCGTTCTTCAAATCGATGAGCGCCTTGCATATCGAGCGACCTACGACCCTGACTCGGGTGTCGGAGTACATCCCCGAGATCGTCAAATTCGTCGAAGGCATCGTCGAACGCGGATATGCGTACGAGGGCGGCGGCAGCGTCTGGTTCGACACGGTCAAGTTTGAAGGCGCGAAAGGAGGTTCTGACGGTCACGAGGAATGGCACCACAGCTACGCGAAGCTGCAGCCCTGGAGCAAGGGCAACCGAGAACTGCTCGAAGATGGGGAAGGTGAGCCGGTCATGCGCTAATCACTGGCGTGCGAGCACGACTGAGCCAGGAGCCTTTCTGCAGGGTCTTTGACCAGCACGACAGGGAAGCGATCTTCGGCCGACTTTGCGCTGTGGAAGTCATCGAAGCCGGGCGAGCCGGCGTGGGATTCGCCATGGGGTCCGGGGCGTCCGGGGTGGCACATCGAATGCAGCGTGATGGCGAGCGATGTGCTCGGCTCGGGCATGGACGTTCACTCGGGTGGCGTGGATCTCGCGTTCCCACACCACGACAACGAGCTCGCGCAGAGTGAGGTGCGTACGAGCGCCCCTCGTGGGTCTTGGCGCCGGAACGCTCACGCGAACGGAATGCAGGCCTTCCACGACTGCCGCCAATGGGTCAATTACTTCCTGCATACCGGACATCTTCATATCGAAGGCCTCAAGATGTCGAAAAGTCTCAAGAACTTCATCACCATCGACGATGCACTCGAGAAATTCACGGCTCGCCAGATGCGCTTCGCCTTCCTCTTGCAGACCTGGAACGCGCGTCTCGACTTCAAAGAGTCGGTCATGCAAGAGGTCCGCAGCGCAGAATCGCTGCTGAACGTACGTCTTCACTACACGACGGACACCGCTTCTATCGCGCATCGAGCTGACGACCCGCTGCGCACCCAGAACTTCTTCGTCGTCGTCAAGGCTCGCGACACCGAGGCCAAAGACATGGGAAGTTACTCAGATGGTCGACACCATTACGAGGAGCACGAGAAGGATCTGCTTGCAAGGTAAGAGCCGCGAAAAAGAGCTCAAACTCGGTTGCTTATTTCTGCCTCGACAGACTTCAAGACGCGCAGTACGCATTCCGAGTTGCGCTTTGCGATTCTTTCGACACACCGACTGCGATCCAAATCCTGCTCGATACGGTCTCTGCGACCAATGCGTACCTTTCGCGCGGCCGCAAGAACGTCAACATCGGGGTCCTCCTCGCCGTTTCCGAATGGCTCACGCGAATGCTGCGCATGTTCGGACTCGGCGAAGGCCCGGCAACCGACGCACGCGGACAGGCAATCATTGGCTGGGGTCAAGCCGCTCAAGGTTCCGCTGACGCGTCCTTTGACGTACGTTTCCCCACCCGGGCTATCCGATGCCGCGGGTGACCATGTTGACGCCATCACTTTCCCCGCAGCGCGAAAGCGTACTGATGCCGTACCTGCGCGCCCTGTCCGGCTTCCGCGACCAAGTCCGGCAGCTCGCAATGAGCGGCGCGGCCTCGTCAGAGTTCCTCGCGCTGTCGGACCGCCTTCGGGACGAAGACCTTGTCGATCTCGGCGTTGCCCTGGATGACCAAGAAGGTGCGTTGCATTCATCGCTTGACATAATGGGACAATCCTGATCGCGGGCGTGACACTTGGGCGACCGACCTCAGACGGCCGAGCCATGATCAAGCTCGTTTCGCCCGACGTACTCCGCGAAGCACGAGATGCCAAACTGGCGGCAGCTCAAGAGAAGCTGGCCCGCAAGGCCGCAGCTGCAGCCGCTGCGGAGACTAAGCGTTTGGAACGCCTCGAAAAGGGTCGCTTGTCGCCGCCGGAACTGTTCAGGAGCAGGACGGCGGAGTTCTCGGCGTGGGACGACCAGGGCTTCCCGACAAAGGATCAGAATGGAGAGGAACTGCCGAAGAGCCGCTCGAAGAAGCTCAAAAAGGAATGGGACATGCAGCAGAAGTAAGTAGCCTTTTTCAAACAGGATCATCCACCACCCTGCGCGACACTGATGCCATTTCCCTGCAGGCTTCATGACGAGTTCCTGAAGGAGCAGATCCCGTAGTCCTCCTCGCGAATTCACCCAGCCGCCGCGACGCGACATTTCGTGTGTCCATGTCAATTAGAAATACACGTCATGCGCGCTAGAGTAAGAACCGAGAAGCAGAGGTTGATGCGCCCCCCTCTGGCGAAAGTCGTGTGCAGGAAACAGACAAGGGGAAGGGAAAAGGTGCAGACTGTGATCCGTGTGCCAGCATGATCGGAGAGAGGAGATCAGGCTGACCGACCGGGCAGATAAAGGAAATGACATGCGCGGAGAAGATGAGATATCGGACAAGTGACGGCACACGTAGCGGGAACGACGTATAGGCAGTAAGAGGGGAGGCGTGGGAGCGAAAGGTCGTGGCGGAAAGGCGGGCGGAGGGACGAGGTCGCGGAGGAGGAAGGGGACGCTCAGAGGATGTTGCACTTTCCGCTCTTCTTGCGACCTTTGGTCGACAACAGGGCGAGGCGCGTGGCCGTCTCGAACACCTCGCGCACGCCTTCGCCCGTCCGGGCCGAGCACTCGAGGTACCGAGTCGCGCCGATTTTTTGACGAACCATGTCACCCTGCAACCGCGTAAAGGGTCATAGTCAGCGGGGGAGCCTTCGGCTGACGGGAGTGTCTCACAGCGGAGGCGTGCGTACCTCCTGAGGGGTGACCGGTCGCTGTCCGGTCCGCCTCAATTCGTCGATCGTCTTCGGGTCGTTCCGCAGGTCCTTCTTGCACCCGACGAGAATGATGGGGAGGCCAGAGCAGAAGTGCAGGACTTCGGAGATCCACTTCTCCTGCACGTTGTCGAGCGAGTCGGGCGAGTCGACGGCGAAGCAGATCAGGATGACATGAGAGTCGGGGTACGACAAGGGGCGGAGACGGTCGTAGTCCTCCTGACCGGCGGTATCCCAGAGCGCGAGCTCAACTCGCTTACCATCGACGACGACGTCGGCAACGCTGCAAGGACCGACGAGTCTCTGCGTCAGTCATCGTGGTCGTAGGCCTGCACAGGGGTGTGACACGGGAGGGAAGACTGACTAGTTCTCGAAAACAGTCGGCACGTAGACCTGCACGGCGCCAAAGCATGCGAGTCAGCAAGCAGCTCATGACATGCGACTTTACACGCTAGGCATCCAGTCGTGTACGCGCGAGACGTCCGGCGGCAGCGCGAAGGTCTCGCTCGATAGACGACGAAATCGCCACCGAGTGCCTGGTTTTTCCTAGATCGAACGGCGGTATCGCAGGACGTGAAAACGATGCCGAGACTCACCTCGGGGAAAGTGCCCTTGGAGAAGACGATCAAGAGGCAGGTCTTGCCGCATGCACCGTCGCCGACAATGACGAGCTTGCGCCTGATTTCCGACATGGTGAGAGTATCGATCTAGAGGATAGAGTGCACGTGTCGAGCGATTCGATGCCGAATGCGAGGTCACGCTGCGCCGGAAGGTGCAGACGAGTTGGGCGAGGTGGTGACAAGAGACGCGAGGCGCGTGCGGAAGCTGCGGGGGTGGCCCAACGAGCCGCGGGCATCGGTCAGGGTCAGCAACGATGCGCCACACACCAGCGTAGTTCCCTTCGTGCCCGGTGCCTCCCTCTTGGGCCAGCGAGGAGGGGCTACTGCGACCGCCGCGTCGTTCGAGTGGGCGAAGCACCCCGGCGGGTGCAGACGCGTCGGCGAACCTCGTCGAACGCCTTGCGCCCGGCAGACAGGCTTGCAGGGACTCTGGGATGTGCTTCTCGCGGGTACTCACCGAGCTAGCGGGTCGAGCGGCGGGGTGGGAAGGCGGAGAGAGGTCGCGCTTCCCTTCTCTCGAAGTCTGGCCGACCTCGGGGTAACCACTCTCCTGGCTACACATACTCTGCAAGCTCTAGACCGAGCTGCTATTCGGTCTACAGACTCCTCGGCCCGCTCTACCTTCGAGGATCGGCTACCCGAGTGGTCCCCAACTCTCGCCAGCTGCGCCGCAGCGCATCGCTCAATACGATCACACTCGCTATGCTGCCGCCCGCACTCGGAGCACCTTGCTGTTGCACCCGACTCGAGCTACCGAGCACACTGCTCGCGTTCCACTGCTGCCTTCGAGCGCTACAACGAGTGCGGCAAGGAGCGAGGCACCTAGCACCTTAGCCGCCTCGCCTGCAAGCCAGTCATAATTCTCATCAAAGCCAAACCGTGGGGACACCGCGTCTCAATGCTAGCGGTATACCCCGCACCGCAGTCCTCCCGCGAACTGGGCAAAGTGGCCAACCCTGTCGCCTCCGCCCCGACGTCGATTCATACTGAGTTTGGACAAGCGTACGGAGCACCCGTGCTTGTCACGCCACTTATGGCTGGAGTGACGGGATTTTATCTCGCACGCGTGACCAGCCGCGCGCCACTGCAGGAACAAGCCCAGCCGGGGCAAGCTTGCTCCAACAGTCTCCGGCGACTCGCGCCACGCCGGCCAGGCCGCGGCACGCTGCGGCATTCGGAACACGGCCACAGTGACAGACGCAAGTCTCACTAATAGTAAGAGGCCGCGATCAATGCTGCCTCTGTCGTCAACCGAAAATGTTGACTGCAGCAGGGCTGAGAAATCAAGACTAGAGCTCTTGTCCGCATCCTACCGCGAAAGTCTGACAATACGCGCGTGGCAGCTCGCTCATGTAGAACGCTCTACTTTTTGGAAGAGTATGCTCCTTGTAATCGTCGAAAATCTTCCAGTCAAGTCGCGGGGTGATGATGTTGCCTTTTCGCGACGACACCCAACTTGCCCAAGTCCACACCTCTGCGCGTGGTGGTCGCACCCGCCATGAGCTCGACAAGCCGAGTTGGTCGGCGGACCCAGCCGCGCCAGACAACGTCTACGCCTCGGACGCTCGCTTGCCGGACGTGTGAGAGCACTCCTCCACTCTCGGCTTTTCTGAGAGCGGTGAAAACTGATCATTCCGACCTTTCCTAGGCGCCAAGAGGCGAGTCCGCTGCGATGGAATGAGTCCTTGCGAGGCGTGCTTGCGGCACGCAGCGTGGAAGGGTCGTCCGGCTCCGACCGAATGCGAGTACGACGCAGGAGTCGTCCCGGTACCGAATCCCGCCGTACAGCCGAATTCGTCCGCCGGTGAGTCTCGAAGCGTATCGAGGGGCATACGGCCATAACGTGGGCACTGTGACTAGTAGCGCGCGCGCTCCTGCGCGTTCTCTTCACATGGGCTCCAGGCGGGCGAATGCTGATGATGTCCGGCGACTTGCTCACCATAGGGTCTTCTTCAGCATCCGCATCGGGCAACACAAGCCCCCAAGGAGGTCCTGCGACGGCGGCGGCGTCTGGTGACCACGAGCTCGGCGAAGTCGCTTCCTCGTTCGGCAAACACCCGGGCAAGCCTCTGCAGAAGGGTCTGGCCTGCATTTCCTGTAAGGCCGGTTCGCTAGCGCAGAGAAGTTCTGTTCAGAGGGAATTACGCGTGCTGACTCGCCATCTTTCCTTCATCAGGCAAGTCTAGGCGCGTGAAGTGCGACGGCGCAAAACCTGCATGCTCGTCCTGCGTGAAGACCGCCAAGTGGAAACGCGAGCCGATTCAATGCGTTTACCGTGCCGACCTCTACGTGCAGCAATGCCGCGACGAAGAGATGCGTCAGCGTATGGGCGCCAGCGACGTCAAAACGGAGGATAGCGACGACATATGCTGTCCCCCCGAACCCGCGGCAGATATGTCCTCGTCGACCAGCTCTCTCGAAGCGATGCAGCCCGACGAGCCCCAGTGCTGCCCCTCGACTCGTAAGCCTCGCGTTTGCTCAGGTGCCAAAACTATAGTCGTTTTGCTGATGACGCGTGCATCCGCGAACAGTTGTTGGGGTCCCGACTGTCCTGCCGGCTATTCTGCCGCCACTGCCACCTCTGCCACCTCTGCCCGTCTTGCACACACTCGCCCATCGGACGAAAGAGACCACTCCGATGAACGTCGACGACCCGACAATGGCCACGTTTTCGTCGTCGTCGACGCCAAGTTTTCGAGTAGCCCGCGACGATAGCACTTCGTTCTCCGCTCCTCCCCGGCCATCTCGCGCTTCCTCGCAATCCGGGCTGACAACGAATCCACCCTCGCCGGCAATCACGCACTCCGAAACCGACTTGTCCTCCTGGCCTTCGCCACGTTCACCGCTGGACGGGTGGTGCTCCAACCTCGTCGCGACTTATCCACCGGTGCCTTATCCGCCGGCGACGTCCTTCGATGGCATCAATCCAGCCTGGACCGAGGCGCTCAACACTGGTGTCATTCCGCCGCTGAGCTTGAGCGACACGCTTGAAACGCTCGGCCTCGGAGCAGGCGGCGGTGGCGACGCGAGGGCCGACTTCGACATGGCCGACTTGTCGATGCCCCTTCCCGCAACCGTCATCCTCAGCTCGTCGGCGTTGAGCACGCCAGCACTCAAGAGCGAGGCGAGCTTCGGGATGGAAACGCTTGCGTTGCCGATGGACACGCCGTGGATATCCAGCGGAAGCGCGCCGCTCGGATACGAATGAATTGCCCGCTCTTCTGGCCCGCACAATGACGTACGGACGAACCTGTCGATAACTATAGAATCATGATCAGCTTCCGCTTGTTGTAAATGGCAGCTCCTCGGCAGGAGGTCTGTGTAAGGCAAATTTTTTACGTTTGACTCTTCGATTCTCGCCATACAGCAGCGAGAAGAGCATGCTCGGGAGACTAGTGAGTGCCATGTGCAGAGCCGAGTGATTTTTAAAGTATCCGTAAGGGGAGTTTGGCTGACCGCGCAAGGTGCAGGCTCATCGCTCGCTCATCCGTACCTTTCCTCCGAAGTTCGCTTCATCAAGCTCTCACTTCTCGACTACATCTCGCTACAAAATGCCGGCTTCCATGTCTGTCGTGTCGACCTCTGAGGCTCCGTCCGCCGTCGGTCCCTACTCGTGCGTTCTCTCTCTTCGACCGCTGCACAAATCGTCCGCGATAGTGGGGGGAGCCACCGGAAGACTCGCCAGCGGCCTGGTAGCCCCTGAAACAGCAAGGGGCCTGCATCACCAGCCAGCCCTAGCATGGGACACAAGACGTCGGTGGCCTTCCTTGGTGCTGACTGTTGCCTCTGACCATGGTCATGTTTGCTCTCACACAGGCAGGCAATTCAGACCGACTCGCTCGTGTTCCTTTCCGGATGCATTCCGCTCGTTCCCGAGACGATGAAGGTGATCGAAGGCGGCATCGAAGAGCAGACTGTGAGTTTGACGCGTGTTGTCTGTCCGGCCAGCGCAGCGCTAATCCGTCCGCGCTCCAGCGTCAAGCGTTCCGCAACTTCAAGGCAGTGCTCGCCGCTTCCGGATGCCAGGTCACGGATGTCGTCAAGACGACCGTATTCCTGCAGTCCCTCGGCGACTTTGCCAAGGTGCGTTTCGCAGACGAGCAATGGAAGCGCGACCTTCACCGGAAAGCGCAGACGTGCGGCAGCGCGCTGACAACGATCAACGCTCTGCCCATGCAACAATAACCACAGGTCAACGAAATCTATGCAGAGATCTTTGGCGACCACAAGCCGGCTCGCTCATGTGTCGAGGTGCGTTCACTAATCAGATTCGCAATGGGCCGCCAACTGAACCGATTGTCGTGCTTCGCGCGCTGCTTAGGTCGCCAAGCTTCCGTTGGGCGTTCTTTTCGAGATCGAGGGCATCGCTGCACGCAAGTAGAGGCCACAGGCGCACCCGGACGGGTGACTGCAACAGATCTGTGGAAAGATCCTTGCGCACGCTGTTCGGAACAGATTGGGCCCCAAAGTCCAAGCTTTTTCAGCTGCTTCGGTACCACAGCGAGCGATGACTATGCATGTACGCCATATCTTATGAGCTGAGGTTCGATAAGCATTACCCGTGCATGAAAGGATGCCGTCTTCGCGGTGACTGCGGATCAATCAGCTTGAGTCGACGTCTGCTTCTGAACTTTGCTCTCGCCAAGGTTCGCATATAACGTACAGTATGTGTGCGTACAGCCTCTTTGTCCCCCAACCGACCTCAACAGGCAGCTGATCTTATCCCTGCTGCATGTGGCGTGACCCAGGCGGATGAGAGAGATGCCTTTTTTGCATGCACATGACCAGCTTCTTACCCAGTTTTCTCGCTTCACAGACGTCGGATTTGCATCGGTATCAAAGGGAGGGCTTGCTTCATACCTCTGCTATGTACGACAGCTGATCCGAAGTCCTCCGAGGCTGACACCGTGACGGGAGAAGGCGTCAAAGGCAAAGCGAGGAGAGGAGGATCGTGCGATTTTTTGTGGGGTAAAAGCTGCGGGCGCCATCAGCTGCAGCAGCTGTGGGCGGTGAACTTCTCTCGAGAGCAGAATCTCCTCCTCCGCTCTTCTCTTCCTCCTCATAGCCAAACGAGGAGAATCCGAGTCCAAGCATGCCATCAGCCACCCTGAACCCGCCGTCTCCGCTGGAGCATCTCAAGGATCGCCTCGACGTTCCGAGAACTCCTTCTCCCGGTCAGTGATGTGCCTGCCACGCCCGCGCCCCGTGCACTTGCGCTGACGGCCATTGCGAGCGATGCAGCACACGGCATCATCAAGCAAGATGACCTCGGTTACCGCACTGCACGCTTCGCCGGCAAGGACACCCACAAGGCGGCCGTGATCGACGTGCGTTTCCGAGTTCCGCCTACAGCTGCTCTCGTGCTGTTCCTTTTTTGATCGACAGACTCGCTGCTACACAGATCGTCGCGTCCAATGGCTTCCTTCCCGACGTGCTCGTGCAGAGCGAGTACGTTGATCCGCTCGCTCCCCCTCTCCGGCTTCCCGAACATTTCCGCATGTGAGCTGATCTTGACAATTTTCGCGCCTTCCGCAGGGTCGAGTGGTTCTACAGCCAGCTCGGTATCGACGACGGCTACTTCAGCCTAACGAACCCGCAAGAGGTCGCGGACCACGTCGAAGTAGGTCATCACCCTGCTCATAACGCGTCGACGATCTCTCTAAATGACACATGATCCACAGAGTCTGTACGGCGCCAAAGTGCAAGCCCACGCTAGCCATCAGGACTACCTCGAGATCAAGCTCGAGAAGGAAAGCGAGGTGAGTCGAGGCGGCCCTAACACACCATCGAAAAAGAACCGTTCGCTGGTTCTGACCCACCGTGCCTTGGCAGACATCCGCCGTCTACATCTACACCTCGCCGCCGGGCGTTTCGCTCAAGTCAGGCCCGCAGTACGAGCAGCGGATCGACAATCAATATCTCGATGTCTCCACGCCTGAGAAGGGCTGGCGTCTCGAGTCGTACCGCGCTGCTCCGGCAGTTCCCGATCAGGCCAACGGTGACGGGACGCAGCTCGAGAGCGTCACGGCGCAGCTCCGATCTTACTTTGTCTCGGCCTGCGACTTTGCCGACTCGTCCCTCTCGCCGGAAGAGCTCGTCAAGCCCGGCGTCGACATCCGTCAGGTCGCGGACCGCACCTTCCTCGAGAAGGCGACCGACAACACGCTGGAGATGTACCAGGAGCTCATGGACGAGGCTCTTCGCCGCATGGGTCCGGTCGTCGCCGCGTACGATGTCGAGGGCAGCCGGGAACGCCGCATCGTCATCAGTTACCAGCAGGGCGGCACGCGGAGCTTCTTCTCGGCCCTGTCCGATCTGTACCACTCTTACGGGTTCTACTCCACCCGCAAATACGTTGGTACGTGTTCCAGCGACGAAGCTTACCGTTTGTGACTCGGGAGCGCTGACGCCATCTTGCACTCTCCCGCACAGAGAACTTCCGCAACGGCGTCACCATCATCTCGCTCTACCTCCATCCTCTTCAGGGCCCGCCGTCCGAGGCCAACATCCTGCAGATTATCAAGGAAGCTTCGCTCATCTGTGAGTTGCCAGTGTGGGCTCGTTTGCGCGTCTTGAGCTGACCCACCGCTTTGCAGATGTATTGCCGAGCAACCCTCTGTTCCTCGGCACCCAGCTGTCGGCGCAGGAGGCAACGTACGCCTACTCGGCATGGATCTTTGCGCAGCACTTCTTGAACCGCCTCGGACCGACCTACTCGGCCCTCAAGGATCTCCTCAACGAGAACGACTCGGTCCAGGCTGGCGTCCTCAGCGACATCCGCGCGCGCCTGCGTCAGGAAACGTTCACTCGCGGTAGCATCCTCGAGGCCTTGCAGCAGTACCCGGATGTGATCCGTCTCGCCTACATCTCTTTCGCGTACAACCACTACTACAACGTCTTCGGCAACTCGCTCGTGTACGTGCCCCTTTTCTCGAAAGGCGATCTCCTGCTCATCCAGCTCGTACTCATCTCTTCCTTGACGCAGCCCGACTCTCTCGTACGCTCGCCTGCAGTCCGCCGAGGTCCTTAGCTCGGACCAGCTTCGTGCGCACATCAAGAAGAACGTCCTCAACAAGCACGACGCCCAGATCCTCGAGAGCCTCGTCACGTTCAACGACGCGATCCTCAAGACCAACTTCTTCACCAGCACCAAGGCTGCAATCTCCTTCCGCCTGAACCCGGACTTCCTGCCCGATAGCGAGTACCCGGTCCGCGCGTATGGCCTGTTCCTCGTTGTCGGAGACGGCTTCCGCGGTTTCCATCTCCGCATGAAGGTGAGCAACCGTTCCTTCAGCTACTCGTCACTTGCCAACTTTTCTAACTCGTGGGCCTGATCTCGATAGGACGTCGCTCGTGGCGGTCTCCGCATGGTCATGTCACGCAACCGCGAGAACTACTCGATCAACGTCCGCAACTTGTTCGACGAGGTCTACGGCCTCGCTTCCACACAGGCACTCAAGAACAAGGACATCCCGGAGGGCGGATCGAAGGGTGCTATCCTCCCGGACCTCGGCGCCAACCCCGAGACTGTCTTCAAGAAGTATGTCGATGCGCTCATCGATCTGCTGTTGCCGGGTCGTACTCCGGGCGTCAAGGATCGTATCGTCGATCTGTACGGCAAGGAAGAGATTGTGAGTGCAAAGATCTTGCAGCGCTTTCTGCTTCATGTGCTGACCCTGCGCATCATCTTCAGCTCTTCTTCGGTCCGGACGAGGGCACTGCCAACTACATGGCGTGGCTTGCGGATCACGCCCGTGCCCGCGGTGCTCCGTGGTGGAAGGCTGCGTCCACTGGCAAGCCCGCTTCGACGCACGGTGGCATGTAAGTTCATCGTTCCAGCAGCTCTCCCTACCGAGCTGACTCGTTCGGATTCCTCCGTCAGCCCTCACGACACCTACGCGATGACGAGCCGCTCTGTGCGTGGCTACACCACCGGCATCTACCGCAAGCTCGGGCTCAAGGAGGAAGAAGTCCGCAAAGTCCAGACTGGTGGACCCGACGGAGACCTCGGATCCAGTGCGTCTGACCTGACGCGCGCGCGCTCTCCGAGTCTTGGCTGACCGAAGCACTCGTACCCAAACAGACGAAATCCTGCTTTCGAAGGACAAGACCGTCACGAGTAAGCCAGCCACCGCGCGTACTAAGCCAGGCAGAACTGCGCACTGACGACCAGAATAATCCGCAGTCATTGACGGATCTGGCACTCTCCACGACCCGAATGGCCTTGACCGATCGGAGCTCGTCCGCCTCGCCCGTGCTCGTCTCATGGTCAAGGAATTCGACCGCTCCAAGCTCGGCAAGGATGGCTACCTCGTCCTCGTCGACGACCGCGATATTCAGTTGCCCAGTAAGCCTCCTTTGAACCCGTGATCTTGGGGATGCGAACTCTGACACAAGTCTTTGCAGACGGCGAAATTGTGGTCGACGGAACCGACTTCCGTAACGGCGCGCACCTTCGTTACAAGGCCGACATCTTTGTTCCTTGCGGCGGTCGTCCGGAATCGGTCAACGTGAACAACGTCCACCAGCTTTGGGATGCCGAGGGTGTTCCTTTCTTCAAGTACATTGTCGAAGGGTACGTCGCACCTCTTTGACTCTTCCCTTCGCTTCGAGGCACTAACCGCTGTTGGCCTCATCCAGCGCGAACTTGTTCATCACTCAAGGTGCTCGTCTACAACTCGAGAAGAAAGGAGGTGAGACGCACCGAAGGACCACGCTGTCCAACCGTGCAACGACTGACGGGTCGGGATATGCTGTGCAGTCATTCTCTACCGCGATGCCTCGGCAAACAAGGGCGGAGTCACCTCTTCCAGTCTCGAAGTTCTCGCCGGCATGGCGCTGAATGACGAGGAATACTTGAGCCTCATGTGCTCGCCTCCTGGCCAGGGTGAGCTTGATCCGACTGGCGTGCCGTGAGGATCTGCGGTGCTGACTTTCTCGCTCGATCAGGCCCTTCCGAATTTTACCAGCAATACGTCGAGTCGATCCAGCAGACGAGTGCGTGCCAAGTCGTGGCTTGCCCGGAGACTCTCTGCTGACTCTTACTTTTCCCCCGGTGCGCAGTCTTTGACAACGCCACCTACGAGTTCGAGACCATCTGGCAGGCTCACGAGAAGACCGGACGACCTTTCACCCTGTGCGTTCGCGAGATTGCGCTAACGCCGAATTGCCAAAGACTGACGAGATTGTGTCGTATAGTCTCTCCGACGACCTGTCCCGCAAGCTCGTCCAGCTGCAGAGCGAGATGGAGCTCTCGACCCTTTACGACGATGAGCAGCTTCGCCGATCTGGTGAGTCGCCGTCCGCGCTTCGGCTTCCTCGCTCGACGCTCATCTCCCCCTCCCTCCACAGTCATGTCCCGTGCATTGCCGGCCAAGCTTCTGGAGCACTGCGGCCTCGACACCATCCTCGCACGACTCCCGGACGCGTACAAGCACTCGATGTTCGCTTCATACGTCGCCGCTCACTTCGTCTACACGTACGGTATCGACGCGAGCCCGATCGAGTTCTTCTTCTACATGCGACAGCTGCAGTAGGGGATAGGCAAATCCTTCCCCCCGCCCCCATTCTCGAAAGAGTAATCTTTAGGGCCTTTCGTTCCCAGGGCACCTTTTTCCACGGACCCTTCCCCTCTTCATTTTGTGCACTACGTAGACTTCTCAGCAGTCCGCAATCGACTTTATGCGTACATCGCTCCAGGTGTACTGTGAGGGGGGCAGGGTTCGAGAGGCGAGAAAGTGAGCTGCGGAGCAGAAATGAAGTTCACCGACCCGCCGGAGTCTCGCTGCTTAGCACACTAGCGGCACACGTTATTGCACGGCACGATGCCGCGGTCTTTCTCTTTGCCCTGCAGATGCAGAGGGAAGCGATGAACGGGTCCGGAGAGAGGGAGAGAAAGAGCGCAGAGGCGAGACACCGCCGCCGGTTAGCTCCCTACATGCTCGTTCGACGCTGTACAGTGCGGACACGGTGTCGGAGGAGATTGACATGCTAAGGGGTAGCGATATGCACACGAGGCGATCATGCAAGGCTGGCGTGACTGCGACAGTCTACAACGTATGCGACTCAAGCTCACCAAGGCGACCTGGCGGATTTGATTTGCAACAGGATATACAGAGAGAACTCTGCCTGGAGAAAGACCGTGCCTCAATGCGCAGGGCCTGAGTTGCCTAGCGCTGCAGTCTATGCCTAACGCGTTGTCCTCCAACCACGACGATCACTGACGACAGCAAGAAAGGAGGTCTCAGCCTGCAGAAGGTGGGTTTCGGACACGTCCTGCTTGCTGCAGTCCTTGCTCACCATAAAGTCCTCGTTTGGATCAAACTGCACGACGCGCGGTGGGACTCGGATGTTCAGCGTCGAACAGCAAAAGAAGGTGAGTAGGAACAAGCCACTCACATCGCCCTCAGGCCGGCTCGCCTCCCATTGCTCCTCCTCCCACTCGTGCGAGCCGGGCTGCGCATGTAACCGCGCATAGTCACGGGCTTGCGCCTCCGCCTTCCGCTGTCGTGCCAAGAGGAGATCTTGATTTTTCAGCTTGTTTGCTGCTTCGCGTTTCTTCCGGTTCTCCTCGCGCTCGCGCTCCACCTTCTCCGCCTCGTGGTCGACTTGTCGCTCCTGCTTGGTCTTGCTAGAAGCGCTTGGTCCGACCATCAGCACAGTGCAGGGAAAGCCTCTGCGGAGGCAAGGCCGCAAACTTACTTTAGCCGGTTGACAATCGCGTTGACTCGTTCTTCGATCCGGAAACGTTTGACCAAGCGGTCGTTGTGGAAGGAGACGGATCCAGTGGCGTAATCACCGCGTTTGAGGATGTTGGAGGCGGGCGTGTAGATGACGGTGACGGGTTGCTTATTCCCTTGGATCGACCCCGCCTTGACGAGCTGTCCAGCGTCGACCAGCAACGGCTCTGGAATCGATTCCCACGACATGCCCTCCGGCATGCGAATATAGATGTGCGGACTTGAGAGTTTCTGCGGTCATGAGAACGATGAGCCAACAACTCGAGATCATCCGGTATGGACGCCAACCTACGTCCACGTGGACCCAGACATCGCGGTCGATATAGTATCTCAGAAGCTCCTCATCTGCACGGCGTGAGCCATCAGATCCGCCTCGTATCGAAGGCTGGAACCGAAAAATTCGACGTACTCTCGAACTGTGCGACGAAAGATCAGCTGCCGCTTCTCGATTCAAGGACGCGGGGCGGGGGGTACTCACTTTATCTTTGCCGGCATATATCACGACTGGCCGGTCCTCGCCCAGCGCCGCTGAGCGGTAGTACAGCACCATTGACGTTCAAAACGACGGCTGCGATGAGACGGCTGCGATGAGACGGGCCCGACGAAAGAGGGTGGTCGATCAGAGCGGACTGGTCGGGAAAGCCGGGTCCGTTTGTGCACGCGTGCGAGCTGGAACTCGGCCGTCGTTTGCGAGCGCTACTAGGCGGAGAGCAAGTCCCGAAAGTGAAATTTCCCGGCAGAGCCTCAAGTTCACCCTCGTACCGCACACCAGCGGAACTATGTAACAAACGAGCAAAGGACGTCGAGATGTGAGAACATTACAGAAGAAAAGAAATAGGTACAAGGCAAGGGGAAGTAAGTAAGGAGAGGAGAGGAGAATGATGAGAAACAGACGACATGTCGATCAGCAGATACGGATGAGCATGGGGGACGATACAGAGATGAGGAGAGCCACTTCAAAGTGCGATTGCCTGGACAGCGTTGTCGCTGGTCTTGACGCTGTGTTCGAACTCGTTGAGGAACTCGAGAGCACGTTCGGCACGAGCGACGACGCCTTCGACCTCCTTGCGTTCGGCCGCCGACTGGTCCAGCGCAGCGCGGAAGCGCTCGCGCAAGTCCCATCCGGCGAGGCGAAGAACCTTGCGCACTTCCCGAGAGATCCGATCGGAATGGGCGGACGCGAACGTGACGGGTTGCGCGGACGGATCGGACGTTGTCGGCGAGAGGGCGAGAGCGAGCTTGCGACCAATGTTGCGCGGGATAGCGCGCGGCAAGTCGACGATGACGTACACGACGAGTCCGATGGCTGGTGTGGAAGGGAGTCAGCATCAAGTGCGGAAATGAGGGAGAAACGAAAGGCAAAAAACTTACTGAGTACGCCGATGACTGGACCCGCCCACTTGCGCGCCTGCTTGCTGCCGAGCACTTCGATGATCCGCGTCAAACTGCTCATCGTGCCCCGAATGCCGATCAGGCGAGAGCCAATCATGCCGACACTGCCCAGACCGAGGCCGACGATGGTGCCCTTCTCGACAATGTCGTCCTCGATCGCCTTGGGTTGCGGCCGACCACGGAGCACCGCACTGTGCGAAGACATGCGTTCGAGATCGAACAGGTCAAAGAACGAGACGTCAAAGTCGGTCGCAGACCAGTTGACGCCGAGTCCGGCCGCGCCGAGTCCGAGACCCGTCGAGACGCCGCGCGCAGCGAGACGACCGACTCCGCGGCGACGCTTCGCAAACATGACCTCGGGCCGGAACACCCGAGCGGCCTTCTGCCGCTGCTGCTCCGCGGTCGGCTGCTCGCCCACCTCGGAAAGGTACTTGTCGCCGAGATCAGTCATGACCGTCTTGACGCCGGCGGCGGTCTCGGCGCGGGCGTCATCTTCGGCAGCACGGACCTCGGCCTCCAGGGCGCGGACGAGCGTCTTCTTGACGTCGGATGCCCATTCCCAGATGCCGAACAAGCCCGGATACGGCGGAAGCTGGGCAGGTCCCTCGAACGAGTCTGAACTCTCGAACGCAGGGCGAGCGTCGGCGTCCGCAACCGAAGCTTGCGGCGGGACAGGCTTGCCGTCGTAGATGAACGACAAGGCACGGTCGAGTCGGGACCACGCCGCGCTCTTGACTTTGTCGACGACCGTCTCCTCGACACGGTCGACGCCTTCTTCGACCTCGTCCCGCTGAGCCGATAGCCGCTCGTGAATGGGTCGGATCCGCTCGAGCTCCCGCAGTGCGTTCGCGAGCTCCTCGTTGGCGGCGATCACGTTGGCGGAGGCCAGAGTCGAGAGATCGGCAAGCAGGTTGAGGAGGTAGTGCTTGGCCGGCGCGAGCTTTGACTGCGACCGCTTCAGGAGCACGAACGAGCGCAGGGACTGCTCGAGGTGATCGAACGGACTCGGCTCGGCAGACTCGCCCTGAACTGCCGGCGACGACGAAGCCACGGCGGGGTCCGCATCGTCCTCCACGTGCTCGGCCGCGTCGACAAAGTGGACGAGCTCGGCGCGGTTCTCCCACGTCGCGGGCGAGAGCTGCTTGATCTGCTCGCCGACGATGCGCATACACCGCGCCTTGTCGCGGATACCGCCCCACTTGTTGACGACGATAAAGACGAACGCCTTTTCGCGACTGGCGTTCCACAGGAACTCTTTGGCGGACAAGGTAAAGTGGTTCTCTGCCGAGACGACAAAGACGATGACGTCGATCTCTGACTGGCGGGCAAAGAGGGCTGTGGTGGAAAGAGTGTCGCGGTTGAGGCCGGGCGCGTCGATGAGCGAGATGTCGACGAGGCCGTTCTTGAGGAACGAGGTGCTCGCCTCTTCGTCTTGGCCGTCTGCCGGCGTACGGTTGTCGTGCACGTACGCCTTGACAAAGTGATACTCGCCAGTCATCTCCTGGACGTCGTACACCTGCTCCAACGGGTAGACATCGAACGTCTGCGCATCCGCACGGTCGTACTTCTCGAGGTCGCGAATGGCGTGCAGTTCCTCGCGACCTCCGTTCGCGCCGGCGTCGACGACCTCGCAGAAGACGGTCGTGCACGGCTGCTGGTCCCACGGCATGACCTCGCGGCGAAGGAGCGCGTTGACGAGGGTCGACTTGCCGGCGTTGAGGTCACCGGTGACGAGCACTCGCGAAGATGAATCGAGCACGCGAGTCCTCAAGGAGGCGAGGTGGCCGACAGAGCTGGACAAGCGGCGCGACAAGAGTTGGGAGAGGGTCGAGAGGGAGAGCGAAGGGATCAAGGCGGGCAGCTGCGCAGCCGAGGTACTCGGGTGACCCATCTTGAGATCGAGCGAGAGAATCGAGAGTGGGTGTGCAGGCGCGACCGGTACGTCCGACTTTGGAAGGAAGGTGTCGGTTCCCGAGGTCGACTGCGCGCGAACGATGTCGGGGCGGCCCGCACTGGCCGCATCTCCCTCTTCTTCGCGGATGCTAGCGGGGCGGACTGACATGCTGCGACGGAGCGCGTCCTCGCGCGGCGATTTAGGTCCCTTGCCTGACGTCGACGCTGCCGCTGGAGGGGTGCTCATCGACCGGTGCGGGACCGGGGCATCGACCGTGGAAACTCCGAGCTGGTGGGGATAGTGGACCGTCCCTGTGAGGCAGCAGGACCATCAGTACCGATTGCGTCTGGCGGACGTGACTTCCGAAGGTTGGCAGGCAGGGGGGGGGGGGGAAAGACTGCTTGATCCGCGCCGTACGCGGCTGCACGATGACTGGCCAAGTCGTGGCGTAGACTCACATTTGCTCTGATTGAAGGAAGAAAGGCTCTTGACGAGTTTGGTGCTCTCGTCGAGCGATGCGACGAGGCTGTCGGCGATCAAGGGAACAGACAATCAACATTCGCTCTGGCGAGCCTCAAGTCCCGCGACCAGATCGGGCGGGGATTCACTCACAGTTCGCGATTCTCGGCAAACGCCTTTTGCTCGGCCTCGTGTCGCTTTGCAATCTCGTCGTCCGAACCAGCCCACGCCTTGCCGAACAGGGCCGCGAGTTTGTCGCTGCTCATGCTCGATGAGCTCAGGAGCGACGTGCGCCGCGAGACCGGAGCCGGTCGCGCCGCCGCAGTGTTGCCTGCATCGGCGAACGGGAACTCTTGCGGCTCTTGAGCGGCCAGGCGGAGTGGCGCCGACTGCATGACCTGGGGGCGAGATCGGGAAGGGACGGGGCCGAGGCGGGCGCGTCTGCCTTGTTGTGGCGAACTGGCGAGGTCGAGTGAGATGAGGCCAAGTGAGGCCAAAGCCTTTGTATTGTCGTCAGTGACTTTGTATAGAACGCACCGGGCCTTGACGCAGCGAGAGCTAGATGCGAGACGCTGTGCGGTCAGCAGACTCGCCTTCTCGCTTCAACGCATCCTACCTTTTCTCTCACCAGAATGAGGCAAGAAAGGGATTGCCGGGGGGACCACATCACAAGCTAAGACTACAAGCAGGCACTTCGCAAAGGAGGGAGGGGTAGCAGCACCGCGGTCCGAAAACCCTCGGCACCGCGCCACCCACCGCCTTCGCAGAAAGAGGAAAAAGAGGAGGGGGATCAAGAACGGCTCAAGCTGCGCGGCGCGCCCTACGTTCTTCGGGTCTCGCTGCAAGTGTACGAGGGCCGTATTAGTCAGCATGAAAAGAGGAAGCGCGCGGAGAATCAGATGCCGAGTACGCACAGGCTCTCAAAGTGCAGGATAAACTCCTTCCGCACTCGCTCCCACAGGACCGGGTCGAAGAAGCTGTGTGCGTGCGGGACGTGACGATCAGTCAAGACCGTGTCCATTGGGTGAACCGCGCGCCAAACTCACATGTAGCTGCCGCGCTCGTACGTCGCCGTCTTCTGGATCGGCTCCGATCCGGCTTCCTTGGTGAGCCAGAGTCGGAGTTCCTTGTGGTACCGCCAGTTGTGCTTGTAGCTGCAGTCGGAGTCGGGAGAGGCAGAAGCGTCAGCAAGCTTCTCGCACTCGAAACCGGTGCAATCCGCGAGACTGACAGCTCGTGCGCAGCCATCTCCTGCATCGCGTCGCGCGGCTGGCTGTAAAAGATGAAGAAGAGCGTCTCGTCGCTAAAGTTGCCGATCTTGGTGTTGGCCGGAGGCGGTTGGACGTTGTAGCATGCCGGCAGGGTAAACTCGGGCTCAATGTTGAGCATCTGCGCCGTCTTGGCGTCCGTCCAAGGCGTGATAAACGTCGAGTACAGGTTGCTGGTGTTTCAGAGCGATCAGTCAGGATGCTCAAGTCAACTCGACTTTGTCATCACGAAGACTCACTCTGAAGAGCCGAGGTCGAGTCCGAGGTTGGTCAGGTCGGTCCCGAGCGCGAGCATCGTCTGATCCGGATCGCTCGACTTGATCGTGTGCAGCAACCCGAGCAGGCCGTACCGATCTGCCGGGCTGAACAGCACTTGCTGAGCCGGAGTCTGGGGGACGCCACCGACAGTCACGCTCGAAGTCGGAGGCGGCAAGGCGTGTGTTGCTGCGCCGCCGGCTGCGGCGGCTGCCGCGAGGAGAGCTGCTGCTTGTGCTGCGCCGGCCGAGTTTGTACTGGGCGAAGAATGCAGCGCATGTCTCGGGTCGGAAGAACTGGGCGCATTGGCGCTCGGAGGCAGGGGAGACGAAGTTGTGCTCGCCGCGCCGGGAGAACCGTTTGACAGCAGGCCGGCAGGGTAGTTGGCTGTTGGTTGCGGACTATCGGACCATGACTGTTTCCACCCGGAAGTCAAAGCTCAGTCACCGTCGTCGCCACGGAACCCGAGATGCGCGAAACGGGGCAGCTTACCTGCTTGTCGCTCGGGGGGTTTCGAGGTCCGTTCATGCTGCCGAGAAGGTTCGCCCGATGTTGCTGCTGCGCCTGCAGCGCTGCCAACGCACTTGCTTGCTCCTGACCGCCCGGACTTGCCACTGCCCGTCCGGCCGCTGCTGCTGCTGCCGCTGCCGCGAGCGAGAGGCCGTTGACGCCGGCCGAAAGTCCTGCCACGTCGCCGAGTCCCCCTCCCGGTGCAGCGTTCGACATGCCGCCTTGTTGCTGCTGTGTCGGCGGAGGGAGTTGCTGGCCTGCACCACCGAAAGCGCCTGCACCACCGAGAACGGGGAAGTCGTCGGCAGAGAAGTCACGCCTGGACGCGCCGGACCCTGGTGCGCCTGGTGCTGCGCCTGGAGATCCGTTGAGCGCTGCTGCGAGAGAGGTCTGCCCTGCCTGGGTCGCGTAGCTCGAGAACAAGCTGGCGGCGGCGGCGGATCCTGCCCCAAGACCGGACGACGACGTTGCGCCGAGAGCGGGAAAGTCTGAAGGGTCGAGCGACGCCGAGCTGATCCCTGGAGGCAAAGTTGCTCCGGCTGCGGTACGAGTGTGCGGTCCCCCGGTCAGCAGTCTGAAGGTTGGCTGACAAAGCACTCGCGAGCGACTCGTCGAGGACGAGGACGACTCGGACGCGAACGGCGAGTCCTCGCCTGTGCACGGACCGGCCGGGAGAGCGCAGTCAAGACGTCTGTAGGGCTCACCTGACTGGGGAGACAGGGCGGCAGCTGCTGCGCCCATGGGGTATGCGCCCCTCATCGAGCCTGGTGAAGTCGGTCCGCCCGTGCCGGACCCTTGTCTGTTCGGGTTCGCTGGTCGCCCGCCTGGCAGAGTGCCCTGACCGAGGCCGAACGGTGACTGCTGTGCTCGGTTCAGCATGCCTGCGAGCGCGGTGTGAGATCACAACCGACACTGCCGCCCGCCTCTTGCTCTCTTCAAGACCAGCTGAACCGTGACAACAAACGCTGTTCCAAGCGAAAAAGCTATTCTACAGTCGTGACCTATATTCAGACAGTACGCTTGTGCGCTCTATGTACACCTGCTCCGAGACCGTAGGTATACGCGAATCTTCACGGCGCCGTGCAGCAGTCACTCCTTCACGGCATCATCATGCTGGCCAGCGCGGCCTCGACGTCGGCGCCGCTGCTTCCTCCTGCTCCTCCTCCGCCGCCGACAGTCGCAGCACTGGTCGGCGGGTGCTGTTCCTGAGAAGGCTCTTGGGTCGGCGCCAAATCGTCGGCGCCGTCGATCAGGGCTTGCCAGTCCGTCACCGACCGCTGCAGCGAAGGACGGCGGGATGAGCCGCCTCCGCTGAGCATGGCAAGCTCGTTCGCAGAGGCAGCGCTGCCGAGATTCTCCTCGAGGACGAGGTTGTGGTGGTGTTGCTGCAGGCCGCTCCCGAGTCCGTTCGTCCCGTTGCGCTGTCCGGATCCGCTCGCGCGCGGGACGCTCCAAAGCATCCCGGGCGCACTCGCCGAGGGCTGATGGAGGACCACCGCGCCCTCCACTGCCGCCGTCGTCGGCGCCGGAGCAGATACACTCCGTCCGCCCGTCACGATATGGTACTGCGGGGCCGCCGGGGTCCGAAGAGGTTGCTGCTCGTACAGCCCCGATACGTGCGCAGGGACCCAAGGCAAGGCTGTGGGAGGGAGAGTCGTCGAGCTGACTGTAGGTGCGATCGACATCGGTACTGCAAAGGAAGGAGGATCGGGAGCAGGAGGAGCAGCGGCGCCGGTAGGAAAAGTGACCATCAACGGAAGCGAGGCGGCGGGACTCGCTTGGGCAGCCGGCATGGCGCTCGCGGCCGGACGTTCATGCGAGATCGGATATGTCAAAAAAGGGCGAGTTGGGGTGGCGTACCAGGACGAGGGAGGGGCAGCGACGACCTGTAGAGGGCAATCGAGCGGCGCGAGAGGGCAATCGAGCGGCGCGAGAGGGCAATCAAGCGGCGGCACGGTGTGGTTGTTGTTCGACGGCGGCACTGCATACGCAGCGGACGCCGCCGGCACCGGTTGCACCGTATACGGGTTCGGAGGAGCATGAACCCCACTTGGCGAGAAATAGTAGCCTGGACTCGTGGACGAGACGGCGACCGGAACAGCAACAGGGACGCCACCGCCAGTCGCGCTCGTCGGGGGATCCGAATATCCGGGCAGTGCCGCCGCCGGAAGGTTGTTCCGGTGTACGGAGGTGGGCGTAGGGTACGTTGCCGTTGCGTCCGAGATCGGACGAGGCCGCGTCGGCGTCACCGGCGCCTGGCGAAAGTGGTTCGCGCCGATGGGCATGCTCGGGATCGGGAGGCGATTCGCGAGCGACGGCGGTGCCACTCCCGCAGCGAGCGGCAGTAGAGGAACGGCAGTCGTCGCAGGCGGGTCAGGCGGAGCCACCGTGCGCGTCTGGGCCTCGCGGAGCTGGGCGACTTCGGCCCTCAGAGACGCAACGTCGGCGCGCATGCGAGCGACTTGCTCTTCCAGGCTAAGGCTTTGCACCCTGCCGCATGTTGGAGACCGGTTAGCTAACTAGCTAGCTATAGGAGCGAGCACAGAAATCACGACTACGTACGGGGGCCCTGCGACGACCGCGTCCGAATAGACGCAAGCCTGCGGAAACGGTTTCCCCTCGAACGGCGTCAGTGCAGCACCCGGACGAGCTCAGTGATGGGCCTTACCTCGTTCCTAGCTCGACATCTACTGCATCCCGTAGTCTCGCGCGAGCACCTCGCCTTGCTTTGTCGGCACTGGGACAGAGGAATTGTCAGCGAAAACGGCCGAGGACGCAGCCCCAACTCCCCCGTCCGGGCTCTGCGATGACTCACAGCTCGACAGCTCCTTCTCTGACGTCCGCTGGGAGTCCTGGAGGGTCCGCCTTCCTCGGCCGAGGAGCCTAGAGCGGCTGCAGACGAAGACGAGATGGGCGACGATGTTTCCTCCGGCGCGTCCTGGCCCCGCCTCGTCCTTTGTGACCGCTGGGCGAGCGGTGGCGAGCTCATAGCAGCTGTACGTAGCGTTAGTAAGGTACCGAAATGTCGTCCGAGTAGAGCCGAGTAGAGAAAAGGGAAGAGAGAGCATTTTGCTCTCCCGCTTCAAGGGTGATCTCGCTGGGCAGCGAACTCGGAAAAGGCCAAGACTCGGCGCGTGCACACGGCCTCCGGCACTAGCGCCTCCGATCCTCTCCCGAAACGCAGTGACTTGCTGCGCGCAATGTCTCAAGCCGGAAGAGGTCACATCGTAAGAAAAATACAAGATGCGCGGATTCTCGAGGAGAGGACGCATACTACACCAATCCGGGCTCCTCCGCGATGTTGCGCTTGATGGTAAGCAGCAGTCCCGTCTTCCAAGAGTCGAGATGTGTCAGTCTGCAATGAATTGGTCCAGTCAGCACCGAGATAAGGCGAGGTCGTTTCCTGCTTGGAGAGAAAGAACGCACCGGTCATACTCTGCCACGTGGGCAGTGAACTCTTCTGCATCCCCGGCATCGAAAGCGTCTGCAATAGCGTTCAGGAACTTGCACTCGCGCTGCGTGGCGAAAGACGGGTCGGCGTTGCAGTAGCTGTCGATCGCGCGCTTGGTCGAGACGACGTCCTGTTTTCAGAACGACGGCGGCGTCAATCAATCTGACTGGGTGCTCATCAGATCAGAGACTCGGACAGGCCACTCACTCCAGTGGCGAGCCAGCAGAGACCGGCTTTGAGGTAGTACTCCTTGACGCCGTACCGGGTCAGGGCCGAACCGAGCGACTGCGACGCGACGCGTTCGAACAGCTCGATCGCGCGCGGGTACTGCCCGAGGGTGCCTGCGATATCTGCTGCCTCTTTGTAGCAGCCGTTGGCCGACCTTTGGGTGGGCAGGGTAAGGGCGTCGGTCAGCTTGTGCCTGCGAATCTAGCGGGAGGGAGACTCACGCCGACGCATCCTCCTGCGTGTAGATGTCGCCCGCAGCCTGGAACGCCTCGAGTGCCCCCGCCAAGTCGCCTCCCTCCTGCTGCAAGATGGCAGCGATCTCCTTGTGCCGGTCCGCCGCCTGCCGGAACCGTCCCTTTTCCTTGTACAGCTGAATCGTCTTTTGCAGCGCGGCGACGGCGACTGAAAGCGAGGGAGGATGCGCTTCAGTACGGTCCCCGGGATCGATTTCCGAAAGACCCGGTACTCACGCTCGGGATGCGATTTCTTGTACGACTTGCTCGCGGTCCAGAAGTCGTTTGCGGCGTCGTCCTTTTCGTCGTTCTTGAGGGCCATCTCTGCCGCGCGCGAGAAGGCATCTCCGGCTTCCTTGTGGCGGTTCTCCATCTTGTAGGCGTTGCCGGCCTGCTGGTAGAGGTCGTGGGCCTCTTCAAACTTGGCCGATGATGAACTGAAGAAGGAGAATCCGCCGGACGAGGACGCCTTCTTGTCGGCCCTGTGAGCGGCGAGTCGATGACATTCCACACGGTTTACAGGGCGGGTCCGAGTGCAAGCGCGGGCACGAGAGCGAGGTCAGGCAGCAGAGGTTCGGGAAACGAGCGGGTTCGATGACGAGGTTCAAGGTGGAGTCAGTGCGAGGTGCGCGGGCGTCCCGAGACTGGTCGTGTGCTCACTTTTGCCTGTACTGATCTCCCTGCGACGACATCCTGCGTGCTCTGGTGCTCGTGAGTGCTGACAGAAGGGAGACCCGCCTCGGCTGGTGGGGCGGCCCGACCAACTCCCGCTCGGACGGCACACTCGCTGTGCCCTCGAACCTGCTTTGCGCGCGTACAGAGACTGCTTCAGAACGCTGGCCACGCAGTCGACCCGACCGCAGCCGCAGTCCGGCCGCGTCGTCGTCGAGACCGCCGGCCCGCTCAGCCGCCCGCTCAGGCCACGCCGGCACGTTTCTACGCTCTACATTCCACCGTTGCACTCTTTCGGTTGCTGCAATAGTGACTGCTCGAGTTACTGTGCGTGGGGACGTGCTGCTACAGGGTTTCGCCATCGCTCTGCGACTCGCCACCGCCGCACAGGTCCGTCCGACAGGCTCCGCTTCCGCATTCAGCTGCGGCGGACTGGTTCAAGACCCTTTTCGACAAGCCCGTTCCCATTGCAGGAGACTATCCAGCCTTCCTATCCGGCCAGGCGTTCAAATCCGCGATCTCAACGCTAGAAGGCTCGCTCAAAAGCGTTTCCGCCTCACGCAGGAGCGACATTCGACGCCTCACAATGTACGCTCAACAATTTCCGCTAAGAGCAGGATCAGGGAGGAGGAACGCTGCTCCTTTTGAGGGTCTGAGTCTCGACGAGTTCGAAGGTACGTCGCGGGACGAGATCTTGCACGTTGATCCGGCACAGCTTTGACGGCTTTGCCGTGGCCGAAGCACAGTCCGGTAGTCTGATGTATGCCCCCACGTACAGGCCAGTCAAGCCCCCAAAAGAGCAGCACGTGCCGCGCCGGCGACCACTCGACATTCACGCCACCAACAATGACGCAAAGCCAACGCCGACCCCCCAGCACTACCGCTCGCGACACCAGCGATTAACTACCTTGATTTTCGCCCTCTATGACCGTCAAGAGCGCCAAAGGCTACACCAACAACCTCCCGCAGTGTGAGTCGCGCTCAGATGAGAACATGCTCTCACTTTCATTTCGGCGACCCCCCATATTAAGGCCGCAAAGTGATCGAGCTTGGGACTCATAACCTGTTGCCTATACTCACAGGCATCTACCGAAGCGACCCGGACATCAAGACTGCTTCTCAGGCATCCCCTAGACTGTTCAACGGCCGAACCGGCGGGAACCGACCTTCCTCGTCGGCGAATGATCCCTTCTCCACAATGCAGACTAGACAAGTTCAGATGGAATGGATACAAGTTGCTTTCGGCTCTTTACCGAATAGGATGTGAAATGAGAGAAAGAGACTGCATATCTATTTCACAGAATCAAAAGCGGAGTCGTCTATTTTTTGCTCTGCCCTTGCGTATCATATCATCGCCCCTTCCCGGGTTCACTGCAACGGGTGTGTTTTTGCGTACTCGGTACTCGCCTTCCTGAACGACTCGATCGCCTCCTTGGCCTTTCCACTCCGAAGACTCTCCCTCGCCAATTCGACTCCGTGCTTCTCGTCGCGTGCCTGACCCGCGACGAGCAAGAGTGCGGCGGCGTTCAGGACAACAAAGTTCTCGATCGGGTTCGAGGTCGAGAGCTTGTTGTCGAGGAGGTTGAGCAACGTGAGCGAGTTTTCGAGCGGAGTGCCGCCTGCGACGGTCGAGAGTGGAGTTGGGTTCAGGCCAAAGACGGTCGGGTTGATTGTCCGTTCGGTGATGATTCCGTCTTTCAGATCCCAGATCTAAAGAGGGGGGAGGAGGTGAGCTCTGATTGATGGTCGACACAAGGGAACGCGCCCGGAAGCAGTCCCCCCAAGGGAAACGTACAAAAGTCTCGCCGGCCGGACTAATCTCGTCGAGCCCTTCCGCTCCACAGACGACCCACGCGCGTTCGACTCCAGTAATCTTGAGCGCCTCGGCAAAGATCGGACCGAGGTACTTGGAATGGACGCCGACAATGACCGCTTTCGGTTTCGCCGGGTTGATCAACGGGCCGAGGGCGTTGAAGACGGTCGGGAAGCCGAGTTGTTTCCGGACGGGGGCGACGCGGACCATGGCGGGGTGGTACAGCGGCGCGAAGAGGAAGAGGAACGGGGACTGGGCGGCGACGTGCGAGAGGGCGGCGGGCGGGAGGGTCGTGACGGGGCAGCCGAGCGACAGGAGGATGTCGGCCGAACCGGACGAGGACGTCGCTGCCTTGTTGCCATGCTGCAGTCGAGGGAGCGGGAACACCCAGTCCGGTTAGATGACGAGTTGCGAGGGACGACGACAGGGAGAAACGAGGACCATACACACACCTTGTAGACGCGGAGTCCTGCTCCGGCGGCGACGATGGCAGCGGTGGTGCTGACGTTGAACGTGTTGTGACCGTCGCCGCCGGTCCCGACAATGTCGCAGACGGGCCCGTCTCCATGTTGTTGGATGTCGACTTTGCGGGCATGGTCCTGCATGACCTTGGCGCACTCTGCGACAATCTCGGGTTGACCGTCCTTGCCGGTCAAGCGGAGGGCTGCGAGGAAGGCGCCGATCTGGGACGGGTGGGCGCCGTCATGCTCTGCGAGGTGGTTGAAGGCGAGGCGGGTGTCGGCGAGCGAGAAGGCGGCCGGGTCGGCGACGAGTTTTTTGAGGAGCGGGGCGAACGACTCGGGCGAGTGGATGTTGCCTTCTGGCTCGTACACGATCGGGTCCGTGTCGCTGCAGGACTGTGTGTCAGCTTCAGGGAGAGATGTCAAAAAAGATGCCGGAGAGAGAGAGGACGGAGGACGGACCCAATCATCTGGATGACGGAAGGGTCAGAGTCGGCGGTCCCTTTGCTATGCGAGTCCATGGCTGTGCGGGCAGAGTCTGTACAGAGTCAAATCCGCTGTCGGCCGAGTCGTCGCAGGTCGAAATTTCGAAATCCTCTCTTCACTTGAACCGCTCACTGCTATACGCTGCCCTGGGACGAGATCGCCTTGCCCGAGCTTCTCTCTACTGCTTTCCAGGCCCTCGACTGCGCTCCTCTCGCCCTGTCTTGTTGAAGGACCGCGCCCTCACTGCGTCACCGACATGGCGACCAACCCCGCACGCAACAAGCGACTCGCTCGCGAGTTCCAGGAATGCCAGAAGGACGTGAGTACAGGCAAGACGCAGAACTAGCAAAGATACCACCGGCTACCGCTCACCCTATGGACATGTCCGCAGAACACGGTCACGATCGAACAGGTCGGAGACTCGCTCGCCCACTTTGTCGGATCCTTTGCCGGTCCAGAAGGTGCGTTGGCCGCGTCACTGCGGCAGGAGATGGGTCAGCTGACCACCTGAAGTGTGCAGGAACTGCCTACGAAGGAGGCCGCTTCGTCGTCGACATCGGTTCGTCCTCCGTCCCTCTCTTTCCCGGTCTCGGTCGCTTGCCCTTCCACAAGCTCCCAGCTGCTCACTTGCCCTATATCGACGGCGTACAGTGGCACCCCCGCGGTATCCGTTCGAACCGCTCAAAATGAAGTTTGTCACAAAGGTGAGTATCCGCACTTTTGCTGGAGAGAAAAGAGCCCCCTTTCGCGCGTCAAATTCAACTGACAGATCGCGCCGGTGCATTCATAACGCGCAGGTCTATCATCCAAGTGAGCGCGCTCAGTGCTCGTCATGCCGGGTCCCGAACATTGCTCACCCTCGACATGTCTCCACCTTTTGTGCGTTCGCAGACATCTCGTCCCAAACCGGCTTCATCTGCCTCGACATCCTCAAGTCAAGCTGGAGTCCCGTCTTCACTCTCCGCACCTGCCTCGTCTCGCTCCAATCGCTCCTCTCGACTCCCGAACCGAGCGATCCCCAGGATGCAGAAGTGGTGCGTTTCAGTCGCCGAGTCTGACAGAATCTCGATCGCGTGCTGCTACTGCTGCACAGCGATTGAGTGGCTCTAGAAGATCTTCGGACTGATCCATGAACGTGGATGGGCAGGCAAAGCACTATTTGACGGACCGACAAGGATTCGAATCCACCGCGCGATACTGGACAGAGGTGAGCAACTCTTTTCTTTCTCCTCGCGTTCCTTTCCTTCTTGCCCGTCCACTCAGTCGCAAAAGGGCAAGCTGACACAGGAAGGTCTCTTCCTCCGCGCGCGAACAGGTCTACGCTCGACCAGATCCTTCCTCGCGGACGCACACTCCGAGCACTACAGACGCTCGAGCAGGGACCCCGACTCGACCGGCGGCGACGGCGGTGGATGACCCAGCAGCAAAAGCGCGATTGGCGGGGTTGGACTGGGCAGATGTGAAGGCGTACGTTTTTTTTCTTCCCTGTTCCTCCAGCCAGCCTTGACCCTCGTCGGCGTCCTATCACCCAATCTGGACGCTGCTCGTGGGTGGGTGGTAGAGCAAGAAGAAACATGGCTGTCACCTCGAAACTGACTCTTTCCGGTCTGCCTCTCTTTGCTTCGGACGATTGTACAGGTTCACCGAGATGGGCTTCCCGGCAGATCAAGTCGTCGACGTGCTGCGGCATCTCAATTACCGAGGGTCGAACAAGCGAGAAGTCGGCGAAGACGCCGTCATCCAGCGGTTATGCGGGTGAAAAGGACGGTTCCAACACGCCCCTGGCGCTAGGTTTTGGCAGTCGGGTCGATCCGTGCATTTCATTTTGCCGGATGCCATTTCCTTGCTCGGCATGCAAAGGGCGCGCGAAAGTAGAGAGTGAACAACCCTCTCTGGCATTACAGAAAATGGAACAGGAAGCGAGTCATGACAGAGCAAAAAAGGACCAATGAGGAGGGGGAAGGAAAGAACATCGTGAAGAGGAGAGGGGGGGGCTCAATGAATCCCCTGCGAGACTTTGAGCGAGCCTAGGCGTAACGGGCGAGCATGTCTCCGAGCTGTCCGATCCGGGGATGAAGCACAAGAAAGTTGGCGTCAGCCATAAGTCGCCCATCTCGAGCAGGGGGCTCGGTCAACCGCGGTGAGAAGAGAAACAGAAACAGAAAACTCACCCTCATCGCTCCCGTCCTGATCGCGTTCTGGACATCGCTAAGATCATCAATCCCAGCAGCGTCCATGACCTGCCTGACGGCGTCGCGCGCCGACGCTTCGAGGTTGCCGAACCCGTTGGCCGAGAGGATCGATTCCTCCATCTGCGCATTGTGCTGCTGCGCCATGTCGTCCTCGTCGCGACCAAAGTACATGCTGCGCACGCGGGAGGGCGTTGTTTGAACCATTCGTCAGCAAGTCGGTCGGGTCGAGGAGGAGGAGACGAATCGCGGAAAAGGAAGAGCGGGGGACCTACTTGCTCGAGATGGCGCTCGCGCCCTGGAAGCCTTGCAAGCGCGCCTGCGCCTCGCGCGAGGCGTTGGCGTCGTACGATCCCGTCTGGTGGTACATATCAGACGAGATCCCCTTCTGGTTCCCGAACGTCTTGCGCGCATAGTCCGTCTCCTCTGCGGACGAGGAGGCGGGCGTCGTGGCAGTCAGTTCCCCGTTTGCTAAGCGCACCGACTGGGAGGTATCCCGAGCAAACAAAGGGATCAAACGCAAAAGGGGAGAGAAGACTGACCAGGTTCGACATAGCCACTCGCGGCACGCTCGGCCGCCTTCTTCCTCGCGGCCGCCTCCTTGGCGGCCTGTTCGCCCCCGACGCCCATCACCTGCCCGAACCCGAGCTTCCGGACTCCCATCCCGAGCCGGTCCATGTCGCCGCTGTCCTTCTTGGCTTCGAGCGCAGCGGCCTGAGACGCGAGGCGCGACGGCGCTCCTCCTCCTCCCGTCTTGCTGCTCGCGCCGCCTGCTCCGGATCCGGAGGCAACACCCGCCGAAGAGTTGCCGTTCCTGGACGCGGCGGCAGCGGCTGCTGCTGCTTGCTCTTCCTCCTCCTTGCGACGGTCGTACCCCAACCGCTTGATCCGTTCCTCCTCCTCGCGCGCCTTCCGTTCCGCCTCTTCAAAGTTGATCGCGGCGCCCTTCTTGACGCCCAATTTGCCCGCTCCTCCCAGTTTGCTGACTCGCATGGGCCCTGTTGTTGCGGCCGCCCCGGTCGCGGCGGCGCCGGACGCTGACGAAGTCGAGGTGGAAGAGGTGGTGGTGCGAGTCGCGCCGAGCGTTCTCGGTCGAGAAGCTGCGGTCGTGGCGGCGGCGGCGCCTGAAGAGGTGGTGGACCTCAGCGAGGAAGAAGTGACGGTCCGCGGAGCCTGGGCCGCGGGAGGAGTCGAGAGGAGGGTCCCGCCCGGGGTGGAAGGCCGCGAGCCGCCAAAGCCGACGACGGGCGGGGTCCGGACGAGGGCCGGAGAGGCGGCGTTCGAAGTCGGCCTCGAGGACGACGCCGAGGCGGACGACGAGGGCGGGGCGTCCCACGTGTCGAAAAAGTCTGCTCCTGCTCCTCCCGGGGTTTCGCCGGCGTCGGGCGAGAGGGCGGCTGCGGCTGCGGGGAGGTTGGCGCCTTCGACGACGACGCGGTCTTTGCCAAAGAGGCGTTCGTCCTCTTGGATCTTGCGGTTCAGTTCCTCGCGGTAGAGTTGGGCGGCGCGGGACGAGTACTTTTCCTTGACGTCGCTGTGACTGGCCGAGAGGCTCGTTGCGGCTGCGCCTGCGCCCGGGTGGCGGGCGAGAAAGTCGAGAAAGTTTTGGTTGCCGCCGCACTTCATGGCGCGGAGTTGGTTCCAGTGCCAGATGTCGAGGTTGGTGGACCTGACAAAGGTGACGTGCACGCCTGCGTTGCGGTGGGCCGAGGAGCAGTCGAGGCAGATGTAGACGCCGTACGTGACGGAAGCCCAGGTCGGGTTCCTCGAGCGGCAGTCGATGCAGGACTGTGTGCGTGGGTGTGCATCAGGGGGTGTGAGTGAGAGGGTGCTGTGGGAGGGTCATAAGGGAGGGCGGGCTGGGGCTGACCTTGTTGGCCTTTTGCTGGCGCAAGACTGCAAAGATGGCATCGCGCTCCCTCGACGTCGCAGACATGCTCGCGTGGCAGTCGAGCGTGTAGCGTGAGTGGGAGAGACGCGACCCGAGAGACGAGACGCGTCGATCGAGGCGAGTCGAGTCTCTCGGCTTTCCACTCGCACGCACGCACACGCACACACGTAGAGTAGAGTAGCAGGAATGGACTGGCTCGCGAGTCAGGTCGACACCCTCGCCAAACAGGCTTCCGTCCGTCTCTGTCCCTTTGACTGGTGTCACCTCCCTCCCCTCCCCACCGCTGACCCACCGCACGCACCCACCTACAGGAGCTCACGGTGTACGATATAAAGTCGGCCTACAACAAGGCAAAGGCCTACGCTCTCAACCTCACCGAGTACGAGACCAAAGTCCACGAGGCGACCAACGACGAACCGTGGGGCGCGAGTTCGACCTTGATGCAGGACATTGCCCAGGCCACCTTCAACTTCCAGCTCTTCAACGAGATCATGCCCTGCATCTACGCCCGCTTCACCGACAAGGAAGCCCGCCAGTGGCGACAGATCTACAAGGCCCTCGTCTTGCTCGAGTACCTCGTCAAGAACGGCTCGGAGCGCGTCGTCGACGACGCCCGCGGCAACCTCGCCGTCATCCGCGTCCTCCGCAGCTTCCACTACATCGACGAGAACGGCAAGGACCAAGGCATCAACGTCAGGAACCGCGCCAAGGAGATTGCAGACCTCTTGAACGACCTCGACCGCGTCCGCCAGGAACGCAGAAAGGCCAAAGCCAACCGCGCCAAATACACCGGTGTCAGCTCGGACGGCTTCCGTCAAGGCGGTTCGTCGTCGGGCTCGGGGGGCGCCGGTAGCAGGTACGGCGGGTTCGGGTCCGACTCGTTCTACGCCGGCTCCGGTCCCTCGTCAAACTCGGGAGGTCACTCGAGTCAGTCGCCTCCCCCCCTCTCTTTTGCGCCTTTGTCTCGTCTGACATATCTTATCCGCTTCCCAAAGTGAGCGGCGGCGGCGGCTTCTCGGACGCGCAGCCGACCGCGGGCGATTTCGAAGAGTACGACGCCGGCGACGACGAAGACCTCGACGTCCGGCGGAGCGCAAACTCGGCCACGACGCGCCACAGCTCGGCGCCACGTAACGGTAACGGTCACTCTGCAGCGTCGGCGTCTTCTGCATCTCGGACGGCTCGACTCGCCGGAGGAGGAGGGTCGGGCACCTCCCGCTCCAACAACTCGGGATCGGCAGCCGCTGCCGCTCCGCCTCCACCCGCACCCAAGCAACCCGAAGTGAACCTCTTTGACTTTGACGACGACGACGCGACCACCACCACCCCCATCGGCGCGGGCGCTCTCGGCTCGACCCCTCTCCCGACTCCACCGCCGAAATTCTCGGCCACGATGCCGGCGCCGGTGTCCGTCGCGGCGGCAGACGACGACTTTGACGACTTCCAATCGGCGACTCCTCCCCCCGTCGTCAAGCCACAGCAGCAGCAGCAGAACGTATTTTCGATGCTGCAGCCGCAACAACCACCTGCCATTCCCGCCGCCGCCGCTTCATCTTCGTTCGGTCAGCCGTTGCAGGCCGTCGCTGCGCGACCACTCCAACCCGCCCCCATGGGCATGCGTGCTCCGTCGGCGCAAACTACCGCGACTCTCGGCGGCGGCGGAGGGGGAGGAGCAGCAGCTCGGCCCGCACCACAACAAGCAGCGACGGGAGGATCCGCCAAGCCCGCCGCCGCCGCCGCCGCCGCAGACTTCTCCGACCTCTTCGACATGTTTGGCGGCTCTTCTTCTTCTTCTGCTTCATCGTCCGCCGCAGCCCCCGCCGCGACGAACGGAGCGCTTGCGCCTCAAAAGCAGAGCTTGGCGGCGATTGCGGCGCAAAAGCGACAGGATCAGTTGTTTGCTTCGTCTTCGTCCAAGCCGGCGGCGGCGGCGGCGAGCATGAGCAACGCTGGCAACGGCGGTGGAGATGGGTGGGATAGCCTCCTCTAGATGAGGTGGGCGAACCGGTCAGTCGCGCCGGTCTCTAGCTGGTCTCTCTCGTTTCCCCGTCCATCTTTTGTGTGCATTATTCTGGTCCTCGCCCTCTCGCTCCCTTGTCCTCCTCCTTGAGGGGTCCGCCGGAGCAGCCCCTCTTTTTGTCTAGCAAGTTTGTTCTTTCCAGAGCTGTGCATCTCGTTACCATTTTTTTCTTTCACGAACTTTCTGAGCATCTCGCTGCGCGAGGGAGGAGAGCTCCAAAAGCCCAGAGCCCAGAGCTTGTATCTATTGGCTCAGCGAGATCTTCTACGACGGAACTTTGACGAGCGCCTCTTCCTCGAGCCAAGTCATCCACGACTTGAGGTACTCGCTGCCCTTGCTGACCGTCTCTGAATCCCCGACGACGACGAGATGCCGCCGCGGGCGAGTCATCGAGACGTTGAGGCGGCGCAGTTCCCGCAGGAAACCGACTTCGCCCTGCGCACGAGTGAAGAGTCAGATGTGCGGGCGAGCTCAGCCGGCGGTCTCTGCCGACCTCCCGGAGACGTACCTCCTCGTTGCTTCGGACCAGACTGATGATCACAACATCTGCAAGATCGAATGCGCCGCGTTAACCACTGAACGGGCGTGCCACTCGTATCGAACGCAGCGCGTCGCGAACAAACTCACCATTCTCTCGACCCTGACAACTGTCAACCGAGTTGACCTCGATCTCGGGATATTGCGGGTGGACGGAAGAAGCAATCAGGACGACTTGGCTGTTGTACGGCGAAATGATTGAAATCGAGGTCGGAGGAACGCTCGCCGAAATCTGCGCAACAGTGACCGTATCAGGATGCCAGTCGAGAAGCTCACGGAGACTACATCTCGACCTACCAGAGTGCCGACGTATTTCTGGACGATGCTGTAGGAAGGCGCTGAGGGTCAGACGCGCCGAAGTCATGCTAGGCGGTTCGAGCGGTGAGGCGTACTCGGCTTCGTTCTCGTTACTCTTCGATTCGGACCCGAACGACCCGTCCTCGGCGGCTCGCTCGTACATGGCCTGCCCGGCAGCTGTTACAAATGGCAGCGCGAGGAAAGTCAGTAACGAGTTGAGGGACAGCACCCCCAGAGGCAAGTGACGCACTGTCGAAAAAGACGACCGGCTCATCGAGATCTTCATCCGGCTCGACGCCGTCAAGGTCACTCAGCTTGCGATCTCGCACATCCTCCGCAGGTACCAACTCTCCGTTGTAGAGCGTCTTGCTCGGGAACGAGTTGATCTTGTCGTTGAATCGGTATTGGACCTGGAGCATCCGTCGCACGGTGGGACCGTGCAGAGCGAGAAGTCGGGAGAAGAGAGTGACTTCGAGATCGGGCGAGAGCGCAAGTTTGTCTTGCTGGGCACCAGGAACAGTTTGGGTGACCGCCGAATCCGTCGTCCCTTTGCTGGCTTTGGCCGACTTGCTGGACAAGGCTTTCGTTAACCGGTTCGAAGACTTGAGCGTGGGCGGCAATTGCAAGTGGTCGCCCGCCTACGAGGAAAAGGTCAACATGTCGTCAACGCGCTGTGGCGTATCCCGGGGAGCCAACGTACCAGGATGAGCTTCTTTCCCTTGAGCACCGGGATCCAGCAGGCGGGCTCAGTCGCTTGGGCCGCTGCAATAGATACAAGCCTCAGGTCAGTTAGCGGAAAGGAAAGCGACCTTCGCACAGCAGAGACTCCGTTACCTTCGTCGATGATCACGACGTCGAATTCGAAGCGGTCCAGGGAACGTCCTCCGGCGCTGAAGAGGGTTGTCAGCATGAGAGACTCGAGCAGCGCAACTTGTAAGGGGGTGAGCGCACCCGTGCGTCGTTGCCAGGACGAGTTTCGCCTTGGAGACGACCTCTGACACCACGCCTCCCTGACGCTTGCGGAACTCTTTCCTCAGTTCCCGCACCTCTTCCCACATCTTTTTCCGCTCCGAGCCTTTCACGCGCGTCTTGCCTGTCCCGTTCCGGAGCTGGTTCTCCAAGGTCTCGAGGTCCTTCTTGATGTCGTCGAGGAGCGCGCTCGTGTCCGACGACGCCGATTGCGCATCGAGAGTATGCCGCCCGAGTCCGGCGAGGACGCGAGCGGGATGACCTACCCGAGTCAGAGGAATCGGCTGTGAAAAGTTCGGATGAGGTACAGATAGCCGTGCGAGGATGTTGTCGACGGCAAGATTGGAAGCGCCGCAGACGAGTACGCTCTGTTCTGCGCGCACGCATTGCCGGATGATCTCGACGAGGGTCTGCGTCTTGCCTGCGAGGGTACTCCAGTCAGCCGAATAATATCGATGAGCTCGCACTCTGACCAAACACACCTGTCCCGGGAGGACCCCAAATAAGCGCAACCTCCTCGCTCGAAAGCGCAAAGTCGACCGCTTCCTTCTGCGAATCATTCAGATTTTCGTCGATAAGCTGCAGCGGGGCGGCATCCGAGCGCTTCTGGACTGTTGGCTTCTGCTGGCCGAGGAGGACCGATAGCAGCGGAGACAGCGGCTCGGCGGCCTCGAGTTTCCGGAGGGCACGGCGAAGGAAGAACTCTTGCCGGACAAAGGTCGTCGGGTTTGCCACCTTGATACTGTTCACCCGGCGTGCTTCTTTGTCAGCGACTAGCTTTTTGACTCCTGGCCTGCAGTCCGAAGCCCACATTTGGATACGTTCCGGCAGGACAAAGTCGTCGGGAGGTTCATCGACGGCGAGGACGATTTTGGTCGACGTCGTCTTGTATACGACCCCATCCATCCCGTCCTCTTCCTGTACCTTCCCTTTCCCCTTGTCATCCTTGCTGGCAGCCTTCGCCGCTTTCCGCCCGGATCCTCCTGCTGCACCCTGCTGCTTGAGTCTCGCCAAATCTCCCGGCCGAAAGTCGTGCGGAGGAAACGCCGACGAGGTGTGGTACGCCGGAGGCCGACTCAGCTCGATCAGAAGTCTGCCGCCGAGTCCGACGGACGTCTGTCCGCTCAGGTTGCCGAGCGCGAGACCGCTACGCTCGAGAACCGAAGTTGGCGCATTCGAGAGGAGCAGCGACGATTCCGACTCTTCGGCGGCGCGCTCTTTCTGTACGAGCTCGAGGAGGCGTTCGAGAAACTCGGCAGGCGGTGTAGCAGCCATAGCGAGCTCTCCGGCAGTGTGAGAGTGCGAGACGGGAGAGTTTGAGGCAGACAACTTTGCACCGCCTCTCTCCGTCATCGCTCGTTCGCATGCGGAAGAAGCGAATGACTCTGTAGATAGCCCCGACACCTTCCGGATCGACCATGAACCCGGAGCGGCTCTCATCTGATCCGCGAGGCAGAACGCGGTCGAAATCGTCTTCTTTCCACAGGGTTGACACGTTTATCTCCGAGGTTGCGGCAACGAGCTTCTCAGTACGGCCGCGGAGGCGGCTGCGGAGGTCCCGACCCGTACTGTGGATACTGCTGCTGCTGGGAGTAGCTCGGCTGCGGTGGTCGGGAAGGGGGTGGTGGCGGTCCGCCCGCCGGTTGGCCGTACTGCCCGGGATGACCATACCCCGAAGATTGGTACGAGACCGGTTGAGGTGGCGGCGGCAGGTAGCTCGACTGGGTGACGGGCTGAGGCGGAGCAGGGAACGAGGCTTGTCGGGCAGGCTGGCCATACGAGGATACGTTTGAGGGCGCCGGAGAGGGGTAAGAAGGCTGCCCGCTGCCGTAGCTCGGGTACGACGGTTGCACAGGTGGGATGGGCGGAGCAGTCGGGTATGACGGCGCAGGCGAATATGCCGACGAGGAAGAGTAGCTCGATTGCTGCGGCGCAGGAGGCCGTGCGTATTGCGAATGCGCCGACGGTTGCTCAGGCGGCGGCGACGAAAGCGAGAATGCCCCGGTCGACGGGAACGAGCCGTACGGGTTAGACGGAGGCGGCGAACTTGCCGAGGAAGGGTACGAGATGGGCTGGCTGTAGTTCGAGGGAGACGGCACTGAGGGAGGCGGTGATCTCGCGCCGCCCAGCCCCAAGTTCAAGGATCCCATGGCGCGATCGAGTCCGCTGGGTCCTGAAGCGGCCGACGGACCGCTCGCGCCGTCCTCGAGCCGCTGCTTGATCTCGGCCTCGGCAGCCATGCGCTCTCGCTCACTCGTGCGCATGGAGATCCAGCCGTTGACCTGCTGCTGCAACCCGTCGACGAGGTCGTTCAGGTCCTGATAGAAGTGAAGACCTCTCTCGAGCGCCGTTCGGACGTCCCCGTACGCTTGTGCAGCTCGTCCCAGACGAGTGATGAGGTCGCGCTTTTTGCGCTCGGCATCTGCCCATTGGCCTTGGACCTGTCGAGCCTTCGAGCTCTCGGTCAGCGTCTTGAAGCCGTTGTTGACATCGGCGAGAGCGGATTGCTGGGCTTGAAGCGTCTGAGTCAAGCGCTGCTGGTGCGGGCGGAACTTTTCCAGCTCGGTCGCAAAGAGAGCGGGTTGCGCGTCGGCCGATCCCTTGCGGTTGAGGATCAGAATGTGCGAGATGTCGTCCGTTTGGACCTGCGGGGGGGCGCCGGAAACGGGCGTGAGTCGATGAGATTTCCCCCAGCTGCACAGCCGGAGCCCACTGCTCACCTTCTCCTTGAGATCGCGCAAAGTCTCTGCGCGCTCCTTCTTGATCTTGTTCAACCGAGACAGTGCGTCCGAAACGACTTCGACCCTCTTCTTCGTCTCGGTCTCGTCGTCGTCGCCCAAGTCCGAGTCGAGCAAGTTCGCCTGAGTCGCGCCTCCCGATCCGATCGCCTCGACAAAGATCCGCTCGAGCGCCTGACCGCTGGGGTCTGCCAGCACGCCCGCATCGCCTCGGATACTTTCCCAGAGGGCTTGCGCCTGCGCATCGGAGCCGGCGGCTTGTTCGAGCGATTCGCGGTGCGAGCGCAGGTCCTGACGGAACGAGCGGGTTCCGCTCGAACTGGGCTGCTGCGCCCACAAGTGACCGTACTTTGTTCGGGGGGCCTCGCATTCGCGCGACTCCGAGTCGAGATCCTGTGCGATCGCGTCGAGGTGCCGTCCTGCCTGCTCCTTCAACGATCCGAGACGGCGGAACAGGTCTTCGACGCGACCGTTCGCCTCGCCGTGGCGGACCTCGTCAGCCCACCCGCGGACCTGAGGACCCGGGTCGGCGAGTGACGCCTGGGCCGCCGCGCCTGCCTGGAACCGAGCCAAGCTCGCTGGCAGGCCCATGTATTCGAGCGCCGATGCGAGTTCCTCGTCCGCGAGTTCGACCCGCTCTGCCTCAGCTCGGACGAGCTTGGCCTTCTCCTCCGAGTACATGGACGCACTCTCGTGAACGCTCAGCGGGACGAGCTTCTGGAAGAGATCCGGCCCGACCAGTTTCTGGACGTCCGGCGCGGCGTAGACATCATGAATCGGAATCGGCTCGGCGATGGGCTTGCCCTTGTCGATCGGGGGTAAAGAGGCCTCGGAGGGTACGACCTCGTTGTAGACGATGTCGTTGTCTTTCTGAGCCTTTGCGTGCGTCTCCGTGACGAGTGCGAGGTGGGCCTTGACGAGCTCGGCAATCGCGACCGGAGCATCAGCCTGCAACGAGCTGGCGGCCGAGGTCGTCGAGAAAGTCGACGTGAAGAGCTGCGCAAGGCGATTGGCCTCCTTGGCGAGGTTCTCGGCGACTTGGAGGTGGGCGAGAGCTTCGCCGTATTTGCCGGCGTTCGTGTCGGCGGTCGACCGGTGGTAGTGAGCGAGCGAGCCAAAGTACTTGGCTTTGGCCTGTGGTGTGTGCGCTCCGGTCAGCTGATTGTCTGCTGCAGGAGTACAGGAGAGAAAAGTGCCTGACCTGGATCAGAAGGCTCCATTCGCGGAGGAAGACACCCTTGGTGTGCCACTCTTTGACGTCTTCAACAAGCGCCGCGTATGCACTCGAGACCTGCATGCACAGTTTGCTTCTCAAACCTGCGCTCTTGCCCGTCGCCGGCCCCATCGTCTCGACAAAGACCTCGGACGCCTGGGCGACCATCAACCCGACGAGGAGTTTGACGACTTCCTTGCTCAGGTCGGTCGAAGGCGCGTGGAGGAAGTTTTCGTTGATATAGACAAACATGCCGGCGGCGCAGCGGAACGAGTGGAACGCTCGCTTGAGGCCTTCGGGACCGGAGCGGGGGGAAGACGCGGCGAGGGACGAGAGCGTCGCGCCGATGTTGAAGATGACGGACGCCTTCTCGTACGCGAGTGACTGCTGAGAAATCTTGACATTCGTAAAGGCGTCGCTCCTGTTGGATTGTCGTCAGGTGGCGATCGTTACACAACGTAGCAATCTTTGCTCAACTCACCAGGGGAACGGGACCCTCAACTCGGGAAATCGGAGCTCGAGCAGCTCAAGCTGACCAAAGTACTTGTAAAGCAAGTCCCTCGCTGTCGTGTCTGAGCCCGCCGAGCCGCGAAGAGCGTCCTGCCTCGCTCGGTTCAAGGCTCCGAGTTCCTCGTTGTAGGCGTCGGGCGATTCGGAGTAGGTCTTGGCGATCACAGACTTGAGCGCAGGCGCGAAATCGACATCCTGCGTGACCTTTTTCGGCACTGTGTGGTCGATTGGGATCAGCCAGACCGAACGACGGATGACGAGGCTTCGTGATCGCAGATGGGAACGGACCAAAGATGAGAGGGGAAGGAAGCGACATGCTGCAGTCGCTGCACCGCTCTCCGTTCCTCTGCCGACTCTCAGCTCAGCAGCTTGAGGGAGAAGCAGTCGGACGGTGACGAGGCCGCAAAGCGGGGCGGCACTCGAGACGGCCTTTGCGCCTCCCCTCCGGCTCTCGACGCCCTCTCACTGAGGCTGCGTCGATCTGCCAGCACGTCTTTACCAGATGTACGGATTTGACAGATTCTTACTATTCTACATCACAAAGAAAACACCACTGTCCTCCACCTCAAAGCTTGACCTTGCCAGCCTTGAGAGCTTCCCAGTGCTCCCGCTTGAACGGCCTGTACTCGCGCGAGTCCGGGTCGAGCCAGTACACCAGGTCAGTCCCGACCGCGTCCGGGTCGACGCCCTCGTTTCGGAGAGCGACTTTGGTCTGCTTGGCGGTGCCGGTTTGCTCGAGCCTGCGTACAGCAAAGTGGCGAGACGCAAAGGATAAAAGTCAGCGCGTCTGCCCAGAAAGTCGGCGGGCTGGAACGGAGGGCCGTGGGTTCGGACTCACGAGTCGACGAGACGGATAAAGTGCGGCTGAGCGTAACGCGGCAGGGTTTTGTTGACATGCTGAGAAAGGATCGCAAAGTCGACCACGCCCGCCGATTTCGGGATCGCGGCACACCCAGCACGCCCGTCGTGTCCGGGTACTGTTTCGGGCGCCGCCTCCTGTCAGCACATTCAACCATGTTGTGGTGGGGAGAGAAGGAAGCTGACCAAGAACGCCGTAGACATTGGCTTCACCGACCACCTCCCCGAGCGCAGCTGCAACATCCGTCGTCGCGACGTTTTCCGATTTCCACCGGAACGTGTCGCCGAGTCGGTCGGCAAAGTACCACAATCCGTCCGAATCGCGACGGAGAAGGTCGCCCGTCCGGAAATACGAGTCGCCCTTTTGCAAGACGTCGTGCAGGACCTTCTTCTTCGTCGCAGTCGGGTTGTCGTGGTAGCCAGCGAAGCTCTGAGTGAGGAGAATTGTGCAGTCAATGTCTGCGAACAGGCTTGTTGATCGTCTCGAGCGCCCTCTGCGCGTACCTCGTGACCGGTCTCTTCGACAATGAGCATGACGAGCTCTCCCGGCTCGTTGTCCGCGGCCTGTAATTTGCCGACGGGGGTGTAAGTACGGTCATTCCGCCTGTATCGCACACACGCAAAGCTTGGCCGGCCCCTCACCCGAATGCACAGGCCGTTCTTGTCCCTCGCCGGCTCTTCCGTCAACGGGTCAACCTTGAGGATCACCATCTTGTTACGGAGGATCAGGCGGAGCAGAGCGCCGTGACTGCCGACCGCTCCGGCGCCGAACTCGTTCCCGTTGTAGTTGATCAGCGAGCCGTTGCCTGTGCGACAAATGATCGTGCTGAGCTCAGCTTCTGCAGTTCTGGTAGAGTCGCCATCACGGCCAGAAGCAAGAGTACGAGAAAAGCGCTATCGCACCTTCGGACGAGGCAAAGAACTCGGAGATGTGCGTGACTCCGAAACGCTCGCGGAACTTTTCCCACACGTCGGGACGGCACCCGTTACCGTACGCGAGCCGGACGTTGTGCTTCTTGTCATCCGGCGACGGCGGTACCGCGAGAAGGTACCGGAGGACTGTAGGCAGAGAGCACTGCATAATCAACACACCGGCCTCGTTCTTGCTAGCACGAAACAACACCGGAGAACGGAAGGAGAATCACGGCTCGCCTACCTTCTCCGACGTATTGAATGACGTTGGCGTTCGTGGCGCGGACGTCGCGCCAGAAGTGAGTCGCCGAGAACTTGCGACCAATGATGACGGTCGAGCGCGAGTTCCACGCGGTCGCGATCGCCAAGACGGAAGCCGTCGAGTGGTACTGTGAGCGCATCGCTGGAAGACATCAACACGAGGGTTCCGGGCCCTGCGCCGGAACTTTCTCGGGGGAGGCTTCCTAGCTGATGTGACTCACGAGTGGCATCGGAGTGTAAATCCGGGTCTTGGTACCGAAGCGGTTCATGGTCGTCCACAGCTGTTGTCGCGAACAACAGGAGGCGAAATCAGCACGCGCCGTACGCTTCGGATGACCGAGCCAATCACTCGGAAGGCACACTCACCTGCGCCGCGCCTCGTACACGACTGTGCAGGGTGATGGCTGCCTTGGGCAGCCCGGTCGTGCCCGAAGTGTAGATCAGGACGCAAGCCGACTTCCATGTGATCCCGTTCCTCCTCTCGTTCGGCACACGCTCGGCGCTGCATCCTTCCAGTTCAAACTCGGTCAAGACGGTCTCGTTCTCCGAGACCGAGACGGACTTTTCGCCCGGCGAGCCCGAGTAGAACGAGTCGACCCAGCGGACGAAGCGGAGCGAGGGGAGGGCCTGGTGCAGACCGGGGGCGACGTCGGCGATCGGAGTGGCAAGGTCGGCGTCGAAGATGACCAAACGGGGTTTGGCGACCGAGATGCAGTGCGCGAGGCCTTTGTCGGTCAAATTGTAGTTGACGAAAGCGGGAATGCTGCACGAGTCATGGCCGTCGCTTCAGTGAGATTCGAGGGACCTTGGGGACGAGTTTAGGAACGTACACGTCAATGGCGAGACAGGCGAGCCAGAGAATCGGGTATGCGGGCTTGTTTTGCATAAAGACGGCGATCGTCTCGCCGCGCTGCAGTCCTTGAGCAAGGAGCCAGTTTGCGAGCTGGCAGACGCCTGTGAATGGGACGAACCGGAGGAGCGAGTAAGCCACCTCGCACTTCCTGTCAACGGGAGCGGTACTCACGGCGGTAGACTTGATCCCAACTGAGGGTCAATCCTTCGCAGACGAGGCAGTCTGCGCCCTTGCTCTCGAGCGCTGCCTCTTCGAACATGTACCAGAGAGAGTTTTTGTCTCTGGATGTTCCAAACCTGTCAGCGCTGGTCTCGACCTTCTGGCAAGTCGTATGGGGGCTCACTGCTTGTTGCACTTGTCGAGCTTGACCTTGACTTTGGCTGCGCCTGCGACGACGCGGAGGTCGTCGGCGAGACGCCAGCGGGCATCGAGGTAGCCGACGAGGTGAGCTGCGCCGACGGCGGCGGCAACAGTAGCCATGTTGGGGGCGGGCGACTGTTCGAAAGGGTCTTTGTAAGTGCACTTCTTGTCCGGAAGAAAGCTGTCCTGTCGTCGAGTGTAAAGAGGACCGAGGCAGGGTGAAATGAGCGAGCGTGTGGGGCAATGCGGCTCGTGTGGAGCCGAGCGAAGAGCTGGCATCGCTTCCCCCTGACAGCCAGCGATCACCCGCCGCTCTCCGCTTGCAGTCCACTCGACCCGCTACACTACACTCGCACGCACGCACGTGCTGAGCTCGGGCAAGCAAAGAACATGTCGGGCTACGACTCGACCGGCGCTTCGACCGTCAACGGCGGCAACGGCTACGCCAACTCGTCCACCGCTCAACAAGGCTCGTCCGGGACAGGCCAGAAGCGCCGACGCGCCAACGCCGATCCAGATTTCTACCCGGGCGCAGCGCCGACCACGAAGCGAGCACAAGCAAACTGGCGCGCCGCGCAGGAACAAGCAGCGAGGCAGAACTCGTTGCAGCAGTTGTCGCAGCAGCAGCAGCAACAGCAGCAGCAACAACTGCAGCAGCAGCAACAGCAGATGGAGCCGAGGCAACCCATCGTGAGTCTTCAGTGTATGGATCTTACTAGATGAGCCGATGCTGACTGGCGCAATTCCTCTCCCATGGCCAGCTCTCGCTTGCTTCCCTTCCTCCAGAAGCCCTTCAGCGGTACCTCAGTCGATGTGAGCTTCACCACTTTGCGAATAGCCCTGCTTCAAACCGCGACACTGACTCTTCTGACATCGCTCCCCCAGACGGCCTGATCGACCCGCAAGGCCTCCTCTCGTATCACCACGCCGTCTTCCCCGTTCCCGCCCTGCCCGAAACGCTCCACCCGCCTCTCGACGGCCGTCAACTCAACGTCCGCAAAGCCAAGATGACGTACATCCCCGCGGCAAGGAACGCCAAGATTTTAGCGGCGCGAGCGGCAGCGGCAGCGGCGACGGGTGGCGAAGGAGGAGACGAAGCAACGACGGCGAACACATCTAGTGACGATGGGGGCCCCGTCACAAACAATTCCGGTCAGGCTGGCGACGGCGCCGCAGATGCCGCCATGACAACCGCCGCCGCCGCCGCCGCCGCCTCGGGCTCCGCCGATCCTCCCGCCACCGACGACGCCGCCGTCGCCGCATCTTCTGCGCCCGGGTCCCGCCTCACCCCTCAAGCTCGAAGCTGGCTCGAGCCCAAGACCTCCGACTTTGCCTCGCTCTCGGCCTTTGACCACCCCGACGTCGTCCTGCAACGACTCGCGGCGCGGGCGACGCAGCATTGGGACAAGCGGGAGAGCCTGAAAGAGGCAGAGACGTTGACCAACTTTATGTTTAGCGTGAGGAACCGCGGGAGGACACTGAGGGCGACGCCGGCTGGTTGAGGCGCTGCACCGCGGGTGCTGCCCGCCGACCTCTCGTATGCGCTCGCCTCGAGCGAGAAGCTGGCGCATCGATTTCTCGATCTTTTTTTTTTCGTTCTCCCCCCCTGTCCCTGTCCTTGTTGTACGTAGTTGCATTAGCATGGTTCAATCAGATCTCACGTCTCCTTGTAAAGGTCGTGATGGATCTAGCGAGAGCGCCAATAATCGAATCGACAATCTGGCGAGATCAGCCGCAACATCGACAGGTTCTCCTCCAACAACACCTGCTGTACGCCTCGTCACCGCACATACAGACCGGCACTCGCTCCTGATAAGCTGATCTTGCCCTCTAGTCCAAGTAAAATGGCCTCGAACGCATCCGGAAACCTTGTGAGTCGCCCAGGGAGCAACACTCTCGATTCGTTCGTCGCTGATGCCATCGCTCCCTCGCGCGCACAGCTCGTCCTCGTCAGGTATGCACGCACCGCAAAGTGGCGTCTCATGAAGTGAAGCTGACGCTAGGACCATCGCCCCGGTTGCTGTCCAACAGGCACGGTGAGTGTCTTGACCGGAATGGACGGATGTTCGGTTCCCCCCAAACGCTGCTGATCTCGTCGCTGACCTTTCGCCTTTGCAGGCGAGTCTGAGTGGAACAAGGTGTGTTGGCCTGTGTGCGTGAGCAGAGAGGCGCGCCTGACTGACGCGGTGCACCGTCTGTCCGGCAGCTCAACCTCTTCACCGGGTGAGGCCGGTTTCTCTTTCCGACTTGCTCCACACCCAGTAATGGCGCCCCGGGAGCTACTAGAGCCGACACTGACACGACCGCCTCGAATCACTTTCAAAACAATAGCTGGAAGGACCCGGCGCTCACCGAGAAGGGCCGCGCCGAGGCTCACGAGGGCGGCAAGAACCTCAAGGCCGCGGGCCTGACCGACTTTGACGTCGCGTTCACGTCGGTCCTTCAGCGCGCCAACACGACCCTCGACATTATCCTCGAGGAGATTGGCCAGAAGGGCTTGCCGATCCACAGGGACCAGGCCCTGAACGAGCGCGACTATGGCGAGTTGACCGGCCTCAACAAGGACGACGGTGAGTCTTTCGTCGCGGATTCTTCTTCATGTCCCTTTTCGCTGCTTCTCCCGCGGCCGGCTGACCATGTGGGGTTTGAATCTGCGTGCCAAACTCTCAGCTCGCAAGAAGTTTGGCGAGGAGCAGGTCCACATCTGGCGCCGCTCGTACGACGTCCCGCCTCCCGGCGGCGAGTCGCTCGAGTTGACCGCGAAGCGCACCCTCCCGTACTACAACGAGAAGATTGCGCCGCTCGTCGAGGAAGGCAAGAAGGTCCTCGTCGCCGCGCACGGCAACTCGCTCCGTTCGATCATCAAGCAGCTCGAGAACCTCTCGCCGGAAGAGATTGTCAACACTGAGCTCGAGACTGGTGTCCCCATTGTCTACCGCCTCGACAAGGAGGGTGAGTCCGTCACTCCTGCTCACTTTTCAATCGCGGCTCCGACTTGCGCGTGTGCATTCTGGAAGAATACCGTCCTGACTGATTTGGCGCCTCCTTTAAAAACCCCCTCCAGGCAAGGTCCTCTCCAAGGAGATCCTCAAGCACAAGAACTAGACGTGCCTATTTTATTCGACCTTCCGAGTAAAGAAAAGGTGGCTCTACCAAGGGCTCTCTCCTGTGTTGGTAGATTTGCACGTTCGGGCAAAACAAAGCTGGTTCAAAAGTGGATGCCGCCGTGCGGCGTGAAGCTCTTGCGGCGAGGTCGCAGGTCACTGCTCGCACATGAGCGTTTTTGCACGGGGACCCGTGAGGCGAAAGCGCCGTACATAGTCTACCAGCCCCCTCAGACGGATCAGCCACCTTGAGGGAAAGGATTGTTCCCATCATAGCTTTGGCGCTGTTCCACCCGGCTCCTCAAAACGATCGCACGCAACGCAGACTATCCCCAATGCTTTTCCCTCAAGCGCAGGTACTGCTTTATGGCACGACGGAGCAAAGTGTTCCGGACGAAGGTGAGAAAAAAGAGACCTGCAGCAGCGACGGAAATAAACGGCCGTGTACACAGATTCGGAACCTGCTTCGCTAGCATCGTCTCCAGGGCATGCATTCGCCCGTCGTAGAGCTCTCTCTTCTCCCTCTCTGGGTGTGGGCCTGTCTCTCCCTTCTCGCTCTCTTTGATCGTGTGCCCGCATCCGATCCGCTGTTTTTGGACACAACAAGGAGGGGAATCGATTCCAACCGAGGAAAAACCCAGACAAGCGTTTACTGCAGGTGAAAGGGCGTAGGTAATGTACAGGAAATCGTCAGTTGCGGACCGGAAGGAATGAAATGAGAGCGAGTCAAGGGAGACTGACCTCGGAGGGGATCTCGACGTCACCCGAGTCGATCGCCTCGATGATGTCGTGGGCGGGGCGACCGTCGATGGTGCAGCCGACCGACTGGGCCGTGCCGAGGATCTCCTTGACGCCGCCGGCGAGCGAAGCCGAGAGGGTCTTCTTGGCGTCGCGCATGGTGCGGGCAATGTCGATGATGGCGTCGAGTTCAATGTTGCCCGAGTGCTTGATGTTCTTCTCCTTCTTGCGGTCGCGGACGGGCTCCTTGAGGGCGCGGATGACGAGCGACGAAGCGGACGGGACGACCGAGACGGCGGCTTGACGGTTCTGGATCGTGAGCTGGACCGTGACGCGGAGGCCCTTCCAGTCGCCGGTCGCCTTGGCGATGTCCTCACCGACCTTCTTGGGCGACTGTTTCGTATAGGCGGTATACTGGGTCAGCCCTCGCGGCGGAAGGATTTCGGAGGTTGTGGACTTCTCGATGGGCCCTCGTCCTCTCTGCGGCCGTATACCGGGCCCGCGTTCCTGCCTGTACCTCCCAGCTGCGTGCCTCGCGTGTCTGTCTCCCCTCGCCCGTCGCTGTCCTCGATTCATGCCGTTCGCTGTCCGGCCGACCGCTTCCACCCCCCGCCTTCTCCCAACCGATCCCGACCTCGTACGCGACGCGTGTAGTCCGGATCCGTCCGATGTGTGATTTTAGCTTACAAGACCGAGGGGACCGATCTTGGGCGCAAGAGCGGACGAGGCCTACGAGTTGCGAGCGAGGTCAGCGAATCGGTGCGAGAAGCTTGACCAGTTTGAGCGGCCACTGTGACACGGGTACTCACTCCGACCTCTCCTCCGGTAGCCCTGAGGTAGATGATCTGTACAGGAGGTGTTTGGCGCAGTTTGGTCAGCAGACGAGTCTATGGGGAGAAAACGGGCTGGATCTCGCCAACGAGGGCACCTGAGGAGGTGTCGATTGGACGTATGGGACCGTACCTTGATCTCGGCGGGGTCGGACTTGGGAGGCATGGTCGAGCCTTGTTGTGCCTGTAGAGGTTTGAGACTGAGAGCCTGAAGAAGTAGAGCGTTTGGCTGGTTTGCGGATGCGGACGAAGCGCGCGCAAGCTCGGGCGACTCGCTCGCGACTCGAGACTCGACCCCGTCTCGCCCGCGTCCCTGCCTTGCTCCTCGTCTCGTCGTAGCCCATCAGTCAGTCCCGTGCTGCTCTAGACTGCAGGCTGCCCTCCCCTGTCCTCGTCGCTGACCTCGACAACCTGCCCCCCTTGGCCCACCCGCGCGCAGTGTCGGAGCAGCTCGTCTACAAGGGATCGTGAGTCGCTCCTCTCGTCTCTCGTACCGCTCCAGCTCGCCCACTGGGACTGACCAATACTTGCTCACAACAGGCTCGTCGGCCACAAGTGCGTACTGCCACCGACCTCGGCACGGGCGACGAGGCGCGGCAGCAGCAGCTGATCTTGCTCCTCTCTTCTCTCTCTCACTCTCACTCTCTCCTCGCCCCGCCTCTCGCCCCTCCCACCGAAACGAAATGCACGACACCTAACAGGGGCGATGTCACCGCCATCGCCACCTCGGCCGAGAACCCGGACATGATCTTGACCGCCTCGCGCGACAAGACCCTCATCATGTGGTCCCTCACCCGTGACGAGGTGCGTTTCACACCCTTTACCCTTCGCGATGGTCGACAACGTGCGCGGGACTCGAGGTGGTGCAGGAACGAGCGTGCAGGAGCTGGGAGTGGGTGGGCGAGTCGGGGAGCTGGGAACCTAGAGGGTCGGAGGGGGACTTCGCCGTATCCTGGCCGGCCGCTCTGGCATAGGCGACATAGACAGCCAAGACGCCGCGGGGAAGGGATACTCGCAGGGTTGCAGAGACATCGCCGTCGATTTGCCCCCACAGCACATACGGCTCGCCTCCACGGATCGAGGACGAGCGCTGACCGCGAGGCACGCCCACACACAGTCCTCGTTCGGCTACCCGAAGCGGATCCTGCACGGCCACAACGGCTTCGTCTCGGACGTCGTCATCTCGTCGGACGGCCAGTTTGCCCTCTCGTCCTCGTGGGACAAGACCCTGCGTCTCTGGGACCTCAACACGGGTCTGACCACCCGCCGGTTCGTCGGCCACACCTCGGACGTCCTCTCGGTCTCGTTCTCGGCCGACAACCGCCAGATCGTTTCGGGTTCGCGTGACCGCACCATCAAGCTGTGGAACACGCTCGGAGAGTGCAAGTTCAACATCACCGAGGACGGCCACTCCGAGTGGGTCTCGTGCGTTCGCTTCTCGCCGAACCCGATGAACCCCGTCATCGTCTCGGCCGGATGGGACAAGATCGTCAAGGTGAGCGGCTCACGTTTTCCCTGCGTACCACCACGCACACGGCCCCCCCCCCCAGCTGCCCAAAAGAAAAACAAAAGTCTTCCCATCGAGGGAGGGAGACGTGATGATTCCACACCTTGTGTCATATATTTGCTACTTCAGAGGGACTATCTTCCCCTATGAGAACACTAATTTATCCACCAAGATCGCTGATCCCCCCCTCCCTCGATGAGAAGACTTTTGACTTTCTTGGCGGGGTGGCGTCCGTCGCCGCATGGACCTGGTTCCGTTGGCCGGCGTTGATGGAAACTGACCACCCGGCGCAATACACGCACACACACAGGTCTGGGAGCTCTCCAAGTGCAAGCTCCGCACCAACCACTTTGGCCACACCGGTTACATCTCGACCGTCACCGTCTCGCCGGACGGTTCGCTGTGCGCCTCGGGCGGCAAGGACGGCATCACGATGCTGTGGGACCTGAACGAGGGCAAGCACCTGTACTCGCTCGAGGCTGGCGACGAGATCAAGGCGCTCGTGTTCTCGCCGAACCGTTACTGGCTCTGCGCCGCGACCGGCTCGGGCTGCAAGGTCTTCGACCTCGAGACCAAGTCAGTCCATTCTTTTCCTCCTCCTTGATGATGCTCTCACATGTCGATCGATCACCGCGAGACTGACTCGTCAGTGTGTGCGCCCGCGCCCCGCAGGACCATTGTCGACGAGATCCGCCCGGAACTCGAGGCGTCCAAGGACGGCAACCTCCCGCAGGCGACTTCGGTTGCGTGGTCGCCGGCCGGCGACGTTCTGTACCTCGGTTACACCGACAACGTTGTCCGTGTCTACACCGTCGTCTAGACGCTGAAAAATTGTCAATTCTAGCGACCCTTTCTCCTTCTCTTTTCTCTCTCTCTCTCCCTTCCCCTTGTCGTCTTTTTGCTGGATCGCATCCTTGACTTTGCGCTCGCGCTCGCGCGCTTGCGCTTGCTCCTTGCTCTTTGCGCCTGACGAAAGTGCTTTGCTCGTTCCGCTGAAAGAGACTGAGAGCCATATGTGGCGCATCAGAGAAGTTCTCTCGGCTGCTCCAAGTCGAAGTCGAAGGCTCCTCCTGTCTCTTCCGCACTCTTCAAGACGACGGCGATGCAACGCGACCTGCTCAAATCACGGCTGGCTCGGCTCGATCCGGTTCAGCTACCCCTCGGCGGCGACCGGGACGCAGGAACTGGAGACGACGACTCGTTCGAGACGCTTCAAGTTCAAGTCGCGGGAAATGATGAGGACGAGGACGAGGAGCGCGACTCGTTCCCGGCCGACTTGGGGCAGCTGAAGAAGTGAGAGCCATTACCTGCTCTCTACATGCCTTTAGGGTCGCTCATCTCCAGCTGTTGGCCAGGACTCCTCGCCGTCGCCGAGTCGGCGCTCTCGCCTCTCAGTCGGGTCAATACTCGCCCCTCTCGGCCGCCGGGCTGTTCACGCAAGCTCTCGAAGTAGAAACCACCATCTCGCACCCTTACGCCGCCGACGAATCGACCTCGACCGAGACCGCGACGACGAGCACGGCAACGTTCCGGGTCTATTACACCGCACCCGAAGTGGGGGTCCAACACGGCGCGACCGTCTTTGTGTGCGTGCACGGGGCAGGGTACAGCGGTCTGTCGTATGCGAGGTTCGCCAAAAGCCTCGTCGAGTTGAACCGCGACGTCGAGAGGCAAGACGGCGGGGGCTACGGCGGAGAGAATGTTGGCAAAATCGGCGTGTTGGCTTATGATGCCAGAGGTCACGGTGAGTTCCAGCGCCTGCTCCTCGCATGATGGCAAGTCTCGTGCGTCTGACTCGCGATTGTCACCCCAGGTCGAACACGACTAGCAGATCCGCCGTCCGCAGTATCATCTGGCGAGAGCGAACCCGTGGTCGACATGTCGCTCCCGAGCATGGCCGACGACCTCGTCCGATTACTCAGGACCATGTTCCCCGTCAGGGCAGAGGCGCCCGCCGTGGTTCTGGTCGGACACAGCATGGTCCGTTCTCTGCTTTCTTCACTTGAAACTCTCTCCGCGCGCGCAATCGCTCACACACGTGCTGATCTCATCACGGGGACGGTTTGTTCAGGGCGGCGCTGTGGTCTCGGAAGCAAGTAATCGGATACAGCAAGAAGTGACAACCGTGACCGGAGTCGTGGTCATCGACGTCGTCGAAGGTGTGCAACGCAACGCGCCAGTAGCTGGATCGGCTCCTCGCGCAAGAGAAGTAACTCTTCGGGGCGCTGATATTTCTTGATGGCTCGTGTACACAGGTACCGCCCTCGAAGCTTTGCCGGGCATGTCGGCATTGGTCGCGGCGCAGCCGAAATCGTTCGAAACGCAAGAAGATGCCATTGCGTGGCAGTGCGTGCCCTCACATTCTTTTGTTCCTTGTCCTTTCTATCTCATGAGCTGAAGCACGTTCACCGCATTGGCAGCGTGCACTCTCGAACGATCAACAACCTCGAGTCGGCGAGGATCTCGGTTCCGCCTCTGATTCGACCCGCCGGCGAAGCGGCAGCAGCAGCAGAAGAAGGCGGTTCGGCAACTCCCGAGAACGGCTATGTGTGGCGACTTGAGCTCGAAAAGACGGAACCGTATTGGCGAGGTGCGTGACCGACCAGTCGAATCGTCTTGACGGTATTGCGTTTGCGAAGGCAAGACAATCTCGTCTAGACTTAGTCTGACCGTCTATGAGCGCACAGACTGGTTCACCGGATTGAGCCAGAAATTTCTCAACTGCCGAACTGCCAAGCTGCTCTTGCTCGCGGGGACCGATCGCCTCGACAAAGACTTGCTGATCGGGCAGATGCAGGGTTCGTTCCTCTCTTTCTCTCGTCTTCCGGCCTGCTTGTCCCATCGTCGTGAACTAAACTCGGGTATTTACCCTTCCTCAGGACGCTACCAACTCGAGGTGTACCCTGATGTCGGCCACTGTGTGCACGAGGTACGTGTCTTAGCGCTCGCGCTGGCAGTCCCTGTCTCGCGCTGCTGAAAACTTGCGGCGCTCGCGTGGACAGGACGCTCCTGAACGAACAGCAGAAACGCTGCTCTCGTTCTGGGAGCGAAATGACCGGACAGACGTGCTCAAAGGGGTCAAGAAAGTCGGCGAGGCCTGAGGGGTAGAAACAGGTCCGGTAGCTTTGATTGATGAAAGACGCTCGGTCCGTCAGACCGAAAGTTAGCTGTTATGGCAACATTGGTACTACACAAGCCAGGGAGGGTATTGACAAGGTTCACGGTCTATGAGGCGTAAGTCTCGGCGAAGGAAGGGGAAGAGGGTATCTCGAATGTCGTGCGATGCTTGACGGGTAGGACTTCGACCGTAAAGGCTGCAGTGATGTGTTGAGTCTCGCACGTGACTGGGGGCGTGGCGGGGGTCGACGCGGACTCTGCCGGCTGGATCACGAGCGAGGGGAGGAAAAGGGCGCCCGGGACAAGAGGGACGAGCGAAAGCCGCGACGAATGCTCTTCGCCTTCGCGCGCCTCAAAGTCGCCTTGGACTTGCCCGACAACGAGCCACTCATGTATATTGTAGGTGACGCTGTAGGCGAGCTTGAGGGTGTCGCCGTTTCCGCCGGAACTGGATCGCCAACGGAAGGTCGGCCGGATCGTGATCGTCACATCGACCGACTGGCCCAGTTCGATCCGGTCCACGGCGGGCTCGATGCGGACAAGACTCAAGACCTGTGTAGTAGTAAGGGATCAGTAGCAAGGCTTTATACGAAGTTTCGTAGAAAGGACGCACGTGAAGAGCGGGCAGTTCCAACGGGATCTGAAGCGAGTGCCAGGCGTCCTCGGGATCCGCCACCTCAGAATGGATAGCCTGTGAAGCAAACTGCATCAGTAAGTTGAACAGCATGTTCAGCTCGGTCGAGCGCGACCCACTGAAACGATCTCGCCGAGCTTCTCGAGCAGGGCTTGCTGGCGTCCCGCGGGCACCGGACAGTATTCGAATCGCTGATTCCATAGAGGCTCGTCGAATATCGGGACTGACCGCACTGCCGGAACCGATACCGAGGGGGACGCCAGCGCATCGGCGATCAGGGCATCGGTGACCCAGCGACGACAAGCGCGCCATTCTTCGTCTGCGAGTTTTTGCCGAACAAGCCGACGAACACGGGAGCGGACACCTGCATCATACACATGTCAGAATCAGCTTCGCTCTGAGGGGCAAGACGAAGGGAGAGCTTACGCTGTTCTTGCGAAGTGTAGGTCAAGACGAGCCGCAGCGGATCTGCCGTTACACGCACAGCGAGAGGTTATCAAGTCTGGTCAGAGCGTTAAGCGGCGCCGAGGAAGGAGAACATACCTTCGACTTGTGAGGGATCGGCGCAGCGCAGCTTGAACAGGAAATTCGCGGTTTGAAGAGGAGAAATGGTCTGCGGCAAAAGCGCTCCTTGTCAGCCTAGACGGCACCCCGAATGCAAGGAACACGAAGCCCTACCACGACTTTGCTGGCGTCAGAGCGGCATGCTTGGACGTGAACGGCATCCGGTGCTTGGATCTCGGCAGACCTCACGATGAGGCCACGAGTACCGTCGGTCGCGACAGAGAATTTGGACAAAAGGCTGAGCAAAAGAGTGGACGATGTCAGTGTCGCCCAGGTCTGCGAAACCCTTTTGACCTCACCAGTCCTCCCGAAAGTAGTCTTGCACGTTAACGGCGAGCGGCAACGCGATCGAGTAGGAGACGTTTTGTCGGAGACTGCGACGGAGCTGAGGTCGTTTCTTGGTGTAATACTCGGCGCTGAGAGAGACCTGTAGACTCGAGAGCATGAGCGACTACTCCGTCGCATACAGCTAGCGAGCAGGAAAACTCACGTCGATGCGCGGTTGCGTGAAGTCGCCGACGAGCGGTACGGCTAGTCGAACCGGTGTGTACGATGTGAGATCAGAGAGCACGATGGCTCCGTCCTCCATGCGGCATGATCCTGTAGATAGACTAACGCTCAGCCCCAGGCCGTTCAATCGAGGTCAAGATCGGCTCTTACCTAAGAAGTCGATCGCTTCTGCGCGGGCGAGATCGAAGTGCAGTTTCTGGTCGGCGACAGTGCATCGCAGAGAAAGTCGGACCACCTCGTTACGGCCGCAGTCGATGCACAAGATCGCGCCGCGTTCGCGATCGAGGTGCACTGTTCACAAACACTCGTCAGCGACGCGGGATAGACAGCTTGACGGCTTAGGGCCGGAAACTGACCAGCAGGCGGCTCTTCCAACGTTATCCGGACCGCTTCGAGATCAGCTGGTAGGTACAGGGTCTGTCGAGGGCGAGGGGGCAAGGCTGCTTCGTCTGCCGGTTTCGCGCGATGAGAGTATTGGAAGATGATGCGCGAGAAGCGCAGCTGCGACAGCTCGAGCGTGACTCGGCCAGTCACTGACGTCTGCGGATGACGGAAGCGTCTCTTGGATAAGTCTGTGCTGCTCTCGGGAACCTCGCTCGGATGTCGACTCACGGGACAAAAGACTGTGACGGGTGTCGCTTCATTTGGCCGCAAGACGCAGGCGCCAGCGGTCAACCATACTTGCTCGCCGTCGTCCGTAGACAACTTGAGCCGGACTTCGTCGATCTTGAGCTCCTAATCACGGCGACCGTGGACCATCAGCGTCGCGGCCAAACTGTCGACACGGTACCAAGACTCACGCATGGGAGCAAGCTCTTCACGAGTGCCACGGCGGTCATGCCGTCTTCATCCGATGGTCGGGCCCCACTGTTGGCCTGCAGCGATACCGAAAATGTCGGGAAGGCAACGGCGGCGAAATCTAAGGCCGAGAATGACGAGCAACAGTCAGCTCACGAAATCAGACGGATCGGAGGAGGAAGACCGTCGATCACCTTTCGTCAACGCGCTCGAGAGTTTGTGCACGTCCTCCATCAACCTCGTAGCCAGAGCGACACTCTGCTCTGCTCGATCCGTCGAGTCGTCCAACAGCTCATCCAGATTCCAAGTTTGACCTCCGGTAGCGACCCCCGCTCGAACGAGAGCCAGAGTCGACAAGAGCTGTTCTCGGGGCATGTCGAGCGAGGCTTGTAGTTCCGCTGATCGAAGGTGCAGGTACGCTTCGATGCTGGACCAGCGCTGCTCGGTGTATTGGCCCGAGAGCTGCGAGAGGAGCTTTTGCGCGGCGGCGTTGCGGTGTCGCTCACTGTTTGCGGGCGCCCTGACATGTCAGCACGGCTTCCTGCATAATCAAGACAATCTCACGCCTCACTGGTCAAGGGCTGCGAGGCACGCATGTAGTTTAGCCGCGCATCTCCGGCGCTTCGTAAACTGGTACGCCTGAACCGCGCGCTGAGTCAAGTCGATGTACAGCTCGTCAAAGACCTCTTGCCGCTCGATCGCGTCGAGGAGATCCTGTCTGGTGACGGGCGGTCGTGTCGCTGAATTGGGCGCCGACGTCGACGGTGTCGAGGTCGACGAGGCCGCGGATGATGGTAATGGCGGGGCTTCGTTGAGGCTCATCGTGAAAGGGTGCAGTGCGGGCAAGTGGCCGGCAAAAATGCCGAGTTTGTCGAGCTGCACATGATACAAGTACCGTCAGGACCATCTCGAAACACCCGACAAGGTGTGTGGATTGAGTGCGTACCTGCTTCTTGGCGAGTTCGAGCAGCTCGGCTTTGACAGCGACGAGCGCCACGGAGGGCGTCGAGGCGTGCTGGGAAGCGAGCTTGGCTTCGCACGCAGCGACAATGTCGAGACAGGCTGAATACGTCCACGACTCGACAAAGTTGACGCCTAGCGTTCCCTGTTGGCAGAAAGAGTCAGCAAGTCCTCGACTCCTTTTCACCATGTCTCCAGAGCTCAGATCCGGGACTCGCCTGATTCTCGCGCAGCTTGCGCGCAAAGGTGCTGACAAAATAGGCGCCCCTGCGTGCAACTTCGACGACTCGATCGAGGTGGAAGAGCATGAACGCCTGTCGTGCAAAGAGGTAACTCCGGAAGTCAAACACCGAGATCGTGTTGGTGTCGATCAGTTTCCGGTAAGGTTTGCAGCTCGTCGACAAGAGCGGCAAGGCGTCGTCCCCCGGCGCGAGTCCGCCGAAGCGGTCGAACCAAGTGGCGTTCTCATGTTCTGCAACACGACCAGGGGGCGGTGAGCCAAGTCTGAATTGCGGCCGACACCCGCCGATACGGCGAATTACCTTTAACATGTTGGAAGAATGCGGCTTCGAGCTCGTCGTACTGGATCAGCGCGTCTTCGTAGAGGGTCATCGCCTCGAACGAGTCGGCCAGCGCTTCCTGGAACGCCATTCATCCGAGTCAGTAGTGGCTCTGCGATCGAAGCTCGGTGTCGTGTGGGAAGGGCACCTTTTGTCGACAAAAGGGCAGGAATTGCCAACCGGCGAGCATGCGTTGGCTGTCGGCCTTGCGGATGTTTTCCTCGTACAGCGCGACGTTGGCGTCAAAAGTCGTGACGACGCACTCCTTCATCTTGGTGAGAAAGTCGGCCCACGACGTCGGGTCGTCTGCCGAAGCACCTTGTACAACTTGGATGCAGCTGCGGACAGGACGCAGCGGTAAGTATGTTGGTAAGGGCAAACGATGAAGACGGAGGAAGCGACGCTACCGATCTCGTTTTCCGACGTTAAAGTCGGCCTTGATCTTGTCGACGATGGTGCCCTTCCTCTGGTAGAACTTGCCGCCGGATCCGCGACCCGACGTGACGTGCACGATCAACCACTCTTGATGCCGTTTTGCCGTGATCGAGTCGAGCCACTCGCGTATCTGAGTCCGGAGCGTGGCCCGGTACACCTCGTTGTCCTGCGTGCGCCAGATCAAGTCAGCGCATTGCTCGGATCGACTCGACTCGACTCGACGGGTGGAATTCCTTACGTCGCACACGACAAAGAGCAAGTTGAGGTACGGCATGTCGAGGAGGTCTGTCGCGCCGTGGAACGCTTCCCTCGGTCGCACATGGATAGGCAGGGTTTGTATCGTACGTATGGTCCTGTTGGCGGACGATTTGCGGACCCAGTGGAGGTTCCGGAGGGGCAAGTGCCGCTCGACGTCGGCGCGGACGGATTCAAAGTCGGCGGCGACGGGCAGCGCCTCGTAGGCGACTGCGACGCCCTTGCCCATCCTTGGCCTTTGATCCCTTCGGCGCACTACTCTGGCCGTTACTGCCAAGTCCGAGCGATCGCTGATTTGTTGAAGCAGCCGAAGCGGGGCGGGGCAGCGGCGAGAGCAGGAGGAACAGCGAGCGTCTGTCTGTTGAAGCGACTAGCGTGCCTCTCCGACTCTCCTTCAGGCGTATTCGCAGACTGCCTCGAATGGTCGGCCGAAGAGCGCAAGCCGTGTGGTTGTCACACAACCTCTCCGAGTTTCGCGTGAGCAAATCTCTCAACTTGATACGATGCGGTTCCGACACGCTGTAGGGCTCGCTGCGGTCCTGCGCGTCGCTCTCTTGGCCTGGGGAACCTACCAAGACGCGCACAGCCCCGTCCCGTACACCGACGTCGACTACTACGTCTTCTCCGACGCCGCCGCGTGCATCCTCGACCCAGCCAGACCGCTCTGCTCGCCCGCCAAAGGGCCGTGGGGACCACTCGCGGGACTCGGAGACCCGTACGCCCGCGCCACGTACCGGTACACGCCTCTCATCGCGCTCCTCCTCGTCCCGAACGAGTGGGTCCATCCCGCGTTCGGCAAAGGCTTGTTCGCACTCGCCGACCTCGCCGTCGGCTGCTTGCTGTACCGGCTCCTCGTCCGCCGATGCAGGGATGCGTCGTCGTCCTCCTCCTCCTATGCAGCGAATGCCGTCGCCGCGATCTGGCTCTTGAACCCCATCATTGCCAACATCTCGACGAGGGGCAGCAGCGAGTCGATCGTCGGCGCCGTCGTCGTCTCGACTCTCGCATTGGCAGTTCAAGGAAATTGGGACGCAGCTGCTGCCCTCTTTGGCCTCGCCGTGCACGTCAAAATCTTCCCATTCATGTACGGCTCGAGCCTGATCGCCGCCATCGTTGGCGCCCCCTCCGCGAAACCATCCCGGGCTGTCATCGGCCGCTTGCTCCGGTTCGGAGCAATCAGCTTTGCTTCCTTCATGACCCTGAACACGATTTGCTATCTAATGTGCGTCCTAGGCTTTATAAACTCGCACAGCTTTCGCGCTCTGGGACTGAAAATCCCGCTTGCTTCTGTCTCCTTTCGACTCGCCCGTGACAGCTTCGGACGACCGTTTGTCCAAGAGACCTTCTTGTACCACCTTTCGCGCGTCGATCACCGCCACAACTTTTCGCCCTACTTCTACCCTTACTACCTCGCGCACTCGCCCGCCGCCGCCGCCGCCGCCGCCTTCGAGCTCCCTTCTTCCGCATCCTGGTTCCGCAGCTTGGCCCGTCACCCCCTGGCGGCCTTCTTGCCCCAGCTCGTCCTCTCGATCGGACTCGGGTTCCGATACGGCGCCGAGGATCTCCCGTACGCCTGGCTAGTCCAGACATTTGCGTTCGTGACTTTCAACAAAGTCTGCACTTCTCAGGTCCGTTGGGCCCCCATCCAGGCCGCCGTTCCTTCATCGACGGAGAGACTGATGCTGTACTTTCCCGTCGCAGTACTTTCTGTGGTATCTGTGGCTCCTCCCCGCAGCGCTGCCGCGCATTTCGATGTCATGGCGCCGCGCGGTGGTCGTAGGCACCCTCTGGATCGCCGGCCAGGTACGTCCCATCCTCTCTCACAGACTCCTCCTCCTTGATGCTCAATTGAATCAAACCTATTGCCATTCCAGGCCGTGTGGCTCTCACAAGCATTCCGCCTCGAGATGCTCGGCGAGTCCGTCTTCCTGCAGGTCTGGAGCGCGAGCATCCTCTTCCTCGTCATCCAGGCATTCGTCCTCGGCGAGCTCTTGCGAGCCTACACACCGCCGCCGCCGCCGCCGCCGCCAGCAGGAACAGCTGTGGCACGGGAAAAGGGCAGGAAAGCCGAGTGACCAGCCCACTCGCGGTGTGACCACATTTGTAGAGTATTTGAAAGGATTGCTATCGATCACAGAGTGCGATTCGTCTACCCTGCTTGTGCATGGAGAGCGTACACCGCTCTCCGCACGACAAAGTAAGTCTCGCCCGGCGACCCCTCGAGGATGAGTTTCCCCCTCCCCGCCTTGCGCACCGCAACCCTGCCCCCACTCGTCTCCATCGCCTCGTCGAGCAACGCGTCCCGAATATACTTGGCGCCCTTGCGGAGGTCGAGCCCGGCCCGTTTCGCCGCCGAGGTGAAGTCGTAGTCGAACGCTTCGGGCGGAGCGGGACCGCACACGAGGACACCTTCGCCGGTGAACTCGGAGGGGATCTTGAGAGCGTTGAGGCGCTCGCGGAGGAGCGCGAGGCGGAGGTCGCCGATGAAGAGGGCGGGCTTGAGCGCCGGGAAGGTGACGATCCCATCATCATCACGTTCCGAGGCGGACGATGCCTCCTTGTCGGTGTTGGCTTGTGCTTCTGCGGCTTCGCCATTGTCCGCCGCTGCGCCTTCCGTCGATGCTTGTACCTCGGAAGCGAGCGTCGGCGCGGTCGTCGTATCCGCAATCGACTGTCGCTCAAGAACGGGCATCTCCGACTCGGGATCGATGTGTATGATGCCCGAAACGTAAGCCACATCGTAATCATCGACCTACAATTGGAACAGAGGGTGAAATCAGTTTCGCGCACAGCCAAGACAAGGTGAGGGGAATGCATTTTCACCCTCGATAACCGCAGCGTGGCCATGATGCTGTCGCCCAGCCGCAGCGAAAAGTTCTTGGTCTCCTCGCCGACCTTGATCGTCTCGCCGAGAGCAGGCGTGAAGATCTCTTTGGTCATCGAGGTGACGGCCTTGCAAGCATTGGCGAGATCTTCGATCGCGTCGCGCGTGCCGTCGACGATGACCTGACGACGGGGAGGGTTCCATGAGCGGTCAGTCACCACTCAGATCGTTCGTGACCGAGACTGGACCAGGAGGAAACAAGCGCACAAGTTTTCGCGGATTGATCTGAGGCAAGATGGTCTTGAGCGCGCGGCCATCGCTCAGGCCCTCCATGTCGACCACAAAGACCGAAGCTTGTAACGGAACCTCGACGCGGTCGACCACATACTTGTGCGGCGGTTCCGGTTTCTCCTGTTGCAATGCAAGCCGTGCGGAAAAGGAAGTCGCGTCAGTCAGTTGCGGTAGGCGGGCACGGAATGGGCAGGCACTCGCAAAACGCACCTCGGGTTCCGGTTCAGGCTCCTCTTCCCTCGCGCGCTTGCCAAGGTTCTGCCCTGCTCCAGGCGCGAGCGGATCATCTTCCTGCCCACGCTTCAGCCACCCTTCCACGTCGATCTGTTCCCCGTACGCGTCGACTCGTCGTTTCCGCTCCACGACGGGGAACATCCGGAACCGCGTGAGTCCCCCACCCGCGCCACTCCGAACGCCGTACGAACCGCGGACGTAGATGTCGAACGATTGGCCGCCGGCGGAACCGGCGAGAGTCTCGGCGTCGAGGAACTCGTCCCACGCTCCGGCTCCGCCCGTGAACCCACCGATGCGGCGTCTCCTCGCCGCCGGACCGACAGCTTTCTGATCCTCATCAGCTGCTGTTGTTGCTGCTTCTTGAGCCGCATCGGCCGCCTCGGCTTCGCCGTCCGAGTCCGAATCAGAGTCCGAGTCGCCGTCGGCATTCTCCTGCATCATCCGTCTTGAGCGGTCGAGGGCTGCTTGTTGCTTGGCGAGCATCTCTGCTGCCTCGGCCTCGGCGGCGAGATGGGCCTCGAGTTCCTCGCCTTCGAGGTAGACTTTTCGCCGCATCTGAGGCGGACATTGAAAGTTGTCAGTACCCAACTTTGCGCAACAAGACAAGTAAGCGGTGGCACCGACCTCGAGCTCGATAGTCTGATCCATCTTGACTTCTTTGCCGACTTTCCCCTGTCCGTATTTTGCACCCACATCTTGCTGCGGTTCCCACACCTCCTCGGCGAGCCACCTCGCCAACGTCCCCGGTTCACTCAAACTCGTGAGCAAGACGAGGTTGAGCGGGTTCCGAGCGAAGTCGAGAAAGAGGGCGCGCGAGTAGCCGTACGAGAGGGTGGATGGGACGGTGAGGATCAGTTTCGGGACCGAGGGGGGAATTACGTTGCCGATCTCGGCAAGGGAAGAAAAGATCCGGAGGTTGCTGTCAGACGAAACCAACGGATATACCTAGAATGTCAGCGACGTTTGGAGAGCGGCCACAAGGCACTCGAGAAGAGATCCAGAGTCCAGCCTGACCTGAATCTGAGCTTGTCTGCCCCCTCGGAAGCGATCTGACCCCCCATCCACTCCGTCAAACTCCTCACAAACCCGACCGCCTCTTTGCCCGTCCGACTGATCAAACACAGCGGGAACTGGGTCCCGAGGCGGTTGAACTGCCAGTGCGTCTCGAGGAGGACGAGCAGCTCAAAGAGGCGCGCGGAGGGGTCTGTTGGCATGAGGATCGAGCCGCCGGTGTTGAGAGTGGTGCTGATCAGGTCTGCGGGTAGGGACGAAGCGGGTCAGCGGCTTGCATGGAGGGCATTTCTCCGCGAGCAAGGGTAATGGCGGACGGGATGCCCCGACCGAGAGAGAGAGACAGAGAGAGGAGGCGTCAAAATGACGACCTACCGAGGAGTTTACGCTCGCGATCTATCCGCTTGACATTGACGACGCGACTCCGCCTCGCGCCGACGACGACGACGCCCATCCTCCTGAATGTGTCGTCGACGTTGCCGGCATGGAGGAGCGAAGTCGGATCGAGGTGGTGTTCCTTGACGTGGTTGAAGGCGGGTGCGTACAGGAACGAGGAAGCGGACGAGGCGGGCGAGAGGGACGAGGAGAGAGAAGGGCGGAGGGTGTACAAGGAACCGCCGAGGGTGTGCCCCGACCGGTGGGCCACCAGCGTGTAACCCTTCAAGGGACCTATTGTGTGATTCCGTGTGTCAGCTTCAAAGACTAGGGGAAAAAACATGTTTGCTTTTTGGGGGAGAGCGCGCATACGGACCGGTGAGATGTATGGGTTGCGTCCAACGGACGGCGTTGATGGCGAGGAAAGCGTCGCGGATCTCTTGGATCGTCAACTTCCACGCCGGGTCCCACGGGTCGGACCTCTCTGCCGTTGCGCCTTTGGGATTTCCGAGCGCGGTATCGGCGACCGAGTCCGAGGCCGAGGGGGCGGCGTCTGCCATCTCGACGTCGTCCGCTGCGGTGGCGGCGGTTTCGACCTTTGCCGGTTTGCCCTTGCGTTGTTTCTTGGCGACGACGGCGGCGGTTGCGGCTTCGGCTCTCGCAGCCGCTGCCGACAAGTTCTGTTGCAGTTGGGCGTAGCGCGCGTCGTTGCGTTCTGCGGCACTGCGCGCCTCGGCCCATTCCTCGACGGCGAACCTGCCCATTTCTCGGGTCGGCAGGGTGGCGTAGACGGGGCAGCGGAGTCCGCATCTCGCGCGGAGGTAGGGCAACAATCCCAACGAGGACAAGAGCGGATGCGAGAGCAGGACGAGGTTGAGATCGGGAGCGAGAGTCCGCAGCGTCGAGAGGTACTCGGTCACTTGCTCGTCGGTCGGCTGCTCCTCCTGCTCGGACGAAGTTTGCGCGAGCGTAACCTCGTTGGCCTTGTCGTAAGCGCCGCAGTCGAGCAAGATGCGGGCATTGTCGACGGTGAGGAGGTACGTCGGCGGGAGCGGGTGAGCAGACAGCGGCCGGATCGTGATCGACATGGTCCTCCCGCGCGCAGGGACTCTGCACTTCTAGCTTCCCCGCGCTCTGCTTGGTGGCTCTACTCGAGTCGCTTGAACGGGAGAAGCGGAATTTCGTTGGCTTTTTTCGAGACGACGCGAAAGCGAGGCGTCTGCGGGTCTGCTTCCTCGTCGTCCGATTCCCTCGCCACAGTCACCATGGGCCTCACATTCAGCTCTCTGTGTACGTACACTCTGCCCACGCGATCTCGCTCGTCCAATCGCCAGCTCGATCCGTCGCGTCGTCGTCGAGATCTCGACCTACCCCCTCCTCCTGGGACCCACCCACTCTCCCTCGTCCTGACCCTCCGAAGCGCGCGTTCCCGTGGATCGACTAGTGTTACTGACTCGAGAATTTCTCTCTTCCTTCTCTCTGCTCCTGCCCGCGCGCGCCCTGTCGACGTCGCCGTCACCCGCGCCCCTCGCTCGCTTCCACGCGACGCCACGTCTCTCTCGCTCTCGACGCGTCGTGCACTCGCACGCCTACGCGCTGGGCGAAACCGCGCGCCTTATGGATGGACTCGTGTAAAACGCCAACCCATATGCCTGACCGCGATCGCCGCGATCTACGGGACGCGCAGTCAAGAACCTCTTCGGCAAGAAGGAGATGCGTATCCTGATGGTCGGTCTCGACGCCGCCGGAAAGACCACCATCCTCTACAAGCTCAAGCTCGGAGAGATCGTCACCACCATCCCCACCATCGGTGCGTACCCCTCTCCCCCTTTTTCCGGTGTCGCCCAGTCACGCGAGGCGGAGGTGCGAGCGAGCACCACTTGGCGTCGTCGTGCACGGTCGAATACATACCCCGAGACTTCGCTCAGTCTCTTGTGCATTGACTGACCTGAACGCTAACCCGCGACAGGCTTCAACGTCGAGACGGTCGAATACAAAAACATCTCGTTCACGGTGTGGGACGTCGGTGGTCAAGACAAGATCCGTCCCCTGTGGAGGCATTGTATGTGTCCTGCCCCTCGATCCGTACCGCGTCCAGGTTTACTGAGACAAAAGAGACACACACGCACGCCACGCGCAGACTTCCAAAACACGCAGGGCATCATCTTTGTCGTCGACTCGAACGACCGCGACCGTGTCAACGAGGCGCGCGAGGAACTCCAGCGCATGCTGAATGAGGACGAGCTGCGCGACGCGATCCTGCTCGTGTTTGCCAACAAGCAGGACTTGCCGAACGCGATGAACGCCGCCGAGATCACCGACAAGCTCGGGTTGCACTCGCTCAGGCAGAGGCAGTGGTACATCCAGTCGACGTGCGCCACGAGCGGTGACGGCCTCTACGAGGGTCTCGAATGGGTCAGTCTGCCTCTCCCTCACTGCGCCCTCGATTTTTGGATGCTGACTTTCCTCCACACCCTACCACGCACGCAGCTCTCGAACAACCTCAAGAGCCGGCAATAAGCGGGGGTAACGAATTTCCCACCGTTCCCCCGATCGTGTGCTTTTTCACATGGCGCGCGCGCGGAGTTAAAGCCGCAAATCCGCAAGCCCAGTCGCGCGCTCTCCCTTTTTTCAAACACTTCCTCTCTCTCTCTCTCTAAGCAGGTCTCCAGTCTACTCTGTCCCCCTATGACTTTGTGTCGGGCTAGCCCACCCCCTCTACCCTGGCCTCGGTGATCTCCTTTCCTCCCCATGAACCCCGGTGCTTTCCTGTTTTCCTGTTTTCCCCTTTCACAGCTCGTTCGTTTCTCCTCGTTCTTACGTCTCTCTCTCTTTGTCATTTGTTTCTCACCCTCCTCCTTTCTTGCCCGGCTCACGAGTCTTGTGGTCGTATCCGCTCGGGTCTGGGAGAGAGAGCGCGGCCAAAGAGACGCGCGAAAGCTTCGAAGGAGAAAAACTTGCGATTCTGTGCGCGCGCGCGCGCGCGTCGAGACACAAAGATCGCGCGCCCTCGCAGCCTCGCTTCTCTTTCTCTTTAGAAACGCAGCGACCTAACCAAGGATCCAGGCTCTCTACTCCTCCGTGCCGATAGTCCATGGAGGTCGCTCAGAGCAAGCTTTCATAACCTACAAACCTTGCGGCCGTTAAAAATGGACGCCGTCGCTTCTTTCTCCTTGACGGGGTCCTTCGCTCGCGCCGTACACTCTCTCCCTTCCCCTTTGATCAGAACACTCTTGTGTGCTGTAGACTTCCTTGCAATGCCTCTGTGAGAAGCCCGACTTCTGGCGTGAAGAGAGCTGTGTAGCTCTTGACCTGCTGCTCAGTGTTCACTTCTCTCATCAACCTTTCGCTGCACCCCGCTGTGTGCGAATCCGAGGAGAGGTTGGACGGGGCATCCGCTACGGCATGGACTACACGCCACGGCACGCCCAGCCCGTCACGCTCGCGCAGTTGCGTCAACTCGAACCGGAACTCTTGACTGGAGGTGAGAGCAGTCTCGTCCGCAAGGGGCCCTCGTCCAGGATTCGCGCTGACGGGCTATACTGGACGAACGCAGAGATTGCACGACTCGAGAACTCGATACAGCACCTCGAGGCTAGCAATGTCGAGTTGAGAGTCTGGGCGGGGATCTCGTCGACTGGGAAGCCTGACGATGGAACCGCAACGACGGCGGCGGCGGCGGCGGTCGACGATGCCGACGAGCAGCTTGACGAAGACTCGAAGCGGGAATTCGCCGAAGCGGTCAGGGAGAACGAAGAGACCATGTGCGTCGTCGGTCCCGTCGCTCGCTTTCCGGCAAACTTAAGAGGTGCATGCTGATCCTTCCCGAGACCTTTACGTCCTTCCTCTCGGGTTGTGTGGTGCAGTGCCAGTCAACGCGAACGCTTGACCATGATACGCCTCGCGCTCGAGGAAAAGATCGGCGTCGACGCTGCCAACCCGCATTACGAGCGTGCGACTGCTGCGGAGGCGCAAGCGTCGTCGACGCCGAACGAAGCCGCCGCCGCACGGAATGGACAAGCTCCAACGACTGTGAACGGACAATCTACCGCCGAGGAAGCCGTCTCTTCTTCCGCGCTTCCGGACGAGGGCATGTACCTCTAAATTGCTCCTCGTCGCCGACTTCTACCTTACGTTTTCGGACATTTGCGTCTTCCACCGCCCTGAACGCCGGTTCATAAAACGCGCGGGACGTGCGCTCTTCGGTACTCTGCTGCACAGACTCGAATGCCGGAGAAGCGCAAGCGTCCGTTGCGCCCGAGCAGAGGGGACATCGCCGGCCGACTCGACCATGGATAACGGCGACAACGACGACAGGGCGCGTGCGCGCGGGCAGGATCAAAGAGAAGAGAATATACATGCTCGAGTCAGTACACCAGTCGATCCATGGGAAAACGCGCTTCGGAGGATGAGAACGAGGGAGCGTGGGGGAGTCGGAGGTGCAGGGAGGTCCGAGATCTCGACGACGACGTGACGGATCGAGCTGGCGATTGGACTAGCGAAAATCGCATAGATTGTTCATCGCAAAGCGCTACATATGAGGCCCATGTTGACTGTTGCGAGAGAGACGGATGACAAGGATTCGCAGACGCCTGGCTTTCGCCGTCTCAGAAAGCCAACACAACTCGGCTCGCTTCTCACTTCTAGGAGATTCGAATAGAGTCAAGCAAGAACGGAGGGAAGCTAAGAAGTGGCAATTACCCGCTGAGCCGCATCGCACTCAAAACCTCACATGCGTGGATCAGCCTTGAGCATCGGGCCGGCTCCCTCGCTCGCCCGCTGAAAAAAGCTCCGGCGAATCCTGACAGAACATTGCCACTACCCTTTCCGCTGCAATCTACTATCTTGCCATGGAGCCTTCCCCATCCTTTTTCAACTCGCGTACGACTTCGTCGTGCTCCGGACCAGCCTCGCCCATGGGACCGCAGATCGCCACCCAGTTCCCCTACGACAGCGCATTAGCGACGAGCTCTTCCGAGACTCGCCACAGACGCTCGGCGTTCTCCTGCAGGCAAGGCCATAGCTTTGAGTATGCGAAACTTCTTTTGCAGCCCGGAAAGATGCTCACCGGATCGACCGCATACGCTTCGATGTTCGACTGGATTTGGCAGTTGTCGAGGTAGACGCCGCCGCTCCCTGCATGGTTAGAGAGACCCGTCAGATCAATTACTGCATCACCGTGACAAGTAGACTTGCCTTGCAGAGTCGGCTCAAACGCAGCAACGATGTGCCTGGTTCGTGCCAGAAGAAACTGTCAGTTTCGCGAAAGCCAGGAAAAGCCGGGGAGGACAGACTCACGTAGCTGCGCCTTCTTGAGACTCTTGAACTTGAAGCGCTCGCTAATGGAATAGTCCTCTCTGATGAACCCTGCAAACGAGTGAACAATATCCCTGCTCGAAGGCGCCCGGCAAGAAGGCAATGCTCACCCATGGCAAGCGCATCTTCGCGAGTCAAGTGGCGCAGCAGCGGGGTTCGGACCACGCCCGGGTGCAGCGACACCGCGCAGAGTCCTCGCCGCGCAAGCCCCACCGCGAAGAGGATGTTGGCCGTCTTGCTGTGCCCGTACCTCGCAAACTTTTCGTAAGTCTTTTCCGCGTTTAGATCGTCAAACAACACCGGAGACAGGTGATGGCCCCAGGAGGAGACATTGACAATACGTGGAGAGGAAGCGCGACGCAGCGAGGGGAGTATGGTCGTCGTAAAGACAAGAGGGCCGAGATGGTTGGTGGCAAAGTGCGCCTCGTGGCCATCTTCGGTCAACTCTCGCTCGGGGATCGCCATGATGCCTGCGTTGTTGATGAGGACGTCGATCGCGATGCCCCACGATTCGACCTCTTCTCCGGCCTGGCGCGCCTGTCTCAGCGAAGCCAGATCAACGATGAGCGTTTTGATCTCGACGTCGGGGGCGAGCTCGGCGATTGCTTCTTGCGTTTGGCGTATTCTGCGCTTAGAACGTCAGTTCATCGTAAAGGAACTCTTAGCTAAGGCGTGGTTGACCCACTTGTCCGGCGAGCGCCCAGCAAGAATAAGCAGCTTGGGCCTTTGTTGAGCGAGAGCCGCTGCAGCCTCGGCGCCGAGTCCATTTGGCGAAACGCCGGTGACCAGGATTGTCTTGCCCTCGATTGGTGGCGCATAATGCCTCGCGACCTCGTCCGAGGTCGTATGGAATCCAAATTCGGTCGGAATGGGCATGCTGGTTGGGGGTTCGCTTCCGAGCTCTAAGCACTTCGAGTCAACTTAGCGACGGCGTCTAGCGAGAGTCCTGCAGGGAGAAGACAGAGCAGTAGCTAACAAGAGAAGACCAACAACGACCTCAAGAGAGACGCATAGGAGAACAAAGGCGTGAGGACTGTGCGCGACGAGGTTCCGGTTGTCGGGCAGTCCGTCGAGCCGCTCGCTCATGGAATCAAAGCAGTCACAGAAAGCCCCAACAATGCATCAGTATAGAGCAAAAACATAGCTGCAGGAGAACGGATGAAAACGCGCGCTCGACTGCGCTCGATTGCAGAAATTTACGCCAGAGCCTTCTGAATTAGCTCCTCGGATACAGTCCACAGGCGCTCAGCATTTTCCTGTAAAGAAGGGGTCTCAAATGAGCTCTCTATCTCTACCGACTTTGGAAAGATGCTGAGCACTCACCTGGTCGACTGCATACGCTTCGACTTCCGGCTGGATCTGGCAGTCGTCGAGGTATACGCCGCCCTTGTCTGCAGAAGCTGATACGTAAGCCTAGGAGTAAGCCTAGGAGAAATAAATACGAAACAACCGCACACTCACCTTGTAAGCTCGGCTCGAAGGCAGCGACGATATGGCTGCCGCGGAGGAAACATCGGAAGGTCAGTGACGCTTTTCCTAAGCGCAGGCGTGGACATGAACCTCACGTGGCTGCTCCTTCCTTGAGACTCTTGAACTGGAAGCGGTCACCAGGCGAGCCATCCTCCTTGATGAAGCCTGTCACCAAGAATCCGGTCAACATTCGCCTTCATCCGGCAAATAAAAACAACACCTACCCATTGCGAGTTCGTCTTCGCGAGTCAGGTGGCGCAAGAGCTCGGTGCGGATTGCACCGGGATGCAGAGCCACCGCGCAAACGCCACGCTGCGAAAGCGCGACCGCGAAAAGGATGTTGGCCGTCTTTGTGTGCCCGTACCGTTTCCACTTCTCGTAGCTCTTTTCGGCGTTGATGTCGTCAAAGAGCACCGGCGACAAATGGTGACCCCACGATGAGACGTTGACAATGCGCGGAGCAGGCGCACGCTTGAGCGACGGCAGGATGGTGGTCGTGAAAAGAAACGGTCCGACGTGATTTGAGGCGAACTGGACCTCGTAGCCGTCTTCCGTCAACTCGCGCTCTGCCAGCGCCATGACACCAGCGTTGTTGATCAGGACGTCGATGGCGATGCCCCACGACTCGACCTCTTCTCCGGCTTGGCGCACGTTCTTGAGCGACGCGAGATCGAGGATGAGCGGCTTGGTTTCGACACCCGGAGCGAGCTTGGCGATGACCTCTTGCGTTTGTCGAACTCTGTATAACAAGTATCCATGGTCACTTCGCCATTACATTTCTTTTCCAGGATGGACATGCGCACGCACTTGTCAGGAGAACGGCCGGCGAGGATAAGAAGCTTTGGCTTCTGCTGAGCGATGGCAGCGGCCGCTTCGGCGCCGAGCCCGTTCGGCGAGACGCCCGTAATGAGGACGGTCTTACCCTCGATCTGCGGCGCATAGTGCTTCGCGACCTCGTCCGAGGTCGTGTGGAAACCGAACGCTGCGGGAACCGACATGTTGCGCGTGTGCTTGGCGTAGATGTGGCGTGGATAGGCGCGTGCGGGATGAACCCACGTCGCAAAGAAGATGCGCAGGCGGGCGGAGCGTTAGAGCAGTCAGCAGAAAGGCCGTCGATTCGTCAGCTATCGGCAGCTGCTCCACTTGAAGCTCCACATCGGGCGAAGGCGAAAAGTGGAGGCGAGATGGCTAATGCGTCGTCCAGGAGCAGCTGGTGGCGCCCGCGGTAGAGCGAGCTGCATACGGCAAGCTTGCCCCTCGCATCGAGGAGTCGGACGTGGCCTGAGCTGTACAGAGAAGGCTAAATCGCACTGACACCATTTGCGCGAGGCGCAATGCAGAGAATACTGCTGCTGCTGACTCCTCTGAAAACGAGAGCACTTTCCCGGGAGACTCTGGACGGTCCTCAATCGGGTGAGAAGCACAGCGAGATCCGGGAAAGCGCTCACGGAGCTGCGAGGGACTGGGAGAGCGAGAGTCGAAGAGAGAACCCGAGCTCACAAGCTTCTCTTCGGCTGGTCTGTCGGGAAATGATTGCTGGTCAATACACAATAGGGACCACCTCATTTACGACACGTCCATGCCTCTACTCCAATATCCGGCATGTCGAGATCGGGTCCAGGCGACCTGACGTTAGCCGACGTCTCGAGCCGATCTCGAACAGCCTGCAGTTGTGCGGTCACTTCCCGCCGTCTCGCCTCGGCTTTCTGCTGCGCTGCCCGAAGCTCCTCCCGCTGCTCCACCTGTGTATTCCCTGGCAAGCACGAATCCTCCTCGCTCGCCGAAGCCGCCTGTGTCGCTTCGAGTAGGCGTTCCTCAGCGATGCGGAGATGGTCGTTCAGCTGTATCGCCATATCTTCGTCGACTCGGCAGGTCCATCCCCATTGTTGGGCCATCAGCGCAGAGACCGAGGCGAGCTTGTTCCACTCGGCGGTCCCGCTGCAAATTCTGGATTCGCATTCGCTTCGGTCGCGGAGTTGGGCGGCGGCCGCAAGACCGAGTCCTCGTCCGACGGCGCCTCCTGACGATGGCGGAATTTGAGGCGGGTCTGAGTCAGGCGCTCGTGTAAGAGCTCGAGCGAGTGAAGCGGCGTGTGAAGCGGTGTATCGAGCTAGCGAAGCCATCAAGACTCGAGCCTTGACTGGCGCTTCCTCGGGAGTGGCGGTCTCTGATTCATCCAGCAGACTGCAGGGATTCGGGAGTACTTGTACACGAGTGTGAACGACGTCGTGCATGTCGTTCATGGCGAGGGTCGCAGGTATTACGCCGCGCAAGTTGACGTTCAAGAGGTGCTTCTCCAACATCGTGTCGAATTCTTCGCGCAGACGAGGCGGCAGAATCGGCCGAGATGGGGTGTCGGCAACTTCGAGCTTGCCTCCAGGTGCGAGGCATCGCTTGAGCTCCTCAAGCAGTATGTCCCAGCTCGGTTCTGCGCAAAAAAAGCTGCGTTAGTCTTTTGAGCAGTCCTCGCCGAGTCGAGGCCGCGCTGACTGTGCTGGACGAGGGACGGACCTGGAACGCCGGCAGTCACGCCACAGCAGCGGATATAATCAAACTGGCCATCTTGGAATGGGAGCGGCTGCAGGACGTCGTGCTGGACAAAGACGACCCTCGAGCGAACCGCTGCAGGTAGCATCGACGCGGGGACGAGCACCGGAGCCAGATCGAGTCCGACGAAGCGAGTCGCTTCCCAGCCGGGAGCCTGTGCGGCCGCGAGAATCCATTGGCCATAGACGCCGCATCCGACGTCGAGAACCCGCGTCGGTGTCGTTTCGAGGTTTGCGAACGTCGGTCCGTATCGGTCTCGCCATTCTGCCATGAAGAGGGCGTCGCTGCACGAACGAATCAGTCACTGTGGTGACGGCCTTTGAGACCTATGGATTCACTCACGCGTCGAGCGCAGCGCGCCCATATCCCGACCACGAGACGACATCATGAGGGGGCTCGAGCGGACGCGTCCTCGACGTCTCGTGACTCCCGCGCACGTTGGATTCGACGAACCAGTCGTGGGCCTTTACCAGGTTTAGCCGCTCCTGTTCGAGATCGAGCTCGTCGGGGGCGTTTCCAGCCAGCTCGGAGCGGAGGAAGGTCGGATCGGCGAAGCGAGACTCCGATGAGCGGTCAGCGCTGACCGCGTCGACGTTGAGTACTGGTTCCGACTTGTCAGGTAGCATGGAGAGAATGTGTTTGCGCTCAATGCGGATCGTTAGAGAGCGCGCCCGAGAGAGGCGTTCGAAGCAGGCAGCTGCTCAATCCGGAGCCAGGACGAGGTAGCGGCGCGGGGCAATTGAATGTGACCAGGCCTGAGCGCGCATGCCGACCGGCGCAGGGACCCATGGATGTGTAGCGTCGGGTATACAAGCGCACAGTGGCGAGAGCTTGTCATTCCTGCGTGTGTGGGTGAGGAGAAGCCGAAAAGCAGCCTTGTGCGCTTGTGCAGCGGAGGCAAGCACCGCGTTAGACGCCTGGCAGGCATAGGCAGCCTGGCGCCGCTATCGAGAGAGAGAGAGAGAACTGAACGGCCATTCTCAAGTACTGCGGCGAAGATTCTCGCAATTGAAGAAGCGAAAATCGACTCGGAATCGAAAGGGAAGAGCAGGGGAGCGCAGAACACATGGTGGACACTACGAGGACGAACGAGGGAGACAGAGGAGAGAGAGAAGGTATCTGTGCCGGATAGAGAGAGAGACGAGGCGCACGACAGTTTGCCACACGGCACGATCAGGAGAGGAGAGCGCGTGCGCAAAGGGGTGACCATGGGTCATCGCCGCGCGACACGTTCAAACCCGCCGAGGAGCCCGACTTTGTGCTTTAGACTTGAGCAGTCTGCCGCTTCTCAGCCGCGACCGCCGCCGGTGCTGGCCTCCTCGGCAGCGCAAACTCGTCCTTCGTCGCCGCCGAACCCGCGGCTGCTGCCAGGTGTCGTTGAATCGAGTGGACGAGTGCTGCCGAAGCCGCCGCCGCCGCCGCGGTTGCGATCGTCGTCGGTGTGGTGGTCGTGGTCGTTGCTGTTGATGCCGTCGGAGTTGAGCCAGAACCGGGGAGGGAAGATCTCGGCGAGCCTCCGCGCGGGAGGGGTTTGATCTCGCGCACAGCAGCAGCAGAAGGAGGGGATGTCGCCTGTGGTCGAGCCTGGTCGGCGAATGTGCCCTCCATCTTCTCGACCATCGGGTCCCCTGCCTTGCCACCTCCTGCCCCACCACCACCACCACCACCACCAGCACCGCCCTCTTCCTCTTCCTCCTCTTCCGCGTCATCTTCCTCCTCAACATCGTCCTCGAACAAGGCCCCTTCACCTCCTCCACCTCCGCCGCCGCCGGTACCATCCTCCTCGACGGCACTCATCGGCACTCCGTGGTCGTCGGTCCAGTCGATCTCGCCCTCCGTTCGGGGCTGTGCGGTGCGTGCGTCATGTGCCAACAACAGCGTCGTCAGTTGGACCATCACTTGCTTCAAGCGAAATCCCCGGCCCAAGGAAGAAAAAGAAGCCGCGCACCCTCATCCTCATCCACTGCATCCTCGGACCGCTCCTCGCCCGTTCCGAAACCTTGAAGCCATAAATCCGAGGCACGTACACCTTGCTCAAGCTCGTCAACGGCGTCGTCGGTTCCCGCTTCGAAGGGTCGGACGGGGCCGGCGCCGGCATCGGCAAGTTGGTCGGAGGCGGGTAGGTCTGGAAGAGCATGTGAGGGAAAGTGGTACCGAAGAAGGCGCCTGTGGGAGCAAGACGCGGGTTTCGTCGGTCGGAGGGGCGATACAAGAGTCAGCTTCTTTGAAAGCGCGAAAGGAAAAAAGAGGTCGAACGAGAGGCAGGTTTCACGGAAAAGAAAGAGAAAGAGAGAGAGAGAAAACGAGGAACGCACCGTCGACGCCTTGGAACCTCGAACTCGGCGGGACGTACATGTCCAAGCAGCTCGGGCAAAACAGCTTGACCGTGTCGACGCCGGGGAGGTCGCTCCTACCGCACGGGACGAGTTTGCACTGCGTGCAGTAGACGCGCGGACACGTGCCGAAATGGGACGCTTCAAACTTGGCGTACTGTGGAAGCGTGGGGGGGAGGATGCGTTTGCGTCGAGGAGGATGGAAGGTCAGGTCTGCGTCCACAGTGCTCGGTGGGAATGATTCGAGATCCCTGTGTGAGGGAAGGGGAAAGGGCCGCACCATTTGTTGGAGGCCTTGCCGGGTGAGGATGTACCGCTGGTGGATCAAGCCGTACAAGAGTTCGGCGCTCGACTCGACGATCGAAACGTCCGGGACGCGGTGCACTTCGTCTTCCTCTGCGGGCGCCAGTACGGATCAGTACGCGGTTGGCTGTACGTATCAGAATGAGGAGAGTTTTTCGAACACACCTGCTTCGACGTCGAGGATCATCTCCATTGCTTCTTTGTAGAACGGGACGAGTTGCAGCAAGCCGGTCAAGTTGAAGTCGTCCTCGATAAAGTCCTGCAGGCGGGGGCGAACATAGCATGTTAGCTCTCTCTCGTGCTATATACAGGAAAGGTGAGGTAGACTCGCCTCTGCGACTTCGCAGAAGTACTCGTGACCGGGCAGCGAGCAGAACCTGCGAGTTGTCGGGTCAGTCGGCCTGACTCTCTCGCTCTCTCCCTCTCGGGCGCGCGTCGGTCGGGGTGCAGAGACCATCGCACCAGTTGATCCACGTGAGAGTGTCGGTTTCAGTGCTCGGCGACGAGGATGACTCTGTTTGGGGCCCCCTTTGAGCAGTCAGCACACATGCGCCCCCTTGACGATGGTTCTCTCGGGTAGACTTGCCGTAAATTTCCTGCTCGTCGTCGTCGTCGTCGTCGTCGTCGTCATCCTGGTCTTGGAGCTGCTCGTCCTCGTTGTCTGCTGCGGTAGCTACAGCGTCGGTGTGTTGGTGGAGGTGGTGCGAGTCGGCGAGGACCGTGTCCCGGTCGGCGGTCGAAGCGGCGCTTGCTCGAGGCATAGCGCAGGGTTCTGATAGCTCTGTGTGTAGACCCGCCCGGGCTCTTGCGTCGCTCGGAGCTGACAGCGTGGTGCGAGGCGAGTCGAGGCGACTGGTTGCGAGCGATTCGACCAAGTCGCGTCGACGCGGAAGCAGCTGCGGAGCCTCCCCTCGTGCACTCAACGCTCTCCTCTCTCTTACACTCGCTTAGGATTACGCCGAAGACAGTGTGGGCCAGGCAACGAGATGGCGAACTGGCCGATCGACCCGGGCAAGCAGATCCAGTGGGCGAAACAGCCCGAGTACACGGCTCGCTTGCTCTCGCTCGTCGCGTCGCTCAACCACCGCGCAGACCAACACTGCGTGTTCACACCCAAAGGGACCGGCAAGGGCAGGATCATCGCCGACATCACAGACCGGCTCTTCTGCACCTTGCCGTATGACCACGACAGGGTCGAGAAACAGAGGGCTTCCGTCCAGAGGAGGATCAACCAGTTCAGTCCCCCGTCGCCACCACCCTCCGGAGTAAACTGCCGAGCTAATCGCATTAACACACAGAATCGGAAGCAACTACCAAAGCGATATCCGCGCCCTCCAGTACGACCCGTATCGCGTCCAACCCGTTCTCGGTCCGTCTTCACGACCTCTCTTCTGCCTGCGCTCATCATCGCTAAACTCTCGCGTTATGCAAAAGTAGACAACATCCGAGTGTACAACCCGCATTGGGACCTCATCCGCTCGATCCTGCACGACCACCCCGATTTCCCGCACTGGGACCCGGACGAACCGGACCAGTTCCTCCAAGAGCAGGATGAACAAGACGACCGACTCGGCAGAGCTCAGATGCAAGGTGCGCACGGGTCCTTCTCCCTCTCTCATACGTCCTGGGCGTGCGTACGAGGCTAAAACCAAACCGCCGACCGATGCGCAGATGTCGATTATCACCCAATCGCGTCCGGTTCGGGTCTCCATCAACAACAACAACAACAACCGCCGCCGCCGCCGCCTCGAGCTCCCGCTCAATCCCTTCTCGCCCATGTACCCGCTCCCGGTAGTTCGTATCGTCACGACGACTACCATGCCCAACTCCCCGACCACACCGCCGCCAACGCCGTCGCCGGCCCTTCCAATCCGAGACCGATTCCCAGCTACAAGTACCCCGCAGCCGCCGGTGGTCCGATCGCTTCCGGATCTGGCTCTGGCTCCGCCTCTGCCTCCGGTTCAGGCTCGGGTTCGGGTGCGCGTCCGAGCGGAGCGCTCAAACGTCCGAGGAGCCCGAGCGGAAATCGGTCCCCCTCGCCGCAGCGGCGGTACGTGCCCGGACCTGCGAACCCGAACGCAGACGTTGCAGCACGAGAGCGACAACTTGCTGCTCGCGAACAGGCCGTGATCGACGGCTACAAGCGCGTCGGATTCGGCCACATCAAGCTGGCCGCCGCCGCCGCCGCCCAACAACCTGAGGCAGGCTTTTCTCCCGGGGCGGCTCTTGCGGCTCGAGAAGTAGCGATTGAGGAACGCGAGAGGGAATTGGAGGAGGTGATTGAAGAGATTGCGGAGTTTGACGCGTATCAGGAGTTGCAACGGCAGGCGCAGGCGGTTCAGCCGCCTGCTGCGCCTGCTCCTGCTCCTCCTGTTGCTCCCGCTCTTCCTGCTGCGGCGGCGGCGGCGGCACCGGCACCTGTCCAGCCGCCCGCGCCACCACCACCACCAGCCGCCGCTCACCCTGCGCCTGCGAACGCGAACGCGAATGTTCCGCCCGATCCCAACGCCAACGCCGATCCCAACGCCAACGACAATCAAGGCCCGAACCATGCCGCCGCGGTCGCTGCCCAAGTCGAAGCCGACGACGATGAACCGCCCCTCGCCGAATGCCCGAAATGTTCCTTCCCGCTCAGTGCCGTCCCCGCCGCCGATGCCGAATCTCACCTCCGCGCCTGCCTCGACAGCGAAGAGGCCTCACTCGCCGAGTGTCCCGTCTGCGAGGCGAGTTTGAGTGGGATGGAGAGCGCCGCCGAGAGGGAACGGCATGTCGATGCTTGTTGTAGGGGATTGGGGGGAACCACAACGGCGGTTGGTGGATTGGCGGGCGACGAGAGTGCTGGATTGGGTGGGAGAGCCGCGTTGGCTGCTGCGCGTGGGAGCGGTGGTGAGACCAAGAGGCAAAAGAGGGAACATGTCGGTGAGTCTTTTTCAGGAATCTCTTTTTTTTTTTTTTTTTTTGCCCCGCCAGCTCTGTCCCTTCCGCTGACTAGAGGCGTTCTCGATCCTGCTTGCCCGCGCTACAGTGTTTGTGTCGGACGAGAAGACGATCCCCAAAGACGAAAAGACGGGCGAACCGCTCGAGGTGCGTCTGCAGCTCTTTCTTTCTGACCGCTGACCGGGTTTCGCTCGCCTACGTGGAGGGCTGACCGATCTTTCTCCTTGTGCTTGTCACGCCCAACAGTGCATCATGTGCTTTGACGAGTTTGAAGCCGAGCAGCGACTCGCGCGGTTGTCGTGCTACTGCCTGTACCACGAAGAGTGCATCGTCTCGTACTGGGAGAACCCGAGCAGTGCGTCACGCCCGGCGGTCTCGCCTCGCCTTGTCTTTCATGACGATGTTTTTTTAGCATGCTGACTCGCTTGCGATCAACGCAGAGTTCTGTCCAACGCATCGCGAACTCGACACGGCTCCCGAGGTGCAGATGCGGGCCATCTGAGAAATGCTTTTTTTCCGTCCTTACTCTGCTGTCTGTAGCATATTTAATGATGTGAATATGGTCCTTGATCGTTCTAACTCGTGTACGTAAGTTCGTTTCGGGAAAATCTTGCAAAGGGTCGACTCGGCAGCGCCACGCAGCCGTCGCTCCGCCCCCGCTTTCGCCTTCGCAACCCGCACCGCTCGCCCCTCGCACCGGACCACCAAGGGAGAGCGCGATAACGAGTAGGAAGGCTACAATGGCTTCCACCGGAGCTCAGCCGCGACGAGGCGACGGCGAGGCGACCACAGCTGCTAATCATCAGCAGCAGCAGCGTCACCGACACCGGTTCGTCTCGGATGACCTCAACGTGCGCGTGCAGGGCAAGATCCTCGAGCAGAAGGAACCGGGTCGGATAGACGGGATCAGGCTCGAACTGGACCTGCCCGAGGACGAAGGCGGCGACGCGGGTGGTGACGACGACGCCAGCCAACACGAAGACGCAATCTCAGTCGTGAGTCTTGCTTGCCAGTGCCGTGTTTGGACTGTGCTGGACTGAACGAGATGCCCCTCTTATTGCAGCTCTACCCGCAACTGGTCAGTATCCATACCAGGCCGGAATCGCAGACGCTCGTCTCGATCAATACCGGCGAACGACTCTTGACCCTCGAGACGCCGTTAATCTCGGACCAAGACTCGGATCCGGATCGAGACGACCGGGACGATAACGCGATCGACGACGATGATGATGATGTTAGTGACATCGAGGGTGGAGACGAGCGGACCGAGAAGAGGAAACCACAACCGCCGCCCGAGAAGAAGAAGAGGCGTCCGGTGGTGATCACCTTGCACGAAGGCTTCCTGCCCGCGTCCGAAGCGACTCAACTCGAGGAATCTTCCCTCTACTCGACCACCTTCCGGATCGTGATCGACGGACCCTCGTACCCACTACCTCATTTCGACCCGGCCGTTCTCGCTCCACCGACTCCGGCCGTTCGTCCCCACGGAGGTGCTGCAGGAGCCGGAATGAGCGACTCCAACAGCGCTTACGGAGGTGTACTTAACTCGCCGACGTTGCAGAGGGCCCTCTTGTCGCCGCTGTTGTCGCCTCAGCGGAGAGCCGCGAGTCAAGGCAGCGACATGTCGGTCCCGCCGCTCTCGCTCGGTCTCTCACGCGCGAGTCGTCCCTCGTTCAGTGCGGCCGAGCGTCCTCACATCGACAACTCGGTCGCCGGCCAGAAGAGACCACCCGCACCGGTCACGCTCTTGACCTTGATCCCTTCGCTCGCGCCTCCGAAACCGTCCGCGTTCCCTACCTCATCCACGACTCCTCAAGTCGGCCCTTCATCCGCCCATCAGCAACACCACCAGCACAACGGCAACGCACACAGCCGCCACACTCCCCCGCCCGCGCCCACTCTGGCCGGCACGTTGACTTCCGCCCTCTCGACCGCTGCCAAACGCACCGCCGAAGAGATCCTCGCCCTCCGTCGCACCCATGACGCATATCAACGCCGGGCGAAAGCCGAGCTCGAAGTCCTCGAAGCGAGGATCGAGAACGCGCGCTCCGAAGCCGGGATCGCGGTCGCAGTCGGGGGCACCGAATCGGTCGTGAGAGGGTTCAAGACCAAGGAGGAACGCGCCAAGGAACGGGAAGAACGGAATGCGAGCGTGAGCCGGAGTCGCGAGCGCGGGAGGGGCGAGGCTCGCGGTCGCAGTCACGACCGCGACACGAGTGGCAGTGCCGAACGGCCGCCGTATGCCTCTACGGCGGTTCGACCCAGTCTCGGATCGGCGTCGACTTCGTCGGGCTCGATCCCGAATCGCGACGAGGCGGCGTCGGCTTTGATCCGTGCGCAGGACGAGCGCGAGGAAGACGAACGAGGCAGGAGTCGGTCTCGGTCGCGTCGGACTGGACCTCCCGCCGCCGCCGCCGCTCCGGGGGGAGCGAATCCGTCCGGCTCTTCCGTTAGTCGAGGTCGCCCCGAAGGCAGTTCCTCGGCGTCCTCCTCGTCTACCAACAACGCCCCGGTCTCGGGAAGCGCCACTCAGCGGAGTCGGTCGCGGACGAAAGCCGTTGCGGAAGCTACCCTCCGAGCGGTCGAAGCTGCCAAAGATCGTCAAGGTGCGACTGCTTCCCCGACCGGTGCGGCTGAGGGGTCGCCTTCGCCGCGGATGGGTCACGGTCAGGGACAGGCGACGCTGGCTCCGCCTCCTCCGCCGGCTCAGGGAGCGGGATCAGGGCAGGGTGGCGAACGGAGGGCACGGTCGCCGCTCAGTCGAGGGAGCGAAACGGCAGCGACGAGTCCGGATGCAGCACCGACTTCGCCGAAACCGAAACCGAAGCAGCAGGCCAGCCCTGCAGCCGTCAAAGAAAGTGACACCACAAACGCGAACTCGTCCTCTCCCGCCGCGTCGGGCTCACAGCCTCTCCCGCCCCCCGCGTCGCGTTCGCATCCTCCTGGACCTGCTGCAGCCGGCAGTACGACTCCGGCCTTTGCGCCGAGCAGTCATGCACTCGTTGCGATTCCCGAGACGGACGAGTTGAGCATCCCGCTCGAGCGGACGCACTCGGGCGGGCTGAACCTCGACGTGCCGAACGACCCGCCGCCGGCGGTCCGAGTCGAGCAAGAACCGGAAGAAGGTGAGAGGTGGTTCAGCCTGTGATGAAAGCTACTCCGTCGTTCCTGTGCAACGGGAGGCTGACCATTGTCCTGCGTGTTGCTTGCTCTTTACAGAATCTGAGCCGCCCTTCGAGATGGACGAGGACGTCGAGCTGGAGGAGCGAGACTCTGCTGCTTCCGTTCGGTCTCAACAGCAGGCACCTGCGCTCGATAGCCCAAGTCTCGAGCCCGAGACAACAACGGATGCTCCGCTTCTGGCCTCGTCGCCCCCGCGGCCCTCGAACCAGCAACAAACTCCAGTCTCTTCTTCCTTCCGCCCAGGGTCGTATCAGCGCGCTTCAGCTCTCTCGGCTTCTTACAACGCGCTGCTTTCCTCGGCCAAGTCGGCGCCTTCCCGTCCGGCAGTCCAAGCTGTCTCTCCTTCGGTGCACTCGCCGCGCTCGCCGTTCTCGGCTCTCGAGGAGGTCACCGTCAGCGAAGACCAGCTCCCGCCGTTCTCGCCGCCCGATGTCAGGTCGTACATGTCGACTTCTGTCCGGGAAGAGGCACAAACGGCTCTCCTCGCGGCTACCTTGGAACACGCCGAGCGGTCCCGCCGCGTCGACGGAGACGGTTCGAGCCGCGGCAGCAGCAGCGTCGGCGGCGGGGGCAAAGGTTCTGCTTACATCGGACCCGATCCGCGCGATGTCCGTAAGGGTGAGCAGAAGATCCGAGACGTCCTCGCCATGGATGTTCCGAGTCATCGTCCGCGAGGGGGTACGAAGCAGCACGAGCAGCAGAGCACGCCCGGTCGCGGATTTGACGACGACGAAGATGACGACGACGATGCACCGTCGAGCGAAGAAGACGACACGGTCGAGGAACTCGTGTGTCCCTCGAACGACGGCAGCAGGGGTGTCGTCATGTCCGAAGCGAGTGCGGACCCTGCGGGCAACTCGGACGCTAGCAGCATGCCGGTCGGGTCGCTCCCCATCGCTCTCGGTCGCCCTTCTTCAGTCAATGCAGCGCTTTCGAGTTGGCGACCCGATCCGGAACGACTCTGGGCGCAACAACGCCGCGACCGCAAGACGAGCGGGTCGGCCGGTCCTCCTCCTTTGCATTCGCCTGCAGGCCGCCTCGTTCCCGAGGACGCGCCGGGAGGAGGAGGCAGCACGAGCAAGTCTCCGCAAGTGACAGCCGGTGGTCAAGCCATCCTCGTCTCTTCTTCTCCGTCGATCCCGCAATCGGGCACACACGCCAGTCCGACGCACCCGGTCGAGATCGGTTCGCCTACGATCCCTCGCCCGGCCGACGTCGGCGGCGGTCAAGGCGGTTCGTCGCTCGCGAGGAGTCTCCGCGCTCAACAAGGAGTCGGCACGTTTGTGCAAATGACGAGTTCCGGCACGACGGCTGCGCACCGGCGGAGTGGCGGTGAGGGCACGGGCAGCGCACCCGGTCCGAACGGGCGCGATCCGTTCGAGAACGAGCGGAGGGGGGCCGATCGTGGAGGTGACAGCGACGACGACAGACGCAGTGCGGAGCGTAAGGACGTCAAGGAAACGGACGAGGAGAAGGAGGACGACGACGACGACGACGATGACGACGACGAATTCGTGCCGCCTCACTTGGTGAAAGGGCGGCGGGACCGCGAAGACGAAGAATGGCTGAGTCGGAGTGTACCGCAGAGCTGAGTAGGAAGTGGTTCCACTGTTTCACTTGTTGGAATATCTTGATTGTCAACACACGACACGCTTTGCGGCGAGAAGTCGAGAGAAGGTCCGCGCGCGGGTGGGCCGCCACACGCGGGCCGAGCCCTCTTCATCATTCTCTTCCTCTCCCTTTGCACACGACTCTACAAACACAGGCAAATGGTAAGTCGTATGGAGAGAGGTGATGTGCGTGTACTGACACCGCGCGGCGCCTACAGGATCTCCTCACTCAGCCACTTATTCATCACCATTCCGGAGCCACCGCTTCCCGCTCACCTCCCGCGCAGTCCCCTTCGAATGTAGCGCCAGCTACGGAGCAGGAGGGCGGCGCGAGTATCGGGAAGCACGTCAGCACCGACAGCCAGGCCTCGATCGAGTCGACGACCGAGCACCGTCAGCAAGAAGCCGAGCAATTCGCCCAGTTGCGGACCGCGCCCGCACTCGACACGACTGGACTCGAGCACGAGCCGCGCATCGTCGCTCCTTCGCACGCCAACGGCGACTGGAGGGTCTACGGTCGCGTCAAGGCCCAGTGCATCTTCTGGCACGAGGGCACGCTCCAGGAAAAGGGACTCGGCATCGCTTGGAAGAAATCACGTGAGAAGCTCGACCAGGTGCACGAGTGGGTCGCAGACGGGACCCTCTGGATCACAAAGGTACGAGGTGTCTGTGCACTTATTCTCTCTGGCCGATTCTGTGACTGACACGCCCTTTCTGCCAAAGACCGGCGAGATTGTCTTTGTCCTCGACCAGCACTCGGCGCCGACGCTGGTCGATCGCCCGGCCACCAAAGCCCAGACGCTCAGCACCGGCGGCTCGGAGACCGGCGAGCATGGCAGTACGACTCACCCTCGTCGCTTGAGCTTGTCGAGCCTCCGCAGGCTCAGCTCGCGCGACTCGCACTCTGCCGCCACCGCTACCACGACAGCCACCTCGTCCTCGCACGAGACCGCCGCCACTACGGAGCATGCGGAGAACGAAGGTGGCATTCGTGGCTTCGTCCACAAGATTGTCTCGGCCGTCTCGCCTTCGTCGCGCCACCAAGAGCTGCCTTCGACAGGAGAATTGCCGGCGGGAGAGACGTCCGGCGACGGCTTGCGCCGCGTCTCGACTCGCGAAGCACAGGCTGCGCAGCAGGCTTCTCGCGCCGAAGTCTCTGCGGGTAAGCAACCCGAGGTAACGGAAGCGCCCTCCGCATCGACGACCGCCGGTGCCAGCACCGCTGTGCAGTTCGAGGAGCCCCGTATCACCGACGACCCTCTTCCAGCTTTCAAGGTGAGCCCGTTCTCTGACCACGCCGAATCGCTCCTATGTTGGCACTGGACCGAATGTCTTTGCGCACAGGGACACCCCATCACGGCCCTCGTGATCGGATCGGCTTCGCACATCCGCGCGATTCGCCACTTCCCGCTCAGCTCTGCCGAGACGACTTCGCCCTCGAACCTCGCCCTCTCCTCGACCGGATTGCAAGACTTCCTCAGCGTCGGAGGGGAGATGATCAACCCGCCTGTCGTTGAGCTTGACGTCGTCGAATGGGTCGCCCCGGCCGACGGCAAGGACGCGTTCGACGAGGAGAACACGATGATTCGCAAGAGGGAGGTCACCATCGGGTTCGCCTTCCGCGATGTCTTGTTGCTCCAGTAAGTCTCCCACACATCGAAATCGACGTGGTCATTTTCGCCGAGCCAAACCGACGGCCGCTAAACTGCTTTACCTTTCTTCGTGTGACTGACTTGCAGCGAAGCCGAAGACTTCCGCGCTCGCGTCGAAGCTCTCGTCGCCACCGCCATGCAGGCAGAACGCGCCACCACCCCGACCCAGTCCTTCGGCGCGGCCTTGATGCGCACCCTCTCTGGTCGTTCGCTCGGCCGAGCCACTTCGCGCGATGCCTCGGCTGGCGAGCGCGCGGCCGTGCAGCAGCAGCAGCCAATGACGGTGCAGCAGCCCCAGCAGCAGCAGCAGCAGCAGGAGATGCCCCCGGCGGTTCCGGCGCCTGAGTCGCAGGAAACTCGCCCCGAGACGCTCGTCCGTGGTCGGCGCCGGAGCGGGAGCTGGCTCAAGGCTCACCCGCAAGGCGACGTCTGGACGTGACCGTGTTCATGACCTGCTCCGATTTCCAAGTCCCCACACATAATCGTGTACCCTTTGTATATAGTCTGTACTCGCTCTTCTCACTACGCCTCCCGCACAAACATCAATATCAACCCGTTCTTTGTCAAATCTCCTCGTTTCCCTCTCAATCAGTTCCAAACCCGTCCCGTCGCCTGCAATACCAACATCGTATATACATGTATCGTGTGTACGTCTGAGAGAGTCATTACCACGGAATGTCGACACCGTCGTAGTTGCGGAACCTTCCGCCGTCCTCTTTGCCACATTTGGCGATCACGTCCAGTAGCTTCCCCGTCGACGTCTCGGGATCAAAGTGACCGGGCTTCTTGCCCGCATCTTCGGACTTGGTCCACGCTTTCGAGAGGTTGGTGCCGACGACGGTACCTGGATGGAGGGCGAGGGCGATTGAAGGTGTGGAACGGAGCGAGAGTTCGCGCTGCAGGGTCATGATCGTCTGATTCGCGGCGGCCTTGGAAGCTCGGTACGCGTACCAGCCTGGAGAAACAAGGTTAGGTCAGGACTACTCGAAAGCGTCGACTGAAACAGCCGGTTGAGCGTACCGCCTTTCTTGTTGTCTTCGATCGAGCCAATCTTGGCCGTCACCGTCGCGAGGACTCCCAAACCGGGGTGGATCATTCCGTTCGCCGGATCCTTGTTCGCGTCGTCTGCCTCGGATGATCGGACGTCGTTCTTTTGTGGGAGGAGCGGGAAAAAGTGCTTGAAAGCGAGGAGGGGCGCGAACGTGTTGAGTTGGAAAGTGTGCAGGAGGGCGTCGGCATCAATCGAGGCGATAGACTTGTCGGCGTGCAGCTTTGGGAGAACGGCCATGTCAATGAAGGCGAGCTTCTGTCGAGGTAGACAGGAAGTACGCACTACTCCGCTGGCGTTGATGAGCATTCGCAAGCTCTTCTTGCCAAACTCCTTCTCAACCTCCTGCGCGGCTTTCTTTATCGTCTCCTCGTGCCTTGCATCGACTTCGTACACCTTCAACCTCGCATCGTAGCCATCCTGGCCGTCGAGACCGTCGAGTATGGCTCTCCGGGCGGCAGAGGGGTCGCGCGAAGTTGCGACGACCGAGAGAGACGAGCGTTTGAGGAGATGACGGCAGAAATGGGAGCCGAGCGATCCGCCGGCGCCTTGGATGACTGCGACAGAGGCGACCATAGTTCTCGATTTGGGATAGCAGCGTTAGGTCTTTGAGTTGCGGGAGCTGTAAAAAGATTCGGGTTGTGCCAGCGGCTTGCGGGAGCTGGTGGCGGATCGGATTCGACTTTGACGATGCCGGAGCTTGACGAGCAGTGCTTCACAAGGGTGCAGCAGGTTACAGAGCAGCAAGAAGCAGCGGTTCAGGCTCGAGGGAACGCAGATGACGAGTCTACGTCGTCTTTTGCCAGAGCGTCGATCGACGCTGCCTTGCCAATCGGGCCTTCGATTATCGCCACGTCACTAATGTTTGATGAGACTTTTTTCTCGCGCGCGTGCGGGGCTTGCGTCGGCCGGCGGCTTTAAATCCGAACCGATTTCGGCCGGGAAACGAAATCCGCGCTCACTCTCTCACCCGTTCCCAAATACCATAAGCATGCTGGCATTGCGCGGGAAGAGCGTAGCGCGACTCGCAAGCAGTCGCAGATGGCTAGCGACGGCCGCCATGCCGCCTCCGCTCAAGGGGATCAAGATTGTCGACCTCACTCGGGTCATGGCAGGGCCGTACGCAACCGTGAGCAGGTCTCCTCCTCTCTGTTTCCGAGTGCGCATGTATTCACGACTCGCGCATGCTGAATCGTTCCCAATGCACAGATGATGCTGGCAGACTTGGGTGCCGAAGTGATCAAGGTCGAAAGGCCGGGAACCGGAGACGATACTCGGACATGTACGTTTATTGAAGATTCCGGTTCGCCTCCCAGAACGCGCTAAATCCAGCTCCGCGTCACAGATCTTCCGCCGAGCGCGCCGCTCGTACAAACGCCGCCCACGCCGCCCCCGTCTCCCAAACTCGGCGCCGAAGACGAACCGCAGCTGCGAGTCGACGACTGGAACTCGATGCCGCCCGAGTCGGCATACTTTCTGCAAGTGAACCGCGGGAAGCGTAGCTTGACGCTTGACTTCAAAAAGGAGGCCGGCAAAGAGGTCTTGCGCGCTTTGATCAAGGATGCGGATGTTTTGGTGCGTTTCCAAGTTGACAGCTTCCCGCGGTCTAGGAGCGCCGAGGTCTGACCGCTTTCCGTTCATTTGTAGGTGGAGAACTATGTACCGGGTGCGCCGACATCGACCTCCATCCTTGCTGGATGCGAGACTGATCTGGTCGCCATTCGCAGGAAAACTCGCCGAGATGGGATTCAGCTACGAAGAATGCCGCAAGTTGAACCCGCGACTCATCTACGCATCAATCTCGGGGTACGCAGCGTTTCATCATGTCACCGCCGGACACATGTCTCCCGATTGCTGACGCTCTGTTGCCCGATTGCGCGCAGATACGGCCAGACCGGTCCCTACGCCAACACACCCGGATACGATGTGATCATGTACGTCGAGGAGCATTCATAGTCAAGTGGCCACCCTCTCACCGAGACCACCGTCTTGGCAGCGAGGCGGAAGCGGGCTTGATGCACATCACGGGCGAGGAAGATGGCCCTCCCGTCAAGGTCGGCGTGGCCGTCACCGGTCAGTCTCGCTAGTCATGCTTGAGGGCATATCTAACTGCGCACTGAACATTCCTTTCCGCGCTATGCGCTCACAGACCTCGCCACGGGTCTCTACGCCAAGTCGGCCATTCTCGCCGCTCTGCTCTCGCGCTCGCAAACCGGTCAAGGCGTACACATCGACGCGAACCTCTTTGACTCACAGTTGTCGCTGCTGGCAAATATCGGTAGCAACTACCTGATTGCAGGGCAGGAAGCGACGCGGCATGGAACGGCACATCCGAGGTCAGTCCAACCGAGTCGAGCAGGAGTAAGGCTGCTCGAGAGCCACGCTGACTTGAGATCGCTTTGCCGGACAGTATCGTGCCGTATCAAGTCTTGCCCACAAAAGACAGCTTTATCATGATTGCCGGAGCCAATGGTGAGCAGCGGAAGTTCCCTTCGCACAAAAGGTGTCACGCCAACTCGATTTTTCTCCTCGCGCAGACGGCCAATTCGCCAAGCTCGCCAACCTGCTGGAGCACCCCGAGTGGATCCAAGACCCGCACTTTTCGACCAACTCTGCCCGGGTCGCGAACCGGGCGCGCCTGATCCCGTTGATCACGGCCGCGCTCGCCGAGCACCCGACTCAGCACTGGCTCGACCGGTTCAAGGGGCAAGGGTTCCCGTTCGCGCCGGTGAACAATATCCGACAGTCGTTCGAGCATCCGCAGACGCAGGCGAGGGAGATGGTCAAGGAGGTGGATCACCCGCGGGCGGGTAAGGTCAAACTGGTCGCGCCGGCGATTCAGTACAACGGTCAGAGGATGGAGGTGAGTGGCTACGGTCACTCGGGCTCGTCGCCGCGCTTCATACTGATTTCAAATGTGTGTGCGTACCCGCAGTTTACGCGTCCGCCTCCGGTTTTGGCGCAGCACACCGTCGAGGTGCTGCGGGAACTCGGTTACGAGGACAGCAAGATTGCGGAGCTGCAGGAAAAGAGCGTGGTCTGATCTGAGGGCGGTATAGCAGGACCGGGAGGAGGTCATTCCCTTATAGCATATGCGAGTCTTCCAGTCGGGCGCAAAGCAAAAAGTCGCGCAGCTATTCTATTTGGTTTTTTCGGAGAGTCCTCGTCGTACGCTGCGTAGAGCCAAGCATGAGTTGCACTTTTCGACTGTAGTGCGGATGAGAGGCTGTGCTGCCTGTAACGTGAACCCTGAAAGGGCAGTATATTGCGGAAGCGAAGACGAAACTCCGAGGCGTCGCAAAGTCGATCGTGGACGACCACGCTCTCGTCGCTCGTCGATCAGCTTTCTGGAGCATAGCGGGAGCCAGCAAGGACATTCGCACTGCTCAACATGTCGCGCAACGACCTGCTGTTTGACTCGAACGAGTCGCAGAGCAACAATCTCGCGTTCCAGAGTCTGTCCCATCTCCTCGCCGCTCTAGAGAGCCAATCCGAGCCTCTATCCGGAATGCACTGACGAACAAGGGGACTGGCCTGCAGCGTTCAGCTCGACCACGATCACGCCGGACGTCCCTCAAGGTCGCATCTCGCCCAACGCCTCCCCACATGTGCGCGCGACCAACGACCTGTACGCCGCCGAGCAGCGCATCGGAGGACGCTTGGACAACGCGACCAAGTCCGGGGGAGTCCTGAACCTCGACTCTTGTGAGCTGTGCACGGTGTCGAGACGGCCGTCGATTCCACCACGCTGACACGCATTACTACTAGACTCGGGCTGGTTCGACGTCGATACCATGACGGTCTTGACGAGGTGCTACAAGACCTTGATCCCCAAGGAAGACTATGTCGCCGACGTCTTGAACGGCATGCCCGACCTCTACGGCGAGTTTCCCCTCCTGTGTCGCCGAGCTGCTCGTACTGACCTTCCGTCTACAACTAGGCCCCTTCTGGGTTCCGACAAGTCTCATCTTCTCGCTGTTCTTGACGTCGTCGCTGTGGACGTCGATCACGGCCTACCTCGACGGCCGACCGTACTCGTACGATTTCACCCGCCTCGGCGCAGCCACTTCGGTCGTGTGAGCCCCGAGCCTTTTTCGCGCACCGAATGAAGGCACATTGCCTGTTCTGACCGTACCATCCGCGCTATAGATACACTTACTTCCTGGGTCTGCCGATATTGATGTGGGTCGCGATCAAGTACTGGGCCGGCGCGCGCGAACGCAGCCCAGTCGAGATCGTCAGCCTGTACGGGTACTCGTCGACTGTCTGGATCCTCGTCGCAGTGAGTCGCCTACGGGGCAGTTTGAACCCGCTTGAAGAGGAGTGTGAGCTAATCGTCGCGCTCGGGTCTCGCAGTGGCTCGCCCTGATCCCCGTTTCGCCGCTCCGAATGGCGATCGCCTTCGCCGCGACAGTCCTCTCGCTCACCTTCCTCGTCCGAAATCTGTACCCGATCCTCTCCACGGCGCCGAACGGTTCCGGTCGCCTGCTCGTCATCGTCGCAGTCGTCTTCCATCTCGTTTTCGCGGCCGCGCTTTGGTTCGGGTTCATGGCCGGAGGAACGGGCGCTCTGGACGGCAAGGAACTCAAAGACGTTGCTGGGACGATCGGTGGCGGATTGGCGGGGGGCGTCGACGACGGCCAAGCCGCGCGGCGGTGGCGATTGTAGATGATCTATGCGCAGACTCGTAAAAACAAGTGATCTTTCACTCATGACCTATTAGCCACCGAAAAGTCCCTTGCCGACTCACTGCTACAGACTGGCCCGGGATGACGCGAGCTCGGAAGGACTCGACGTGAGCTAAAGTTCTCGCACGTGTTGCTCGGCCGGAAGGATTCTTGCAGACTCTATAAACGTAATCGTAACACAAAAGATCGCTAAGTCTGATTGATTATCTTTGATTCTCAGCGTTACAAATTGAACCTCTTACAGATGCTTTGAAAAGACCCCGGAAACAAAAGTAGGAGATGGTGGCAACAGGACGTTTGATTCGTAGAAATGGCCGGTCATCCTCGCTCGGACTGCTTCGACACGACTCGGACCGCCTCAATAGCGGCGAGTAAAAGACTGAACCCTGCTTAGGAGGTGAAGCGGAACTTGGGGTTGCCCTCGATAACGTGGGTGCCCTCATCGGCCTTCTTGTTCGAGCGCTTGAAGTGAAGTGTCAGGATGCCGAGCAGGATGATGATGAGACCCTGGCAACCCACTATTGGAGCAACAATGCCGGTGCATCAGCGCAGGCCAAAAGAAGGGAAGGGAAAGGCTCGGATCGCCCAAAGCTTGCGGACTCACTCGTCGCCCCGAGTCCCGGTACATACTTGGGGTAGTCGGCCTGGCGATAGACCGTACTTGCGATGATTCCTCCAATACCCCCAAACCCAATTGTCAAGGCGCTCGCGACGGCACGCTTCGAGTGCGAGAGGATGTTGTTGTTCTGGTAGGCGATGACGGCCGGACTGGGGAAAGGACGGCGTCAGTTTTCCGCTCGACCCGCCGACTCTGCATCGAACTGACAGCACTCACACGTTGGCCTGGCAGCCCATGATGGTCAGGAAGGAGCCGAAGTATCGGACGGCAAGGCCTTCCGGGAAGGCGAGGATGCAGAGTCCAACGATGCAGAGAAGGGCGGATCCGCCGATGAAGAGCGCGCGCTGGCGAGTCTTGTCACTGAAGTGAGCCGAAATGGCGGTGTAGATCGCAGCCGCGGCGTAAGGAGGGGCGGAGAGGAGGAGCGACTCCTTGACGTTGTATCCGCCACCCTGCAGAATGACCGGGAGGAACTGTCGGGAGGGCAGATGTCTCGTCAGCGGCAGTCTCGGACGAGACCGGGGATTGTAATGCTCACGTAGGAGAATGCGTCTAAGGGCGGGGGGATGTTGGTCAGCGTCCGGAAGTTTACAGGAAGAAAACATGCGAAGACGGAAACCGCGGCTCACAGGAAGCGGTGGTACTGCTCATGAAGCAGAGGGCGAAAGCCCACAGCTTGAGGTCGGAGAGGTGGGTCATGATCTTCTTGAAGGTAACCTCGTCGGGGATCGAGTCGCCGCGGTCCTCTTCGACACGGCGCATGGCGTAAGCCTTCTCTTCGGGAGTGAGGAAAGTCGCCTTGTCGGGGAAGTCGACGATGAGGAAGATCGAGAGGATGCCGAGCGCGACCGTGATGATGCCGAAGAGGAGGAACACCCATTGCCATCCGTTGAGGCCGGCGCGGCCGGCGAGAAGCGAGAAAGCCTGGGGGTCGTGTTGGTCAGTGCTCGAAATTCGAGACCGGTCAGGACTGCCTCGAGAGCATACTCACGTAACCAATGATCTGGGAGAATCCAGAGACAACCATCGAGGCGAGATAGAACCAGGCGAAGCGGCGGGACTGCTCGTAGCGACGGTACCAGGTGGCGATGAGGCTGGAGGGAGGTCGGCGGGGGTCAGCAACTTGCCGCGGTCCGCTGACTCGACTCCGGAGTACGTACTAGGCGCATCCAGGGAAGAATCCTGCTTCGAGGAGACCGAGCAAGGCACGGCAAACAGCGAGCTGGAAAAGAACGGGAGGTTCAGCAATCGGCGCCAAATCTGCCGCTGCGCCAGCCGACTCACCTGTTCCCACGTCTTCAGGAACGCCATGCCAATCATAACAGCACCCCTGATTGCATAGCGACAGTCAGCGGGTCACGTCCTAAGTATCCCGGATGCTCAGAGAGCGTTGGGGACGCGAGCAAGTCCGGACGCGAAGGAGACGCACCACAAAATGACGATCGTCGACAGCTGGTTCCGGCATCCGACTTTACGGATGATCAAGTTAGACGGCAACTCGAAGACAACTGTGTGCGGGAAGCGTCAGGGCTGGGCAGAAGATTGCGGAGGTGAAAACCAGGCGGGACTGACTGTAAGGAACGAAGAAGACGAGAGTGATAATCGAGTAGCGCTCGCCGACCGTGAGCTTCAGGTCGACAGCCATGCCCGCAAGGCGAGCACTGCGGAGAGAAAGGCTGGTCAGCTCGAGGAAAGTGAACGCCTCCGCGGAAACAAGAAGCGGCACCGGACCACTTGTTCTTCTAGAGGACAGGAAAGTGGACATACACTGAAATATTGGTCCTATCGATTAAACTAACGCAGTAGAGTGCAGCGAGGATGGGAATGAGGCGCAAGTCGATCTTGCGCAAGGTGCGCTTCGCGAAGGCCGGGTCGACATCCTGAGTCTCATGGTCGATGCTCTGAGCGAGACTCTCCTTGTGTTCGATGTGGGCCTTCTCGGAGGCAGTGTCGGATTGGAGACTCATCGTGTGTGCAGCAGCAGGCAAGCGTGAGTGCGTGAGGGAGAAGCGGAAACCTGCAGTGCGAGCGGAGTTGATTCCAGTGCGTGGGCGATGATTCCCCACACTTTGTAGCCCAAAGCTATGGAGCACCGGCCGCCCCGGTCGCCATCTTCCGACGATTGCTGGAGCGCCAGCTCACAACGGTGCGATCGAAGAACCCCAAGGGCGAGGAGAGGCTTGGCGGTCACACGAACCGGCCTTTTTGACTGGAAGCGAGCGACTTCCCCTTCATGCCTGAGTCGGTGCAAGAGCCTCCGCAGCCTCGATCATAGCATCAAGCGAGCAAGATTCGTCGATCACTGGCTATAGAGCGAGGACTTGGAAGGTTTTCCAGTCGAGACCCACCTGCCCCACTTGAGCCGACCTTCTCAAGTTGCGATCGACTTTCGCCAAGGCGGAGTTGATGCCCGTCCATGTCCGCACGGTGATGTGCGCTTGTTCTTGCTCGAGTGGGTGGCGCTGCCGCAACTGCTTGTCTGAATTTGTCCGCTGCTGTCTGGCTCGGGCTCAGACCGACCACTTTGTCCGCCGCGGGACAAGTTCTCTCTTTCCTCCGCGATGATCTTGACGACCACCGCCCCGCCGGATATCAGTACGCTACTCGCCGTTTTGATGGTCCTTTGCGCCGCATAGGATGCAGGAGCCTCTGCTGTAGTCCGCGGGCAACCCCCTTCCAGGCGTACTATGGCTCTGGCTGCTCGCGTGGGCATGCTTCTTGCCCGCCACGCAGCGTCGAAGCTTGCGCCGCGGGCGATCACGGCTCGCTCTGAGTCCCCTGTCGGTTCATCAGTAGATTGCAGTACTGTAGACTATATTCACGAATGTACCTTCTGCATGCTGCAAAAAGACTTCCTGTCATCGGCGCATCTTTCTTTCTTTCGAGAAAAGGTCCACACGGACCGGTCCTTTCCATATTCTCGATCAGCTTGCCGTTGGCGGCGGCGATCGCCACACCGGACTGCTTTGCTGCAGCTCTTGATTACGTATATTTGGGTGTGTACAGTATACGCCAAGCGCTTTGTCATATCAGAAGCCTGAGAAGAACGCCGGGAAGCCGCACAACACCTTTTCTCCCCCTCGAATTCTGATTCCTCCTGCAGACCGATCATAGGCAGCAACAGCGTATGTAGAGCTCCTTTGGATAGAAGTAAAACCCTACACACACTCTCTCGTCGACCATTCCACTGAGCCTCTCTCCCGCGAGAGAGAACAGCGCGGACCTTGCTGCCGACGAGGATATAGCTGAACGCCACCCAGAGCAGCTGCCCGCAGCGGCGACTTGCCCATCCCTGAGCCGCACAGGGGACAAAAAATTGAACGGTCGTAGCGCAAGAAAGGTTGCCCTGCTCTACTATGACAGGCAAAGAGTGGGCTATTGAGGGGGTGCAATTTCGTGCGAGCGCGAGCAGCGCCTTGCTATGTTGTATACCAGGCGTTCTGCCCTGAACTGCCTTCATGTATACCTCTCTTGTAGGCTGCAGTGTAAATGTTCCTCCGGTGGATGTCAGGGTGTATATCGAAAGCGGGAAGTGTTGCAGGTGCGCTCTTGCTAGAAGTGTTCCGCCGACGCCGGCTGAATAAGCAGTCCCTCATAGCCGCAGGTGAAAATACTCATGCAATGCAAACTGACACCTATAGTGTATACTGGATGGCCCTGAGATCGTTTCAAAATCCGGTCCACTGTGTCCGAGTCGTGGTCACCTGAGCTCGTGTCCTTCCCTCCTCCTCCCCCTCCTCCGCGCCCTCTCTTTCTCCGTATCCTCCCTGACCTCCTTTGTAGGTTAGTCTGACAAGACAGTGCCTCCAATGCTACACTTCGCCCGAGAGAGTACCTCAAGTCTTGCGCGAGGGGCGGCAAGCCCTTTTGCTCCCGCCACAGCACGATTGCATTCGACATAGGAGAAATTGGCGGCGGATTGGCCCGCGACAAAGCTACACATGGTGGTATATGTAGATCACGTTTGCGCGGGTTACACAGAAAGTGTTTTTACAGCAAGCCACACAAGTCCTGCACCAACTCGCTACTGTGACGAGACCGTGGCAGCCAGCTGTAGGAGCAATGATGCAGGTCAGCGCTTGCATGAACACAGGGAGGGACACAAGGGAAAGCGCTGAAAGCGCTGAGAGCACCAAAAGCATTGGGGGCGCCGAAACCGTACGCACTCACTGCTGGCGTCCAGTGACGAGTCCCGGTACATACTCGGGATTATCGGCCTGGCGAGACAACGGCACTCTGCCGAGACCTCCAATACCCCCAAGCCCTAATGTGAGGGCGCTGGCGACGGCACACTTCGGGTCCGAGCGCATGTTCTTGTTTTAGTAGGCAGTGACGGCGGGACTGGAACACAGAATCGCGTCAGCATTTCTCGCCAACTTTTGCGCCCGGACTTGGCAGCATGCACGCCTTTGTCTGCAGCCCATGAAAGTTGAGAAAGATCCGAAGTATCAATGGCCGTCCGGGAGGGGAGGCTGCAGAGAACGGCGGGACCGCCAAAATTCAGGAGGTGAAAAGCAGGCGGGACTGACTGTAAAAAAGGAAGAAGGCGAGAGTGATGATCGAGCAGCGTTCGCCGATTGTGAGCTTGAGGTCGACAGCCATGCCAGCAAGGCGAGCGCTGCGAGAGAGAAAGGCTGGTCACCTCGAGGAAAGCGGACGTCTCCGCGGCAACGAGAAGCGGCACCGGACCGCTTCTTCTTCTAGAGAACAGGAAAGTGGACATACACTGAAATATTGGTTCATCTATGAGCGAAACACAGTAGAGTGCAGCGAGAATGGGGATGAGGCGCAAGTCGATCTTGCGCAGGGTGCGCTTCGCGAAGGCTAGTTCATCCTCATGAGTCCTCCGTCCGGTTCGCTGTTGTAAGCCCCCTCGTGAACCAAGACCAAGCGACTCCCGAGAGCCGCGTGGCGGCTTTCGGCGCAATCCGAGGTCGGCAGTGGATGCCAGCTCCTGTAAACACCTCCTCTACCGATGTCCCCTCTTTCGAGGCAACGGAGGCCACGGTGGGCGAAGCTCATTGTTGCAGGGATCACTGGGCGTCTAGTTGGATCACTCGAGGTACTTCTGCTTACAAGGAGGTGTTTCTGCTCACAAGGCGGCATCTCTGTGGTCGCAGGGACCCGTGACGCGCGAACCCGCGCCCAACCGGGTTTTCACATGTATCCTCTCTCATGCTTTTGCCCTCCAAGAAAGAAGACCTTGATGAAGCACAGCAACAAATGTTTGCATTTGACCCCCAGAGAGAGAACCGACAAGGCACGGAGAGAGAAATCTAGAGCACAACGAAGAAGGAAAGGCACCGGAGAAACGCAGGCAGAGGGAAGATGCGGGGGGCAGGGGTCGGAGAAGGCTATGAAATCGAGGCAACCGCCTACTGACGCTCCTTGACGAGGACGCGGGTCGTGTCGAACGGCTGGATGAAGATGTCGTCGGCCGGGTGGCGGTAGAGCGGCTGCTTGAGCCTCTTCTGGTCGATGAAGTGGCCAATGAAGCCGATCGAGCGACCGAGAACGAAGAGACCGTTGAGGGCACCGAGCTGTAGCGTGCCGAGTGTGGGAACGTGAGCAAAATGAGCGGAACGGGATTTCGCGGAAAGTCCGTACCTTCAGGTATTCGCTCGATTCCTCCGGCGTGAACGCGCCAGAGTTCTTGAGGAGGTCCACAAAGCACAGCGCTGAACAGATAAAAGACGTCAGCGGGAGTCCTGCGCGGTCATGCAAGCCGGCGCGGGCGCCGCCGCCGCCTCATTCTGCATTTTGGCACGAGGACTCGCAGCGGCGTCTGCGCGGCCAGACTACGCACCGATGGCACCGTCAACATTCAGTATCAGACTGTCCGTATAGCAAAGGAGTCAGCACAGAGCGCAGAGAGGCGAGAGAAGAGCGCCGGGAAGCGAAAAAAGGACGAGAAACTCACGTGTCCTTCTTGGCCGAGGTGACCTCCTCGACGGCGAGCGCGTACTCGAGCATCTTGGTGCTGGGGAAGTTCTCAAAGACGTACTTCTTGACAAGCTCGACACGCTTGTCCGGGTTCGCCTTGGACTTGATCTTGTGGCCGATACCGGGGATGAGCTTGTTGGCCTTGCGCATCGAGTCGACAAACTCGCGCGGGCTCATGCCACTCTCGTAAGCGCGCGTAAACTCGGCGGCGGCGCCGTCGAGAGCGCCACCGAAGCGGTCACCGATGGTGAGGAGACCGGCGACAAGCGACGAGACGAGGTCCTTGCCGGCACGAGCGGTGATGACGGTGGTCATCGCACCCGAGACGGCGGGACCGTGGTCGGCAGTGAGCATCAGGACCATCTCGAGGAACTTGGTCGCGTAGGCGGGCAGGCGACGCTTGAACCAGAGGAGCGAGAGGACGCCACCGACGCCGATGTCCTCCTTGAAGACGTCCGAGATCGGCATACCGGCGTAGAGGAGCTCCTGACCACGCTCGTCCGAGATGGTCGAGATAAAGGCGGCCGGCTTGCGGATCATGCCGAGCTCCTGCGCCCACTTGTAGTCCATCGGGATCGTGGGAGGCGGGACTTCGGGCTTCGGAACGATGGTGCCGGCCGACACGAGCTTTTTGTAGGTCTCGGCGAGGACCTCGGGCAGGTCTTCAAAGGTCGGCGGGACGATGAAACCGGCAGCGCGCATGGCGTTGTTCTTGGCCTCGGCGGTCTCGAGGTCCGAGTTGGCCATCGAACCGGCGTGGCCGAACTGAACGTCGGTCGTGAACATCTTGGCGCAAGTACCGATGGCCCAGGCGATGATGGGCTTCTTGATGACGCCGGCCTTGACAGCCTCGATGACGCGGTACTCTTCGATGCCGCCGACCTCGCCGAGGAGGACGAGGAGCTTGCAGTTCGGGTCGGCCTCGTAGCGGAGCAGGTGGTCGATGAAGGTGGTGCCCGGGTAACGGTCACCGCCGATGGCGATACCCTCGTAGGTACCGTCGGTCGTGAGCGCGAGGATGTTGTTCAGCTCGTTCGACATGCCGCCCGACTTGGAGACGTAGCCGACCGAACCGGCGCGGTACAGCTTGGACGAGAGGATGTTGTCGATCATGCCACCGGTGTTGCCGATACGGAAGCAGCCCGGCTTGATGCCACCGACGGTTGCGGGGCCGATGATGATGACCTTCTTCTGCTGCGCGGCGTGGAGGATCTCGCGAGCGTGGCGCTCGGGAACGCCCTCAGCGATGAGGGCGATGGCCTTGATCTGCGGGAACTCGAGAGCCTCGAGAGTCGACTGGTAGACCGAACGCGACGAGGCAAAGTTGACGACGACGTCGGCGTCCGGGCACTTGGCGACGGCCTCCTTCATCGACGTGTAGACGGGCAGGAGGGTCTCCTTGGTACCCCAGTAGAACTTCTGGATGTGGTGTCCGCCAAAGGGGTAGACCATGGCGGCGACCGAAGGCGTCTCGCGACCGCAGGCAAAGTCAAAGTCGAGCATGCCCTGGATCGCACGCGGCTGGAGACCAAAGACGATCGAACGGGTGGTCTCGTCAAAGGGACGGAACCACGGGCGACCAGACTCGGAAGCGGCGTGGACCTTGTCGGAAAAGTCGACGATGCGGTCCTGCGGCTGCTCGCGCGACGAGTCGACGATCGAGATGTTCGACTGCTTCGGCGAACCCGGGGTGACCGGCGTCAAGTTGCCATCGAGCGAGGCGGCGCCGTTGACCGCCTTGAGCGCAGCCGGCTGCGCCTTGGTGATGCCGAGACCGAGGGGAACGATGGCGGTGATGTGCGAGTCCGGGCCGAAGACCTGGATCTCGACGCCGAGAGTCTCGCCGAGGAGGCGCATGGCCTTGAGACCCTCCTGGTAGTTGGGGCCACCACGACGGACAAAGATGCGGACCTTGTGCTCCTGGAGGCGGTGCTGGTACTCCTTGAGCGCCGAGATGATACCCTTGAAGGTGGCCGCGACATTGGTGAAGTTGGCAATACCGCCACCGATGAAGAGGATCTTGCCGTCCGGGCGAGGAGTGCCGCGAGTCATCAGGTCAACTGCGGGCAGACGACTCGTGTAAGTGTCCTGAATCGTTGAAAGAAGGCACCGAGCGAGAGAGAGTGCACGTACGGATCGTCTTGGCGTACTCGTAAGTCTGAGTGGTGGTCGGCGCGCCGGAGTACTCGCCGTAGTTGGCGAGCTCGTGAGCAAAGCCGTGAGCAGCAATGGCGTCGCTGCGGAGCAGGGGTGTAAGCTGGAGCGAGGAAACAGGTCCGGAAAACCGAAAAAAAGCTCACGAGTAGACGACCGAGGCACCGCCACCGGCAACCATCGTCCAGACACGGCCCTCGGGGTTGAGGACGGTGAGCTTGAGCGAAGCACCGGTCGAGGCGTCGAGCTTGGCGATGTACGCCTCTTCCTTGGTCAAGTCACGACCGAACGGGGGCGGCCAGAACATGGGCGGGCCCTTGTCAGCCGAGATGCGGCCATTGCCGTTGACGGCGGCCGCGCCCGGGTTGATGACCGAAGGGTCACGAGCGATGGCCCACTTCGGGCCGACGATGAACTCGGCAGTCTGGTCGAGCTTGGCGGCCATGTCGAGGTAGAAGATGTCAGTCTTGCCGGTCGAGGGGTTCTCGACCGCGACGAGCGGGTTGATCTCGAGGTAGGCAAAGTGCAGGTCGACGTAGACGGCGTAGAGACGGATGATGAAGTCAACAAGGGCGTCCTGACGCTCGCCGCCAGCGACGTGCTTCAGGAGCGAAGCCTTGATCTCCTCACGCGTCGGCAGCTCGCCGCCGACCGGGACGGTGAGCGTGAGCGCCTTGGCGTCGACATCACCGACATCGACACCACCCTCGTGGGTGAACAGGATAACGTCGCCCTCGCGGACCGAGTTGATGCAGATGTAGTACTCCGAGTCGTCCGGGTGCGGGCACATCGGCTCGACGATGAAGTTGTTGAGGGTACCAGTCGTCTTCTCGACCTGTTCCAGCCGGCGAGTTAGCTCTAGCTCTAGCTCTGGAGCAGACGCGGCTCGATGCAGCGACTTGCCTGGACCTGCTTGCCAGCGCGCTCCGAAATCCACTGCTTCGCCTCATCCCAAGTCTTGTTCAGCGCCCTGTAGGCGAAGGAGTTAGTCGGAACGCTTTGGCTTTGCAATCGTGGAGTACAGATACGTACAAGAGACCGGCCTTGCCGCGACGCTTGATGAGCTGATCCGGCTTGGCGACGAGCTTCTCGGTGAAGACCCAGTGCGGCAGAGTGGCATCGTTGGTGATCTGCTTCGTCTCCGGGTCCCACGAGACCTGTCATCGAGAGCAAGGAGAGTCGTCAGTGTTGGAAAGTTCAAACCGATTAGACCTGCTGAGAGGGGGCTCGAGCGAGAAAGGAGTCGTCGTCCGAGTGGGGGGAGGCGGCTAGAAAATCCGCCGCAATCCCTTCTTCGAAGCGGATGGATGATTATGAATCACTGAGCTCGTCCGAGTCTCGTGAGCTATGCGGTATAGCGTATGCACGCGTAATGACCAGACTGCGCGATCGAACGATGGATCCCCACTCGAGCGCTGACCCAGCGCGCGCTGCTCGGGTCATAGCAGCCTCGCTCGAGGACGGAGAGCTGCTCACAGTCTCCAGCAAGTGGGACATGCGTGTCTCGGATCGAAAGAGAGAGGAACCGCAGAGAGCGAGCTGGCTCACCTGAGCGACCTTGACGGGCGTCGAGGTGAACGACTCGCGAGCGACGGCCTTGGTGCCGACGTTCGGAGCGCGTCCGAGGTGGTAGGCAACGAGGAGTTTGGCGTCGTACTCCCGAATCCTGTCTCGAGAGCGTGTACAGGGCGAGATGGCGCGCCAGAGAAAAAAGAATGGGTCGACGGTGGGATCAGCCGAGGCAAGTGGTACAACCCCGTTAGCGGACTGCGATCACGACGAGTGGCTAGAATGCGAGCTTACGGCTTGGAAGACATTGTTCGCTGAGCCTCTAAAGGGTATAAGGAAGGGGGAGAGAGGGAGAGAAGAACTCAACTCGACACGACAAACGCGCGTCCTCGAGGTTGGGGCGACAACACGTCCCAACTCGCTCTCGAGCCCCCTACACCACGTCATACTCTATCAAACTGCATGCTATGCCTGTGCAGGGCTTTCAGAGTGTGCTACGCAGCTTCAACAGCCCTCTCTGACGCCGCCCTGCGCCATCAGACCGCCATCTTTGCGTACGAAAAACTTTTCTCCCCACAGGCCAGCTAAATCTGAACTCTTTTTTTCCTGGCCGTCCGTTACGAGTGCCTTACATAATATACAAGTCGATCATCATCCTGTCAGCTTCAAGGATCAGTGCAGTAAATACAGGGATGTCGTATAACCGGCCTGTTCAAGTTACCGGCAATCCGATTGCGCTGCTCAAGGCGAGATCTTCCAGCTCCTTGGCGCTCGTGCGATATGCTACGTACTGCTTGTCTTTCGGACTCTGGACGTGTTGCTGATATTTGCGGCTAGCGTCTCATCGAATGCTCTTCCTCGTGCGACATGCGGGACCTCGAGAAGGCCGCCTTGTCGCCCAAACTGACCTCACTCGGACTTGCCGGAATTTGGAGCGGAAGCGGAATGCGCGGCACACATGACCTTACGAGCGTTATTGAGGCCGTACAAACTGTCGCGTCTCTGATCCGAGGTCGGAGGTGGCCTCCTCGGCGCTCGCTGAAAAAACAACGCTGTTCAAGCTCTTCTGCTTCTGGAAGCCGAACGCGCGGCACCAGCTGCTTCTCCACCACTACCAAGCGTTACATGTGCGCTTAGAGGTGTCCGGCAGCCACGATATGAACGGAGAGCTCGATGAGAGCGCTTATCGCTTCGACACGGTTTGTCTTCCTGCGCTGGCTTGTACTTTTGCGCAGCCTGCTCGTCTTCTGTCTGTGCGGTGCTCGGTGCGGACTTGCGACAGCGAAATCGCTCACATCCGCCCTGACTACGACCGCATGCGACCGTGCGCAAGCTTATCGCACGCGTCCGTGTGGAGGAGAGGAAATCCAGACTTCAGCCGCGCTTCGGCCGCGTCAAAAGACTGGCGCAACGCATTCTGGCTGGAATTTGGACTTTAGACTACTGGTAGAAGCATCTCGATCTTCAGAGCGCCAGTCCGAGGCCGCTAAAGTGCCGTGTGTGTGAGCTCGGATCGGTCTTGACTCCCCCTGCTTTTCCTCCCGCCAGGAGGCTACGCCATCGAGTGAATGGACTCGTAGACCGCACATGACCTAAGTGAGGCAGCCCAAATGCCTTCCTGGAAACGCTTTCGACAAGACGTCGAACTCAACGACGACTCGCAAAGGAGGTGGAAAGTAGCGCGAAAGAACCGGAGACCGAACCTAGAGTACTGCATTCGTGTATAACCGTTCTATCTTGACCCGAGAATACCAAGAAACCACCAAGGAAAGGGTTTGGGCGCGAGTTCGCGCGATTACAAAGTATACCGGAAAGACTTGTTCTGCCAATCTGTCAGGTCTTCTTCCTTCGCCGTCTCTGCGGGAGACGACGAGATGCCCTCCTTCTCGTCGTTGACAGATCCAGTATCGGGAGTGTGCGCCGCGACGGGGCGAAGGGGTTCGATCGGGATGTGGGCGCGTTTCGAGTTCTCCCGTTGGAGGAGATAGCGAAGGAGGAGAGAGCAGACTGCCGAACGAGCGGACGGACAAAATCAGCACATCGTCTCCAGACGACTCGTTCTGAAATCGCATGAGGCAGATAGAACTCACCACACACGATGCCGAGCGAGCAATAGAGCGCGATCCAAGTTCCCCGGAACTTGATGTTCTTCTCCGAGACGTTAACCGTGTAGGGTCCGATGATGCTGTCGAGGGAAGTGGGATCAGCCGTTCTGTACCGGCACAGTGGACCTCTAGAGGACCCAGGGTGAGCGAGAGGAAGAGCCCGACTCACTTGCCCACGCAGTAGCCGACGAAAATGGCGCCGCTCGAAATGGCTTTCTTCGTCGAGCCGGCGACGTTGGCGGTCGAAAGAGCCAAGAGAAGGACATAGGCTAGCAAAGAGAACAGGCGCTCAGTATCAGGGCCACGAAGCTGGTTGTAGCAGCGAGATTACTCACGCGAACCAAAGGTCGCCAAGAGGTAGCTGGAGAAGGGGCAAAATCAGCGACCATAAGCCAGGAAAGTACAAGCGTGTTCAAGACTCACTTTCCAAAGAGAGGCACGCCTCGGTGAGTCCACGAGGCCCCTTGGATGATCGCGGCGCCGATGATGACCGGGAAGCACGAGATGGGCAAGAGGTAAGTGAGGCTGTTTTCCCACTTTGTCGAGAGCCAGCAGAAAAAGTAGATGAAGACGGCGGTAAAGACACCGGCTGTAGAAGCGTGATTTCAAGGGTCAGCTTCCATTGGTACCATCGGAGTGGGAGAGATTCGCGGGACTCACCCGGAATCGAGAGGGCGATCGTCTCGAGCGAGGTGTAGCCGAACGACTTGATGATTTGCGTCGCGAACGCCGTGACAGCTCCGTTGCAAACGTAGATGCCCGCAGCCATCACAAGGAACAACCAGATCTTGATATCGAGCGCCGCTTCTTTCGCTTGCGCCCAGTCGAATGACGACAATTCGGTCCGGCCGGTCCTGTTTGATTGGGTCCGCGCGACGAGCAGGCGACGCTCGGCGGGAGTGAACCATCGCGAGGCGGTTCGAGGCGAGTCGGGGATCATGTACAGGACGACGAGCGACCAGAGGATCGTCCAGGCGCCCGCAAAGAGGTACATCCTGCAAGTTACAACTTTGCGTCAGACAAAAACGAGGTGATGAGAAACACTGCGTGAGGTAGACTCACCGCTTCCACGGAGCGAGCGAGCCGTGCGCGCTTCCGAGGCCATAATTGACCAGACCGCTAAAGGCGGAGAAGATCCCCGTCGCGGAGTACCTGCGGCGGCGATCCACGTTGGCCAAGTCAGCTTGCAAAATCCCACTCGTGCAAGCGCAGCTCAGACTGAACTGACCAAATGCCAAGGCGAGCAGCTTGCTCCTCGCGCTTGTACCATTGCGTCGTGATCATGACGAAACCCGGCGAGACGGACGACTGCCAAGCGCGCAAGCCGAGTCAGATTCAGTCCGGACGATAGGGGACGGTAGATACGTACCTCGAGCAGACCGAGGAAGACTCGCTGGACGACGAGGCCTTGATACGACTCGATCACGACCGTCAGAATTACGACGACGCCCCAAAGGAAACTGCGAGCGTGCGGAAAGACGACGACATGAGCGCGGGAACAGTTCAGAGAGTCGAGTATGAGAGAAAGATGATGGTTCAGACTTACATGCATGCGCTGAGGGTCTTGCTGATGGGGACGCGCTGGAGGAGGAGGGCGAACGGCAGGACGGCGACGATGTAGCCCCAGCTGCGCCATCTCGCGTTTCAAGTCAGTACTGCATTGCGAAAAAGTCATCCGGGCGCGTAGGAACTCACTAGAATGCAGACGAGGCGGTGGAATAGCGGAGAGTGGAGACGACCGCCTTGCCGGTCGTCGGGTCCGTGTGCGTCGTGGTGAGATGGAGGTCCTTGAGGATGCCAAAGATGGCTGCCGACCCGAGCACTGCTTTGTCATAGTACTGCAAGCCTGTCGTTCCGTCGAGTGGATGAGTCAGCAAAGAGAGGCGATCAGAGTGGTCAGCTTTCTGCGTCCCCACGGCATTTCGCTCGACACGCTCTCGCTCGACTCCCGGAGTGGATTGTGTAGCGCGAGAATGTACGTACCCACTACAGACAAGAGCACTGGCAGCAAGATCCAGTCGACTTTGCGTACGAGTCGCCGTTCTTCGGCGGCGTCGGTCAAAGCCGCGTCTGGTCCGAGAGCGTTCGGAGTCGCCGTTCCCAGCTCTGCCTCCGGAGCGACCCACTTTGGGCGGACTTGCGATTCGGTCGACATGCGGGCGAATCGCGATTGCGCAAAAGCACCTCGCGGACGGACAGGTTCCAGACTAGACGTTGTGCGACGGCGTGCCGGCTGCGAGAACAGTCAAAATTCTCAGAGCGAGAGCTGCAGGAGAGGCTGAGGGAGGCGTCGGCGTCGCGGTGATGAAGGAGAGTTCGTCGGCCGGAGAGCTGGTACGCAGAAGCTGGCCGTGCTGACTATGCTCGCCGCAGCTCGTTACGGTAAGCTGGCACCCTGCTCTAGAGCTCCGATCGGATGCGACTCGAGAAAATCTGGGGCCGCGGATTCCGCTTTGGCGCGGAAGCGGAGCAGGGAAAGGGGCTCTGGTCAGGGGGAAGCAACAGCAGGCCTCACCCTCGCCTCGAGATCAAGAAGCGTCAGCGAGATTGCACAAGTGAGACGCGACTGGAGCTGCAGGGCGTCGAGTGTAACTTGCATCAGAACGATCCACGATGGCAGCGCTCTTCTCGTCGTGCGTCGAGTCCTCTCTGTGCCGGTTCTGGCCCGCACAGCCCACGCTGACACACACGTCCTACACACGCTGGGCGAATGTATAGACTGCCTGCGCCGTTGCACAAAGCTGCAGGAGACGCGCAGGACGAACCGTCTCGCATCCAGCAGCAGCAGCAGCAGCAATCGACCGCCCTCGCCGTCCAGCTCCCCCAGATCCCGCCGTACGGTCAACGCAAAGGGTGGAAGCCAAAGTCGCAGCTCGACTTTGGAGACGGCGGCAGCTACCCTGAATGTCACTGCGCACAGTACCCGCTCGAACTCGGACGGAAAAAGGTGAGCCTCCTTCCACCTCCATCCCTTCCTTTGACCGGACTCACCAACCGACTTTGCCCCAAACAGACCGCCGCAGGCAACACACTCGCACTCCAGGTCGATGGAGATGGAAATGTCGACTACGGAGTGATCGGTGAGTGGCCAACGCCGGCGTCCAATGTGACGCCCCTCCCCGCCGTCACCCTGACCAATTCGTCTCTTGGACAACAGCCCAACAGGGCCAGCGGTCCGGCGTCCACGTCCAGACCTCATTCAAGGACCTCGTCCCGATGGCTCAGCGGACTGACGTCGCCAAGGACGCCCTCACAATGGAGCGGCCGTCGGAGGACGAAGTTCAGGCCACAGCCGACCGGACCAAAGCGGCTCTTGAGCGGCTCGTCCAGGGCAAGATCAAGGCGGCGCAGCCCAAGAATGTCGAGCAACGGGGTGGAGACGTCTCGTACATGCGGTACACGCCTCAGAACGGCGGCGTCGAGAAGCAAAAGATCATCAAGATGGTACGCCTCCCCGTTTTTCATCTGCGCTGTTCGGGTTGGCTCCGCTCAGGAGCAACGGTCCCAGAACCAGATGCTCACCCTCTCGATCTTCGATAGATGGAAGTGGTCGAGGACCCGCTCGAGCCGCCGCGCTTCAAGGGCAAGAAAGTGCCTCGCGGTCCGCCCTCGCCGCCGCCCCCCGTCCTTCGTTCGCCGCCCCGCAAAGTCACGGCCCAAGAACAGAAAGAGTGGATGATCCCGCCGTGCGTCTCGAACTGGAAGAACAACAAAGGTTACACCATCCCACTCGACAAGCGATTGGCGGCCGACGGACGAGGCTTGCAAGATGTGCGTACACGCTCCATGTCTTTCCAAACGCTCGTCACCGATACCCTCGAACGAGTAATGACTGACTCCGTCAAAACAGGTGCAAATCAACGACCGATTCGCCCAGTTCTCCGAGGCACTCTACGTTGCCGACCGACACGCTCGTGACGAAGTGCGGCAGCGCGCGCTCATGCAGCAAAAGATTGCTCAGAAGGAGAAGGAAGCCAAGGAGGAGAACCTGCGCATGCTCGCCCAGCGCGCACGCGAGGAGCGGTCCGGCGTCGTGGTTCAGCCTGCTGCTGCTTCGATGGGCGGCAACATCGGCGGGGCCCTCGCAGGGTACGGCAGCGGTTCGGACAGTGAGGACGAGGAGTCGGCAGCGATCGCCCGTGGCGCGCAGGGGCAACGCGCGCCGAGCACGGTCGCTTCGGACGATTCGGAGGCCGAGGAGGCGGGCCGAGATGCGGGCGAGACGGAGGAGGAACGGAGGGCGGCCAAGGAGCGGGACGAGATGAGGCGCGAGAGGAGGAAGGAGCGCGAGCGAGAGATGAGGATGAGCCACATGGGCACGGAACAGAGGGCCAAAGTGCTCGCAAAGTGCGTCCCGCCTCTTCTCTTCGCCTCATGGCTGTTCTCTGGCGGGAGGTCCTCGCTTGCAGTCAGGCTGATTCTGACGTGTGCTACCGGAACGCACAGGGCTACCGGCCGCGACATTTCGGAAAAGATCGCCCTCGGGCTCGCCAAGCCGACCGTTTCCAAGGACTCGATGCTCGACGCCCGATTGTTCAACCGGGAGCAGTACTCTGCCTCGTTCGGCGACGAAGACTCGTACAACTTGTACGACAAGCCGCTCTTTAGTGGATCGTCGGCCGCGGCGGCGATCTACAAGCCGCGTGGGCGCAATGTCGATGACGAGGGGTACGAAGTCGACCAGGGAGAGGTCGAGAAGGCGATGCGGAACGACCGGTTCGGTCTCGGTGTCGCTGGGTCTGGACGCGGGTTCGAAGGCGCCGACACTTCGGAGGTTCGCGACGGGTGCGTTTTTTGCTCTCTCCCGTTTCTGACTCAATCGGGGGAAGCGAATCGTGGCTAATTCGCCTCCCCTCCTTTTTTCCTGCCGCACGTCCTTGTCCAATCAGACCTGTTGCGTTCGAGCGCGACACGGCCGATCCGTTCGGTGTCGACGCGTTCCTCGAGTCGGCCAAGCAGGGTGGCGGTGCGGGCGAGAAGAAGCGCGGCCTCGACACGGGCGAGGACGAGCGGCGCAAGCGCGCACGGGATGACTAGATGGGTTTGCTTTCCGTCGAGGACCTGTTATAGCGGATCAGCTTCCCCTTTTTTTCACGCGCGCTGCACAGTTTTTGTTCGACTTGTAATCAGATATTGCCACCTTGATTATATCGCCTCAACGCTCGGGCCCTCTTGGCAGGCCTATATCGTCCTTGCATATCTTTCTCGGAGGCATAGGCACCCTCCGCAACTGTGCTGATTGCCCTTGCATATTCTGGCCTGCCTCAGTCAAGCCGCGGCTGCAGGCGAAAACGTTATCAGCTTTCGGAAGTCGTCGAGTGGCAAATCAATATCTCGACCTCGCTGTTCGGTAGCGAAGCCCGAATCTGTTACCGGAGTGGCTACTGCCGACTGCAAACCCGGCTTAAGCACTTTGAGAACCGGCTGCGAGACCAGCGAACGACCTCCGACATAGTGACGCAACATAGTGCGGAGGGGAGAAAAAAGATTGGGGGAAGCGGGTGGAAAAGTTTGCAGCGGTGAGGGAACAGCCATCTACGGAGACAGCGTCGGATCCCGAGAGACAGATCAGACTGCAGAAGGCTGTTGAAGTATAGTGGCGTTGTGAGTTTAGCCGAGGGGAAGCTAGCGGTGAAGATGACGGATGCCGGCGGAAGCGTTCGCCCCAACCCCGTTCGCGTTCGGCGGGGACCGACTCGTTCTCTCCTTCCTCACCCGTGCTCGCCCTTCGGAGCAGTTCTGACTTGTCCAGCTGGTCTTCTGTGACTCTTCAGACGTTCTCGCAGCTTCCCTTTGCCTTTCCGGAACCGCCCCCAGGCCTTTCCGTCCAGCAGAGCTCTCTCCCCCCTCCGTCGGACTTTCGCCACACAACTCTTCTCGACCCAGTCAATTCGAGATGGCGATGGCAGCAGAGCACGCCGTCACTTCAGCCCTGGCTACGTCCCTGCCTCACTCGGTGGGGCCGGAGGCCGCGGCCAAGCCGCCTCGCGCGCCGTTGCGCATGCGCCACCCGGACATGACCAACATGCCCGACTCGAGCGACTCGGACCACGATGCGTCCGACTCGGAAGGCGAGACGACTGCCGTTGACGATGGCACGTACAACGACGACAACTACGTCCGCAAGGTCCTCGCCAAGGAGAAGCCGTTGCCGCCCATCACGCTCGGCAACCTTTACAAGAACATCAACGTCATCTCGACCCTCGCCTTGACCGTCGTTCCCGCTCTGGCCATCTACGGTGCCTTTACGACACCCGTCATGTGGCAGACCGCGCTGTGGGCCGTCGCGTACTACTTCTACACCGGACTGGGTGAGTTTCGGTTGCCGCGTTGAGATCGTGTTGGGGCTCCTCGTGCTGACCTTTTCTCGCCACCCCGCAGGTATAACAGCAGGGTACCACAGGCTGTGCGTAGCGCCTAATTTCACCCTGTTACGACCTCTAGTCGTCGAGAACGAGCGATTTTAGTTTCGGAAGCTGACCGTTCCTTCCTCCCCCCTCTTTTCTCTCTTGCAGGTGGGCCCACCGCGCCTACACCGCCTCCCTGCCGCTGCAGTACTTCCTCGCTCTCGGAGGAAGTGGTGCCGTCGAAGGTTCCATCAGTAAGTGGCGTGTATTTGACCCCGACGCCACCCGGACCTCCATTGACTCCGACGTCTTTCTTACCCGCAGAGTGGTGGTCCCGTGGTCACCGTGCTCACCACCGTTACACCGACACCGACCTCGACCCGTACTCGGCCTCGAAGGGTTTCTGGTGGGCGCACGTCGGCTGGATGATCGTCAAGCCTCGTCGCCGCCCCGGTGTCGCGGACGTTAGCGACCTTTCCGTCAACCCGGTCGTCCAGTGGCAGCACCGCTGGTACCTGCCCTTGATCGTCGGCATGGGCTTCGTCTTCCCGACGGTCGTCGCCGGCCTCGGATGGGGCGACTGGCGCGGCGGCTTCTTCTTCGCCGGCGCCGCTCGCCTGCTCTTCGTCCACCACTCGACCTTCTGCGTCAACTCGCTCGCTCATTGGCTCGGTGAGACACCGTTCGACGACAAGCATTCGCCGAAGGACCACTGGGTCACCGCGCTCGTCACCATCGGCGAGGGTTACCACAACTTCCACCACGAGTTCCCGCAAGACTACCGGAACGCGACCAAGTTCTACCAGTGGGACCCGACCAAGCTCTTCATTCGCACTGCGTCGTTGCTCGGCCTCGCCTCGCAGCTCAAGACGTTCCCGGACAACGAAATCCGCCGCGGCCAGTTCGCGATGAAGCTCAAGGCGATCTCGCGCCAAGCCGAAGAGATCCAGTGGCCGAAGGACTCGAACCACCTGCCCGTCCTTACGTGGGACGACTTTGAAGCCGAGTGCAAGACGCGGCAGTTGATGGTCATCGGCGGATTCATCCACGACGTGTCGACTTTTATCGACGAGCACCCGGGCGGCCGCGCCTTGATCAAGACTCGCCTCGGCCGCGACGCTACAACGGCGTTCTATGGCGGAGTTTACGACCATAGCAACGGGGCCAGCAACGTACTGAGTCGTTACCGCGTCGGCGTCATCTCGGGTGGGTACGAAGTCGAGCACATGAAGAAGTACAGCGGCCTCATCGACCAGCTCCGCGAATCCGGCGCGGACGGCTGCGCCGGCAAGTCGAACGACCTCTCGGCAGCGGTCAGCAAGCACGTCGTCATCAAGGGCGACCCGCAGCTCAAGGGCGCGCCGCTCGCATCGGTGGAACGCCCGCCGACCTTCCGGGACACTCGCCTAACGGGCGGTCTTGGTCACGCTCTGAAGGCTTGATGGAACTGAGGTTCCCACCTCTGTTTTGCCTCGTCTTCTAGTGCTGTGCGCCGCGTCGTCCCGCACGACTGTCGCCATCGTCGTTCCTCCGCTTGTCTGTGTCGTTGTCCATCGCCGTTGTCTCTCTTCGTTTGCATCATCATTTCCCCCCGCGTCATTCTTCGCCGTCGTCGTCGTTCATACGTTACCCCTCGTCTGTGGTTGTTTCCCGCTTTCGGTCACCTCCGCCTCTTGGACCATGTTCATCTTTCCGGGCCATGTTCATCTTTTTTCCGGGTCTCGCTCGCCTCACCAGTCGCATACAGTCTTACACACCCCGTACACACATCATAACGAACTCCTTCCTAGTCTCTCCAGACATGTCGCTCCTTTCTCCTCGTGACTCGGCGCAGTCTAGATCTGTGCCGATTCGCCTCCTTCCACCTTCCGCTGTAGCCAATACCTTCTTTGCGTCCTGTTTTGCGGAATGCGAGGCCCTAAAAGATACCTTTCCTGTTCATGTCTTATCAAGAGTGTTGTGCGCCATTTCCGCGATTGTTACTTGGACAGAGGCTCTCTTTTCCGCCACCCATGACACTTTTCTTTCCTTCACCTTGTCCAGCAGCGGAGCGGGAATTGGGAAGAGCCAAGCGCCTAAAGTCGAGGACCTATCAAGGTAGGTCTGGGTTGATACGGCGACTTCCTGCCGTCCGGTGCTGTCCGTTCCGAGGCAAACCGAACTCACGATTCTCGAAACTGCCAGAGTGCAGCAATTGCGCAGCAGCGTTGCGAGCAGAAGCAGCTTATCCAAAGCTTCATGCTCACAGTGAGAAGCTGTTGCACGCAATATACTGTTTCAAACACCGAGGAACCGCTGGAGCACCGCCCTTGTCAACGTCGGCGAGGGTGATCGCATCTTCCGCCTCGAGTTTCCGCAAAACTACCGGATGCGACAAAGGTCTCCCAGCGAGACCCTGCAAAGCTCTTCATTCGCACTGCGTCGCTGCTCGGTCTCGCCTCGCAGCTCAAGACGTTCCCGGACAACGAGATCCGCCGCGGCCAGTTTACGATGAAGCTCAAGGCGATCTCGCGCCAGGCCGAGGAGATCCAGTGGCCAAAGGACTCGAACCACCTGCCCGTCCTTACGTGGGACGACTTTGAAGCCGAGTGCAAGACGCGGCAGTTGATGATCATCGGCGGATTCGTCCACGACGTTTCGACGTTCATCGACGAGCACCCGGGCGGCCGCGCCTTGATCAAGACTCGCCTCGGCCGCGACGCTACGACAGCGTTCTATGGCGGAGTTTATGATCACTCCAACGGGGCCAGCAACGTACTGAGTCGTTACCGCGTCGGCGTCATCTCGGGAGGGTACGAAGTCGAGCACATGAAGAAGTACAGCGGCCTCATCGACCAGCTCCGCGAATCCGGCGCGGACGGTTGCGCCGGCAAGTCGAACGACCTCTCGGCAGCGGTCAGCAAGCACGTCGTCATCAAGGGCGACCCGGAACTCAAGAGCGCACTGTCGGCAGGTTCACAGGGCGCGATAAGTGGCACGGTGTTGTCCACCTTCTCATCTCGCCAGACTCCCTTACAATCTGTCTATCGTTCAGCTATTGTCGTTACCTTCCCCTTTCTCACAAACTATCTGTGACAGTGTCGGCGGAAGCGTTCAACGGCGACTTCCGAGGATGAAGAGGGGAAAAGAGACACGAAACGCCACCCCCGTCCTCAGCTTCTTGCGATCCCTTCCCGGGCTCCGGAGCACATCGCTACTACCTTTGTTTGTCTGATGTACTATATTCTTGCATGGTCCTCTGCAAGTAACCGAGTTGATCGGGGTTAGAGCGTTGTTGCACTCCCGTCGAGAGTTCCAAAAAAGTTCCCACGACGGAAGAAAGGGTTTCTCTGCTTCGCGCCAGCTTTTGCCCTCACCCGAAAGCCTGCTCGAGAGTATGGGTGTCGAGCAGACCATACAGGGCGACTTCCGAGGCGAGAGAGCATCGTGGAAGAGAGAAAACCAAGGTCCCGACTCCACCGCATCTTCACCTTCGCGGGCGGATTCCTCGGCATGTTGTCTGGAATGCATGCCCGAGAAAGCACACATTAACACGAAGTGATCATGCAAAGCGCGTACAGTCGAAGAGGCTTTGCCGCCGTCCGCAGCGCAGTGAGAGAGAGAGAGAGAGAAGAAGTCTTCCTCGAGTTCGACTGCGACAAGGGCGCCAGGCACGAAGTGTCGAGTGACGCTCATCCCGACTATCTCGCCCACTTTGGGGTGCCCGGAATATAGACTGGTTGCAAGCCGAGAAACCTCATCGAGAGCACAACCTTTTGGTAGCTTTTCTCTCGCGGTTCGTGTTTCTCCTTCGGCTCGCGCATTCCATTCTTCCATCTTTGTGCAGCGAAGTAGACGTCTCACGCGGTGCAGAGCTCAGCGGACACAGGCCCAAGCCATGCTCTCGAAGAACAAGTTATTGAATCGAGACGGGACAAGTTTTGATTACATCACGGTGCATCCTCGAGAGCTTCGGAGGCGAGATCCAACAACGCTGGCACGTCCTTGCCTACGTTCTCTGGATCCTTGAGGATAGTGGGCCAGATCTGACCGTGTCGAGGGTCGGCTGCGACACATTTGTCCTTGAGGGCAGCTCGGTGTTCCTGCGAGAAGAAAGCGCAGGAATTTAGTCGACGCAAGACGGGCAGCTGAAAGAGCGCGGGATCAGACCAAGCCTACCTCTGTACCATGCTGCTTCTCAAACTTCCACCACCAGGCCCACGCGTCGCCGTAGTCTGGATCTGCTGCGACTGCTCGGCCGAACCAATCGCGCGCCTTTTCGATCTTGCGTTCTGCCCAGAAGAGCCGCGCGACCGTAACGATGACGGACGGAGCGTTGTTCGTCTTCTTGAGCGCGTCGACCGAGCGAGTCTTGCGGGTTGGTCGCGGCTCGAGCCAGACCGAGTACGAGTGCAAGAGACCGGATGACGGCAAAGCTTGGAGGGCTGCGCGGGTGTCGAAAGCATGAGTTCCCGAGGCTTCCTATCCCAAATTCGAATGTAAGAGGAAGACGTACCTCGTGCCAACATTGGCTTGTGGGCGCCGGAACCGTCGCGCTGCTCCACCTGGACGCTCTCGAGCCAAAGCTCTTCGCTTTTCGGGTTCAACGTGCGGCCCTTCTCCAGCAGCGCGCGCGCCTTGATCCGCAAGCCTGCTTGCTCTTCGAGGCGCGACGCCATGATCCAGAGCGGCGTCGCGGTCGGGCACTTTCGGAGTCCGGCGGCGAGCGCATCCCGCGCCGCAGAAACGTTGGGCGGCGTCTGCGCCTGCAAGAGCTGGGCGTGCATCATGTGCAGTTTGGCCGAGGACGGGTAGATCTTGAGACCTTGCTTGACCATGTCGAGCGCTGCAGCGGCGTCGCTGTGAGTTCGCTCAAACACGGCGGACTTGACCCAGATCTGGTGGTACCGGCGACGAGAAAGTTCAGCGAGCGCAGCGGATCATCGAAAGCCGCAATCACTCACGCGTTCGGTACCCGACACCTCGCGAGCGCGCTGCATGAGTTGCTTCGCCGCCTCGATCTGACCATTCTCGGCCTCCAACTTGACCGCCGCGAGCCAGATGCCCTCGCTGTCCGGGTTCGACTCGAACGCGCGGCTGAGAATCTGCCGCGCGCCGTCGACGTCGCCGGCGTTCCAAGACTCCTTGGCGGCCATGAGCCAGAGCACTTCGGCTTGCGGAACCGATTCGACTGCCCGTTCGAGGAGGGCGAGTAGGGAAGCACTGCGGGGGAAAAGGAAGGTTCGAATGAGCAAACGGCCGCACGAGAGATAAGGAGCGGCGAAAGACGTACTGGTCGCCATGCTGCTTCTCGAGGTCTGCCGCCTTGCGCCAGAGAGACTGTTTCTGAGGGTAGACGTTCAACGCATAGGCATAGATGGCCCGCGCCGAAGCGACCATGCCCTTGTTCGCCATCGTCTCGGCATCGTCCATCCAGACCGCCTGCCGGTCCTCCTCGTCGAGGTCGAGATGAATCGTCGCCTTGATGATCGCCTGCGCCGTGACGGTACTGCCCTGTTGTTCCGCCCGCTCCGCCTCGGCGAGCCACTGCTCTCGCGAGAGTTCGGCACCGTTCTTCTTGAGCGCGGCGACACCGTTGGCGATGATGGCGTCGACTTGAGCAATGTTGCCCTCCTGCTCTTGCAGACGACCGGCGGCGATCCAGATCTCGTGCGAAGTCGGGATTGTCTTGCGTGCCTTGTTGAGGACTTGACGGGCGCGATCCGGAGTCTCGAGACGTGCGAGTGCCAGCCAGAGCTCTTGCGAGTGCGGAATGACCTCGACTGCGCGCGCGAGCAGTACTCGCGCATCTTCCGGGTTCTCCTCGAGCTTGACCGTCTCTTTCCACAGCTTGACCGAAGCCGGGATATACTCGAGGGCTGTGGGACGAATTGCGCATGAGAAACGATCAATGCTTCGAGCAGCGGAGTAGCGAGACCTTACCTTTGCGGAGGACGCGCTTTTTCGCTTTGACATCGTTCTCGAGCTCAACGGCCCGCATCCAGATCCGCACCGATTGCGGCAGCTCCTGTATCGCATTGGCGAGGATCACTTTCGCGTTCTCATTCGTCTGCGCAGGTCAATCAAATGGAAGAGTCAGTCTCGAGCCGTGACCAGGAGCCAAGTTTTCCTGCTACAAACGCAAGGGGAAGGACATACGTTCAACTCGCTAGCGCAAAGCCAGACGTCCTCGCTCTTGGGGCATCGCTCGCACCCCTCTGCGATGAGTTTCCGCGCGGCGACTTGCTTCCCGGCGACGTTTTCGAGCCAAGCTGCGGCGACCCAGCCTGGGGCATGCTTCGGATTGGTCTTGGTGAGGGACTGCAAGAGTGCGCGGGCACGCTTGATATCGCTGCAGGCGGATTGCGGTCGCGGTCAGTCTCGAGTGGGCGGCCAAGAATTACGCGAAAGGGCGTGATCAGATCAGAGGGGCTCACCCGATCTCTGTCGAAGTCTTGAGCAACTGGCTGTCCAAGCCAGTCAAGTATCCCTTCGGGTCGATGTTGGTCGAGCCGAGTGCCGAGTCGGTTCCGGCCTGTTCGAGCTTGATCGAGAGCATCTTTTCTCGCGCTTGACCGATCTCGGCAAAGTCGGTCATGGCGTCGGCGGGAGTCTGCAAGCCTCCCTTCTGTGTGAAACGCGGTGAGATGGATCAGCCGGGGGGTGTCACACATCATCAACAGGACATGCAGAAACCACAGGAAGGCGCACCATCTCTTCCTCGGCGAGCGAGCTCTCAAGCGCGTTCTGATCCCGGTTCCCGACGAGGATGCTGTCCGGCACGACATAACTCCGGCCTTCCAACCGCGGTTTCTTGACACGGTTACCGATCAGGTTGCTGACTTCGGCTGCGAACATCCGACCACGGATTGAGCGGCGGGACCACAAGTACAACGACGACACACTGCCACTTACGCAAGTTGTACCACTCGTCTTCCGACATGTCTGCGAGCCCTCGCTTCAAGTCGGCAAACTGACTCTGGATGGTCGGCCGTTCCGCGAGGAGTTGCGCCGCTTCCTCCTTCTCGCGCGCCTCTCGTCGCGCTCGCCGGCGTTCGTCGATCCTCGCGTCGACGGCTTCGTAGATCCGGTCTGCTTCTTCGTCATCTGCCTCGTAGACAGTGCCTGTTCGTAGTCGATGTTAGTCTGGACTGGGAAAGACGACGGGGGGCCGTGACCCAGAAAGAGAGAGAGGGAGGGACTCGCCTGCAAAGAGGCCAGTTTCGTTCTCGGGGTCCTGGAACTGGTCGGGGTTGTACTCTTCCTCCTTGGGTGCTGCCTCTTCGCCTTCTGCGACCTGTTCTCGGGCGGGACCGATATCGCTGCGGGTGGTGAAACCTTGGGCACCACGACCGGCACCGGCGACGTAAGAAGGGGGCGGCGCCAGTCGCAGGAAGGCGTAGCGGTCGCCGCGCAGGCCAAAGATGTCGGCCATGGGCGGTTGAGCGAAACTTGTGATGCGCTCCCCTACGTGTGCGACTGGTGTTTGAGAGCGAGAGACGATGAGAGGAACCGAGTGTCAGCGGGTCGCACGCGGGTGGGGCTGTATCCCCTCCTGTAACGAGCGCGAACTCACAGTCGAGAAAGTCTTGATCGCGCTCTGCTGCTCGACTATGCACGCACGTGGCTCGCGGCGGCTGGAGTGCTGATTCGGGCGAGTCGCGGTTGATCGGCGGATCGAGTGTGGGCGTGTGCACTCGTCGGGAGCAGCGGGCGCGAGGAGAGTCGTTGTGAGTCCGCTTTCAGACGGCTTTCGGTGGCTGCGGATCGAGCGCAGACTGATCAACTTGGAAGCTGGCGGCCGCAGCTGTCGAACAGAGACGAATCGCAAATTCGACTCTCTCGCTCCGACCACCACCTGGCGCTGACAAACAGGCACCAGTACTGCCCGAGTGCGGCCAGTATAGCTCGAAAGACCGCTCGCCACGCCTACGCTCCCGACCCTCAGCCGTCCGCTCGAGTCTTTGCTCCCGTCTCTTGCGCCGCCCGAAGCCCGACTCGAGTCTCGCTTCGCTGGGCATCTGCACTCCACCCGAAACGAGCTGCTCCAGTCCAAAACACAATTCGACTCCAAGGCCAAGCTGCCCTTCTCTTGCGCGCGACTCCGCCCCCCCGGGGTGCTGGGCGCACAAAAGCTTTCGCCTCGCCTTCCCCCGGCCCCGATCGCAAGGGATCTTTGCAACTGAATGTCGACCGCCGATTCCACGACTCCGTGCGCGGTGTACCCCTCGACGCAGTGTTCGTGGACGCAGCCTCTCCCGCCAAGCTTACGGCCAGAGTAGTGAGCAGTCTTCCCCTCGCTCCGAGCCGTTCCTTCGATTCGCAGCTTGGCCGTGCACATGGGCCGTGCACGACGCCCTTCCTGCCGGACTGCCGCATACACGGGCGACCCATAGTCACTTCTCCTTGAGCGCTCCGCCCCATGGCCCGGCCCGCATCATGGCCAACTTGGCTTCCTCCAAGGCATCAGTCGCCACACATCATGATCTGACCCGCGCCCGTCTTGCGTAGACAGTGTACCATGTACTGCCACGGCGGATTATATACAGTACTGGCGAAGAAGACCTTTGTATAGGAAAGACTTGGCAATATTCGAAATTGAAATTTTCGCTCGCCCAAGCCCGAAGAACAGAGAGTCCGCCTGCCGCTGTTTTGAGACTCGACCGCACTGCGCGCCCGCCGACGGGTGCAGGCTGGCCATGGATGCTCACGATCCGACCAACGTCAACGCAGTCGCTGGCCCGTCTCGACTGGCGTATGCTGCGCCCCCGGCGACGACCACTTCTCACGCCGCCGCCGCCATGCAGCAGCCGACGGCAAGCCCACCACCTCGCGGCAGGGCAGACGGGGCTGCACCCACAACAGCAGCTCGCAAGGATCCGGTGCGGCGGGCAGACGGTCCGGTGATTGTGCCGACGCGAGTCGATCCCGTCGACAACGTGCGAGTGGTGCCGCAACACTTTGAGAACTGCCAGCTCGACGACCTCATCAGCTTGATCGGCGGGTCCCTCTTCATACTCACACAGACTGTGGCCAGTCCGGCTGACCCCCCCCACCACGATGCCCGCGCAGCTTCGATGCTCGACCGCCTGATTGAACACAATGACCGGATCCCGCTCACGTCCAACTCGCTGACGAGGTTCCACTCGCGCGCGCCGCCCAACATCACCGTCAGGGACTACTTGCTCCGAATAGCCAAGTACACCAACGTCGAGCCGTGCTGCCTCTTGATCCTCCTCCCCTACGTCGACAAGGGCGAGTCTCCCCCCTCCTCTCCTCTCTTCGCCGTGTTCCCTTGTACTGACAAAAGCCTGCACTCACAGCCTGTGCCCGAATCACGAGCTTCACCATCTCTTCCTTGACGGTCCATCGGTTCATCATTGCCGCGATCAGCGTCGGCTCAAAGGCCCTCTCGGACGCTTTCTGCACCAACGGACGGTACGCCCGCGTCGGCGGCATCAGCGTCGTCGAGATGAACCTGCTCGAGAAAGAGTTCTGCGAAGCCCTCGACTGGCGGTTGACGGTGCGTGTCTCCCTTCCGTCCCCTTCCTGGCCCGTACCGCCTCATGCTGACTCCTCTCTCGAAATCGGCGGTCGCCTGTCATAAAAAAAAAGACTTCCGGTCCGGTCCTTGCACATTACTACACGTCGCTCGTCCGCTCTCATCCCTCGTACCGACTGTCGACCGCACCGGCGCCTTCACCTCCTCCTCCCCCTCCCGCATACACCAAGATTCCCGCCCCTTTACCCACTACCTCGATTTCGACCGCGACTTCGACTCCGCCATCTCCGCCAAAGCAGAGTTCGAAATTACGGACACATCAGCAACCCCCTCCAGAACCACATCCGAGCGCGATGGACGTCGACACGCCGCCGTCCGCGCTGGCGCGATCGTCCACTTTGAGCAAACACGCCGCGGCGGTCGGCAGCGACCCCTCCTCCTCCTCCTCCTCCTCTACCATCGGCGGATCGACGTCCTCCGAACCAGATCCGGCCACGAATCCCGAGCCGTCGTCATATCCCACCCCTTCCAACGGCGGCGAGCCTCCTCCACCACTCTTCCCGCCCAACTTGTCTCGCAACATTGGGTCCGGTACCGGTTCGAATCTACCTTCACCTGCGCGCGGAGCTGAGCATACACCTCCCCCGATTGAGGGGCAAGGGACTGGAGCGGGAGCGCGAGGCGGTGGCGGCGGCGGCGGCGGGGGCGGGGGTGCCGCGTCGTCGTCGGCGAGCGGACTTCGATACCTCGAGAGTGTCAATTTGAACGGTGGAGAGGTAACGTCGCCGGGAGGAGGAGGAGGAGGAGGCACTCCGAACCCATACGGCGGCGGCGTCAAGCGCGCTCACGACCGGTTAGCGGACAGCTCGAGGTCTCGATCGCGGGAGCGAGGGACACTCGCAGGAGCAGGAGTCGGAGTCAACGGTGCTGGGACGGAGGAGCGCGCGCGAGTCGGTTCGCCGCTGGCTGCAATCGTCCACGCAGGCGCGTCGAGCGTGAGGATTTCGACGGCGGGGCAGGAAGTTCGATTGGGCAAGAGTCCTAGATTGGCGTATGCTTCTTCCGAGAGACTCTAAGCGGCCATTTTTTTTTCTTCTTAGATCTAGGCTCGGGAGGAAAAAGAGACGTTCGGCTGTCGTAATACTACTAGTCCTCGTGCACACTCATTGTGCGGAACGCGACCTGAGACTTTTTGGGATTGCGACCTTGGCCGCATGTGTAGAAGATACAACATTTCTCATGCACAAGGCTCGACGGGCGAATAGTACCGCGCGGAGAGTCAAAGTATAGAGTGGAACATGCGGAAGACTGCGGAGAGCGGACGGAAACCTCGCCCTCAAGTGCGACGACACCAATTCTTCTTCACCGGTTGCGGCTCTTCGGTCCGGACCTGGACTCGTCAGCGCCCATCGCCTCCCCGCCAGTCATCTCCTCCCATGCCTTCTTGACTCGTCCCATCGCCACGTTCCACGCCAATCCCGAAAGTCCGTCGGCAGCTGCCTGCGGTTGCGCTTTCTTTGTGCGGGTGGACGACCGAGTTTTCCCACGGTTGTCATCATTCGCGCCAGTAGTCGGGGGGTTTAGGTATTCGAGGACCGAGTTGAACGCCTGGCCGACAAAGTCTTGAGCTGCTTGCGCTCCGGCGGCGGTGGGATCGTCTGCTGCGGCTGACGACGACGACGAAGCGCGGGAGGCCGAGTTGGAGCTGCGACGACGACGTCGTTGTTCGCGAGCTTGTCTGTTGCGTGCGGTCGTACTCGATCCGGCAGAAGAAGAAGGCGACCACCAGGAGGATCCGCCGCCAGTGTTGGAGTTGGGACCGAACCAGTACTTTGCGCCATGCTGACCGAGCGAGTACATCGTCTTGCCAATCCCGGTCGCGTACCCGGCGGCGTCCTGCACCCCGCCACTGACGCCCCGATCGGTCCCTGCGCCGTTATAGCCGAGCCAGAGGGCCGACAAGAGAGCGGCGACGCTCCCCCACTTGATGAGCGAGAGGGCCGTCCGGAACGCGAAGCGCGCGGTTGAGAGGAAGGAGAGGATGGCAGTGTACCCTGCGAGGAGGGAGAGGGCGAGGGGCAACAATTGCGCCGGGTTGGAGGAGAGCGAGGCGAGGTCGAGCGAGGCGAGCGAGTAGAGCGGGTCGGTCAGCCGCGAGGGCAAGTACGGCGAGACGAGGTCAATCAGACCCAGCAGGGGGCTGTTGTCGTAGGGCATCCCTTGCGATGCTATACACGTAGACCACTCGTGTATGAGGTGAGAGAGAGAGAGAGAGCGGAGAGACTCTGAGAAAAAATCGTCATCTCAGCTTGCGATTTCCCGTCACTCAACGGAGTTTTCTTGCGAGGCCTACGTGTCACCTACTGCCTACATGCTACCCCTGAGCCACGAAATCATCAGTACTTGCTGTACGACTTCGGCGTGGATCCGCGCCTTTCCGAGAGCTTTTCTCTTCCGCCACCGTCCGCAGCAAGGCAAAAGTCTGTGCACTGGGCTCACTTGCGCTTCGGACGTGAAAATGTACTCACACTCTGTTGGTGGGGCAAGGGAGGCAGAGATCGCTGCGGAGGCCGGGTCGCAAGCGTGTGTGTCCGAGTCCAGATGGCGCTTTCGTCCCCGAACCAATCCTCAAACGTTGTTTTCGCGCGCAAAACTGGCACGCCATCGCCTGCTTTGGTGGAGCGAGCTCCTAGCCTGTCTCAGCAAAAGGAGCACGTTCCTGTAGCCTTCGGAATACAAGCACCGAGGCCGCCATAGGAGGACCGAGTCAAGCTGGTCCGGTTTCGAGCTGGCGACTCTGGTCGTTCGCGGTGAACGAGCTCGGTGATGGTCGTACAAGCGAGAAGCAGCATGCTGCATGACTGATTTCAGAAGAGGGCTCGAAATGTCTGACTCTCTTGTCACAAACGCAACGCAATGAGCCGAGAGGTTTGGAGAGGTTGTCAGAAATTGGGCCGGACGAAGCGGGGCGTGTGCGAATTCCGCGCTTGGCGCAATTGCTGTACGAGAAAGAAGCGGGACCGCCTTTGCCGCAGCGGTCTCGCGGTCAAAGCCAGTCCAAAGCATTGCGAGAGTTGCTTGCGGCAGCTTTTGGGATCGAGACGTTCCTCCCGGACCCGTTCGCGCAGAAAGCGACCGCTGCGTCTCGAGGTTGCGGTTGCCTAGTGCGTCGACAAGTTGAAAGCAGTGCCCCGATAGCCTTTGAGGGGAAAGCGCCGCAGTACAACGGAGAGGTGAAGAGAGCAGCGTCTGGCACCCGTCGTATGCCAGCGGGCGCGAGTCGAGCCATGAGAATTCGGTGGCGTGAGCAGCGGCCCGGTGAGCTCGCGGAGCGCAACTCTCAGCGCTTGAACCTGTGACTAGTCGAGAGGTGAGTGAATGGCGACCAGTCGAGCAGTTGGACATGAGCGACCCCACCGCACCGCTCGTCGCTCTCGCGCTGCTTGGTCGTCTCTGGTTGCCCTGCCTGCGAGTGCTGATAGACGCGCGTCCATAGATCGACTACACTCGATCCCAATCCGACTCGGCCGTCGCTTCCTCCTCCTCCTCGCCCGCGACCTGCACCCACTCCTTCACTCGCGCACAGCACTGCACAGCACAGCATGGACGCTGACTTGTATGACGAGTTTGCAAGTCTTCCAATCTCTGCGCGGTCTCAACGGGCCCGAGTCTCTCTCGCTGACCTTGGGCTTGCACTCTCGCTCGCTCGCAGGGTAACTACATTGGGCCGGACGACGACCTCGAGTCGGACATCTCGGGCGACGAGGACCAGCAGCAGGCGAATGGAGCAGGTGCAGGCGACGCAGAGCCCCCGCTGAGGGCCTACGACGAGGATGACGCCGCCGAACTGCCCCTCGACGGAATGGAGGTCGACGGTGAGTGCTCCCAAGATCTGCCACAAGCGAGTCGATCGCTCGAGCATGCTAGACGAGCATCGCTAGACCTATTGGCTACTCTGATTCTTCGTGGGAGCACGCAACTGACTTGTCGTGATGCCCTGTAGACATTCCGTCCTCGAACGCCATCGTCTTGCACGACGACAAGACCTACTACCCGTCCGCATCCGCAACGTACGGTCCCGGAGTCGAGACCATGGTCCAGGAGGAGGACGCGCAGCCGCTCTCGGTGCCGATCGTCGAACCCGTCAAGACGCGAAAGTTCCGTCTCGGGACGACTCAAGGTCCGGAGCGGCGGTGGGACGACCAGTCAGTTACCTTGTCCCTGCCATAGCCGCCTTGCGGAGTCTGACTAGAGCGTTGCGCCTCGTGCAGGTTCCTGATGGGCCTGGCGTCGAACCTGGAGACGGTCCGGAATGTCGCGATTGTCGGTCACCTGCATCATGGCAAGACCGCGCTGGTCGACATGTTGGTTTACGAGACTCACGTCATCGATGTCGACGTCGACAAGCAGGTGCGTTCCGTTTCTATCAAGGCTGGATCGGACGCAGAGGACGGGGGTCACTGATCCCCTGCACACTGGCTCATGGCCCCATCCAGCTCCGATACACCGATACCCACACTCTTTCCCAAGCGCGCAAAATCTCGCTCAAGTCGAGTCCGATGTCGCTCGTCCTCCCCAACACCAAGGGCAAGTCGTACCTCGTCAACCTGGTCGACACTCCCGGTCACGCCAACTTTGTCGACGAGATCGCCTCGGCCGTCCGCGTCGCCGACGGCGCCGTCGTGGTTGTCGATTGCGTCGAGGGCGTGCTCTTGACCGCGACGCAGACGATCCAGCACCTCGTCAAGCAAAAAGTGCCGATCGTGCTCGTCCTCAACAAGCTCGACCGCCTGATCCTCGAACTCCGACTGCCGCCCAGCGATGCCTACTTCAAGCTCCGGCAGACGATCGAAGAAGTCAACACGGTCATCTCCGAGATTGACCCGGATCCGGCCCTGCGCGTCTCGCCCGAGCGAGGCAACGTCGCGTTCGCGTCGACCCAGATGGGCTGGTGCTTCACGCTCAAGTCGTTCGCCAAGATGTACGCCGACACGTTCGGTCCGATCAACCTCGACCAGTTTGCGGCTCGCCTGTGGGGCAACATTTACTACCACTCGGAAACTCGCAAGTTCTCGCGACAGGCCGCACCGGGCGCCAAGCGCGGCTTCGAGCATTTCATCCTCGACCCGTTGTACAAGCTGTACTCGCAAGTCATCGGCGAGGACACCGACACGCTCAAAAAGACTCTGCACCAGCTCGGCATTCATTTCAAGCCGTCCGTCTTCAAGATGGACGCACGTCCGCTCCTCCGCCTCGTCCTGTCGCACTTTTTCGGCCCCGCGACCGGCCTTGTCGACATGCTCGTCGAGCACGTCCCGAACCCGCAAGAAGGCGCCCGCGTCAAGGTCGAGCAGACTTTTACCGGCGCGCTCGACTCGCCGCTCGGACAGGCGATGGTCGCGTGCGACCCGGCCGGTCCGTTGGCGATCCAGATCGTCAAGCTGTACCCGACTCCGGACGCGGGCGAGTTCCGCGCGTTCGGTCGCGTCCTGAGCGGTACGGCCCAAGTCGGCATGGAGGTCAAGGTGCTCGGTGAGGGGTACTCGCCCGAGGACGAGGAGGACATGGTCGTCCAGCAGATCGGCGCCATCTACATCGGCGAGGCGCGGTACGACATCGAGACGGACGCGATGCCGGCTGGCAACTTTGTCCAGCTGTCGGGCGTCGACAACTCGATCTCCAAGACGGCGACGCTCATTGGGGCAGATTACGACGCGTCCGAATTGCGGACGTTCCGTCCGATTCAACACTTGACCCAGTCGGTTTTGAAGGTGTCGGTCGAACCGCTCCAGCCGTCCGAGTTGCCCAAGATGCTCGACGGACTCCGAAAAGTCAACAAGACCTACCCGCTCCTCGAGACCCGCGTCGAAGAGTCGGGCGAGCACGTCCTGATCGGGACGGGCGAACTCTACCTCGACTGTGTCTTGCACGACTTGCGCGTCATGTTTGCCGAGATCGAGATCAAGGTGTCGGATCCGGTCGTGCGGTTCTGCGAAACGGTCGTCGAGACGAGTGCGCTCAAGTGCTACGCCGACACGCCCAACAAAAAGTACGTGGCACCGGGGTACTGTAAATCTTGCATGAGATGCCAAGGCTGACCAGGCTTGTGGACGCCCTTCACAGGAACAAGATCACGATGATTGCCGAACCGCTCGAGCGCGGCATCGCCGAAGACATCGAGTCTGGCCGGATCTCGATCCGCCTGCCGCCGAAACAGCTCGGTGCCCACTTCCAGACCAAGTACGGATGGGACTTGCTCGCTTCGCGGTCGATCTGGGCGTTCGGTCCGGACGATCAGGGTCCCAACCTGCTCATGGACGACACACTCCCTTCCGACGTCGACAAGAAGCTCCTGTACAGCGTCAAGGAGTCGATCAAGCAGGGTTTCCAGTGGGGATGCCGAGAAGGCCCGCTGTGCGACGAGCGTGAGTTTTCCTTGCCGAACGAGTGCTGTTCTTTCCCCCGTGGGTTTCGCAGACGCTCATACTGACTCAGCGCTGAGGCTCGTGCTGCACAGCGATACGGAACGTCAAGTTCCGCTTGCTCGGTGCCGACTTGGCGCAGGAGCCGATCTACCGAGGAGGCGGACAGATCATCCCGACGGCGCGACGAGTCTGCTATTCCTCGTTCTTGATGGCGACGCCCCGACTGCAAGAGGTTCGCCTCGCCTCGCTTACCGCCGCGCCTTGTGTGTGCAGACACTGACTCGCGTGTTCTGACTTCTCCCCCTGCAGCCAGTCTACTTTGTCGAGATCCAGACGCCGCAGGACTGCATTCCGGCCATTTACGAGATCTTGGCTCGTCGACGAGGACACGTCACCAAGGACATTCCCAAGCCCGGCTCTCCGCTGTTCACCGTTCAGGCCTACATCCCCGTCGTCGACGCCAACGGGTTTGAGACCGACCTGCGGAGTAAGCAAACAAATACTTTCGCCACTCCCTTTGACCTTTTGAGCTGACTTTTTTTTTTTTTGCTTTCCCCTCTCGCGCTCGCAGCACATACCCTCGGTCAGGCCTTTTGCATGCAGACGTTTGACCACTTTTCCAATTGCCCGGGCGACCCGCTCGACAAGACGATCCAGCTCCGACCGCTCGAGCCGGCACCGGCTCAGGCGCTCGCGCGCGACTTTGTCCTCAAAACGCGTCGGCGCAAGGGCCTGAACGACCAAATCAACGTCGCCAAGTTCCTCGAATCGGTGAGTTTGACAAGCGCACGATGTCCCTCGTGTCTGCGTTGCTGATGTGAGCCGCAATGTGTGCCCGGCCCTCAGGACATGGTAACTCTGCTTGCTTCGACCGAGCACCTCGACTTGTTGTAGAGGACGTCGTGGTCGGCAAAGCGAGTGTGTGTACTATTTCGGTCATGTGCAATAAGCGGCGTAGAGCCGCTACAATCTCTACACGTGCACGGCCGTGTTTGCCCCGGTTCGAGATTTGTGTCACGTGCTGCAAATTTCCGAAACGGCCGCTTCGACTGAGCCAGGGTTGGTGACGCTCCTTCAGACACCGAAGCGCTCTATCTACCAGTACCAGCTTTACCGTACAAGCCTGTCCTAGGCTCCCGTCCATTGGCTCGATGGTCTACCAGCCTCTGCATGCGCTCCCGGACGGCGCGACCCGTCAGTCAACTTCGCGACCGCTCTCGGCGAACCAAGACCGCTACACCGAGCAGACCGACGCGGGCATCCGCGTCGTAGACTATGCCGATGCCTACGACGACGCCGACTTTATCGGCGACGAGAGGAGGCCGCCGTCGTTCCGCTCTCACGACGACCACCACCACTCGACGTCTCCGTCCGGTGCGGCGGGAGGTGGCCCTGCTGGGGCCGGGCTGTACCTCGGGGACCACGCCGAGTTGACCTACGACAACATTCTCGCTGCCGCATGCGCCGCAGCGTACGATCGCGCCCCCTCCCGAGGAGATGCCCCGAGGCAAGTGTACGACCCGGATCTCGAAGTCCGCCTCGACCCGCCAGCGCCCCTCTACATCAGTCGGAGGCCGGATTCGCGCGACTGGGAGGAGGACGTCAAAGACCCGGCAGAGTTTGAGCAAAGCTACGATGCCGGAGGGGGCGGAGACGATAGCCGGATCGAGCATGAAATCACCGACGAAGACGACGGGTTGCACAGTCCGGCGTTGTCGTTCCAAGGAGGCTTCGGCGCACCGCCACCAGTGAGTATTTCTTTGACTGTGGGGCTGCCGATAGCCGTCTTCTCTGAATGCTGATGCCACCCTCTGCGTGCAGACCGCTCATCTGCGACGCAAGAACCTGCAACAACGGCGCGTCAAGCTCACCGAGGGCAACCTCGTCATCCCTTGCGCCATCCCGACCCGCCTACTCAGCTTCCTGCCGCGCAAGGACTCGGACGAGTTCACGACGAGTCGCTACACGGCCGTCACCTGCGGGCCGGACGAGTTCAACGACCATCACTATCTCCTGCGGCCTACGCTGTACAACCGCCAGACCGAGCTGTTGATCGTCATCACCATGTGAGCTGACAAGGTCGCGGTGGCTACACTTTTCGCTAGATCTGACGCACTTTTGCGCACAGGTACAACGAAGACGAGGAGCTGTTTTGCCGGACTCTTCACGGCGTCATGAGTATGTCACCGCTCGGTTCCGCCGCGTCTCAGAAACTGGCATAGGTAGGCTGACCTCTCACCCGTCCGCAGAGAACATCGCTCAACTTTGCAAGCGGAAAAAGTCGGCGACGTGGGGCCCTGACGGTTGGAAGAGTGCGTGTCTCTTTCAGTTCGCCACAAGAGGCCGGCGCTCACTCGACAAACCGTGCAGAGGTCGTCGTGTCGATCATCTCTGATGGGCGGAAAGCGATTCATCCGCGGGTTCTCGATTGGTGCGTAGGAAAACCAGATCCACCGCTCTCGGGCGCAGGAACCGCGCACTGATAGCGGAACCTCCCGCAGCCTCTCTGCCCTGGGTGTCTACCAGCCAAACGTGATGACCAACCAGATCGACGAGCAACCGGTCGCGTGCCACCTGTTCGAGAACACGGTCCAGATGTCGATCGCCCCTGACCTTACATTCCGCGGGCTCGAGAAGGGAATCATGCCCTGTCAGATCATGTGCGTTCACAAGCTCCAGCAAGCGTGGTACTCTACTGACCCGTTCTCTATCTCTCCGCCAGCTTCGCTCTCAAGGAGAAAAAGTAGGTCCAGGACGAGGTGGCAAAAGACTGGGCTCGAGCGTCCCTAACGCCCCTTCCCTTCCCACAGCGCGAAAAAGATCAACTCGCATCGCTGGGCGCTGCAAGCTTTTGCACCACAGCTCGACCCGCGCGTCGTCGTCCTCATCGATGTCGGTACCAAGCCCGCCGCCGGCAGCTTGTACAGCCTGTGGAAGCAATTCGACGTGAGCTCGCCTTGTTTCGGAAGCTTTGCGATTCTCAGATTCCGCTGAACATGTCTCTCGCGTTCATCCTAGATGAACTCTAATGTCGGAGGAGCTTGCGGCGAGATCGTCGCCATGAAGGGCAAGTACTGGCTCGGCCTGGTCAATCCGCTGATCGCGGCGCAGAATTTCGAATACAAGATCTCGAGTGCGTTCTACTCTCTTGCCTGCATGCATGAAAACCCCCATCTGATGCGTGCACCACAGATATCCTCGACAAGCCGCTCGAGAGCGTGTTCGGCTACATCTCGGTTCTGCCTGGCGCCTTTTCGGCATGTGAGTGCTAGAGCGGTGCCTCTGGACAATTTACTGGCGACTGATCATTTGCCGCATACGACAGACCGCTACATCGCGTTGAAGGTGAGTATCTTTCGATCAATCTCGAGCATGTCTGGAAGACTGACACGGTTTCGGCGGTTAGAATGACGAACTCGGTCACGGACCGCTGGCGAGCTATTTCAAGGGAGAGCATCTTGCGGGTCAGGATGCGTCTCTCCAGGAGAGCAACATGTACCTGGCCGAGGATCGCATCCTTTGTTGGGAGCTGGTCGCGAAACGAGGGGATGCTTGGGTACTCAAGTTTGTCAAGGCGAGTTGGGATCGAGCCGTCTTTTTCCGCTCCGCTCGCTCCAGGACACTGACACGCCGCCACGTATAGTCCGCCAAGGGCGAGACCGACGTGCCCGACCAGGTCGCCGAGTTCATCAACCAGCGTCGACGATGGCTCAACGGCTCGTTCTTTGCCGGCGTCTACGCCCTCATGCACACCTTCCAGCTCTTCCAAACTTCGCATTCGCGCAAAAAGATCTGCTTCCTGCTTCTCCAAGCGGTGTACAACTTTATCAACGTCTTCCTGGCCTGGATCGCACTTGCGTGAGTTCTAGTCCGTGCTTCTCGAACCTGGAACATTTGATTGACATGATCGTGGCTGCAGGAACTACTGGATCTTCTTCATGGTACGGCGGAATAGCGTGTCGATTGATCCCGGCTACACTGACGTGTCTACACGGCAGGTCCTCACGACATCTCTCGAAGACCCCACGTTCAAGCTCAAGGGCATCAAGGTCGTCAACGTGTTTATGCAGTAGGTATAACTCGCTACTTGCGTCACGCTCTGAGCAGTAGTGCTGACCTACTCGTCTTTGCAGATACTTCTACAGTGCGGCTCGACTCTAAGCGAGTAATCCTTTGACGCGCGCGCATACCTGACCAAGCATCTCATACAGTGGGCGCCGTCGTCGCATGTTTCCTGATGTCGCTCGGCAACAGGCCGAAGGCGGCCAAGTGGAAGTACTTTGGAGTGGTCAGTCTCTTCCTCCGCCGTCACGGAAACCTGACGCGATGCTGAGGCGAGGCGGGGAACCTCCGCAGATGGTCATCTTTGGCGTCACGACGGCCTACATGATCGGTGCCGCCATCTTCTGCGTCTATAAAGCGGTCGAGCTCTCTGCAGACTCGCTCATCATGGCGCAGATAGTCATCTCGCTCGTCTCGACTTGTGCGTTGCTCTCGGCCTCGAAACGCGGCCTCGCCGCGCCATGAGCTCACTGGAAAGCCACCTGCAGATGGCTGCTACCTCCTCTCGAGTCTGATCGCACTCGACCCCTGGGTGAGTGACTCGTACTCGTTGGCAGAGCAGACGTCGGACTTCTGACCAACTTGATCGAGCAGCACATGGTGACCAGCATCCTCCAATACCTGCTGCTCGCCCCTTCCTACATCAACCTGCTCTCTTGCTTCGCATTCTGCAACTTGCACGACCTGAGTTGGGGAACGAAGGAACAGACCAAATCGGAGATCGACCTCGGAATCACGCGCAAGATCAACAAGAACGAGGTGGACATGGCTCTTCCGGCCGACCAGTCGGACATTGGTGCGCATCCTGCCTAGGCCTGCACTCGTTTGACATCTCGGCATACTGACGGAACGATCTGTAGATGTCATGTACGACCGTTCTCTGCACAACCTCAAGACGCGCCCCATGATCATTCCGCCGCAGTTGACGGCCTCTCAGCGCCGCGACGCCGTCATGGATCACTACCAGTCGATTCGTACCAACATCCTGCTCGCCTGGGTTCTCACCAACGTACGTTCTCTGCTCTGCGCCGTGGATAAGCCGGCCGTACTCAACCCCGTTGCTACGCAGGCGGTCCTGGTCGCGACCATCCTGAACGGCGACTATTCGTCGACGTTCGCGAACGGCAGCGGAACATCTCGCGCCAAAGTCTGTGAGTGCGGATCTCGTGACTTTGGTGTCTGTACGCCCCTGCGATTGCTGACTTTTACGCCGGGAACGAAGACCTCGTCATCATCTTGATCGTTGTCGCCGTTCTGTCGGTCTTCCGTCTCGTCCTTTCCACAGCCTACGTGATCGACGGCTGTGAGTTAGCATGATATTGAGCGCTCTCCGCTGCGCGATGCTGACAATCCCGGCGCGACACAGATGTTCGATATCTCGGATCGCATATTCAACGACGGCTCTTTGCCCGCCGTCAGATCAACCAGCAGAGTACGCTGAAGCGCCGTTCAGCTTACAGCGAGGCTGGTACCGAGATCAAGAGCGAGAAAGTTGACGGTCAGGACGACGACGACGATACTCGAAGCATGATCGACTCGTCTGCTGCTGTCGGCAACGCCGGGGCCGCGCCCTCGAAACGCGGCTGGTTCAAGTTCGGGAGCAAGTAGACAATCCCCTTAACTCGCACCATGCCGCGAGATTTGCTACCGCCTTCCGCTCCTTTTCGCCACCATGTATCTTGTTCGCCCTTTCCCGCCCGTACTTGCAAACCCCTCTTCGATTTACGTTCGCGAATGTTAATGCACGTTATTCCACAAGACTCATGCCTACAGCCTGCAGCTGCAGCTCGTGACTCAACTTGCTTGTCTCAGGTCGGCGCGCTGCGAAAACGCGCCCCGGATTTCGCCAAGCCGCTGCACCGCCTCGTTAAACGTCGCTCGGACGTTTGAGGGACGCGAGCGAGCGTCCATGTTGGTCACTCTCAACTGTGACCCTCACCTCTACGAGCCGCTTGCGACCGCCCATGTCTTGTGAGTCAAAGTAGCAGCGCAACCGAGGCAGAGAGCGCTGTCCCCTTGCGCTCGCGCCCTCTGGCTGAGAGCGCCGGCGGAGGAAATGGAGCTGGCACCGCCTCGAGATATCCGCCTGTGTACGTAGGGATGTACTGACGTTCTGTTCTGGCAGATCCGCAACCTCCGCCAAACGCTTACTATGGATCGCCGCAAGGAGGTCCGCCCATGCAAAACTACTATGGCCCGCCTCAAGGTGGTCCTCCCATGCAGAACTACTATGGACAGCCTCAGCCAGTCAGTCTTGGTCCAGCTTCAGGAGCATTCCACGATAGCTGACTCGTGGCGCGTGTACTATGCAGGGGTACGCACCGCAGCCCATGATGCAGCCGGGCATGCACCACAACCAAGATCGCGGCGGCGGTGACTCTGGATGCTGCGGTTCTTGCTGTAAAGCATGCTGCGGCTGCTGCGCTGCCTTGTGCCTGTTCGAAATGTGCTGCGACTGAGCGCGTCGCTATGTCTTGAGGCGATGGGAGTCTTTGCCCGGCGCCCGAGATGCCATTGTACCGCCCTCCTCAGGTCGGCGCGTCAGCGTCGAGCAATGGCAGAGACCACGTCGTCTGCGCAACGACGCTGTCCGTGCGCCAAATCACCTAGGTTGTTAGATATGATGTAAACACATACACACGCTCCTTTGCGAATTTTCGCTCAAAATCCTACGCAGAGATGACCTTCCCAGACCGTGCTCATGGCCTCTCGCGGACCGGAACCTGCACATAAGGAAGGCCTTGAGCTTGTCGCAGTATGCGAGCAGAGCGCCTTGCATCAGCGAGTGGCAGCTAAGCAGCAAGGCCGGCTGAGCCACCAATCATGAGCGCGCGATGAGTGGCAGCCAGGATCCGTTTTCACGTGAGAGATGGTGACGGTGGCGAGCGCTTTCGTACGACGTTGTCCTCGGCTCCCTGAACAGCAATGATCCTGAGAGACAGTTCGATAAAGCTTTCGCTATCATGCGCACCGTCGCGCCAAGGAGCTCGGCGGGTCAGCTCCGGGGGTTCGGTACGCTCGCCCGGACTTGCCGAAGTTTTTAAGCAGCGAGGTGCGAGGTGCATGGTGCACCGCCACCCTCCCGCGGCGCTCCGCGCCCTGCATGCGTTCATCAATCTCTGGTCGCTCGGCGGCGGGTGACCTTGGTCTTGCTTGCTCTGCTCTGTATCCCTCCTTTCCGTGCATCGCTACAGCAATATGAGCCGTGAGTTGCCTTAGACTGGTCCCTTCTACAACAAGCGATTCCCTCGATCCCGCTTCAACTCGACCGAAGTACGGCGGAATCGATGGCGAAGGCGACACAGGGTGGACGGACAGAGATATGCTGACGCCTGTACATTCCAACAGTCCCTCAAATACCCTCGGCTGCCTATCAAGACCCGGCAAAGTCAAGTCCGAGGATTCAATATACGTACGAATCGCCGCAGCGCGTGAGTTCAAAAGGCGCACGGATACCTGAGCCTCGTATACCGCTCGAAGATCCTTTCGCAGCGGTTCAGTGCTGATGCCCAGGAACTGCTAACAGATGTCGCCGCAACTACAACAACGGCAATCGGAACCGAGCGAGGCCGAGCCGTTACAGCTTCGCGGAGGCGGATGCTGCAGCACCTGCTGCGGCACTTTCTGGGGGTGCCTCGGCGCAATATTTTGTTGCGAATGTCTCTGCTGCTGCTGCTGAGCGGCAGAGTGAGGACTTTCGGAGACGGATCTGGAAGTGGCGCCGGCGCAACCCGGATCCGCACTTCGTCAACTTGTGCAACAAGCCGCGCCCAGCCTCTCCATACTGTGACAGCCCCGGGAGACTATTCTCCTGGATCGCCACAGACATTGATCGCATGTAGCATATTTATCTTCCCTCCTTCCTGTATGCCATGTTCATCCTGCATTAACGATTGAGCCCTCGACGCTCTCGCGGTCTCGAGTCCCAGCACAGCGCCACGTCCGCAAAGGTCATCGCCCGTCTAGGTCTCCTGCGTGTACACTCGGCGTCCTTGCACCCAGACCGCCTTCCGATCCGCCTCACTTCCGTTGCACCACCACCGCTCCAGTTTCTCCTCAACCGAGACCGCTTTGATCTGCCCGTCCTGGTCCGGCAAATCGAACCACTCGACGCGCGACCCTTTCCCTCCGACTCGGATCCATTGAGCGTCGAACGCGGAGCCGACCTTGAGAGTGCCGACGTTCCGCTCACGATCCAAGCCGAGCGCCTGCGCGCCGCCGAGAGTGGCGAGGTACACCGCCTCCTGCCAGGTGATGGCGACACTGTTACTGCCCGGTTCCGCCGCGTCGAGATGCTGCCCTTGACCTTGTCGCAAGCGGGAGATCCCCACTGCCCATCGCATGTTCTCGTCGAGTCCGACGCGGTACCCTCCCGAAATGTCGGAACCGAGACCGACTTTGACGCCGGCTTGCCACGCTTCGCGCAGTGGCAGTTGTCGCTCGGCGCTGAAGTAAACGTTGGACAGCGGGCAGTGGGATACGGCTGTTCCGGTGCGAGAGAGTCGTGCCAGGTCGGCGGAAGAGACATGCGTGCAGTGAGCCATCAGAGACCGGTCGTGGAGCAGGCCGACCTGTGCGATAGATCGAGTCAGCGCGGTTTGCCTATAGAGCAATGTGATATACCTAGCGGGTATTACTTGCGGCAAACCGCAAGCCAGGTTTCCCAAAGCGAAACAAGGAAATGACTGACCTCGTCCAACACCTCGACGTCGCTCTTGCCACCCAACATCTCCCGACAAGCCTCCACCATCCCTTGACTCTCGCACATGTGGGACTGCACTCGAACTCCCGTCTGTTCCGCCAGAGTGGCCAGTCCGCGCATCAACTCGATCGAGCAAGTCGGCACGAACCGAGGGGTGACGACTGGTTCGACAATCCTTTGCTCGTCGGGTAAAGCCGCCGTTAGGTCGCGCACTTTATCGATGAAGGTTTCTGTGTCGGCGAGCGACGAGGCTGTCGTTTCGATGTAGGAGGGAATCGAGTTTTGATCCATCGCGACTTTGCCAATTTGACCGCGCAGACCGGCTGCGAGGAAAGCCCGCACGAGTACCAGACTGCACAACATAGTCAGCTTGACTCAATACACTCGGAGCGACTGGAGCAAAATACCGACTTGGCTTCCGTGCTGATGGTCCCGAAAACGCTTGCCGCGGTGGTTCCGTTCTGAAGCATTCGTTGCACGAGTTGTTCGTAGACTTTCCGACCCAGCCCGTGCGGATCCCTGTCAATGCTGGACTCTGCGCGGAATGTGTAGTGCTCCAGCTTTTGTGGTCCGATGGATGCGAGGGAAGACAGAACATGGGCCGAAAAGGAAAGCGAAATAAGGGTCAGCGAACCTGGTACAGATTTTGGCGAGATGCCGAGTTTTGCGGACCCGCGAGCACGTACCCATTCCATTAGAGGCTTGTCGAGAGCGAGCCCGGCTTGAATGTACTGCGGCGCGTGGACTGGAGGCCAACAGATTTCGGTCCAAAGTTCAGCCGCCCGCCCAGTCGAATAGATGTACGCCCGTGACCTGGAAGCGTCGCACTGGAGCAGAGCAAAATGACCCACTGTGCGTATCGACGAATCCGGGCAGAATCCAACCGTCCTTGCCAATCTCGACGAAGCAGTCTCGCGGCAGGTCGCGGCCGATCCGGCTCAGCAGCTCCTGAGAGGCCGGCGTATCCGCAGCTTCGAAATGAGCGATGAAGCCTTTGCCATCGACGCCTGCCAGGTCGAGCACGTTCAGCACACCCTTGCCGTCAAATCAAGAGGAAACGGGATGGGCGAACCGATAAGCGAGTTTTCTCGAACGAGCAAACTGCGATCGACCCGCGAGGTCGCGACGGTACCTCGGAGCAGGAGCGCTATTTCCTGAGTGTCCATCGGCTGTGCACGGCGTTATAACGGCAGTCAAGGTGGGTCTCGACCGAGGAGAGCAGCTCTGGCTCGGCCGAGAGGTTGGCTCGGTCACGTGATCGAAATCCAACTCCGCGCGGTCCGCCGGCTGACCGTCCTCTCGCTTCCTCCTACACACCCTGCACGGCGACTATCGCCGATTGAAACCCTACGTTTCGCATCTCGCTTCCTCCACTCTCGCTCTTTCCGGACCCAAACCCTTCGCAGTAGCGACGACCCGCTTCTCCCTCGCTCCTTCTGACCGGACGTACGCTTGGCACGACTCGGAAACTCCGCTGGCCTCTCTACCACAGCAAGTCGATCTTAGTGCACACACGGCGGCGAGATCAACCAAACCATCCGCGCCCACCCCCGCTTCCTCAAGAAAATACCAAAGTCTGGCGCAGCATGTCCGGTGCGAACGGCAACGTCACTTGGAACGGGATCGACCTCGCCGAGAACCGCAGGCGCATGGTCCGCGGCGAGCTCTACACCGCCTTCGTTCCCGATCTCACCAAGGAGCGTCGCGCCGCCTCGCAGGCTTGCGCGGCCTACAACCGGTTGGCGACCGAAGTTAGCCGGCGCGAACAGGTCGAGTTGTTCAAAAAGTGAGCGACCGCGCCGGGACGCAAGGCTCGAGGACGAGAGACGGCGTCGCTCACAATTGCTCTTGGGACAGGATCGTGACTTCGACGCCGGATCTCCCGCCAGCGAAAGACGACCCCGACGAGGACGAGGCGCAGTTGACGGCGTTTCCGTGGGCGGAACCGCCGTTCAAGGTCGACTACTGCGGCAGGATCTCCATCGGCGAGAACTCGTTCTTCAACTTCAATTTCATCGTCCTCAACACTTGCGAAGTCCGGATCGGCTCGCGCTGTCTCTTTGGCCCAAACGTGTCCCTGTTCGTCTCCCATGGCCGGATCCCTTTTTCTCTCTCTCTCTCTCGTTGCGCACTCATCAACGTGCTGAGCGCTAAATCGGGCGTGCCTCTTTTCTCACCCCACCTACAGTTTTGCGGGCACGCATCCACTCGACCCTGCAGTCCGGAACGGCACTGCTGGCCCCGAAGGCGGTGGGCCGATCACGATCGGGGACGACTGCTGGTTCGGTGGGAACGTGACCGTCTTGCCGAACATCACGGTCGGAAGGGGCGTGACGGTGGGGGCAGGAAGCGTGGTCACCAAGGTTTGCCCTCTCTTCCCCATACCCCCTTTCCCCCTTCTCAGCAAGTACCCATACCGGTAGCCGGAGCCTCCTCGACCCGATCAGACCTGACTTTTTCTTGTCTTGCAGTCTGTACCACCTTTCGCCGTCGTAGTCGGCAACCCCGCCCGTATCGTCCGCAAGATCGAATCGGAATGGGCCGACGAGCACTTCGCTGCCCATCCTGAGGAGCAATGGGAGATGCCGCCCAAGAAGCAGTAGAACACCCGTACATACGTAGAGATGAAATAGACACTGGAACGTTTCTGTCGACTTAGGAGATGCAGGGCCGCCCTTGTGAGCAACGCAACACGCTCGTCATTGGGCAGGTTGATCTTACAGACAACATTCTATTAACTGCCTACCAAAAAAGTATTAGATCAAGGGCCAAGGACTGCGGGAAGTCGAAAATCGAAAGTATAGCCTCTCAAGTTTGGAGGACGATGCGCGTTGGTTAGACGGCACACTTGTTCGGATCGAGGCGGTACGTCGTCGCGCCCTGCAAAAGAGGAAGCACACCACGCACGGTCAAGATCCTTCACTCTCACGCCTCAACGCTGCGGCAAACTAGAAAAACCGGCCAGGGGGGGGGACGCACCTTGACGACAGCTTTGACGACGACTTTGGCGCGGGCGAGCGCGAGCAGGCACTCGTTGATGCGGACTTGAGGTACGGTTTGCGACGGGCCGCCAGAGGCGAGACTGGCGACGAGGTCTTGCACTGCGCGCGCCACGCGGGCGGGGGCGGCATCAGCGAAACCGCCAAGGGAAGGGAGAGAGAGAGCATCAAAAACACGCTTGAGACTTACTGGTGGTACCGTTTGGCCGTTCTCGCAAGGCCCAGAGAACTTTTTCCGTCTCGGCTCGTCGCTTTTCGCGAATGTCGATCGGGAGGAGGGGCAAGATCGGATCGGCAAAAGTCTGCGCGCGTGCATGGAGTCGGCCCCCGTTCACAGAGATATGGGTCACTACCTTTCTGCAGGCGACGCGCCCGGGCAATGAATAGCAGAAGACGGGCAAGACCACGGGAGAGAGGGGGAAAAACTCACGGCCATCTCTTCTTTTCGTTTCCGGGCGGCGGCGGCACCACCCCCCGCCGCCATGGCTCCACCGCGTGCGCCCCCTCGTCCACCTGCAGCACCGCGACCACCTCGAATGCCTGCACTGCCGCCCCGGCCCCGGCCTCCTCGAGTCGCCGGCACTGAATCGTTGAAGCCTTGGTTCGAGACGAAGGAAGCGTCCGCGCCGCCGCCGCCGCCGGAGGACACAAAGGTGTTGTCCCCCGCACCGTAGCGATTCCGCGCTCCGTCGTCTTCGTCGTCTTCACTACTGCCGACATTGTGCTGCCGCGCGACCTCGACCGAGAGCAAGGCCTTGACTCGTTCCTCTTCCTCCTTAACAGCGCGCTCATGCTCCCTCTGCCTGCTCAACTCGAAGTTGATCCGGGTCGGAGCCTCGACAAAGTCGACCGTGTAGCCGTTGGCCCTCAAGCCCAACAACCACGCGGCGAGGGCGTCGTTGAAGCCGTCCAAGCGGGCGTGGACGAGTTCGAGCTGGTCGAGGTTCGAAGTCAAGTCCGAGACGCTGTCTGCGAGTTCGGCGAGGATCGGCGCGAGGTGAACGAGCGGCGCTTCCTCCCCTCCTTGGTGGTGGTGGTGGTGGTCTCGAGGGATGTGTGAATCGACCGCGTCTCCTCCTCCTTCTCCTGGATCTGCTGCTGTCGCGTGACCCCCTCCGGCATGGGATCGCCTTGAAGCGCTATGGGAGAGGGAAAGAGCGCGCAAGGACGAAGACGAGATGCGGCGGAGGGGCGTCGTCGGTCGTTGCGAGTGCGAGTGCGAGTGGTGCAGCGGGTTGGACGAACTCGATCGCGAGAGGGACGAAGCGCGCGAGCGGGACAGCGCGGCGACGGGCGCAGGGTTCGCCGACATCTTTTGGTGTCTAGCTGCGGCCTCTCTTCGGATCGCGGTCGCTGATTGAATCAACCGCAGCGAGGCGGGCGAGTGGTGTTGAGTGAACGAGGCGGTGTTGCCAATTCGGAGCGAGCGAGCGAGGTGCTTGTCTCGTGCGAGTGGCAGGCGGGCTATAGCTGGTCTCGTCGCCTGCGCTGGCTGCTCTAATACGCTCACAACAGCCCAGTTAGAGTGCAGCGCCGCTTGTCGCTCGCTCTCCGACGCTGAGTTGACCCCGCCGTCGGTCCGAAGCTTCCGCGCAGCAGCAGCGCCACAGCCAAGCCAAGCCTCTCTCCAGCTCCTCCGCCAGCACAGACAGTGACACACGCTGCCAGACACAGGGCAGAATTGAATGGCGGGCTATGACCCGTATGCTGGGCACTATGCGCACCTGCCAGGGACAACTCCGCCTCCTCGCCCCGTGCACAGCCTCGCTCAACCACAGCCCTACGATGACCGCACCGACCCCTTGCTGAGCCAGCAGCCGCAAGATCCCTTTGCGACCCCGTCTTATCAACTCAGGGACGAACCCACGTGGCCGAACCCAGCGGCAACCGGAGACCTCGCAGACGGGCCCGCGCAGCACCACCACCATCAAGGCGGGACGTTTGTCGGCGCAGGCACCTCCTCGTACCCCGGAGGACAATACCATCTCTACGATCAACAGCAAAACAACATGTCGTACGACTATCTGCAGAATCAACAACCCCAACAGCAAGGTCCCGCAGGAGGAGCAACTTACGACGACGATCAGGCCCCGCTCCTCTTGCACGGACAGGGTCAGCAAGGGGGCCTGGGCTGGTCGACTACTTCCGGTCCTGCGCCGGGACAAGCAGACCCAACGTTGCAACTCCCGGGCGGGTTCGATCCGACACAACAAGGACCGTACGGACTGCCGCCGCCACAGCCACAGCCACAGCCAAGTCCCGGGTTCGGAGGTCCACCTTTCGCCGGATCTGGGTTTGGGGGACAGCAGGGTCCGCAGCAGGGATATGATGACGACGCCGTCGTGAGATATGGTCGGATCCCGCAGCGGCAACCGCGGCGGTACAAAACCGTCAAGCGTCAGTTCTCTCTCTCTCTTCCCTCCCCTCCATCCTCCCCTCCCCCAGAACTCTCTTTCCCTTCTGGCATCGAGGCGAGTAGCGCGAGAGTGAGTCTTGACTTACATAATATTTCATCTTCAACACAGGCGTCCAACTGTACCACGGCAATCTCGTCCTCGACTGCCAGGTCCCGCCGAAACTGCTCGAGCGCTGTCCGCGCAAGGACGACCGCGAGTTTACCCACATGCGCTACACGGCCGCCACCTGCGATGTGCGTCAGGAACCAGTTTTCGTCATATGCACCCGTGATCTCGAGTGAAACGCTCCTTCCGTCGTTCACTTTTACTCACGTAAGGCCATCTGATTTACGCACAGCCCGACGAGTTCCTCAACGAGCAATACGCGCTCCGGCAGATCTTGTACCAGACTCCTCGACGGACAGAACTCTTCATCGTCTTGACCATGTACAACGTGCGTCTGCTGTTCCTCGTCCCTTCCGTCACAGATTCAGCCGTTCTGGCCCCTGCTCAAACGCATCACCTATGCAGGAAGACGAAGTCTTGTTCTGCCGTACGATGCACGGTGTCATGAGTGCGTCGGGCCCGTGCAAATCTGCCTCCTCTGGATTGGCTCGGAGATTGTTTTCTTTTACTCTTTCTTCGAGTTTTGCTGACCTAAGCCTCGACGCACAGAAAACATCCAGCACTTGTGCGAGCGGAATCGGAGCAAGATCTGGGGTGCCGATGGCTGGAAAAAGGGTGAGTTAGCGAGAGCGAGCGTTCGACCTCGTCGCCGACCGGCACCGCGTCCCCACATGTTTTTCTCGAAACTGACGAAGAAGATCGCAAAACAGTCGTCGTCTGCGTCGTCTCGGACGGGCGCGCCAAGATCAATGCGCGCACCTTGTCGGTTCTGGCGGCGATGGGCGTGTATCAAGATGGCGTGGCCAAGAACGTCGTCGCCGGCAAACCCGTCACGGCTCACATTTACGAGTACACGACTCAGAGTGAGCTTGGCTGTTGCTGCTGCTGCTACTGCTTTTGATGCCCTTGTGCGACCACCGCTTGCTGGGGTGGGAGATAAGAGCTGACGTCTTGCGATACGGCGCGCCTCACAGTTTCGATCGACCCGGAGCTCAAGTTCAAATCGGCAGAGAGGGGGATCGTGCCCGTGCAGAGTGGGTCTGGTCTCCTTGATCCCCGGAGGATAGTGAGCTGACCTGCATGTGCGGGCCGTGAACACAGTCATTTTCTGTCTCAAGGTACGTCCGAGATTCCGATCGTTGCAAGCCTCGGCCTCGTTGTGAACAAACGAGGATCAGACCAGCTGACTCGTTCGTGTCCTCTGGCAAACAGGAGAAGAAGTCGGTCTTTGGATGCTCGCTCGCTGCAGATAAGGCTCATCGAGAGAAACGTTGAATTGACCTTATTGTCCCCGCCCGCCCTCTCGCAGCGCCAAAAAGATCAACTCGCACCGCTGGTTCTTCAACGCGTTCGGCCCGATCCTGCAACCCAACGTGTGCATCCTCCTCGACGTCGGCACCCAACCGGGACCGACGAGCCTGTACAAGCTCTGGAAGGTATTTGACGTGCGTCCCGGAACCTGTTTGTCGCATTCAGGACATGTGCACACCCTTCGTGTGCTGTGAGCATGTGTGACTGATACTTAGCCTGTGTTCTGTTGCGCACAGCTCAACTCGAACGTCGGAGGAGCGTGCGGAGAGATCGTCGCCCTCAAGGGCAAATACTTCCGCAACTTGTACGTTTTCCCTGGGTTACTCGTTTCGCAGCTCCTCAACGTCAGGTATACTGACGAGTCTTTTGAGGGACGTGCAGGATCAACCCGATGTATGTTTGCGCTACGGAGCAGGCTTTTCAGAGCCCGAGACTGATTTTTTTGACGGATCTTCGCAGTGTCGCCGCCCAGAATTTCGAGTACAAGATGTCCAGTACATGATTCTGCTCCATCCGCGAGAGAGCTTTCGGATCACGAGACTCACCTCCGACTGCCCGCACGCAGACATCCTCGACAAGCCGCTCGAGTCGGTCTTTGGCTACATCACCGTCTTGCCCGGCGCTTTCTCTGCCTGTTCGTGCCACGATTTCTTAGCTGGAGCACCCGATGCTTGAAACTGATGCAGCCGCTCTACCAGATCGGTACATCGCCTTGCAGAACAATGCGCAGGGGGAAGGACCGCTCAAGGAGTACTTCAAGGGCGAGACGCTGCACCACTCGGTCGACGCAGAGTGGGTGTTTCCCTCGAACCCTCTGGGCCGGCAAGCTATACCGCATACTGACGACGACCGACTTTGCAGCTTGTGGACCAAGAACATGTACCTCGCCGAGGATCGCATCCTGTGCTGGGAACTGGTCGCCAAGCGCGGCAGCGCGTGGGTCCTGCACTATCAGCGAAGCGCCTACGCCGTCACGGTGAGCTCCACCCTACCCTAGCTCCACTTTTCCGGTATGGCGAGGCACGTCGTTTCTCACTGCTGGCCCTTCTCTGTGTCACCGCAGGACGTGCCGGATCGAGTTCCCGACTTGATTGCGCAGCGTCGTCGTTGGCTCAACGGGTCGTTCTTTGCCGGGATTCACTCGACCTATCACTTTGGTTACATTTATCGGTGCGCCTCATATCTCAGACACGCGGTATCGGTGCCTTCGATGTCCTTCTCGATACTGACTTTACACCTGTTGATCGTTGTCGCTTTCCTTGGCGCAGGTCTGACCACTCTTTCATGCGGAAACTGTGGCTCCACGTCGAACTCTTCTATCAGACCTACAACATGCTGTACGTGCTCTGTCTTTGTGCTGGTCCGACCTCCCGAGCTGACAGCCTTCCTCATGCAGCTTTGCGTGGTTCTCGCTCGGCAATTGGTGTAAGCTGTTACTCTCGCTTCAGCATCGTATTGCGCAATTCGACTGACGCCAGTCTCTCGCGTGCAGACATTATCATGTATATCCTCACGACCTCGATGGAAGATGCCTCGTTCGGCCTGAAGGGGATCCACTACTTTGTGCGCGATTTTTCTCGGTCGCGATTGGCACCGCCGGAATCCAAACACTCACGCCCCAAAACGCAACTCTACAGAACCGCGTCGTGCAGTACTACTACGTGGCCCTCTTGCGTAAGCGTGAAGCAATCATCCGGTCGAGTATCTGAAAAGCTGACTTTGCTTTGCCGCAGTCTGCTGCTTCATCCTCGCCCTCGGCAATCGTCCGCAAGGCAGTCACGGCTTCTACCTCATCATCATCATCTCTTTCGCCTTGATCATGGTCTACATGCTCGTGAGTGTGCCACGCCAGCGTAGTTTTTCGCAGCTGCTGCAACAGCCTCGCTCTCCTTGTTCTTCCCTCCCTGACACTCGCCGTTTCCCTTCGCAGGTGGCCGCGGGAGTGATCACGTACTACAGCATCGTGAATGCCAAGGACGCGATCGAGGCGAGTGGAGGAAAGTTCTCCATCAGCGACGTCTTTACCAACACGACCTTCCGGTGCGCACAATTTTCTTACGGCCTCGAGCTTTTCTTCTTCTGACGCCTTTTTACACGGGGCAGGAACATCGTCATCTCGCTGCTGTCGACTTACGCCCTGTACCTGATTTCGTCGCTCATCTTTTTCGACCCGGCGCACATGATCACGTCCTTTTTCCAATACCTCTTGTTCTCGCCGGCCATGACGAACTGCATCATGGTGTACGTCCTTGCCCCATGCCGTTTTCAGAGTGGCTGCGATCGAAGAATAAGCCCTTCTGACGCCTCGGACCCAACCACAGCTACGCTTTCAGTAACTTGCAGGATGTGACCTGGGGCAACCGACCCGAGGAGAAACCTTCAACCGATCTCGGTATCGCTCCGGTCAAGGGCGACGGTGTCGACGTTGCTGTGCCCTCGACCGACCAAGACATCAATGCTGCGTACGACGACGCCGTGCACGTACTCGCGAACAAGCCGCCGCCAGAGGTCAAGACCGTCAACCCGGAAGAAAAAATGAACGACTCTTACCGCGCGATCCGGACCAACGCGAGTCTTTACTTCATCGCAGACATCGGCTCACCATCTCGTGCATCGCTGACATGTTGGACTGGCTGCGCAGGTCTTGCTCGCTTGGACGCTCACGAACGGCGGCCTCGTCGCCGGTATTCTGAGCACGAGCGCCGGATCGAGCGTCACCAGCACTCAGAGCAACGTGTATATGGCTTTCTTGCTGTATTCAGTGGCTGGTGGGTCCGAATTCTCAGTGCGAAGACGCGCCGGCAAAGGTCCTGACGCTTGATCCGCAAACAGGTCTCGCCGCGATCCGCTTCCTTGGCTCGACGTTCTACTCGATCGTTTGGGTGTTTGCGCGATAGGCGGCGTCCGTGTCGACCTATCTTTGACGGTCGCGAGGAGGGTAGGATACCATAAGCCTGTGAATAAAGACACTTTGTACAGGAAGAACTCGCTTTCCGAGCCGGTACTGCTCGCGCCGCGACTGTTCTTGCGCTCAACCTCTCGAAGATGCACGCCGGCGATGAACAGCAATCACACTGAAAAGCACCACAACAAGCTACCAGTATGTACTCCACTCGCTTTGTCCCTTCGGGTCAACGCCGACCGGCCGATCCCTTCTCTTCACCCGAAGCTGCCGGCGTGCGGATCAGAATCAGTTGCTGGTACGCAGAGAGTCGCGCACGAGGAAGAGAGGGCGAGAAAAGAGCTCACATCGCCACAAAGTGCGTGACCTGGTCCTGGGCCGATTTGAGTGGCGTCAAGTGCAGCACGGCGTGCTTGAAGTCTTCAGTCTTGGACGCCTTGGTCGTCTTTGCGCTGCGTTGAGAGCGACTGACAGTCAGCAGCGATGCGACTTTACCGCGAAACGGAGAGTGAACTCACAGAAGCTTGTTCATGTTCGTCTGCGGCTTGATGCGCACGAATCCTTTGTACGCGTGCCCTTGCTCCATCGCCGTACCGACGTTGCGCCTCAGTCGGCGCGTCTGCTCCTTGACTTCTTCGTCCTTGTGCGAGCTCGCAGAACTGGGCAGTGGCGCCTTGAGCAGGTTGACGAGCTCGACGCCGGCGAGCGAAGCGTACGCGGCGCCCGAGAGTCCTGGTCATGACCCGGTGAGCCTCGCACTTTGTAGGTCAGAACAGCGGAACTCGCGTGCACGTACCGACGAGCCTCGCCAGCTCCGGCGTCGCGTAGAGAACCTTGTAATCACCGCCGCTGACGAGCGCAACCCGAACGTAGGTATCCGAGGGCGTGAAATCGGCCGTCTGCGAAGAGAAAAATCGTCAACAAGTTGCGCGAGCTCAGAGATCCCATTCAACGCGATCGCGAACGCACCAGCCCGGGATCGGTCGCGAAACTCGGCGCGATGGAGGCCTTGTCGGCCTCGCTCGAGTTCTTCCTCTTCCCGTTCGCTCCGTTGCCGATCGAGCCGTCGTCGTCGCCGTTGTCCTTGTTGTGGTTGCGTTTCCAGACCTTGGAGAGACCACGACCGCGTTGCAACAGTGAAGGACGCGCGCCGAGGCCTGGGCCGGGAACGGGGAGCAAGTCCGAGGGCGTAGAAGCGACGGGTGGCAGGTAAGGATACTCGGGTTGAGGTGAGACCAGAGCGGCCGTAGACATCGAGGGCGTGCCGTGCGTGACGAAGGCGGAACCGTTGCCACCACCGTGGTTTATCGAGGGCTGAAGGCGGTCGAGCTGGTCTTGGACCGTCGCCGAGAAGTTCGGCGGAGCCTGGCGAATGCCGGAGCGGCCCACGGGAAGGATCTGCTGCATGGTCTCGGTGGCGTCGGTCTGACCGCCGAGGATGAAGCGAACTTTGCCGTGCGAATCGCGGAGCGGGTTCAGGCAGATCAAGTTGTAGTACGGCGTGCCGTCGCGGCGGTCTAGCGGGGCGTGGTCTGAAGGGTCAGAGAACGTCCGGGAAAGAGCGATGCCAAGAGGACGGGCTCACAGTTGAAGACGGTCCAGGTGACGCGTTCGCCGCGCTGCAAGGCTTCGCGCAAGGGCTTGACCGAGGCGGGCGAAGTTCCGGGACCTTGAAGGAAGCGGCAGTTGCGGCCGACGATTTCTGCAACTGGATACCCCGTGACCATAGCGAAGCCAACCGACGCGGCGACGATCGTGTTGTCGTGCAAGCTGGGGTCGGTCAGGCAGAACGACTCGGTCAAGCCGTCCGTGCGCTCGTCGGGGGTGCCTGCACCTGCAATGATGGACCGGCCCGTCCAGCCGACGCCGACTTGCCACATCCCGAGACGGTCGTTGAGTTTCTTGATCGCCGTCTCTTGGACCCAGCGCTCGACGATCTGCTCGTCGACTTCGCGTTTGATCGCTTGGAGGGGCTCATTCAAGCCGTGCCCGACGGCGGCGGTGCGGTACAAGACGGCGAGGGTCGGACCGCGCTGCGAGATGTTGAGCGAGAGCCGGAGCGGCGAGTTGGCGAGGAAATAGCTCGACGAGATGGCCGAAGAGGCGAGGCGCAAGGTCGCCGCCTGGCTTGAGAAGGCCAAGAGGTCGGTATAGAGACTCAAGAGCAAACTCGCGCGCGGGTCCGGCAACGTCGCTGCGAACGCGCGGAGCGACTCGAACGCTTGCGGATCGCCGAGGACGGCATCGAGGCGGTCTCCGCTGTTGAGGCGGGCGAGTTCGACTTCGCGCTCGGCGAGGACGTGCCAGTTTGGATACGCGGTCGGATCCGCCGACCCTTGCTCGAGTTTCGGGAGGTGGTCGAGCGGCAAGGCGTTCTCGAGCGCGTCTTGGTGCTGCGAGGCAGCGATCGAGAGCGGGTGCGGGTGCGAGGCGGCGTTGAGCGGGAGGGCGAGCGGATCTCCGAGCACGTCCTGCTTGAAGCGTTTGCTCGAAGACTCGTTCGCCTGAGCTGCCGCTGCGATCAAGGCGGCCGTCTCCTCCTCCGAGACGTTGAGCTCCTGGCCCGAGATGGCTGGCAGCCCCGAAGGCATGCCCGTCGAAGATTCGGAGATGAGCGACGGCATCGTGCGCACGCGGGTGAGTTTTCCCGGTCTCCACGGCGGCGGTCCCTCCTGGATGGGGACCGAAGCGGTGCCAGTACCAGAGTGGTAGAAAGAGTACTCTGGTCCGAGGTCGAGCGCGTCCGCAAAGAGTTGACCGCTCGCGGGCGATCCCGCTTCGCTTGCTGCTTCCGGTTCGTTCAACGTCCCGCCGCCAGGATGCCCGTCAGCCACACTCCCAGGGACGCCTCGGATCGAGATGCGGCATGCCGGAACGCACTGATAAGAGAGTCTTCATGCATCCGGCGCTGCTTCCGAGGCGATCCACGCGGAGGAGCAGCCGGCAACGGCAGCGGCGGTGGAGCGGTCCTCTTGCCTTCGCCTCTGGATTGCGGCGGCTCCGGGCGCGAGCGGGTAGCCGGACTAGACTCGGACCAGTCCGGATGCTCGGAGTCACCCTCTGTGGGCAGAGAAAAGCGGTACATTTTTCGTCGCGGTGGTGGTGAGATGAGGGGAAAGAAAAGGTCGGGCGCGCCTTGGCCCTTTCTCTCCGACACAAGCTCGGCCGCGAGCTCTGCACTTCACGGACCCGCTCGGCTATTTTCCATAGCTTAGACGCCTGCAAATGGAAAGGTATTCTGCAGTGCGGAAGACTTGCCACCCCGACAAGACTGGGGCGATTGGGCGACATCTCCAAAAGCTAACCGGATTGACCGGAGAAAGACGAACGCCAGCTAACAAGTTCATGCAGAAGAGAGGAAGCCGATACAAAGAGAATTTTCGAAGAGGACGGGAAGCCCAGGTGGGTCCGACCCTTCGTCAGCGCGTTAGCGCAGGTGTGCGCCGAACAGATCGATTCGGGAAACGTGGCATCGCCGAACCTGTAGAGGGAGGAGTACCTTTGTAGTGGCTGGTCTCTGCCCCGGAAGCGCTCAGGTCCGATGCCTGTGGACACGCAAAAGGGCGTGCTAACCGGGGTCACCAAAGCTTGATCCGGGACTTGGTCAATGGCGGCCATGAAACAGCAAGATTTCTGGAACTGATCCGAAGTGCCCCAGAAAGCTGCAATCTGGAGAATCACTCCACTGCAAGATGGACCTGTAAAACGGCCACATTAGGCCACGAGAGAGACGCTTGAAACCTTTCCGACAAAACGCAAGCCGCTTTGTGCTCCCCCCCCCCTGCACTTTTTGGCCCATAGCGTTCTCCGGAGGACTCGTCACGGCCCCAAGCAAGCCTCTCTCCACCATTTGAGCTATCGAGTACGATCCCTGACCAGCAGCGAGCCGAAATGGGAGGCTCATGCAGACGCCCGGGTCTGAGATTGAGTGGCGGCGCGAACTTGCCACAGTGACCTGCGGCATAACGGACACATCCGGACTTCTTCCCTCCGCCGTTGCACACAGGAGCACAGGAGCCCTGTGTCATCCCTTGCCGGGGACCCAATGTACAGTCCAGAAGAAGTCTGATTGGGAGGACCTGCAGAAAAGCCGGGCTTTTCTGCAGGTCCGCCGCGCAGCCGTGAGCTTGGCTGCCATGCTCGTCGACCGAGCGGAACGGAGGGTTCTCTCTCCTCGGCGGCGGCGGCGGCAAAGGGAAGCGAAAGACGGGCCCGCGTTCGCGGAGCATAGGGAGCGAACGAGGACGGAGAGAAACCGCCCAGCGTTGAACGGCATGCGCAGAAAGAGTCGGCTTTTTCTGCCGCTGCCGCTGACAAATTGGACCCGGGAAGAGGTCGACGTTGCGGCAGGTAGAGTCTGGGCAAGGTCTTGTGAAAGAACGGGAGCGAGAGGTCGACTCGGAAAACGACTGAGAGCGAAAAGACGCGCGTCAACGGGAACGCAGGGGAAGAGTTCTCAGGCGCATAGTGAAGCTGAGAAAGCAAAATGAAGATACAGACAAGCGCATGCCAATAGAAGACTCAGACGTGTCTACGCAAGTAGATACGTCTAAAACCCAAAATCGACGTCGTTGTGTTCGACCCACTCCTCTTCCCCGTGGTCGACGACGTGCCAGTTTCGGTCCCTTTTCTCCCAGCAGCGGTCACTGGCCTTCATCTCCGCCGTCAATCCCGCCTTGTTGTTGCCTCCGCTCTGCGCCGCCGAGACTGACTCGTCGCCGCTGTCGCCCTTCTGGTTGCGGACCGCCGGGTACTGCTTCTGGCGGGGCGGCGTCTTCTTCATCGAGCGGGCGATCTCCTTGCCAGTATCCCACCTGTTGACATTCTTGCTGCGATCCTTGACGTCGAGCAACGCTTTGTACGCCTTGTCGCGCTCGGCGCGAGTGGTGAGGAGGCGGATCGGGCGCTTTTGCTTCGCCCAGATGTCGTCGGCGACGGCGACGTCCTTGAAGACGTTGCGGGTGTGGAAAGCCCAACAGCGACCCATGAAGATTGCCTCCATCGTCGACGCCGTCAACGGTGCGGCCTTGTGGAACTTGTCGTGGTTCTCGATAAAGAATGCGTGGGAGATGTGCGTCCTGGTCTAGGGGGTGGGAGCAGGGTTGTCAGCGGTGAATTGCAACTTTGGCGCGCATTACAAGAGGGTCAACGCACAGGGATGCGGATGCCATTGTTGTCGAGCGGCGACAGGTTGTCAAGGACGACTTTGACGAGTGCGATCAATTCGTGGACGGTAATACGGTGTTCCCAAGCGGCGGCGTCGAAAGCATTAACATTAACGCCGCAACGAGTCGCATCGGCAGCCGAGATCGCGAGGTGCTCCACCCAGTAAAGAACAAAGTGCGCAAACGTCGGAGCAAGTTCGGTGGGCGGAGCGTAGATCATATGTTTCTGCCACTTCTTGAAGGGCAATTCTGCGGGTCAGATGGTGGAGCATCAGCAGGGGTACAGAAAAAATAATTATGGACTGAAAATCATTCACTTTTGTGAGCCAAAGCCATCGCAAGGGAAATGCACTGCTTGATGTGCTCCTCGAGGCGTTCGCGCCCGCTGCGACCAGTCATCCCGAAATAGGCGAGCAAGCCCTGCAGATCACCGCGCCGAGATGAGCTGGAGCATCAACAGACCGTTGCCGCACAGACTCATGACGAGCATGTAGACACAGCTAGAGTCGCAGTCCTTCATTGCAACGCCGCAAACAAAGTCCTTCGGGTCCGCTCTCCAGCTCTTGAGTTTGCCCTTCTTGTCAGCATCGGCGGCGCTGCAAGTATAAAGGCATGGTCAGAGTCTTGACGGGCAAGGGAAATTGGGACTCCGGGGAAAGTAATCTCACCTCTCGTAAATCTTGGTCCAGTGTGGAGCCGAGATGAGGAGGAACAAGAACAGCAAGCCTCCGTAGGGGAGGAGGTGCTTCTTCCTGCTGCGCGCCAAATCTCTTGTGAGCACTGGGATCACTCGGATTTGGACTTGCGCAGAGAGCTGCCATGCACCAGAAGCGGACGGTCGTCTCCTTGAGGAGCTTGTTGCTCCAGCTCGGGCTCTGCCACGTGAATTTCTTCTCGAGACGAACGTTGCCGTCGTCTTTCTTGACCCTGTAGCCCGGCAGGAGGCGGTCAGCGAGCTCGTGAGGACGCCAACGAATCGCCGGACACTCACTTGAAGTGGGCTGCGTTCCGCAGGGCCTGAAGCCGCTGACAAACCTCCCACAGATCGAGATAGTGTTTGAGCTGGTGGGGACGACAGGTCAACAGTGCCCATGCGCGCCCAGAAACGGGTCAAGGCGCTCACCTTTTCGGCGTGCGTCAAGTTTGCTTTCACGTAAGCTTCGACGACCTCGTCGAGGTATTCGCGAATCAGCGAGGGCTTCTCCTCCTCGACCCGTTCAAAATCGATCTCCTCCTGTTGCCTGCGGCATGGCAGTCGAGCAAGTGTAAGCGAAGCGGGGTCGAGAGCCGATGTCAATCGGACGTCAAGCCGGTCCCAGAGGAAGAAAGATTTTCCTCACCTCGCGCCTCGGCAGCCGATTCGTCGTCCGTGCCTTCGTTTCCCTCCGACTCGACACTCTCGACATCGCTATCTGCTGCGCGCCCTTTGCCCTTGCGTTTATCGAGGCTTTGCTGCTTCGAATTCCGCTCAATCGCCTCCTCGCTGCCGACGTCTGCCGCGCCGCTCGAACCGCTCTTGCTGCTGCTGCTCTTCGCCGAGCTAGGAGTTTTCTTCTGAGCGGGACCGGTGTTGCTCTTGGTCTCAGCGGCTTCGACGCGACGTTTCTCGGACGAGGGACCGGCTTCTGTTCCGCCCTGAGTGGTCGGCGAGGGAGGACGGCGGGGCGGCATGATGAGGCTGTGCGAGGGTCCCCGAGGGTCAGCAGACGGTCTGTAGAGCGGTCCTGTGCACTCACCCCGAGTTTGACGCACTGAGAGTGAGTATACGAGTTGAAAGCCCGAGCTCGAACTGATCTCGCCGCTGCTTTCGGCGAGAGACGCGACTTGCGACGTTCCCGGCTCAACGGCTCAGCTCGCTTTTCCGACTCTTTCCCTCCTCAACCTCTCGGAACAACTGTAAGCCCACCTTTTTGCACTGCTCGACGCGTCGTTGGACTTGTGGAACCTTTACCTGGTCCCAAACACGCACTCCTACGCCGTGCTCGCAAGTTGACGCGTTCTCGCTCGCCTCTCTCCCCCTTTCCCTCTCCCCCAAACCCTTGAACACACGCCTTCCCCGTGCCTCGCAGCAACCATGCCTCCGGTGCAGTCAAGGCTCCTTGCTCTGCCGCAACCTCCCGCATCTTGCGCGGACATCCTGCGTCGTCTGGAACCGCTCCCCGACGAGGTCGGAGAGTTTCCGACCGACGTCTCGTACCTCCCCGCGCACGTCGTAAAGTTCGCGGGCAAAGACATCCTCCCCATTGAGCTGATCTCCACCCTCACCAAGTCAAAGGCGTACATCAATCACCGCCTTGCGAGGGCGATCCGCTCCTGTGTTGGTGCGTTTCACTTCTCTGATGCCACATCTCGACAGGCTTGGGCTGATTAAGCTCCACTTCCAGGGATCGATGACTTGACCCGTGCGGGTGGGAACAACAGGACGTGGTATACAAGCGTACAAAGGAGGAAGTTCTACGAGAAGAACCCGCCGGATCAGCAGAGCACGGCGCTGACCGCGCTTTTCGAAGCTGGTGCGTGGGGGGTCACGTTGTGGCCGCTACACCCTTGTCTGAGCTGACTTTATGTGTTGCTCTCTCGCATCAGAGAACGCTTCAGAGCTTACCAACAAGAGGCGCACGCTGCTCCAACTGATGGTCGAACAGTTTGAAGACGTGAGTTCACTCGAGCCGTTTTCGGGTTCGAGTGGGTGACTCAAGACCAGTGCTAATTGAGCACTTGTCAGAACAACCACGTCTCGTTCAACGACATCAAGAACCACATCAAGCATACGCCGTCGAGGCCGCAGGAGCAGTCGGCGCCCGAGCGGTGGGCCGAGTTGCTCATCGAGCTGTCCTGTGAGTTCTCGCTAATTTGTGATCACCGCGAGACCCACGAGTGACAAGTGCTGTATTTTGCTAGCGTTCTACTCGTGGATGCGGGATCACGGCCGCCATGCCCACGTCTGGCTCCTGCTTGCAAGCCCGACGGGCGAGCAGATCACCTCGTTCCAGCACAAGCAGACGACCTACGTCTTCAAAAAAGACCACAAGAACAACGTGGGTGCCCTCCTCGGGCAAGTTGCTCGCGTATGTCCACCCTTCTCTCCTCTCTCCGCATCTCTCTGCCTGCGACTCCCGCAGACGCAAGCTGACTCAGAATTGCCCGCTCTTCATTACAGACCCTCAACATTGACAAACCGCGCTTCAAGCGCCTCATGCACGTCCTTGCCAAGACGGCCAAGGAGGTCAAGAAGGAGGAAGAGCAGAAGCTTGTTCAACTCGTCGAGCACGCCTGTGAGTCCCTTGTTCCCGTTGATCTTATTTTGCGTGACGAGCGCTGGCAATGATGCTGATCAGAACACGCGGCAGCTCTGTCTGCAGGGGTCATTCTGGCCAAGGACGACCGGGCCACTCAGCGCCCCGCTGAGCTCCGCCCGCTCCTCGCCGCCGCCGCTGGCCGTGTCAATGGCGTTGTGAAGGAGCTGCGCCTTCAATCCGGCTACCACGTCGCCTTCTCGAGCGCCGAAATCAAGGCCGTCGTCAAGTGAGTGCTTTCCGTTGCCATCCTGTTCCCTTGTCAGGATCTGACGATACTCGTCTCTCCCTTGCAGGTTCCTCGCCTGCCGCTCATGCTCGCTGTCCACAAGGCAAGCCGTTTCCTCTGCCTTTCGTTTCACCGCTACCTCCACCCCTTCTCTGGCTGACTCTAAAGGATCTTGCTACAGGCCGGGTACAACCTCTCGCTCATCTGGCGCGACGACTTGATCAAGAACGCGGGGTTCATTGAGGACGGGGAGGCGCCGACCGGGTGGTTCCACCCTTCGACCGCTGGCGACAAGGACGAGGACGAGGAGATGGCCGACAAGTGCAACAACAACAACAAGAAGGAGGATGAGGACGAAGAGATGATGGGCGGCAAGGAAGAGAAGGAGGAGGAGGAGGAGAACCCCTTCGAGGGCCTCCTCACCCTCGACGGCATGCTGGAGGACGAGGACTTTGACGAGCTCGACGACGAGCTCAACCCGGACGACGACGACGAGGAGGAGGAGGAGTAGGTGGCTAGGGGGCTTGAGTGGGTGGCGTCGTTTGGGGGGTTGCGCTTGTCAGCTTGTTGAAGTCTCTCTCTCTCTCTCTCTCAGCTTGTCGTTCTTCCTCGCTTGAAAAAAAAACCCATTCATCTCACATGCTTGCGCAGGACTATGGCTTCTGCTGTGCTACCAGCGAGTGGTGAGATGAACTGTTCTCTGGGGCTTGCGCAAAGCGAGAGCTTCCCCGCTCGCGAGCGATCCCGCTTCACTCGCCGCTTCCGTAAGGTCGCGAAGAATCTGTACCAAGGAGTCGCTCTTCTTTGTATGCCTTAGAACAGGATGTGGTACGCCTGCATGTACAGAGAAGAGGCTCTTCGAAGGCCGGTCACCGCTCGGAAGGAGCCAAGCTGCCTCCTGCAGACGGCTCCTTTCTCCACACCTCAGTAGAGCCTAGTATAGGTCCACTCGCATACAGCAACGTCATTTCTCACCCTCGCCGAGGACGCGAAAGTGTGTAGACTGCGCCGTAGCGACGGATCTTTTTGCATTGCGAAAGGTTCTCGCCACCCGCATCCACGACAAGACGGAAGGAAGGGAGGAAAGAGGAGAGATCGGATGCGGAGAAGCAAATATGTGTACAAGCACAGAAGAAGGCAAAAAAGAGACATGCAGTAGGTCATAGAACGGAAGGGAGGAAGTCCGCCGCCGAGTTGCGAGATCGCGAGGGAGAGGAAGAAGAAAACGTGAGAAGGCGATCCTTCCACCCTTAGTAGTCTTCCGGCAGGATGTATTCCGCTCCACGTCGGACAGCGCCCCATCCAATAAGACGCCAGTGCTGCAAGAGGGCGGGGAAACGTCAGAAAGAGGACGGGTAACGGTAAATTCGCGAGCCGATTCGCGAAGTCGACGAAAACGCACCTTGTCGATTCGTCGCGACAACGCAACCTTTTCGCCCATGTCGCATGCGGCTGGCGTGTTCAAGAGCACGCGAGCAAGCTATAATAGTCTCGAGGTCAGTGGGCGAGTCTGGAGGTCGAGAGAAACCGAAAGAAGGCCAGCTCACGTCTCCCTTGACCGAGATGATTCGTCCACCCTCCGAAGTCGAACCGCTGCACACGTACGATATAGTCAGCCTCTATACACTCGCCAGAGCAGGAAGGAGAAGAGGTGAACGCACATGTTGACCATGAGAATCTCATTCTTGGCGAGTTTCGCCACCTTGGTCTGCTTCTTGTCGTCGGACCGGACTCCGAGCAGGCGACGGAGCAAAAAGTAGTTGACCTCGATCTCGGTGTAGATCGAAGGGAGCGAGCCCTTGGAGCCGAGGACTTGGCCGACCAGTCGGTCACCACGGGTCAACTGCGGGTCGATCACTGTGCGGGCGCCGACGCGTCAGCTCCTTACACTCCCTCGAATCGTAGATTGAAGGCAGACGGGGGGCCACCCACGGGTACCGACACCGATCAAGCCGCCGGGGACGGCAAACTTGAGCTCGTTCTTCTCGGCGAGGAGCGAGACAATCTTGCTCCGGATCGGCTTGCAATTGATCTTGCCCTCGGCATCCTTCGAGACGACACCCGGGCGGACTTCAATCTCTTGGCCGAGCTGTTGCGCGGGGCGCGGGAAGGGTCAGCACCAACAGAGTCAAAACGAACGGGAGCATTTCAACGACCCGGCGCGCACCTTGAGAACACCCTTGAGGAGCGAACCACCGGCGACACCACCCTTGAGTTCGTGCACCTCGGAACCGGGCTTGTTGACGTCAAAGGACCGAATCACAATCAACTTGGGCGCGGTCGTAAAGTCGCGCACGGGGACCGGAATCTTGGTCACGATGTACTCGACGAGGGCATCAATGTTGTACCTCAACTGGGCCGAGATCGGAATGATCGGAGCCCCATCCGCCACGGTTCCCTTGACGAATTGGAGGATCTGCTGGTGGTGTTCGTCGGCTTGCTGTTCGCGGATCAGGTCGACCTTGTTCTGGAGGACGAGGATGTGCTTGAGTTTCATGATCTCGATCGCGGCGAGGTGCTCGGACGTTTGCGGTTGCGGGCACGTTTCGTTCGCGGCGACGAGGAGCAACGCGGCGTCCATCACGGCGGCACCGTTCAGCATGGTGGCCATCAAAATGTCGTGACCCGGGCAATCGACAAACGAGACGTGTCTGAGGGGGGCAGTCACGAGGTCAGAATCTTTTCGAACTTCGCGACGGAAAGAGGCGGCAGAAAAAGAACCCACCGGAGGAGCTTCATCTTGCCGCCGCATCCCGGGACCTCGCAAGGCGGCTCGACCTCCTTGTCCGAACTGTACGACCGGTAACTTCCCGGACGTTCACAACTCGGGTTCTGGCACTTGTAGATCTGTGCGCCCGTCGCAAGGATGCATCCAGAATCAGTTTCCTCGTCGGCGGAAGGGGAATCCCTGGCCGACAAAACGGTTGTCGCGGCGCACCTTGGCATTCGCGTATCCGAGCTTGATGGTAATGTTTCGCTCGAGCTCGTTCTTGAACCGGACCGTGTGAACTCCCGAGATGGCCTTGACCGTTTGAGACTGTGTGTTTCGGGGTTTCCGGGGGGCAAAGAGATCAGTCTCGTCGTCGGGACACGTCCACCACGTAGACATGCAAGACATCCTCGAGAAGAAACAGCAAGCGGAAACTGCAGCGCACCTTTCCGTGAGCGACGTGACCGATGGTACCTGTTTGCAAGTAGGGAGGAGGAGCGTTCGGAAGAAGAAAGGTCAGTCGGGAGGTTCATTTCAGCGTCGTCTGCTGTTCCGGGCTCGTGGCGATTCGTCGCTCGCTCGGATAACAAAGCGGCGCTTGTGTGCGGCCACAGGGAGGGATGGCAGCTGATGCCGTCACACGTCGCGCCGCTCCTTCTCGTGAACCCGCGCGCGCGCGCGCGTGTGCGTCCGCGCGAGCCATCTCGAGAGAGTATCTGTTTGACCACGCCGGCACATGCGCGCTGTGCGTTCTGGTTCCCGCGAATTTGAGGAGGAGCAAGGCGGTGCAAAACCACGCGTCTCGTCCGGGCCCGCCGCCTCGCCCGCTCGCCTCGCGAGCTGTGAGGAGTGAGCCCGGGCAGAGCAAGCAGGAGGATGCAACTGACCGATGTTGATGGTGGCCTGGTTTGCGATGACTTCCGGGGTGAGAGCGTCGAGCTTCGAAGTATCAATGTCGACCTCTTTGATGAGGGCGAGTTGGGCGAGGCGTTCCTGGACGGACTGGACGGCCGGGTTGACGGCCGACTCGGCTGCTTGGGGCTTCAGCTGCTGGTGCTGCTCGTCCGAGTCGGATTCCGAGTCGGAGCCGGCGTCGGAGCGGGGCGGGCGGTGAGCCTGGGCGAGAGGTGACGGGGCGGCGGCCATTGGGTTCAGCAGCGGGCGGGTGAGGGTGAGGGGCGGGCGGAGGGATCGGAGTGACGGCTCTCTCTCTCTGTACGGCGCTGAGCTCCCTGGCTTGTTGCGTTTGCGCGACTGCTGTCGACTCGGAGTTGGGCGAGCTGGGAAAGCGAGTCTGCGCGGAACGATTCAGACTCCGAAGGCGAGTCAACCTCTCTCCGGGCAGCTCTCCTTCAGATCCCCGGCTCACCCTGTATGATAGGTGCAGCTGGTCTCTGCGGTTACACCTACCCGGCCAGCTAGGCGCGTCCGCGAAGCGGTCAGCTGAGCCTCTCATGCGACGAGCTAGTTGAACCGTCGCCGCCAACGGCAACTGCTTACGCCCTCAACCGGTCGAGCTAGAAGGGCAGGTCTGTAGAGTGTGGAGAAGAGTCTATGTATGCACCAGCTTGGAACGCAAGCTGCACGAGAGCTGCGAGAGGCGGACTTGGTCGATTGACGTGTCCGACATGACCTTCTGCTCCGTACCGCATCGTCTGGACCGCACTGTGAGCAGAGCCAAGCAAAGAGCAACCAAGGAGCCGTGCGAATTCCTGACCAGCGACTATCTAGGACCGCGAGCAGCGAACGCCCCGACGTGGGGACTGGCACGCCGTCATCCAACCCTTGGCCCCACACACACCCTCACCCACGCTCAGTGCAGTGCAGCTGATCCCGTGGACCTCAGCCACGAGGAGGGGCGAGACCACCGATTCGCCTCCCGCCCGCCCGCGATGCCCTCGTCAGGCGCCGCAAGCCTGCCCCACTATGCCACCAACCGATCCGTCGACGACGACGATGACGGAGCTTGGGACGAAGCGAGCGACGACGAACGAGGAGGAGGAGGAGACGGTGATGCCGCTACTCTCTCGGCTCGACTCGGCGCCATCTCGCTCAAGCCAAGGGGGACGACGACCGTCTCGCCGATCCAGACCACCAATCTGGACAAACCGCTCGCGGGGGATCACAAAAAGAGTCCCTCGTCGGCTGCAACGTCAGCGTCGACGTGGTCCTTCAACCCGTTCAGCATGCGACCCTCGGCGCGCCCTTCCCACGCTTCGACCTCGTCGTCTCTCTTTGGCGGACCTTTCTCTTCCACCATCACAGCCGCTTCTTCCACTTCGACCTCGCCCCCGTCGAATCCGATACCCACACCCTCGGCCTTGTACGCCTATCCACGAGCAGCCACGTCAACCTCCTCTTCCTTCACTACCACCACCATGGGCAACACGCCGCCCGCATCCCCTTCACGCCACCACACCTCGACCACCGCATCCACAGCTCCGATCGTCTCCCCCTCGCTAGGAGCCGAAGCCGTCGCCGCAGCCTTGTCCGGTCGTCCGCCCCTACCCCTCCACCACCACCACGGCGGCGTTGCCTTGCGAGGTTCCTCCTCGACTCCCGCGTCGGCGTCAAATGCTGCTGCTGCTGCTACCGACCCGCCGCCAAGACCGACTCGAGGAGCGAGTTACCTCGCCGGTGCGAGTCGAGTTCAGGCAGAAGCGGATCGGTGCGTCTCGGAGCAGGAGGAACAGAAGAAACGGAGAGAGTCGTCATCGAACGGTGCTGGCGCATCCGGTGGCGAATCGGCAGCAGCGGAGCAAGAACAAGCACAGAGTGGACAGGGAAATAGTAGCGGCAGTAGAAGGAGGAGTGGCAGTAGCAGCACTACTGGCGGCGGGGACGGCGGCGACGGGTCGCACGATAAGGAGCTAGGAAAGGGAGATGGGTACGCCAAGGAGCAGTACCGACGTGCGGTCCGGCAAGACGTTGCCGATCTCGTCAGAGGTACGTTTAATCCAGCCTACTTGAATCCTCATCCGTGGCGTCAAAGAAGAAGGGAGAAGAGGGAAGCCTCCCTCTCGCATCGGCTTTGTTCGCCACAAACTGGCGAGAGACTGAGCAGCCACCGAACCAAAATAATGCTAACGCCTACGGCCCACTTCTTCGTCATTCAGATCCGGCTCACGTCCTCGCACGGTTGAAGGTAGCATGGCGACCGCGTCCACCACCTTCACCTCGCGTCCAGCCGACCACGTCGTCCTCTCCGGCGCAGCAACCGGGTCGTAGTGACGGATCTGTTCCGACAGAGACAGTCGCCGATGGCCCTTATTCTTCTTCTTCCGAATCACCGTCGCGCGCGTCGCACGCCGCTCACGACCCCGATCCGGAAGCAGAAGATGACGGCGACGACGACGGCGTCGATGGTCCCCTGGCCGGTGTCAACAGCAGCAGTACCGGCGGCTACGTCAACCTGAATGCCCCCTCGATCTCTTCACGAGAAGCGACCTTGCTCGCGGGGATTCACTCACCCGAGACGGTCGTCGTGCCCGCCGATCCGGAAGAAGAAGGCGAAAAGGGGCGCGAGAATCGGAGAAAGAGGAAATTCTTGCAGGTGTTGGAAGGAGGCGAGCAACAGGGAGGGGGAGCGGGAGCGGGGGGCGAAAATGTCGATTTGGCAGAGTTGCGCAAGTTGGCTTGGAGTGGAGTTCCGAACGAGTTGCGGCCGATGGTGTGGCAGCTCTTGCTGGTGAGTTTCTTTTTTTTTTTCGACATTCCCCCCCCTAGTCCTGCTCTCTACGCTACCTTCTTGTGCCCTCCCTGACAATGGCTGATGTCGACCTGTGACGGTGCCCATCCTGCAGGGCTACCTCCCCGCCCCGACGGCCCGTCGCGCCGCGACCCTCGCGCGCAAACGATCCGAGTACGCCTCGCTCGTCAAGCAAGCCTTCTCGCGCGGCGTCAAAGGCCTCGACGGCCCCCTGTGGCACCAAATCAGTATCGACGTGCCGAGGACGAGGCCGGGCGTGCCGCTCTGGCAGGCGGAAGCGACTCAGAGGAGTCTCGAGCGCGTATTGTATGTTTGGGCGATACGACACCCCGCGAGTGGGTACGTGCAGGGGATCAATGACCTCGTGACGCCGTTCTTTCAAGTCTTCTTGGCGAGTTACATCGGTTGAGTCTCCGTTTTGCCTCCTCTTTTTTCGCTTCGTCGCCTTTCTGTTCAAGAGCTGACCCTTGCGCCGACTCGTAGATGCCGACCCCGAGACGTTTGACGTATCGGTCCTCGCGCCCGAAGTGCTCGAAGCGCTCGAGGCCGACTCGTTCTGGTGCCTCTCGAAACTGCTCGACGGGATTCAGGACAATTACATCTTTGCGCAACCGGGCATTCAACGGTTGGTCAAGAAGATGGAGACGCTCTGCGGTCGAGTGGACGGTGCGTCCGATTGCTTCGCAGTGATTTTGGCGCGCGCCTTCTTCTTTCGTGACAGGAATGCGAAGACTGATGCCTGGTCTGCTACGTGTCCGGCCGCACAGCCCCTCTTGCCGCCCACCTCAAGGAGCAAGGTGTCGAGTTCATTCAATTTGCGTTCCGATGGATGAATTGCCTGCTCATGCGCGAGCTGAGCGTCAAGAACATTGTTCGGATGTGGGACACGTATCTCGTGAGTTTGGTTGCAGCTTGAACCGTGCCAATGTCGTCTCGCCGGGACCGGTTCTTGTCTCGGAGATGGCGACGACATCGATCTTCGCGTTGCAAGCTCAACTGACGTATCTACCGTCGCAATCGCAGGCCGAAGGAGGTGACGCCTTCTCAGAGTTCCATCTCTACGTCTGCCTCGCGTTCCTGGTCCGCTGGTCCGACCAACTCCGTGAAATGGACTTTCAGGTGCGTCATCGACTCCACCCCCCGTCAGAGGGAGCGTGTGTGTCGTCCGAAACTGACTTTCTTTTGAGTTGCCGTTGCACACCACAGTCAATCATCATGTTCCTCCAGTCGTTGCCGACCCAAAACTGGTCAGATAAGGACACGGAACTCCTCCTCTCGGAGGCATTCATGTGGTCGAGGACATTCGTAGCTCGATGACCGCCCCTAGAGGGCCGACTCCCTTGAAAGGAAACAAAACGTTCATCACTCGCTCTCGGACCGTGCCGGTGTCTCCGACTCCTTGAACGCTGCAATTGCCTTTCAATCGCTGTCGTGTATGTAGCGCCCGCTGGCAGGCCGTATGCCTATGCTGGAGAGCCTTCTCGGCCGGTTCGGCAGCCGCGATTGATCGAACTTTTGGCTCGTTCTCCTTCTCCCGGATGGCAGCACTACAGAAAGACATGTGAGGACCGCTCCGTCGTAGTACACTAGGCCTTAGCTTACTGAGGACAACATATCCAACAGGGAAACCGCACACGAAGTCGGCGTCCTCTGCGTGCGTTTCTCCTCCTCTCCATCTCGTCATCGTTTGGGAGGCTTTCGGTCAACCTGCATACACCATCCACTGACGCTAGCTTACATCAACAGGTAGCGATCAAGGAGCACGGAACCAGGAACTCGCAGACGGGGCGATACGAGGCTCCGTACGGTGTCATCTTTGAGAAGACGGCGCACCTCCGTTAGTGGATCGTCTCCGACCGACACTTCCGTTCGAGCTCAGCTGACGCATGCTTCGCGATCGACAACAGTCGAAGCATTGAACGGGACTTTGCGGGCGGCAAAGAGACAAAAGAAGGTGCGTTCCGGCTGTCCTCAGTCTCGCGGAGGAACCTCGCCTACGACCTGGGCGGAACCGCTGACCCTTCAATTCGGAGGAGATACAGGTCACATTCGAGGGAGAGTTGCTCATGATGCCAAAGGACGCCAATGTGCCGCTCGTTCTGCTCGAAGACTCTCCAGACTCGGTCGACAAAAAGGCGGACGCGACCTTGCCGTAGCGGGACATTCTGCATTGCCGAGGGACACTGCCATCAATACCCGCACAGACGGAAGCTATGCGAGGGAAGTGAATCTCCAGGATCTAGTTGCGACAAAGAAGGGGTGACTATGGCTACAAGGTATTAGGTCTACGAATTTGCGAGCACGCGACCAGCGCGGCCGCCTCAAAATGCAAAGTGTCTGTCTTTTCTCCATGTTCTAAGCTCGCTCTTTCTGCCCGCGACGACCGGCGTCGAGCAGAGCATACCGATCTACGAGGAGGGGAGGAAGTACCAGCTGATGTCGAAGATGCCCATGTCCTCGGTTCCTCCGAGGGCGGAGAAGGCGCCCCAAGACAGGTCGAGGCAGTTGTCGTTCACGCCTGCACGCCCGCAAGAAGAGAGTCAATTTCATGCTCTCGATTGAAGTAAGGATTCGAGCCGCAGACGAAAGGGGCAGGACGTACAAGAAGGGCACGAATCCGCGACGAGAGCCTTGATGCTGTCTCCGGTGTCTAGCCGAGTGATGTGCACATACTGCCCGCAGTACTTTCCGTTGGCGTACGTCCTAGTGCGGATGATCTGGGCGTCAGTACGGGTAATCGGTGAGAGCGGACCGAGGGGAAGGAAAAGACGCACGCTGTCGGCAACGCGACGAGGAGAGTCGAGTCGGATTCGTACCAACCGCAGTTTCCGGCATTGCCACCCTGGTAGAAGAAGGTCGCGATTCCTCCCTCATAGATGTGCGGAGCGGGAGAGGTCGGCGCCGGTGATGCAGAGGTGGTGGTGGTGGTCGTCGTCGTCGTGGTGGTGGTGGTGGTCATCTTCGTCGACGTTGGCGCCTCAGTGGTGGTAGTGGTAGTGGTGGTGGTTTCGGTTGTTCCAGGCAACTCGGACGAGGACGAGGTCCACTGTGTAGTGGCAGGCGGCAGAACGACCGCCGACGAGCTCGGAACGACCGGAACCGTCGTGGGGTCCGGCGAAGTTGTGCTGCTCGCGCTCGAAGTGGCGGTGGTCGTAGCCCACTCGGTGGTCGAGGGAGGAAGAAACGCATCCGTGGTGGGCGGAGGCGACGACGATGGCGTCGACGACGACGAAGTAGGATCCATCAAAGCCGCCACGCTGCTCGAGTAGTACGGGTTCTTGGGGTTCAGGACGACCTTGGGGTTGGCGACAAAGTCGCGCCTGCGTTGTTGCTGCGTCCGAGAGGACCTGACGCGGGCGACGCCGACGCCGCCGCGGCGAGTGGCGGCGTTCTGGTTCAGTGCCGGGACGGGGATGGCTCGCCAGTCGCCGTACGCCTCGAGCGGGAGCGCATCGACAAGAGTGGAGGAGAGGACGACGAGAGTCGAGACGACGAGGGGCAAGGCGGTGAGCATCGTGGCGAGAAGGTGCGTGGAGCGGTAGTTGGTGTGGAAGTCGACAAAGGCGATCTATCGGAAGGCGACTGGATGGGAGGACGAGCCAATCTGTTGTGTGGAACTGAGAAGAGCGGTATGGACGGCAGCACAGAGTCGATGATGAAGGTCACGGAAGGGAAACAAAGTGGAATGGGGGAAGAGAGAAGAGGTGAACGAGGGGACAACCCGTTTACACGCCCAGGGTCGATCTGCGCGAGCGATCGGAAGGGGAGCACAAGGAAGCCAAGCAGCAAGCGAACCGAATGGTCGCATAGTTTGGGGGGAGCACGTCCCAACGAAGAAGCGAAGGATCGGCTTTAGATTACGTTTCTTTGTCAAAGTCAAACGCGTCGGGGACCTCTTCTTGTTGACGTCGCATGTGAAAAAGTCGCGTGTTGTGGCTCCATTCGGCAAGCTGCGTAGTCGCGCTCGGCACGTCCGGGGATCGTTGTGCGCCTGAACGGGAGGATGCCATTTGAGCGCAGAGGAGCAACTGCCTGAACGGTCAGCATGCCCCGGGAGGAGCATGAAGCACATTGCAAGCCACGTCTCAGTATTCAAGTGGAAGCGTCTGATCGAGTAAGCGCTGCCTAGACGGGCAGAGATGAGATGGCGAGTCCGACTGCCTCGACGGGTCGAGATGGCGGGTCGGACAGGTCGGCGAGCTGCCCTTTCGGCAATAGGATCCACTGGCGGCTATGCAAGGTAGCCGGAGGCGCCAGAAAGCGATCGACTGACCGACATCCGGCACAAAGACTCTATGGCGCCGTCGACTCTGCGAGCAAGAGGCGCGGCGGAGTCGAGGTGATGATGAAAATTGTGTCGGAGCTCTCCTCTCTCGTCCAGCTTTTTTCGTGCGCTGTATTCCTGGGACCGAGCATTTGTAAAGCCACGTGATTCTACCCGTCAAGGCTCGGCGGCGTGAATGTGTGAAGTACTGTCAAGAGGTCCGACAGAAAGTCATCATCAGCGGCGAATCTGTTCGCCCAACGTCTCGCCAGCACATTAAAGGGTACATAGATCGGTTGAGGTCGACTCGACTATGCGACCATGGCCGAAGCTTGCAGCGCTCGTCGGCTTGCTCTCGGCATCTGGTGCGGCAGCTCAGAGCGCGGATGAGTCTCCGCTGCTCGCCGCCGCCAACTCGTCGCTCCTGTGGGGCACGTATAGGCCCGGACTCTATTTTGGACTCAAGGCCCGCATCCCAGACTCGCTCCTGACCGGCCTCGTCTGGTTCGGCGCGCACGATTGGCAGTCCTATGCTCGTCAGTCGAGCCTTTTACCCCACCACCCGATCCACACTTCGGCACGCTCCTCACCCTTTACACCCGCACGCAGACTCGAGGCACGAATGCGATCAGCGAGACGGCTTGCAGTACAGCTACGTGGAGCACGATGGACGGAGCGCAGCGAAGGAGGTCATCAAGGACCCGCTCAACAATGTCCAGTTGACGATCCGCTGGGTCAAAGTCGCGGGCCTGCAAGAGACTGACGGTCAGTTCCGTCGTTGACCAGTCCACCTTGATGAGAGTTTGACTCACAAGACGCAACGCCGGACACAGGCGGAAGCTGGGCAGTCCGCATCGAGGGCGAGCCGTTGGATGCAGGTGCGCCGCAAATTGTTCTCTCTTGCGCCAATCCCCTCTGGAATGTACCGCTGACGTTTTCCTTTCTCGGCAGCGAAACTGTCCCGCGTCTCGCTGATCAACTACTTTGGCAACGACGGCGCGCTCGGGTCGCTCACTCTGGAAAGCGAGCGGAACGAAGAGGTTCGTTTCCGCGCGCTCGAATTTTTGACGCCAAAGCTGACCTTGGCTATTCTAGGGAATCGATGGACCGGTCCACCTTGATGGCCTCAGCAGCGGCCTCGGTCGCTATTCTATTCGGATCGAGAACCGTGAGCACTCGCCGTATTTTCTCGGCGCAGTTCGGCGGTTTCGGGCGAGCTGATGGTTAAGCCTCCTGGTCGTCACAGACGAGACGAACCAGCCCGTCCAGCCCGGCCCGCATGCATCAGATTTCGGCGAGCGGGTCGACCGAACGCAGTACCTCGGTCTGACCGTCCCGCCTGGAGCATCTTGGCAAGCCAAAAGTGCGTTTCCTCGAAGGGGGCCATTTTCGCGCACGATTAGCAAGTTAACCGCTGCCTTGCACTCTGCTCAGATGCCATCATGAACACGATCGTGACGCGTACTCGCTCCGTCCTCGCCTCTTACGACCAGTCGAACCCGCCGGATCCGGTCGTCCTCTTTGCCCTGCCGAATCAAGTCAATCCGGATGCGAATCTGTTCTCCTTTCAAAAGGCCTATACGGGCCGCTGGGGCGTCGACATCTTCTTCGACTCGGAAGACTTGCCGGCTCGCCTGGACCGTGCGTGATGCGCTCGTGGCGCGACAAAAAAGTTACTGCGGCTGGAGGAGAATTGACGCGACCTTTCTACCCCAGATGCTTCGCTTACGGCTGCACTTGATGCATCGTCAGCCGCGTACCAAGAGCGATTCGATGCGCTCTTCCCGCAGATCGCCTCGTCGTTCTCTCCGCGCCAGAGAGAGTTTGCTCAAGCGATCACGGCCAACCTCGTCGGCGGCATCGGCTACTGGCACGGCCCTTCCATCGTCGACCGAACCTTCTCGCAAGAATGGGACGCCGACAGCTCGGGGTCCGCTCCGGCGCGGAACCCTCAGCGGACGGAACCGCACGAGCTGTTGTCGGCGACGCCGAGTCGGAGCTTCTTCCCCCGCGGGTTTTACTGGGACGAAGGGTTCCACCTCGCCCTGATCGGCGCGTGGGATAACGATCTCGCCCTCGAGATCTTCCGAAGCTGGATGAACCTCGCGGATCAAGATGGATGGATCGCGCGAGAGCAGATCCTCGGCGACGAGGCTCGCAGTCGAGTGAGTCGCGGTGGCCAGCGAACCACCTTAGGATAACGTCTGCACCCACTGACATCGCCTCGCTTGCAGGTCCCCGAGGATTTCCAAGCGCAATACCCGTCGTATGCCAACCCGCCGACACTCATCATGGGCTTGACCGGGTTCATCGCCCGCTTGCGACAAGCCGGCATCTCGCTGGCATCTTCGGTCGAAGAAGAGCAGCTCACATTCGGAGGAGCGAACGACTACGACGACGTCGTCGCTTCCCCCGCCGTGCTCGGCTCGCTGCACTTGTCATCGCCCACCCTCGCCGCGACGTACCTGCACTCCATCTACCCGACGTTGAAGAGACACTATGAATGGTTCCGGCGCACGCAGCGCGGATCGATCCGGCAGTTTGGCCGGAGAGCTAGGTCGAGCTCGGAAGCGTACCGCTGGCGCGGTAGGACGGCCGATCATGGTGAGTCGACGGCCTTATCCTCTTCGTATCGAGCGGCGCGCGAAAGTAGCGCCTGTACTTATACCCTTTCGAACTCCAACAGTCCTCACTTCGGGTCTCGACGACTATCCGCGTGCGGTTCCGCCTCATCTCGGCGAGTTGCACGTCGACCTCGCGTCGTGGATGGGCTTTTTCTCTCGCACCATGCGGGATGTTGCCGAATTCCTCGGCGAGGAAGAAGACCTGGAAGATTTTGAGGAACAGCACGATGCCATTGTTGGCAATATCGAGGATCTGCACTGGAGCGAAGAGGAGCAGATGTACTGCGATGCGAGTGTAGATGAAGACGGTGCGTTGTTCTTGGCTCTCCCCATCAATGCGCTCACGAGCGCAAAAGTCACTGATACCCTTGCTCTTCGCTCAGACGAGTCGTATCACGTCTGCCATCGCGGCTACGTCTCGCTTTTCCCCTTCTTGCTGTCCCTCCTGCCGGTCGACTCGTCACATCTCGGCGCCACTCTCGAGCTCTTACGCGATCCGGAACAGCTTTGGTCGCCCTACGGACTCCGCTCGCTCAGCAAGAACCATCCGCTCTTTGGTCAAGGCGAAAACTATTGGCGCGGACCGATCTGGATCCAGATGAACTATCTCGCGTTGGCCGCGCTGAATCAGGTTCGTCAGAGGTTCTCTGATGACCCCGACAGTGCAGTGCTGATGGTGCATGCGCTCCTGTCTGCAGAAATACGCGAAAGAAGCGGGACCGTACCAGACTCGGGCTGCCGAGATCTACGACGAGCTGAGGAACAACGTCATCAACAACGTTTATAAGGTGCGCGTCGACCTCTGCAAAGCTCTCCCCCGTCTGGCAAATTTTGCTGATCTGCTTTTCGCAGGAGTGGGAACGGACCGGCACCGTTTGGGAGCAGTACGACTCGATCACCGGCAAGGGTCAGAGAAGGTGAGCAGATCGTTCAGCACCTGTAACGTGTGGAGACTGAGACTGCTGTGCGCGCAGCGATCCTTTCACCGGCTGGACAAGTTTGGTCACGCTCAGTAAGCTGCCGTGTGCTCCCACTCTCACTCACGCGCATAAGCTGACAACCGTTCCCTCGCCTCTCGCAGTCATGGCAGAGCAATACTACTAGAGCCGCCGTGCGGGGATGCAATAAATGAGAATGTACAGAGCACCGGCCTCGAAGAACACAAGAAGGGAAAACAAGCGTATGTACTTTGCAAGCTATCGAGAGACAACACACGCAAGTCGCCGCTACGGCTCCAGAATGCCGGTGTCGTCGTCGGGGGCGAAAAGCAGGCCGGGAATGAGGACGCGCCGACCTGGAAGCGCCGCTGATTGTTGACTGACATCTTCGGCATCAGGGTCCCAGCCCTCGTCGTCGTCGTCGTCGCGGCCCGTGGCATCGCCTTGACCGTCAATACCGTCCCTGCCCAGCTGCTGCAGACCCGGCTTCTCCTCCGTATCGCTGCATTTTTCTTCTTCCTCGTTCGAGCACCACTCGAACGGCATCACACCCGAAGCGCGCATCGCCATCTCGCGCTTGACCAACTCGTCGGCTTGCTGCGCCGTCAACGCCTCACAGCCGAGGCCCATCTGCTCCGACACCAGCAAGACTTTTCCCTCGAGAGCAGCAAAGGTCGTAATGGTCGCGATCTCGTCTGGTTCGTGCAGGGCAAAAGCTTCGTCGCGCAAGTGGGCGAGGTGGTGAATCGGCGGGAGGTCCGGGGGCGCAGGGAGGAATCCCTGCATGTCGCGCCACATCGCTTCGAGGTCCCATTCTGCAGTCGCCGCCGCCGCAGGCGAAGGCGAAGGCGAAGGTGAAGGCGAGGGGAAGTCATCCTGTGGAGAGGGAGAAGGCGCAACATACTCGTGAAAGGCTGGGGAGGCTGATCCGGACGGCGGGGGTTCCACGGCAGGCTGCGCGGGAGGCGAAGCGGCGACGAGAACTGTTTCCGTCTCTTTTTTCGGCTCTTCTTGCAGCTGCTGCGCATCAACACTTCGGGCTGCAAGCTTCTCGATCACGGGTCCGACTGCTTGCTCCTCGTCCTCCTTCACTTGGAGGGCCCCGCCGAGATCACCATCGGCTGTCGACTGATGAGGCGAAAAATTAAAGAGCTCAAGCGAATCATGCGGCGTCGGCTGTTCGGTCGTTGGCAATGGTGACGCCGCGGACGGCTTGTGGGACTGGTCTTCGAGAGAGAGGCCTCCAACACCAGAGAGATCTCTGAGCAAGTCTTGATCCTCCTCTTCTTCGATCTCTTCGACCTTGGCGAGCGAGGCAGACATTTCTTGGGAGCGGGGAGGACGCAGGCAAGGCGGAGGAGATCCGAAGTTGCGGCAGGAAGCTGTTGTTGTTGCGGCGGCGAGTCTTTTGCGCGCCGACCATTGGAACTGAGCGCCCTGCAAGGCAATCGAGATGGTCTTTCGCGCCTCTGTTTGGGCGAGCGAGCCTCGTGCCTGATCAGCGAAGAATGCGAGAGGGTCAATCGAGCCGGGACCGTCTTCGGACCGATACATCCCCGTCGCTCCAGATTGCCCGCGTTCCGGCAACAGAATCACCGCGTCTTCGACCTCGGAGCTGTAATCTGCGGCGGACTGGAAGGTCGTCTCTCGTTCTTCTTCTTCCGCTTTCGTCCCGCCGTCATCATCATCATCGTCGTCGTCGGAAGCGAGGTCGACCGAAGATCCGCGCAAAAAGCCACCCCGCGGAGGCGGCGTCAAGGGCGTGTATTCCGGAGAAGGTGTGCGAGTGCGAGGACGTTTCGTCATCCTGGACGAGGAGAGCTCCACCACGGGACGAGCCGGTTTCCAGTTTGAGGAAGAACCGAGACCGGCCCAATCCCCCGTGGCCAAGACGCGGCGGCGCTGGTCAGAGAATGTTGCGGAGGAGGTCATTGGCGGCGGCGGCGGCGCAGCTGGGTGATACGGACTATAAGTCAACCACCGACGTTTGCCAGGTCAAGCGGAAAGAGGCGTGCCTCGTTCAAGCGGGTTGTTGGGATCGTAAGCGTCGTCGGGATAGAGATTGCGCATCCTCTCCTCCGCGGCAGTCGCGTTGTCCCTCCTTCGTTGTTGTTGGTCGACCTTCTCCTGCTGCGCAAAGCTGAACTCGAAGCGAGGCATGCCGGAGGCAGCAGTAGCACTACTCGTCGGGCGCCTGACGCCGGACGGTTTCTTGAAGGTGTTCCGGTGCGACGTGAGGTGGATCGCCGCTGAGCGACTCGGAGCGGCGACGCGGTAGCTCGGAGCGCCGGTAGCGTCGAGCTGTCTGTGTGCTTCCAATCGCGAGTCAGTCCGGCGGCCTACGTTGGTCGCGTAGAGAACGCAAAGTCGCCAAGTGGGGCCACATCTCGAGCGAAAGGAGGAGGCAAGGACGCACGACTTGCGAGCGACGCGACGGTGGGCTTGGCGAGATCCACCTGTATAGTTGACGGTCATAGCGCACGCTTGACCATCCTCCGCTCCGGGCTGCGGAGCAGAAGCTGGCAATCCGACTTCGGCTCGGACGCGGCTTCGGCGGCGAAAAACTTCGCACTCGCGACCACGGCGCCTGCGCTCGGAGCTTTCAGCAGCACGGGCTGTTCGCGACGGGCGACGGGATGCGTCGACTGCGCTTGACCAGGCTGCGCGCGACGCCGTCACCGCTGCGCACTTGCTCATCGAAGCTTCCGACTCCGATGAACGGCACCGTCGCTGCCTTGAACCGAATCCCTCGATCGTACACAAGCGGTTGGAACTGCGGACAAGTACGAAAAGACTGCTACAGAGGTCCTTGACGTGTAACAGCTCCCGGACCGAATTTGTCTCGCCCCCCGACGAGCGTGTGGGCTGGCGAATCTTCGCCTTCGCGTATGCGTCGCGTGCAATGTCGGGAGATGACCGCTCACCCTCGGGAGACAACACATACTACTGCGTGCAAGTTTGGCGGCATACTGCTCAACCACTGAGCTTACACGCCCCCGCTCTGGCAGAAACTGGCTCCCTGGCGTCAGCCCTCCTGCTCGGCCAATGTGCGCGCTCGCTGCGACAGCGCCACCATTCCTGCCGCTTTCTTCCGCCTCCAACGTCTCAGCCCGCCGTTCCTCCTTGACTCTGGTCAGCGCGATTATGCGCTTTGCCGCTTTTGCGGATGGTGATTCAGTATCGATATCCGCACGTGCAGTTCAAGCTGACCCGGTCATATAGAGGTGGCCGTAAGCATAGACGACCCTGAAAACTATCGTGTTCTTAGGCAGGTCACGAAAGAGGGAGAGGCCCGGCGGACACAAGAGCTCAGGAGTTAGTGGCAAAATGTTGAGCATTAAAAGTTGGGCCATGCTACTCGAAGCTACAGAGACATCTTGCAGTGATTCAGCCAGAATGCTTCAGTTCGGTAGGGAAGGGTGGACTCCGGCCTCCTGGCCCTGGTCCTATATATCGAACTGCGTATACACGGAGGGCAAGGCAAGGCGGCGATACCAATTCATGTCCAACCAATCAGGGGGGAGGTGTTGTGGATCTCGCGACCAGTCATTTGGGTTGTATACCTCTCGGTCAAAGGCAGGATCTGACTCGCAAAGCGGAAGACCCAGTCCGATCTGTCCGTGAGTGGCAAAAGGTGCGCCACTTTCAGTCAGTTGGTCGTGGCGGCTCTGAAACTGCAGGGACTCACCACCCTATGCCTGATCATTGTGGCGTTCCAGTTGGTCTGCACAACTCGTTGCCCGCAGCCCCGTCATCAGCTCTGCTTGCCAGCACGATCGAAGGCCAAGAAGTTTCCGCTGCTCACAAAAAGCTGGACAACTCTTGTATGGTTCATGTCTTGACGAGCCATGGGGTCATACGCCGACCCTACCGGAAGCTGATGCAACAGGTACAGGAGAACTACTTCAAAGCGGATAAGCAGCGAGATGAGGCTGGTCTTCTCGACCACCGTCCAGGAGTTGCGCATGCGTCGGTTCAGATCGATCACCTCGCGGTGCCACTGATCACAGACCGTGATGATCTGCAAAGAGGTAGAGTAGGCTTGCACGTTCAGCCGAATCGAGGTGATTCGCGACTCCACTGCGCCGAGTTCTGGTCTGTCATCCATTGCCGGCGCTTCGAGTATCCGTATTATTTCGGCATGTCGCTGCTGGAGGTCAGCTTGATCTTCCCGCTTCTGCTGCTGCTGTTGCTGCTTGTACTCTTGCTCCTTCTGCTGCCCAGGAAATCCCAAAGTGCTTTGTGCGGGCGCACTTGGTCCGTTAACCTGCGACACCCATTTCACAAGATCAGTTCACCAGAGAGGAGCTGATATGCTGGGGAAACACTTCACAATCTGCTTGGCCAGTTTAAGCACATCAATTTCAAGCTGCCATCGAGAGTCAGGACGGGAAAGAAATCCAAGCTGACTAGTTGCCGTAAGAGGAGAAGCCACGCACCACTGCGTCCAAGACGTCAATCGGCAGGATGTCTCCCCGGTTGAGCGCATCAAGAAGCACCTGGTGCTTACGGAGGAGCCATAGATAGGTTTGTCTCTTGACATTCCAGAGAGGTGTGCCGGCCGTTATGCGAGCGTCCTGGAAGGCTTTGATCCCTTCGTGCGCGATCTCGTACCACCTGACCGCGCGGCGAGCAGACGCATCGACCGTCTCCGGCCTGTGATCCCGATACTCCCACGCTTTTTGCGACATACCCGATGCCAAACGTCCAAGTTTGCTCAGAGGTGTTTTCAGGTTGAGATATGTTATGGTCGGAGTCGCGGCCTCTAAGTGCGTTTGTGGCATCAAGGCGCGGATAGCGTCCTGCGCAGCGCGGTATCAAGTCCCGTGTCGTGTCGTGAAGAGCAATAAGCAAGGCAGCGCTGATTCGGCAATCTATCGAGGAGAGAAAGGACAAACGTCGGTCGCAGAACGGCCCACTCCGCTTGACACTCGTGTCCGCGGACAAGCCGAAGCGCCACGAAGGCTCGAGCTCAGCGCGTTCAGCAGCTTTAGCCCTGGTGCACTTCGAAAAAAAAAAAATTCATTGAGCAAAAAAGAGGGCACCCTATTGGAAACGGCGGTTGAGAGAGGCTAGCGCACACGAGTACCAAGAGAATGTGGCAAAAGTCGAGCTTGTTTTGGGCTCTGTAGCCCTGTTATACAAAGCTACAGAGACATCTTGCGATGTGTATGTCCACAAACATAACACTTCTTCCCTGCAGGAAGGGGATCATTCAAATCCGGCGCCCTGGACAGGATTCTATAGATCGCGCCGCGGATCCGCGCAAGACAAAGCAAGGCGGCGATACCAATTCATGTCCATCCATCTCAGAGGGGGACAATGTGGGTCCTGGGCCAACTGGCCTGAGTTCTCCTCCTCTCGGTCAAAGGCAGGATTCGACTCGCAAAGTGGAAGCCCCAGTCCGATCTGCCCGTGAGTGGCAAAATGTGCGCCACTTTCAGTCACTCAATCAACGCGCGACCGTGGTATTGCATTGACTCACCACCCTGTGCCTGATCGCCCTGGCGTTCCAGTTGGTCTGCACAACTCGTCGCACGCAGCGTCATCATCAACTGTGCTTGCACGGCCGAAGAGGAAGGAATTTCCGCTGCTCACAAAAAGCTCAATGATTCTTGTACGGTGTGTACCTTGGCGGGCCATCGGGTCATACACCGAATTTGCCGGGAGCGAGTGCAACAGGTACCTGAGAACACCTGTAAAGCGGATAAGCAGCAAGACGAGACTGGTTTTCTCAACTTCCGTCCAGCTCCTGCGCATACGTCGGTTCAGATCGGCCATCTCGCCCCTCCACTGGTTGCAGACCTCGATGATCCCCGGATCAGTGATGTACGCTAGCACAATCTTCCAGATCCAGGTGATTTGCCTGTTCACGCCGTCCTCTGCGCCGAGTTCTGCGTCATCTTCGAGTTTCTGTTTTATTTCGGCATGTCGCTCTTGAAGCTCAGCTTGATCTTCCTGGTCTTGCTGCTGCTGCTTCTGCAGCTCCTGCTTCCCAAGGGATTTCGAAAAGGTTTGCGCGTGTACGCTGCATTCTCGGACCTGCAACAGGACTCGCAAAACGCACTTTACGATCAGTTCATCAGGAGGAGCTGGTACGTCGGAGAAACACTTTACAATATGCTCCGCCAGTTTGAGTACATCAATTTCAAGCTGCAATCGAGAGTCAGGACGTGTCAAGGCAATCAGGCTGGGATATATAGGGAGAGGAGAAGCCACGCACCACTGCGTCCAAGACGTCAATCGGCAGTATGTCTCTCCGGTTGAGCGCATCAAGAAGCACGTCATGCTTACGGAAAAGCCACAAGTAGAGTTGCTCTTTAGAGGGCCAGAGCGGGTCGCCCCGCTTTACCGAGTTGAAGGGTTTGATCCCTTCTCGCGCGATTGCGCACCACCTATCGGCGCGGCGCGCAGATGCGTCGACCGTATGCGGCTTCCGCTTCCGCGCGTTCCACGCCTCTTGCGTCATACCCGACGCCAAACGCGCGAGCTTGCCCAAAGGTGGCAGCAAGATGAGTTGTGGTGTGGTCGGATACGCGGCTGCCGATAATTGCGTTTGCGGCATCAACGAGGGCGTGCAGCGTTTCACGGAAGTGTTTCTTGCGGGGGCAACAAGCAATAGAGCCTGAATTCTGCAGTGGAACGAGGAGGGCAAGTACACCCAGGCGCTCAGGATCGGTTCAGCAGGCTCGAACACTTGACTCCTGCCGTCCCGCGGAGAAGCCGAAGCACCACGAAGGCTCGAGCTCAGCAGCCCTGGCACACGTAGTCTGTCAAAACCCCCTTAACCATAAAAGTGCACCCTATTAATATTAGTCACTGCCCTTGACCACCCTTGCCTTGCCCGCTTTTCGAACCTCTCCATCCGGCGACATGATCCTCCAGATCGGGAAAGCCAGCTAGTTACCAGCGATTAAGGATCAGCCTCAGACCGGCAGCGGCCGACAAAAGACGTGTGGGGCGAGAGGGGGGCACTCACCGTGCCGATGAGTCCCCAGAAGGTGTCCAAGAGGAGGTTGTTGCGCGGAGTGATGCCGCGACTGTTGCGGAGCATGTGCCCGACCGGTTCGTACGTGATGTAAAAGTCGTTGCGCTCGAGTCCTGGCAGCGGCGCGAGACGTACGTATGCAAAAAGGGTCCAATCGTCAGTCCTGAGATGCGAGAACTCCAGTGTGTGAACAGGCGCGGCCGCACCTTTGAGCATTTCCCTTGCCACTCCGTCAGGCGACATTCCCTCGTCCGGACCCTCGATCTTTTTCGTCACGTCTGGCTTGAGGCGCTGTTCGTTCTCGAAACCGGGAGAATAGATCGTGGCGGGGAGGAACAGGTGCACCGAGATGCCGTAGAGCTGGAGTTCGTTCCGGAGCGCTTCGGCGAGACCTGCGTCCGGCGGAGCTCTCGTGCAGTCAGCGACCGCTTATTATCGAGGTTTCGAAAATCTGCAGACAAGACACAGCGGCCCACCTCGAATGGCGTATTTGCTCGGCGAGTAGGTCGAGTAGCCCGCAAAGCTCATGAGCGCGAGGACCGAACTCGTAAGGACGACCCTGCCGCCCTCCTTGCCCTCCTTCTTCATGGCGCACACCGCCTCATGCACCGCGTTCAAACAAGTCCGGAAGTTCCACTCCATGCATTCCCAATGTTTCGCGGCGGGCATGTCGGCGAAGAAGCCCGGGACGCAGCCGCCGGCGCAGGCAAAGACGTAGTCGGGAGAGGAAGACGTGTGCGCTCGGCAGGCCGTGTGCAGGGTCGAGGCGGCGGCGGAGGGGTCGGTCAAATCGCATGCGTACGCTTGAAAGATCTGAGTTGGCGATTGGCGATGAGTCTGCGGGAGATTCGCTGACCGTGTCAGCGAGGTGGAGTGAAGAAACCGCCCTCCCGAGTCGGCGTCAACGGTACGGACCTGGATTTCGGCTAAAGCCTTGTCGAGCTTGGCCTGACTCCTCGAGAGGATGGTGACATGCGCACCGCGCTCCGCCAGCTGACACGCGAGCGAGAGTCCGAGTCCTTCGCTCCCGCCTCCGATGTAACAGTGCTGCCCGCGTGTCGATCGTGTCAACTTGGGTCGCCCCGATCACACGGGACCCAAGTTCTGCTCACCTTTCCGCGTGGATTGAAGCGCTCCTTGCGGCGGATGCGTGGAGAGGACGAGAAGAGCGGCATGATGAGCCAACTCGAGACGATCAAGACGGCGAGGGCGGCAAAGCTCGCCTGCGCGAGGCGGTTCGCAGAGACGCGTTCGTAGTGCTCTGACAGTCCGATAAAGGCGCTCATCTCATAGCTTCGCCGGTGGTGCAAGAGTATGAGGTCATCGCCAAAGCCAACTTGAAGCTGACCGAACGCAGACTTTGCTGGCGACGCTCAGCTTGCTCGAAGCATTCACAAGCAGGAGCGTTCGCCTCTTGTGTGTGTATGGCAGTGCACCACCCGGCCGACTCGTCTCGGTCGTCGTCGTCGCGCACCATGACCGCCTCCTCCGCCGCATCAGACGCCCAGCCGGCGCCGCACTCGCGCAGTAAACAAGCTCTCCGAGAACAAGACGAAGACGGCGAAGAGTCTCGCGAGCACGATCTCGAAGCGGCCGACACCGAGGCGGAGCAGAAACGAGAGAAGGAACGCGGGCGCAAGGACATTGTCCCAAACTCGGAGGGCTTGCGGCCAGCGACAGAGGAACCGCCGTTGCAGACCGGTCACGCCAACCTGAAGCAAGACGCCAACAAGCTCCCGCCGAAAGAGATCGACTCGGTCTACAAACCGCTGTACGGGCAGTGGACCGTCCACTCGTTCTTGCTGTTCGGGTCCCTCTGGGGCATCTTGACCCGCCTCGGGATGCAGTGGATCGGAGGGTTCGCGTCCAGTCAGGTGTTTGCCATCGTCTGGGCCCAGATGGTCGGCTGCTTCGTCATGGGGTTCAGCGTCCGCAAAAAGAACGAGATCGAGCGCGTGCAAGTCCTCCTTCCCTTCTCCGTGGATCTCCTTGCCAGTCCACCATGCTGACGAGCGTAACTGCAGCTTCCCGCCCTTCTTTGTTTTGCTCGGTACCGGCTACTGCGGGTCGGTGACGACCTGGTCAACCATGTCGAACGACATCTTTACCGCCTACGCCAACCTGAGCGAACCCGCCGGCACCAGCCGCTTCACCGGGGTGAGCCAAGTCTGGGTTACTCTTCCTAGTCTAACCACCCATACTGAGTGCCTTACACCCTTGTGCAGTTCCTGTCCGGCATGGCGATCTTGTTGATCACGCTCGCGGCCGTCCAGGGGGCTTTTCAAGTCGGGATGCACCTCGCCATCACGACGCCGATGGTCCCCCGCCACCCACGCAAGGCACCCCGCTCTCAGCAACGACTCTTCAACCTCCTGACCGTCTTGATCGGCTCCCTCTGTTGGCTCGGAGCCCTCTTCCTCCTCATCTTTGGTCCGGCGTCGTACCGTCCCAATTTCTCCTTCGCGATCGTCGTCGGTCCGTTCGGCGCCATCGCGCGCTACCACATCTCGCGCCTCTTGAACCCGATCAGTTCCACCCTCCCGTATGGGACCCTGTTCTGCAACACCCTCTCGACCACCATCGTCGCCGTGATGCAACTCCTCGCGCGGCATCCGAGGAACGCCCTCGGCTGCGCCGCCCTCAAGGGCGTCATCGACGGCTTTTGCGGCAGCCTGAGCACCATCTCGACTATGGTGGTGGAACTGCGCGGCCTGTCGACGTTCCACAGCTATCGGTACATCCTCGTCAGTTGGGCGGCCGCGCAGTGCGCGTTGGTCGTCATCCTCGGCAGTTGGGTCTGGTCGGGCGCTCGTGCTGGCCTCTGCTGGCAGTGATGCCTTCCCCTCCATTTATCTATCTCTAATTTATTGACCCGCATAGATTCCTCTAATTTGCAAATAGATGACTGCTTGTTGTACCCTGGCGGAGGAGAATGGGCCTCAGGCGTTCCTACGGCAGCTTTCGCCCTGACGGAGGGCGGCTGCGAGGTTCGATGCCTTTTGAGCCACATGGTTGCATGGCTTGAGTGTGCTCGCGTGGTCGCGTGGCTCGCGGGACGTCGCGTGTCGCGAGCGAGCTGGGCCCACCGACGCGGTCGCGCCTTTCGTTTCTTTCTCTTCTTCTCCTCACTCCCCCCTCTCCAAACTCCTCTTTCCGCCGTACTTTCACTCTTGGTACGTACATTCACGCCCCTCTACGCCTGCACTAACCTCTTCTGACCAGCCGCGCCGTGATCGAGCGCAGGCGGCAGGCCCGCTCCCTCTCTGCAAACTTTGCTCTCTCAAGCTCCCGCTCCAGCATGACTCGCTTCGCTCTGCTGTCCCTCGGCCTCGCTCTCGCCCTTGCTTGTATCGCACCTGTCGCCTCGTCCGAGTCCCCCGCGCCCGACAGCGTCGGCGTGCTCGAGCGCCGCCGTTCCGAGCAAGGAGATCGTCAACCTCGCCACGAAGCTCGCTCGCAGCACGGCACTGCCAGCACGTCCTACGCCTCGGACACGTCCACGTTCCAGTCTGCTCATTACTACACTCCCGTGAACGACCAATCAAGCGCGAGTGGCGTCGCGTACGCCAGCAGCAGCAAGACGTCCGAACCAGCCGCCGCCGCCGCCGTCTCGACGACGACCGATTGGACCTCGGCTGCGGGCTCTTGCTCCTCGGCCGGCGCGGGTGGAGGGGCCGCCACTCTCTCCAGCTATGCGTCGTCCAGCACGAGCGCCATGTCTCCCGCTCCGAGCAGCACTGCCGCCGCTGCGAGCCCTCAATCTGTTGACATTGTCGTTCTTCAACTCGCCGTCGTCCTCGAGGTCCGTCCAAGCCTCGCACGACCTCGGTCTCGCCCTCCGCCTGCTGACTTACTTCTTCACTTCTACCCCGCAGGCATTCGAAGGGTCGTTCTACCGCGAAGGTCTCAAAAAGTTCGGCTTGGTGGAAATGATGAACGCCGGTCTCTCGCGCGTTCAGGCCCTCATCATGTAAGCCTTCCGGCTCCGATCCTCCTACTCCAGCTTCGAGTATACTGATCTGCACCCTCTCTATGGTACAACAGCATCGAGCAAATCCAGATCATCATCGTCGACGAACAGAATCACTTTGATGCGCTGTCGAGTGCCCTGGTCGCTCTCGGGGCGCAGCCTCCCGCCGGCTGCGGCTTTGACTTTTCCAAAGCTCTGAGCGATGTCAGTACAATCTCCCCCGAGCACAGTACGGCACGAAAGAACTCGCTGACGCACGCTGTGCCCCCGACCACAACGCAGCCTTTGACGTTCCTTGCTACCGCGCGCTCGATCGAAGCCGTCGGCGTTTCTGCCTACCTCGGAGCCGTACGTCGCCGCCGGATCTCAACACTCTTGGTGAACACGCCTGCTGACTTTTCGGTGCCGCCTGTTGAACAGGCTCACCTCCTCGAGAGCGCCGACCTTCTCGAAGCCGCCGGTTCGATCCTGACTCTCGAAGCGCGCCACCAATCGCTCCTCAACGTCCTCAATGGCGGTTCCTACGACCCACAATCCTTTGACATCCAGCTCACCCCTCAAGCCGTGTTGGCCCTCGCCGGCGGGTTCTTGACCGGTTGCGAGGCGAAAGATCTCGGCCTTACTGCGAATCAGCCGCTCTCGGTTCGCTCGAGCGATGGGACGAATGTCTACCGTACCGGCTCGCAGCTCGTCTTTGAGGTCGTCGACGTCAATGTCCAGATCGAGGTGGGTTTGCGCGCCCCAAGGCTGGGTTGCGTGGACTTCGGCGAATGCAGGTTTGCCGTGACTGACGCTACCGTCCATGTGTGCTCGGCCCCACAGACGCTCTTCTGCCAGATGACTGTCGGCGGATCGCCTGTCGCGTTTGTCGCCCCCGCCAACGCATGCTACGTCCCCTCGGGGCTCGACGGTCGTGAGTTTCGTTTCGCTTTCGTTTGACCTTCTCAGCCGCTCGCGCCTTCGTTACCCTAAAGCTGACCGTCTTCTCTCCATTGGCGTGGACAGCTGTCGCGGTCTACTTGACGAGTAACGATACGCCGCTTGCGAGTGACGTGGTCATTCAGAACCAGCTCACCACCGTCGCCGGACCTGGGTAAGTGGTTGGGCGGAACAAAGTGCTTCTTCACCCCCCGGCTCAGATGCTGACGGGCTACCCTCTCTCCTCCCTGCATGACAGTCTCATCTTTGTCGACGAGCAAATTACGATCCTGGCCGTCCTCCTTGGCCCCGCCGGAGGAAACAACGGCAACGGCACCGCTTACCGCACTTTGCCTTGCGTCGACCTCGGAGGATGGGCCGTCGACTCGATGCGCCAGCTCGGCTCCTCGGCATCTTCTTCGACGTGGTCGACCGGAGCGAGCGGATGGAAGACGCCTAGCTCGTGGCAGGCATCGGAATCGACCGCCGGCGCCTCCTCGAAGACGGACTCCGCCACGATCTCGCAGCCCTACCCGACGTACCGCATGACGCGTCGTCACCGCCGCGACAATTCCCACCGCGTCTAAGGCGTTTCCTACACACCGACTCGAGCTCGTTCCCAAGTTTGTTCCCCCCATTTGTTTCGATTTTCTCGCTTTTTTGCCTGTTCCCGCTTTTCGCTTTTTCCGTCGCAGCTGTCCTCGGTTGTAGTGCGCTGGCGCCTATGCAACCTAGAAGACAGCTTGTTCTTCGCAAAGAGACTCGAAGTCGGGGTTATGCGACAGTTCCCCCTTAGGCTCCTCGCCCCTGACGTCGCCGGAGCGAAAAAGGCCGACGCGGACCTCGATCAATCAAGCTGCGCAAGCTCCTGACGAGGCTCTGTTCACCCCCTTGGCAGTCTCTGCATCGCATATCTTTTGCTTGCCGCCCTCTGTACCTCGCTCGGCACCGTCTCAACACGCTTCTCGACCCGACCAGTCGACCTCTCTCGACACCGACACCGAACGACGTCATCGTTTCTGTCGCCGATAATCTTCCCGCCCGACCGTCAGGCCCCCCGCCGCCGTACACGCGACTCGCCCTGATACACACCCACTCTCGACAAGCTCAATATTACACGAGGAAAACGACCAACTAGCAGCCATGTCTGAAGGCAACGCGCGTGTGACAGAAGAGACGGTCGCATCGTCGGCAGAGACGTTCGGCGTGCGTTTTGATTCCAGGGAGCTCTACGCACGGTCAGAAGAGAATGCTGACGGATACCTTGTCCTGCAGCGCCTGAACCAGCACCCTGATGCCTCGGCAAAGACCCCGTGGCGCATCGGAGTCAGCAGCGACCCGAACGAGCAGTGCCGACGAGTCGACGAGGAGTGAGTCGTCCGGTCGTCTCTCCTGCTTCATACCGCTTGATGGAAACGGCACTGACATGCCGGGACCCCCTTTCTGCAGTGCCCACGCCTTCATCTACGATTTTGCAGGATTGCGAGGACAGGGTTACTTTGCCGTCTTTGATGGCCACGCCGGCAAGAAGGCTGCCGAGTATTGCGGATTGCACTTCCACGAGGTACGTAGCAAATCCCTGTACTGGTACCAACGAGGGCACAGATTCGCGAGCGTGGAGAACTGATCTGAATCGCCCTCCGACGAAACAAAACAAAACAGCACCTCCTCGAGAACATGCGAAAAGACCCGTCGACTCCGATCCCGCACCTCCTGAACGCCACCTTCCACTCGGTAGACACTCAACTGTCGGCCCTCTCGGCCGCAGAAGGGACCCACTCTGGCTGCACCGCCGTCACTTGCCTCCTCCGCCTCGAGGACGAGAACGGCAACCCCGTCGGCGAAGGTTCGGGCGTCGCGCCGCACATCGTCGGTGGAGAGAAGGGGAAGCTGGATGGGAAGCCGGGCGAGGCGTGCGAGGCGGCGGAAGCGGTTGGGATTGACCCGACTGAGGGCAAGCCTGGATCGGGAGAAGGTCAACATCCGGGAGGTGCGCATGCCGATCTTTCCTTCGCATCGATGTACTGTTGTTGCTTCGGCTGGATACTGATATCGGCGAAGTTTTTGACTACGCACAGGCTCACCCCACGATGGCAGCGTCAAGAGCAAGATCAAGAGCATGCTCTCGTCGTCGGGCAGCAAGCTGAGTTCGCTCACGAACTCCACCTCGTCTACGCCGTCGAGCCAGAACCCGGTCTCTGGACCTGCCGAGGTAGTCAAGGCAGCGAAGCGAACGCTCTACACCGCCAACGCCGGAGATGCGCGCGCCGTCCTCTGGTGAGATACTTCACCTCGAGGCTCAGCTTCGCTCAAAAGCCGCGGAAGCTGATCACTGTATTCGCCGTCACACAGCCGCGGAGGTCGCGCGATCCGCTTGTCGTACGACCACAAGGCCGGCGATGCCAAAGAGATGCAGCGAATCGAAGCCGCCGGGGGCTACATCGCGAACCAGCGAGTGAACGGTTACTTGGCTGTGACGCGCTCGCTCGGCGACTCGCAGATGAAGCAGTTTGTGGTCGGCTCGCCCTACACGACCGAGACGACCCTCCGCGACGATGACGACTTTTTGATCCTGGCTTGCGACGGCGTGAGTTTGGCGCTCCTCCTCTTCCTTTGGTGGCGTTTCCTTCCAAGTCCCGTGCACTGACTGGGGCGTCGACGTTTGCACAGCTCTGGGATGTCTGCACTGATCAACAGGCGGTCGATACCATTAAAGACATCCGTGACCCTCAAGAAGCGAGTGACAAGCTCGTCCAATACGCACTCGGGTGAGTGTTCTTTTCCAATTCCCGCCGCAAGCTCGCTCGTCACTGAATCATTTCGCATGCTGCGTGGTCCGATGTACAGCCACCACAGCACCGATAATCTGACTGTGCTCGTCGTCAACCTCCGCACCGACTCTGCATAAGTGCCTTTCGCCCGAAGGTCTTCGCCGCCGATACCTTTTCACTTCCTGCTTTGTAGAAGAACGATATCACACAGTCTGTGACGACGACTCTGTTTCGACTCATCCTCTTCACTCGAGAGGCTGTTGACATCAGGCCGGACAGCATGCCTCAGGCTGGACATGTGCTCTCGAGTCGACCGCGGTTGAGGAAGTCGAACGCTTCAAAAGTGAATGGAGCTCCGGCAGACGAACGCTCCTCCTCTACTGTGAAGCTGTTTCAGAAAAGGTCGGTATAGCCTCGCTCTCAGCGATTTGCGAACGCTAGAGGGCCCGAGCTTCGCGCGTGACTTCGAGCGTGACTTCGGCGAGTCCTGAGACGGCGACGCTCGGCTACTGTTCCTCCTTCATTCGTCATACGCATTCGGACCGGCTAAGCGAGCACCTGCTCAAGACTCGTGCATCCCGCAGTCCCGCCCCCGAGCGCTCTCCGCAGAACTTTGCAGCTCCTCCTTCATCCCGCCCCACTTCGCGTCTCGAATCTCTCGAGTCAGGACGCCCGCCAGCAACACCAAGGACGCTCGACAAGGATGGCTACTGCTTTTAGAGTCGACGTTTCACGTCTCACGGCGTCGCCCGAGCCGATGCCGACGGACGTCGCAGCCCCGAAGGCCTCGCTCGCCACGATTCCGGAAGAGATCAAGACGATGATCGCCAAAGCACTCGCCGAGCGGACGGAGAAGCCTACGCTTGAGCACTACTATCCTCGAGACGTGCAGCTCTACCAAGTCGGCAAGTTCTGGGCGCTTGCTCGAGTCAATAGCGAATGGTCGCTCGTTTGCGAGTCGCTGCGTTCTCAGGTGAGCGTGTCGCGCGTGGACACTCGTCGGTCCAGAGACTGACAGAGATGGAGAGCTTCACCAGCACCTCACTCTCAAGGCTTCGACCGTAAAAGAGGTCGCCGCCAGCTGCGGGAGCGAGGCAGTCAAGTCCCTTTCGATCCATCTCGACAACGCCAACCTGGACTCTGTCGCCGCGCTCTCACACGTGCTCGCAGCTTGCCCCAACGTTGACCGCCTGTCTCTGAATGTAATCCCGGCGCCCACCTCCAGTGATGCGATTCAGCAGATGGCTTCGACGATCGGCGACTGGATGGACTCTCGTACCTTCCAGTGCCTGCGCATCTTTTTCCGCAGCGACCTTTTGCTCGCGCAGGTTCTCCGTGGGCAGGTGAGCACCAAAATCCTGGACTTGGTGACCCAGCCAGACTCGCACGGCAGGGCCAATACCGCGCGCGCGATCTTGAGCCCGTCGGCTTGTCAAGCTCTCTCGCATGTTCATGGCGTGGAAGACTTCACCGCCGACTGTGGCATCCCACGCGACGCTCTCACCAAGTCGGACCCGACCAAGGACTGGTCGCTCGTCACGATCGCCGCCCTGACCCCCGACGGGTGCGCGACTTCGTCGGCCAACCTCGTGACGCTCCTTCAGCTGCACGCCAAGACGATCGAGTCGCTCCGCATCGAGGACGAGCTTGACTATGGCGATCTGGAGGCGCACGCTCCGCTTCCACAATACAGTCTGGTCCTGCCGCGCTTGAACAAGCTCGAACTCGTGGTCACCGTTCCGACAATGTCGTTCGAACCGTTGGAGTCTCGCTGCTCGACCTTTCTGGACGTCCTGCATCCGACTACGCCGGTCGAGTTCCTCCGCTACCACCTCAATACCGACTCGATGGCGAGCTTGTGTGACTTTATTAAAACGCAGAATCCGCCTCGTCTTCGTCGCGTCGAAGCATGCGTCCGCGTCCGCGCCAAGTGGTATCTGGGATTGTTGCCCGAGGAAGAACAGTCGGCGGCGTTGAGGTCGTTGTGCGAAGCGAAGGGCATCGAGCTGGACGACGTGAACTATGTCGAGTACACACGGTGAAGTGTTGGCGGTGTTTTGTGGCGTAGCTTGGCGTAGCGGTTGGCGCGGAGGAGCGCTTGTTTGTGCGTAGCTTTGCTTGCTTTTCTCGTCGGATTTGCACGGCTTCGGTACCGTTTCTTCCTTGTGCTTTACTTATCTGCACGCACCTGTCGTCCGTTCGGAACGGGGAACACTGGACGCCCGGCTACGGAGGAAGTCTGGCAGCGTGATCCGCGCTCTTCCAGCCTTTTATAATTCTGAATGGGCGCAAAATGTTTCGGGGGAGCATGCCACTCGCGGAGCTTGTGACGCTGCATAGGATACTTCAGTATGAGCTTGCTGCAGGCAAATAGTCATAGAGACCGCGGGAACAAGGGTCCGTTCGTCAGAAACCACTCTTAGTTACGCTCACCTCGTTGCACAGCACGCTACGCACGCGCTGAGTGACGGCGTACGCCTGTGCATAATCTGCGTACTCAGCGAACCCAGCGCCTTGCACCCAACGCTCTTCGCGGCAGCTCCCCTTTAACGCCCCACTTTGCGCTCAGCTCTCAACATTCGCCCACCAGCAAGACCAACGAAGCTTGACGAGGATGGCTAGCGTCATCTCAGACGAAGCTACACGCTTGACGGCGTCGCCGGACTCGGTGCCGACGGACGTTTCAGCCTGGAGTGCCTCGCTCGCCACGATGCCAGAAGAGATGAAGACGATGATCGCCAAAGCGCTCGCTGAGCGGACGGAGAAGCCTACGCTGGAGCACTATTATCCTCGAGACGTGCAGCTCTACCAGGTCGACAAGCTGAAGCACCTCGCTCAAGTCAATCGCGAGTGGGCGCTCGTTTGCGAATCGCTGCGCTCGCAGGTGAGCCTATCCCGCGGGTACATCCGCTCGGTCCAGAGACTGACAGGGATGGGGAGCTTCACCAGCACCTCACCCTCACGGCTTCGACCGTCAAGGAAGTCGCCGCCAACTGTGGGAGCGGGGCGATCAAGTCCCTTTCGATCCATCTCGACGAGGCCAACATGGACTCTGTCGCCGCGCTCTCACACGTGCTCGCAGCTTGCCCCAACGTTGACCGTATCTCTTTAAATCTGTTCCCACTGGATAACCCTAGCGAGGCAATTCAGCAGATGGCCTCGACGATTGGCGACTGGATGGACTCTCGCACGTTCCACTGCGTGCGCGTCTTCTTCGACAATCACAACGATTTTCTCCTTGCGCAGGTCCCCCATGGCCACGTGACGACCCCGCTCCTGGACTTGGCGACGCAGCCGGGCTCGTACAACAGGGCCAACTCCAGCGGCTCGTGGTTGTCTTTACCGGCTTGTCAAGCTCTCACTCACGTCCGCGGCGTTCAGGACTACACGGCGGACTGCAACATCCCGATCGAGTACCTCACCCAGGTAGAGGCGACCAAGAATTGGTGGCTCATCCAGATCGCTGCGATTCCGCGCAACGGCACCGCGGGCTTGTGGGCCAGGCTTGTCCCGCTGCTTCAGCTGCACGCCAAGACCATCGGGTCGCTCCGCATTGAGGACGAGCTCGACTCCGGGGCCGCGATCGGCACTCCGATACCAGAACGTAGCCTTGTGCTGCCGCGCCTAACCGAATTGGAGGATGTCGTCGCCGCCCCGTCACTGAGCGTACAGCTGTCGGATCGTCGTCGCTTAACCTTCTTGGACCTCCTGCACCCGACTACGCCGGTCGAATTTCTCCGCTGCCACCTCAACACCGACTCGATCACGAGCTTGTGCGATTTCATCAAGGAGCAGAATCCTCCCCGTCTGCGTCGCATCGAAGCGTGCGTCCGCGTTCGCGTCAAGTGGTATCGCGGGAACTTGCCTGAGGAGGACCAGTCGGCGGCTTTGAGGTCGTTGTGCAAAGCGAAGGACATTGAGGTGAGGGACCCAAACTGTGTCGAGTACACCGGGTGATCCTTTTGGGGTGATTTGCGGCGCAGCGGGTCGGGTTGGAGGAGGAAGCGCTTGTTTGTGCATGATCTTGCTTGATTTGTCCCTTTCCGACGGGAAGGCAATGCGCTTGGAGAGAAGCCTCAACCGGCAGCTTGTGAAGGAGAGAAGGGAGCACTGAAAGTAGCCGGGAGAACGCCGAGAGCAGGATCAGAGCTTCAACTTGCCTGTCCAGTCTTGTGAGGATAAGGGAATAGCCACGACCAAAAACCTGCATCGAACAAGCTTACAACAACGCTACGAATGGACACCCCGAGAGGAGAAAGGGAGACAAGAAAGGCAAGCTAAACACCGATACGACGGACCAACCTCCGCTGCTGCAAGAATTGCAGGACGTCGGACCGCTCGAGCACCATGAGACACCGATCGAAAGCATGCTGCGTGTACCCGCGCTGCGCGACGAAGAAGTTGCGCAAGCTCGAGTAAGGCAGGGTCCGGCCGACCGCGAGGCGATTCCGTTGCCGCAGCTCCTTCTCGATCGCTTCGACTTCCTCCATCAACTCGCCCTTTGTCAGACCGTCGACGTTGCCGGCTTGGACGGCGTCCATCGTCGAGGTGCGGAAGAGCCGGATCGCCTCATTAACGTGGGCCTCGGTGACCTCGGTCCGAAGCTCGATCTTCGCAAGCGACTCGGAGATACGAATGATGGCTTCGAGTTGACTGGGTAGTCGAGAGGTCCAAGGTCAGCCAGAGCTCGTTCTGCCATGTGCACTGGCTTTCGAGAGAATAGCCTACCGGACGGTGATCGGGATCGAGGACCGCTCGTTGTTGTCGCGCTCGACTTGCTGCACTTGTTTCCGGAGGGCAACAAAGTGACTGCTAAGCTGCTGAGCCGCTTCTGCGGACAGTCGGGGTGCTCGTCGACTGCAGGTTGCGTCAAGCGAAGAGGGTCAGATCGTGTCGTCGATCGGAAGACCGTGAGAGATCAGGCGGGACGTACGCCTTGCAGTAGGAAATGTAGCGCTTCATCGTCTCGATGTCGATCTCTCCGACAGCTGCCGGGTCCGTGGCGCGGTTCATGTGAATGTTCATGACGTGCTTGGCGATGGTCTATTCCGGCGGCGAGGAAAGTCCTAGCAAAATCAGCATTGGGTCCACGCGCGACAAACGACTTCTGCAAGGCGGCCGGGGCTCGACTCACCGCATCGCGAGCCTCGTTGTGCTCGTCCTTGACGAGGAAGATCATGTCGAAACGGGACAAGATGGTCGTCGCAAAGTCAATGTTCTCGCCGGGCGTCTTCATGTCGTCGTACCGACCAAAGATCGGGTTGGCCGCGGCGAGGACCGACGTTCGCGAGTTCAGGATGGTCGTGATACCGGCCTTGGCAATCGAGATGGTCTGTGCGCCAAAACAAGACATGGCACGAAGTCAGCCATCTCTCCCGAATGGGCGGAAGCTGTCCACGGTGCTGGTGTAAAAGCGGGACGCACCTGCTGCTCCATCGCTTCGTGAATGGCGACCCGATCCTCGTCCCTCATCTTGTCAAACTCGTCAATGCAGACGACGCCGCCGTCGGCGAGGACCATCGCGCCGCCTTCGAGGTAAAACTCCCTCGACTGCGGATCCCGCTGCACCGACGCCGTCAAACCTGCCGCCGAGGAACCTTTGCCCGAAGTGTAGACCGCGATCGGCGAGACCTTCTCGACGAACTTGAGCAGTTGCGATTTGGCGGTACCGGGGTCACCGAGCATGAGGACGTTGATGTCGCCACGGAGGCGCATGCCGTCGGGCAGGATCTTCTTCGAACCGCCAAAGAGCAAACAGGCGATAGATTTTTTGATGTCTGTCGCGCGCACACGGGTTGGTCAGTCAGTAATTGGCGACGTGAGAGAAGTGGAGAAGGGTGACGGACCGGTGTTGCCAAAGATACTGGGCGCGATGCTCCGCGAGAACTTTTCATAGATGTCCGGTTGCTTCGCGAGCTTCTCAAACTCTTCCTCCTCCTCGGCAGTAAAGTTGCGCGCTCCAAAGCCACCGGCGCCTTCCCGGTCGACTTCGAGACCGAGCACGCGCAGGTAAGGAGTGCGAAGGGCGACGGGCGTGTCGCGCTGAAAATGCAAGACCGGGAAAAGTCAGTAGCGGCCCAGCAAGAGCGTTAATCGGCGATGTCGGCCAACTCACTCGACTCTTGCCGGATTGGAAAGTCGAGTAGACACCGGTTGCGATCAGCCTCGAGCCCGGTACGACTTTTCCGGTCAAGTACCTGCTCGCACGTCGAGTGTCAGTCGCAGCTCCCGCGCCCTTACAGGCTCAGCCTCTCAACGTACCGGTCTGCACTGAGGATCAAGTGACGAGGCAGCTCGCCGACCGGGACCATGTCGGGCGCTTCTTGCAACTTGATGGTCTGCTGGTCGACAAAGGAACACTTGTCGTGCACGATCGCGTACGGGTCGAGCGGGCAATCCTTGACTTCTCCTGCGGTCGGGGCGCTGTTCGACAACCACGAGCGGTCAGTCTAGCGACTCTCGGCCGTACCAATAAAACCGAGGACAGGACGTACGAGACACATTTGCGCGGGAGCTGAAAGCCGGAAAAGCCGCCCTGCACTTCCATCGACATGACGTGACGGCACGACTTGCACTGCAAGCTCAAGCGGATGGCGCGCGAGGAGAGGGTCGAGGCCGAGATGACGATTCCAGGCAGGCGGACGAGGCGGGAGATGTTGGTCGCCTGCGTGCAGGACAAGGCGTGACGGAGCATGTTAGGACGAGGCCGAAAAGGGGAAATGGTGGCGCCGCCGGACTGACCCCGAGTTCACGGAACTGCATGAGACGGCTGCCGCTGCGCAGTTGGAGCTGGATCTCGGGCACGGCTTGTTGCCGCTCAGCGCGTTCCCTTTCCGATGCCGCGGTCGGGAAGAGAAGATTCCGTGCCACATTGCGGAGGGCGATCTCGAACTGCAGATGCGGTTGTCGCATGTGAGCAAAAGAGCACACATACACGTATTCGAAGCAGTTGAGACTCACGAGCGGCAGCATCTCTCCCGGTTCGTTCCTGCACCGACTCGCGAGGTCCTCCCTCCAGCCGATCAAGTGTCCCATCTCGACTTCGAGGGTCCATTCCTTACGGAGGCAGTTGGCGCGGAGGCGGTCGCGGTAGATGAAGGCGTCGTGCTCGCGAAACTCTGTCACAAACTGCTGCAGGTCCGAGATGGCCTTGGAGTTGTCGACCTGGCCCGAGCCCGACGCGTTGCTGCGACCCGACGCCTCGCTGTAGACGGGCACTGAGAACACCGACTGCGAGAGCATCATGAGAGGTCAGTCAGGTCAGCGAAGGGGGGACCTTGGGCGGCGGTGAGGGGGCTGGGCTCACTCCTCGGTCAAAGCCGTTCATCCTGTACGCTCTGATCTGTGCGTGCTCGAGTGCAGACCTGCGTGCGCGCGTACGAGCGGGCAAGCGAGATCAAGGAGAACGAGTCTCGACGCGCTCGATTTTCGCAAAGTGGAAACGCGTCGAGGCGCGTCGACGACGGGCCGAAAATTTTCTCAGCTCTCTCTCTCTCCCCTCCGCGCTCTTCGACTTGCCTCCGCCTTGGTCGCCTGCTGCAGTGTAACAATGCAAGAGAGAGAGGGACCGCTCACGTTGCGGTCGAAAGGACCAACTCCGGACCCTTTCTCTGGTCATCCCGACCGACATGATCGGGAGCAGCTGCATCGGACTACGCTCATCAATGGGCTACATATGCAGGCACCTACACGACTATACTTTCGGACGATACGCCGCGGAGACTGCCTCGAGTCGGACTAGGACGCCCGTCCCGCATCTCAAGCTCCATCGCTGTCCCGACGAGCTCATGATGCAGCATGCTCGTGACCTCTTCGTCCCGTCCTCCTTTCGTCGCTTTCAACTTTGCTCGGACACCTCTTTCCTCAAGATCTACCCACCGCACTCTTGGAAATCAACACAATGCTCGCCCGTACCTCGTTGCTGTCCGCTCGCGTCGCTCGTCAGGCCAATGCACGTCCAAAAAAAACTCCCCGCTCGGAACTCGTCGTCGGCGACGTCACACTCCCTCCGGACCCGGCTCGCTGACCTCGCTACACCTCGGTCTCACTGCAGACTCTGACTTTGGGTCGCTCCTCGTACGCCACGATGCCCGGAGGCGGTGGTCCGGTCGGCAAGGACGCGGAACAGAGTCAGCGCAACATGCTCTTGCTCGGCGGAGGCGCCGTCGCCGCTATCGGCGCTTGGTACTTCATGAAGTCCTCGCCGGTACGTCCCACAGGTCTATCCCTACCTCTAGATTCAGGTCCGAGGACTCCGGCGGGGTCCAGCCGTCCCTTCGAGGACGGACGATTCTGCTCGAGTCGAACAGTCCCGAGAGGCCTCGGACTTGCGCTCTAGCATCCGGTTGAGCTCCACTTGCCCCAAAATCATCACTCACTGATCTGAGATGTACACAGGAGGCCCGTAAGGAATATGAGCACATCAAGGAGGGAGTCAAGCAGAACCCCGGCCCGACCAAATGAGCGACCACTCTTCTTCCAGCTTTCACAACCCTGTCATACCTCGCCTCTCGTCTCTTCCACTCGCGCGAAATGATTTTCGCTGCCCCTGTAGCTTGTCGTTTCTGTCAAAATCTTGAGATCAAGCAGTCAGGTATCGCGGAGCGGATCCTTTTGTTTTTGGACCAAGCCGACCGACAAGCTTGTTCCGGGACAACCCTCTTGATCCGGTAAGTACTACGACGCTCCCGACAGTCGACCTCGTTTCAAGAGTATTGGGACGGCTCAAGGACGGCTAGCTCGAGCTCTCGATCCGGCGCTCTCCCCTCGATGTTGACCTTTCGACGGGGCTGAGATGTCAAAAAGTCGGCCGACGTCACCTTTCGCCCCTTCCTTCACCCGCTCTGGTTGCCGTTCTCCCTTGCTTTTCTTCTTCACTCTTTCCTCAAAGTTCTTTCCAGCTCGCGTCGCCATGCTCCGCTCTCCTGCCACCGCCTCGATCCTCCGCTCGGCCGTCGCGCGCCGCTCCCTCACTTCGACCGCCGCCGTCCGGACCACTCACCCCGCCCATTCGTCGGGAGGTCAGAGTGTCGGTCAAGATATGGGAGACGTCAAAGCCAAGAACTCGATGGTGCCCGTCTTCATGGCGATCGGCGCGGCGAGCGTTGGGTGAGTGCACAAGCTGCAGGACCCTCTGCTCTTGACTTGGCTAGGAGCATGTGAAGTACTCGGAGTTCTGGAGATTGTGGGCCGTCTCTGACGCTGCTTGATTTACCGGCTCTCGTACAGCTACATCATCTACGCACAGATGGTGAGTAACAGAACGGAACTCCGAACTCACTCGCTTCCTGCCAAAACTCGTCCAGCTTCAACCGGGTCAGCCTCGAGAAGCTAACGTTCGTCGGAGCTTTCGTGTGCTTGTAGAGTGCAGGTCAGGCAGACCGGAAGGCGCAGGCGGAAGCGCCCAAGAGCGGTAACGACGGACCGGTGGTGAGTTCTCAGTCTCTTTCTGGCCTCGACCTGCTTTCGGATCTCTTCTCGGCCCTCGTCTTCCCTCTTCCTGTGGCGATTGGCTTCCCGATCCGGCCCACATGCGCTTGCTCCAGTGCCTTGGCGAACCAGCTCGCATTGCTCACCTTGAGCTCTGTTCCAGGTTCTCGGCGACGGACCCAAGAAATCGATGAGGGGTTGATCCGGCCCGAATTGCACGCGCGACCCACTATATACATGTAATATCCTCGTTCTTACACTGTCCTCGAGTAGCCTGATTTGGGTCATCTCCGAGGAGAGAGAGCAAGCTGTCGACGGTTGGCCTTCTCGACTGGACGAGAGGCGACTGCGTCACGTTGGCTCGCTCGCGACTCATCGCAAACTGCCCCACCACACTCTCGGACTGTCCTTCTTCTCTTCTAGACCTCACACGTACAAGGGACCTTTACAACCACAACCGCAAATAATGCTCGCCTCCACCGCCGCCCGTACTATGCTCCGAGTTCCATTGACTCGCTCGCTCGTTGCGACGAACGCAAGGCGGACGACTCACCCCGCCAAGGCCCCTGTGGAACAGCAAAGCGTAGGAGAAGACATGCAGGAGACGCAAGTCAAGAATGCGACAGTGCCGGTACTGATGGCTGGAGGCGCGGTCTTTGTAGGGTGAGTCCGAGTCCGGAACCGACCTCTACGAGTGAATCCGCGCGCTTTTTCTTTTCAGCCGGGCCAGCGGCTAACGCTGTGGACCTTTTTGCAGATACATCCTCTACAGTCAACTTGTCAGTCCCGTTCGACTTGCACATCGTTGGGTTCTCAGTCAAGCTGCGAGGCCATCACGCGCGCGCGACGGCCCCATTTCACCGTGAGAGCAGTCGGACCGGGAAGGCGAACCAAAAAGCTAATCAATGATCGCGTTTCTCTTGCATATACAGAGTGCCGGTAAAGCTGCTCGAGAGGAGAAGAGCCAAGCCACGACCGACCAATCCAAGTCGAAACCGGTGCGTCCCTGGCTCGCTTTTTTGCTCTCAAATTGGCGTGTCTCGACGTCGTGTGTCCTACCGCAGGATGTCATTCGCGCTTGCAGTTGATGTAAAACGCGACCCGGGCGGAGATTGGGTGCTGACAGGGGTCCTTTGGCCGTCCAGGTCGCGGGAGAGAAGCCGAACACTGGCACGCGGGGCTGAAAAGTCAGGCGGAGGGGGAGGAAGAGACCCGTCTTTGTATATACATTCCAGAGCCTTGCAAAATCTCCATGTTCGGTTCGACAGGCAGAAGAAGCGGCACGGGGGAACGGAAGCAGAAAAGCACACGGAAAAGGAAACGAAAAGAGTGAAACGACTCTTTGAATTGGCACGAGTCTGCCCATGATTTTGCTCGAACCGCAAAACAATCTGCTTGTTGCTACAGATACATACCACATGACCTCCCGCTTCTTCCGCCGAATCGCTTACATGTCGAGGGCTTTGACGGCCATCTGCAGCGCACCGTCTTTGGTTTGGTTGCCTGTGCGTTCACGCGGGTTCGGGCATTTAAGTCAGCACCCCCTGCTCTCAGATCAAAGAAGGCATACAGCGAGACAGAATGCATCTCGAGACGAGCGGGAAACGTACCGCCGATGAAGCCCGCCGCGTGGACAAAGACGCAGCCGTCGATGCCCGAAACCTGCGACAGCGCATCGTCGCGAACTCCGCGCCAACTGTGAGGATTCCCGACATCAGTGATCTAGCTTGATTGAGCAGCAGCAGCAGCCGCAGCAACAGCGGACTCTCCAAGCATGTCCAGGCGAGAAGGAAGGCCAACAACTCACGCCTCGGGGAGGGCTTTCCTGCTCTCGAACGATTCGGGCGAGACGGCGACGGCCTGGACGCGCCACTTCGAGTCGGGCTTTTCCGATTCGGGGTACAAAGCGTACAGGGGCAACTCGTTCTCGGGGATCGAGAGGTCTTGCTCGAGGAGGTGGAGATGTTCCTGCCGTGCGAGATGGGACGGAGCGGGAACAGGGGAGGGGAAGCCAAAGCGTCAGTTTTGATGATGCTCGAGCAGGAGGCGAACCGTACGAGGTAACAGGGCGATGTGATTGGAAAGAAGGGACCCCGTGGGAGAGAGGGGACGACGGACCTTCCACGGCGCAAACTCGTCAAAGATGAGGACTTTGCCGCTCGGGTGAACCTCCTTCCTCTTTTCGACCGCGCGCTTGACAATATCCCTCGCGGGCAACCACGCCTTGGCCAAGTAGTCCAACCGTTCCTTGAACTCGGTCCCGGCCATCTCGCTCGCCTTTTCGAACCGCTCGAGCAGGACGTCGTCGTTCGAGGGTTCGTTCCAGCGCGGGTTCAAGGCGCCGACGCGCGAAGAGATGTCGGTCCGGGAACGGTAGCGAGGGGGTTCGGACGAGACGTATTGGCTGATGCCGTTGTCGATGCCGTCGAACGCTTCGACAAAGTCTTGGTACATCTTGAGGTAGAGGGTTTCGATCGTCGGCGACGAGACGGGCTCTTGCAGAATGGTCGACAAGATCTCTTGACCATAGTGCCTGTTTCAATTGCGGTTGCACGCTCCACGTCAGACGTATGGTTCGGAGAAACAAGCCAAAAAAAGAAGAAGGGGAACGCAACTTGTAGATCAAGCCAGCCGAGCTGAGTTTGGTGTTGAACCCGTGCCCAAAGACATGGTCGAACCCACGCTGGTGGTGATCGAACCTGCGGCGTTCGGCGTCGTACTCGCCCGAGACGTCAAACACGACGGTGGCCTCGTCCCAGTCTTTTGGGTCGCGCGAGCGGCGCAGTTCGGCGTGGGCGTACTGGGGCAGGACGCGGAGGAGAGCGGCGGCGAGGGCGTCGTCGGCGTGGAAGGTTCCTGTGTGCGTGTGCGTGTCAGTGAGGTGTCGTTTGCTCTGCGGAAGAGAGGAGGGAGGGGGGACGGACCGCTGTGAGTGCAGAGGATGGGGCGGTCGGTGCGCTGCTTCTTGTTGGCGGCGGCGGTTTCGATGGCAGTGGACATGATGCTCGGCTGGGTAGCAAGGTGCCTGGCAGTGACGAGAGAGCGGAAGACGAGCAAGGATGAGCGACTGCTGAGCATGCGCACGCCGCGAACGCTGCCAGGCTGGAGGCGACGAGGAGGAGGCGGAGGGAGATAGAGAGCGGGGTGCTCAGGAATCTGATGGTTGTCGTCAATCCAACGGCTAGACTCACTTTGGAACAGCTCTGTCTCTCGGCGAGTCTAGAGAGTCCAAGTTGGCGCGCACCGAGGTGGAGCCGCGCGTTGAACGAGAGATGACGCGATGACGTGGCAGTCTCCGACCCTGCGCGGGGGAGCAAACTGCTGTCTACACTCGCTCTCGCTCTCAGTGCACGAGTATAGCCAGCCTTGAGCGTGGACCGAGTACACTCCCAGCCCTAGGCACCGCCCAACCGACGGGCGCACCAAACCAGAAGGAGGTCCGGCAGCGGCGGGCCAAGTGACGTTATCCGGAAGCCAGCTGGCTCTCACCGTTACCTTGCGCCGCGCTCGATAAACACAGGCAGAGAGAGGGGAGAGAAGCCTGGAGGAGCTGCGACGGAGATGGAGTGCGGTCAAGAGTACGCGTTCGACTCGCCCGACCAATTCTGGAACGGTCCGTAGTCTCTGCCCCTCTCCCTCTTTCCGAATTGCTCAACTCACCGCTGCCCCTGCAGAGCTCGAGGAATTGATCAGAGTACCCGATGATGCACCTCTCGAGGATCTCGACTATGCACTCCGGAACTATATCGCCTTTGCGAGTCGGTTCATGGGCGAGTTTCTCTTTCTTTCAGGCCCCTCCCATGTCAGGCGGCCCCTTCGACTGCCCGAAGGAATGCTTATCTCAGCTCGAACGCGCAGACGAGTACTTGTCGACTCCCGGCACGCTCGCCCACGCCATCCACATGCTCCTCGACGCTCCCCTCTTTACGTCCCACGTCGACCGCATGATGGACAACGTCGTCTCGTCGATCGCGGACCCTAACGCTTCCTCGTCGACCCTCTTCATCTCACTCATGATTGTCCTCTTTCTCCGAGACAGCGTCAACCCCCTCACAGCCCTCACCCAGGCGAAACCCAGACCACCACCTCCTCCCTCTGCCTCTGCCTCGACATCCCGCGGCGACGGCGCTCCCCGTTCCCGAACCAAGCCTAGAAAATCCACCCACTCAGGCATCACGGTCGGGAGTTCAAAGATCTTTCGGAGGATGCGCAAAAGGTGGAAAGAGGTCGTCCCCGTCTTGATGAAGTGGGTCTGGGGCGCCGCGGCCGTCCAGGTCGACCCGACCCAACCCGATCAGGTCCTGCAAGTCGATGGGTCCGGCAACGTTAAACATCTCGGGATGCCTGCGGAAGGGTGGGAGGAACGGGTCGGGACGACGGCGGTCGCCGTCTTGTACGAGATGTGTCGCGTGCAGAAACTCGACCCGGAAGAGCTCGGTGCGTCTCAACACCCTTTTCTCTTTTCGACGCGGTCCGTCAGCACAAAGGAGTATGTATGGAGAAAGTTCATCTTTCGCTTTTCGTTTACCCCCCTCTCCCAGCCGACTTTTCGTACGAATTCGTTTCGCACCTGTTCGCCCTCGTCGAACGAACCCGCGACGTCGCCGACGAGACCTTCAACTATACCCTCATCAAACTCATCATCGCCCTCAATGAGCAGTTCATGGTCTCGTCCGTCCCGGTCCACGCGACCGGAAATGGCAAACTCCCGCCGCCGATCTTGCCGACCGTGGTCGGGTCGCACAAGCGAGAACGAGGTCCGAATACGGTGCTCGAAGTGCTCAAGGAGAAGGAGTACAAGACTTTTGGCGAGAACGTCATCTTTATCCTGAACCGAGCCGGTATGTCGACTTGACTTTAAGAGAATTCTTGGTCTCTCTTTCTCGGTGAACCGCTGCTCACCGATGAGATTGGCGACTGACTCTTCTTTTGCCATGACCGCCCGCCGCTCTGCTATCGCACAGACGATAGCCCAGACTCGCTCTGCGTCTCGTTGCTCATCCTCAAGATCCTCTACCTTTTGTTCACCACCTCGGGCACGCAAGAGTACTTTTACACCAACGACCTCTGCGTCCTCGTCGATGTGTTTATCCGGGAGCTGTACAACCTGGGGGAAGATTCCGAAGGGGTCAGTCCTTTCTGCGATTGGTTTGCGCGGGCGATTAAAGAGTGGAGAAATCGTACTTTACTATGTTGCTGACAACACTGATTCGCTGGCGGTTGATGTGAGAACAGCTCAAGCATACCTACCTGCGCGTGTTGCACCCACTTTTGACCAACACCCAACTCCGCCACTACCCGTACAAGCGGCAAGAGTTGCGCGAATGCCTCGAGTCGCTCCTCGCCGGCGCGCAGTACCGCGACGTCGATCCGACCACGCGCCGACTCGTCGAACGCAACTTGAGAGGAACGTGGTGTCAGGGGTTGCGTAATAATGACGTCGCCGCGGATGCTCCCGCCACGACCACGACAGCGGGAATGACTCGCGATGATGGAGGACAGGGTGGCGCGAGTACGCTGAGCGTCGATGCGGTCGCGATCGCGGAGGGGGACGAGCCCGCTCACCTCGGGACCGCAGCAACAACAACGACGGCGGCGACTACCAAGGCGCGGAGGCACCCGCGGCAGCCGTCGACGTCCCTCTCTGGCGGGGAACCCCACCGCAAATCGCGCAAGCACGCCAGCGCCGACGATTTGAGACATCATCACCATCAGCATTGGGTCCCGAGCGCTCAGGATGGTTACCTCGTTACGGGCGACGAAGGTGCTGGCGATGGTGCGGAGGCGGTGTTCTATTCACAGTCTCCGACAATGGCCGAGTCGTCCTTCTCGCCGCATGCTCTTGCGCAAGCACGGTTCGACGACGAAGGAGTGGCGGCAATTCAGAAGATTCGACTTGCCCCGTCTTCGGTCCCCGAGCGGATCGACGTCGTGCGACCTCCTCCTACTTCTCCTTCTTCTTCCGCCGCTGTAGAGTTGGCGCGCTCGACGCCGTCGCTCCGGATCCCTCCTCCTCCATTACCACCCCCGATCGCGACGCAAGATCACCTCCCAAGCTTGCAACACCCTCGACCGCGCTCGAGTTCACTCTCTGCTGCTGCGTACCATACCTCTCTCGGTCTCGCCGGCAGCGGCAGCAGCAGTCGAGCGTCTCCTGCACTTCCTCCTTTTCCCACCGCCCCCGCCTCACCTGTCCCACCTTCTCCGGCACTGTCGAGCGTCTCGCTGACGGGATCGATCGATTCTCCGACTTCTCCTACTTCTCACTCGGTATCGAGCCGGTTCAGCGAGGCGGGAGGACATCGACGACGACGGCGACCTCCTCCGCCGCCGATAGATGCGGGAGGAGGAGGAGGGGGTGGCGCCCTCGCCGCCGCTGCCGCCATCTCTGGCTCGAGACCGCTCACGCCCGTCTCGCGCGCTTCGACGGTCGACACAGTCGAGAGCGAACAATCCGCCACTGCGACCGATTCCTCCTGTGGTGTCTATGCGGCTACAGTGCAGTCTTACGACCATCAGCACCTGTCGCCGGCGCATTCGGTTTCTTCGATCAGTACGTCGGCCGGGCATCGAAGACGACGACCTCCGCCGCCACCGAAACCGGGCGGGATCCGTGACCGCGACAGGGATCATATCCACCATCACGACGCCGAGTCGGACGCGAGACGGTTACTGGACGGGCTCGCCGTCTCGTCGTGAAACAGGGCCAGGGTGGCGCCGCCGCGCACGTCAAGTGTAGATGATTCCGGACTCATGTCGTAAACTTTGTGCTGCTCGAAGCCTCGCATTCTCTGATACCACCCGCCCTATTGTCATCTTAGTTGTTCATCGTAGGCCATCCACTCTGCATTTGATACCTGCAGGCCCAGCAGCCTTTTCTTCTCCCTTTTTCGCGCGAGAGGTTCGCTTGCTGCTTCGACTTCCGCTTCTTGCTCCACAAATCTCGGCGCAACGATGGCGCCACGAGCTCACGGATACGTGACGGGGACTGCTGCGGCATGCATAGTCATGGCAGGTAGTGCCCACGCAGCCTGGGGCTTCAGCAAGGGTGAGTGCGCAATGTCTCTCCCCACCTCGCCGTCGCGGGACTGCAGAGCGCTCAGTCTCTGTCGAGCGCGAGAAGCTGACAGTAGCACCGAGCGCAGAAGAGCAACTCCTTAAGGACCCGACCCCGGTCGATGCTGCGGATCCGGTCCCGGCGACGGCACCCAAGCCCGTCGACCCGCTGTACCCAGAAGTCGTCCGTTCGCCTGGCGATGCCGCCGTTCCTTCCGGCGCCGCCGCCCGATTGCCGTACACCGGCACCGAGTACTCTCTCGGTCCGATCCATTTCCGCCCCGCCGAGTTCCAGATGGAAGCCGTCATGCTCGCGTTCCTCGCCGTCTACCTCGCGTCGACGTTCCTGATCAGGCAAGCGAACAAGGCTCGCGCCGGCGCGTGGTTCTCGGCGAACGAGGCGACGTACAAGGAAGAGTTTGCCGGAGTCGGATTGGGAGGGGGTACGCTCTTCAAGGCTGACGGCGGGGACGAGTTTGTCTCGTACGGGACTGGTCGCCGGGGAGTCGAGTATGTCTGGACCAAGGTTCGCACGGGAGCGCAGGACCTCGTCGGGATCACGTACCATTTTTTCCGAGGCATCATCGACCACAACTACCAGTCCGGCACCAACAAGGTCGTGAGTCTTTGGCCCCCGGACGGGGACCCCTGCAAGCTCGCCCGATCTCGGGGGACACGCTTGTGCTAACCCCTCGTGTGTCTGTCCAGCTCCTCGACTTAAAGCTCGCGGCACCCAAGGGTACTCCGGGCGCCAAGCTCGTCTTTGCGGTCGTTCGTCGCGATCTCCTCCGCAAGATGCGCGACACCCGCTGGGACCTGGTCAGTTCTCCACTGTGGCGCGTTGACGCTGGCACTGCACTCGTTGACGCTCTTCACTCTGGCAGCGCACTTTTACCAACATCTCAGAAACGCCGGGCGTCTCTCAGTCGCTGATTGTGATGACCGAGTCGGGAGACGTCACCAATGCGCTCCTCAAAGACGTCGAGACGGGCTTGATGGCCGCGTTCAAGGACGGCTCGGACCAGCTCGAATACTTTGAGAGTCTCGTCGTCACCGACATGCCCGCCCGGGAACCCGACGACGAGTGCGTTTTTCGTGGCTGGCGTCGCTTCCCGAAGTGATCCTGATTTCAAACCCCTTTCCCGCAGGAAACCGACTTTGCCCGAGGACGAGTACCGCCTGCAGCTCCGGCTCAACTTGCCGTCGTCCGCTCGCGCTGCCGACACCGCGCCGTGGATCACGCTTGCGTGCAACGTCGCAGACGTGCTGTACAGCAAGCAGAAGCTCGTTCCGGACGTTGCCATCTCCAAGGCGGTACGTCCTTGTTCGCCCCGGGGCCCCTTCACGTGCTGTTTGTCTGATCATTGCTCTGACGTGAACGTAATGTGGCCAAACAAACGAACAGAAGAAGCGCCGTGCCGACGCTCTCGAGGTTCTGCTCAAGCCGCTCCGCGAGGAAGAAGCCGAAAAGGCGCTCGAAGCGAAGCAAAACGAGCTCGCCCTGAAGCGCAAGATCGAGCAGGATCGGCGCGAGGCAGCGTGGTCCAAGTTGTCGCCGGCCGAGCGGGTCAAGGCGCAGAAGAAGGAGGAGGAGCGCGAGCGCAAGAAGCTGTTGGCCAAGCAGGCCAAGCGGCAGGCGGGCAAGTGATTTCAGGCGAATCACGCGCAGGGTGCTGGAACCGTAGACTACATGGATATCGCAAAAATCAGTTTTATTGGGTCTAGTATGCATCTCAGGGTTGACTTGTGGAGAGGTTGTCACCGTCGCTCTTTCTTTCGTCCTGTACACACTGTTCGCGGTCACGATGGACGGCGAGTTGCAGCGCATCAGCGCATTGCCGCAAAAGGACAAGGTAACGCTCCACCAGGCCCAGCTCGGCGGCGGCTACGCTCGAGCGAGGTCAGAGCCCCACCACCTCACACTTCGGCTAGAACCGACTGACACAACTTTCGGTTCCTCGTGCTTTACCAGTCCCAAGCGTACCTCGCCCTCCTCGAGCAAACTCTCGCGAGCTCGTCCGCCTTGCCGGAGGACCTCGCGCGCTGGCTCGCCGTCGTCGTCGGGTCCGATTTCCCGCAAATCGTCGCGCGTCAAGTCCTCGAGGGCTATGTCGCCAAGTTGCCCGAGATTGAGGACAGGGAGACGAGGAAGGCGGTGCTGAAGAAGAGTATCGAGCTGCTCCAGCCGAGGGTCACCTCGTTCGAGGAGGAGGTGCGTTCCTGTTTCACTCGTTGTCATGGCCAGCCGGCAATCTCCGTCCGCGTACCCGAAGAGCGGCGCCTTTAGTTGATAGCTTCGTGCTTCGCACAGATCTGTACTCTGCGGGAGCAATATGCGGACCTGCTCGAGCAGGACGAGGAATTCCCAGAGGCTGCTCGCGTATTGATCGGCATCCCCTTGGAATCTGGCAGTCGGTGAGCAAGCAGTCTCTAATCTTCTTCGCTAGAGACTCAGAACTAACACCTGCTTTGATTTCGACCGCAGCCCGGACGAGTACAAGCTGCACGTCTACATCCGGATCGTCCGGCTTTTCCTCGAGGAGGAAGATTCCACCTCGGCCGACACCTACTTCAACCGCGCTTCGCTCATCGCTCACTGCGCCAAGGACCTCGAGACCAAGATCGCCTTCAAACTGTGCCAAGCTCGCATGTTTGACTACAGCCGGAGGTTCGCCGAGGCCGGCAGCAAGTATCACGAGCTGAGTTACGTACCCGAACTGGCCGAGGAAGAGCGCATGCATGCCCTGTGAGTTCCGATGCGGAGGCCCCACGTACGGAGTGACAGCATACTGAGACGGAACGTTCGATGCACGAACAGTGGCGCCGCCATCGTTTGCGCCGTCCTCGCTCCGGCGGGTCCGATCCGCGCTCGCCTCCTCGCCTCTCTCTTCCGGGACGAGCGCTCGGTCCAATCGGAACACTACTCGATCCTGTCCAAAATGTTCCTCGACCAGATGATCCGTCCCGCCGAAGTCGCCCAGTTCGCTTCGAAACTGGCGACCCATCAACTCGCCCAACTTCCTCCGATGCAAGCGATCGTGATCGCCGACGATGCCGAAGCCGAAGTCGGCAAGAAGGGACCCGAGACGGTCCTGGACCGCGCCATGATGGAACACAACGTCCTCGCAGCCTCGCGCGTGTACAACAATATCGCGTTCAAGGGTCTCGGGCTCCTGCTCGGACTGAAGCCGTCGGCGGCGGAAGCGATGGCGCGCACCATGATCCAGCAAAAGCGCCTCAAGGCGACGATCGACCAGATCGACAACCTCATCATCTTTGAAGTCGACACGCACGAGGGCGGAGGCGACGCCGCTGTCTCGAATGTGGCGGCGCAGGCGGCGGCGCGCGAGGAGGACGACGCCGCGGCGGGAGATGAGGTCGCCAACGCGCCGGCGACCAAGAAATGGGACTTGCAGATCCGGCAGACGCTCCAGCTCGCGGAGCAGATCGCGGCGCGGTGCGAAGTCCTCCTCGCCGAGGGCAAGCCGCCTGCGTCCACGAGCTCGTCCTCCTCGGCTGCTGCTCCGCCGTCTGGGACCGCTGCCCTCGCCGCCTCTGCTTGATGCATGTGCCCCGTCTCTTTCTCAGCTTCCACGCAACGTCGTGTGGTCTTTGATATCCTGCGTCGCTTTTCTGTCATGTCCTGTTGCAACCTTTTACGCCTCCTCGCAATAAAAAGCCGTTCCTCTGCACTTCCCTGACTCCTTCTCTTCACGGCTGTGCCGGAAAAGTGTTTGAGCGCTACACATGCCGGTGCATGTCGTTTCAAGCCGGTTGCAAACTTGGTCAGACGATGCAAGAACGTTGCAAGAACGCGCGACAAAAAAGGTGCTGTGCGCGGTGGCGGTGCAGGGGCGAACGTTTGACGTCGACGGGCCTGGACCCCGCGACTCGACTCTCGCTGATCTTGACGAAAACTCTCCGGAGATAAGGCGGGTGGGTGTGATGGGGACAGAGAGGGTGCAGTAGCTGACAAGGTCCAGCTGGATCGACTGTAGAGCATGATCCAGATGTATCGGGTCAAGGTAAGCAGGCCTGAGCATGCGGGGCAGTTGGGGGAGGCGAGTGTATGCAGACAAGCGAACGAGCGAGCGATTGTCCTCTTGCGAGGCGCCTTTCTCTCGCTCTACACTTCGCTCCTTTGCCTCTGCCTTGAGTCTGTGCATAGCTCTCGACGAGCACACGATCAAGTCCACTCAAGTCCGGACAACTCTGCCCTCGTTCAGGAGAGCAGCAAATGGCCGCCGCTTCATCCAACCCCACACTGCAAACGACCGAACAACGTTCGACGAGCTCCGGATACAAGAGGAACGCCACGCACGAGCAAGGGGGAGAAGCCAGCCCGTCGCAAGGTTCAACTCGAGCGAGCAAGCGCAGTAGGACGGCAGTACACGCCGCAGTCGGCGATCACGAGCAGTCTGGCAATCGCAGCAGCGGCAACAACGACGGTGACGACGACCACGACCAGGGAAGGGACGACGCGGCGGGCGATTACGGGCACTTGCCTCCGCTCAGCAAGCATGCGACCGAGAAGGAAAAGGAAGCCCGCAGGATGGCCCGCATGATCCGGAATCGGAGTGAGTTTTCTCGCCAACGGTTGAATGCAGAGGCTCGAACTGATCATTCTTCCCTGTAGACGCCGCACAAGCCAGTCGGGATCGCAAAAAGGAGCACACGGCGTTCCTTGAGCGAAGAGTCGCTCAGCTCGAGGCGTTGCTCAGGCAAGCTGGACGGCCGGCTCCTGCCGCTCAGCCAAACTACTCGATTGCTTCCCCCGCCAGCTGTACTGGGACCGTCCCACTCCCACCGCTTCCCGGTTCACGGTTGCGAGCGACGAGTGTCTCGTCAACCACCTCGTCGTCTGAAGACGCGGGTCGCATCGCCGATCTCGAAGACGAAAACGAGTCGCTTCGCGCTCAACTCGAAATCGAGCAGACGGAAAAGGCGCAGCTCTTGACCCGCCTCGAACTCGTCGAAGAGAAACTCGCTCGGTTGACGACACCCGACGCTGGCCCGATCTCGTTCTCGCCATTCTCGGGAACCTCGACGCCCTTGCCAGCCTACGAGCCGACTTTCGCGTTCAACACGCCCGACATCAAGCCGCTCCCGCAACCGGAAGAGCGTGCGTTTGTCGAAGAGCGTGAACGACAGCGTCGTCGCACCTCGCAGGTCTCGTTCGAACATCTTGCCCCGCTCGGCCCGCCATTCAGCCTGGACCCCCCCTCGACGACGTCTCGTCCGATCGAGACGCGGCCTAACGACAGGACCGGTACCTCTCGCCTCGTAGCACGCGAGGTTGATTCATCCCTGCAGCGGAAGTTGCCGGTCCCTGTTCCCCAGCTGCGTCTCTGTCGACGTTCCGACTTGAGGCTCTCCCCGCGGCGGCGATTGTTCCCTCGACGCCTTCGCTCTTGTCCGGCGCTTCGTCTTCGTCCGCCGCCGGGTCCGTCTCGGGCCTCGAGCTCGACATTGCGTCGACTCCGGAGCCGGCTGCCGAGTCGTACCTCGACTTGCACGAACTCGACGTGTCGCCGGAATGGTCCGCTTGGGCAAAGGCGGTCGAACCTTCACTCGACTCGAGGGCTGGTCCTCTCGAGTCTGGCCCTCAACCTCACGACGTCGAGTCGGCTCTCGCATATCTGAACTGGAGCGCCTTTCATGACGCTTCGATGACGACGACAGCGGGAGATGGTCCGAGCGACCGGGCCTGAAAAGCCCAACGGCCAGGTACGGTAGCGAGTTTGCGGCTTTGAGCATGCTGTCGCCGAGGTTGACCGCTCTTGACGTACTCGCAGAATCCCGACACCGAAAACCTTTGCATCCTCGCCTCGTGCCCTACTCTGGGACGCTGCACGCGCACCTCCTTCTTTGATGGCCCACGCTGTTTCCATCCCTCGCACTGCTCTCCCGAAACCGAGTCCAGCTTCTCCTGTCATGGTGCCCGCCCGCTCGCCCCCTGCCCTCTCTTCCCTCAGCCCTCTTGCTGTCCGTGTCAGGGCCCCTCCCCGGCTTGATCCTCGTTGGAGATCTCTCACCCCCCTTTGAGCCTTGTCTCCGTTCCTTCGCGAACGTCGAGCGGTTCTCTGTGGATGAGATCTCTTCATCGAGATGCCAGGGGAGGTCCTGACGTGGACGCGGAGGGTGCATCGGGGAAAAAGGCAGGCGGCGACGCGGCGCTTTGCACCTTGGCGAAGAGTGCGGGATTCTTTTCGGTCTGACGCGCTTTGCTGAGGGATGAGTGGGCCGACAAGAGGAGCGCGCTGCAGCGGTCCTTGGCGCGGGGTCTGATGGATTGCATAGGGTAAGGTGGATCCCAGCGGATTATCTGGTGTCAGTTTGCGCTTTCCTCACCGGTTCTCCCAATCTCTCCCGCTCCGTTCTTTCTCTCTGTATCCGCGATCCATAGTCTTTTCCTTGTTGTTCCTTGCATTGCAATTCGCAAACCCCTCTTTTGACTTTTTTGGCAGCTCTGCGCACGAGATGCGGTGCAGACCGAGATCGACGCGCGTCCGTCCGACCGACCGAGCGAGCGCGGTTTCGGACTTTGCGCGCATCATCATTCGGAGCTGCTGCAGGCGGCTGTCTCTCTCTTCAACCAAGCTATAGCGCGCTACGAGGATGGCTCTCGCTCGTTTGCCGTCAGCCTCGACGGTGCTCGTCGGCGCTGTCGCAGCCGCGCTCGTCACGGCCGACCAGTCGTCACGGTGGGCTTCAATCGTCAAAAAAGTCCTCGCCGTCCTGCTCGTCCTCAACTGGAGGGCATTGCCCTTCGCGTGGCATTCCGTGAGCTTCCGTGCTCAAACCCCTCGTGGTCGAACGCAGGCTGACCGGTTCCTCTTGCACGCATGACCTCCTCGGCTACTCGCGACATCCGGTTCCTGCAGTCGTTCTGGTGGACGATCCCCGAGTTGTACCTCCGGATATGGCGCAAGGGCGAGGTCAAAGCGATGGCAATCGCTAGAGATCCGTTCTCGGTCAAGAGCATCACCAAGGGCCATGTGTCGTGCGCAGATGCCGACTACAACATGCAGTGCGTTCTCCGAGCCCGTTCAAGATCGGACGTACCTGACGAACGCTGACCGCCACCCTGAACGGAATAACAGCATGTCCAACTCGTCGTATGCCAAAGTCTCCGACGCTGCGCGCTTCCGGTACCTCCTCGAGTTGATCGGACCCGCGTTTGGCGAGGGTATCTGGTCGCCTCTCGCCGCGACGTCGTGGAGTTTCTACAAGGAGATCCCGATCGGAGCGCCGTACGAGATTGACTGCCATATCGTGTCGTGGGACGAGAAGTGGGTGCGTCGGAACGGGATCAAAAATCGCTGTTGCCTGCGAGGTTAACCGCAATTTTCTCGCCAGATCTACTACGTGACCCGCTTCACAACCGCTCCGAAGAAAGGATCGAAGGAGCGCACCCTGAACTGTGTCGGATTCAGCAAGTCCTGCTTCAAACTTCGCGGCTCGCGCCTCTCGATTCCTCCCTCGCGCGTGCTCTCCTTCTCTGGGGTCGGACCGGACCGCTCGAACTGGGAACGGACGGTCCGCCTTCGCAAGGAGCACAAGGCTCGCAAGTGGTTGCTCTACGGCGCCGCTCTCTCTGCGCAAAAGCTCGGGAAATGGACGAACGGCGAGATGCCGGCCGGTGAGGCCGGATGGGACGAGGATGGCCTCGACTTGTACGAGGAGAAGCGACTCGAGCGTTTGCCCGTGGCACAGCGCTTTGGTGAGACGGCAGACTGGGTAGACCTTTAGATTTTCTTTATCATAGAGACTTGCCACGTCGATCTTCGCCTTCGATGATCATGCTCGTGGTGCGTCGGCGCGTCGCCCGGCGCAGCGAGTCGATCCGGCGCAACTAGAGCTGAGATGTAGTCGTTCGCCTCGTAAGTGTTGTCGCTAAGATGGCCGTCGTCTCTCCGGTACATGCCGCCTGCGCGCCACCGATGCGCGCATTGCACGCATGACACGATCGCAGAGTTGCGCGCGCGCAGCGGGAGATATGTACGGAGCCTCCTTGGACCCCGCACAGCAGCATCTCGTGAAGGGCTCTCAACTGTGATTACGGTCACGGACGAGGGTGCCCACGGAGCGAGAGGGAGAAGGAGGGAATCACGCGACAGGCGCGGCAAACCTCGCACTGCACTTCTTCCGCCACCAAGGACGATCTGAACTTACCCCGACCTGTCTCGCCAAGGAGCGGTGCAATCGGAGGTCTGCTTGCCCTCCGCAAAGACGCAGTTCCAGGCTCTCTGATCTCGCGCGGAGGAGAAGACTCGTGCGGCCGCCCACGACACGAGAAGAGCCGGTGCGTCGGATCTCACGGAAGGTTCAGTGAGCTGGGACGGCACACCGCATCTTTGCAGGTCCCTTGTGAGTTGAGAACAATGAGAGTCGAAGTAGACACGCGGTGTACTCTCTTTTGAATGCACTGTGAGAGGCAAGCTCGCACGGCGGCGAAGGCGGCAAACGCACCACCTGCTGGTTCGCTCGATCACTTTTGCGCCAAGCTTTTTGACGCCCGCTCTCAAATCCAGCTGATTCTGGGCAGCTGATAAAAATGCTCGGTTTACGCTAACGCCAATCGAGTGCCCACGCTGGTTGGTCCCCCGCTTGGAGACCCAAGGGTCCAAACTCTGTAGCGCAATCAATCTGCATCCCTTGCTTGCTCTCGCTGTGGTTGCAGCTCTCGTTCCTTCACGCACCGCACCCGCCCTAGGTGCCCTCCGAAGCTCGAGCAGACCGACTTGCAAACGACGATCAAAAATAAAGCTGCGGTCGCCAACGATGTCGAACATGAACTTCGACGACAAGGAGGAAATGGGATACGAAAAGGACTTGGCCGCCTCGGACGTCGTCAGCCCGGGCGGCAAGTATGATGGACAGGTGGTTGAGAATGTCATGGAGAACGAGAATTTGCACCGCAAGCTCAAGCCGCGACAGATCGCCATGGTATGTCGCCCCTTAACTTCGCTTCAAATCGATCCAATGGGAAGCTGATTTTTCTCTTCGTGTGCCACTGTACCCTCTTCTTGTTGACATGACAGATTGCTATTGGAGGCGCCGTCGGCACTGGTCTAGTCATTGGTTCCGGAACCGGTCTCGCCCGAGGAGGACCGGTCGGACTTTTGCTCGCTTACATCGTCAGTCTCGTTTCTTCCACAACCTTGCCGATTCGACCTTCGCCTTCTTTCCGTCTGCTCCGGCCTAATTCTTTACATATGACAGGTCATGGGCTCGGCCTGTTTCGGCACGATGATGGCACTCGGCGAAATGGCGACGTTCCTCCCGAGCCAACGCGGATTCGCCGGCTACGCCGCTCGTTTCTTCGATCCAGCCCTTGGCTTCGCTATGGGGTGGTGCTATACGCAAAAAGTGCGTATCTGTTTGTCCTATGTCAGTTTCCGACCACTGACACTCCGGCGGCGATTCCGCAGTACTGGATTGTGTGAGTTCTTCTTGCGCTACCCTCCCACGTTACTCTTGCCTACGATGCGTCAGCGTGACCTGACCGTATATGTGACCCCGCAGCACCGCCAACAACCTCGTTGCCGCGTCCATCGTGGTTACCTTCTGGACGAACAGTGTTCCGGTCGGAGCTTGGCTGGCGATCTACCTCGTGTGCATTATCGGGCTCAACCTGCTCGGCATTCGCGTATTCGGCGAACTCGAGTTCTGGATGTCTTTCGTAAAGGTAGTTACGCTAACAGGGTGAGTCGCACCGCCTTGTTTTCCGTTGACCCCGCCCGCCCGCTGACCTCTACTTGCAGACTCATCATCCTCGGTCTCGTCATTGACCTCGGCGGCGCGGGAAACGACCGAATCGGCTTTAGGTACTGGAAAGAGCAACCTTTCAGCCACTATATCTTCCAGAACAATACCGGCGTCTTCCTCGGTGAGCTCTCTCGCGGCGATCCTTCGGACGAAGTTCTCCTTCCACTTTGATCGTCTCAAGTTTTAGGGCAGAGAAGAGCATAGATGAGCTATACGCTGACCACTGTCGCGTATACAGGTGTGTGGAGCTGCATGGTCACCGCCCTCTTCGCCTATAGCGTAAGTTCCGTCACAGGTTGACCTTCTCAGCATATTCTTTCGATCTTCCTCCGTCGTCCCTGAGCGTGAACTGACCGAGTCATACCCAACAGGGCACCGAGCTTGTTGGTGTTACTTTCGCTGAGGCTGCCAACCCGCGAAAGACGGTACCGGCGACGGTCAGGTCAGCCACGATTTTCTCGAGATTCAACGCTCACAAATCGGCTTACTGACGGTGCTCGCTGCTATCATACAGGAGGACGTTCGCACGGATCCTCATTTTCTACGTCGGTACGGGCTTGTCTCCATTGCACGACTCGCGGCGCCCGTGCTGATGTCCTTCTCGGCATCTCGAACTGCAGGATCCATCTTCGTGGTCGGTCTTATCGTCAAGGCGACCGACCCCGCACTCCTTGCTACGACGAAGAAGGCGACTTCAGCCGCTGCTAGTCCCTTCGTACTGGCCATCGAGCGGGCGCAGATCAAGGTCCTTCCAGACATCATCAACGCCGCAATCTTGCTCTTCGTGCTCTCTGCCGCCAACAGCGACTTGGTGAGTGACAAAAGCATATGTCCTAAGCCACTTGACTCGACTATAACGAGACCATATCGCGACAGTACATCGGAACGCGCACTTTGTACGGTCTCGCCGACCAAGGTCAAGCTCCCCGCTTCCTCCTGCGCGTCAACCGCATGGGATGCCCCTACATGTGCACCGCTGTCTGCTCTCTCGTTTCCTGCATCTGGTGCGTCACTTGCCACCTTCTCCTGGGGCAAGAAAGACGAAGAAGCAAGCTAGAACTGACTTTTTTCCGGTGCTCGCCCCCCTACCTGACTTCTTTCCGATGCTCTCACCCCTGCAGCTTCCTCGCTGTCTCGTCATCCTCGAAACAAGTGTTCGGCTACTTTGTCGCACTTGTCACGCTATGTAAGTCTACGCATCAACTCGGAGCGGTAGAGGACGAATCCTGACCATCGCCACTGGTTTATTTCCTCCCGCAGACGGTGCTTTGACCTGGCTCTCGATCCTCGGCTCTCACATCGCGATGATGCGCGCGCTCAAGGCTCAGGGCATCTCTCGCGACGAGCTGCCGTGGAAGGCGCCGTTCCAACCGTGAGCTGCTTCGCGCTCCTTCCGCCCTTTCCCCACGCAGAGTTCTGGTCCGCTGATACGCTCTCGGCTCTCAGGTACATGACGTACTGGTCGTTCGGTCTTACGGCGGTCGTCACCTTCTTCAAGGGCTTCGACTCGTTCACTCCGAAGTTCAAGTCAGTCTCGCGCTTCCTGCAGTTTTTAGTGGCGTGAGATCTCTTCGCTTACCCTGCTCCCGTTTTGCTTTCGACTCCTGCTAGCCATGTTACCTTCATCACGTAAGCCTGCGGAAAACTTCGAATCCATCGCCGCAAAGACTGACTCGCCATCCTCGCACGCAGCAACTACATCGGCATTCCGATCTACATCTTCCTGTACTTTGCCTACAAGTTCTGGTTCAAAACGTCGATCATCAAGCCCGAGGAGGTCGACCTGGTAACTGGACGGCGCGAATTCGATGAGGACGCGGCGAGGTGGGCGGAGCAAGAGGACCCGAACAAGCCGTGGTACAAAAAGCTCTGGGACGGCGCGTAATGAGCGGCGGATCGTTCGCGGCGCCGCACAACCCTCTCCTCTTTGTACTATCCCTCTGGCTGGACAATAGAAACATCCGTCAAGAAGCTCCTTCGTGTAATGACCTGCTACTGCAAAAACAAGGCCAGACGGTGCTGGAGGCGGCTCGCCGTCCATGTCGTACGGTACGTGGCTCAACCTGCTCGACATTGGAGTCTTCCACGAGGTCGATACCTGCTGCGCAGCCTCAGCACCGCCTGAGTCGCCAAGTCAACCTCAATGGGATGGTGCGAGCGCGGAGAAAGCGCCTTCTCAGACAGAACAGCTTTGCAGAGAGTAGTTACGCAGGGTTGATACATGTACATGATATGGGTCTAGAATTCAAACTCTTGGCGGAACTCGTCCAGACTGGCGCCCGGCATCGCCTTGTCCGCGAGGTCGTGTCGGTCCTGCTCGACCAGAGAGAGAAGAGGAGTTGTCAGCGGTGTTGCAACGACGTACGAAGAATGCAACGGTATGCGCAGACAAGACGCCTCGAAACGCACCATGCAGAGGAAGGCCCTCCTCAGAGTGTGCCAAAGGTTGTCGCTTCCATCGCCGAGGTTGGCCCTGCCGAGGTCGGCATCTCCTCCTTTCCCCTTGCGGTTCTGGACCATCTCTTCCCTCGTCATCTGACCCTGCAGCGCCGCGAGCAAGTGTTCGGCCGCTTCGTGGTAGCACCCAATGTTGAGGCACGACACGCCGAGGTTGTAGATCGCGCGAGTGAAGGTTGGGCGGAGGTCGAGCGCTTTCCGGTACGCTTGGATGGCGTCTTCCGGGTGGCCCGAGTTGGCCAGGGTCGCGCCGAGTCGGTTCCAGAGAAGGAAGTCCTTGGTTTGTTCGGGAGCGAAACGTCAGCTTTTTCAGATCCAAGTTGAAGCGGCTTCGAGACGGGGAATACTCACATCGGGTCGCATGCTGAGCGCCGCCTCGAAGCAGTCCTTGGCTTTCTCGTATTCCGAGTTGCTGTAGAACAAGATGCCGAGTCCGACCTGCACGTCCGGGTCGACGATTCCGAGTTCGGACGACTGCCCCGGCGCGCGCGAAGTCGGACCGGCCTGCGCGGCCGCGAGGAACAGATCGATGACGCGGTTCGAGGCGTCCCACGGCGAGCGGATCTGGGTCGAGTCGAGCGCGGGTAGGGAGATGGAAGGGTACGCGATCGAGAGCCACTTTTCGAGCGTCGCGAGGGCGCGCAGTTCTTGGCCTTCGTTGACGTACGCGACCGCGAGGGACTGCGTTTCGAATTTTACCAAGAGACGCCGCTTCAGGGGTCAGCAAAGCGGACGAGGAGAGAACAAGAGAGGCGGAATGGGCTCACCAACCATGCGGCGACTCCTGCGGGACCGCCGCACGCGACCGCCTTTTCGAGCGCCCGGATGCCCTTGGCCTCTCGTTCGTCGGCGGCCCACGTCTCGCCCGCAGCTTTCCACGCCTCGGCGCGGGACTCGTCCTTCCGGCAGGCGGCCTCGAACGCGAGCGCCGCTTCGCTCAGGGGGGCCCCTTCCTGCAAGAGGCGCAATCCCTCGGCGTACGGGTCGGCGTGGTCGAGGTAGTCGTTCTCTTCCTGGTACGGGAACGGGGTCTGGTCCTGCAGGAACTGGTCCACGTTGTCCTTGTTCCACTGGGCGCGGCGCATGCGCTGCGGCATCTCATCAAAGAGGTCGTCGGCGTCGTCGCCGTCGAGCAACGGCGACCCGTGCAGGTCGTTGAACTGACTCCCGAATTGCGATTCCCACTGGGCGAGTTCGGCGTCCGACGTCGCCGTGTTGGAATCGAGTTGGTTCCGCATCGCGGCCCAGGTCGACTCGAGGTCCTTGAGCAACTGGGCGTCCGACTCTGACGCGTCGAGGTTGATCTCGCCGTGGTCGAGCAAGTTGGCGGTCGAGTCTTCTTGCTCTTGCGCGGCAGACGTCGTCGTCGTCGCCTGGTGAGGTTCGGCCGACTTGGTCTCTCCCGCGGCGGCGACTTGGGCAAACTGGGCTTCCCAATCGGCGTCGTCGAGTTCGACAAAGCGCCCCTTGCCCTTCAAGTCGGCTTGCTGCTGCGGTGGCGGCTGAGTGGCATAGTTCGAGTGCATCGGCGAGGCGTAGCTGTGCATGCCCATGCCCATGCCCATGCCGCCACCTGCGCTCCCGAACGCGCCGTACGAGGGTGCGAACCCGGGTCTCGCCTGACCGTACATGGACGGACCGGCGGCCGAGGCTGACGCGGACGAAGACGAGGTCGCTGCGAGGTGCTGCTGGTGAAACTCTTGAGCGAAATCGGACGGCCTGCCCTCTGCGCCCTGCGGCAACCTGAACTGGTCCTGCATGCGGGCCATGTCTGCGGGCAAGAGGTTGGCCCCGGCCGGCCGGTACTGCGAGGCCCACTCGCGCTGCTGCTCGAGACCGGGCGCAGCACCGTTAGGCTTCATAGCGACGCGGGCCATGGCGTCGATTTCCGAGCGGAGTTGGTCCAAGCCTCCTCCTCCGAGCGGTCCGGCGGCCGTGGGTGGCTGTTCGAAGAAGCGCTGCGCCTCGTCGTTGTGCTGCTGCTGGGGCGTGTGACTCCTCATGGACTGCTGCTGGTGGTGCGGAGCGAGGGGTCCGCTCTGATGCAGCGAGTGGTCCTGGTGCCCGGCCTTGATGAACTGGCTGAGCGGATTCGAGCTGGTGCTGCACTCGGCGCCGCCCATCATCGCAGAGAATGCGCTCATTGTCGCTGTCTCTAACTCTGGCGCGAGTGTAGAGTCGGACGGAGAACCGCTTGGTCAAGTCAGCCTCCGGCTCCGCGTCCCCCACTCGCCGGCAACCTCAACTCACTCCGCTCCGCCAGTCTTTGAGTGCATGCGGACGGTTCATACATTACTCACAAGTACTCGAGTTTTGGTCTGGCCCTTGCCGAGGCTGTAGTCGCAGAGCTGTCCCTGTGAGTGCACCGCCACTGTCCGTCTCGCCTCACGCGGAAGCAATCTCGAATTGAAGCAGCCGCAAGCTCGCCGCTGCACTCGCCGACTATAGCAGCTGTTAGGCGCGCAGGAAAGCCTGTCCCTTACAAAGGAACCAACCGCTCTGTTGCACCCACAGCCGTGATCAAGTCCGCCCTTCTCTCCGGCCCAGAAGCAAGGCACCCGCGCCCGATTCCTTGCCTCCGTGCGCAAGCGTTTAAACTTCGTCTGGGTGCAACTAGACAACCATGGAAAAGGTGCGTACAGACGCAGTGCGACGACCGAGAGGCACAGCCTGACCCTCCTCTCCCCGTGCAGGTCCAGCTCGCCCTCGAGCGCTTGCTCCCAGAGCTCCGCGACCTCGAACAACGAAAGATCTTTACTCACGCAAGTCGCTCGCGAACTAGACTATACTCAGTAAAGTCCCCGAGTATCACCTGCTGACACCACCCACGCGCAGGATGAGATCTCCGACATTGTTGCCAAGCGGAGGTCGTTCGAGATGTCGCTCGCGCAGGGTCGAGGCACGAAACCGACAGACTACCTCCGCTACATCGAGTACGAACGCAGGCTCGAAAAGCTCAGAAAGGCACGAGCAGCTCGAATCCGTGAGTAGTACTCTCCGGGTCCTCCGTTCACGAGATGGCGGGATGAAAGGAAGACTGCTTCTGACGGAGGGGAGAATTTGTTGATCCGCAGCCAAAACGGCCAAAAAGTCGCTCTCGGACCACTCCATCTTGGCTCACATCACTCAGCTGCACCGACTCTCGGTCCGCCGGTTCCCCGAGTCGCTCGAGCTCTGGGACGCCTTTATCGCGCACTCCCTCTCGCAAGCGAGTCCGTTGCTCGTCTCGCGGACGCTCACCTCGGCGATCGCCATGCACCCAACCGAGACGCGGTACTGGATCATGGCGTCGCAGTGGGAGAGCGACGGCGACCGGAAGGGGATGGGAGGCGGCAACACCGAAGGCGCGAGGAGGTTGTGCATGCGCGCGTTGAGGTTCCTCAAAGGGCGCAACAATGCTCAGGCCGATCAGGAAGCCGTGTGGAGGGAATGGATCCGCGTCGAGGTGGCGTTCGTCGAGAGGTTGAGGGAACGGTGGCACGTTCTCGGGATCGGCAAGGGCAAGAACGGCGGAGAAGAAATCGTCCGCGTTGCCGACAAGGGCAAACAACCCTCTGGCTCGGAGGAGGAAGAAGGAGCAGAGGAGCACGATGACGAGGTTGAAGAGGAGATCGCGCTGCCTGGAGACGAAGTCGACGATTCTCAGCTCAAGCAAGAAGTCGACCAAAAGGCATTGTCGGGGCAAGAGGCGCTCCTCGATGGCGCCATCGTCCGTGTCGTCCTCGACAATCTTCTCAAAGGTATGTTCGACCTCTCCTGTCGTCTCTGACCCGGATCAACTGTGAACTGACACCGCTCGCCTCCACCCCCCGCCCGCTAGCCTCGTCTCACTCGATCGAGTCGTACAATTTTATCCTCTCTGTGCTGCGACCGCTCGCGTCACCTCTGCGACTCGCTCTCCTCGCGCACGTCTACGCCTCTCTGCGCGCCAACGTCCTCCCCTCGACGCCCTCGTACCCCGCCGCCGTCCACATTCTCGCAACTCGACACTTGTACGACGTCGCGTACGTTCCGCCCAAGAAAAAGAAGAACTCGAAGAAGCGCACTGCGGACGAGATGGGTGCGGGTGCTGCTGGACCCGAGCAGGACCCGTTTGCGATCCAAGTCGAGGGAGAGAAGTTGGTCGACGCGATTGGCAAGGCGTGCGAGGAGTACTGGACCGTGTTGAAGAAGCTCAAGGCGGACAAGAAGGGCAAGGGCAAGGAGCGGGACCAGGCGTCGACCTCGCCGCAGGCGCAACAACTGTGGGAGCGATTCAGCGGTTGGTTGGAAGAAATGGCGGAACAGACCGACGAGGAAGACTTGGTGCGTCGATCTGGCTTCGTCTGCGTCATACAAGTCAGCCTCTTGCAGATTCAACAACGGCTGACTCTTGTGCGAATTGATCGATACCTTGAATAGCTCGAGTACTTGTCCGCCAACCTCGAGTCGGCGCTCTCGTCCGCACCGTCTTCGGCGTTCCTTTCCCTCGTACAACTTCGCAATCTCCTGCATAGGGGCGCGGCTACACCGTCCGTCCGGAATCATCTCGATCGCATGATCAAGCAATACGGGACCGATTGGACGCCGCCCGCGCAACGCGAGCAAGTCTGGGTGGCCAACCTCGAGACGGTGTCGTCCTTGCTCAGTGAGGCTGGCGTCGACGACGACGCGCTCGAAAAGGCGTTCGTCCAGGCTACGCGGACATTGCCCTACAGTGCAAAAGTCTGGGACTTGTATGCCGATTTCGCAGAGCGGCAATCGGGACGGTCCCCAGCCGACGTCGAGGCGTGGTACGAAAAGTCGATCCGGCGATCACTCCTCACCGAGGCGCTCCCTCCCGCCGGGTTCGACTCGACTTTTGTCTCGTACGCGCACGTGACCCCTCGCGAACTCTTACCGCGCCGATTCGTGCACTACCTGGCAACCACCTCCCCGTCCGATTTCCAACCCAAACTTGTCCACCTCCTCGCTTCCGCTCCGACCCTCTCGCTCTCGTTCCTCTCCTCGATCCTCGACCCTTCCGGTCCCGCACTCGAGACGATCTCCTCCTCCTCCAACAACAGCTCGCGCACGTTCCGCCGCAAGATCCACGAACGGATCGTCGCTCACCCGGACGCGGGCGTCGAGGAATGGCTCGCCTATGCCGAGGAACTCGTCCGTGCCGGAGAGGCATCAAAGAGTCAAGAGGTTGTCCAGCGTGCGCGGGGACAGTTGCTCGCGGGATCGGGCGGCGAAGGCGCAGTGCGGCAGTTTGACGCAGGTTGGGCTCACATCTGCAGCACAATGGAGTAGGCAGGCTGCAGTGCGAGGTTATGCTGAGAATACAGTCTTCATGCCTTTGCGAGTTCAAGCTTCCTGCCAGCCGCCAAACAGCACGCTCTGGACAATTTCGCACACTCAAGAGGAAATGGAGGTCATTGCGATGGAAAGAAACGTCAAGGGTCTGTGATTTGCTAGAGACATGAGCAGCTCGTAAGGAGGATACAGGATAGATGCGGGGCAGGGCGAACAAGGAACATGGAAGATGATCGTAAGAGACGGGAGGGGAAAAGCGAAAACTGTCACCAGATAATCCGCTGGGATCCACCTTATCCTCTACAATCCATCGGACCCCGCGCCAAGGACCGCTGCAGCGCGCTCCCCTTGTCGGCCCACTCATCCCTCAGCAAAGCTCGTCAGACCGAAAAGAATCCCACACTCTTCGCCAAGGTGCAAAGCGCCGCGTCGCCAACCTGCCTCTTTTCCCCGATGCACCCTCTTCGTCCGCGTCAGGACCCTCGGGTAGCGCCTCGATGAAGTCGTCTCAGCCACAAAGAACCGCTCGACGCTCGCAAAGGAACGGAGACAAGGCTCAAAGTGGACGAGGGATCTCCAACGAGGATCAAGCCGGGGAGGGGCCCTGACGCGGACAGCAAGAGGGCTGAGGGTAGAGAGGGCCGGCGCGAGCGGGCGGGCACCATGGCAGAAAAAGCTGGATTCGGTTTCGGGAGAGCAGTGCGAGGGATGTAAAAAGCGTGGGCCGTCAAAGAAGGAGTTGCGCGTGCAGCGTCCCAGAGTAGGGCACGAGGCGAGGATGCAAAGGTTATCGGTGTCGGGATACTGCAAAAGTGCGCCGAGAGTGGTCAGCCTCGGTGACAGTACACTCAAAGCTGTGGACTCGCTGCCGTACCTGGTTGTTGCGCTTTTCAGGCCCGGTCACTCGGACCATCTCCCGCTGTCGTCATAATCGAAGCGTCATGAAAGGCGCTCCAGTTCAGATATGCGAGGGTGGACTCGTCGTCGTGGGGCGGGGCGCCAGACTCGAGAGGACCCGCCTTCGAGTCGAAAGAAGGTTCGACCGCTTTCGCCCAAGCGGACCATTCCGGCGACACGTCGAGTTCGTGCAAGTCGAGGTACGACTCGGCAGCCGGCTCCGGAGTCGACGCAATGTCGAGCTCGAGTCCCGAGACGGACCCGGCGGCGGAGGAAGACGAAGCGCCGGACGAGAGCGAAGGCGTCGAGGGAACAATCGCCGCCGCGGGGAGAGCCTCGAGTCGGAACGTCGACAGAGACGCAGCTGGGGAACAGGGACCGGCAACTTCCGCTGCAGGGATGAATCAACCTCGCGTGCTACGAGGCGAGAGGTACCGGTCCTGTCGTTAGGCTGTGTCTCAATCGGACGAGACGTCGTCGAGGGGGGGTCCAGGCTGAAAGGCGGAGCGAGCGGGGCAATGTGTTCGAACGAGACCTGCGAGGTGCGGCGACGCTGTCGTTCACGCTCTTCGACAAAGGCTCGCTCTTCCGGTTGCGGGAGCGGCTTGATGTCGGGCGTGTTGAACGCGAACGTCGGCTCGTAGGCTGGCAAGGGCGTCGAGGTTCCCGAGAATGGCGAGAACGAGATCGGGCCAGCGTCGGGTGTCGTCAACCGAGCGAGTTTCTCTTCGACCAGTTCGAGGCGAGTCAAGAGCTGCGCCTTTTCCGCCTGCTCGATTTCGAGTTGAGCGCGAAGCGACTCGTTCTCGTCTTCGAGATCGGCGATGCGACCCGCGTCTTCAGACGACGAGGTGGTTGACGAGACACTCGTCGCTCGCAACCGTGAACCGGGAAGCGGTGGGAGTGGGACGGTGCCAGCACCGCCGGCGGGGGAAGCGATCGAGTAGTTTGGCTGAGCGGCAGGAGCCGGCCTTCCCGCTTGCCTGAGCAACGCCTCGAGCTGGGCGACTCTTCGCTCGAGGAACGCTGTGTGCTCCTTCTTGCGATCCCGACTCGCTTGTGCGGCGTCTACAGGAAAGAATGATCAGCTCGAGCCTCTGCATTCAACCGTTGGCGTGAAAACTCACTCCGATTCCGAATCATGCGTGCCATCCTGCGCGCTTCCTTTTCCTTCTCGGTCGCATGCTTGCTGAGCGGAGGCAGGTGCCCGTAATCGCCCGCCGTATCGTCCCTTCCCTGGTCGTGGTCGTCGTCGCCGTCGTTGCTGCTGCTGCTGCGATCGAGAGGCTGCTCGTGATGGCCGACTGCGGCGTGCACAGCCGTCCTACTGCGCTTGCTCGCTCGAGTTGGACCTTGCGACGGGCTGGCTTCTCCCCCTTGCTCGTGCGTGGCGTTCCTCTTGGATCCGGAGCTCGTCGAACGTTGCTCGGTCGTTTGCAAGGTGGGGTTGGATGAAGCAGCGGCCATTTGCTGCTCTCCTGAACGAGGGCAGACTTGTCCGGACTTGGGTGGATTCAATCGTGTGCTCGTTGAGAGCTATGCACAGACTCAAGGCAGAGGCAAAGGAGCGAAGTGTAGAGCGAGAACAAGAGGCCGAGAACAATCGTTCAAAGGCGGCACCTCGTCCGCATGCACTCAGCCTTGCTCGCAGCGCAACGGTCGCCTCGGCTTGGAGCTGTATGATCCCGGAAAGGATCCCCGACAGGCCTTGCAGGGTTCACTTCTAGCTGGCTGTCCCTATGCCGCTGCGTGTACGAGCCCCCTATGCAGCTCCTCAGCGGCTGGACTTCCGGACAATTCGCAATTGTACGTGATCGCCTATCGCGGACACCACGCGGGCCGGCGGCCGACGATAAACCTTCAGCGGAGTGGCAGGGAAAAATTGCACAAATGATGGCATTGGCTAGGGGCCAGGCGCAACCAGTGTGTGGCGCATAGACCCTGCATCTACGGCTACTCGATGTCTATACTAAGTATACCCCGGGACCGCCTGTCGAAAAGTAAGGCTCCGCTCGCCAAAACTAGGGAAGGGAGCGAACGTTCGCATCAAAGGCAGTGTTGTCACGTCACAGCCAACGGAAGCTTGCGACTGCCAAGCGACAGCTGCGGACTCCTTCCCTTGCGTCACAGCTGTCACAACTGTCCGCACATATGCATACTCTGCCGGGACACCTTGCCGCGAAGCAAGAACAGGCGACCTGACCTGAGCGAACGCGATACTTAACTTACTTGCCCATTTCCGGGTATTGAAACAAACGCTTTCTACAGTCTCTTCCACAGCAGACGTTTACTGAATAGTCCCAAGGCAAAAGTTTCGGTCAGCAGCATATTGGCGAAACAAGGGTCACCAAGGTCCGGAAGAAAAGGAAGGGAGAATGGGGGGCCTCGACGCACAGTGATGACGGTCGGCTCCTTGCGGCCCGTGTGCTCGACCAACTTGCTCGCGGCAAGGGCGACCTCGATCAGAGGCTTGAGACCCTCCTGCGTGTCGCGGTCGTACTCGCTCTCGTCCTTGGAGTACTTCTCGACGTACAACCGGATCGTCGCGCCCTGGCTCCCCGTGCCCGACAGGCGGACGACGAACCGCGAACCGTCTTCGAACGTGGTGTAGAGACCTTGGTTCTTCGAGACCGACTTGTCGATCGGGTCCGTGTAGGTAAAGTTGCCGCACTCTTTGACCTTGAACGAGGTCGAGGACGAAGTGGCGGACAGGGTCGAGCCGACAAAGGACGGCGAGGCGTACGCCGTCTCGAGCTCCTTCATCACCTCCTGAGCCTTGTCCGACTCGACCTCTTCGTAGTCGTACCTGTTGAATGGTGCCGCGGCTGCGTCAGCAGCGGAAGCGCTCGGTCGAGGAATATGAATAGGGACCGACCGCGAGAAGAAGGTCCGGCCGTATTTCTTGTAGTGGTCCTGGAGGACGCCGTTGATGCCCTTGATGCCCTTCTTCTCGGCAGCCGCGAGAATGTTGAGCCAGGCTAGAATTTGCGAATGTTCAAAGTCAGGATCGGTCCCCGTTCGGAGCCAGGCGAAAACAAGACGCGGAAACGCACCGACAACGGCCCAGAGACCGTCCTTCTCGCGAACGTGGTCGGAACCGGTACCGAACGATTCCTCGCCGCAGATCGAGAGACGGCCAGCGTCCATCAGGTTGCCGAAAAACTTCCACCCTACAGGAGGAAAACAGGTTACACGCGTCAGCGTTCAGTCGGCAGGTCAACTGACCTGAACGAGACGCGAGCGACTCGCGGAGACTTACCGGTCGGGACCTCGAAGCACTCGACACCCTTGGCCTTGGCGACTCGGTCGAGCGCCGTCGAGGTCGGCATACTGCGCGCGAGGCCCTTGACGCCACCCTTCTTGAAGTACGGGATGCAGTCGGCCCAGTCGGCAATGATGGCGACCGAGTCAGAGGGCGTGACGAACGCGCCGGCGCTGTAAATCATGTTGCGGTCGCCGTCGCCGTCCGAAGCGGCGCCGAACGTGATCTTGCCCTTCTCGACTGCGTCGACGAGCTCGTGCGCATAGGTCAAGTTCGGGTCCGGGTGGCCGCCGTTAAAGTCGGGCGACGGGACGCAGTTCTGCACCGACGACTCGGGGAGGCCGAGCTCCTCGACAAAGATGCTGCGGGCGTACGGGCCCGTGACGCCGTGCATGCCGTCGAACAGCACCGAGACGTCGTCCGAGTGGACGTACGACTTGATGGCGTCAAAGTCAAAGATCTCCTTGAGGTAGGCGACGTACGGCTTGACCGCGTCGATGACCTCGATCTCGATCGGGCCCAGCTTGCTCTCGCCGAGCTTCGAGAGGTCCACCTGGTGAGAGAGGAGGAGGCGATGGCTCAGTCTAGCGATTCTTGCTGCAGCCAGAGCGATTGACCAACCTTGGGGAGCTCGACGAGCTTGTACTCCTTGATCGTCTTGGAGCTCTCAAAGATGGCCTCGGTGACAGCTTCCGGAGCGGGACCGCCGTTGTCCATGTTGTACTTGATACCAAAGTCGGCGTTGGGTCCGCCCGGGTTGTGGCTGGCGGTCAGGAGGATGCCGCCGGTCGCCTTGCGGGCGCGGATCTCGTGCGAGACGGCCGGAGTCGAAAAGATGCCGTCGCGACCGATGATGAGCTTCTTGACGCCGTTGCCGGCAGCGATCTGGACAATGATATTGATGACCTCGGGCGAGTAGTAGCGACCGTCACCGCCGACGACGAGGGTGGTGCCGTCGGGACCGCCGGGGATGGCGGACAAGATCGATTGGATAAAGTTCTCGGTGTAGTGCTCCTGCTTGAAGACGGGGACACTGCGCGCATCAGAGCTGATCAGTTTGCGGTTGCTCGAGTATGGCAGTCAAAGAAACCGCCAACACGCACCGTTTGCGGAGACCAGAAGTGCCAGGACTGGCAGCAGCAGCAGCAGCGTCAAGGAGACAGCGATAGTCAGCAGAAGCGTCTCAAAGGCGGAGAATGAGCTCATGGCATGCTGGTCATGTCTGCCGACGTTCGCCTCCAGCACAGCGAGCTGCGCAAGGAGTGAGACGAAGCGTATGACGAGACGGGGTTTTGGTGGGGCGAACCGGATCGAGGCGTGGACGTACCGCTGGTCCTGGTACGGCTTGGTAGCCACGCTCTTGACAGAGTATTCAGACATGCTCGCTCTATGTGCTCGTACTCGCGACTCGTCGCAAAGTCCAGTGGAGAGGAGGTGAAGGCGAGGTGAAGAAACGTCAACGCAACTTCGAGTGGGCGCGCGCAACGTTGATCGAAGACGAAAACTTTTCTCTCTATGGCCGTGCGACAGAGCGTTTGCATTGCGAGGGTGTATTATTGTGTACAGTGAATCTAGTATGGCTCGCCGACTGTCTCGAGGTGATGCGCCGGACCGCTCCGGCTGCCCGAATCCTCACGGTCTCCTCTCGCGGCACCGCTCACACCGTGGCGCCTTCGACTCGTGCTCCGCCCAGCACGTTGACTCGGACCGGATAAAGAAGCGGAAGCGAGAGCGAGGTCGTCCCCTTCGCCGTCGTCGCGCATGAGGTCCTCGTCCTGCTCCGCCGGGGTCGACTGGCCTGCAAGACCGCTGTTGTTGTCGTCCATCATGCCGCTCGCAGACGTGCTCGTTGTCGTGCCCGTGCTCGTCCGGCTCACGCTCCTCCGACCGCTAGAACTGCCCGCTTCGTCCCAGCGCCGACGACGCTCACTCCGCCCGCGCTCTTTCCGTTCCTGCTCGGCGAGCTCGCTGCCACCACCCGCGCCATACTGGTGCGCGTAAGCCGACGACCGCGAAGTCGACCGAGTCGACAGCCGCGTACGCGACCGAGACGCCGACTTTGGTAGAGGCTGTGCGCTCCGGCCGCGCTCCTCTCCTCCGACCACGAGATTGCTCCGACCGATGATGGGCGATGAGCCCCCGTCGGCGGTGTGGTGACCCGACGCACCGGCAGAGGGCGCAGGAGGCGGACCGTGGCTGTACGAGTGCGAAGACGAGCGAGTCGAAGGGCGCCCACGGGAGAGGGTGCGGTCCGAGTTGGGCGAAGTCGGCGACGGCGACGGCCCGAGCGACAGGTTGCTGCTGGTAGACCGACCCGGGGATCCTCGACCTGATCCTCCTCCTGCGGACGATTGTTGCTGGACATCCAAGAAGAGGCCGAGACTCTGGGCGGCAGTGCGAGTCCTCGAAGAGCGCCGCAGAACCGCCGGCACGGGCTCGACTTGCACCGCGACAGTAGCAGCAGCAGTAGTCGTCGCTGTCGTCGGCGTCCGACCAGCGCGAGCATCACTGTCTCGCTGCCGAGCGAGGCGGATCCATCGACTCTCGCACACTTGTCGGATCGTCCACCGGCGGTCGACGTCCTTCTCGAGGCAGCCTTTGAGGACTTCGAGCACCATCTCGCGCTCGACGCGGTCGTCCTCGTTCCTCGCGCGGGTCGAGTCGAGTTCTTCAGGCACCTCCCACTCGCCCTTGACGAGTTGGACCCGGAGGCGGAGTTCCCAATCGTCCCAGATGGGCAACCGACCTGCCACGAGCGCATACAAGATGCAGCCGAGCGCCCAGATGTCGCCCGAAGGGTGCACGATGGGGACCGAGGAGCGCAACGCTTCCGGCGACGAGTACGGCAAAGACCCGACGGGGTGCAGGAGCGCCGACAGAGGCGAGACCGCCTGCGCTTGCATCGTCGCCGCTGTGGGCGAGGGTCGGTGGACCTGCTGCGCCGGCAGAGTCGACGCGTGCGCGGGAGGGCGAGGCAAGATGGCAGAGTGGGACAAGCCTGAGGGTCCCCCTCCTCCGGGACCGACCGAACTCGCGAGCCCATGTGGCTGGTTCCCATCTGGACGGTGGAGAGACCCTGCCCTGGCGAGGGCTGCGAGCGGTTGAACGCCCTGCACGCCCGACTGCTGCTGCTGCGGCGGCGGCGCCGCCGAATGTGGCAGGATTTCGGCGAGGCCAAAGTCGGCGAGTTTCCACACTCGTTTCCGACGGTGGCGTCCTCCTCCTCCTCCTCCTCCCGGGCCAGTACGAGCCGTCGCCGCGTCACGGCTCTTGGACGTGTAACGATTCTCGTGCTGCTGATCGTGATCGTGTCGCATACGAGACCGACTCCGCCCGCGCGTCATCATCCCCTCATTCTCATTCTCAGCCTCCTCCTGCGCCTCTTCTGCTGCCCGCGCGAGCTCTTCATCCGTCGCGACGCTCCAACACCCGACGACGTTCTCCAGTTTGAGATCGCGGTGGACGACTCGGGCTTCTTCGTGCATCCACCTGAGTCCGTCGACGATCTGGAGAAAGATCTCGCCGGCGCGGCGGAGCGACAAGCCCTTCTTCTGCGACGTCGCGGCGGCGGTAGCCGATGATGGCGGTGAGAGCGACCCTGCGAAGGGGATCGAAGCTCGCGGACGTGGCTTCGTCGTCGTCACCCGTCCAGTACGACCACGAGAAGCTGACCTGCCCGGTCCGCGAGAAGCGGGAGGCGACGCCGACCTCGAAGGCGAAACCGACCTCGACCTCGAATCCCTACCCGACCTCGAACAAGACCTCGACGTCGAGCCCGAACCGCCGCGACTGGCATTGCTCGGATCGTTCAAGTACTCGAGCAAAGTGCCCCCCTCCGCGAGCGGCATGAAGATGTAGTCGAACTCGTCCGAGCGGTGCGTCCCGAGCAATGCGACGACGTAAGGGTGCCCGCCCTTGCCGGTGAATCCAGTCGGACGGGGCATCGCGATCCCAGTGTGAGGGATCGGGGCCAGGTTCGTCAGTTGACGCCAGAGAGCAATCTCGCGCTGCAGCAACAGGTCGAGCAAGTCTTCCGGCTCGGCTGTGTCGAGGTCGATCGTGGTTGTCGGCGCTTCGTTCGAACCGTCTCGCCTCGACAGGTTGCGGCCGCCGCCACCACCACCACCACCTTCGTCCGCCGTCATGCTACTACTGCTACTCCCTTTCGAGGAGGAGGAGGCATTGACGGGCCTATCCACCGGCCCGACCGTACTGGCCCTCGCGCGATTAAAGAACCCTCCCGGATCCCGTTCAGGAGCGCTAGTCCCCAGCATCATCGAATTCGACTCCTCGTCCTGTCCATCTGGGGTCGGAAGTGGACTCTGCTCGACGGCTGCGAGGCTGATACCGCGACTGAGCGTGCCGGGTCGGAGGTTGTTGAGATTGTTACCGTGGCGACCACCCCCGTAGCCGAGGTTGGAGTGCCCGGCGGAGGGGGAGGGGGCGTTCCGACGTGCCGGAGAAGAAGAAGACGAGGCATCGCCACCGACGGTCGTTCTCGATTCCGAAGCCGAAGAAGAAGAAGAAGAGGAGGAGGAGGAGGAGGTCGTGGTGATGGTGGAAGAGGAAGGAGCAAACTGCGAAGGGTGATGTCGGAGGAGTTTCCCAGACGACCCGAACGGGGATTGCGATTGCGAGAGCGAGAAGGATCGCTGGACGTGCGTTGCTCCCGCGAGGAGCGAAGACGACGACGACGACGACGACGACGACGGTCCTCCTCCAGGATGGTTTTGTCGCAGTGAAGCGGAACGCTGCACCGTCGTCCCGTCGGTTCCTCCTCCTCCTCCTCCTCGGACGGGACCGCCGACGCCGACGCCGCTGTTGGTCCGGATGCCCATCGCTTCAGAGAAGGGAAGTGCATGACCTTGATGACGCGGAATGATCTTGACCGCGACTCTGATCACCTCGTCCTCCTCCACCTCGCTGCTGCTCGTCGTGACCGTGACGGCCGCGTCCTCGTCGTCGTCATGGTCGTCCTCCATTGCGACCGCCGTTGCGTCGTCGCCGCTGTGTGAACGCTTGCTGCCGCGATTCTGCTGCTGCGGCTGTTGACGATGACGACGACGACCACGACGTCGAATCTTTCTCCTCGTCGCTTCGCGCACGAGACCCATCCCACCTCGCCCAAGTTCCTTCCCGAGCACGTATTCGTACTCGTACTCGTACTCGTACTCGTTCTCGTTCTGATTCCCCTTTGGGCTAGCGGGTACGACAATCTTGTAGCCGCTTTGGTCTCCCCGAGGAGGGAGGAAGACGCTCCCGAACGCGGGCATGTTGCCGGTGCGCCGGCCCAGTGCCCCCGATCCTTGCTGAGCTGGAGGGGGCGGAGAAGGAGACCGGTTCCCGACTGAGGAAGGGGGTGAAAAGGCCGAGAGGAACGACGCGGCCGGGGAGGCGTGCGCCATCCCTGGAGAGGGGGCGACGGCCGCTGCTGCTGCGAGGGAGGGGGACTTTTTGTTCAGGGATCCGGCGCGCGAGAGCGAAGCGCCCCCCGAGATGGCGATCGGTCTGGCGTTGGCAGCGTTGGCGTTCGACGCGGAGGAGGCGGAAAAGCTCGAGGTTGAAGTCGCGCTGGCGGGACTGGCAGGGTTCGACGAACAACTCGTCGACGCTCCGACGTTTGAAGGCGGCGGCGGGACCACCTGCGGCGGGGCGGCGGCGGAGGAAGAAGAGGAAGAACCGGCCGAGCCTATGCGGAGTCGGGCAAAGGCGTCCCGCGCGCGGAGGGACGGATGGCGTTGCACCCCCGCGGCGGCGGCGGCGGCGGCGGCGGCGGCGGCGGTGGTGGTGGTGGTGGTTTGGCTCGCGGTCGTCGTCGTCATTGCCGGACCTGTCGGTTCCTATGAACAAGCATGGGGGGGTTCAGTTTCCGTCTCTCGAGGTTGCGAGAGAGAGTGGGACTGCTGACCTCGCTGGCGGTTCTCATGCAGGCATCGCCGTCCGCGTCGTTGAGGAGTTCTGGACTGGTGACCCTCATTCGGTCGTCCTCTTGGTTCTGCCGCCGCTGTGCTGGTGGTCTGACTCTCGGCGAGAGGAGCGGCTCGACAAGGTGGGGAGGAGGTTCTCGGTGGTGGTCGTCGTCATTCGCGCTGCTGCGGCCGTGGGTGGACGGGAGGTTGATAGGAGGCGAGTTGAGACTCGACCAGATTGACCTGTTGACACACGCGGATCGCCCACGCCGCGTAAGGGGGAGAGAGTGAGTGAGTGAGTGAGCGAGGGCGAGCGGGGAAAGCGGAGCGGGCGTTGTTTGAGCGGAATGCAAGGGACGCGCCAGGGGAGAAAGAGGGACACTTACATGAGTCTGACTCTAGAGTGCGCTCGCTGTCTGACTCCACTCTGCAGCGGCGGGAGAGCGCGAGAGAGACAAAGTCACGCTCATCCCGGGTCCATGCAATGAGTTGAACGGCTTGGCACGTGCGAGCGCTTTCCCAGCGAGTCGACTGGAATGCCGTCGCTGCTCGAGACGGCCTGCGCTCTCCAGCACAACCTCGTCCAGGCTCTCCCGCCGCACCCGCACCCGCACCCGCTCGCCCTCGCATCGACCAGCCCGCTCGAGTCGATCGCACACCTCCGGCAGACGGTACAGCGCAGTATACGCCAACTCAGGGCAGGGTTGGCTCAGTTCCCCGCTGCTGCAGGCGGTGCAGACCGCTACTTGACCCAACTCAAGGACGCAGCCGCTTCGGAAGCACAACTCGTCGCACTCTGGGGCCGAGACTTGAAGCCACGTCAAAAGAGGACGACAGCTCGCCATCAAGACGACGAGAGAGACCGCTACAGGGTCCCGACTCCCTGCCGCAGCAGCACAGGCAGAGAGATCACGACCCTCCAGGTGCTCGAACAGATCGCCTCCGACTTGAACCTCGTCACTTTTCGCGATCACGACGACCAAGATGACGACGACGACGCCACTACGCCAGTCACGCTCAGTCTCGGAGGCAAACTCATGGTCGTAGACGTGACCGCCTCGTCCGCCCGGAGCCATCACATCCAACGCGTCAAGGTCGCCTATGTCGTCAAAGGTCTCGACAAACTATCAACCCTCGCTGCCACCAAACTCGAACACCTCTTTGCCATCTCGGACAACGACGACAACGACGACGACGACGAAGAGTGGGAGGAGGAGGAGGAGCGAGAACAGGCGAAGTGGAAGGGCATTAGGAGGATCTTGAGCGAGTTGAAGGACCTCGACGAGATGGCCGACAGGACGGGCAGGGACGCGTTCCAAGAGCTCGAACAACTCGATGCGACACTCGAAACGGTCTTCTCCCGCACCAACAAGAAGGAGGAGCAGAAGGAGGACAACGTTTCCGAACCGGAACCTGCCGGGTGAGCACTGCCCGACGGGGCTAACTACTTTCTCTCGTGATCTCCGACTCTTCTTTGTGCCGACAGCTGATGCGACCCCCCACACGCCCCACCGTTCGCCTCGCACAGCGCTTCCGCCACCTCGATGATCCCCGCAAAGGACCGACTCTTGTTGCAGCCTCGAGACTCGCTCTACCCCATCGTCATCTATCACGGGACCCCGTTCGCTCAACTCGGTCGCCATTGGGCTCGTCTCGTCTCCTCCTCCTCCTCCTCCCTGTCTCGCTTCGAGATCATGAAAGCGCTTCTCGGAGAAGGTGGTGGCGGCGACCCTCCTGCTGTTGGATCACGACGACGGTCAGCAGGAGGTAACAACAACAACAACATCTACGCCGTCCAGCTCGAATTGGGACCACCTCCTCTCCCCGCTGTACCGGCGGAACCGGAATTGCAGCAATCACTACCAACACCGACGACGACGACGACGGCCGCCAAGGAGGAGGAGGACGACCGCCGGCCCGGATCGTTGTTCCTCGCGCGGTTGATACCCAATGGGGTGCCGATCCTTCCCGAGACGGGACGTGCGGTGCTTAAAGCAGCGCTTGGGTTCGGAACGTCTGGATCTGAATCTGGATCCGGGAACGGTGGGGGTGTCGGTGCGGCTGTCGGGAGCCGAGCAGCGACAGGAGGAGGAGGAGGAGGAGAAGGAAATTTGCAGGACGATGGCACGAGGGCGCGACCTCTCGACGTGGACGACGACGATGCGGCGAAGGAGGAAGAGGGGGCAGATGGTGGCCAGAGGAGCAGGAGGAGGAGGAAGAGGACGGCACTGGCGTGGATGCGGGCGGTGACGCTCCTTCGAGGCGGTGGCGGTCAGGCTGTGAACGACGATGCGCAAGGCGTCACTTATGAGCAGGCGAGTTCTTTTCTTTCCCCTCTCTGTATCTTTCGGAGAGGTCTTGTTCTGTTGCTGTGGAGCAAGAAGAGGGCTGTTCAAACTAACACACAAAACGCGCGGTTTTATCCACCCCCACCCCACCCCCTCGCAGGCACTCCCTCCTTCTACCACAACTATTAGTCGACCTCTCCTGCTCCGCTACCAATTACCCACCACCTCCTCGCCGTCCTCATCCGCAGATAACACCGCCGCTTCAACCGGGTGCTACGAAGCCTCCTATCTCGCCTTTAGGTCCGTCCCGCACCTCGTCGCGGCGCTCGAGATCCTGGCTCGCCAGACTCGGTTGAACGAGCTGCTGCGGAGTGTCGTCGATGAGAGATATGGCTGCAGCGTCGTCGTCGTCGCTGCGGTGCCTTCTCCTTGCGCTCACGGTCACGGTGACGGTCATGGTCAAGGTGGAGGTGAGAGGAACCGCGTCAAGACGATGATGTCGCTCGACGACCTGTTTACGCGTAAGTTCTCCCTCTCAACCTGGGCGGAAGACCGAGATCCCCTCACGCAAGAAGCTGACGAACCCCACATCATTGTCGTTGCGGCGGGATGGACGGTGATGTGTACCCAGCCCCATCCGCGGATACGCCCCTGGTCGTTCCCATCTCGGTCGGTACCGGCGCCGGTACCGCGAGCTCATCGTCGTCGTCACTCGCATCGACATCGGCATCTCCTCCTCCTCCTACTCCGGCTCCTCCGACATTGTTATCCCTCTCTTTTCCCTTCCCGGCACTCGAAGCTGCTCCGACCGATCTCCTCGGCCTGCCGCTCTCGCTCCATTTCTCCCTCCCGCCGCTGGTGGACAGCAGCACGCTTCCCTCGGCCTCTTCTTCCTCTTCAAGGTCCGCTGCCGCCATCGCCGAGGATGAGGAAGAGGAGCTCATCATCACGACAAAGCTTGTCGCGCCAGATGAGGTCGTCCGTTCTTTGTTGGGAGGGGAAGAGGCGCGGCGGGAATTGGAAGCGAGAGTGGGGAGGGTGGTGCGTGAGACGGGGGTGGTCGGGTTGGCGGTGGAGGAGGTGATTAGGACTTTGAGTCGGGCAGTTACCGCAATGGTGGGCCAGCCCGAATGAAGCGAAGCGAAGCGAAAGCGAGGAGGTTCCGAGGAGGAAGATGAGGGAGAAAAACATTGACTGCAATTTCCTTTCAACTCCTGAGCTAGAGAGATGATGCAGCCCGCGGGTCGGCATGCAGTTTAGCCTTGCCTGTGAGAGAGCGAGAGAGCGAGATTCGAGACAGAGAAAAGGAGCTTTGGTTGTTTCGACTCGATTCAATTCGATTCACGAAAGGCGACAACAGAGAGGCAGGCAAGCGATGGGATACAGAAGGAGTAGACGAGTAGATGATGAAGAGGGAGAGGTGTGAATGGCTCGGAGAGGTGAATTTGCCCGGGTGGGCTGGCCCTAACTGGTGGCGAGGACGGCGGCAAAAGTGGCGACGATGAGCGCGCCTGCACCCGCGGGGAAGCAACGATGAGTCACTGTACGCGGCACACATGAGAGGGAAAAGGCAAGTCGCGGATTTTACCTATGCAAAAGGTGGAAAAGCCGTAGGTCTTTTGGGACGGCGGGAACATGCTCGGTTCGCTGACAAAGGCGGCTTGGACGTGGAAGAAGCGGTAGGTACCTGCAAACACATGACTTGTTTCGCATCAGTGCTCGGGCGGCGAAGAAGAGTCTCGTCCGTTGATGTGGTGAATGGACGCGAGACCTACCGAGGGCGAGGAAGAGGAGAGCGAGCGCGAGAAAAGTGCCCCCGATGGGTTTCGCGAGGTAGCTGAACTGGGACACGTTCTGAGACACAAGGGTGGCGAGTTGCGCCTGCTGAGAAGCAAAGACGGGCGCGAGGGCTGCTACCGGGGCATAGGACGAAGTCGCGAGCGAGTTGATCAGGAAGGAGGAGGGTGGCGATGGTGAACTGTCGACGACGGCAGAGGAAGGGGTTTGGGGCACGGTGGCTGTACCGGAGGGTAACCGGAATAATTGGGTGACGGCTGGGGAAAAGGGGGAGGGTTCGGATTAGAAGAGGAGAGCAACGCAAACGGGAGGGCGGAGGCACGCCGCCGAGTCGAGAGTCCTGGTGTTACGGAACAATGCTGCTTCGCGGTCGATGAGAGAAACTTACCGATCCCGATGCTGGCGAGGGCGAGGCTCGTCCGCAACCACGCGAGAAAAGTCCGTTCGAGCGCGAGGTGGTCGCGCGCGACGGCGCCCTTGTTCTCGAGTTCCCACACCAACCCGCCCAACTTTTTGCGCTTGACCGGTCCGTCCCGGAATGCGGTCCCGGTTCCGGTCCCCCCTGCGGTGGTTGTGGCGGGGGGGTCGTCGTCAACTGGGTGAGATAATCTCGGGACGGCACCCGCTGCGGAGGCCGAGACTCGCCGGAGGGGAGGGTCAAAGACGGGATCGTCTTGGTCGCTGTCGTTGTCCAGGTCGTCGTCGTCGGCAGTGCGCGGAGAACGGTCCCGCCTCGTCGTCGTCGGAGAAGTTGCGACCGGTTCAGGGCCATGCGGAGGAGCAGCAGCAGTCGGCGGCTCTCGTCGTCGAGCATTTGACTGGGCAGCGGCGGCGGTCGAGGCTGAATTACCAGTCGACTCCATAGTACAGCGTTCTCCGAGATCGAGTCGAGTGACTGCGGCGGAGTCGAGTCCGGGGCAGAGGGTCCAAGAGAGAGAGAGGAGTTGTTGTTGCCGAGGTCGTTCAGCAGCCTCGTCGGATAAGCTATGATCGACCTTGTTGCTCGCTATATTACTCTCCCCGCGTGACTGTAAGGCGCACAAGAGAGAGTGAATCACCTCATCGCAACTCGACCCAATTTCGGTGCACGTGCCTCGAATTCGCAGGCAGCCCTTTGCTTCCTCTCTCTCTCGCCTTGGACTCGACAGACTGCCCGCGGGATGGCCCGGAGACCGCGGTGCCCAGTCTGCAGGAGCAAGCGATGGCACCGCGACGGCCTCTCGGGCGCCGTCGTCTGCGAGGAAGGGCACCTCCTCGCCGGCTACGTCCAAGAGACGACCGAGACGCAGGAAGGGCCCTCGCCGCACACCCAGACCACCCGCCGGGTTCGCAAGAACCGCACGAGGAAGCAGAAACAGCCCACCAACGATCACTTCCACGGCGACCGCGAAAAGTGGTTGCTCTGGCAGGCGATGCAGCTCATCCTCCGCGAGCAACTCCGCGTCTTGATCGACGAGGGCGGCTGGCCCGTCCAGCTCGAAGCCGTCACCCGCGACTTGTGGAGTCTCCTCGTCGCTTCCAGTGGCGACAGGGGCGTCCCCCCCGCGCCGAGGGATTACCACCTCGACGACGAACCCGCAGCGAGTTACTCGGGTCCGAGAAAGGGAGACCGCTACAACCGCGCGGGCAGGAAACCCTACGGCACACGCGGCGGCAGCAAGAAGAACGAGAAGGAGGACGACGAGGAGGAGGAAGACCCCGAGGAAGAGGACGACGACCGAGGAGAGGACGGGGGAGGCGACGGCTCTGACCACCAAGGCACCCTCTCGGCGTCAGATGGCGAACGCGGAGCAGTCGCAGGAGAAGGGGAACCCCAGTCATCGGACGAAGACTCGGACGCCGACTCGTACTTTTCCGAAGATCAAGACGCAGATGACGAACGAGCGCCCCCGAACAACAAGCGGCGCAGTCGGAAACCCTCTCCCGTCGTCAGCAGACTCGGCGTCCCTTCCTCCCCTGGTCATGGTCCCGGAGGACTCGACGGCACCGATGCGACAACGGCGGGGTTGCGATCGTTCGCAGGCCGAGGCGGCGGGCGCGCACGGTACCCGTCTCACAAGCGCAGGAGGGTCGCGCCCCCGCCGGCGAGGAGCGACGATCCGCGAGACCACCCTCGGCTCGAATACACCCTGCTCGTCATCTACCTGGCTTGCGTCACGCTCAAGTTGCCCATCATGCTCGGTGACTTGTTTCGGTATGTTGGTCGGAGCATCCCAGGCATCACGGACGGATCATCTGACACCACTTTGCTACCGACCCTTGACCACAGCCTCGCTGATACCTACCAGATCCTGTACCTTGATGCGGTCTTGCACTTGCCCGCCGAGATGCAGGCGCACTTGACGAAACGATCCCGAGACCTCCTCTCGCCGACAGCAAGTTTTCTCTTTCTTTTTTTGCCGCACCCGCACGAACGAAACCCCCCAACAGCCTAATCGGTCCGCTCACTCCCACCATTTATCGTTATCTCTGCAGTCGACTCCGCACCTCTACTCGCACAACATCTCGTTTGAGCGATTGAGCCCGGACGACGCCGGGACGGTGCAAGCGACGCTCGCTCGCTTGGTCAGTATGTACCGCCAAGACTGGCGCGTCGAGTTTCCCGAAGCGAACGTGCCTCTCTTGTTGGCCCGCATTTGTCACAGCTGGCTCGCTCTCCCACGTAAGCAGTCTTTTGACTGGTGATTTGCTTCGCATGCTCGCTCGCACACACACGGGCACACAAGCTAAAATCTGACACGCCATCGTCTCCTTGCATATATCATTATTGTGGACCACCGCCCGCCGCCCACACCGCAGCGAAAGCCTACCATCTTGCGCTCGCTCTCCTCTCCTATCTCCCCTCTCCTCCTCCTCCTCCTGCCTCTTTCCACCTCCCAGACTCGCTTCAACTCTCTCACGTCCACGTCGCCTCAGGAACAACAACGACAACGTCGACGGGGAGCGGTTGGCCCCGACACCGGACTGGGAGTCAGGATTGGCGGGTCGCGTTGCCCGAGATCAAGCTCGCGACGGTCGTGGTGGTGCTGTGTCGACTCATGTGGGATCTCGAACTCGAGGGAGGAGGAGGAGGAGATCCCGCCGCCACTGAGGAAGAGGAGGAGAAGGGGGTTGAGGACTCGTGAGTTTCCTTCCCCTTCTCGTGGGCTTCCTCGCTCCCGACCTGCACCAAGCACCAAGGTCTGTTGACGCCCCGCGCAAATACACTGACACGGCTCACGGGATTCTCGTGGGCAGGAACCGCGCCAGCACTACCCCCTCCGCCGCAGATGCGACAAAGCCGTCGCGTGCCGGAGGTATCGTCGAAAATCTCCCGAGTCGTGCGGCCTGGCTCGACGCGATCGAAAGACTCGCGCGGCTCGAACAACCTGGCGATCCGAGCCCTCTTTGGACGTGCGTGCTCACTTTGATTCCTTCTCTCCCGCGCTTCTCCCTAAAGAAGCTCTCGCTGATTCAGTCTTTGTGTGGCGATCCGGTTCCGGTCCGGCTTACGCAGGCAGGAAGTGGTCGACATGCGGGACGACGAGATTGACGACTATCTCGACTTTTTCGAGAGCAAGATCGTTAGCCAGGAAAAGGTCCCGTCCCGTAGGTCGTGTCTCTCTCTCACACTTTGAGGGTGACTCGCTTCGAGTCGCAAGAAGGAGTCCAAAAATGCTCACGTGAGTGGTGTTTCGTGACCTGCAGGCATGGACCACATCTCGCGCTTCTTTCCCCCTCCTCACGATGAGGACGTGCCAGAGAAGAAGCAGACGGTCACGCCGCACGACTATCTCGATGAAGCGGCCGCCATCATTGCTGAGCTGAGCCATGGCGCTGCCGCTGCAACTATGCCCGTCAATGCGAACGGCGCTGCCGATCTCGACGCCGCGACTCTGTCGTCGGTTTTCTCTGCCGCGTCGGGGCGGCAGAGCTCATCTTTCAGCACTTCCGACTTGCCCGGCCCGCTCTCTCGACTACTCTGCGCCCTCGCCTCCCGCCTAACTCCTCTCCCTTCTTCCCTCCGCATCAACTTGCGCGGTCCGGCGCCTACTCACGAGACGACCGGGATCGCCAACCTTCTTCCCTTTATTGATCAGGTCGAGCGTGCCCTCGTCGTCGGTGCAGACGCCTCCCCAGACGCGGAGCAGTACACCTCGCGGCGAGTGCGAGATTTTCTGCCTCCGAGAGAGGTGAAGAGGCGGGCGGAGCAGGAACGTCAAGAGCGGACGAAGCAAGAGAAGGAACGTCGGCGAGCCGTCGACCGCTTGCGCGGGATTTCACCCAGTGTGCCACTCCCACAGTCGGAAGTGGCCGTCGGAGAAAGTTCTGCGATCGTCCGGGTCCGGCTGGAGGATCCGTATGGGCGGGAGATCAAGATGGCGAGGTATCGCGCGCGAATCGTCAAGAGCAGCAAGGAGGTGATTGACTCGGAGGAGGAGGCGGACGACGATGAGACGGAAGTCGAGCCTGCCGGCGGGATGGCAGAGGTAGCTCCGCTGGCGGGCGGTACTACTCAACTCCAGGTGCGGAGGCGGACCTCGACTTGGGGGGATGAATCATCTTAAACGGGTTCGAAGACGGCCTCTGTAAATACCAAAGCTTTCGCCGAACCCGGAATGATTGATTTCCGAGAGAGCGCGTCGCGTTTGGGAGGCAATCTGGATCGAAGAGGGGAGGCTGGGACGATGAAGACACTGTCGTCCGCAAAAGGTCTTCCAAGCCCGGCAGCTCTTGTGCACAGACTCTCGAAGGCTTTGCGTAGCTACTGGCCGTCATATTGAGCCTACATAGACTGTTTTATGAGTGGGACAAGGCCGACAAGCGGCAAACCCGAAACTTTCAAAGGAAATACAGACATTTCCAACCGCATTCTGCCATGAAAGATGCAATGAAAGCTCGTTCAGATCCAATAGCGACTATGTCTGTACTAGCGCTACGCCTGCAAATCGGTATCTTACCTTCAGACTGCTGATTTACTGCTGATTTGCTAGAGACAGTTCAAAGAGAGCAAAAGCAACTACAGAAATGCTACAAAGCGCACCCGTCTGAGCAGGAGCAAGACAAGGGAGCTCTGCCAGAGGACAAAGGTAGCGAAGGATGGCATGTAGCATTGCGTATCCCAATCAACTGAATTGGGTATTCCTCCAGGTAGTAATGGAGCTACAACGAGAAAGAGCCTCGAGAAAGTTGTCCAACATCCATCATCTGACGTCTTGTCCAGTCCTAGCAGGTGATTTTGATCTTGAACGTAGAGAGAAAATTCTAACGGTGAAAGAGTAGCGTGAGCAAAGGTTGAACCAAAACAAGCGAATTTCGAAGGGAAGGGCTTAGGCTTGGCTTAAGGGACTCAGAATGGGCAAGGTCAAGCAGTGCAGAATGCAAGCCCAGCAGATGTCAACCTCATCTGTAGAGTCTGCAGCAATAGAGGATTTTAGGCCAGCAGTACAACAGCAAGCGAACTCCACTGTGAGCAAATTGTCTGCAAGTCATGTACAGAGATGAAAGGACTAATTTTACGCAATGAACAGGGCAGAGCTGAACTCTGCCTTGGTTGCTGGAGAGAACAGATATGTACAAGAGCCCAGACTAGAGAGAAAAGGAAAAGGAAGAACTCTCAAAACGGGCGAGGCGGGCATGTGCTATCATAGTGAGTCGTTCACCGGGGCCCACCCACATGTTGAACATTTGCTTTTGACCAGCGATTCTGCCATTGCTCTTGATATCGCTGCTTCCAAATTGTACACATAGATGGACACTATATTTGCCTGCCAGAGTCCGAATATTCATCGCTCATGGTCAGGAGACTGGGCAGTTTTGGGCGGTCAAAAATTTCCAGCGTGATCGGTGCAAAAAAAGTGCTACTCTTAGTGAACATCAGCTTTCCCGCATTCCAGCTCGCTTCATAGAGTATCTATGATCATAGGGGAAGAGGAGACCCCACTGTAAAGAAATAAGCGCTACTTGAGAGGTGATGCTGGCCTGGTGAGGGTAGAAAGGGATTAGCTGCAGGCACGGATCCTGAGCATACACGCTCAGTGTTAGCTGCCCAAAAGTACTTCTTCATCATGCAATGACCATATATGCTCAACTGTATGCAAAAAGAGGCTTCTCCGGGGACTCTGAAGGCAAGACTTGGGCGCAGGTGACGGGTCATATGGCAGCAAGTGCCGGAAGAGCCGTACAGGGGCAATGCAGTTCAGAAAACGGATTCCATCTCTTTGCATCACTCACCTAGTATGCTGGGCTTGGAAATCTCAGCAAAAGAACGGCTTACAAGACAATCTTGCGACGCTTTCGGGCAGTGCACTTGACAGCCTTGGTCTGGAATCCACTGCGTAATCGGGTGTTTTAGGTGTCTCTAACCAAGAATATCCAACCAAAAGTGGATTTTGGTGGAAAGAGGCTGTTATACTAACGTTTCAGTGAGAGAGACGCGAATCTTGCTCACTCCTTTTCCGGCAACCATGGCTCAAACACAAGCATGGACTGTCTACTTTGGCATGTGAGCTCACATACTGGTTCCTGTGCAAGTGCAACAGATCTGCCTGTACATCACCAAACACAGCCGCTGTCATTGCGCAGCCTGGCAGAGAGCGAACTGCGCTTTAAGAAGGTGGCCACAGGCCCACACAAGTTTCAAGCGAGGCAATACAGGGCTGTGGGCTCGAGATTGAGAGCTACACAGCACTGGCAGGGATATTAAAAAGGGGCCTTTAAAAGGAAAGAAAGAAGAGGGGAGAGGAGAATGGAGGGGGAGGGAGGGAGGGGAAGAGGCGGCAGAAGGAGGAGGAGCAGGGGAGAAAGGGGAGGCTGGAAGAATAGGCAGAGGGATGGAGGAGAGGCTGAGCATTCTAATCTGGAGAGGGGGACATACAGTACCGTATGTATAGGCAGCCTGCAAGGAGGAGGCGACGGCCGGGACTCCGCTTTTAAGTTGTGGAACCCCAAGCAAATGCTGCGGGGTTCCATGGGCTCAAAATCTGGCGGCCCTTGACCGCGAGACCCTGTCGAGCGACCCCTCTGAAAGACCCAAAACTAAAGTTTCGGGAACCAGGTCCATTCGTGGCGCTGTGTCAAAACGGTATCTAAATGCTACGCCAGAAGCCGCTTCTTCAATGTGGGGGTGTGGTATAGTGGCATTACGTTCCTTTCGCACTTGTGTGATTAGGAAAGGTCCGGGGTTCAATTCCCCGCTCCTCCAAATTCCCTTCTTTTTGATGGGTGCAGGGATATGGCTAGGCGCAGAGCAACTGCTCAGGATGTGGGCCTGTTGGATCGTATGAGCGCTCTATGGGTCAGCCTGCAGGAGCGGCTCCTCCAGCTCTCTCGCGCTTCGGACCTACAAATGTCTCAACATGCCGCGGCAGCTGCGTGCATGGATTGCGGCCAACTCGTTTGTACAGGCACAAAGGTTCTGTATCGCGAGGTCAGCCACGCTTACAGGCTGTCGCTGTCCGCGTCGTAAAGGATCCGGATTGCACGTTTGAACGTAAGACGGCCTTCTCAAGTCCTGAACTGGGAAAGACAATCAGTCTGCCCTGTGCTCCTTGTGCGCAGGTCTGTGATCCTGCGCAGGTGGCAATAATGAGCTTGCTTTTGTTCAGGCGCGGAGTTGAGTCTCGGAACGCTGCTTCTCGCTCTGATCGAGTAATCGGCACCCCTGGGCCCTGGTGAGCTTGCACCACAAGGCTCTTCCGCTGCAGACAGCGATGACTGCAACATGAGCGTCTCCAGACAAAGTCAAATGGAGCAGGTACAGACTGAGCACCACAAGAAATCAAAGTGCAACCTGGAGGATCCTGGCAATGACTTGATGAAACGCTTTTGTCAATTCGGCCTTTGCCAAGCGCCTCACAGGTAAGATGGATAAGCGCCTCATCCCTATCCTCTTTGTGTGGTACTGTTTACCTGTACTGGACTGCACAGACCTGCCAGGAGCAAGGATTGCGAGTCCTCGATACGGGGGCTCCCGGGTTCGCGTCATTGAATTGTCCCTTTTTAAAGTACGGACTTCCGCGAGCAGCCACCTCCCGAACATTGGAGGAGCACCGGAATGCAATGAACAAGTAGAGAACAGCTGCACCGATGCGAGAGGAGACGAGACAAGTGTGGATACACTCGTCCGGACATTGAAAAGGCGTGCAGTCGTCGCTCCCATTCCGGACTCCGGGACTGGCAAACGTGTTTATCCCGCATGCTCTTACTCTGCTCAACCATACCGTTTGTTGTCTTTGCAAAGTCATGTCTGCCGCGGTAAGCTGGTTGCCGGGTGATCTGGGCTGTAGAACATTGGAAGAACAGTTCGTGCCCGTCATCCTGCAATGCAGCGGTCACGGTTCCGGGAGCCGCTGCTCCTTCCGCGTACGCCCAATATAGCGGCGACTATCTACCTCCCCTTTAGGGCGCGCTTCAGCGGTCACTTGAGGCAGCGCGCGTCTCGTTGTCGCTGCAGCAATACTTTGCGTGCTCGGACGTTTGCGGCTATCACGAAGCCCCTGGCAACTCGATACTTTGATGCGCTGGTCTCTACACCGCTGCCGAGACGCTGATCTGACCATTGCGGATGTTCTGCATGCTCGATATCAACCGTAGCTGGCTGCCGGTCCGGCTTTTGCGCAGTTTGCCTCGCCTTCTGCGCATTCAGGCATCAACTGATCGCGTCGGAACCAGCCCAAGTTTGGTTTAAGTTATATACCAGGTAGGCACTGTCTTTCCCCTCACTAAGGGAGCTGTACTGAGCGGGATCCTAGTCAAAATGAAGGCGGAACGTTTACCTTCTGATGTGTCCCAAGCGGTCCTTTTCAGAGCGAGCGCGTGAGAACAGCTGACCTGTCACTGGTGTACAGGTCTATATTGCGCTCAGTCAACTATCCATGTCATCTTGGGAAGCAGAAGCTGTGTAAAGGGAGCGCGATGCGCATCAGTTGAGTCAAAATGGTGGCGAGGTGAAGAGGACACGGGCAAGTTGGCCGGGTGATTTCTTTCTTTCCCCTTCCCTTCAATCAATCAATCCTGCGCGGTCTCGAGCGCATCTGCTTGCCTGTGTCCGAAAACGGCGCAGCGAGTCCATACACCGGAGAGTTCCTCCTGGGGAACCGCGGCGGCTGACCTTCTCATACTCCGTGTGGCCAGAACGAAGCCCCTGCTACCTGCCAATTGAATGCATAAGCGCATAGGTTGGTCCGCCGTAAGGCGTCGCCTTGCGGTGCAGCAAAAGATGGCTTAAGCTCGCGGGCTGAAAAAGAAGGGTTTGGAGGAGCGGGGAATTGAACCCCGGACCTTTCCTAATCACACAAGTGCGAAAGGAACGTAATGCCACTATACCACACCCCCACATTGGAGAAGCGGGACTCAAGGCTGCGTACATATAATACTAGCAGCAAACGGCGGATCGTCCGCGCGGCGTCATCGCTACTCTGGCGCTCGGGGGTGACTAAGGCCGAGCTGGGGAGCTTCGAGAAGCTTTTCCGTAGGCCTGCAGCATGTCAAGTGACGTACGGAAGGTGTCCGGCGCCGATCTGGTCGAATCCTCGCCACCTTCAATTGCATGCCACGCGCACGGCTATGTCGGGTCTATACTCTTCTGTCGATTCTGGGCATGGATCGCTGTGTCGATGGGCGCCTTGTACAAGGTTGGAAACGGAGGAATGCATGCATGTCTTCATCCAGGAACCTCCTCCCTTATCCCGGGCTTCGTTCCGCAACTTCCGCTTAGCGTCTGGAGGTCCTTCAGACTCGCAAAGCCAGTGTGACAGCATACGCATACAATTGTGCTCGGCCTGTGTTACTTCGATTACTCCATTGTAGTGACGTATTCCTCTGGCTAGCGTTCATGCACCTCAAGTGAAGTAGAGGGACCTCGAAGCGGACTTTCTCCGCCTCGGAAGGGAACAGCCGTACGTAGACAGGTACGGCGTGTCTATCCAGATGCTCGCCTGCCTTTCAGGTGCCAGCCGAGCAGTCCGAAGCCTATCGAGTACGTAAAGCAATGCTCGTTCTCGTTTCACTTCAATTCGTCTCTTCCCCGAACAACATGCACAGCGTATCAAGCAAAGTCGTCAACCCCATTCCTCCGAAGCTCAGTAGTTGTCCGGCGAGATGTTCTGTACGAAGCACCGAAGGATCCAACCCGGTCAGAAGCCTTAGTACGCCATCCCGACTGGGGCCTATCCGGACAGAGACTCATACCTCCTCGGCGTGACGGCGGGCCTGACGCTTGACCTCCTCGCGGTCCATAAAGTCGAGGCCTGTAGCGAATGTATGGTCAAGCGGGCACTTTCTGGGAGACCCGACGGCCTCAGGCGAGAAAGAGTAGAGACGCACCTTTGGTCTCGATGAGCTTGTCCGCCTCAGCAGCCGCAAAGGCGGCGAAGAGCTCGCGAGCCTGTAAGGTGTCATATCGTACTTGTAGCATCAGCTTGGAGACCTGGAGAGGTTTCCGTCCGAGCCCAGTCCCGACGTTCAGAGGTCAGAACGTCTCCTTACCTTTTGGTGCGATTCGGGCTTGCCGTTCTGCTCGCAGTGACGCGCGTAGGCCTTCTGCGCCTCTAGTGTGAGCAAGCAAAAGATTGATCGAGTAGGAAAGACCGATGGAAGAGAGGACCACATCCAAAGGAGAAAAGAGAAGGGCTGGTCAGCTCGCTTCGAGCGATCAAGACATCGCATGCCTGAACAGAGCAACGAACTCACCCCAGGCGGCTGCACCGGCAATCAGTTCGTGACTCAGCTGCATAAGGTGCAGAGCTTAGCGCAAGAACTGGAGAGTATGCGGCCGAGAATCACGAAAGACGACTGCAATTCTCGTCGGCCCGAACGAACTGGCGCACTCACGCTCGACTTGTGCTCGGTCTGGACTTGCTGAGCAGCCTGAGCCTGGTACGAGTTCTCATCGAAAAAGTCGACTGTACACGCGCGGGGGCAAAGCGAACGGTCAGCGGTTCAGCGACGCGGGGCGCGGCGTGCTGGTCTGCCCGAGACGGGCTGGGCGCGGACGAGCGTCTGGCTCGGACCAGAGCTGACTCACACATGGTTGTTATGGGTCGTGAACTGTCGTTTGGTCCGGTTCGCGCAGTGCTGTGTGGAAGGGAAAGGAGTGAAGGAACGGTTTCGAGGGGGAACGTCTGTCGACAGCTGCAGCTTGTCTCACCCGAATTTACGCAGTTCCTCGTTGATCGCGGGTCTACGCGCGTAGACTATTTCTGAAATACAGACGATGCACCGCCTCTCGTACGCAATTCGAACCGAAAATAGCTCGCCGTGCGCGGGAACGGTTTCGGACCTGCGGACCTCAACCTGTAAGAGGGCCGGACCAGAACCGGGAGGAGTGAAGCATGCATGCCAGTGCTATACAGCCGTCCGCGCGTTGCTGACCAGCGAGCGACTCTAGAGACCTGTTGTGTGGAGTTGAGAAGGCCACAGAGTCGTCGCATGTGATCGGGCCGAGGTGGCGCCCCCCCTCCGGTCACTAAGCTGCGGTGACATTCCCTCGCTCCCGCTTACAAAGTCTAGCAGGACAGAGCAGAGCTGTTATCTCTACGGCTAGGAGCCTGAGATCCGCTCAAGTAGCCTGCGCAAGGACTCGTCACTGTCGCCCGATCTCTCGACGCCTCCGACTTCGCCTCCACTTTCCCATCACCGATCGCGGACGACTGTGCGACACAACACACAGAGGCTATAGACGAGCTAGATGGCGTCCTTCTTTCATCGACCAAACATCACGCCGTCGTGGAACCAGCGCATCTATCCGGTGCGGGAGCCCTCGTTCGCGACCGCCTCACCCTCCCCACCGTCGCCGACAGACGAGAGTGGCCACGGACGCCCACGCACAAGGTCCTCCGTCACTTCACGAGAGGACACGTTCGCAGAGGGAGCAGCGCCGCACTCTCCTGCCTTCCGAGAAGCGCCGCCGCCGATCTACTACCCCGGTCCCGCTCAGAGGCGACTCAGCTCCGCCGCGAGGGGAATCGACGACGCCGTACCGCGCGGTCACATCGCCAGCATCAACAGCGCGACCACCTCGACTTGCATCGTCAAGTGGCTGAAGCACCCCGCCGCGCCCGAAGCGACGAGACCGCGCGATCCCGAGTCGCAGAAGCCGCAGAAGCGCAAAGGGTGGAGGGACAACTGGCCGACTTGGATCCGATTGCCGTTGATCTGGAGGGCCTTGAGGCAGGACCCGGAAGTGTTGTGGGACGGGTGGCCCGTCGAGTTTGGCGGGACGAGACCGGTCCCGTGGGAGGCCGCCACTCGAGATGGCGACGATGCTGCTGCTGAGCGGGGCGCTTCCTTGTCTTCCTCACCACGTCCGCTGCAGCACGGCGCTCCGTCGATCGATTCAGGCGTCGCCTTGACTCCCATGCCGTCCGCCGACAACCCGCCGCTGCACCCCCTCGAAGCGCAGTACCGCCGCCGGATCGCCGAACTCAATTCGGTCATTTCAGAGTCGCTCATCCTGACGCGGCTCTGGCTCGGCTTGACCGAGTTGACCGACATCATTTGGTTCGTGTGCTTGATTATTGCGCTTGCGAGCGGAGGTGGGAAACAGACTGGATTCCTCAAGGGTGTCGAGGTGAGCCATTGGCGGATCTCGTCGGCGCGCGCGACTCCATGGCTTGTCACAGAAGTGACTCGCGCTGACTGCTTAGTACGCAGGTCGGACTCGTCCTGGTCATTCTCGTCAACGGGCTCGCCATCAACGGAGTTCGCATGCGGCGCTACAACCTCGCGAGGGCCCTCAAAGCCCGCACGCGCGACTGGTCTCCTCTCCCGATCACGTCTTCGACCAACAGCGGTTTGATGCGCAACTACCTCGACGACGCGAGCGATCGCGATCGCACGGAGAGCATGCCGCCAAAGGAGGGACCGGTGATGCGTTGGCGTCTGCGAGAGACCGAGGTACGTTCCAACAATTTCGCGGGCTTGGTGGCACTCTCTCTCTCTCTCTCTCTCGCACAATTGTCAATTCATCTCTGACAACGATTGACTACAGGGAGGTTATTGGCTCGGTTACCGCCCCATCGTCCGGTGCGAACTCGTCACCCCTTCCGCCTATTCTTACCACGCCCTCCAAGCTCGGATCGAGCAGATGCCCGTCCTGGAACATTCGGCTTCTCACGCATCCGCATTCGCCGACGATGCTTGCCACCGCCCGAGCACGAGCACCGAAGCTGGTTCAGGCACAGGTCAGTTGCCTCCGTCGTCGTTGTCGTCGTTGCCGTCGCCGCCGATGATGATGACGAGTGCTGCCGAACCACCAAAGTACGAAGAGGCAATCTGAAAGTGTCTTGTGGCCCTCACCTCTTTGTATATCAATCACATGTCTCAGTCCGAGATGCTCTCATGCTATAACGCCTCATGATTTTGCCAACGTCCTCCCCCCTTCCCGCCTAGCGTCTCATCCCCTTTTGTAGCCAGAGTCACGACCCGTCCCCTACCTGCGCTTGATTTCTCGTTCGTTTGTAGCTTCTCATCGCAATCAGTGTGCTTCCCGTAATGATCACAGTTCTAGCTTGCCGCGACCGCTCTTCATTCAAATAGGAAGGAGTGGCCTCTTCAATATTCGGACGATGGCTTCCCAAATCACGTTCTCGCAGTCTCCCGATCCCGAGAGTGATCCCGAGAGTACAAGGAAAAACAAGAGGATACCACTTTGCACTACGAGTCAAGAGAGAGAGTAAAGACAAGGGGAAAGCTCCAAAATCGATGGCGAGGGAGAGGGCGACAAGGAGGAGAACGTTGAACCTGCTGCGACTGTTGTTGCGGTGGCGGAACAAGAAAGGAGGACGGATTGATTTGATGCGTCGCGGCGAGCCCCGGAGGAGGGAGGGAGGTGCATGCGTGTGTGGATATGTCAAGGCGCTCGCGTGTGCGCGCACAGGCATTGAGTACCCAGAGCGCCGGTTAGGAGGGTCGAGACTGGAGGGTTGGGAGTGTTTGAGAAAGTGGCGAGGGGGTGGGGTCGGAAGCAAGGATACAAGAAGGAGCGAGAGAGGAGAAGGAAGGAAGGAAGGAAGGAAGGAAGGAAGAGGAGGTTCATTCACTCTACGCAACCCAGTTCAAGCCGAGACGGCGAACCCGACGGCGTCGCGACCCTTGTCGTACACGGTGTAGAACTTGCGCAAAAAGACGTCGCCGATGATCCACAACGGCGTGCCCGGGATGTCGATCCCGGTAAAGGCGCTCAGGCACTGGTTCTGGACTTGGAGGATGTAGTCCTCGGCCGTGAGGGTGTACGGCTTGCCGCCAAAGTAGAATGTCAAGTCGGGCAGGGACTTGATGGTCGAGCACTCGACCGTGTCTGCAATCAGATAAGGGGGCGAGTTTAGTCTTTCTGCGCTCGCGAGGGGGCAGTCGAGACGGATGACGATGCCAGGAGAGATGACAAGATAGAGACCCTCGAGGGGAAAGACGTACACTGGCCGGTGTAACCCTTCTTGGCGCCAATCTGCTTGTTGATCATCTCGGAAACGTCGGTCGGGAGTGCGATGAGCGACGTGCCTATGTTGTGCGCATCATCGAGTCAGAAGGGCATAAACGCGCAGCGGAACGGTGAAGATGAAAAAGGAAAGACGAAAAGAAAGGGGACGCACCCGTGTCGATCGCGGCGCCCGTGTTTTCCAACTCGAGCGTCTCGTCTCCGAACTTGACCTTTTCGAGCTCGACCTCCCAGTAACCCCTCCTCCGCACGGGGACATACTCGATCTTGCCCTTGAAGTGCTTCTCGTCGACGCCACCAAAGACGGCCTCGCCCTGCTCGGGGTCGGTGCCCATCCAGAACGAAAAGACGGGTTCGTCGAGGAGGCCTTGGTTGAGCATGTTGTAGAAGGGGGGGACGACGTGCGCGACAGAGATGGTGTCGTAGCCGAGACCGAGAATGCCGTCTGAGCGAGCGAGCGAGGGCGCACAAAACTCGACAAGGCATCAGCGTCCGACCCGGATCCGTGTTCAAAAACGGGATCGGGGTGCTCACCGAATTTGCCGAACGCAAAGGTCAATCCCGGTTCGACGGTCGACTCGGCAAAGTCCTGACCCTTGATCTTGAGGCCAGCGATCTGGACTACATCGTTATCGATAAAGCCCTCGAGCGAGCCGGTCCCGTACTGGATCTTGAACTCGGTCCCGTTCGGCTTGTACGTCGACGAGGCGGCCGAGTCGTACTTGGCCTGCGCAGGGCGGGGGCGGGGCGGGCCGGGGCGCATGGTCACTTCTGTGGTCCAGTCAAGACTGAAAAAGCGAGAGCGACTTACGTGGAAGAAGCAAGCGATCGAAGTGCAGGTCTTGCCGGGAACTATCGCAGTTTCAAGACCAAGTCAGTACTTGTCTCTCTCGCCTTGGTAATCCTCCGGATTGCCAAAACTCACCCCAGAGGTTGGACGATCCCGTGTCGAGACTGGCGCGAGAACAGTGAGCCGCGACGTGTGAGTGTCTTGCGAACCAATAGGCAAAGGAGGAGGGAGGGAGACTGACATGACCTTGAAGATTTGGGGCGGAGTCCCGATCGCGATCTCGGTGTAGTACTGAGCGTTCAGGTAGTCTGCGCGAGCGAGTCGCGTCAGTGGGTGGATTGCCTTGCCTTAACAGCGCGACGAGAGCAGACTGACTGGTGAGCGGGGTCGAGTGCCCTCCGTTGGTCTCGATCGCCTGCTTCCACTGCTCATTCTCGAGCATGATCTTGAACTCGTCATCGCCGCGTCCGGGCGGGTACTTGGCCCCCCCGTTGGCGTTCAGGAGGGGAACTTGGAATCGGCCGAGGTACTTTTCGACGAGCGACGCCGTGTGCAAGGTCGAGTAATCGGAAGCGGCTTTCGGCAACTTGTGCAGCTTGACCCTGCGCGCGCCGGTCGGAGATGGGGTCAGACACTTGGAAGACAGACTTCTCTCTCTCTCTCTGATGTGACACTCGGAGCTGCCCGAGAGGAGAGAGAGAGTGGCGGACGAGGGGCCGCGCCATCCATCCGCAGTGACCGCATCGGTCCGAGCGAGGGAAGGGAGAGGGACTCGCCTGTGCACGGCTGCATCGGCGGTGGTAGCAGCGCCCAACAGGGCTAAAGCAGCAGTCGCATACGTCGTCAACATCCTGGTCGCTTGTATGCTTGGAGTAGGAGAGAGGAGAAGAGCGAGAGCGAGCCCCACTCGACCGGATCAGGCAATCGGCCGTGACACGATTCCGCGAGACAGGGGGAACACCTGGCCCAGTCACTCCCAAGTCTCGTATAGTATGGCAACACAGGTCCTTCCTTCGAACCGTTGACCGAAAACCCCATCACTCGGAATCACCCACCGGTCACCCCGCTAGCTTCTCCTCGTCCGCGCCTCGAGAGTGCCGACCAACTCTTGCAGCGCATCTCGCTCCAACTCGAGCGCAGCAACGCTCATCGTCGGAGGAGAAGGACTGGAACCGCCTCGGCGCGCAGCTTGTGCTGGTCCTGATGACAATGACGACGGTAATCGACTCGCGCGCATGTCCCATGCTGCGTCGGCGTCCTTCTGCTCCTTCCCGGCGGACGACCTCTCATCTCCTCCCGCCGCCGCAGCAGATCCCAATCCACCATCAAACGCGACTCCGCCCGGTCCGACCGGCGCTGCGGTATTCTTCTGATCCGAAGGGACATAGGTTTGATCCCGGGACACGAGCAGCGAGCCATAGTTTGGGTCGGTCAACGCGCGCGCAGAGGTCCGCGCAACTCGTAAATGCCGAATCGAAGTCCGCAGCGCGAGTTGGACGTCCTATGTCTCCTCGACAAGTCAACGACTGCGGCAGGCCGTGGATAGCGAGAGGGATCGTGACGCGCCACGCGGACATACATTCAAAGTGGCAAAGTAGCCCTCTGCGTATTTCGCAAACTCTTGCAGTTTCACCTCGTCTTGGTCTTGCTGATGATCGGGTTTTGGAGTCGTCGCCGGCTTCTTATCTCGACCGTGGGAAGACTCTGGCTGCTCGCCGTCATCGTCGTCATCGTCGGCGTCGTCTGTGGCGATTTCTCGGACGGTAAAAGACGAGAGCGGATCTGGATGGAGAGAGGCGAGGGTACAGCCGGCGAAATGAAGCAGCGCCGCAACGTTCTGTGTGTGTGTGTGCATCTCGTCAGTTGGAATGGCCCGTGAAGGAGAGAGTGTGAGTGGACATGCCTCTTCGACTTGTTGCAACTCTGCGACCCGCTTGCCTGCGCGAGTCGAAGCAGTCTCTGGTTCGGAGCCGTCATCGCCGCTGTGCTCGTGCTCGTGCTCGTCTTGATCGATGTCCATGCCGGCCGGATACTGGGACCGATGTCGTCTCGAGCAAGAGAGCTCCGGAGTGGAGTGAAGTGAAGTGGAGTGGAGAAGAAGTCGAGAAGGGGGGGAGAGTTCCAGGTCGCCGGAGCAGAGAGCGCGAGTGGATCCTCCTTTGTAGTCTCTCCCTTTGTCTATTCACAACAAGTCCAGTAGAGTCTAAGGGAGCGGCGAGTCGCCGTGGCTCTCTCTCTTGTCTTGCAACTGCGCCGAGAGACCGAGACCCGGCACGCCAGGCACTCGGAGGCGCGCAGCTGACGAAGCAGCGCACCACGTTCCCTTCCCAGGCTAGACGCGCAATCGGGCGCAGCTGGCAACGCGACGACGAGCAAGAGAAACTCGTTCTCGACGGACACGCAACGCAACTCGACCTCGACCTCGGACGCAGCGAGTCTAGCGAGCAGAGGGGAACAGGCTCAGCATCTCTGCCGCTGGTGAACCCCAGTCGCGGAACCGAACCGACGCGGGTGACTTGACGAGCCGCGCCCAACCTCTCTCACCGCCGCAAAGCCTCCCTCGACCGGCACGCGCAGAGCGAGAGGAGACGAGGAGCAGGTAGGAAGGATGAGCAACAGACCTCCTCTTCCTCCTCCTCCGACCTCGTCGTCGGCGCCGCGCAGGTTCGCTCCCGGTCCAGGCGCCGACTCGACTTTGTCCTCGCCCAGGTTCGCGCCCAACCCGAAGTACTACCAGGCAGAGACTACCGGGACCATGTCGACTCCTTCAGGCAGCAGCAAGAAAGCTTCGTACGAACGCTCCACTCCGTCACATCGAGAACCCCTCCCTCCTCCCCCTTCGACGACGGCGAGGGCCCCTCTCCCCGCCGACGAACGTACAGGCTGGGGTTCTTCGAGTCGAGCCCCCTTACCGCCTCAGTTGTCGTCGTCTTCTTCTGCTAGCGCGGTCGGAACCCCGAGAGGCGTGTATCCACCCCCGTCATCAGCAGCAGCAGCAGCACCTCCTCTAGGCGATCATCATCGGTACGGCACTCCGTCGGCCGGTCCTGCTTCTTAGTGAGTCTTGGAGCGCACGATGCGGAGCTACCTCTTCGTCCTGGTGGACGAGCCGCAGCAGCAGCAGTAGCAGCGCACTCTAGCTGTCTTACCCCCGTCCGCCGCTCGCGCACCTATAAAGGTACACACCAGCTAACCTCTTTACCCTCCGCTACAGTCACCGAAGTGGACCTCGCGACTCGGCATCGCGCTCATCCTCATCTCGCTACGAACAACACCCGCGCGCGGGCGGTCCCACCACCGCTTCCTCGTATCCTCACCATCACTATCGCCGCAGTCCTTCCCCCGACCATCACGCCTCCTCGTCCGCGCGACGGGACCGAGATCGAGACCGAGACCGAGACCGCGACCGCGACGCGCATTACCAGTCCCGAGACCGACCTTATCGCGCGAGAGAGGACCGGTCACCTGTTTCGCCTCCGTCTCGGCATCATGGAGGAGGAGGAGGAGGATATGGAGGAGGAAGCGCAAGTCGTGCTGCACACCATCATCCGAGGGGGTCGTCGAACAGAGCTTCGTATCCCAGCGGAGGAGGAGGAGGAGGAGGAGGAGGAGGAGGAGGAGGAGGAGGAGGAGGAGGGAGTCAACACCCCACCACCGGGGGATACTACGGCGGATCCGGGTCCGCTTCCGCTTCCGTTTCTCGTCGGAGGGAGGGCGGTGGTCGCGGAAGGTCCGTCTCGCGGTCGCCTCGGAGCAGGTCCCGCTCGAGGTCGAGGTCAAGGTCGAGATCGAGGTCGCCGCACTCGTACCCTCATCATCCGTCTTCGTCGCGTTCGGGCGCCGTCGCCACCACCACCACCACCGCGAGCCGTCACCATCACAGTCACGGTCGAGGAGGAGGCCAGGGCGAAGCGTACCCACCTCTGCCTCCTCATCATCCCCCTCCTGCTTCTTTCCATTCGAGATCGACCAACTATGCGGCACCTCCTCCTTCTTATGCTCCTCCTCATTCTTCCTCGACATCCACAGCAATCTCGCATGCTGGTCCGCCGCTCTCGTATCGCCGTCGTCGGCGCGCCTCTTCCGTCTCTTCGAATGACGAGCCGCCTCAGGGTCGAGGTAGGAGGAGGAAATCCGATGGGCCAGCAGCGACGACGACGACGAGGGGGAGGGGGAGGAGCGTCTCACGCAGTCCGAGGAGTGCGACCGATTCGAGCGACTCGTATGAAGGTCGGCGGACCCGCGGGGCGAGTCAGAGTCAGAGTCAGAGTCGCGGGAGGAGGAATAGGAAAGACGCCCACGGACTTCTTGGAGAAGAAGAAGGAGAGTCGACTCTCAAGAGGGCGAGGAGTCCGACTCCCCGCGGTGGCGCTGTGGTTTCGGGCGTCCAGGACGGTCCGGATGCTGCTGCGTCTTCTTCTTCTCACAAGAAGATCAAGACCGCCGACGCCGCTCCTCCGCATTCCGAAGACGCGTTCTACCACCACCACCACCATCATCGCGGCGGGGACTCTTCCGCCTATGCTGGCGTGCTCCCGACTTCGTACCCTCCTCCTCTGCCGACCGGTCCTCGAGCTCTGGGCGGTCGGGCCGGTGCCGATGCTCTCTACTCAACGACGACGACTGTGACGACGACTACACCTTTGGGCTCCGCCGGAAGAGGCGTCTATCCCCTCCCTCCTCCACTTTTGGCCTCCTCCTCCTCGTCGTCCTCGTACCCGCTCGACACCCCCCTCGCGTACCCGCATCCGAACGCTCTCCCCGTCGCGCCCGGATCGACGGGGGTCAAAGTCCAGATCGCGACGACTCCTATCACGAGTCGGACCAGCGCCGCGGGAGGAGCAGGAGGAGGAGGAGGAACAGGTACGGGATCTCGACCTGGATTTGTCCCGATCGGAGCACCGAGGGACACACCTCCCGTACCGGTGTTGAACTCGTCCGCGGCGGCTTTACCACCCACAACGACGAGGGGTGCTCACCCGCTCAGGGGCGAGGTCAAGCGCTTCTTCCCCGGCGATGATGACGACAACAGTCAACCGAGCACTCCCACCACCGCCACCACCACCACCACCACCACCACCACCAATCCTTCTCGACCTGCTTCTCGCGCGGAAAGTTCCGTTCATGAGCACCGCGATCGCGACCGTGACCGTGACCGGGACCGAGAACGCGATGGCAGTCCGAGAGGCTCCTCTTCGTACACGCGCAATGGTGGAGATGGTCGGACATCAACCTCGTCCTCTTCTTACGATCTTGACCGCCACCGCGACAGAGACCGCCGCGACTGGATGGATGTCGATCGTGACTATGGACGCGAACGGGACCGCGACCGCGACCGGGACCGGGACCGTTTCCGCGGCGATCGTGATCGTGACCGCGACCGCGACCGGACCCGGGACCGCGAGCGGGATGGAGACCCTCGAGGCGGCTGGTACGCGCGCGGGGCGGGCGAGATCCCTCCGCCGAGGAGTTCGCGCATCCTTGACGAGGACGACTTGGCGAGGCAGCAGCCATCGGGAGGAGGAGGATCGTCTCGTTTCCAGCCTGCTGCGAGTCGGAACGGTACCATCACCACCAACACCGCCACCGCCGATGTGTCCTCATCTGGACCTCGTGCGTACGAAACGCGGGCGTCGTACGAGCGACCAGCGACGGGTTCATCGCAGCAAACGACGTCAGTTTCGGCGGCCAACTCGCTCGCACCGGTTGCGCAGCGAAAGTGGGGCGGAGGAGGAAGTCACGATGGGACAACGGATGGCAACTCTGCTGCCGCGGCGGAAAGGGGAGATGCATCCGCTGCGACCGATCAGGCGAGCCAACTCCCGCCGCCGCCGCCGTCGGCTGGAGCTCCGATCCCAGAGAGAACGTCGACCGAGTCCTCTGCCGCCCCGACTGCAGCGCCGCCGACCCCAATTGCACCGCCGCCTGCGCCTCCGCCGACCGAACTTTACGAACGGCTCGTTCAAGTCGGCGAAGGCACGTACGGCAAAGTCTACAAGGCTCGCAACGTCGAAACGGGCGGCTTGGTCGCGCTCAAGCGGATCAGGATGGAAGCCGAGAGGGACGGCTTCCCCGTCACTGCCGTGCGCGAGATCAAGCTTCTCCAGAGCTTGAGGCACCCAAACGTGGTCGAATTGGTGGAAATGCTCGTCGCGAAAGGTGGGCGGTCTCCTCACCTCTTTCGCTAACGCGCTCTCCGTCACGAGTACTAACGAGATCGTTCTTCACGGCGGCACAGGTCAAGTCTACATGGTTCTCGAGTACGTCGACCACGACTTGACCGGCATTCTGCAACACCCGACCATCACCTTCACGCCCGCGCACCTCAAGTCGTTGATGCAGCAATTCCTCGAAGGTCTCGGTTTCATTCACCGCCGCGGCGTTCTGCACCGTGACCTCAAGGGGTCCAACATCCTTTTGAGCAAGCGCGGCGAGCTCAAGATTGCCGACTTTGGTCTCGCGCGATTCTACCAGCGCGGACGGCAGAACGACTACACGAACCGTGTCATCACGCAGTGGTACAAACCGCCCGAGCTGCTCTTCGGAGCTACGGTCTACGACGAGCGAGTCGACATGTGGAGCGCCGGTTGCATCTTCCTCGAGCTGTTCATTCGTCGACCCCTGTTCCCCGGTCAGGACGAGATCGATCAACTGAGCGTCATTTTCAAGATCACCGGCACTCCGGACGCCGAGTCCTGGCCGGGTCTTCACGATCTGCCGTGGTACGAGCTGGTCAAGCCGCGCGAGGTGATCGAGCCTCAACTTCGCCAAAATTTCGCCGAGTGAGTCCAGACGAGCAGAGTTTCTGGTTCTCTGCATGCCTGAAGCTGACTAGCGCCCCCTCACAGGCACCTCTCCCCCGGTGGACTGGACGTAGCGGAAGCGCTCTTAGCGCTCGACCCAGCACGCCGTCCGACGGCGGACGAAGCGCTCAAGCTACCTTACTTTACGACCGAGGAACCCAACGCCGAGATGCCTACCATGTGCGTCCTTTTTTCCCCATCAGTACAGCTTGCCGTTGTAGAGCACCTACTGAACCTCTTGTCACAACAGGCTGGCAGACGTCAAGGGCGAATGGCACGAATACGAATCGAAACGCGAGCGGGCCCGCAAGCGCCATCGCGACGAAGCCTAATATCCGCATCGCATTTCGCAAATAGCAAGACCTTTGTTCTTACACATCCGCTCATTATCACTTTGCACTGTATCTCTCATGCAATTCTGCCGCACCCTCTGCAATTTTCTCTCTTCCCTCTGGCGTTGCAAATCAGGGAGGAACGTCTGCAAGCGCCGTGCAGCGAGTCAAAGTGCAGGTGCTCATCGGAAATTATAGTTACGACAGAGACAAGATGTGTACAGGGGTCCGCGCACGTTAAGCTGGCAGAGCTGCCAACTTCTCGAGCTTTTGCGCCAGCCGACCCCGCTCCTTGGCAACGTCGATACCGTCCAGGCGACTTAACGCAGGGACCGATTGGAGCAGTACAGCGCGGTAGGCCGCACGGCGGTGGTACCACTCGTCGGGCAAACTGCGTCGGAACTTGGTGTCAAGCTTCAACCACGCCGAGCTGTTGTTGAAGGGATCGTCCAGCGCGGTCGGCGGCGTCGATGACGACAAGGAGTCGGGGTGCAGAATGCGATGCTCGGCGTGAGCCGGCAGCAGTGTCTCTCCGGACGGAACGAGTGGCGGGTAGAAAGCCAGAGTCAAGGGATTCATGCTGACGCACGAGAGTGGCCGAGAACTTGCGTCAGCTTCGCAGCAAATGAATCAGCAGGATGTCACTCACCGAAGGTCGACGACTTCGAGCTCTGGCATGCCGGACAGAACGGCCGCCAGGTGGCGCGCCTTTGCGACGCGAGCTCCGACGAGACTCAGTCGAGTGCACCGGGTCAGGCCGGAAAGCGGCGAGAGGTCGGTCAAGAAGTTGTGGTTGAGGTTGAGCACGCGAACGTTCGGCACCACAGCCGCGAGATTGTCCGGAAGCGACGTGAGTTGACACATCGCGAGCTCGAGGTAGACGAGGTTGAAGAACTTTTCCGAAGGGAACGAGCGCGGCAGAGGGTTCCCCGACAGGTAGAGCCGCTTGACGTCGCGAAGATGGGGCATGCTCAGAGTGCTGGGAGCCGAATGCGGATCCGTCAGCGAAATCTTCACGAAACCGAGAGGCCGTGCACTCGACTCACAGTGCTCCGCCCGATTGATCTCGGACGCTCAGGTTTTCGAGCTTGCTCAACTGGTCCACACCTTGCACCGCCCCGAGCTGTGCCGAGTCGGCATATATGGTCCGCAGGCGTGGCGCGAAGCCGACGTCGAGCTGAGGAAGCGGGTTCTGGCAGACGCGCAGAACACGCAGGCGGGGCATGGGCGATTTGGCCGACAACGAGGTCAGACGGTTGTGATCTGCGGTCGACGATTAGCGCTGTGCAGGACAAGCCGACATGGACAACATACTCACCGAGATTGATCGTGGAAAGCGACTGCAGGCGTTCGAAGCCACGGATGTTTGAGATCCGGTTTCGAGCGAGATGCAATGTCTCGAGGCGGGTCCTGCAGGCCGAGAGCCAGCATTAGTAGCTTGAAGCGCCTGTTCGTCAGATCCCCCACCGCACCAACTAGTCCGGCTAAAGTCGACATCGGACAAGTCGTTGTTCTTGAGGCTGATCCGCACAAGAGAATCGAGATCTGCCAGCCCATCCAGATTCGAGATCCGATTGTTGTCCGCTTTGAGCTCGCGCAGGTGTCGCAAGCACGCAAGATGACGAACAGACTCGAGCTGGTTGTTGCTGATGTCGAGCCGCTCGAGATTAGACAAGTGTTGGAACGAGGTCAAGTCGGTCAGGCGGTTCGAGGCGGCGAGCAGCGTGCGCAGAGTAGGCGGTATGCCCGTCAGGTAAGCAATCTCGTTGTCGTTCCTGTGGGATGAGGTGTAAAGATGAGGGTCAGCCTCGATTCGGGCGCGAAGACAGCGCAAAGAGGGGCAGATTTACAGGTTGACCTCGTCGAGCTTGGGCAGGAACTCCTTGAGGCGGACAACACTTTCGGCCTTTTTGCCGCTCAGATCGATTGACCGCAGGTCTTCCCAGTTTGGCTCGAAGGGCTCGACGTCCGTGATGTACTGGAGCAGGCGGTCGTGCGACACCCCGAACGAGCATTCCGTCAAGAAAGTGGCGTTGCCGTTTTGCGACCGAGTGCGGACAAAGGTGCGCGAGCCGGTACGACTACCCGTCAGGGAGAGACTCGGCGATGACGCGACGGACGAGGTGTAAGACGTCGAGTGCTCGTTTCGCCAACTCTTAGGAGGATCTGGCGGCAATACGAAAGTCAGAACAGCTTGGATGGACAGGGCGCTGCAAGCTTTACCTTGTGAAGACCGCGGCGGTACAGTAGATGCATCGACTCGTGTAATTGTGCGGTCCGCGTCTGAATTGCCTCCAGCTTCCGATTCGGATTGCGTCTCGAGGCCCTCAAAGTATAGCGATCCGGGACCGCCCTTCGTTCCGATCAAGAATGCAGGCTGAACGTCCGCCCGCGTGGTGGCGCGAGCATCGACGAGACCTTCGATCTTGCCGCTTGTCTTGCCGTCAGAGAAGCTGACGCTTCGAGGAGGGCCGGTGGCGGCGAAAATCCGGCTGGCGATGGGAGTGGCAGTGCCGCGGACGGGTTCCGATTGCGATCGGGGATTCTTGAGCGCCGATCGTGGCGGCTGAGTAGGATTCCTATGCGACACCGAGCTCGACAACCCACCGGAAAGACCCCGACGCCCGTCTTGGGAGGAAACCGGCGGAGAAGTCCTCCTCGGTTCTTCGGCCGCACAGGACTTCTCCGGTTCTTCGGCCGCGGCGGCGTCCTGTGCGGCATGAGCCCGTCGGTATAGATTCAACATACTGCTTTCGACGATGATGCTGTCGTCGATAGGTGCGGTCGAGTCGGAAACATCCTCCGGGGCAAGAGACGGTCGCTGATCCCGCCGAGCCGAGGGCTGTTTGTGTTCGAGTTCGTCGCGACCCCACGTTGCAGAGTCTTCGCTCTCGAGTTGCAGTTGGGGCCCTTCCGGATGCTCGTGAGCCGGTCGTACCTCGACTGGCGGAGATTCGAAGCCGCCACCCGGCGATGGCTGGTCGAGGTCGACGGGCAAAGTCGTTGCGGGCTTGACCGCTGGCAGCGGAGGCGTGCCTTCCGTGATGCCGAGACCGCTGAGATTGAGTCGAGTACTCTCCTCGGCGGGAGGGACGGCAACCCGTGGTACAGCAGCAGCAGTAAAAGCCGACGTCGAACGGTCCTCGCTGCGGATTTCGCTCAGATCGCGGAACGGGTCCTCCTCCTCTTCCGTCGCTGACGCCTCGGCGAGGTCGATCCCGTGTCCAGGTTGCGAGGAGCCGCCTGAGAGGTGCGAGCACCGCGTCCGGATCCAACGACCTTGCTCCGCGTCAAAGACGAGGCCCTTGTCGCGCGCAGAAGATCCAGCCGAGGCGAGCAATCGTTGCGTCGTGCTCGATTGCGGATGCAGATGCGTCAGAGCTGTGTTCTTCTCAGGTTGGGCCTTGGCGGATGGCGTAGCGACAACGGCGGAGGGAGATGACGATGGCTCCAGGCTGGCGACGTCGGTCGATCGAGGTTTCCGCATCTGGCTGACCGGCGTCTGCGCGAATTGCCGCCGGCCATACGAGCCCTTTCGCTGTTCGTTCAGAGACGAAGGAAGACCATGCGAGAGGGAAGGCGAGGGAGGGGCAGACGAGCCGAGGGCGGATCGGATCGAGGCAGACGCGGCTGCGGCGAGCTTGGGAAGGGTCGGAGGCGAGACGGAGCTCTCGTGCAAGCCAGACGCTCCCAGAGGAGGGGGTCGAGGGCCACTGATTCGCAGCATAGATCGCGCAGATGGCGAGTCGTGAAGGTGCTGCGGGACGTTCGACAATCAGCGACGCGTGATTAGCCCCGACGGGTCAAGTAAACGGTAACTTACGGCGTTCTCCTCCCTTCGGACCCGATCCATGATTCGCTCCGTCTCGAGATAGGCATCGCGTCGCCTCCGACTCAGCGGCGGCCTCCGAGTCGCACTGACCGATCCCGAACTCTTGCGGCTTGAACTTGTGCGCCTCCTCGTGACGGCATCGATGATCGAACGGTTGTTCTCTCCTTCTTCTTCTTCTGCTGCCTTCTCGGTGTCGTATTGCCGTTCGCCTCCTCCAGGACTCTCTTCGATCCTCTCGAGCGCCACGCGCGGACTGAGCCGGATCCGCTTCGAGCTGCGCTTCTCGCCTTCCTCGCCCAGGAAGCCCTCGTCGCTCGTCTCGGCGAGTTCGGTCCCTTCAGAAGGAAGCTGCGCATCCGAGCTCGACAGCATATCTGGATGCGGCGGTGCGGATGTACTGGTATCGAGGGTATCGATCTCGTCGACGAGGGCAGCGAGGTGCGATCGCGTCACCGTGTCGTGAATCGGTTGGAAGAGTTTGAACGGCGAAGGCGGGGGAGCGGTCGTAGCGTGGGATGGTGCAGCCGGGAGAGGGACTCGCGCGGGTGAGCGCGGCGCGGACAAGGTATGCTGCTCGACTTCTTGGGGAGGAGTCGCAGTGCGAGGAGATGACGAGATCAAGGCGCGTTCTTGCTGCTGCTGCTGCTGATGTGGCGGCGCGGCCGGGGAGAGGTACGAGTCGGCGTGCACCTTGTCACCCGCAGCCGGCTCGGTGTCGGTCTCGCGCTCGTCTTCGCCTTCGTCTTCGTCTTCATCGCTGCTCCACCCCATTCCAGGTTTGCTCTCTCCGAGCAAGAGTCCGCCGTCCATACCTCCAGACCGAACCTCCTCCTCGTCATCGTCGTCGGTACTCGAACGATCCTCCTCGTCGGTCGTCGTCGTCGCTCCTGATGCGTTATCTCCCAGGTGCACAGCAGGCATCGCTCCTCCGCCAAAGTGCTGCTCGTCGTCGTCGTCATCGTCGTCGCTGCTCTCAGTCTCGGATGCCGCCGCAGAAGCGTGCACCGGTCCAGGTCCTCGAAGCGGCGTTGCCACCGCACCGGCAGTAGTAGCAGCGGCGTGCGGAGGAGCAGGCGGTCCCGCCTGATCCCTCGGCGGCAACGACCTCTTGAGGAAACGTTCCCTCTTACCGACTGCAGCAGCTCCAGTCGGACTTGAGGCCGGCGGTGCGCCCTGCAGTCGAGGAGTCGCAAGTTGTGGCAGCCGCGCTACCGGAGTCGCCTCGTTCTCATCTTGGCGCGCATGGTCGTCGTGGTCAGGTGGAGCTGTCTCCTTTGAAGGCGGAGAGAGGAGCTCCTCGCGATGTTTCCAGCTCGTACGGAGGGCGGGGTCGGGAGCGGAAAAGGTGAAAGCCGAGAGGGAAGGAGCGGGTCGAGTCGATTTCGGAAGCGGAGTCGCGTCGTTCTCTGCCCGGACGACGATTGTCAGTCAGTTTTTTCGCCGCTCCTTACACAGCGCGCAGCAAGAGTAGGGGCATGAGTAATCACCCACCCTGTGGAGGACTCGGAGGTTGAAACAATCCGAGAAGACCTTTCGGCTGAGGCGAACTCGCCGCTCCGACCAGTGCCGTTTCAGCTTCCGTCGGTTCCGCGAACAAGCCGCCGTTCGGCCCCTTCAGAGCGCGAACAGCTGCTTGCAGTTGCTCGTTGTCTCCTCTTCCGGCGGCGGCTGATCCGCGGTCGATGACTGAAGTGACGACGAGGCTGTTACTGCCTGCGGACGACGACGAGTGGTCGACCGCCGCCTCCTCTTCCACCTCGTGTGTGAGACCCGCACCGGTTAGTTCTCCCATTGCCGAAGTTGTCAACGCAGAGGCGATGCTCATGTCGCGCGTGTGCTCGTCCGCGCCCTCTTCCTGGTCGGCGGCGAAGGCGGTCGTCGAGACGACCGAAGTCGACGGCGACGACGCGGCGGTGAAGCCGTGCCTGAGTGAGCTCGGCACGCGCGGTTGACTCTGCCACGGGAACCGGTTCGGCGCGGGCGTCTCGGGCTCGCCTGCGGGAGAGACGCGGGCTGGTTGCCGAGGCGCGAGAAAGGTCGTTGAACCTTCGGCGGTCGCTTGCCCAGCACTCGAATCGCGCTCCTCCTCCTCGTCGTCGTCATCTTGTATGAAGGATAGCAAAGTTGCTTCCTCCTCCCGAGGCGGCGGCGATTGCGGGTTCGTCGAGAGCCAGTCGTGTCCGAGTTCGTCGGTCAACCATTCCGGCAGCGGGTTGGACGGCAGGCCTCCCTCTCTCATGGTGCTGTGAGTCGGCGGTGCGGTCCCCGCTCCTCTTGACGGCGTGTCGAGTTCTCCGAGCCCTGCCAAGTCTTCGAGAAAGTCGAGCGAGGGCGGCGGCGGCGTTGCGGGCGAGAGGGACGACGCGCCGCCGAGGGACCCGCTCGACGAGTCGGGCGAGTCGAAGCGCGTAGCCGGTGAGAGCAGCAGGGCATGCGCCATTCTCTCTCGAGCGCTCGCTAGTCAGCCTCTGTGCTTGTAATCTGATTGTGTAGAGGTTGTTGTTGTTCGCTGAAAAGTGCGCGCTTCCGGTTCCGCGTTGAATTCGCTGCACGTGCCCTCAATTCGCTCGCGCACCTCGTCATCAGCCAGGCAGTTGAATCGAGTGAATTGACGTGTGGAGCATGCTGTAGAGTGGGCCGAAAGCTTGACACCACCCAGCACACGGAATGGCTGGCACGCTCGTCTCTGCGCTCCTCGGCTCCCTTTTCGCGCTCTTGCTCACCGTCCTCGCCGTCCGCTCGGCCGTAGCTGCGCGGCGAAGACAACAACGACGCGCGTTGCTCGCTCGCCGTCCGGACAAGACACAGACAATCGGTTTCTTCCATCCGTACTGGTCAGTCTCTGTCCCCGCTCAACACCCGAGGTATGTGAAGGTTGACCCGGTTCGCGGCTGCAGCAACGCAGGAGGCGGCGGCGAACGAGTGCTATGGACGGCGATCGCATGCATGCAACGCGAATATGCTGCTACCGACACGCTGTTCGTCGTCTATACCGGAGACGTAGGTCCGGGGAAAGCCTCGAAAGACCAAGTACTCGCAAAGGCAGAGGTGCGTTCCCGTCCCGCATCGCGCCTGACCCAAGCGCAGCCGGTATGGTATGGCGCCTTGACTCGCCATATGATCCTCTGACCATCTGCATCCCGCGGCCTCCTCTCTGTATTACCTCCAGGCTCGCTTTGGGATCAAGATCGCCGCCTCGACGATCGAGTTTGTTCCGCTACGACACCGCTGGCTCGTCGAAGACTCGACCTGGCCGCGTCTGACCCTCCTCGGCCAGAGTCTCGGCAGCGTCCTCCTCGCGCTCGAGGGTCTCTTCAGCGCAGACGGACTCGTCCCCGATTACTGGATCGGTATGTCCAAGCGGTTCCTTCCCTTCTCGCCACTAAGGCCTCACAAGAAACGTTTTCGAGTGAGCCTGACCGAGGTTTGCTTTCCCTTATATAGACACGATGGGATATGCTTTCACGTATCCGCTGGTCAAATTCCTGTGCCGGGTTCCCGTTGCAAGCTACACTCACTATCCGACCATCAGGTGCGTGCACTTTAAAACTCTTTTTTGGACGGTTCCTTGCGCAACTCCATGCTCTCTCGATGTCGACGGTGCGATAACGGGCTGACGTATACCTGGGCGTCAGTACCGACATGCTCGAGCGAGTCCGGAGTCGTCGCGCTGGCCACACCAATTCGTCAATGGTCGCTCGTAGTCGACTTCTCTCGGCGCTCAAGCTCGCTTACTACCGCCTCTTTGCGACCGCTTACACCGCCAGTTTGCGCTGCGCCGACGTAATCTGGGTCAACTCGAGCTGGACACGAGCACACGTCGAAGCGCTCGTCAACGGCGCGAGTGACTCGAAGGGAGGGCGCAGGCCAAAGCGGATCCGACTTTTGTACCCACCGTGCGATACGACTCACCTCGCCCAATTCCCGCTCGAGACCCGGTATCGGATCCCCCCCTCACAAGAATCGATCAGGATCCTCTCGCTCGCGCAATTCCGACCCGAGAAGGAACACCCGACCCAGCTGCGCGCGTTCGCCCAATTGCTGCTCTCGCCATCGTCCTCCCAAAGCGGTATTACGGCCACAGCGAAGATCCCGCGCGACAAGTTGCGCCTCGTCCTCGCCGGGTCAGTGCGAGGCCCCGTCGACGCCGACCGTGTCGAAGCCCTCCGCCGACTCGCGACCGAACTGGGCATCGCCGAGCAGGTCGACTTTGTTGTCAACGAGTCGTACGACGTGATTTGTCAACTGATGGAAAAGGCGACGATTGGCTTGCACACCATGGTTGATGAACACTTTGGGATCACGTTGGTTGAGTTTCAGGTGCGCACGGGGTTCTCTCTACACCATCGGTACAGGCGCGGAGTTGACGAGTCGGGTCATGCTGGATATTCAGGCTGCCGGCCTCATCACTCTTGCACATGCTTCGGCTGGGCCATTAAACGACATCATCGTCCCGTCCGGCAACTGCGCCGGCTCGACGGGCTTCCTCGCCGCCCACGAAACCCCCCATTCACAATCTCGTTCCCCTCCCTCTCCCGTTGCGGCGGCGGCGGCGGATCTCGCCAAATCCTTTGCCGACCAACTCGAACACATTCTGAGCTTGTCAACCGAGAAGCAGGACGAGGTGCGCCGGAACGCGAGGGAGAACGCCGTGACCAAGTTTGGGACGGAGGTGTTTGAGCGAGGGTGGTTGGACGGGTGTCGAGATCTGTCGAGTCGACTTGATCTTCTTCGAGACCGAGGGAGCCGCGAGAAGGAGCAGTAGAACCGTTTGTAACTTGTTCTGAGGAAAAGAAGAACAGCATGTGGAGCATGCGGAGGAACCGCTGCGGCGGCGTATGTTGCCTATGTCTTGAAGTGTAAACTCGTGCGTCGATTGGATGGAGTGAGCTTTCGGTGCTCTCGGCACGAGAGGGAGCGTTCGATAATTACGAGTTGCGACAACAAGTAGTACACAAGGATCAAGACCTGCGAGACAGGGAGAAGCAATCCGTACGTGGTGCTTTGATGTAGTCTAGTCGAGTCCTTCTTGTTCCATCGAACCGCCAGCGGGCGTGGCATAATCGGACTGGAAGAAATCGGCCACTCGTAACGGGCGAATGTTGAACTTCTGCGAGGAGGGGGGGCAGGGAGGGGCTCAGCTCGAGAAAAAACGCAATGGGCCTGTAAATAGCAAAGAAGAAAGGGGAGCAGGAGATTGAAGAGAAAAGAACTCACTCCGGCTTTGACTTTTTCGACGTCGATCTGACCGCCCGTAACGTTCTGGCGCATGTACTCACGCACTGGGACCTGCGAGAAGTGAAACAAGTCCGGGAGTTCCGCATGTCAGGACGCTGCACATGCGCGAACCGAACTCTGGAAGCGAATGACACAAAAACGGACCATCGCCGCGTTCCGGCACGCCTCCTTGAGGTCGCTGCCGCTCAACCCATCCGTCTTCCTGACCAACGCCTCGAGGTCAAAGTTCTTGTCGAGCTTGATATCCTTGAGCATGAGCTGCAAGATGTTGCGACGCTGTTGCGCGTCCGGCAACCGGATCGCGAACCGTTTCGGCATCCGGCGCAGGATCGCAGAGTCGATGTCGTTCGGGCGGTTCGTCGCGCCGAGGACGAGGATCCGCGTGTCGTTCGTGGTGGTCAGACCGTCCCACAGCGACATGAACTCGGCTTTCCTGTGTGATTTGGGTTACGAGCACGCGCACGGTCAGCCCAACGGTCCTCGACAACTGTTTGAGCCCGTTTCGGCCGCCCAGGCGTCGGAGAAAAACAAAAAAAAAATGGACGCACATCATGCCCGTCACTTCGTGATCCGTCCGACTCCGTTCGCGCAGGAAAGAATCGATCTCGTCGATAAAGATGATGGAAGGTTGGAGTTTGCGTGCGAGCGAAAAGAGGGCCGCCACCAGCTTGTTCGACTCGCCGAACCTGTTTTTGGTGGGAGGTGTTCCGTCGGTCAGCCTGCGGGAATCGCGGACTTGAAATAGCCACGGACTTGCCATTTGTCCGTCAGGGTGGAAACCTTCATATTGATAAAAGTCGCGCCCGACTCTTTCGCAAGGGCCTGCAAAGGTTCGCCATCACCGGATAATCAGCATTGGGTGCTGTTCGGACCGGTGAAGAATTTCCTTACCTTTGCCAGCATGGTCTGCAGCATTGTGTCATGAGAGTGTCAGAAGGGTAAGAAGAACAGAAAGAACCCTGCTTCGTCGTGAACCACCACTCACCTTTCCACAACCGGGCGGACCGTAGAGCAAGACTCCCTTTGGCGCGCCAAAGAGTCCTGCCGAGCTCTCGAACAATTGCGGGTAGCAAAGCGGGAAGATGACGGCTTCTCTGAGCTGGGAGATGATCGGATCGAGACCGCCGACATCTGCATGCCGGAACCGGACACGGTCTGAGCATCAAGAGTTTTGGTGGCCAATGGAAGGAGCAAGGAAGAAACACGCACCCTTGAAGGTGACTTGGATCTCATCTGCCGAGACGACCTCGCTCGCGATAATCTCTTCGTGTTCGCTGAGGTCGAGGGTGGCGAGGTCGATGCCCAATTTGCCGAGCGCCTCTTTCGATTTCTGCTTCGACTCTTTCCGTTTGTTCTTTTGCGGATCCACTTGGTTCATGATCACCTGTGCAGGCGCAAAGTTGTCAGTCAGCCAGCCGGCGGGGAGGAAAACGGTGGCACGACGGCAATGACGGACCTTGAAGGCATAGTAGAAGGCGACTTGGGAGAGCACAAAGAGCGAACCGTCGAGTATGAGCTTCTTGGTCTGCGCCGAAGGTGCCATGATCGCTCGAAGCAGCTGTCAGTCGACGGCGGGGGGAGGGGCGGTCGTTAGCGCTCTCGGCAGGCGGCGGAGAACGGCTCGTGATCGCTCGTAGAGAGCGAATGGAGGAGGCTCAGGCGTACCCGAACCGTCACGGCGGCGTGTAGAGCGCTACACGTGATTGCCGGAGCGAAAAAGATGCGGACCGGAAACGATCCGTTTGTTGCGGAGCGACCATACACTCCGGTTTGCTTCCGACACCGGTCTTGTGCGCCGTTCTACGCCAGTCACACGCCCTGTATCGCAGTCACAAGCGCGAGGCTCGATCGCTTCCCGTCCTTCTCTCACTCCGCGACACCCTCTCCGGCAACACACGCCACCTTCGGCATGCGGACGCAGTGCGTACGTCTTGCTCGGAACTGATACGACGCTTGTGCCGAGTCATCCTTTGAACGAATGCTGCAACTGCGACGCAAGCCCGTCGGCGACGCGACCCAACCTGGGGCGAACGAGTAGCATGCCGCAGCCTCGCTAGGATCAACAATGCGGTCCCGATCCAACGCTTGTGCTGGCATGGCTACCTGGAGTCAACCGTCCGTCGTCCCGCGCGGTCGACTCGCGGTCAAGCTGCTCCGAACCGTCGACCAAGCCGTCTGCAGACAAGTTTTCGAACTCGCCTACCCTGCAGAGGCGGACCTATCGCCTCAGAGGTGTCGGAGGCAACTTCCCTGTACTTGCCGGCCACCTCGTGCTGCTCTCAAGTCGGTCCAGCTCAAGCTCCGACGGTGCACTTCGCCTTTTTACCCCCGGGAACAAGCGCCGTCTCGGTGCTACTGTCTCATACATCCATCTAGCTTACACTCTGACCCTGTCCAAAGCTCGGCCTGCGTCCACCCTGAGTTGCCGCGCCGCGTTATGTAACCGACGCTACATACTGTACCTGGCTCTTCTTCACGTACGGTCGTCACCCGAGAGCGCGGCAATCGAATGCGCGCTTCTTTCGGGTCAGCCGCCTTGATCCGGAGAACCGACGCTTCGCCAAGTACTTCGTCCAAGAGTTGTACAGTATGTATGTAGTGCTGTACGTTATCTACTATCGCCGACCGGATCCCGCGCCGGGTTTGCGGCTGCGGAGTTCTCAATCTTCCCGGCGAACTTGGAGCGCAACTTTTGATGTTCTCGGCCTGACGGCCTGACGAGCCTCGCGTCCAAAAATGATTGTAGAGCCTTTTCCGTCTCTTCCTTCTACGCGCACGTGCGGCTGTATGCTTATGTATGGGCGCCGTTGGCGGCTGCCAAGCCAATTTGAGCTCCTTCGCGAGAGCTCTTTTCACCAGCGCACTTTGGCGCACGAGTAACTGCACATGTGCTCGCAGCAATTCCGCTCTGGCTGCGACAGACATGATCAAGCTGATCATCAACCGACGGCCGGACGTGAATCAAGCGTCCGGGACAAGCTTTCCTCAAGCCTCCGCGATAAGCTGTGGCGCAGGTCAAGTTCGCGGTGCTCCATGCTTTCCCCGGCTTTTCTTCTCTCCTGATCTGATTGGTTGTCTGCGTACATACTGTATGTACAGTAGATCTGCATGTACTGCTCACTGTATAACACGATCACTAGACGAGCCGTGCACGTGGAAGGCATCGATTCCGTAAAAGGGTTGGGAAGTGCTGCGCTGCGGAGGACCCCAGAAAGCATACTGAACAAGGGTCAAATTGAGGGGCAGTTGACTTGGGAGATCAGCGGCTCTGAAAACTCGTGTAGCTTTCTGGCGCGCGAAACGCAGTAAGGTACACGTCGACGTGCTGCAGTGGGCGGCGAAGCGTTCTTCCCCAACGTGCAGCGTCTACGCTGTACACCTGCTCGACGCTTTTCCCTGCCAGACCAGGGCTGATATACTCCCGCGCTCAGCTGCACTGGCCTAGAGTGGCGAACGACCGGCTGTTTGAACCTTGAGGCGGAGGCGAGCGTCGATTGAGCCGACGAGTGCGTCGACTGCGGCGTCTTACGCGTCTGTACGCAGGTCCGGAGTCGGGCGGGACAGAATGGACTACGGGCAGCACAGCGACCGGCAGTACCTCCACGGCGTCGGCGGGGTCGACAGTCCGCTGCACGACCTGGCGGACCACCAGTTTGATTCGTCGAGTTCTTCGGGGAGCGACAACCACTCGAGCCCCGCCGAGTCGAGCTATACAGCCACGAGTCAGCACGATTGGGCCCTCGACGGACTCTCGCTCGACCTCGCTTTGCCGTGGTCGCCCGGCGCACCTCCGACCCTCGCGGCGCTCGACCCCGGATTCATCACGTCGTCTTCCAAGCCGCCGCCGCACGAGTCGGTGCAGCACACTGTGACAGACAGCAGCTCGAAAGAGACGCTGACCCTGACCCACGACTTTTGGAACGCCGCACCGGACGCCAATGCCGCCGCCGATCGTCATCTCGACGCCGAGGCGGCGACTCGTCCCACCCACGGCAGCCTCGGCGAGATCAACAGCAGTGCGAGTCGCAACGGTATCATACAGGCACAGCAGACCGGGGCGACCGACTCTATGCAGATGGACTTTGACGACGTCGTCCACGGAGATGTCTGCGGGTGAGTGTCGTGCCTGTCCAACCCCTGCTCGAAGGGCGTTCAAGATACCGTACAGTGTGCTGACTTTGTATCTGTCGACAAACGATCCAGTCCAGCGACCTTGTCGCCCTCGCCGCAGCCTGAAACCGCCTCCACCACCACTTTGACCTCGACCTCTCTGGCCGGCCAGGCCTCTCTCGCCTTTGCGTCAACCCATGCCCAGACGGCCCCGAACGGCTCACACACCTCCTTCTCGATGCCGATCGATCTCCTCGCCGTCAACGCGGGCATCGCACCCGCTCTGACCAGCGTCGACGGCGGCGCGCCACCGAGCGGTCAGGCGACTCCAGAACGCTTCGTCTCGCCTGCGCCCGATTCGCGCACCATGTCGCCCTACATGACTTCGACTCGCGCAACTAGCGTCTCTCAGACGGGAGCGCCGACCCAAGAGCCTTCGAACTCGAACTCCAACGAGCAATACAGCTTGCGGAGGAGTTCGGCAGCAACGACGACTCGGTCCTCGCGCGCTTCGACTCGCGAGCACAGCGTCTCGCGCGCGTCCGACACGTCGGCTTCTTCGTCTTCCGCGGCGCCGAACCAGCGCGCTGCTGGGAGTGGTTCGTCCAAGGCGGCGGCGACGGCGGCCACCAAGGCGGCGTCGTTCACCTCAGTCGGGATCGTCAACCTCGTCGCCCGCGACGCTGTTCTCGCCTCGAAGCTCATTCCGACTGCGGCGGCGCCTTCGGGCGACGAGATTGTGGCGGCAGCGAGCGGAGCCAACGGTCGTGGGGGTCCAGTTCCGCAATTGCTCGTCCTCGGAGTCCCGACTGTTGGCGCCAAGTCACGCGTCGAGACTCAGATCAAGATCACTCTCGCGCTCGTGCGGCCCCAACAGGGTATCAAGCGCGAAGACGGGGTCGTCAACGTCGTCGGCGGTAAGGGCAAAGCGGCCTGGATTTCGCCCGACGGTGGGCTGGACGAGCGCGCGGCGCAGGAGCTCGAGCGGGTCGAGACTTGGACTCACCTCCGCTTGCCGAAGCACCTCGCACTCAAGAGCAAGGAGAAGAAGAGCGGCACCACCGGAGCGGTCAAGCCAAAGCCCAATCAGCCAGGTTTGTCTTACGTTCAGCGGTGCCTAAAGTCAGTCCTCATACTCAAGCTGGAGCTGCTGTCATTTTCAGTGCCGGATCCGCCCGCGGAATCGACTCTCAACCTCGACGTTGCGGTCGTATCGGCTTCGGACCCGACTCAGCGAATCTACATCTGCAGCAACTGCGAGCAGCGCGAACTCAAGCGGTCGCTCCGTCGCAAAGACTCCAAAGGCAAGACGTTCACCGCTCCGATCCCGATCCCGGATCCGAACGATCCGCCGAGGAACGAAGACGAGGAGCGACAGAAAGTGGTCGTCTTCAATGCCCAGGAGGTGGTCGACTTTCAGACGGGCGAGGTTGTTCTCCCGACGCGAGTGACCTGCTACTGCCGCCATCACAAGGAGAAGAAGGGCTTCTGGTACGTTCACCGTTCGTTTCTCGCGTCTGAGAGAATGCTGTGCGCAGTCGACTCATCTGCCTCTCTGAGCAAACGCAGCATCACCTACGCTGTGCGTGATCATCGCGGTCACCTCGTCGCCGAGGGTACGAGTCCAGCCATCATGATTACGGACGACCACAAAACGAACACAAGCAAGGCTGCCGCAGCAGCAGCTGCCGCCGCCGCCAGCGCGCAGGTTTCCGCCGCCGAAGACTCGGGTCCGAAGCGGAAAGGCAGCAAAACCGCCGCCGCTTCCGGCGTCAAGGGCAAGAAAGACAAGGCCGCTTCGCCTCCTGCGACTACGAGTCGATCGCGGCGAGGCACGTCCGGTCGGTCTCGGCGCGGTCAGACCGAATCTGACGACGAGCAGGACTCGGCGCGCAAGTCGCGCCCGTACGATTCGGACGCGCGCCCGTCGCGCAAGCGATCGAGCAATACTCATCGCTCGCCCATGTTTGCGATGACTCCGCTCGCGCCGATGACCCAGCAGCAGCAGCAGCACCAGCACCAGTCGAAGCCGCCGTCGCCTGCGTTGACTTCGACTTCGTTCGCGTCCGCCGAGCCGCAATCCGACGGCGTCGTTAACGCGTTCAGTTCTGCACTCGGTTTGAACGGCCTCGGAGACACCGAGATGGGCACTTCTGCCGAATCCGCCTACGATTCGCGGCAGTCTTCCGTCGGGTGCATCTCGACGAATGGGATCGACTGGCGCGCCGGCATCTCGACTCCGCCCCTCTCTCCAGGCTCCACCGAGCCCTCCGTCTCAGACACTTTCCAGTCCATCTTCTCCGGTTTCCCTTCGCCCGCCTCGGCAGTGCAAGAGACTTTGGCTGTCAGGCAGGCATCGACTGGATCCATCCCATCGTTCGCGATCCCTGCGACGGAGCCAATCCCGCCGAGTTTTGCACCCAGCTGGGCGATGCAACAACAGCCGCAGCAGCTCGAGCCGCCGGCCCCGCCTCCCCGCATCAACCGCGTCATCCCGGGCGAAGGTCCCGTCCACGGAGGCATCGAGGTGACCGTCCTCGGCGACAACTTTGTCCGCGACCTCACGTGCGTCTTTGGCGACAATGCCGCGGTCCCGACGCACTACTGGTCGGCAAACACGCTGGTCTGCGTCTTGCCGCCGTCGGCGAACCCTGGACCGGTGGTCGTCGGCATCAAGGGCGTGCCTTTGACCCCCGACCAAGGTTCCGGCCTCCAGCTCTTCACGTACAAGGACACCTCGGATCGCTCGCTGCTCGAGCTGGCGCTTCAGGTCGTCGGTATGCAGATGACGGGACGCATCGAAGACGCCGCCGCGATCGCGATGCGGATTGTCGCGAATGGCTCCGGCAACGGACAGACCGGCATGGGTGGCGGTCGCGCTCCGAACGGCACGGGCGGCGCAAGCGGAGGAGCGACCGACACCGCAGCGCTCGCAGCGACGCTCGAGTCGGCCACCCGCTCAGCTTACGCGACGCCGGCGGGATCGCAAGCTTCGTCGCGTCGTTCGTCCTTCACGCGCCCCTCGCGACCCGGGCCTCCGACGAACGACTTGTCACGGATCGCAAGCGGAGAGACGCGGAATTTCGAAGGCATCGTCATCAAGTTCCTGTCCCTTCTTGACCTCGACCCATCGTTGATCCCGGGCGCGGCACCATCACTTCCCGCCTCCCAGCCGCCAATCTCTCTTGTCAACGAGCAACGCCATACTCTCCTCCACCTCGCCACGGTCCTCGGCTTCCATCGTCTCGTAGCGTTCCTCCTGGCGCGCGGCATTGCCCTCGACAGCGCGGACCGCAACGGTTACACGCCTCTCCACTTTGCTGCCCTCTATGGCCGCGTGACGATCACGCGGCTCCTCTTGGACGCCGGCGCAAATACCGCTGTACGCACGCTGGCAGGACGCACGCCTCTCGACCTCGCCATCGAGCGCGATGATATCGATGTCGAGGAGCTGTTGGTTGCTCGTGGAGCGGAACCCTCTCGTGCGCTTCCCTCGACGCCGACCCCGTCGACCGCCGGTCCCAGCCGCCACATCGCCATGTATTCTCCTGTGTCTCAAGGCCGTCAATCGCCCGCTGCCGATTCTCTCGGTCGCCGCGGCAGTGCAGCGAGCACACACAGCAGGTCGTCCTTCTTCTTCGAAGCGGGCGAAGATGATACCGATGCCGACACCGAATACCCGAGTGACTGGACGGTCGAAGGCGACTCGTGGGACGAGAACGACGACGCCGATGTCGACGAGTCCGAGGACGAGGACGCGACTCCGCATCCTCGTTCACGCCTCGCCTCCCGCAATGCCTCTACGGTTTCCCTGCAGTACCTTCTTGCCGCCGAAGCCGAAGTCGAAATTCGTTCGGAGCGTCACTCGCCCCGAATCCGGAAAGCAGCTCTTCCCGGTGCAGCTCCTGCGATCTTTTCATTGGGTCCCTGCACCGTTGCTGACCACCTTCTTTCTCTCGCAGGCGTCGACGATATCCCGCTCGCGCAGCCGGTAAGCTCCGACACCATTGGCGACGCGTCTAGCAGCTCGTGGATCTCGCAGAAGTTGCGTCCGACGGCCGAAGGCGTCTCGACTGCGTGGGAGAAGGCGAAAGCGACTCGCTTCGGCGTTCCGTCCATGCAGATGCCGGACGTCGGCCATGCTCTGCAGCTCCGCGGGACGCGACGCCGCCGCGCGACGGAGAGTGCGGTCGTTGATGAGACGGACGGGAACGAATCGACCGCCACCTCTTCGAGCCGGTTCTCGGCATCGCCTTTCCGTGATTGGACCCCTGCCTTCCGTACGCCGCAATGGTGGCACACGGCTAAAGCCCCGTCCTCACCGCCTCCGAAGTACACGCCGTCGGACTCGCTCGCGTTGGGACCTGCCCCCGAGAAGGTTGCCCTCGAAGCGCCGGTCGCACCCGCGCTCGAGAAGACCCGCACGACATCTTTCAAAGCGATGCGGGCTCGCGTTCAGCGCCGCCTCTCGTCTACGTCGCATTCGACGGGTGACAGCGACACTGAGACCGACGCCGGCAGCACCTCGTTCGATGCCCACCGGCCAGCCAATCTCGCAGCCGACGTCATGCTCTTCGCGTTCTGGATTCCGGTCCTCGTCGTCGTCCTCTGGTTCGCATACCGTAACTGGGAGGAATGCGCTAGCCCTGTCATCAGCGGCTTGTTCGACACCCTCTTGCCCACCCGGATTGCCCGCATCTTTGCCTGATTTCCCCCCTTGTTGTCGCCTCTCGAGCCACCTACATGTCCTGCCTAGCTTTCCGTACCCCTGTCGTGTTAATGCGCCTCGATACCTCAGTTGTAACTGCACACTCATCGCCTGTGAATGCACGTGCGTTCTCGGAAGTCCAGACTTGTGCTCTCGCGTTCGTGACGAAAGCAGTTCAAGCGCTCTACCGGCTCAACATCTGTGCTAGTACATGGTGGTGGCCGCTCCGTATGCGCTGCCGTCCAGACCTCGGCAGACGAGGGCGAAGTCTGTGACAGCTTGTCGGACCTGCTTTCCGGTTCGCGCGCTGTAATGGATTGAGGTCAACCACAAGCGCATTTGCCCCGCGAGATTCTGGGAAGTAGTACTTACGCGGACACGGCTCGCTCGAAGCGGGCCTTCGACTCGTCCGTAGCTCGCTCCGTCGGGAACCCGGGTTCAGCGAGGAGTGTCTTCAAAGCGGGACGAGCCTCATCCGGCACGCGAAGCAGGCAGGCATGCAGCAACTCGCTCAATGAGACCAGGTGGGATCGAGGCGCTCCGCCGCCGATCGCTAGGAGTGTTGAGCGCAAGATCGACGGGATCCGCGGCAGGACGACGGTTTGGTATGTTGCGGCGGACGGCGACGCCATTCGCGTTTGCTGCACGCTCGAAAGCTGAAAGGAAGATGTGACGATCAGACGCGTGGCCTCGAGGATGTGTCGGGGCAGCGAGACTCACGAGCAGCTCTATCGTAGTCTTGAGCGAGAACTGCTCTTGCATCGCCAGACCGCGTTCGGCAAAGGCGAGAACAGCTTCGAGGTAGTTGAGAGGAAGAGCGCTGAAGATGCGCGGGTACAGGCGAGTGATCTGTAGCGCAGCAAGCACAAGGGCAGACGGATGCAATTAGCTCGAGATGGATGGCGTGCGGCATGCAAGATGACCTGCCTGCGAACAAAAGGCAAGAAAGGCCGCAACGACGTCGGGATTCTCGTCCATGGCTGACCGCAGACTCGTCGTCAGTAGCTTGTCGCCTGAAATAAGGTGTCAGGATAGCTACGTACTAGATACATCAGGGTATGCCGTCAGAATGACGTTCAGTACGGCCTCCACGGGGGTCATCAACGACGCCAGCTCGGCATCCGAGATGGACGCGTCGCTGAGGCCCCGTGACATCCGCGCAAGCAGTTGTGCCGCCACGCCGAGCCAGACCGAGGAGGGAGCAAGTTTGAGAGCATTGGCGCAGAGGTTTAGCAAGGCGAGCGAGTCGAGCGCGACGGGCGAAGGAACAGCGTCCGAGGTCGACTGGCGGATATAGTCCGACAGCGCCGTCACGATCTCGGCGTCTCCTGGCCAGGTCTGAGCGATGCCCTCGATCCCGGCTGCTAACCGTTGTCGCAAGTCGACGATTCGGGGGTCGGACAAGATGCGCTGCGCGCTCTCGCGGACGAACGAGGTTTCGTCGAGGCTGGTATCGAGGTCGATGACGTCGGCTTCCGGGTCTGCTAAGCCACGTGTCAGGCCAGAGAGGTAAGAGAGTTGCTGAAGGCACTCTTCGCGGGCGAGCTCCTGGTTCTGAGACCGGAAAGCGATCAGCCTTTGGCGTTTTCCCCGGTTGGAGCGCAGAGATGCAAGCTTGGGCGTACTTGATGCGCCTCGCGCGTCGCGGCTGCAAGCTTGTCGACGATGGGACTGGCGAGCGTCTATAAGGGGCGCGAGGAGTCTGTCAGGGTGGTGTCAAAGGGAACGACAGGCACTACTCAACGCACCAGCAACGGCTCGACAATCTCGTTCTCGGGTAGAGCTTGTACGACGCTCGCCACGCTCTGCAGCACCTTTGCCAGCTCGGCATCCGCGATCCGCCCCTCGAGTCCACCCAGCACCTGCACAAAGCTCGGCACGTGCCTCATGAGCACTTTGCGGTTGGCGTCGCAGAGACCTCGGAGGGCTTTCGCGGCGCCGGGAACCAGTTCCGGTTCCTGCAGTCCGCCGATGACGAACGTGACTGCCTGGAGGCACGCGTCCGGGTGGGACGCGAACCACGAGCTGTACTCTCCGACAAGGCGCAAGGCCATCGATCGCAGGGAGGGATGCATGCCCGCTTCAGTCGGCAGACGTCCGAGGACGGCGGGACCAAAGAGCGTGGCGAGGTACTGCTGAAGTGGACTCGGCGTGGCGGTGGCGTCCATTTCTGAAAGAGTCGACGCCATCGGGACGACCTCGCCGAGCGAAAGCAGCATGAAGAGAGTCGCTTCGAGATCTTCGTAGGCATCCTTGCCGCCGGTTGACGGCGCCGCGACCTGCTCCGCCGCGAGTTGGACGAGCTGGGCGATCAAGTCGTCTCGCAAGACAAAGTAGGCGTACTGGAACGTGTCGGCCACGGTTGTCGATCTCTGTACGCGGAATGCGTCCCGCACATCTGCATTGAGGTTTCCGTCGTTGAGTTGCCTGAACGATCGCGATCCACCCCAAGCGAAAAGGTAAATCCTGCTGAAGAAAGCACTCACCTTTAGGCCAGCTGAAGAACTCGTCCTCGCGCGGCCGCGTCGCTCGACTCCGCAGTCCATCCGCCAGCGCGGCAAAGACGCCCCGGTACACCGTCCATTCCGCTTCTCGTCCCGGTCGACCTTCTCTGCCGTCTCCAGGTCCGGGCATGAACCCATCGTCTGCTCCGAGTTCTTGGAGATACATCCAACAGCCCATCGGGAGTTCGTTGACCGCGTACGCTTCCGAGCTATAGCCCGGGAAGGTCGAAAGCGCGAGCAGGAGCGAGAGCAAGGCGTGCACGGAGGGATGCGCCAACGTCAAGACCTCGGTCGGGTCGACTTGCGTAGATGGTGGTGGTGGATCAAAGAGAAAGTTGAGGATGAGGTGATCGCCCAGAGTCGAGACGAGTTTGAAGACGGCAACCGCTTCGTCGTCGGGGTCGGCACCTTCTCGCGCTTCCGCGATCGCCTGTTCGGTGACCTGCCGGACATAAGGGCCGTCCACCCAATCTCGTACGAGCTCCGTCGTCCGTTGTCGATTCACAAAGCGCGTAACTCCCGACCCGCCGCCGCCCATTTCCGAGGTTCCGGACGCTCGCTCGATGAGTTCCTCGAGGGCGGAAGCGGCCGCGACGACCGTTTCGGACCGCGAGACGTGCGGCAGGAGACACGGATACAGGGTCGTCAACTCGGTGTGGGACAGTTGTCCCGCGTTGAGATAGGCGACAAAGCAAGACAGGGCGAGGTTGATCTCGCTCGGTTGAGCAGTCGGCGACATGGAGGACGAGAGCGTCGAAACGAGGTGCGGGATCGTCGAGGACAGGGAGGACATGTACGACATCCTGTGTGAGACGAGGGTTGTTTGTCAAGTCTCAACAATCCGGGTCCGATCCGGAAGAAGAGACGCACCGCTGGGAGCCCACAAAGTCTGCCCTCGCAATCTCCTCGATCGCCGTACTGAGCACTTCGAGACTCGCCTCCCTCGCCGCTCCACTCGCCGCAATGCGCATAATCACCTCGAGCAACCAGTCGTTCCATTCGCCGCCGATTCGCAGACTGAGGCTCGTCGTTGCCGCGGCGAGTTTCCGCAAAACGGGTTTCTCGCCGCTCGTACCGGTCCCGGATGCGGATGCATGGGGAGCAGGATAGGCAGCCACCGCGCTCGTCGCGAGCCAATGGAGGAGGGACTCTTTGAGCGACGAGACGGGACCGGTCAAAGTCATGGGTGCCGGATCGTTCGGGTCGAGGGAATGCCACGAGCGAGCGATGGCTTGCTGGAGCGTCGACGCGCCAAAGAAGCGCACGCTCGAGTCGGGATGGGATACGAGCGTTCCTACGATGGTCCATGCCGAGGGAGAGCTCTGCACGAGTTGGAGTTGACGCTGCAGAGTCGACTGAACCGATGGCGGAGTGGAGGGATCGTACAACGCCTGAATCGCCTACAGAAGAGCACGTTCAGCTGCGTGAAGGCTTCGGCGAGGATGCGTGAGCTTACCTGAATGACTTGCGCTACTTCGGACTCCATATGGTCCTCGTCGTCACGGCGCAGGAGCAGGTCCAGAGTGAGAAAGAAGGCGGTGCCGACAAAGACGAGCCTCGTCAACCGTATCGTCGGCGCTATGCTCTCTTGGTCGCGCACACAGCAGGCTTCCAATGCTAGGCGCACACGGACAGCTCGATGCCCTCGCCGCGAAGCTTTCCACGAAGATGTGAGCGATAGCAAAGGTTTTTCATTTCTAGTCAACCGACCCCTAGTAGCAAGAGACAAACATTTACTGTCGATCGCAGATGTGGGGTCGTACGAGATCATGGGGTAAAGGCGTGGCGCGAAAGAGGAAACAGAGAGAGAGAGAAAGAGTCAGTTCTCGCCTGTTCCACTCGGCGGACATTCTGTCTCTCGCGAGCTGGCTGGGGGGGACTTACGTGGTGGTTGCTGCAGATGGCACCAACGTCAAGACGAGGCAGGGGAAGAAAGGGGGACGGGGACGAGCGCATCAGTAAAAAAAGACGGTCAAATGCCGAGCAGAACCTCGTTTGCCCGGTTCGCGGGTCTCACTTCTTGTGGTGCTTGAGGTGCATGTTGTCTGCGGAGGCGGAGGTGGGCGAGTCAGTATGCTGCAATCTCTCCAAGTTGCCACAGAACAGGCGAGCGGAACCGCGAGAAAAGGGGAACGCACAGTCGATGGTGTAGCCGATGAGGAAGAGGCCACCGATGACGTGGAGGAAGGGAGCGCCCGAGGCGTTCTCGCCGTCAAAGTAGCGAGCCTTGTAGCGCGCGAGGGGCGAGAGGCCGACGTTCTTCTTCGGCGCAGGACCCTTGGGGAGCTGTTTGGGTTTAGTTTGCCGAGGGAGGAGGGGGGAGCGAGTTGGGCGCGGCGTGAAAGAGGGCAGTGAGCAAGAGATCAGTGAACTGTCTCGTCTAGATTCGACCCTCTCTACGAACTCGCTGGCAGCGGATTGCCGACCACCACCAGGGAGAGAGTCGGGGAATGGGAATCCGTCACGGGGCAGAGCACTCGTCTCGTGGGCTCGCCTCGACCGGGGTCGCCCTCCGAAGCGGGAAGGAACGTACGGCGCTGTAGAACTCGACGACCTTGGCCATGCGGGCAGCCGACTGGGGCGCACCGATCGCCGACGGCGACGCAATCTTGGGCGGGACGAGGGCAGCGAGGCGACCTGCTCGAGCATCCACGCGGGGTCAGTTCCGGGGCGCAGGGAGGGCGGGCTAGGACTGGCGCGAGAGTCTCTGTGCGCTCTGATGCGGACTGGCTGGACTCACTCATGGTGCACGTGGACGGGACAGCGGGGCGAGGCGAGCACCCTTTCCTCTCGCTCGCTCGGCGGCCGTCGCGAGGAAGGCGAGGGCAACACCGAGCCTCCCCTCAGCCAGTACACCTCCTCGTGCAGACTCACTTCATCCGTTGGATCTCTCTCGTGTAAATCGTGTTGCACGGTTACCTTGGGCTATAGATCCGAGAGGTGGACCGCTTCCTGTCCAGCTCGCCCGACCACCTGGCGCCTTCTCCGGGATCCTGAATGCGAAACTTGCGCGTTTTGCACTCAGCGGTCGCGCGGCGCAATAATCGCACCCCAAAAGACTACACCGTGGCCCATCAGAGTCGCCTCGGGGTGCAGGAGACGTGCAGCAATGCCCTCAAGCTCCTTGTCCGGATCCTCCGAGAACGGGGTCGACGCGCTTGAACCGCCACTGACATAGTCAGTCGCGGCCGAGCGTGCCGACAACGACGGGAGCCGTCTGCGTGCCATGCCGCGCCGACACTAGCCGAGTCCATATCCAAGCAGTACAGTCGCGGAAGAGCCGTCAAGGAGCGGTGGCTTGGTGGCGAGCGACTTGGGTCGCGAAATCTTGCGAGAGAGAAGTAGATAGTCGCTCCCTAACGAGCAGCAGCCTGGATCAATTCGAGGGTGGCGCGCAAGAGCGCTCCGTTGATTGGCACAACTCAGTGCGTATCAGGAGCTGAGCTATGTGGTTGCCCTGGGTTCGTCGGAGGGAGGAGTCAGGAGACTCGCAAAAGCAATTCTACGTCGGTTTCGAGGGTCCGCCGGGTCGGGGCAGCAGAACTGTATGGCGGGCTTATTGGAGACGGGTCGAAGCCCAAGGTTTGACGCGAAGCAACCCGAACTGAAGCGGCGAAGCAGCTCTATGTGAGACCGCGCAAAAAAGTCGACGACAGTGCAGTGAGCACACCGTTCGATCACGATAGCCGGCGGCAGACCCGCCGGATATGAAGGAGTCGTCGTCCCCCGTATGCAAGCACCCCTACCTTCATCTCGGCGCTTCATCGGGGTGGACGCCGTGCCTCGGCCTCCTGTTTGCGCCGAGGCCGTCATCGGCGGGCAACGACGGCACGGAACAGACGAGGAGCCGTGACTGCAGGGTATAGACAGCGTTAGTGAAAGGTACTCTCAAAGTAGGCGACGTACGCCCGCGTCTTGTGACTGGCGTGCGAGATGCAGCCCCCACATTCGCGTGAAGCCGAACGATGAGAAGAGGACTCGACAGGGTCAAGCGTGCGACCACGCGGATGTCCCAGCGCCTATAGCTGCCAATCGTGCCTCTTTTCCTTGCCTGTAGCATCCGAGCGTGCGAGCCACAAGGCTCCTTCAGAGTGTGTGGCAAGGGTTCTAGAGGCTTCTGGCAGCTTGACATGACCTCAACTGGGCTCCATCTCCACTCTCTCTCTCCTTCCTCTCGATCAAGCAGGCTAAACTCGACTCTGCTACCGTCAACACGAACCCACCATGCTCACACGCTCAACAAGAACCGCTCTCCGTCAACTCCGATCTCCGAGGACCGTCGGAACCACCGCTCCCTCGCCCGCCGTCTGGCTCACAGCAGCAGCTTCTCGTTCCTTCGCAACTTCCCTTCCGTCCAACTTGCCCCCGAGAGGGGGCGCACCGCCACCACCACCTCCTGGAGGCGGTGGTGGGGGCGGAGGAGGGTTCCCGATGGGCAACATTTTCGGAGGAGGGCAGAAGCGCGAACCGGGGCAGGCACTCAAGGAGAACAGCGTCGATTTGACCGCTCTCGCAAAGGAAGGGAAACTCGACCCTGTCATCGGGAGGGCGGAAGAGACGAAGCGCGTGATCGAGATCCTCTCGCGTCGCAGCAAGTGAGTGTGTTCTCCCGCGTTGCGCTTCCCTCTCTCCCTCCTTCTTTTCCTAAGCTTCTTCATGGGCGCTCATTTTGGTACCACTACTGCACAGGAACAACCCCCTGATCGTTGGTCCCGCCGGTGTCGGCAAGACCGCCATCATCGAAGGCCTCGCGCAGAAAATGGCTTCGGGCGACGTGCCGGAATCGCTCAAGGGCAAACGCCTCGTCTCGATCGACCTTTCGTCCTTAATGGCAGGGGTAAGCTCTCCTTCTCTTGGTTCTTGAACGTCTGTGCGAAACTCCGAGGCTGACGGTCACATTGCGGGATGATAACAGACCGGGGTGCGAGGATCGTTCGAGGAGAAGATGAAGAACCTCATCCAGGACCTCGAGGAGTCTTCCGATACGATTGCCTTCATCGATGAGATCCATCAGCTTCTTGGCCTGTCAGTATAGCGACTGTAGAAGCCGCGGAGAAGCGACCGCTGACGTTTTGCGCCGTTTCCAGTGGCAAAGCCGAAGGCTCCCTTGACGCGGGCAACATGCTCAAGCCGAGTCTTGCGCGGGGCCTGCAGATCTCTGGCGCTACGACCCTGAACGAGTACAGGCAGACGATCGAGAAGGACGCTGCGTTGACGAGGCGATTCCAGGTGCGTCTCTCTCTCTCTCCCTCGGTTTCGCACTCTCGCGTTTTCTCGAGCTCGGATTCCTCGCTAATGTCGCATTCGCCCCCTGCAGCCTGTTATGGTGGAAGAACCTTCGGTCGAGCAGGCCGTCACGATGCTCCGCGGTCTCAAGCCTAAACTTGAGGTCCACCACGGAGGTGAGTTTGCTTTCCTTCCGTTAACGCTGGGGCGGCGTAACATAGCTGATCCTGACGCGGGCATTACACTTCACAGTCACGATTTCCGATGCAGCTCTGGTTAGCGCTGCTGTGCTGTCGAACCGCTTCATCGCGGAACGGCATCTGCCGGACAAGGTTCGTTTTCAGATTACCGGCGCGCGCACGAGACTTTTCCATGACTCTGTACTGACAAAAGCTTCGGGCTATCGCATAGGCCATCGACCTCGTCGACGAGGCGGCGGCGTCGCTCCGTCTACGCAAGGAGTCCCCTCCCGAGGAGCTTGACGCCCTAAAGCGCACGATCACGACGCTCCAAATCGAGCTCTCGTCCCTCGGCAAAGACACCGAGACCTCTGCGACCGAGCGCCGTGCCGCGATCGAAAGCGAACTTGAAGTCCTCAAGCGCGACGCCGACGAGATGGAACGTGCGTGGCGCGCCGAGCGCGAGCGGGCCGAAGAGATCCGCCGAGTCCGCGAGGAGGTCGAGCGGAGGCGGTTTGAGCTCGAGGACGCGCAGCGCCGGGGCGACTACCAGCGCGCGAGTGAACTCCGCTACTCGGTCCTGCCCGAGTTGGAGAAGAAGCTCCCGACAGAAGGCCCCGAGGGCGCCAAAGCCAGTGGCGAAGGTGCCCGCGTCACGAGCGACGACGTCGCACGCGTCCTGTCCAAGATGACTGGTATCCCGACGACGACTCTGCAGCGCGGCGACCGCGCTCGACTCCTCGACCTCGAACAAGTTCTCGGCGCTCGCGTCAAAGGTCAGGAACCGGCCATCTCGGCAGTGGCGTCCGCGATCCGTCTCTCGCGTGCCGGCCTCCATCCCGGCAACCGTCCTGTGGCTTCTTTCCTGTTCCTCGGACAGACCGGAACCGGCAAGACCGAGCTGGCCAAGGCGTTGGCGGCCGAGACGACCGGTACGGAGCGCAACCTGATTACGATCAACATGTACGTTTATCCTTCTCCATGTTTTTTTTTTTTTTTGGCATCCTGCGCGCGCGCTTCGCTCGACATCGCTCACCAACTTGCCCGTGCAGGAGCGAGTACCAGGACAAGCACACCGTTTCGAGGCTCATTGGAGCGGCACCCGGGTTCGTCGGATTTGAGGAGGCCGGCCAGCTCACGGAGCAGGTTCGCCGGAGGCCGTATGCCGTCGTCCTGTTCGACGAGTTTGAGAAGGCGCACAAGGATGTCGCCAACATTCTCTTGCAAATCTTGGACGAAGGTGAGTACTCAAAAAAACTCGCGCATCTTGCCGGGCGATGCCATTCTGTTCGGAACTTGATCCCAGCGACTGACTGGGCCCCGTCTCTCCGTGTGCGTGTGCAGGCAACTTGACCGACTCTCACGGTCGCAAAGTCGATTTTAAGAACACGACCATCATTCTCACGTCCAACATCGGCAGCTCGATTCTGGCCGAGAAAGGAGCGACCTTGCCCAACGGCCAAGTTACGGAATTGGCGAAGGAGGAAGTCCTCAACTTGGTCCAGACGATGTATCCCCCTGAGCTCGTAAGCTTTCCGCGTTCACTTTCCACGCTGCCGATTTTGGCCCTCTCTCTCCCTGCTTGGAGGACCCGCATACTGACTGACCCGTCGTCATTTACAGCTCAACCGCCTCGACGAACAAGTCGTGTTCAACTCTCTCTCGCCAGAGAGTATCGCCAAGATTGTCGATCTCCGCCTCGAAGAGATGCAGCGGACCTTGAACCACTCGTCGTCGGCGCCGGATCGGCACATCGCCCTCGTCGTCGACACCGAAGCTCGGAACTGGCTCGCCGAGCATGGCTACGAGCCGAAATGGGGAGCGCGCGCGCTCAACCGCCTCATTAACCGCGAGATCCGCAAGCCGCTCTCGGAGGTCATCCTGCGCGGCGAACTCACCAACGGCGACACGGCGCGCATCGCACTCAAAGCGGACGGATCTGGCTTGGAGGTCGTGCCCATCCATGTCGCCAAGCCGGAAGACGTCGAATTGGCGGAGGAAGTGGCAAAAGACGCGTAGGCAGGAGAGGAACGGAAGTGTGGCGACCATAGCCCTGTAGCATAGCTTGTAGCTCGTCAAATCGGAAATCGGAACGAAGTGCAAAGTCTAATGACGCTCAAAGCAAGTTCTTAGAAGTTGGTAGCGATTCGTCAAACAGTCGCCGAACAAGTTTCCCTACATTTTATGCGGAACATGCAGTCCGACTACCGGCCCCGACGTGCCAAAACGAGCGAGCCTTCCTCAAGCTCAAACTCCGCGTCCACGGCCTCTTCGATTTCGACGGAAACTGAAAGTCGTGCTCGATGACCTTGAAGCTGCCATGGAGCTCGATGGACGAATGCCTGCTCCGCAAGTCTGGCCTTTTGGTCGCGATCGGCATCTGGCGAGCTCGAGAGCGCTCCAGAGGTGGGAACGACAGCGATTTCGGAGCCGTCGTCGTCGTTGTCGCTGGCCAGTACAGGCTTCCGGGGGAGGGTTTACTTGAGAGCTGACGTGCTTTTGCTGGCGTGCAGACGACGACGGATGGCGCGACTGGAGGTGATGACGACCCAGTGTCGGTTGGATGATCCAACCCGTAATGCAAAGGTCGGACCGGAGCGACTTCGTCGCGCGGGACGGCAACGACCACCCCTCTTCGGGGTCCCGAATTCGCGGATGTCCTCGTGTGTGAGAGCGGTCGCCAGGCGGTGGAGGAAGGCGTCCGACTTGCCGCTGCCGAGATGAGAGGTGGTAGCCAGAACGGCAGCGGAACCTGCTGCGCGCCGAGGAGGTCGCCGTCGACAGCTCGAAGGCGCTCGGGTAGACACGAAGTCGAAGCGGATCTACGCAGCATCGCCAACGGCCGCTCGTCGTCGTCGTCATCGTCGTCGTCGTGGTTGTTGTTATGGTTTGTGGAGCTTGGTCGACTGCTGTCATCGTAAGTTCGAACTCGAACCGGTCGACTCGGTCGCGCAGGGCTGAGGGCAGTTCGAGAAGTGGCCAGCAGGTCTTCCACGACCGCGGAAGGCGAAGTCGTAGCTCCGCCCAGTCCCTGAGGGACGAAGGTTTCGTGGTGTACACGCGTCGGCAGGCTCGAGACGGGGGAACTGTCGCTCATCGTCCGCCGAGCTGGTACGCATGAAGGAGGAGGCGCACGAGGAGATTGCAAAGAGGTCGGCGTATCGACGGCAACGGTGGAAGCGAGCTGGCTTTGCAGGCGCTCATGTTCCGCCAGTTCCGCGACGAAAATTGCGACGCGCGAAGAGATCGTGGCGCTGCCGGGTCGGGCGCCTTGCTGTCGCTCCTCCTCCTCCGGGCGGAGGATCTTGTCTTGTGAGCCGTCCTGATCCGGTCGAGTGACCACGCAGCGTTCTTGGTAGGTCGGACGATGGGCCCATGCGGGCAGTCGAGGGAGCACGAGGGCGAGAGGATGTGGCGCAGTCATCGACGGGCAGGTACCACCCAGCGGCGCCGATCCAGAGGGGGAAGCGGAGTAGCTCGGTGGCTTGATTGAGCCCGGGAGTCGACTCGCGGGCCCGAAGCAGAGCTCGCCGGCCTCGTCTGAAGTGAGGCCGTTCCGGAGCTTGACCAACATGACGCTCCGCGCCAATCGCACCCGCAACGGATCTCTCGGCGCATGGGTTCGGAGCTCGCGCAAACTCGCCGGGGTATGCGTCGAAGAAGGCGGTGCGAGCAACGAGTGACCCGCGTCGGCCGCTGAACCAGGAGGAAAAGCCTCGGACCGGCGGCGCGAGGCTGCGATCCGGTCGTGCGTGATGTCCAACAGTCGCTGAGAAGCCCAGGTGTGGTAACGAGGCTGGAAGTAGGAGCAAGTCGTGGTTGACCAGGACGCGTTGCTGTACGAGTGCCTGCGCAGCGTGCTCCTTCGTCAGCGTCTGTCTGTCCGCGCTACTTCACCCAATCGGCTGAATCGAAGACGTACCACGTGGGAGGCGGACGATAGGCTTGTGGGTGCGGCGAATCGGCAGAGACGGGCGTGATCGCCGCGGGAGGTCGGCGTCCGGCCACCGATGTGCAAATGTTCAGACGAGGTCGGGGCGGAGGCGGTCGCGCAGCAGACTGAGTCGATGCTCCTTCCTGCGCCTCTCCCTCCTCGCCATCGTCGTCGTCGGTGCCGAACAGCTCGAACCGGATACTTTCGCGCCTCCTCCGGTTCACGACGTCCTGCTCGAGATTGACGAGTTGAGCGAATTTCACGTCTGGCGACGAGTGTTCCTCCGATGCCGAAAGTTCCGCGGGCGTCGTCGCGAGCGTCGGACTCGCGTTCTCTGTAGAGCCGTAGCCAGAGTCGTTCGACGTCTGCGTGCCCTTGTCTTCCCCCGAGTCTGCGAGCTTGTCGTCGTCGTGAAAGGGCAAGGCGGGAAGCAGCAGCGAGACAGCGGCGGCAGCACTGGCGTCGGCCTTCTTGTCGCGCTTGCAACGGCGCAGCTTGTGCAAGAGTCTCATCCTCGCTAAGCGTGGATATGGTCAAGTGCAAAGGAGGGAGACCAGAGAGAGGAGGAGCCTTACGGAACGGGAGCCCTTCCGAAACCTGCAAGCGGGTTGATCGGAAGTGGTTTCCGGTCGAGTCCAGCTGTGCGTCACCTCCTGGAACACTGCCATTAGCTTCTTTTGATCGAGTATCGGGTGTTCGATCATGCCGAGTCTCGATTGGAAGCGAGTCCCGTCTGGAATGCGGGAAGCATGAGCGGGTAACGCGAGAGAGTCGAGGCCAGCCAGCTTGGGAAATTGGTTCGGCAGCGCCGAGCCTGGCTCCCGATAGCAAAGCCGAGGGGGGCACCGATAGAGTAAGGATCGCAGTACGAGAGATAGCGTTTCGCATGTACATATGTATCTTGCTCGCTGTGCGGATGCCTCGTTCGCGAGCGCCCGTCATCACCAATCCGCACAGAATGCCGGAAAGAAGCCGTCGAGTATAGGCAAAGTCGTTGGTCGGTGAGACAGCCAAACGGGGCCATCGCCAGAGCAAACCGGGCAGCGTTCAGTACCGTAACATGCAAGCTCTAGGGAGTACGGCATGGAGGTCGGAGGGAGAGAGGTGCGAGAGCAGCGCGAGTCGTCTCTTGATCGTCATCGAAGAGAAGACTCTTCTCGCCTGCGCTCATCGAGCGTAGACTAGTCGCACGAGGGCTTGCCATGTTCCCCGGCAACGGCGGCAGCGGCGCTTTCGGAGCTGCAGGAGGACCATCGACGTCGTCGTCGTCGTCGTTCAACACCGCACCGCCCAACTCGGCGAACGACGCTCCTGCTGGGCCGGCAGTCGGTCCGCGGGGTAGAGGGAGGGGCAGAGGGGCACCTCGAGGAACGGCGAGAGGCGCAGGGGCGTTTGGCGTCCAGCGGCACACCAACCTCAGCTGGCGGAAACCGGACGACTCAGCGCCCCCTGCGGCAGACGAGACCGTAGAGGCCACTGTGCCCAACCCAGAAGCGTCTACTTCGGCCTTTGGGAGCGGCGGCAGCGCGTTCACGGCGTTCGGCGCCGCTGCGAACGGCGGTTTCGGATCCTCGAGTGGGGCAAATCAAGACGGCTCGCCGAGCGCATTCGGAGCTGCACCGAGCGCGTTCACGAGTACCGCATTCGGATCGGGTGCGCCGGCTGGCCCTCCGAACCCTTTCGGTGCAGCTTCGACGTCGTCGGCTTTCCCCTCGACTTCGGCTCAATCCCCCTTCGGAGGAGGATCCGCTTTCGCGTCGTTTACTTCCGCAGCCTCGGATGGCCACATGCCTCTCTTTCGTGCAGCGTCATCAGAGGCCCAAGATGACGGCGGCGACGACGGGGCAGCCTCACTCGGCGAGGAGGCGGCGGCGGCCGCCCCACCGAAGAAGCGCAACCCGGCTCCGATCTCTACGCTCGAAGTGCTCGGCGAGGATTCAGATGCCCGGAAAAAGCGCTTCGAGGCGACGTTGCCCAACAACCGTTATCTCGAGGTGCGCTGTCCTCTAGGTCCGAGACGGCCGACTGTCCGCTGACGAATCTTTCGCGCCGCCACTCGTAGCTGAAGCCAAGGCGAGAGGAGCAACGCCTGGCCGCGATCAAAGCTGGCACCATTCCCGACCCGTCAAAGCCGATGCGGTTGGACCAGGCGACCGACTTTGAAGGGACTTGTCAGGACATGTGCCCCGAGTGGGAACGGGAGGAACGCGAGTATCAAAACAACGTTGACCCCCTCGAGCGCGTGAGTGCCTTGCCAAGAGTCCGAGATGCTCTCGTGACGCCGGGAAAAGCGTTAATGATGTTTGACCCGTATAGTACCCGGGCACGACTCGCATCGATCCGGCTCGAGCCGTCAAAGCGTTCCACCGACCTGCCGCAGGCAACGACCAGCCGCTCCCTTCCGACGTCCGACCGGCACCCGTCCTGCAGCGCACCCTCGACTACCTCTTTCACACCCTCTTGCCGACTCAGCCTCTCGCTGCGACACATCCCTTCCTGCGAGATCGAACTCGTTCGGTCCGACAAGACTTTACGGTCCAGAACGTCCGCGATGTCAACGCCGTGCGCTGCAACGAGCGCATCGCGCGCTATCACATCCTCGCGGTCGGTGTTTTGCGAGAAGAGGCGGGCTTTAGCGAGCAGCAAGAGCTCGAGCAGCTGCGAAAAGGTACGCTGACCAGTACGAATCTCGTGCCAACCCTTAAAGCTGACGCGCGGACGACGCTCTTTTTCCAAGTGCTCAAATCTCTTAACGAGTTTTACGACGACCTTCGCCTGTCGGGAACGCCCGATCCGTCCGGCAACGAGGCCGAATTCCGAGCGTACAACCTGCTCACGCACTTGCGCGACCCCGACATTGTCTGGTCGGTCGAGCTGCTCCCTCCGGAAATTTTCGGCCATCCGTTGCTGCAACGCGCCCTCGCTCTGCATCGACTGGCGCAAAAGTCCAACATCCCGCGCGGCGAGCGCGCCTCGCAGAACGCCTTTTCGCGGTTCTTCAAGCTCGTGAGCGACCCGGGCACCCCGTACCTGTTCGCCTGCATCCTTTCGACCCACTTCAACGACATCCGCCGCAACGCCATCGACGCGCTCAGGTCCGCGTACTTGAAGCAGCACAGTGCGTTCCCGCTGCGGACGCTCGCCAAGATTCTCGGCTGCGACGACGAGGCCGACGCGCGAAGCGTTTGCGAGCAACTCGGTGTGGTCGTCCGGACGGACGAGCGGGGTCGCGTCGTGGCAGAACTGCACAAACAGGCTGCGCTCAAAGGTGTGTTGGTTCGCGTGGCAAAATAAGATATCCCGTACCCCCTTTTTTCACACTGCCCACCTTCTCCAGCGGGCGGATTGCGACCAAAGGTGGCGCGGCGACTCGTCGAGGGGAAACGCGGCAAGACGCCGTATCAGGTCATCATCGACGGTTCGACCGACAAGCCGTTCGACGTCGCTGCGATCCCGTCGACGCCGTCAACGGCGGCGCCTCCCTCGTTCGGCGGGCCGGTCCCACCCGGCAATGTTTCCTCTGCACCTCCTCCTCCTCCTTCGACCTTTCCGACCTCTCAACAACCTGCTCCCGCTTTCCCCAAGCCGACGCCGTTCGGCACGTCCCAAATCTCGACGCCCGTCGTCACGCCGCCGCGGATCGCCACTCCTGGTCCACCCCGTTCGGCTACAGCGACCGGCTTGGACGCAGCCGCACCAGCCTTTGTCCCCTCTTTCGGCCAACCGCAATCGCAGCCAAAACCGCCAGCGCCTACAACACCGCAGCCAAAGCCAATCTTTACGTCAACCGCTTTCGCCCCGAACGCGGAAGCCTTCGTGCCAGCACACAGCACGGCGGTGAAGACCCAGGCTGCTGATGCGTTCCGTCCGCTATCTACTGCACCGCCGAGTGCCCCGGCGTTCGCCTTGCCGCCAAGCGGACCGTCCACATCCTCCGCCCTGCCGAAGCCGTTTCTTTCCGCCGCGATTCCGATCTCGACACAGAGTACGCCACCAGCCAAGGTCTCGACCGAGCCTAAACCGGCGCTTTCGACTTCACCGAAAAGTCTCCGCAGAGTCTCGATCACGCCTGCTTCTCCTGCTCGACCGTCTCCCGCGGCTCGCGCCGCCGCCGCCCGACGAACCCAGCTCGTCAACAATCTGGTGCAGCATTTCACGGCAGAGATCATCTCGGCGTCAGTGGAAGGTGCGATCCATCGCAGCGCCGCCTCGGCTCTCAAAGAACGATGGAACACGATCCGGGCCGAAGAGGCAAAAGTCAAGCAGGTTCTTGCGACGGCAGTCGCGTCGCGCGCGTTGGCCGAATTGGGACGCATGGCGAGCCGCGAGACGATCTACCGAGCTTGGCGAGATATGCGACGGCAACGGTCGGCGTGGAACGACTGGAAGCAGGCGGTCCAGCGCAGCATGGAACGCAAGGCTCTCGAGGCGGAAGCTCGGCAGGATTGGCGAGAGGTGGTCGGTGCTATCGGCGCTGGAGATGTTGCGCCTGCTTCAGACGACGGCGACGCGGTCATGCTAGAGGAAGATGAAGACGACGAAGGACTCGCCGGGAGCGACGACGCAGGTCTCGCTTTCGATGGCCTTTCATTGCGCTCTGATGCGCCGGACGCTGCGCCGACGGCCAAGGCGGATCGCATCGACAGCGCCTTTGCAGATCGAATCAACTCTGCGGCTCAGGAGCGAGAAAAGCTCTGGGCTCCCGGCACTTTCCTCAACATCGTCGCCGACTCGGCGTCCAGAGCTATCGCCACTTCCCACCTGGACAAGCGACCGTTCTGGTCGACTTTGATCGTGACGCCGTCAACTTCGGCGCCATTTGCGGCATGGCTCGCCTGCAAGTTTGACCTCGATCCCTCCGTCCTTTCGGTGGAATTCGACACACCCGAAGCAGACATCTGCGTCGAGATGGTTCCGCTGAAGAGTCGGATCGATGAGAACGTACGTAGCACACCGCTTACAATATGAGACCGAGTCCGCGCGCTGACATCGGACCCCTGGCAGGTATTCGACCACGTTGGCCTCCTCCTTTTCGACTGCACGGAGATGCCTGAGATTCCCGTTGCGTGAGTCACATTTGGCCCATCACAATGCCACTCACGCGCGCAGCTCCTGAACAGCCTTTGTAATCTCTCAGGGCTCGCCGCCAATTTGCCGACATTGTCGATAAAGCTCGACGACATTCGCTATATGCCCCGTCTCTCCTTCTCTTCACAACAGCAACAGCGAGCTCGTCTCGCAGCGATACCGATGGACTTTCACCTCTGGAGCAGGTCTCGGCGATGCTCGGCCTGACTGAGTCGTCCGGACTTGCGCAAGTCGCGATCTACCCACCCGACTTGACGGATGCCGAAGCATCCTTCTCGAGGGAGGCTGCAAAGCTTCTAGACAGCGTTCACGTTATTACTGGTCGCCTCGAGCGCCCTTTACGAGGTGAGTCGCTTGTGCCGACGTAAAGCGGGGAAGACGGCGCTGATTATGCGCTTCAACAGGATTCGTTGAGACGCTGGCCCGGGCATGGCGGACGACTCTCGCCAAGCAGAAACGCTCTCAGTTCGCCCTGTCACGACCAGAGGCTGTCAAAGCGTGTCTTCGGGTTCTGCAAGAACTCTCCGATGACGTCGAATCGGCTGCGATCCCTCGCGTCAAGCAACGTCTCTCCCTGCCGCGGTTCGAGCAAGCGGGCGCGTGCGTTTCAGGGCTTGCCCCGGTCCGGTCTTTCTTTCTGACGTGGCGCAAACGCTGACCACCCTGTCCTCGCAGACCATTCGAGGCAGTCGTCCAGTCTTTCGTTCAAGATCCCGTCTTTGAGACTACGGGACATTTCCCTGCGCTCCGGACGCTGCTCGCCGCTCGACCTCCTCTGCCCAACCGTGCGTTGTCTGCGCTCCATCTGCTGAGTGAATTGTTCCCACGCTGATACACTTTTATTCTTCAGATGTCATCGCTCGATCGCTCGTCGACCATGTCGCCGAGTTCGTCTTCGCGAGACTTCGTGAGCAGCGAACTCGACAGGAGGTGCTCGACGACGTCTCGCCAAAGATCTACGTTCGCTTCGAGGCTTCTCTCGCGAAGCTCGAGCAAGAGCTCGAAGCTCTCTCTGCCGAGTCTTCGTCGTCAAAGGCAGGCGGACCCAACAAGAAGCGGCGCGCAAGCTCGGCTTCTCCGCTTGATTTGATCGTCAGCAGTCCGAAGAAGCAGGCGAACGGCGTCAACGGGGTTAAGGTGCCGGAGAAGGCTGCGACCAAAGCGAGGCCGCAGGATCGGTTACTCGCGCTCGAAGACCTGATGCGGGATGCAAGGACGTTGTTGGCCAAGACCTAGCGATACCCACGGTCAAAAGTTGCAATTATTCACTGATGCATTCGACATGCCTTGCGAGTTTCCCTGGTGGGTGAGCGCTACATCCGGGAGCCCCGCCACTCAACCTTCCTCGCTCTTTTGCACGACCTGCGCCCACCAATCGTCCATTGACCGCCTACGTTCGAGTGCAGGTGGAGTGTACTGTACCAGAGGTGGGATGTGAACCTGGCCAATTGGCGCTCCTCTCGTTGTGGTTCCTTTCGTTCCGAGAGCGTCTGGTGTAGCGCTCACTCGCGACAGGATCCCGGACATGCGCTCGATCGTACCTCGCGTAGCTTCTCGAGCACCGTGAGCCGTTTCCGCTAACGAAGCGCGCCATCCCCCCGAGCTCCGGGCCGTACTCCTCCCGACTCTCGTCCATGACGCGGCTGAATTAGGCTCGCTTGGCGTCGGCAACGTCGGCGCGTCGGAGCTGTAAGCTGAGTGATACGAGGGAAGACTCGCGAGTGCCGAGAGTGGTCTCGGAGGGGCCGTCGATTCGTCGAGAAGAGGTCGGTACTGCGCAGGTCGAGACGCGAAAGCGGGCAGGTCGAGACCGAGGTCGGGCTGGGTGTAATGTGAGCTGCTGCCGTGCAGATCGAGAGGATGACAGTCCGGTTGGATTTGACTAGAGTCTGTACGTGCGATATCTGGCTTTGTCGTCCACGAGGGGCGGATGCCAGACCAGTCGTGCAACTCTCCGGCAATAGTTTCGCCGGGCAGAGCATCCGAGGCACGTTCGTAGGATGTTGCTTCTGCCGCTTGTGAACTTGCAGCGCGCTTTGCTGCAGGTCCAAGCTGATGTTGCGACGGAGGTAGCTCGAAAGATCCGAGCGTTGAGTGCTGCGGACTGCCAAACTCCTCCCATGGGAGGACGGATCCGCGTTCCCGCGCTAGTTCTGTGAAACCCGTAAAGGGACGCGAGTCGCGGCGGCGAAAGATTGACTTGAAGCGCTCGAGCAGTGTCGGTTCGGTAAGATGACTGTATCGGCGCCGCTGGAAAAGCCGATCAACTCTGGTGTCTGGGAACGAAAGGTTTTCCTCCTAGGAGCACAAGAGGTTTAGACAAGGATGTGTAAGAAGGGGGGATAATACAAAGAGGGACTCACGCGGTCGCGTTTCAGGCGCAGACTTGAGGATCGAATTTGCCACCATGTACTGCAAATTGCGAGGAGCCACCATCCGGCAATCAACGCCTTGGCCTTCCCGCTCTTCCAGTCGAGCACGACGGCGGTCTCTTCCCATCCTTGTTGTACCTCGTCGCCGATAAAGACACCGTGCGCAGAGACTAGCAGACTCGTCCCGTCCACAAAGCCGCTGTGCGTGAAACTATCGACGGCGAGGACGAACAGGTGCGCCGCGCAGAGGGCGGCGGCGATCGGGAATGCGAGTCGCTGAGTGCGAGTCCAGTGGTTGAAGGCGAGGAAGAGAGCGAGGGAGATGAGGAAGATGATGAGGCGTGGAGTGAGAGTGGCGATTTGCGCCGAGCACGTGAGGAGCAATGCGAAAGAGACGCTATCACACGCCGAGGGAGTGCAATGTCAGCTGTTTACGAACGCATCGTGCGTCCTGCGATGTAGACGTACGCTGCTAGGAGGGACAGACAGACGGTTGCTGCCACTTGCCAGCGGCCGCCGCCGGCAGCCAAAGCGAGTGCAGGCAGGATCAGGATCGCGAACGTTGCCCATCGATTCAGCCTGGGCTCATCCTGATACGAAAGGATGAGCAACAGCAATGCTGCGGCGATTGTTCCTGACAAGTGACCAGTGAGAGCTCTTTACGCGGATCAGAAGGGTTGGTGAAAGGGACTCACCGCCTGCAATCCCGCCGAAGATCATTCCGCCAAGGCCACCTCGTAGCCATCCCGGTCTGTCGTTGTTCGAGCTTTGGATACATCGCCAGCCGGTACCGATCCCCAGTAATTGTGCGCCTGCGACGAGCGTTCCGAGAGAGGTACAGAGGAGGACGACCCCGATCAAGGTCGAGAGTGCTCCTGGTAGGGAGACCAGCCAGGCGGTCATGAAGCCGGCCCGAACGCTCTCGTCAGTGACAGCAGGTGACATTCCCGAGAAACGACCGACGCTGATGCGCAGGGTCGAAGCTGCGGCGGGCGGGTGGCGGCCGAGCGTCAACAGGCAGGATTGCACTGCTTTCGATAGCTCCGACGGTAGCGCGCGGGGGATTGCAGCAGTATGGAAAGCGCAAGTCTCAGATCGGCGTGTCCGAGGCCCACAGCACCCGAGACCGGAGGGGGTGCGAGCGCGCAGCGCTCAGGCGGAAGTTCAGATCGCAGGCGGACAAGCATGTAGAGCGGGGGCGTGACGAGAGCCGTTCCAGCAGCAGCTCTGACAGGTCTCTGCGCGGACGACCGAAAGAGTTTGCATAGCATAAACAAGGCCGACGGTGGCAAAATGGCGGATTTGGGGTGAGCGTTGTAATGATGCGGAAGGATTTGTAATGGCTGATTACAAAAAGCCGAGATTGGCCTCGCCGAGTGGGCCGCGCGCTGGGCCGAACGCCTCGATCCGCTGCTCCTTTAGACTCGCTCCTTTGCAGTCGTGCGTGAGACTGCAAGCAGTGCCATCGTGAGTCCATCCATACCGTGTCGACTGTCCACCTCGGCCGGCCGGAACGAGCACCAGACGAGGGCTCGCCTCGCCGACATTTTCCACTCTCATCGCTCTCCGAGAGACGCCGCCGCATACGCACTCTAAAGGGAGGCGTAACGCAGAGGACACGAGTAGAATGAACGCTGACCTGACCTGCCCCGTGCTGCACAGAAGAGAACACCAGCCATGTCGACTGCTCCGTCCTCGTCTTCCAACTTGGCCACCGCCCTCAAGGTGACTGGCGCCGTCGTCGGGGCCCTCGCCGTGGCCACCATCGGCTACGCTGCCGTCTTTGACTACCGCCGACGGAACGACCCCGCCTTCCGCCGCAAGCTCCGTCAGTCTCCCCCTCCCTCCTCTGGATCCTCCCGGGCGGAAAAAAAGTTGTCCCACCCGGGCTGACCTCGTTGCACATCTCGATGGCATGCAGTCAAGCAGCAGAAGAAGGCTCAGAAGAACGTTCAGCACTCGGAGGCGGTCGGCAAGGAGCAGGTCGCCAATGCTCTCAAGCGCGCCCTTGCTCTCGTCAACGCCGAGAAGGGTCAGTCCACTTGCTCTCTCGATGTATCTGATAGCGTTGTCCCGGTGCTCACGCCCGCCCACAAAACAGTCCCCGACTCGCCCGAGGGCAAGGAACAGTTCTTTATGGAGCAGGTCGCCCTCGGAGAACAGCTCGCCGCCCGTTGTGAGTTCTGCACTTTTCGAACCGCTTTGGAGGATCCCACCCAAAGCCGAGACGGCGATTGATCCATGCACAAACAGCGCCCGAGTTCTACGTCGCTTCCGCCATCTCGTTCTACAAGGCCCTCAAGGTTTACCCGGCTCCGCAAGAGCTCTTGATGATCTACCAAAAGACCCAGCCGGCCGCCGTCTTTGACCTCGTCATGGAACTCATCTCGCTCGAGATCAACGAAGCTACCGCCGCCGCGACTGCTTCCACCACTACCAGCGGCCCGCGCGCCGGCGCTGGTAGCCTCCCGTCGGACCCGTTGCTCGAGGAGGTCGAACCCGAAAAATCTCGGACGACGACAGCGTCCGTGTCCGAGTCGGGCAGCGGCGCGGAAAACTCGTCCCCGAGTTCGGGAGGCTCGTTCGTCCACGTCGAGACCGACGCGGTTTTGACCCCCAAGGGAGAGGTCGAAATCGAAGAGACGATCGCCGTCGTCGCTGACCTCGAGGCTGAAGTCGAAGGCCAGGGCGCCGCGTCCGTCCCTCCTGCTGCTACTGCGGTTGCCGCTGCGGATGAGGAAGACGAGGCCGAGACGCCGGTCGAGTCGGTTGCCTCCGCGAGTGAGGACAAGGCCGACCCGCCCGAGCCGGTCCTCGCCTAAAAGAAAGCCCGCCTCCCATCCCCCTCTCTCCTAGGATTATGCTCTCGCAGTTTCCCCCCTTTGGTCCTCGCATCGAATCAGTCTCGCGCCTCGCCACTCCCTTTCGACCCACCCGCCTCGCAAATCATGAGCCCCTGAACCTCTTCCTTTATGTATGTACATAAGCCGATCCTTTTAGAGAGCTGAAACAACAACACCCTTTTTCGCAAGTTTGTTCTCCTCGAACCAGTCCCAGGGGCCGAGAAGGAGGTAGCAATGTCGCGCGAGGGAATCCGCCGAAAGTGTGCTCTGCCGGGGAGAAGCGTGTTCCGACTTGGATAACTCGAAAAAGTGCAGCATATTGTCTCTAGTGTAGTCATTGCATCTCTAAGGGGAAACGAGTAGAGGAGAATCGATCACGCTGTACCCGGTCGCGACGCCGCCTTCGTCCGACTCGACCGGCTTTGTCCGGAGCAAGTGCCCGACCGTCTCGTTCACGAGCAATTCGGCCCTGTTACCTGCTTGCGCTGCTGCTGCTGTCCCGTCTACGTCTTCCCGGAGGAGAACGACGCCGTAGATGCCGAGTTCGGAGATGACGCGGGCGCGAGTGCCGCGAGCTTCGCCCGCTTTGACGAGGACCTGTTCCATGTCGCGAGGGGATTCGATCAGGCTCATCAGGATGTAACCTTCCCGTCCGCGAGGGCCAGTCTGCTGGTCGGTAGAGGCGGTGGTGGCGGCCTTTGCTTTGTCCTCCTCGTCGAGCCGGTCCAAGAAGGTCGGGATATCCCCTCGGTAGACATTGTTGCCTCCTCCCTCGCGCTGCGGCTTGAGGACAAACTTGTCGCATTCCTTGTACGCTCGTTCGAGCGCGATCCGACCTTGCTCCGAGTCGTCGAGCGGGTACAAGTCGGTGAAACTCTCCCTCAACTGGGCTCGCTCCCTTTCGTCGGCGACGAACCGTTCGAGCCATTTCGGGTCGGCGAGGACTTGCTGAACTTTTTTCGCCCCGGCAAGTTGCATCCCGACGCTCGGGCACTTGATCGCCCGACTTTGTTCGACCAACAACCGCGTGTCCCATTCCCGCGGCGTGTAGTAATCTGTCGGAGCGTACGCGGTCCGCCAATAGACGACCGAGATCTCGAGAGGAGAAGGAAGCGAACCGATCAAAGTCGGCGGTTGGTACAGGAGGTTGTGGTCGGGAGCGGGGGAGAGGGTGAGGGTGGTCCGGAGTTCGGAGAACGGGACGCGGACGAGGCGGACGCCGTGACTGTGCGCATCGCGGAGTAGAACTCATGTTAGCGGATGGTTGCGCTGGTGTACCGTGCTATATGTCAGACAGTGCAAGTGCAAGAGAGTGCAACAACGCACGTTCGGAGCAGCTCGTGCGCGAGCGGCCACTGGTCGAACGCGTTCCGCTCATTGTCTTGCGTGATCATCATGACGACAGCCTTGTCGTTCCCGTAGGCTTTGTGTGCTGCTGCTAGTCCGGATGCGAGCCCGGCGAGGGCGCCATTCTCGGGCAGCGCGGCATGGGAGAGCTGAGGGTGAGCCGGGTAGGTTCCGCTCGCCTCGAGGTAACTGCCGGGCGGATGTCAAGATCAGCGCTCGTGTTCTCTGCGCCACCCGCAATGCTAGAAGGACCAAGTCTGCAAAGCGATGGGCGACTACGCACCGGTGCAGTTCTCCGACGCGAGTCGAGAGCGAGGCGAACGAGGCCGAGATGGTGTTGAACTCGACCTGCTTGATGGTGTGCTCGCTCGACGGGAGGTCTGCGGGCGCATGCACGAGGTAATCGGATCGGAACAGTCCGAGTGCGAGCGGCTGCGCAACCGGAGGTTGTTTCTGGTCAGCGAAACTTGGAAATTGCGCCATCGTGAAGGGAGGGGAGGAGGGCGGACCTGACGGATGCCTTCCTTCTTGACCTGCTTCCAGATGTCGTACAGCCTGCCCTGGAACTCGTCGACTTTGCTGACCGCGCCTCCGATGACCTGGTCGAGAAAGGCGTCGTCGACGGTCACGTCGGCGTACAAGCGGTTGTACGCGGCTTGGAGGTCGATCGCTTGCTGGAAGAGCTTGCGGGGAAACGCGGACGGGTACAGCGCATACGGAGCATGGATGACGGATTGCCCTGGTCGCGTATACGCCGCGTCGTCGGTCGAGGACGTCGGCGGGCGGAGGACGAGACCGTTCGAGAGCGCCCAGTCGGAAGCGAGTTCGAGGACCGCTTCGTCCCCCTGCTTGGGCGGCCATTCCTGCGCAGCATCGGCGGCCATCTCTGTCCTTCCTTCTGGTCGCGTGTACAGTATGCTCTCAAGTTGAGTTGCTCGCGTTACTCAGCAGCTGGCAGCGATCTCGAATGCCGTTCCGCGTAAAGTGGAGCACCGCGCTGCCCCATCTCGAGCTCTCGCTACAGGCCACAATATTAGATGCATATACTACAAGTGCTACAGTGATTACATCAGAGATATTCACCGCTTGTAAAACACCGCGGCAGAGGCGAGAGACGAGACATGACTTTGCAAGACACGCAGCAAAGACAGGGTGAATCTCAAAACACTCTTTGCGACCGCGCGTAGCTAGACTCGCACCTCTAGACACTATAGCAGGACATTTACAGGAACGACGCAACGGCAAGAATGGCCGCCGCGACCGCACCACAAGCAGGAGGACTCGCCCCGCTCGCGTCTCATCCCGTCGTCTCGGAACCGCCGCTCGAGGCGTGCCTGCTGCTCGCGCAAGCCGTAGCGCAGCAGGGCACCAAGGACTGGGACGCCATCGCCAACCTCCTCGAGAACAGCCAGTACTGGCCTGCAGAAGCCGGCAAGATGACTAGCCAGGTATGCGCTCACCTTGCCTCGATCAAGCGAGGACGTGTACATTGACGACCGGTTCTGCTCGCAGGGCTATCAAGGCGCCTTTGATGAGATCATGCGAGAGCGAGGTCTCGACCCGTACGTTCCGGGTTGCGACGCCCCTCCTTTGCAGCGACCGGGGAATGCTGAGCCCATTCTCTCCCTTTGACCTTGTTCACAGGGAACAATGCGCCGAGCCCCTTGGTACGTGGACCTGTGTTCTCTCGATGACGGCTGCAAGGATAGCTGATATGGCTCGGCCCCCGCCTCACAGCGCGGCCGTCGAGGCATCTCGTTCACCTTCTCTATTCGAGCCTGCTTTCCTCGTTGCGGCAATCGATTCTGACCTCGTTCGAGGAAGAAGCGTGAGTATCAAGAGTCACTGACAGGGATGTGTCGTGACTGGACCACTGCTGATCGGATTGGATTGAGGCACTGCAGCCGCCTCAAGGATGAAATCGAATCGATCCGCGCGGGCAAGATGGACGACGATCTACTCCTCCTCGAGGCAGATGAAGCTGGCGTCACCGTCACCCCGGGAGGCGAGGCAGATTCTGGAACCGAGGAGACGACCCCGAAGAAGGGCTTGGCGTCGAGTGCCCTCCGGAAAACTGCCGGTCCGCGCAGCACTGGCGGTCGTGCGAGTGGCCGATCCCGCCGTACGCCGGCAGCGACGACGGAAGGAGGAGACGTCGTCGTGACTGAATCGGTCGAACCAGAGACAGATCCCGGTACCACCACCGCGACGGCGACAAAAGTCAAGACGGAGGAAGATTGGTCGCGCGGCAGGCAGGTCGACGGCGTCGAGCAGACGGAAGAAGCGGCTCGCGACGGTGGTGACGACGACGACAATCACGATGATGCTGCGATGACGACGGCGGATGGGGAAGGAAACGGCGATGAAGTCGAGGGGGAAGGGGACGAGCAGACAGAAGGCGAGGACGAGACGAAGTTGAAACGGAGCCGAGGAAGACGGGCGACCAAATCGTCGTCTGCGGCGGCAGCAGTGGCGCAGAAAGGTGAGTTCTCCCTTTCTCTCGCTCATTTCTGTGGGGAGGGAAGCTGATTACTCCGAATGGCGGCCGCAGGCAAGAAACGGAAACAGAGTGAACCGCCGGCGTCGTCACCGACGCGGGGCACGACGCCTGCTGCCGCCGATGACGGCAACAAAAGACGGAAGCGCGTCAAGACGACTGAAGAACCCGCAGATATCGAGGGTGCGTCTTACGTCTTCAACTGCGTACCAGTGACCAAGCAAGTCGGGATCCTGACGATTATGTTGGCGAAACGCTTCCCCGCAGAGAAGGACACGAAAGCGGCCGTCCAGCGGCGCAAAGTCGCTTTTACGCGGATCATCGAACAACTCCAAGCCGAAAAGTACTCTCACTATTTCGAGTCGCGCGTGACGCGCTCGATCGCACCGATGTACAACACCGCCGTGCGACGGCCGACGTGCCTCAAGGACGTGCTCAAGGCGATCAAGAGCGGCGCGATCTCGAACTCGACAGAGTTGATGCGGGACGTGGCGTTGTTGTGCGCGAACGCGATCCAGTTCAATGGCGACGAGGGCGAGGAGAGCGTCGGGCACTGCGCGAAGTTGCTCTGGGATCGGTTCGAACGGCAAGTCCCCAATCTTCTCTCTTGTATCTACTGTGATACAATTGAGCATGCTGCTGACGACGATGTGAGTGTCCACAGTCTTGTGGACGAAACTTTGAGTACGCTGCTTGCGACCGGCGAATCGTCGTGAAACTACTTCGCGGCGCTTCGGATCCCGAGAGTAGATCATCCGATGCAACAAGATTTACCTCTGTTGTGTATCCGTGGACAAGCTGCGCTTTGAAAAGGTCTACTTTGGAAGGTTTCGTGGAGAGAAGGCGCCGCTTCCCCTTTTTCTCTTTCCACTCGTTCCAGACCTCTACAGACTACGATGTCGATCTCGGCGCCGCTGTCGTCTTCAGCGTCGTCATCGCACCCATTCTTCCTCACGATAGCGCTACAAGGTCACACTGAAGAGCAAGGGAAGGACGCCTCCGAGTCGACCCCACTTGACCCGACTCGCGTGGCTCACGCAGCGACAAACGCCTCTGCGATCGACGTGTTTGACGAGATCGACTCGGCTACGAGTCCTTGGACGATCGAGAACCCTCCCGAACTGCCACAGGGGGAGGATCGCGCCGACTCGAGCGGCAAGGGCTCAGACTCAGACTCGGACCACGCGACGACGACGTCGAATGCGCCCACCGAGCCGGCAAGAGACGCCGTGTTCGATTGTGCTCTCTCAGATACGCACTCGCTGCTGTATGGACATGCAGCATCGTCGCCCGGACGAGTGCAGGAGCCGGAAAGGAGGGATGCGGTTGACGAGGAGGGATTGCCGGATTGGATGAAGGAGACCAGCGGCCGCGTGACGAGCATGGCGGTCGGTCATTTACGATCAGATAGAGGCGACTCTCCGACTCGGCAAGGGCAACGGCGACGGCAGCGGCGGCGGAGGCCTTCGTTTCGCCTCGCTGTCGGATGTGAAGACGGCAACGTCTGGGTCTTTGCACACCCCCATGCTCCTGCCGGAGGAACCGAGGCTTCTCACGCCCGCGGAGCCGATACCTCGCAGCCGGAGACCGATGCTGCTTCGTTACTCGCGACGGCGGCGCCCTCGCTCGCGGTGGCGACGTCCACGGACGCTCACGGAGAGTCTTCTCGCGCGAGTTCCACGGCCGCCCTCGACTCGCTGTCGCCGACAAAAGCAACGAATCGACCTCTCCGTTCTCATCGTTCTTCTGGCTCAATCACAACCCTCGGTTCGTTAACGTCGCCCAGTTCGGTCCGATCGAGACGGATCTTCTCGGCCTCCTCGGCGGCGGCGGCGACGGCGACGGCGACGCCTTCTGGTCTGCGCGAACCTTCTCATTCTTCAGCGTCACTACAAAGCTTCGACTTTGCACGGGTGTACCCCCGACCGCGAAAGGCGAGCGCCACAGTGTCCATCTCGACGTCTCCGGCGGACCCGTCGACTGCGTGTCACTCGCGGGCGCGCACGCCAGCTCCTACCGGTCCCGGTCTCGATGCAGGCGACGACGAGTCCGACTTGCCGCCGCTCCAAACCTCTTCCTCGCCTCCCGGTTCTCCGCCCATTTCGCCGACCTCGATGTCGTCGATCCCGTCCGTCTTGATCATCCCCACCGCCCCCTCTGAGGACGAGAAAGGAGAAGTGACTCCTGCTTCTCGGTCGCACCGCCGAACCGGTTCGCGAGCAAAGGACTCGATCGCTGCCGGGATCGGTTTGTGGGAGCCCGACTTTGGGTTCCCGAGCGCGACGTCTAGTGGAGATGCGACTCCCCGAAACGGATCTGAATCCGAGTCCGAGTCTTCCGGCCGGGCAACGGATACTAAGAAGGTGTCCGCGGACAGCAGCGACGAGTTCGTGCGGTCGATGTCGAACACGGGCAAGCTGAAGCCGATTCTACAGATTGTGACACGCGGGTTTGGCGCGGTCGTCGAGCTGCGCATGGTGGAGGGTTTGCTTTCAGCAGACCCGGAGGAGGGGATCGCCCTGGTCGTCCTGCGAGAGAGCGGGTGAGTCTGCCGTGATTCCTTCTCCGCACTTTTGGCAGTGGCGTCGACGTCCTGACGCTTGCTTGCTTGCGATTCAGTCACTTGACGCTCGTCTCCCTGCTCGACGGTCGATCTTTTGGATCCTGCGATATCGGCAGCAAGCAAGCATCGACTTCTCGCGCGCGAGGAGCCATCTTTGACCGTATGCAGGTGCTGCAGTCAGGATCTGTGCGTCTTCCTCGACTGCTAGCTCGGACATGCAAAACATCACCACTGACTCGTAGAGACTCTTGAACCAGAATGCCTTCGCCGCGTGCCGTGCATCGTCAACCACGGCGATATCGTGGGCGGTCGTCGACCTCGAATCGATGATTATCGACGAAGCAGCCGGAACGGCGAAGCCTGATGTGACGGGTGCGGTGGCTACAGCAGGTGCGTCTGATCAAAGCCGTCGCAGCAGGGAGCAGACAAACCTGATTGGAGACGTGCGGACAGGCAAACTGCACTTTGTCCGCGCCGAGACTCAAAACGATCAAGGCTCTTCTTCACGCGTCGAGCGGGAACGGCTCGCCATGTGCGGACAAGAGAGTCCATATGTCGTTGCTTGGAACAGCTCGCAGGTTCGCGTAAGTTGCCGTCGTTCTGCAAATCTTCGTCCTGTCTCGCCGGGCTGACCGCACTACCCATACAGCTACTGCGCCTCGCGGGCGAGAGCCAACTGGATGAGATCGATGTTCGTGCAGTCTCCGGCCTGAGGAGGCTCGTCATCGACTCTATCGGCCGCCGTCTTTGCCTCGTCTACGCGAACAAGGCTACTCTCTTTGAGGTCGCGGAAGGCTGCCTCAGGGGATGCGGAGAAGCCGCCATCAGCGGAGTCGAAGACGTCGTCTTTGATGACGGCGAAGCGACCATCCTGGCGGCAACGCGGACGCGTGAAGGGGCGTGCATTCTCCAACAACTGCACTTCCAGCAGGAGGCGCGAAACCGGACCAGCGTGACCTCGGACTTGAACTACGGAGCTGCGCCCGCCTTCGTGTCCGCCTCGTCTCGGAACGGAACTGCAGTGACCCGCGTGAAGGAACTTCCAGACGGTCTGGTACTCCTCGGATTCAGTGAGGCGCGCTTCAAATCCGGAGCAGTCAAACTTCTGCTGACTCGACCCGCTGGTGCGCAGGCGACGGAAGAATCGCCACGTCTTCCGTTTCAGATGCAGCACACGATTCGCAGCACCCGAAGCCGCGGGCGCAGCTCGACGGTGCAATCACCCTGATTGAGGTTCTCGAGCTCGCCGGACGCCGGATCGTCGTTGCCGGTTCTTCGCTCGGCAGCGCAGGCGCTTGGGCACTCTCGTACGGCCTTGTCGGAAGCTGTACTGGGTCGCAACGCAAGCTGACCACGATTCGGCTTCACCCCGCAGCAACTGGGAATGCCTCGGCCAGTGGACCCTCTTCGCATCGCCGGTCAAGCATGTTTCGCGACTCGAAAGTGACGACGCGTCTCCTCCGTCGCTCCTGAATGCAGTCGCGTTCGTCTCGGCAAACTCGCCCGTGGCGTTCGTGTCGCTCTTTCCCCCTCAACACCTTTTCACGCTGCCCGGAACCAAGTCTAGCGTCGACCTCGTCGCCACCTCGAGGGAAGAAGTTCTTGTCCTTTACCGCCAAGGGCTAGCTCGGGTATGCGATATTAAGTCTCGCGAGCTACGCCGGAGTATGGATCGCAGGACAGCCGAGAACGTCGTCGCTGACGGGGATTGGCACATCTGGTACGACACGAGGCAGTGGCTGACAGTGCTCGCTGCTGACATTTGTTGTCTTTGCACAGGTTCCGGGCCGAAAAGGCGATCCGACTGGCAGCGCCCACCGGTCTCGGCAGTGAGTGATGCAGCTGATCCGGAGATGAAGAATCGCGCTTACCCTGGCTCCTCTACACAGACCTGCTGCGGTTGGACTTGCGTGTGTGGCTGGAAGAAGCTGCGCAGCAAGTCCCATGGACCAACGGCAAGAACGGCAAGGTCCGAAATGACGACAGCGGGTCCGCTTCACCTGTGGTCAGCTCGTCGCAAGACTTCGACAAAGATACCGTACTAGCTCCCCAGGATTCGCGACAAGGCGCGCGACGGCTCCTGTCGATGCTCTGCCGGACGATGCGTGATGAGAGCCTTTGGGCGCTCCTGAGCGAACTCGATGTCGAGCGAAAGGCGGAGGAGCAGACGCTCGGCTTGCACAGGTTCGTCGAGTCCTGCTCCGGTCTCCTGTCAAATCTCCTGACAGTCTTTTTTGCACATGCAGTCGACATGCTACCTCGCTCGGACGGACGGATGCATCGAGTATCTGGACCACCTCGTCAACCGTCACGACTCAGCACCTGCTACAGATTGTTTGTCTGCTGCGCGTCTTTCTGAACTACCCAGGTCAGCCCTCCCGATCCTCGTTCGCTTCTGGACAGACTTCTCATTTTGTGCCGATGCAGACACGGAGAGACCGGCTTCCGAGGCGATCCTCTACTTTGCCTCGTGTTTGGCCGACTCTGTCGGACCGGAGTTTGCGCCGCCCTCCCTTGAGATTCTGGCCAGCTTCTGGCTCGATCGAAGTGGTTCGTCACTTTAGGTTTGCCTGAGCCCGGATCAAACAGTTGACAGCGCTTCCTCGCCCAGTCGAACTGCATCAAGCCGCTCGGACCTTGTTCGGGACATATCTGGCGGCGACTGCTGACGCGGACATTCAGACGCTTGTCGAAACGTGGGCGCCCCGATGTACGTGTCTTACCTCGAATTCTTCGGCAATAAGGGCACGTCTGATAGAGCTCCTTCCGCAGTGCCTGTATCGCAGGCGGGTGCCGGCGTCATGCACCACCGCGCGGATCATGCGCTATTGCTCCTCGGTCTCGTTGCTATCGATCGCATGCTGTTGCTGTCGGCGCCGTGAGTCTCGCCGTTTTCTGTGTCGCCCCAAGGGATGTGCTGAAACGACTTCCTGTTCTCTAGGCTTCTCAAAGAAATCGCTACCTCGATCGAGCGATACCTGCACGACTCGACGCAACCGTACCACCAAGCTGTCGCCACCGAGCTCTGCTCCCGAGGCTTCGCTACGTGGCAGAACTATGTCGACGCCATGTCATTGACCCGCCAGCTCTTTGCCATCGCTATCGGATCTGACCCGAATACCTCGAACGACCTGCGCCTCCTCGCCCGCAATGCCACGCTCCACGTCGCCGGCGTCAATACCCCTCTCCTGATGACTACCCTTCTCTTCGATATCCTCAATACCCCGGACGCCGTCACTCGCAACGCAACCTTGAAACTTCTCGGCTTCATGATCCGCAAAGTCGGTCGACGCTCCCCGTTGTCTCATGTCTGCCACCATGACCGCTGACCGTCTCCTTTGACCCGCAGAAACCTCTCGTCATCTACACCAACTTGCCGCGCGTCGTAGACGCAGTAGTCAAGTGCCTCGATCCGGCAGTGTCCTCGTTGCGCGAAACCGTACAGCAGGCTGCGACGGTGATCCTCAACGAGCTCGTCAGAACGTGCGTATCTCGCGGTCTTAGAACAAAGTTTGACATGGCGATAGCGCTTCGTCAACTGACACTCGGAGACTTCGGACAGCTATCCTTCCGTCGACTTTCACGGCAAATCGCAGCGTATCGCGGTCGGCACTCACGAAGGGGCAGCGGTAGTTTACGACCTCAAGACTGCGACCCGTCTCTACGTTCTCGAGAGCCACAGTCGACCAGTTACCGCGCTGTCATGGTCGCCGGACGGCCACCGACTTGTGACGACATCTCTCGACGAGAGTCGCGTCGTCGCGTGGCGCGTCAGCGGTGGGCTGTTTGGCATGTTCATGCCAGGTGCGCCTCCGCGCGCAGGCAGTTCAGCGCAAGCCACTCCGTACAAGACGTACGACTTCCATGTCGGTGATGAAGGTAAGCTTGCCCGTCCGGATTTTCAGTACCCCCCAGCTTGCGATTGACCCTCTTTCCCGCGCTCCAGCTCTGATGACTACTGCTGCGACTCTCGAGTGGGTCGCCTTTGACTGGCCTGCCGAGCGAACCGTCAGACTTCGCATTCGGGAAACCGCGCTCAACTTTGGCGTGTAAGCTCTCGTGATGCAATCTCTCTTCTCCAACAATCGTGTTCAAGCGGTAGAGAGATAATATGACAGCGAGCTATTGTTCGAACCACTCAACCTTCCCAGTCCTTGACAGCTTGCTCGATCTTGGGACGCCAGAACTTGCGAGAGGCGTCAGCCGACTGGTACTGGTAGACGGCCCGGCGCGCCAGCAAGGGCTTCTTGTCCGGACGGCGCCACTTTTCGAGGTTCTTGATACCAGAAGATTCGATCGCGTGCTTGAGCTGCTTGAAGAGGCGATCCGCCGACCTGCATTCAACTGAAAGCCTCAGCGAGGGGAGGGCTTCGCCGGGGGCTGATCAGCGGACCGGACTCACCCAGCATGCAGGCGGCGACCGTATCCGTGCGCGACGACGAGCGCAATCTGACGGTACTTCTCGCCAGTCTTCTTGTCGCGGAAGTTGGTCAGGGCGACCGTGACGTCAGCTTGAATTTCGGAAGTCCAGGCTGTGGAGCGGGCGAGATGGTCAGCAAGAACAAGGCCGTGGGTTTCGGCAAAACGAGCGCACCTCGCTCGATCGCTGCACGGCGCCATCAAGTCGGGATGGTCAGCTGTCCGCGAAGTCGTTGGTGCTCTAGGAGGACTGTCACATACCGAACCATTCTGGAACGGTCTGTTCCGGCGTGCGCTCGATCTGCTCTTCGAACGAGACGGGTGCCGATGCGAAGCCAATGGAGATGGACGGGTACTTCTTGGACTTGGTGGCAATGCTGCGTGCAGAGTCGGAAGTCAGCGAAGGTGCGAGGAAGCTGGGCAACAAATTCTCGTACCTGTCGCCCTTCCAGTCGCGACGCAGCTGCGGAAGGTTTCGGCACGACATTCAGTTCCAGTCCAGTCCGGCAGGCGTAGCGAAAAGTCGACAATCATCCTCACCAGACTGCGCAAGTCGAGACCGCCGAGGGCTTTGCGAGATTGGGTCATGTCGTCGTCGAGAATGCCCATGACATCCTTCATCTTGCGGTGCTTCCACGAGCTGCGCGGGAACAGGCGCGAAACAGCATCCATGTCGACCTGACGGGACGAGTCACGTTTGAGCGCATCGCTGTCGATGGCGACTGTGCGCAGAAGTACTGCAAGTCAGCGGGCGGATCGGCCTGCAAGCGAAGAGCGTCGGCCAAAACTGACTCGTGCGGAGGATCAACTCGATGAGTTCTTTCGGCAACGGTCCATGCATCGTCGCGTCGCTCTCTTCAGCCGCCGGAGGGTCATCGAGGTCGTAGGTCGGCATCGGGTACGCCGTACTCGCGCCTGGCAGCGTTTCGAGCAGGTAGTCCGTCACCAAAGACGAGCAAGACCCCGCCGCCTCGACGATACGGGGATCGGCTGTGCGGTTCGCGACACCGCGATCATCGTGGTGGTCTGGGGAAGCAGAGCCTCGTGAGTGAACGGTTCTTCGGTTCGCAGCTGCCCGAGAACAAGCCGCACCGATGATCGCCACAATCTCTGCCTTGTCCCACATAGAACGCGGGACGTTGTGGTCGACGAGAGCGATGCCCTTGATTCGATGCCAGAGGTCGTTGGGCTGGAAGGCCGAGTGTCAGCTTGCCCGTCTCGCGAGGTCCGGAGAAAAAGGACGTCGAAGCTCACCTTGATCGGAAGTTCGTCAATGGCTGTGGACGCAGAAGATCAGCGGTGGCCGGCAATTTACAGATGTACAGTACGGCAGATACATACTCAGGAGATCGCGATGTCCGGAACTCATGCGCGCGTAGTGCAGTGCGAGCGCATTCTCCGGTCGCAAGTCGAGAGCGTCTGTAGCCGAGCCATCCCGAGAGGGTCGACGTCCTCTTCGCCAGCAAGCGGGGCAGCCAAAGTGAGCACGCACCTTGTTCGGTCTGCAAGAGCGCGACAGCCTTCTGGGGAGTCTCGAGATGGTTGTACAGGTACGAGAGCGTGAGGGCGGAAACGAGACTGTCCAGGTCTCCCGCCTCGTTGCCCATGACGATGACCCAGTCGTCGGCATCGTTGTTGCGGAGCGCCTCGAGGAACTCTTCCTGTGTCACGTTTGAGAGCGCTCGTCAGACGAGAATGCGCTTTCATCGCTCGATGCTGAACTATGACGACGGACCTTGTTCTGCCGACTCCACTGGCTCAGATGGCCTGTACCGGTGGGTTCTTGGTCACCGCCATCTTGGAGAGCACCGTAAGACTGCTGCTCGAGTTGCCCGTCGTCCGCTGTCGCGAATTGGAACTGACTGTAATCGGCGTCGAGGACCGATTGCACGTTCGGGTCGCCAAAAGTCACGACGGCGCGCTCGACGGGAGTCGCAGAGACGCCCGCAAGAGTCAGAGCTGCGACAACAGCGAGCAGGGACTGCCAATGCATAGAGTCGCGATGAGGAGCGGTGAACAATGCAACAGTGCATGCACGTGAGACTCGAAGATCCCGAAAGCGGATGGCGCACGGTTACTACGTATCTATATGCAAGACTGGATTAACCTTCTCCAATGTGGGGGTGTGGTATAGTGGCATTACGTTCCTTTCGCACTTGTGTGATTAGGAAAGGTCCGGGGTTCAATTCCCCGCTCCTCCAAAACCCTTCTTTTTTCCCTTTTGTCGCTCTAGGCCTTTGACCGTCAAAGTCCCTACTTTTACGAAAATGGCCTGCTCGCGTGTGTTCGGATCTCGTGTCCTGAAGCTGCGCAAGGATGGGACGAGTCCGGCCGGAACCGTGCGGCGCGCATCTTCTGGCAAGAAAGGGGAACGGAAGCGAAGACCCACGCCGGAACATTGATTCAAGCACGAGGAGTACAGACTACCAAACCACGCTCCTTTGCGAAACTCGTGATGTACTCTCCGGGTACTTTCTGTAGATGCTCGGGGTGGAAAGTAGAACGTTCCGTCCATCGCCGATTCGCGACGCGATTTTTCAACCTCGTGTCCTTCGACCGCGTTGACCGACGACGCTTGGGCAAGTAGCATCTGTGAAGAGAGGTCGCAATTTGTAAGTGAAATCCAGGGGGCAGAGGGAAGTCACCCGGTTATCTGTATCCTGGTCACGATGTACAATGTCAGAGCTCAGTCAAGCACTCACCTTCCGACGCGAGGCGCATCTCGCCGTCTTTTTTCCAAGCCAAGTGCAGCTCTCCTTTGGATCATCGCTCGTCGAGTTCGTCGACCCTGTTTTCTCGTCCTCCGGCGACTCTGCTTGACCGGCAGTGCGAGCATTGACAGTGTCCGCAGCTTCGACCCTCGCCGGCAGCGGCACACCCGTGAGACGACAGAGCTTGATCGCGCAGGCATTCCCATACGGCGTGTGGGCATCTCCCAGCCCGAACGGGCCGCCATGCTGGGCGCGTACTGTAGTTGGTTCCCTTCGGCGCTCTTTCCGCTTGTGGTTGCCTTCGCTTGTGATTGGTTTGCTTTCTCAATCAGACTCGGCTGCGGTCACACTTCCCTCCGTTGCTTGCATCCACTCTAGAGCAGGCGCCCATAGACACAGGCCGACTCTGACTTTCTGACTTGACCTGACGAGCACGGACGATGCAGCCAGAGAGCGCTCTCTTCTCTCTGAAGTCAAGATCGAACGGATGCGAAGCACGAGGACATATTACAGGGGGTGATCCCGCACTACTACTCTAGGGAATTCATGTCGGTGGTGAGAAAATGCACAGAAAAAGCGGGAGGTTTTCGAGTCCGTTCGGGCGAGCGCGCGAGTCGTTTAGTCGATCTCCTCGACCGACGGCTCGTCGGCACCAGCGCCCGGAGCAGCGCCACCCGGCATGCCACCGGCGCCCGGCATGCCACCCGGCGCACCACCGGCAGCCGCGTAGACCTTCTGCATGATCGGGTTCGCGACGCCCTCGAGCTCCTTCTGCTTCTCCTCGTACTCGTCCTTGGACGCCTCGGCCGACGCGTCGAGCCACGAGACGGTCTCGGAGATGGCCTTGTCGAGGGTCTCCTTGTCCGAAGCCTCGATCTTGTCCTTCAGGTCGCCGTCGATCGAGTTGCGGAGCGAGTAGGCGTAAGACTCGAGTCCGTTCTTCGCAGCGATACGTGCAGCCTCGGCAGCGTCCTCCTCTTTGTACTTCTCAGCCTCAGAGACCATGCGCTCAATCTCCTCCTTGGAGAGACGGCCCTTGTCCTGTGGGAGCGAAGGAAAAAAACGTCAGTGATCGGTTCCAAAAGTTGGGCCGAGACCACGCCAACCCCTGCCGATGATTCTGGACACTGTAGAGACTGGTTTACGCACGTTGGTGATCGTGATTTTGTTGCTCTTGCCGGTGGTCTTGTCCGAGGCGGAGACGTTGAGGATACCGTTGGCGTCTGCAAGTTCGGAAAAGTCAGTAAACCGTGAGGAAACTCAACTCCGGACCGCAGGCTACGACAGTCCATCGCGTAGACTGCCCATCGTGTAGACAAGGGGATAAGAGGGCCGCTAAACTCACCGATGTCGAAGACGACCTCGATCTGGGGGACACCACGGGGCGCGGGGGGGATGCCCGAGAGCTCGAACTTTCCGAGGAGGTTGTTGTCCTTGGTGCGGGCACGCTCGCCCTCGTAGACCTGGATGAGGACGCCCGGCTGGTTGTCGGCGTAGGTCGAGAAGGTCTCGGACTTCTTGGTCGGGACGGTCGTGTTGCGGGGGATGAGCTTGGTCATGACACCGCCGGCGGTCTCGATACCGGTCGAGAGCGGGGCGACGTCGAGGAGGAGGAGGTCCTGGGTCTTCTCGGACGTGTCGCCGGTGAGGATGGCGGCCTGGACGGCGGCGCCGTACGCGACGGCCTCGTCCGGGTTGATCGACTTGTTGGGCTCCTTGCCGTTGAAAAAGTCCGAGACGAGCTTCTGGACACGCGGGATACGGGTCGAACCGCCGACGAGGACAATCTCGTTGACCGACTGCTTGTCGATCTTCGAGTCGCGGAGGACCTTCTCGACCGGCTCCATGGTGCCGCGGAACAAGTCGGCGCAGAGCTCCTCGAAACGGGCACGGGTGATCGAGGTGTAGAAGTCGATGCCCTCGAAGAGCGAGTCGATCTCGATAGTGGTCTGGGCGGCCGACGACAGGGTGCGCTTGGCGCGCTCGCAGGCGGTGCGGAGACGGCGGAGGGCGCGGGCGTTGGACGTGAGGTCCTTCTTGTTCTTGCGCTTGAACTCGGCGCAGAAGTGGGTGACGAGGCGGTTGTCAAAGTCCTCACCGCCGAGGTGGGTGTCACCGGCGGTCGCCTTGACCTCGAAGATGCCCTCCTCGATCGTGAGGAGCGAGACGTCGAACGTGCCGCCGCCCAAGTCGAAGATGAGGACGTTCTTCTCGCCCTCGGACTTCTTGTCGAGGCCGTACGCGATCGCGGCGGCGGTCGGCTCGTTGATGATGCGGAGGACGTTGAGGCCCGAGATGGTACCGGCGTCCTTGGTCGCCTGACGCTGCGAGTCGTTGAAGTAGGCCGGGACGGTGACGACGGCGTTGCTGACCGTGCCTCCGAGGTAGGCCTCGGCCGTCTCCTTCATCTTGAGGAGGACCATCGACGAGATCTCCTCCGGGGTGAACTCCTTGGTCTCGCCCTTATACTCGACCTGGATGATCGGCTTGGTCGCCTTGTCGATGATCTTGAACGGCCAGTCTGTGTACACGGTGTCCTAGTCAGTTTCCGAAGGGAGGGCGGGCGGCGAAGGGGATGCAGAGGGGCCGGGGAAGGGACACTCACGCTTCATGTCGGCCTGGACCTCGGCGTCACCAAACTTGCGACCGATGAGACGCTTGGCGTCAAAGACGGTGCTATTGAGGAAGGGTGGTGTCAGTACCGTGTGCGGGACTATGGCGGGAAAGAAAAGAACTGACTTGTGCGGGTTCATGGCGACCTGGTTCTTGGCGGCATCACCGATGAGACGCTCCGTGTCGCTGCAGAAGGGTCGAAATCAGCACGCTGTGTCTAGTGCGAGAGTATACAAGGTGCAAGGACTCACGTAAAGGCGACGTAGGAGGGCGTGGTGCGGTTGCCTTGGTCCTGGAAGGTGATGGAAGCAACGGGTCTTAGAGTTCGGCGTTCGAGCGAGCGGAGTGCTCTCAGGTGTGTAGACTCACGTTGGCGATGATCTCGACACGGTCGTTCTGCCAGACACCGACGCACGAGTACGTCGTGCCGAGATCGATACTGTGTACACGCGGGAGAGTGAGCAACCTGCTTGCTGGTGACCTCACTCGACGAGGGAGACGACGTACCCGACAGCCTTCGTGGACATTGTTAAGCGAGTTGTGCTTGGAATGGGAGTGGGTGCAAAAGTGTTCGCTTGAAAAGGGTACCTAGCAACTGTAGGATTTAGTGGAGGAAGAGAGAGAAAAAGGAGCTGAAGTCCGCCCCGCCTCAAAGCTGGCGCCCGACGTCGCGAAGGCTCCGAGAACATTCCGTCGTCATTGTCTCGACCTTCTCTGACACTCTTTCACGCTCGATACAGCTCGACACGGCACCCCCTGCAGACGCAGCCGAGCTCTATGGCTTTCCCTCCGCTTCGACACTCGACCACCGGCCTCTGCATCCTTCTCTTCATACGCGCGTGCTCTCTCTCGTCGGGTTTCCACGTGCTTCCATCCAGCTTTTGCCACTAGCCGCCCTCTTTCTGCGCTCTCCGTCCTCGATGCAGCTCCCGAATCTCTCTGTTTGGCCATCCTGCATAGCCTCCTGCCGCGGTCAAACTCTCCGTGCACAGCAACAGGACTTGCTCTTTGAAACTGCTCCATTTACAACAACAGCTCGCCCGCTTGCGTCCGCTCGGCGTTGTCAAGCTCTGCACGCATACACGCCTCGCTTACGCCACAGCTGCAAAACCCTGCACCGTCTCAAAAAAACAGGAGGAGCGATTCGGTCCTTAAAAAAGCCACAGCGTCTCGACGTCGCCACTCTGCGTCACCTCGCACGCCACGCCGCTCGAGAAGCCGTAAATCTCTGATTGGCGTGCACACGAGCGGTTCCCCCATTCCCAAAGCCCCCCAAAGGGTCAGCTCATTGGTCACAAGGGACGCGAGATTGAAGCCACCCGGGAACGGACAAGGACAAGGGGAGAGGAGAGAGAGAGTGGCGCGTACCGGTTGATGGACCGCGGATGCCCGAATCTGTCTGTTGCTGTTGCGCTCCTTCGCTTCCCGAACCGTGACCAGTCGTCGAGTGCATGGGTCCACCGCCAGCGCTCGAAAGGAACGCCGTCCGATCCAGCTCGATAGGTCGTTCGTCCTCTCCCGCTCCTCCTCCTTCTCCTCCTCCTCGCAAATACTCCCGAACCGCTTCGAACCCGCATTCGACTCCTACTCCAACTTCGCCTCCAAGCTCGGCGTCGGCGTCGACAGAAGTAGTAGCTGCAGTAGGAGCGGGACTCCTTTGCCGCCGCCGCCTCCGGACGATCGTCCACAGCGCCCTCGCCGTCCTTCCGAATTGGACCTGCCCCGGCGTGTTCGAATGCAAGATGACCTTTTCGAGCAGGTGCGACGACGGCGAGATGAGCAAAGTGAGCCCGAGGTGAGGGTACGAGAGAAAGTACGGGTTGGCTGCTTTGCGGTCCAAGGCGTGAGGTAGATCGGAGTATGTATGAAAAGGCCCCGAGGTAGTCAGTTCCACTGACTGACAAGGCAAGGACAAGAGGGGGTACACGCACGTTCGAGAGCTGCCTTGCTGGCGGAAGAGAAGGACGAGGAAGGAGCGCCGACGGCTGCGGCCGTGTGAATCGCAAGTCGATCCTGATTCCCGAGCGCAAGAATACGCCGTCATCATCAAAGACGCATATTAGCCCGAGAGGTCCCGGGGGGGCGAAAGATGAGCAACAGAGAGAGCGAAGGAGAGGGGGGTAAGGCACACGCACATCTTCCTTCCAAAACGTCCGGACCGCGCTCCCCAACTCGCAGAGGATATCCTCACTCGTCGTTTCTCCGATCTCGAGTACTACGACGACGGGGGCTCCGTCTTCGTGAGGCGGAGAGACCGCGCCGGCGGCGGCGGCGGAACGGGAGTGGAAGCGGAGCGTGACTCGCGGTTTGTCTGCAGCGAGATTGTCCGGATCCAGCTATTGTAAAAATGCGGGCGAAAGGTGAGCTGGCAATCTCCATACAGGCGCACACAGCGCCCACGGTCCCGCTCGCTCACCTCGATCACGGCTCGGTGCAAATCTCCCTGCGCGACTGTGAACGAGTCCACTCCGCGGTTGTCGACAGTCTGGAGATGTCGCCATGCCTGGTCGATTGGGATACCCTTTGGAATCGGCAAAGGGGTGAGTACGATCCGTTTCAGTCGTGTCGAGCCTTTGAAAAGAGAGAGAGGGGATCATCAGTTCGCGTGATAAGAGGAAGAGTAGAAAAAAAAAGGTATTCCTCGCATACCGGATCGGGTCTTTTGCACTCCGAATGCGACTCCGGGATAGCAGAGCATGTTCTCCTCCTCGTCGTGGTCTTGCTCGGTGCTTCCCTTCGCCACAGTTGGCGCTTTCGAGCTGCCGAACGTCGGACCGAGGATGGTCCTAATCCGCTTGACGACATCTTCTCTCTCCTCCTCGTCCTCGTCGTCGTTCTCCGCAGCAGCAGTGTTCGCTGTTGACTGTAGTCGTTGCTGGCGGTATGCGACGTGCGAGCCGGGGTTGGGACCCGTGACTTGGATGCGGGAGAGGCGTTGGGCGGGCGGCGAGAAGGTGAGGTGCAGTGGCGGGGTGGTGAGCGACAAATGGACCGGCGACGAGAGGGGGTTCTGTAGGGGAGCTCGCTCGTGGTCAGTCCTCTGCTGCCATAGCTAGAGAGGGATGGGCGCATCGTTCGCTCAGGCTCGCCCCCACATGAAGGCGATCAACAGGCTGACGCACCTGTTCGTCCCAGGCGAGGTTGGCGTGCGGGTACGTATCGCGGTACTCTCGGACGTGGTTCAGTACGTTGAAGAGCAGGCTGCCTGTTACAATACTCGGGAGTGAGTTCGAGTGAGTCTGAGTGAGGGACATGGAAGTGGGGAGAGACGAGAGCTGCGGAAACGGACCGAGTCTGAACGGGCCGAGTGCGCTTCCCGGCACAAGATCGAGCGGGTGCTGACTCGCTGTCATCCTTATTGAGTAGGGCGCACCAGGTCGATGAGATGCCTCCGTACGCTCGAGGACGTCGAGATGGGCGAACGGTGCACCACACGAGGGGAGGCTGCTGATGTGGAAAGGGGGAAGTGAGATTGGTACGCGCGGTGCGCCGAGCGGCGAGCGGCCCAACGTGCGCCAGCTGGCCGCTCTCCCTCTACACGCACCAACTCCCAACACACACACACACACAATGGGATTCGCAGAGTTCTCGTCGCCGGCCGGTCTCCAGGGTCTCGAGGTCAGTCTCCCTTTCCTCCTTTCCCCGTCCCCGTCCATCTCACACCGCGACTTCGAGCTGGGTCAGCCGCGCACCACGTCGAACCCCTTCGCCGTCACCGCCTCGCGCGTGCTAGAGTGGCAGGACGGGACGTATACTGATAGTTCCATTCGCTTGGTACAGGCCCACCTCACCCACGTCTCGTACATCGAGGGGTCAGTCATCCATCCATCTTCCCTTGCCTTCACCACCCAACCAGCCAGCCAGCCAGCGTACAGACTGGGCAGAGAGACACGAAGCGCACATGAAGAACTTTGCTTTGGTCCGTGTTTCCGAGGAGGGGCCTCAAGAACCCCAACAAACGCAGACGACAACACAACTACTTTTCCAAGCCATCTGATGCGACTCTGCTCTTTCCCTCTTTACGGTGGCGCGGCTGGCTGCTACACAAACATCGCATAGACCAGGAGAAGAAGAGGGCTGACGATAGACTCGTTTCAACAATAGCTACACCCCGTCGCAGGCCGACGTTGCCGTCTTCAAGGCGCTCCCGTCCGCCCCGAACGCCGCCACCTACCCGCACACCGCCCGCTGGTACAAGCACATCCAGTCCTACGAGGCTGAGCACGCCACCCTCCCCGGTGACGCCTCCAAGGCCTACACCGAGTACGGCCCGTCGACTTCGGCCGCCGCCCCCGCCGCGGCTGCCGCTGACGAGGACGACGACCTCGACCTGTTCGGTTCGGACGACGAGGTTGACGAGGAGGCCGAGGCTCTCAAGGCCAAGCGTGTCGCCGAGTACCAGGCCAAGAAGGCCAACAAGCCCAAGTGAGCCCACCCCTCCCTCTCGCCTGCGCGACTGGCCCGCCCGTTACTGACCCCGCGCTCGCACGAACGATCAGGACCATCGCCAAGTCGCTCGTCACCCTCGACATCAAGCCGTGGGACGACGAGACCGACATGGCCGCCCTCGAGGCTGCCGTCCGCTCGATCGAGAAGCCCGGTCTCCTGTGGGGTCTCTCCAAGCTCGTCCCGATCGGCTTCGGAATCAAGAAGCTCCAGATGTCGGTCGTCGTCGAGGACGAACTCGTCTCGGTCGACGAGCTCCAGGAGGAGATTGCCGAGTTTGACGACTACGTTCAGGTTCGTTTTTCCGTTGCCCCCTTTTTCTTCCGGATTTTCTCCCTCGCCCGCCCGCCCGCTGACTCTCGTCCCGCGCCCCCGTCCTGCAGTCGTCGGACGTTGCCGCCATGGCCAAGCTTTAAGCGCTTCGTCTGCTGCAACCCCGAAGTACCACCTTGTTGTTGACAAATATCGCCCCCCCACAAGGAAAACGGGTTTGGGAGAGGGCGACCGACGACGAAAGAACGCTCTTGTGCTTCCTGGCTCTCACTGCTAACCTCTCTCTTTCGCTACTCACGTCACGCTGGCTGTCTTCGTCGTCGGTCTTATGGGTATGGTCTCGCTCGACCAAGATCGTCTCGGCGGTTGGCACACTCGGCTGCCCGTCTCTTTCCTCCAACAACTCCCTTTCCTCCCTCCACACAAACATCCACAATCCCCCCCCCCCCACACACACACACCCCAGCGCATGCCTTCCCCCTCCCCCTCCCCCGATCTATACCGCGGGGAGGCGCACCCGTGTCGCCGGTACTTGATTGAACCCGCGCGGGAGCGATAACCCCCTATGGGAGGGGTAATTCAAACAAGCGATAACTGGAAGATTACCTCTACTACGAATGGCCTCCCTCCACTCTTGCACCGAGGAGGGATCAAAGGGGAACTCTCCTCCCTCCGGTGACGGTTCGAGCACTAAAAGTGACGCCACATTTTTTCTTCCTTTACTTTCGCACCTGGTTCTGTCTGTGTAGCTGGCTCTTCTAGGGCTGTCTCGCTGTTGCTTGCAAACTGAAATCGCTTCTCTATTACCTTCGGTGCGCCATTTCGTCCCAGTCTGAATCTCGAGCGAGGGCTTCTCTGTCATCTTCCTGAAGAACTCGCTCTCGTTGAGGAGAAGCTTGAACCGACCGAACTAGCAAGCTTGCCCCTATGGAGGCCTTGCAAACGCACCCCCGAATCTGCCATGGACGTTGTAGTCGGCAGGTGGCGGCTTTCGCTCGAGCGCTCTGTCCGCTTCGCAGACGAGAACACGGCTCGGCTCGCTGCAATCGAGAGCGCTTGTCACTGTCGCTGTGCACGTAAAGGAAGAGACCAAAGAGAAATTTATGGATGGGAAGAGCAGTTGTTTCTACGGGGTTGGGTATGGGAGAGAAAAGAGAGCATGAAGGCAGAGCACGACGAGAATAGATACGTGAGCCAGGAAGGGAGATACCCGGATGGGTGCCGCCGTGTTCAATAGCTCTTCTATGTCTGAAAGGACTCTTTACGTGAGGGTGTAGCCACTGTTGATTCGGATAGGAAGGAGACGGGTTGAAGGGCGATGGCGGAAAGTGAGTGGCAAGCAGAGAACATCAGTCAGCTCGGTTAGGCACGAGAAGCATCTTGGCGCATCTGAAAGGTAGAAGTTGTGTGTAGAAGCTTGACGTACCCGTCGACGCGGATGTCAGCTCCGGTCGTGAACGCCGAGGCGTCACTGAGCAAGGATGAAGCGTCAGCAAGAAAGGTCAACGCTCGAATACCGGGATGCCGGAGTAACGACACGTACGATGCAAGGTAGATGCAGGCGCCTGGAACAGACAACAAAGACGACATGATCGTGTCAGTCAGGACTTTCTTTCTTCCTCCGGAGGCGGCACACGCTTGGAAAGCTGCGGTGAGGAAAGGCGAGGCCATACGCACCCTTGAGGTCTTCCGGCTCTCCGAGACGGGCCATAGGAGTCAGGTTGACTGGCGGGACGGTAAGGGGAGCTGGTCAGTCTTCCGCCCGAACGCGACTAGAGCGTCACGACGTCTACTTACCCCATGCGTCGCGCAGTTCCGGGTCCCGGTCGAGGATGACCTGCCATGGAGGATGCCGAGATCAGTACGGTGATTCTCGAAAGCCCGAACCCAAGGGAGACCCGAAAAGAAACCTACGCGAGTCAAAGCGGTAGCCATGTAACCCGGCGAGATGCAGTTGACGCGGATGTTCTTCTGAGCCCATTCAACGGCAAGAGATGAAGCCATGTGGCGGACGGCAGCCTTGGAAGCGTTGTAAGGAGTCTGAGGTTGCGGGATGTCTGCGATGAGGAAAGCAAACAAAAAGTCAGCCGATGAGAGACTGTGCGCCGGGAAAAACAGATCCCGAGCGACTTACTGACGCAAGCTCCCGACATGGAACCGATCAAGACGATGGTACCGGCAGCATCGCGCCTCATCATGTCCTTGGCAGCTTCTCGAGCGCAGTAGAAAGAGCCCTCCACGTTGATAGCCATGAGCTTGCGGAACCTGTCGCCCGGGTACTCGGTTGCGACAAAGTTCTCTGTTTTGCCGGGCCAGGAGGTGAGTCAGTATAGACGCCTTGTATGGACGAGAGGAGGAGCACGTACCGACGATTCCGGCGGCGGTGACGAGCGAGTCGACGCGGCCGAAAGTGTCGACAACCTGCTTGAACGACGCCTTGACGCTCTCCTCGTTGGCGACGTCGCAACCGATACCGATGCACTTGATCTCGCCCTTCTTGGCCTGTCCGTGCTCCTCGAACCACTGAACGAGGTCGTTCGCCGCCTCCTTGGCGAGGTTCTCGTCGAGGTCAAGAATCGCGATCGCGTTCGAGCCCGACTCGGCGAAAGTACGGGCCATCAAGTTTCCGAGCTGTTGTCATCACGCCGCCGCGTCCCATGTCAGTTTCTGAGCGATCTGACGCAGAGAATTCCGCTCGGAGACGCAAGGAAAATTGGTAAAGTCGGTCCCCAGAGATGACCTCATGAAGCAAAGGAACCGGGGAAAAAAGGATGGAGAAACTTTGCGTCACGTACCCCACGACCAGCTCCAGTGACGACGCAGACCTGCCGGCATCGTATAGGCGTCAGTCCAGAGTACGAAAAGTCTGTAGGGGCTTCCCCGATATGAATGCAGGCGGCCCCCACACGGCTCAGAATGATCGAGCCGACGAGACAGCTTGTTTTCCGCCCCGAGAGCTCGAGGAGCTGGCCCCCTCGCCGCCGTAGAGACGGCTCGTGCGAGGGTCCGCAACTGCCGAGGGCAACGTCTTGGAAGCGGAGCTTACCTTGTCGGTCATGGAGAAGGAAGCCAGAGTCCGTCGAGTGTGACGGCCGACGTCGACGTCCGGACCGTCGGTCGAGTGTCCCAACTCGCCGGGCTTGTATTCGGTCTCACTGCGGGCGGGGGTGGGCGCACCTTGATCAGTCACAGAAGCCCATGAGCTCACAAGTAGGACGGGACTTACTCGGGGTATCTGAGCAAGTCGAGAACGTGCGAAAGCTGGTCAGCCGAAGTTTTCCCTCCTCCAGACAGGCCCTTTTGCGGGAGGGAAGCGCAGGGTCCAAAGCTCACGGGATCTGGATGTCTTCCCGAACGGCAGCGAACGGCGCCTCCTTGTTGTCAGCAGCGGCGGTCGACGACGAAGAAACTTTGCGGCGCGAGAGCGGCGACGAGGTGGGGGCGGCGGCAGCGGCGACGCGAGGAGCGAAGCGGACCGCCTGGGTGGCGAACGAGCGACCAGCACGCGGCAGAGCCTTGAGGGTAGCAGATCGGGCAAACATCCTTTTGGGTGAGGGAGAAAGACCAAGCTGATGAGCGTCCGAGCGAGAATTTGGAAGCTTCGGCTGGCAACGACGTAATGCTCGAGTGACGTGGCAGGGCTGCTCCACATTCTCTGAGCGAGCCGAACCATTATCGCGTCGAGCCGATCCGAGATAAGCAGTCGACCGTCCCTATAGTTATGTACTGTCCCGTAAAGCGAGAAGAGGAGTCTGCTTGGTGGCTCGGTCATGAGGCTACAATTTCAGAGAGAGAGAAGTCTACGTGCTGCCAGCACGCCTAGCGCACGTGCAGGGGGAGGAGTTGATGAGGGTCGAAGGAGAGTGTCTGTGAGAAGCGGCAGCATAGTGAAAGATGCGCGCGATACAGGGATGCAGAACAATGTAGGGAAACAGTGCAGGGAGGGAGGAGGAGGGGAGAAGGGTCGTTATGGATTTGAGGAAACAGGGAAGTCGTCGTCGTCTTTCTTAGGCGCTGATGGTCACGTAACCCGTTAGGGTCCCGATCGTGAAACCGCCCGGATTGACCTGAGGGAAGAATGAGGTCGTAGGGGATCGAGGTCGTTATGTAGTGAGAGTCGTTCAGGAGGATGAAGATGCGACAAGACCGGACGAGGAAGGTGCCGCGGACGAGGATTCCGCCGGTGACGACGTCGGCGACGAGGAGGACGGCGAGGACGGTTGGGAGGCGGCAGATGAGGCGGAAGGGGATGACGTCTTGTTGCCCGAGTCAGCCCTCGAAAAAGTCCATTCCTGAAAGACGAACGAGAAACGCACAATCGGTCTGGTGGTGAAAGTGTAAGTTCCGCCGTTCGAGTCGGTTGACGTCGGCGGTCGAGTCGTGCTCGAAGCAGGAGCAGAGGTCGTTTGGCCGGGGGCGGCGGAGGAGGAGGAGGAAGAGGAAGACGACGAGGAGGATGCCGAGGATGCGGAAGCTGAGGACATGGGCAGGTCAGGACAAGACTAGGATCGAGCGAAGGACAGGTCCGAGGCGCGAGGAGGAACTCACAGCTTGAAGACGCCGCCGAACTGCTGCTGCTGCTGCTGCTGGCCGATGAAGCGCTACTGCTGCTGCTGCTGCTGCTGCTACTGCTGCTCTCCGCGGAGCTACTGCTCGAAGCGGACGATGACGAACTCGAGGAAGCGCTGGATTGCGAGGAGGACGAGGACGAAGCGCTCGAACTGGAACTCGATGCGGCGGCCGAACTGCTGCTGCTGCTCGCTTCTGAGCTCGAGCTTGAAGGTGCCGCAGACGTACTAGATAGAGTGGGGAGTGGCGAGGTAGCGTCGGCAGGTTGCGAAGAGGTCGTGAGGGATTGCGAAGGGGTCGTTACGGATGCAGAGGCGGCGAGAGACGAAGATGAGGACGAGGATGATGTAGTTGATGTGGGAGACGCGGGCAGTGAGGATGACGACGACAACAATGATGATGAAGAGGATGATGATGCAGGGGTTGAAGACGTTAGGGATGACTCGACAGAGGTACTGGGTGGAAGCGCCATCCCGCATGAGATGCAGCTTCTTCTGCGATGCGAAGAAAAGAGGAAGAGAGAAAAATGTGGGCACGTACGAGCTCGAGGGAGGCGGAGTCGTCGTCGTCTCGGATGGTGTCTCGTTTGAGGCGGCCGTCGACATCCCGCTACTCGTGACGACCATGGCGCTGCCGTCGGACCCGTAACTGGTCGAAGTGAAGATGAACGTCCCGACGCTGAAACTGCTCCGCGGGTCGGCGGACGAGCTCTGCCCGTTGCTGAGCCTCGCGGCGTTGTCGCGGTTCGAGCCGTTGTTCTTGTTCAAGCCGACGCCGAGTCCGACTCCGAGTCCGATCCCGAGGGCGGCAATGATGCCCAACACGGCGGCGACGATGACCCACCGTTTCCTCCTCCAGAGGCTGTCCTGGCCTGCCGGTTCGTCCCAATCGTCTCCTGCTGCATCGTACCCTGCCACTCCTCCGACACTGCCTCGTGCGCCGGGTTGCCAGTACGCAGACGAGGCGCCGGCATCGCTCGAGAGGGCGCCTCCGCTCACGGGCCGTTGTCCGCGTCCGGACAAGTCGACCATTTCGGGATCGTCTCCCATCGGGAGGGACGAGTACGGTTCTGCTGAACCGCCCGAGAACGGGTCTTCCGAGTACCGCGGTTGGTACGCCGAGGCATTGGGAGCGAGATGCTCTGCGTACTCTTCCCCGCCGTATGGGTTGATCGCCCCTCCTCCTCCAGCAGCACCGCCTGGTGCTCCATAGGTGTACCCGTTGTACGCCATTCGGGACTCCTCTCTGTCGCCCGCCGATGCAGTATCGATGACGCCCGGCTCGAGGCGGACGGACGGACACTCCGAGGTTGAGCGACGACGGCCGAGTCGAGTGCAGTCAAGTGTGGCGGGTCGAGCGAGTCGCAGCTCTCAAGTCGGGGAGGGCGTATTCGAGTAGCGTTTCCCGTGGACTGGATCTGCTCTCTGGCAATAGCCCAGCTTGCCCGGCTGATTAGAGTGACGTGAGCTTCTCTCGCCTCACAACGGCTCGATCTCGTCGACGTCGCCGGCAGAGAAAACTTTTCCGCTCGGCAGGAGCACCTGTCTCATCAGCTATCACCACCCCCGAGTATAGTCACATCTCACTCTCACGCAGAGAGCTCCCATCCTGGCAGGCGACCAAGAGCTTCGACCGCTCCGTTTTGTGCTTCTCCGCCCGCTCTCTGCTGCGCTTTCGTCGCCCGCAGCGCTCATCTCGGCTGCTCTTCCTTTGCTGCCGCGCCTCGAGGAGCGCAATGATTCCGAGACTGTAGCACCCTCCGTGAATGTCTACAGGCTCATCGACCCGGCACATCAGTGCGTCTCATGCTTCCCGAGTTGCGGTCCCTCAGCTTGCGCGCAGTGGCCTGACTTGTGGGGAGGAACGCCCTCCTCCCGCAGAGAACCGTTCATCTCGCTCGCGCGCATCCTGCTCGCGTGCGCCATCACGCCCATCGAAGCGCTCTTGCGGTTTCCGCTCGTTGCCGAAGCCTACGACACCACCCTCGGTGGACTCGCGCCCTTCCTCGATTTGTGGGTGCCGCTCCAGCTTGCGCGCGAGGTGGTCCTCGAACTCGGCAGACTCGACGAACTCGAGGCGCTGCTCGATTGGGACTCGAGGAGGGCGTGGACGGTCGAAGATCGCGAGGAGGAAGCGCTGCTGCACAAGTGAGCAGGCCGGTTTCTTGGTCGCTCGCTTCCGAGCCGTCAGTTTCGCTCACATCCGCCGCTTTCCGACGACGCAGCTGGCGCATTCCGACAGAATGCCTCTCGCCTGCAGATTACAGCACCAAAACTATGCTCGCGTGGGTTCTAGCCGCTTTGTCGCCCCGCCTGCCTCGCCCGCTCACGCTTTCCCTTGTTTTTCTGGCTGTGACAGTACCACCTTTGATCGGATCGTACTCCTCCCTCCCACAAACCAGGTCCGAACCCTCCTACCTCCGCCCGAAGAAATCCCTAGCTACGGACAGTCGAACGGGACGACGGATATGGAAGCGGGGTCGGATTACGATCAGCTTTGGAGCAAAGTGGTCGAGTGGTCCGTCGTCGAATACGAACGGTGGAATCACCGCGATCGTTTCGGCACTGTCTCGAATTCAACAACGGGTTTGCACGGAGTCAGCTCCGAGCCGGTGCGGGGCCGATCTCGACTAGGGTTATCCGACGCCGATCGCTTCAACCTCGACGCCGACTCTGATGGCGACACCGACGAGACCTCCTCCGACTTGACACCCCTCTTCCTCTACACGACTCTCACTCATCTCCTTGGCCTCGAAACCCTCATCCCGGCAGTCTCGTCCGAGCAACCCGCGCTAGACACGCTCGCCCATCTTCCGTCCATCCCACCGCTGCATCGCGCCGCCCTGCTGCACAGTTCGTCCTCTCCATCCCTCTCATCGTTGTCCGTCAATTCTTCTTCTTCGACGACAGCAGCCCGCCTGTACCTCCTCGACGCCATCACTCGCCTCGTCGCGCACCACTACCGACAACACGCGCTCGAATCCCTCGCGGCCGTTCGCACGCGCCACCAGATAAGGGAAGCGCTCCTCGTCGCCGAGCAAGCCAAGTTTGGCGACTTGCAGGCTCGGCTTGATCAAGTCGAAGCGCGACTCGAGGAGGATGCGAACCGCCAGAGGGAACGAGCGACTCGGGACCGCTTGATCCGCGAACGGGTTAAAGCGCTCGAGGAAGAAGTGGACCGACTTGCGCTCGGCGCGCCGAGGAACGCAGCAAACGTCGGGAGTCTTGCTACACCCTTCGGCGGAGGCGGAGTCGACACGAGGAGCGCAGTGATGATGGTGGCGGCGGCGGCTTTTGTGCTTGGAGTGGCGATCGGAATCGCCCTGGCCAACGCAGCAGGAGGAGGCGGTCCCGGTCGGGTGTAGGTGTCTTTTCAACTTCTGCTATCACTCACACCGACTCTACACCCCGTGTGCAGTCCACTTCACGTTCTCTCACACCGGCCCGTAATGCGAGCAGCGATTGCGCCGCCACCGCCGTTCTGCACCGCCCCTGTACGCACGCATGACACGCGCAAGGGACATCCCGTTGTCCTCGCCATGCGGACCACGTGGACCACAACGGGGCCGCGGGGAGAACGGGAAGAGCTCCTTTATCCGTTGCGGACATGCCGCGGGGTGACGTCTTGCTCCTCCGTCTGGAGGTATTTAAACGGTCCGTCGCTCTCTCTCTCTCTCTCTCTCTCTCTCTCTTTCTCCTCTCTCTTCTTCCAAGGAAACACTTTGATTCTCTCTCCCACATCATGGTGATTTCTGACCCAGCCTTTGAACACCGAGCAGTCCTCGCTGACCACCTTTTCTACGCACGACAGTCGAACCAGAAGAACCTCCACGTCCGTCCTTGGCTGAGCGCACCAGCTGTGACTCACTGACGGTATATGCTGATATAACGGTATGTCCTATATAGGACGTTCACCACGGCAACGACGGCCTTGCGAAGAACCCGCAAGCGAATGCGGACCAACGTCACGTACGTTTTGTCGAACCGGATCCGCTCTTTCGCTTTCCTTCTTCAGACCGGGCACCACCAATCATGGCGGCGAGTGATACTTCTTGTCTGAACTTTTGACAGCAAGGTGCCGTCGCGCGCGACGGCGAAAGCGTACGTTTGAGTCTTGTTGCCTCCTCCTCTAAGGAGCCCTTCCTCGTTGAACTCTCTTGGCTGACCTTCCTTGATCTCGGTGATAGCCCCAGTGGCACGGTCACCATGGCGCCTTCCACAACCCTAACGCTGGTCCTCAGGTCAAGGCGGTGCGTAGCAGCAGCAGGCTTTTCGGGTCTGTTCAGCTAGCTAGCGAGAAGCGCGCTCGGAACTGACTCTTCACGTCACCTGGTTTCTCCTCCGCATAGGACGCACTGGACAAGATGCAGTCCCTCGCCAAGGACGCCGGCAAGCGCTAAGCTCGCCCGGGGAGACGACGCGGCTTTTTCTAAACAGTATCTCAGTGATCCGATTTTGAAAACGTAAAACGCTCGTTCTTACTCATTCTTGCCGAGCTGCCCTTGGGAGTTTGTTTCCGTGCTTGAGGAGAGTAAGGGAGCCAGTCTTTGAAGAGAAGAGTCTCCGTATGTAGACGTTCGTGTTGAGAAGGCTGCCAACTCGATTCCTCAACGAGGTCCTTCTGCACTTTCCGCTGTCCCACGACCTCGGCTGAGCTCCGGACCGCCTCTCCGGACCTCGGACTAGGGTCCTGAGACCCCAGTGAAAGCGTACAAAAGTCCTACCGCAAGATGGGACTCTGCCTCTCCTTGTGCTTGCCGTGAGTCGAGTCCCTTGCCCTGCGTGCGCACAGCTGCAGCTTCTCGACCGCTTTGAATGGCCGACTTCTGACGAGCAAAACCCTATGTACGCAGTTGTAGACGATCGACGTAAGATCTCTACTTTCGCTGGCGCGGGGTGCAGCTGGGCACAAGCGGCGCGAGCTGATTCGAGTTTCCTCACCCGCCGACGACGCATACTCTGCTTCCGGGTACGGATCCACAACGTGAATAGCGTCGTCGTCGCAGCACCCGCTGCGGCAATCCGGATGCCCGCCCGTCCGGTTCCCGTCGTGGTCCGCCATCGCGCACCCATCGTCCCGTAAGTCGTCTCGAGCTTTCTCTCCGTTTTGATCCCGCAGCTGGGACTGGGACTGACTCGCCTTCCAACTTCCCTATGCATTCACAGTGTCGTCGTGGCGAGACCGGCGCTGGCTCCTGTTCGTCCAGTAGTGGTGCCACAGGAAGGCGCAGACGCGGCAGGTTTTGACGGATCGTACGCGCACAGGGGAGGAGGGAGTGTCGCTGCTTGTAAGCGCTTGGTTCGGGACCTCGTGGGAAGGCAGATGCCATGCAAATATCACGAGCTTCAAGAGGAGAGCACTTGCGAGGGAGAGAGAGAGAGGGACGACACTTCTACTGCGGAGAGAAAGGGAAATCTCGAGAGGTTCTTCTACGGGGCGTGAGTTGGATCTGACAACAAGGCGAGATATGAATCGAAGGTGCGAGGAGACCGGGTGACTTTCTACAGGCTAGGACCGTGCACTCAGTCTAGGTGGCAGCAGAGCCGTTCGAGCGTGCCGTGGAAGAGGCGGCGTCGGAATCGGGCTTGAACACCTCGGGCCAGACTCGGCGCAATTCTGTGCGACGGGGGCAACAGAGGATTTATTAGCACTAGCACGCCCTCGGAAAGGGCATCGCTGAGCACCGAAAAAAGTCTGATGCGAGACGCACCCTGTAGACGGTGGACGACGCTAATCCGAGGCGCGTTGACCTGCTTGTCCTCCGCCGCCTTGACCGCCACCTCCGCATTCTCCTCCTCCTCGCACATCACTCCATCCCCCACACCCCCATGACCGTTCCCGATCCTGTTGGGGGTCTCATGCGCGAGTCGAGTCTCTTCGCTCCCGCTCTCGTCAAACAGGACGCAGTGTCCCCAGCCGAGGGCGTTGGCGCCTCGGACGTTGAGGGCCGAGTCGTCGACAAAGTACAGATCCGAGACGGGAGGGGGAGGCGAAGAAATGTGAGAGAGGGCTTCGTTGAAGAATGCTGTGTGTGAAACGGGGAGTCAGCGGAAGCTGGTCGTAGATAAGGAGGGAGGAGAACGAGAAACGAACCGGATTCGGGCTTGCAAGAAAAGTCGCCGGCGCCATAGTCACATGATACGACGCCCTCAAAGAAATGCGAGATTCCTAGCAATTGGAGTACCCGCGTGGCGTGCTTTCTCGGGAAAACAAATAGTGGGAACCAGTTCAGCCCAAAGCGCGGCGGAATTGGAGAGATGCAAGGGAAAAACTCACAAAGACGTAGGCGTTGGTCAACGCCCAGACATGACACTTTTCCCGGTCGATACTGGCGAGCAAATGTTGCAGTTCGGGGTCGACTTTGAGGACCGTCTCGAGCGGCAGACTGGCGTCGCAGTGCTTGTCGTAATCGAGCGGGTCGACCTTGTGATGCCGCACGAGTCCGCGGATCGCGAGTCCGTACTCTTTGTAGTAGTGGTTGTGCAAGTCTCGAGCTTCATCGTCCGAGAGGCCTAGTTTGCGGAAGTAGGCTGTATAAGAGGGGGGTCAGCCGAGGATTCCAACTTGACGGGCGAGTCCACGACCGGACGGACCTCGGATTTTGCCGACCATGAGTTGTGCGATTCCGCATTCTTTCGAGTACTAAGGACCGAGCATACAGGGTCAGCGGCTCGACTCTGACGCGGGACAGCAGTGGGGGTCGACGTCAACGTCGCGTGTGCTCGCCTCCCCGCCGCGCCTTGCCCGAAGGAGCAGCGCCAGAGGGAATTGAGCGCAGTGCTCGCGGGGTATGGGATGGGCTTACGAGGCAGTTGTCAATGTCGAAGAAGACGATCCGCTTGCCGTCGGGACTCGGCGGGGCTTTCGTTCGAGGAGTCCCGTCCGGGAACGTGCACAGCGCTGCGTGACAGGAGCTCTTAGTCCACGTGAAATAGCGTTAGAGTCGCCTGCACGCACTGGATCGCTTCGGTGGGGCGGGCAGCGTCATGGTCGTGGCAAAGTTGAGAGACAAACCCGCGGACGTGCGGACGAAGCTGCGTCTCTGAATCTCACCAGCACCGGGCACCACGCGAGTCCGCCTCGGAAAAGGGCTTGACTCGCTTGTTGTCAGTTCCCCGGACCGCCGAGCCTCAAATGCCTGCAGCAGCCACGCTCGCTTCGCTGCCGGCCGAGATCCATGCCAGGATCGCTGCCCTCTGTGCTCTCCAAGACCGCCGCTTCAAGCACGCAAAACTCAGAAGGATACGACGTTTCCCGTCGCCGACCCGCCACATACCGTGCCTGCACCTTCGACCGTCGGCGCGCTCTCGGTTCTCTCGAAATACTGGAACCAGGTCTCGGAGCCGTACCGCTTCTCGGTGCGTCAAGGCCTACACTCACACCGTCTCGAAAAGGTGTTCCTTTTGCAATGGTTGATCTCGCTTATGCCCGATCCATGACCTTCTCCAGAGACTCGAGGCGTCGCACCTCGAGTCGCGCAAGTTCCATCTCGGCTTTGGTCGCAAGTTTGGACGTTACATCACCGAACTCGACCTCGGCGACCTCTGCCGCAGAGACGGGGCGGACCCGACCATCGTGCTCGACGCGCTGCCGTTGCTCCCGAACCTCCACACCGTGGTCACTCCCACCATGAGGGATGTCGTCGAAATGGTGGCGGACGATACGCAATTCGACGACCCGGAGGCGACACGCTACGGCCGCGAAGTGTCGTACGTCGAGGAAGCCCTGTTTGAGCTGTTCGCGTCGGTGCCCTCGCTCGTCGTCGACACCGATCGGTGCGGCGGCACGTTCTTCGCCTCCCTCGCGACAAAATCACCAAAGACGAGGCAGCTGGTGCTCTACGATAACGAAGACGCAAGGCCGGAACGACTCGTCAATCTTGCCTTTGACGCCCTCGGGTCGTGTCCACAGCTCACCGAGCTGAAACTCGTCATCAGCAAGGAGCTCAACGAGCCCTTTCTCGGACACGATCTCCCCTCGGACTGCTCCCTGCGATACCTCTCGCTGTCGACTCTCGGCGGAAACACCCCGTCCGTCTTTCAGCTGATCGGGAAATTCTCGCCGGTCCTGCGGTCGTTGGAATTGAACTTTGAGGAGTTCGAACCGAGCCTCAGCATCCCGTTCGCCGAAGGCTCTCACTTCCCGCACCTCGAAACTCTGGTCGCCTCCCATACATACCTCGTCAGAACTGACGACTTTGTCAATTCAATCTCGCCCACCGTGTTCCCGGTCCTCCGACACCTCGAGTTGCGGACTCGCTACGGTGCGCCGCCAGCATCCTCGCACAAGGCGACCTTGACCGACTTGGCCGCCGCCTTCGCGCCGTGCAACTCGCTTCCACTGGCAACTGTCTCGGCCGATGCCGTGTCGACCAATCCCACCCGCTTCCGCCTCGGTGACTCGCCACTCCCGGCAGCGAACCGACCAGGCCATCATCGTCGCTCGCTGATACCGTCAGACATTTTACAAAACCCGGCCAGGTACCGTCGCCAAGCCTTGCAGTCTCCAGATCGACACGTCAATTTCCCTGTGTACAGTCTGAAAACGATCGAGCCGCTCCTCGACCGTATGCGCGACATGGTCTACGAGTCACTCCAGGTGAACGATTACGTTCAGCTTGCGCGGATCGCACGGGCCTTGCAGCCGTGCGAGCTACTCCGCATCGAGACGGACGCGTAGTCGAGTCGGCTGAGAAGCCGTGGGCAATCCAAACATGAATTGTCAAATGTATCGCTACAGTGGCAAAAAACGGAAAGCGTGTGAGAGTGGTGGAAGCAAACTGCGGGTTCATTTCCGCTGTTCCTGGATCCGCAAGTTGGTCATAAACAGCTGGTGGGAAGTCTGGCAAGGAGGGACCCTATCGTGACCGGGGGCGCTACGGCAGGCCAGAAGAGAGCAGCAGCTTTTGCCTCGGCCGCGTCCGCCCCCGAAACTGAACAACCGGTGGCAATCTCGACGAAACGCCTGTCGATCCAGGTCTCCAGGCGATTCAGCCCATCCTGAGGCACCGTCGGTTCAGTGCCGGCGTGGGAAACAGAAGCGGCGGCGAACGCGTTCGCAAACGACGGAGGAATGGCGGCCGATTCGAGGATCGGGAACTTGCTCTTCTGCCGCTTCTTCTTCTTCTCCTTGTGCTGGGTCTGCTTGTTCCTGATTGGCGTCGGAGGAGGAGTGTGCATACTCGCGTTTGCGAGAGTCGCATCGATCAAGGTGAGCTTGCTGAGGAGCGCGATTTTATCCGTCGGGGAGAGGTCAAACACGGCCATGCAATTCTGCAATAGGTCGAGCAGCTCGCGAGTGTCGAGGCAGTCGACCTTGGCGTCGTCGTAGTTTTGGAGGATGACGTTGCGAGTCTCGGTGCGACGGAGAATGTCGTCTTGATCGTGGATGGGGATTCGACGGGCAGAGACTGCTCGCGCGGGAGAAGTCGAACATTCGTCCGAAATGGCGACGGTCTTGTAGAGTGGCCCCTGAGTCGTGATTGGTGGGAGTACGGGGACCTTTTCCAGCAAGACCGACGCGCGCGTTCCGGTCAGCTGTCCACCCCGAAGAGCCGTTTTGGGGACGCAGACAATGAAATAGCTCACTTGGCGCTTCTTGCGTCTGCTCAGAGTGGGCAATACCACCTCCTCCTGGGTCTCTTGGGCCTTTCCAGAGGACCTGGTAGTTCGACGAGGGCGAATAGGGCGTGGCATGACGCTTGCGGACGAAGATATCTGAGAGCTGGACGAGGCGAGTTCGAGATGAGCAGTCGGCCGGCTCTTGTTTGATGTAATCGGCTCACGAAACGACCGTGGGTAGAACGAGAGTCGGAAGAGCCACAGAGCAGAGCAGAGCGAACCCAAAGGAACGAAGAAAGATCGTTGTTCCGTCCCCAACCCTTTCCCCTGTGATCGAGGAACCGGAGGTCTCGAGAGCAGTGCGGAGACACAAGACGGACGTTGACGTCTCGTCCGTCCGTTCATTCACAGCCGTTCGCGCTTAGTTCAGGAGCTCTGTGACGCGGACGCGGGGTGAGAGGGGGAGGGACCGGCGAATGTTGAGCCGAAGTGGAGGAGACGGCGATGTCCCTCGAGCGGTAGGTGCGCACAGATGTGGCCTATATGGCATAGCGTGAGAGTGAGTCCTTTGCTGTGCCTTCCGTTCGAAGCACACGCGTGTTCGGCCGCTGTAAGAGTGGCAGATCGCAGGCGGGAGGGATTGGCAGCCGTCGAGAGAGGCACCGGAGTCCGCGAAGGTGCTAAGCGGTGCAGCAGAGAGCCTGTACCATTATGGCGGCGCCGAGCGTGCGATCTCGCGCGCCCGCATTCATTCTCAACAGCAGCGAGACGTCTAGAGGTACGAGCCGGAGAGGAGTGAGTGATGACAGGTTGAAGATGTCTGTCGGGCGGCGAGAGAAGCGTAGGAGCAGAAAGCGACGCCAGCAGCCCGAGCTGGCGACATTTATAGCTTATGCAACTTGCCTTGATGGTCGACGTTCGGGGAACAGTAGCTGAACGATACGAGAAAGCAAGAAAGTGCGCTGGATGAAAAGAGGAGACGGGTTCTCGAGCACAATCAAATGGACAACTTCTGCAGTAGTGGTATTCCATTACTGCTGTATACAGGGCCAGAGATAGGGAAGACGGCACGGGTCCGGTAGCGGATAAGGGATTCGAGGCTGAAGCGGGCATGTGGTGAAGGTTTCGCGACGACGGGCAGACTGGCAACACAGAATGTATTTTGCAAGTGGTGATTGGATGATGTACTTCATCCGGTGAGGGGTTCGGGAAGAAGAGGCGTAGAGTGGGCGAGGGGAACGTGGTGCGGCTCGGCCTTAAGCTTTCAAGCCGCTGCGCCCTCCTGCTTGCATCCGGACTTTGGCCAAGAGGGCGGCAACCCATGCTCGAGATAGTGTGGGATGTTTTCCGGGTCGAGCACATCCTCGACTTCGAGTCCGACGCGGTGCGCGAGCTGCCCGATCCGAATCCGGAGCTGGTCCACCTCGGCTCGACGTCTCGCGATGCGGTCGTCCGAGGCGGCACCGCCGGGGAGGGCTCCGCTGCGTTCGTAGAGCGGTTTGCACTTGGACCAGATGCAAATCGTCTCGTGGATGATGCAACTGCCGCAAACCGTGTACCGGTCGCACTGTGTCGGCGAGGCTGCTGGGTTAGCCTCGCCTCGGCACTGACGAAACAAAGAGAACCTCTCGTACCTTTTCCCTCCGTCTCGAACAGGCGTCGCAGCTACGATATGCACCGCGTCCCGGCTTTTCAGTCGGATCGCCGAGACTCGCAGACGAAGGATGCACGAGCCGCAACAGGTCGGGTGGCAGATCGGGCGGCGACGACAAGACTTGCTTTGCCTTGGATCCCTGTGACGGGGTGGGTGTCGAGACTTTAGTTCCGGTGGCAGGAGGTGATGACGACCCTGCTGTCGAGTCCGGCGCGGTTCCTGACGAGGCCGCGGAGCTCCGTCGGGTTCTCATCGCAGGGCTCCCGGCGCGGTCGTCTTTGCACGCGCGGTCCAGGCGCAATCGCTGTCGTGCCGGTACTCCCTTTGACGTGGTCGTGCTGCTCCGGGAAGAGGTCGGCGTCGCTGTTGCTGCTGCGGTTCGGTCCGCGGAGGAGGAGGAAGGACGAGGTAGTGGTGAGACGAGGGCGTGGTGGTGGAACGCTTTCGAGCGGATCCGGTTGGGACGCCAGTCGTCCGTCTTGGTAGGAGCGCGCAAGGCTTTTGGCTTGGTGCGCATGCGGTTGTTGTTCGGCGAAGCGAGGATCGAGGAGGGGGAAAGCGAAATGACGAGCGCGAGCGGAGGTCCACGGAGCAAAAAGTCGCGGACACACTGGGTGCTCGCTCGCTCAGTCGTTAGCAGGCGTGCCAATCAACGTGACGAAAGGCAGGCTTGTATTGTGGTGATATACAGCAGCAGTAGCCTGCGTGGACCAGCGGAAGAGCAAGAGCGAGGCCCTGCACGAGGCCCTCGGGGAAGCCGACCTGCACAGGAGTCAGCGTCCCCGTCAAAGCTCCTGTTCCGGCACAGCCCCCGCTTATCTTGCCCCACGTGAGCAGTTGCATCGATCCGAGCCGCGTCGTGAGAGCGGTCTGTGCGGCGACGCGCTCGAGAAGTTCGGAGTGATGAGAGTGGAGCTGCTGTTGTGGGGTCGTACTCTGGCAGCGAGGAGCAGAGACCGCACCATTGCAGTCAAGCAGGTATCGACAGCAAGTGCGATGTCCTTGACAGGCTGTGGTGGTCTGTGGCTGCTACTCAACCCCCGAACCGACTCTCAATCGGAACTGAAGACACGTCTTTCGGAGACTTTTGCGCCACAGGGGGGTGTTCGCCGGAGTCTGAGATCTTCAGCATGACGCATTGAAGCTCCCAATCGTAACGACACACGAATCCGAGGCATCGCTCACCGCGCACAAAGCAAGAGAAGAATCGTTTCAAGCGGCGCCGACGGCAACCCTGCTTCGTAACTCGTCCATACTTCCCTCGGCCTTTGTTTCCTTCACAATCACTATGCACGGAACTTCACTCGCTCTCCTATTCGTGTCGATTTCTTGGCCGGATCTGCCTGTTCAGAGGTCGCCGCGCAAGTACCCGCCGTGAGGGAGGGCCTCGGCATCGTCGAGCGCGTTGAGTTTGGCATCGGGGGGCGAGTGAGGCTATCGTCCGAGACGTACGAAGGTCAGCTCATGAGGTCCTCTTGGAATTTGTGCTGTGAAGCGACCGAGGTGGGGAACAGAAAGGGAAGGGACTCGAGGGTCGAAGAACTCACGTCTTGCAACACGTGCTGGGCGTGCTCGGCCACGTTCGGAATCTGGCCGTCGAAGTGGTGCACTTCGTCATGCTCGAGCTGTGAGTGTACACGGAGCCTCGGTGCGTCAGGTCCGAGCCTTTCTCTTGGGTCTAGAAAGAGAGGGGTTTCTAGCAACTGACCCTCTTGGCGGCTTCCATCGCGTCCCTCTTGTGCATCTCGCAGCAGTCAATGTTCTGCGCCATGCGTCACGATGATGTGAGTCAGTACGGATGGACTCGGGTAGAGCAGACAGCGTTGGGAGTTTAGAACAGGACGCAGCGACGACGCACGGGCTTGATCGGGGCGTCACTCTTGCCGTGCCAGGTGTGGTGGTGTCCCATGGCTTGCTCCGACATGCCGGAACTCTTGCCTTGGCCGGCCGGGGCGGTGTGCTGCTTTGAAGACTGATGTGGGGATGACGGCGTAGCGGGAAGTCAGCGGGTGCGCAACTTGGGGCGGGTTAAACCCAGCGAAGGGGAAGAGGCATGCTCACGGCGTCCATGGCGTGCAGTGTGTATTCGGGTGTGTGTGAATGTGTGGGTCGTGTGAGCTGAGAGAGGAAAAGGAGAGCGCGAGGTGGGGAAGCGACCACCACAAGCAGGGAAGGCTCGAGAAGCTGTCGCTCCCGAGCCAGGGCTCGGATGAAGTCAGTTCTAGAGCTTTCGATCCCTGGCACTGCGCGACCGTTGCAAGCACAAGACAAAAAAGAAAAACAGAGCTACACCACAGAGACCGTCATCGAGGGGTTGGGGGAGGCAAGCGAAAGATCGTTTCATTTCGTCGTCGTCTTCGTCGTCGGTTCGTCCTCCCAGTCCGGCAGCAGGACGAGACGCTCGGCGGCCACGGCTTTCTCATGGTCCGAAGCGCGCGGCTGTGGGGTAGTTACCAATTGTCAGGTCCGTGGCTCTGGAGCTACAGCTAGAGAGGCGCGCCAGTTCGGAAAAAAAGTCGAGCTGAGAAGGTCGCCTTCCAGTTGAGTTGGCGCTCGGGACTCGGACTCACGTTCAGGATAGTCCCTTTAAGCCCCGCCGCTGTGTGGCGTTCAGCTTCCACCATCTTGTGAATCTCCTCGCGAGCGTGCTGACGAGATCCCGACGGGGCGAGAGATTGCCATCAGTGCCCCCCAACCTGGGCAACGAATCCGACGCCACTCGAAGTACACGCGGACGGACCTCTTTGTGCTCCTCGGTCTCGCGCGGGTTGTGAGCAATACCGCGGTCTTTGGCGTAGACGTCCTGGTCCGAGGCGGTCCGGACGATCAGAAACAAGTTCTCCCCCCCCTTGGAAACGGAAAGTTTCGTGTGGCCAGCCAGGCGAGCGGACCTGTTTGGCTTCGAGACCGAAGTGCACCAGCCTGGAGGGTATGCGCAAGCCTACTCACTTGAGCGTCGTGCCCGTCCGAGGTCTTGAGCGTGTCAAAGTCGATGCCAGCCTGCCAGAACGGGTCGATCTCGTCAGCGCGGCAAGCTGCGAACGGATCAGACCACCTCGGCTCGAGGCCCGATGGAGCGTACCTGTTTGTGAGTAGGCATGCTGATCTTTGCTGACAAGTCCGGCTAGATGTCAAGCGCTGTAACAAGAAGAGGGAAAGGGAGGAGATTGAGGGTCGAGGAGAGAGGCCGCCCCCGAGCAGATTTGGCGGTCTTTTCGCCTAGCCTCGGACGTCTCTCAGGCCAACCCCGAAGGTTCAGGCCATTCCTGTTTTCCGCAAGTCTCTACATAGTGGTCAACACGGCCCTCTTCTGGATTGCGTTTCAGTTGTATTGGCTGAATACAAACACTTTCTGTGATGCGAGTCAGCCGACAATGTGGGGCGGCTCAGCTCGCGTTCGATGACGCACTCGACTCGACTCCTGCAGTTGGCGATCCCCTGCAGCCCTTTCGCTTCTTCCCCTTCACTCGCAACACCCGCGCAACCATGTCTGACGTACAGGAGCCCTCCAAGGTGAGCACGTACAGCAGGGGACGCGCTGCTTCCGAGAGTCGGGACGCTGACGCCCCTTCGTTTCCGCAGTCCAACGCCAACTGGAACTCGACCGTCGGCGGCATCAAAGAGACAGTCGGCAACGTCACGGGCATTACCTCGCTCGCCCAGTCGGGTAGCGAGCAACGAGCGTCGGGCGAAGCCGAGTACAAGCTCGCGCAGACGCAGGAGTACGTCGAGGGCACGGCGGACCGCATCGGAGGCAAGGTGGACCGCGTCCTGGGCGCCGTCACGGGAGACAAGGCCAAAGAGGCGAGCGGACTCGCGCAAGAGACCAAGGGAAAGGCGCAGCAAGGTGAGCTTTGCTTGGGCTCGATGCAAGTCCATCCCCGCGGAAACTTACTCTCCCTCTCTTCGTCTGCAGCGGCCAACTCCTCATAGTCGACGACTATCGGAATCAGAAGTGCAAAGTAATACATATACCCTTCTCACTACCTGGGTCAGCGATTGGTGTTCATCAGAGAGGCTCGGAGGTTCAGCCCTTGCACCAGGACGGAGCCCTTCACCGCTCTCACCTTTGACCAGAGAACTCGGCCTACCGTGCTCCCCTAATGAGACTCTCAGGGCCACAAAGACAAAGCGTCGCTGGCGTAGGTGCAATAGGAGTTTCCGCCGCCATCCTACCCCCGCAGCAGATCTATCCGCCTCCTCTTCTCCGACCCCGCCACTCCCGACCCCGCCACTTCCTCCCATCGCCATTTCCGACTCTCCTTCCACTCCCTCAACCAACTCTGCACAAACTGGACCTCCTCGACGTGCACTCGCCGGATCGCCTTGGGTTCGCTCTCGCGCCTCAAGTCGGCCGAGCCGTTCTGGTCCCAGTGGTGTACTCCCCCAGGGATGAGCTTGAACGGTTGGTCGAGAGTGTCGAGTCGGTGGCCGTGGTGGGGAGCGAGCGGAGAGTGAGGTGTTGCGTAGAGCCAGGCTACCGTGCAAGATGCATCTTGTCAGTACGCGCGAGAGCGAAACGAGATGGCGCAAAAGTTTGGCTCACGGTCTTCGCTCCCGTCGATGAAAGCCAAACGAGAGTACGACAGGTTGTAACTGCCGTACTGGTTGACGGCTGTCACGTTCGGGCGCGACGGTACCCCTGTGCGCGGGACATTGTCAAGATCAGAAAGCGGGCCTCGATGTCGGGGGAGGAAGAGTTTAACGCACTGTTGACTTTGCCTTTAGGGAACGCCAGACGGCAAATCTTGCTCGTGTAGTCGATATCTAGCAAGCGCGAAACGATCGAAGTCTCTTCCGGCGATGGAGGGTGGCCAATGAAGTATCCCCATTCTACAAGCACCCTGAGCTATCAGCCGATTGCACGGTCGCTCGGGAGGAAATGAACCCACCAGTGCAGAATTGGTACGACCAGGACTTCCACGGCGCCTCTTCGAGGCTGTCGCCGCCGTACTCGTCCGTGCCGAAGCACTCGTCCTGGGTCGCGTCGGGAGGACAGAGAGGAGCCACGTGCTCGCTCACATAGTTTGCGTACCCTTGCAAGCTCTCGAGCGCCTTTTTCGGGTCGCTCGGCAGGGAGGGGAACAGGGAGGCGGTGAGCGAGGTCGAGTTCTTGAGGTTGCCGTCGTTGGTGGGCGGCGTGAGGGCGTCACAAAATTCGAAGAAGCGCGTACTGCCCACAGCCGGGTCCCAGTTTCGAGCTTGCCAAGATCCGAGCGGGATCGCGAGGGCGTTGACAAAGTCGGCGTCCGAGGTAATGTTGCCGAGTCCGAACGCGCCCTTCAGACGCGAGGTGATGAACGGCATCTTGAGCTCGAGGAGCGAGTCGATCAGCTCGGTGTGGTTCTGGAGGTGAGCGATACACTCGGGTGGACCGTGCTGCATGATTGGAGTGTAATAGTCGTGAAAGTCTTCGATCGCGGTCGTGACTGCTGACGAGGCGAGTGCGCCCCAAAACACTTCGGGGAAGAGTTTCCGCGCGAACGCCGACTTGGCGCCGGCGTAACTGCCACCGTAGTAGATCCAAGGTACGTTCGAGGACGACAGGTTGTGCGCCTCGAGGCCGGGGAAGACGACAGTTTGGGCAAAGTAGGCCGAATCGCGCAGGCTCTCTTCGGTCGTCAAGAAGCGCAGGGAATCGGTGTCGAGGCGCTCGACCGGGAACGACTCGCCGTAGTACCGGTGCTCGAGGATGACGCCGAGTCCGCCGGTCGCTTCTGCTAGGATACGGAGGATGCCCGTCTCGAGGAAAGGAATCCGGTCCTCGCCGCTCGTTTCGCCCCCATCGAGGAGATAGACGGGACCGCCCGGTTTGTAAAAAGTCGCGTCGAACCAGTAGCGCTGGTGCCATTCCTTGCTGCCATTCTCGCCGTCGACGTGCGACACTTTTTGCTTGAAGGCGTGAGGACCGAATCGGCGCGTCGACGTCTCCCGCGCTTGAAAGTGTAGTTGCGACGTAGAAGTTCGAAGAGCATACTCTTGATCGCGCTTTGCGGTGTCTTCTGCTCGCTGGAGGTGTCGGTACAGCCCGATCGGCAGCGACGGCGAGGACCCTTTCCGCAAGAGGTCAGCAGCTGCGAGGTTATGAGGTCGAGACGGAGCTATAGTCGCCGCTCCTGCTACTGTCAGCCAGGCAATGAGCAGCGTCGGGAGCACGAGTACTCGCATCGCCAGAGACAGCGCGTAGACACGAGCAAAGAGTCGGAAATCGGGGGACATGGCGCACCACAGCGGACCGGTCACACCTGAAAACTCTTTCGACCCCATCTGTACCCAAGAGTTGCTATGTATCTACAGTCCCTTCTGGATCTTCTATGCGTTGACATCACTCGGGTCGGCCCCCATCCCTTCCCACATCACTTTCCAGTGCCCGTCCACCGGTCCATCGGAAGCCGTCTTGATCACCGTCTCCTTCGCATCCATCGACGGCAACAACTCGGACACCGAATGCCCGAGCCCGAGCGTGAGCTTGATCTGCGGAGGCGAGCGCTCGTACTCGACCAGCTTGGGCGACTCGAGCGAAGCGCCAGGAGGGAGGGTGGCGTTTGCGGCGTCGGTTTCGATCAAGCACATGATGTTCTGAACAGCAGGGCCAGCCTGTCGGTTTGGGGGAGAAATATCAGCATTAGAACCTAACCTTGGACGTCTTGCGAGGGGCGGTGACGTACCTGGTTCCATCCGGTGTGGCCCGCCTTGATCACGCCCGCATTCGCCACGTCGCCAATCGCAAACAAGTTTCGCCGGACTCGCTCGCTGTACCGATCCTGATCCGGCACTCTTGAGAGGTCGACCTGAAGGGTGTCTCGGACGTTGATGTAGCCGTGTTTGTCGAGTACGCCGGGCAAAAAGTCGCGCATCAACTGCGAATTCGGCTTCTGGCCCGTGCATCGCATCTGCACGTACGCGCCCATCGTCAGCCTCCCTTCCGCATACATGAGCCGCGCGTTTCTCTTCCGAAGTAAACTCACCAGGAGATCATACTCGACCTCTCGCCCGTCGCTTAACCGCAGTATCCGCTTCTCGCCCGGCTTGTCGTCCTTGACATCGCCGAGATCCGGCCGTTCCCCAAGCACGACGTCGACCCCGAGTTCCTTCATCCTCCTCATGACCTCGTCGTGCACTTCCTGCTTGTACAGAGGCATGAACCGGTCCCGCGAGTGGACGAGCGTGATTCGTTTCTTCCGCGGTGGCGAGGCAGCTTTCTCGCCGAGGTGAGCGGCGTTGGCCGGGTTGTTGTACAGGTCGGCAATGTCGGTCGCGTACTGGATGCCCAAGGCGCCGCCGCCGACGATCAAGATCGAGCTGGCCTTGTCGATCGCGGCTTGTTGGGCCTATCAAACTCGTCGTCAGCCGTCGTTCTCTTTCTCCGCGGGACAAGATTGGCAAACGCCCACTCACCTCGAGGAACGAGACGCCGTCTTTCTTCGTCCGAGCCACCGAGGCGAGTGGTGGAGGCAAGGTGCAACCGAGAGCCTGCGTCGGTTGGTAGGTCAGCCCTCTTCCATTCCGTGCCCTCCTCCATTGGCCGATTCTCGACGCACATAGATCAAGTAGTCCCACTTGAGCCTCCGCGCAGCCTCCCTCTTGGCGCGCGTGCCGTCTGCCTCCAACTGGGAATGTTCCAACTCTGCCGTCAAGCGGTCGACTTCCTCCTCGTCTCCCTCGAGGTCGCGCTCGTGTTCGAGCAGGTCCCGATCCAGTTCGACGTAGCCGTCGCGCAGCTCGGTCACGGCGGCGCTGACAAAGACGTGCCGTGCCTTGGGAGGTGCGAGAGGTGGCGGCGCGGCGGCGGTAGCGGTGGCGGCGGCGGTGCTCGATGCTGGCGTGCCGAGGACATTCTGGTACGGGACAAAGACTTTCGGGGCGTGACCGGGGACGACCGAGACTCTGTAGAAGCCTATCGTTAGTTCGAATCCATGTAATCAAGCCTTCTCCTTTGGCTCACCGAGGTTGCAGGTAGAGATCTGAGCGGTCGTGAAGGCGGCCGAGCACTCGACGTCAGTCTCGCGAATCTTCTCTTTCGCTCGTCCAGCAGGGCCCGCACTCACGGTTGAAATGACTGGAGATAGCAACAAGGCGACCGTCAAAGTTAGCAGTGCAGCTCGGGAAGCACGAGCAGGCGAGCCGCGGCTTTGTGCGGCGGAGAGAGCCAAAGACGCACCTCTGTCGGTCAATGACGACGACGCGGTGCGAGGACGGCAGTGTCTCGCTCAGCAGTTTGGCTGCTCTTGCGCCTGTGGTGTAGTTTGCAGAGCGAGGCCGAGGGCGGGGTAAGGAGGGCGGTCAGCTTGGCGTGGGAGAAGGACCAGAGGAGCGAGCGACTTGACGCACCTGCGTAGCTGCAGCCGAGGACGAGGACGTTGCGCGTGGCAGTAGCGCTCGGTGCGACCATCTCTCGATCTCGTTGCCCTGCGGCGTGTAGTGGAGCGGCAAGAGTCGAGCCGGGTCGTCCTTGATCTGATAATCAGCGGGCCGCGCCGGTCTGGTTCGAAATTCGGAACCTCGCACGCCGCCGCCGCGGAAATGTTCGCTCGCGCCTCGCTGCTTGACCTCGGTCGTCGACACACCCCTCCGGACTTGACCGTGCCGGGCCCGGCGACTTCGCAGCTCTAACTTACGCTCACAATCATTCTTGTGTATCTCCCCGCTCAGTCTTGTTCACGAACGACCTTGGTGTGTTAGCGCGCGAGCTGCAGGATCCAGCTCCGAGAAACACCTAAAGACGTCGTCGATACACGCCGCTCTCGCGCTCGGCGGTGGTCAAGTTCGCTACTGGAGATTCTGCTGCTATGGACACCAGGCGACTCTGGCTTGTGTTCTCAGTCTGCAGTCGAGTTGCCGCGGCACTCCACACGCACCCCCTCGGCGCTCGGACTCAGATTCTGCTCCAGCTTCGGCATCGATCACATAGAGCTCTTGTCATTGCTGAGGCTTTGCTTGCGCCTCCTCTTTCGCGCACTTCGGATCCTGGAGCGGCGGCGCCTCGTCGAGGAGGCTGTTGGGAGAGCATTCAAACCGCCCGCCAGCGCTTGGAACCGGATCAGCGGTCGCCGCCTGCCACCTGCTGGGCCACGCTCCTCCGTACTGCATGCTGCGCCTTGCTCCATCCTGTTGTATCATTCCGGGAGCGGGCGCTGAGAGAATGTGGCAGGGGGAACCACGGACCCTCCCACGCCCGGCTTGCAACTCCATATTTTCGCAATATCGGGCAGTCTGGAACCTGGCGCGCACCATAAAGGGTTCGGATTACTGCTGCGCATGCACAAATTATACATCAATACTGAGCAAGAGCAGGACGCCCACTCCGAGGCGGTCTGAGAGGTATGGACGGGAATGACTCGGAGCGTTCCTCGGCCCGCTATCTTTCGAATCTCCCCTCGCCATCTCTCGAATCTCCCCTCGCTGATCAGCAATGGGCATGAATACTGACGCAGACGAGCGGGGCGCAGCCAGGGATTCAGGCTTAAAGTCTGATCGCTTGTAAACTCGCTCGAACATCGGGACGAGGCCACGGCGGGAGGTTCAAAATCAATCAAAACGCTGGCCTGGCATGTTTGAGACTTTCCGCGCCTGAACCACCAGCTCGAGAAAGCTTTGAATTAATGTACCCTCTGTAGCGCAGAAACCTCGGGAGCGCCAAGAATCCCTCCCAGTCGATTCCACCAACAGGCGAGTCATGCGAGCGGGGTGCATGAGCAAGAGACCATAATGGACTCATCCGAGTCACCATTCACCATGCTGATGCATGTACAGAGGACCGTGTCATCCCCAATGAAGTCTTCCCCGTGCCTAATTTGCAGAAGGGACCGGCGCCACCTTGTTCAGAAGCAACGAACGCAGCGCAGAACAGCTTGATCAATCGACTGTAAGCTCCCTCGATGCTCTTGGAGGTCACGACCAAATCGCCAGGAAAGCTGCGGAAAGAGGGATAATGCGGTGCGATGCAGATGTAGTGACAGAGCAGAGAAGAGCGCAGCATGGAGACGCCCGCTGCGTACTCTATCTACCGGACCTTCCAAGCCTGAACGCGGTCCGCCTTCTTGGACCCGGTCGAGTCGCAGACGGTCCAGACGGCGCTGACGTTGAGCTCGCGAGAGTTTTCGGGGTCCTTGACGACCGTGATGTTGCCTTGGAGGACATCGCCTGCAGAGGGTGTGGGTCCCATCAGAGGCTGTTTTCATTCCCCCATGGATCCAAGAAGCGATAGGACGTACCGATGGCGACCTCGACTGGCTGCGCAAGAACCAACATGGTCTGTTTCCAGTGCGTAGGCGTGTCCCACGCGCCCGTCGTGAAAAAGACCTCGCCCTCGTCGCTCTTGACGCTCTGCTCCCGCAGGCTCGAGTCGGCCAGTCGCGGCGCAGAGGTAAAGTAGGTGTCGAAATGAGCGAGCAGGGCGTGCAAGGTAAAGGTGGTAGCGTTCGGGGAAGAGGCGGGAGCGCGGGTGATGGTGAAGGAAAAGGGAGACGAGAACGACAGCGATGCGATGGTCGCAGTTTGGGTATAGATGTCCTGTCACGAGGAAGTGCGTATCAGTAACACGAGCGACCACGACTGAAAAATAGAGAGCCGGGGTGCGCTCACAGCAATCGACACTTCGTTGCTAACGACCTCGCCGTCGTCGACCACCTCGATGATCGCCTCGTCCTCGATCTTGTCCTTCATGGCCTGCATGTCGAAGCCATACACGTCGTCCCAGAACTTGACGCGGTCGTCGTACCAAGGCTGGCCCGCGTACCCCGACAGAAGGATCGAGGTTTGCGAAGGGACCATCAGGCCGTCCGGTTGGAGGTACTTGTCGCGGGCGTACAAGACCGAGTCGAGCATGCATTCGTACAAGAGACAGTAGCCCTGCCGAGGTTGCCGTGGGTTAGCGGCGCATTCTGTGTTGATGAAGCTCTCCAGAGATGAAACGCACCATCCACTCGGAGATGATCACGTCGACCTTTTCCGGCAGGTTGATCTCCTCGACCTTTCCCTTGATGACCCTGCGCGCGGGATGCATTCTCACGTCAGTGTCTTTCCTTGAGAGCATGTGTACGACCTCACAACGCACGTAATTGTCTCGTCGAGTCCGTTCGCCTTGATGTTGCGCATCGCCTTGTACGCGACGTTACTGGCATCGACAGCGTAGACTTTGCGCGCACCGGCCTTGGCCGCAAACATGGACAAGATTCCGGTTCCGCAGCCGACGTCGAGGACGACCTTGCCTTCGAACCGCGGCTTGTTGGCAGGGTGGAGGATGAAGGAGCGGTACGCAAGGGTACGAACGCGATCCTTGAGCATGATCTCGTGTATGTCTAGTTCCTCCCGACTTTGGTCAGTTTCCTGGTCTCCTTCACGGATCGCCAATACGCAGGCTCACCGTTGTACTGGTACGACTCGTAATAGTGGTCGTCGTCCTTGTGGATCGCCTCGCCGTCGTCGTCGTGGGCCTGAGCCTTGGCCTTGCCCTTGCCTGCATCCGACAACGGCGCAGCCTCGTCGGCCGCAGCACCAGCTCCGAGGAGCGCCTCGAGGCCCATCTCTTTTCCGCATCGCTCGCGGACAATCTTGCGGAGCTGATCATTGGCAGCTTGCGCGTCCGAGAGCTGGGCCGTCAGCGCCTCGATCAAGTCGTTTGCGGAAGGGTCCAGCGTCGCTGCCGCTGAAGAGGTGGACGGGACGGGCGGGGCGCCCTCCGACGAGAATGCGTTCGGGGCAGAGCTGAGCGAGAGGGTGTCAAAGTCGAGTTCTGGCGAGGGGAGCAGCATGTCAACTCTTTGCTCAGGTAGGATTGGCGGCGAAGGAAAAAGGGCAACGCACGCAACAGGGCGTCGTCTTCAATTACGGGTTTCAGGAAAGCGTCGTCTTGCAGGAAGGCGGCGTTCCGGTCGAGGCGGCGCAGGGTCGACGGGTCGGGGTGCTGTCGAGTCCGCATCAGCATACGGTCTTGTGCGTGCAGAAATAGGGCCACACTACCGTCTGCCGGATCCAGTTGATGAGACGGATTCGCTCGAAAAAGTCTGTTCCGACGGTCAGATGCGTCAGTCGGTGCACTTCCGGGCGACTCGGGAGCAGAGAAAGCGCACCGAGAGTCGCAGCGAGAAGCGGCAGGTCTACTCCGTGCACTTGCTTGTCGTGTTGGAGAGCTTCCTGTGGGCTCGAGAATTGTTGGCCGTCAAAGAGAGACGTCGCGGGTTGCGGCTGGTCGTCTCCGTCTGCGGCAAAGTCGTCCCAAGTCTCGTCGCGGTCCGACTCTGAGCCGCTCGAGCTGCCTTCAGCCTGCATCCTTCCGTGCTTTGTGTGCGGGTGAGCGTATAGCTTCAGCTGAGCGGCCAGTCGAGCCGTTCCGCGTGAAAAGGAGCAAGAGAAAAGTTTTCCGCGCGCGGAACGGAAACCGTGCTCACCTTTCTCTGAAACGCGCGCGCGAGGCGTGCTCAAGGCGGTCGCGGCGATTCAAACGGGTTTGGCTCCTTGTGTATCGGTATTCGGTCAGTACGGCGTGCACAGCTAGAGAGAGCACTCACTGACGCTCCTCCTCCACGTTTCCGCTACGCGCTATCCCCGTTCCTCGCCGAAATCGCCTCGTCGACGCCGACCTCACCGCTCCGGCCTCTCACCGACCTCGACGTCGCCTTCATCTCGCTCCCGCACTATCTCCCCTGCTCAGACAGCAATGGCTACCCGTCCGACTGTGCAGGTTCGCGCCCTTGAGGGAGAGTCTTCGGCCTCGCTCCCGCTCCCGGCTGTCTTCACCGCTCCGATCCGCTCGGACGTTGTCGCTCAGATCCACAAATCGGTCGCCAAAAATCGCCGCCAGCCGTACAGTGTTGCCGAGAATGCTGGACACCAAACTTCGGCCGAGTCCTGGGGTACCGGTCGTGCCGTCGCGCGTATCCCGCGTGTCGGAGGAGGAGGAACGCACCGCTCCGGTCAGGCCGCTTTCGGCAACATGTGCCGCGGCGGTCGCATGTTTGCCCCGACCAAGATCTGGAGGAAGTGGCATGTAAAGGTTAGTCAAAACCAGAAGCGTTTCGCTACGGTTTCGGCTGTCGCCGCCACGGCCGTCCCTTCGCTCGTCCTCGCCCGCGGACACCGCATCGACGGCGTCGCCGAGATCCCCCTGGTCGTCTCGTCCCAGCTCGAGTCGGTCAAGAAGACCAAGGAGGCCGTCGCCGCGCTCCAGACCCTCCAGGCCCACGCCGACGTCTCCAAGGTCATCGCCAGCCGCAAGGTCCGCGCCGGCCGTGGCAAGGCCCGCAACCGCAAGTTCCGCCAGCGCCGCGGCCCCCTCGTCATTTACAACGAGGACAACGGCTTGGTCAAGGCCTTCCGCAACGTCCCGGGTGTCGAGACCGCCAACGTCCGCTCGCTCAACCTCCTCCAGCTCGCCCCCGGCGGTCACCTCGGTCGCTTTGTCATCTGGACCGAGGGTGCCTTTGCCCAGCTCGACGAGGTCTACGGCACCTACGAGAAGCCGTCGGCCCTCAAGTCGGGCTACACCCTCCCGATCAACAAGATCACCCAGGTCAGTTCTCTCCGTCTTCTTGTTTCCGTGGTCCCCCGCGCTCACCCTCACTTTCCCCGCAGACCGACATCTCGGCCGTCATCAACTCGCAGGAGATCCAGTCGGTCCTCCGCGAGGCCGGCCCGGCCCAGACCAAGAAGGCCCGTGCCCAGAAGAAGAACCCGCTCAAGAACCGCGCCGTCCTCTTCCGCATGAACCCGTACGCCGCCACCCTCAAGCGCCAGGCCGCTGCCAACGAGAAGCGCGCCATCGCCGGCGGCAAGAAGCAGAACCACAAGCAGGCCCAGACCCTCGCCTCGAAGGAGTTCAAGGTGCGTTCTCGCAGTCCGGTCTCGTTCTCGTTTCGGGACTGACTCGCTTCCTCTTGTGCAGGAGACCCTCCTCTCGGCTTAAAAAAGTGCGTCGGTCGCGCAGTGCATTGCTTTTGTTGCTTTGCTGGAGGGATGATGACGGGACTTGTTTGGGTAGCTCTACCGGTCAAGAGGGCCTTCGCAACGAGTTCGCTTTTTACCCTTCACCTCCTTCCGGCACTCTTCCAGCCCGGCGTGGCTGTCGTCGGGGGCTGACTTTGCTGTGACGAACGGCCTCTTCTAGTGGGCGTGGGCTCAGTCTAAAGTCCAGCCCCACGGATCCGTCGAGCCGGCCTTCGCCACGAGTTCGCTTTTAGCCTTCACTTCTTTCCGGCGCTTCCTCCAGCCCGGCGTGGCTGTCGTCGGGGGTTGGCTTTGCTGTGACGAGCGCCCTTTTCTAGTGGGCGTGGGCTCAGTCTAAAGTCCAGCCCCATCGATCCGTCGTAACGAGCGGAGCCTCACCGATCCATCGAGCCGACGTTCTCTGCTTGGCTCTTTCTCCGCTCCTTAGGGTTGAGCCTGCCAGAAAAAGATCTCTTGCGACAGAGCGGCGCTTCCCGCCTTTTTCGAGTCCGTTCGTCCGTCTAATGCTGAGACGAGCGCTGCTGCTCAGCGGAAAAAAATCCCGAAAACGCTTCCTCCGGCGCGCCCGCTTCACGGCCGATTTGCCTACGAATCTCTTGGGATCCCTGTTCCCCTGCTGCATGGACACACCTCGGCTCACACAGGGCGCTGGCGGCTTCAATTTCGAATCACGCGGACCTCGAAGCGCAGGAGGGAGCCAGGAAAAAAAGTCTCTTCTGATTCTTCAAAGTCAAAAAGTCAAATGATGGGGCTCGTGTAAGGAGGGAGCAAGTATAGGAAGGTGATGTACAAGGGGAAGACGCGCGTTACGAAGACGTGTTAAAGTCGCCCTTCTTGTGGGCCGACTGGTCGTCAAACTCGTGGCGGACGTGCGCGTCGAGGTCGAACGCAGCCTCGAGGAACTGCTCGATCTCGAGCGCGTGCTGCTTTTTGGATCCGGTCGCGACCGAACTCGTCGGTCCGCGGCCGGCGTAGTACACGCGGCGGTTCGAGTGGTGCTTGGTCTCGCGCATCGCCGTCTCGAGGCGAGGTTGCACATAAGTCCATGCGCCGTTGTTGATCGGCTCTTCCTGCACCCAGTACGTGGTCGCGTTCGGGTACCGGTCGAGGTGCGGCGTGATCAAGTCGTACGGGAGGGGCGAGAGCTGCTCAACACGCGAGATGGCGACGTTCTTGAGGCCGCGCTTCTCACGCTCGGCGAGGAGGGTGTAGTACACCTGACCCGAGCACAAGATGTGGCGGACGACCTCCTCCGGCGCGGCGAAGCCTTCCGGTTCGGACTCGGCGAGGTAACGCTGGAACAAGGTGCCCGGGCCGAACTCTTCGAGCGACGACTTTGACTGCGGATGCCGGAGCAGGTTCTTGGAGAACACCACGACCATCGGCTTGCGATAGTCGCGGTGAATCTGCCTCCTCAGCGCGTGGAAGATGTTGGACGGGATCGTCGGGTAGACGATCTAGGGTGGCGTGAAAAATGGGTCAGCACGTTCCCTCTCTGCGACAAGACCACTCGCCGCCGCCAACATGCGCCGCCACCAAGCACACGCACCTGCATGTTGCAGTCCTGGATCTGCCGGGCCTGCTTCTCCGGCGAGGGGTAGTGGAAGGGGTGGTCGTCGCAGAGCTGGAGGAAGCGCTCGATCCGGGCCGACGAGTGCTCCGGACCCTGGCCGTCGTAGCCGTGCGGGAGCGACATGACGAGACCCGAACGCTGCAGCCACTTGCGCTCGCCGGCGGCGATGAACTGGTCAATCATGATCTGGGCGCCGTTGGCAAAGTCGCCGACTAAAGGGAGGAAACGATCAGCCTTTCTGCATCCGCACAAGCGTAGAGTAGAGCGAACGCACACTGCGCCTCCCAGATGACGAGGAGGGACGGGTCAACGAGCGAGTAACCGAGTTCGAAACCGAGGACGCCGTACTCGGACAGCGACGAGTTGCAGATCGTGACGGGAGCCTGACCCTCGCCGAGGTGACGCAGCGGCGTGTAGGTCTCGTCCGTCTTTTGGTCGTGAATGACGGCGTGACGCTGCGAGAACGTGCCGCGCTCGACGTCCTGGCCCGAGACGCGGACGTGGACTTTTTCGAGCGCGAGGGTGCCGAACGCGAGCGCCTCGGCGGTCGAGTAGTCAATGTTCTTGCCCTCGATGACCGAAGTCGCGCGCGTCTTGAGGATGCGCTGCAGGTTGCGGTGGACGTTGAATCCCTCCGGGGTCGAACCGATCACCTTGCCGACGTGCTTGAGCGTGTCAAAGTCGACGCCGGTCTCGCGCGCCTCGAGGACGTTCTCCTTGAGCTCGCGCGGCGAAGGGAAGCCGTCCCACGAGGACGAGAGCCACTCTTTCGAGGTCGGCTTGTACTCTTTCGACTTTTCGAACGACTCCTCGAGCAAGTTCCAGACCCACGCCTTGTGCTTCTCCGTCTCCTCGTCGGTGAACGACTTTTCCTTGACGAGTTGCTCGGTGTAGACCTGCAACGTCGTCGGCTTCTTGTTGATAATGTCGTACATCTTGGGCTGGGTAAACATGGGCTGGTCGCCCTCGTTGTGGCCGTGGCGACGGTAGCAGATCAAGTCGATGACGACGTCCTTGCGGAACTTTGCGCGCCAGTCGGCCGCGAGCTGGCACACGAACGTGACGGCCTCGGCGTCGTCGCCGTTGACGTGGAAGATCGGGGCGTCGATCGCCTTGGCAATGTCGGACGGGTACGGGGTCGAACGGCCCTGCGACGGGTTGGTCGTGAACCCGATCTGGTTGTTGACAATGATGTGGACCGTGCCGCCGGTGCCGTAGTTGGGCAAGTCGGCAAAGCCCATCGTCTCGTAGACGACGCCCTGGCCGGCAAAGGCGGCGTCGCCGTGGAGGAGGAGGGCCATGGCCGAAGCCGGGTCGGCGTCGCCCTCAAAGTGCTGCAGCGCCTTGGTCTTTCCGAGCACGACGGGGTCCTCGGCTTCGAGGTGAGACGGGTTGGCGACGAGCGAGAGCGCGACGCGCTTCCCGTTCGGGGTCGGGCGGACATAGTTGGCGCCGAGGTGGTACTTGACGTCGGCGGCGGCTTCCTCGTTCGGGTCCTGCGACGGCGCAAACTCGGACAGGATCGCCTCGGTCGGTTTCCGGACGACGTTGGCGAGGACGTTGAGGCGGCCTCGGTGCGGCATGCCCATCACGATCGACTTGACGCCGTGGTCGACCGAGCGGTCGATCAGCGCCTTCATACCCGGGATGAGCGACTCGGCGCCCTCGAGGCCGAACCGCTTCTCGTTCGGGTACTTGGACGCGATGAAGCGCTCGAACGAGTCGGACCAGACGAGGCGGTCGAGGATCGCGCGCTTCTCCTCGCCGCTGTACTTCCACGGTTCGGGAATCTCGACGCGCTCGCGGATCCAGTCGCACTCGTCACGGTTCGGGATGTGGATGTACTGGACACCAATGTGTCCACCTGCAAGCCGGACCGATAGTCAGTTTGGCAGGTTCACGCGGACACACAAGAAGAAGCAGGAGCGGACTGTAGATCTTTTTGCAGGTGTCGACAATCTGGCGGAGCGTCATCTTGTTGGTGCCGCTGCTCTTGAAGCGGGGCAAGATTCCGGGCCCGAGTTCAAACTCCTTGTCGAGGTCCTTTTCGGACCAGCCGTAGTGCGCGATCGTGAGTTCGGACGGGGTCGAGGTGTCGAGGTCGTGGGCGTTGAGGCCGAGCGGGTCGAGGTTGGCGATCTGGTGGCCGCGGACCTGGAACGCGCGGACGAGCAGCTGGACCTTCATGTGGTCCTCGATCTCTCCGCCGGCTCCGATGGCGACGGGGGCGGCGCCCTCGATGCTGTCGCCGAGCGAGGGCACGAGGCCGGGCGGGGCCTGATATGCCTGCTGCGACGGGAGCCCCCCCTTGAGCCCTTCAAAGTAGGCGCGCCACGAGGCATGCACCGAGTTCTTGTCCTGTGTGTGCGAGAGTTGGATCAGCCGCGGTCAGGGAGAGAGGATGCCGAAGTGCGACAAGACTGACCTCTTGCCACGCCTCGAACTGAGCCTGGGCGTAGCTGGCGTTGGTGCCGTTCATGAACGTGTCGGGCGACTGGCTCGCCCTGAGCGCGCGCGCGGTCGAGAAGCTGCTGCGGGCGACATGGCGAGCAGCGGCGAGCGCGGGGACGGCGGTGGGCGCGAGTCTGTGTGCTGCTGCCGCGCGATGGGGGTGCGCGGCCCGGAGTGACCTGACAGAGGCCAGCATGCTGTCTCTCGTCTCGGTAGGCACGTGCTGCAAGGCTCGCGGTGATGGAGGAGCGAGAAGAGCGAGCAGCCACTCGTCGTGAGTGCCGCGCTTCTCGCCTCGACTCGTGCCGTCAAGCCGACATGTTCCGAGTTCTTTTGCCATCCTCTCGTTCCGCGCACTTCAGACGCTGTGCTCTTGCGCCCTTGCATCCCATGACGAGCGAATCTTACATTCCTGCACTCGGTCCCCTGCTCCAGACTCGCCTCCCTCCGATCGGACGCACCTGCGTCACATGGGCTCTGTCGAATGCCGGAATGATCGCATACCGCTTCTCGCTCTTCCCAATCCGAGTGAAGAAAATGCCATGTATGAAGATTGTACATCGGAGTATAGACGGCAACAGATATACGGCTCTGGGTGGCTTCAGGTCAATTCCCGCCTCCTGCGGTCGCCGCTGTCGACTCTGACCCTCCTCCTCCTCCTCCTCCATCGACCGCGACCGCGACCGCGACCACGACCTCGACCGAGCCCTCGCCAGCAACGGCTTCGGCGTCCATCGCTCCCACGCTGACGGCGGCAGACGTCTGCGGTGATTCTCCCGATGCCACGCGGCGCTCCTCCTCCTCCGCCGCCGCCGCCGCTCCGGCAGCAGCTGACCCATCAACGCGCGGCTCCTCCCCGCCGCCACCGCCTCTTTCTTCTTCTTGCTCTTGCTCTTGCTCTTGCGCTTCTTCCGGTTCCGCCGGCTCTGGTTCCTCAACCACCGTCAAGTCGGCCGCGGTCCGCTCGGTTTGGTTCGCCGCCCGCGGCTGGAACCGTTCCCACTCATCCAGCACACCTTCTCCTCCTCCGCCGCCGCCTCCTCCGCCGTTCGAAGACACCATCGTCATCAGAGAGTGGTCTGCAGCAGCAGCAGCAGCATTACCACCCGCCGGACGAGGTTCGAACCGCTCGTCATCTTCATCATCATCATCGTCCTGGTCTCGGTCGGGCGAGTCGACGACCACGTCTTGCCAGAGTCGGTTCTTGGACGACGGCCCGAACAAAGGTGTGGCGCCTCCCGTGGCGAACGTACTCCGGAGAGGGGTCGGGACCACAACGGCGCTGGGCAACCCGCGCCAAAAGAGGGCGGAAATCGCTCCGCCGCCGCTGGCGCTGGCACCGGTGCCAGATCCCGAAAGCGGGTTGGCCTCGCGGAAAGTTTGAGCAAACGCGCCGGCGGCGTCGATACTGAGGTGAGGACGTTGCTGCTGCTGCTGCTGCTGCTGCTGCATGGAAGAGGAGGAGGACGAGCAAGCAGAGGGCGGAACGGGTAACGAGAGTGGGTCGAGGAACGGAGGAGGACTGAGTAGCCAACTTGAGCGGCGGCGAGGGGGAAGAGGCAGTTGAGGCGGCAAAGTGCGAGTCGTCTCGATCGGAGCGAGCAACATCGGATCGTCATCTCCGGCGTTGTTGTTGTGCGTTCTCCCGTATCCTTCTCCTTGCGATTGAAATAGTCCCCTCGAACCGTTCTTCTTCAAGACCGACTGCTCGTCCTGGACCTGCGTCGCCAACGCCTCGTTCGCTGCGCGATCGAACCGCGCGCGGTGCCGAGCCTCGCGTTCCGAGAGCCATTCCGGATCCTGTCGACGACGCCCGAACCCCGGCCCCGGCGCCGCCGCATTCGAATCCGTCTGGGAAGAAGAAGAAGAACCCAAAGTCGGATAGAAAAAAGTCGCGGTCGAGGTTGACCTGGTCGTTTCGGCGGCGCTGGCGGCGGAAGAAGGGACCGGCGGGGGGAGGTAGTACAGCGGCGGCGGCGGCGGAGGAGGAGGAAGTTGCAACATGGCACTCTCCATGACGGGCTCGAAAGCCGACGAGTCGAAAGTCTGATCCGTGCCGTCGTATGGGTCCGGGTCCGGCGAGCCTCCTCCCGCCGCGTACAGGTCGAGGCCCATCTGAGCTGCCAAAGACCGATACGCTTCGATTTGGGTTGCGCTGATGACGGCGGCGTTGCTGCTGCTGCTGCTGCTGCCATCGTTCGGAGCGGCCAACTGCGTCGTCGGCACTCCGCCATGAAGAGCCGACGTGGTCGCTGATCTCGGGAGAGGCGGGCGCTTTGCCGGAACAGCAGACTTGGTGGTGAATTGACTGAAGGGGCGAGGTTGCCGCGCTGCCTGAGCTGCTGCGAGCGCCGCCGCCGCCGAGATCTCGAGCCCGACTCCGATTCCGCTTCCGCTTCCCTGACGAGTGGGATGACCGTTGTCGTTGACGAAAAAGGGCGAATCGGTCCCGCTCTTGACCGGGTCAGCGGCGAGGGACAAGAGCGCCTGCGCGTCTTCGAGGATCGATTCTTGGTTCGCCGAGTGGCGGTTGCAATAGTCGTTGTAGGCTTGGAAATCGACCACGATGTCGTCTCGAGGCTGCTGCTGCTCTCCCCCTCCTCCTCCTCCTCCTCCTCCTCGCTGAGACTTGTCCGCTTGCTGCTTCCCCCTCTTTGATGACTTGGGAAGGGGAGGGAGCTGGACGGGCAGTGGGATCGGAACGTCGGCTAGGGTTGGGACGGGACGAGGTGCACGACCGAGCTGAGTGGCGAGGAGAGCTTCGCGGGTGGCACAGCGCGCGCTGAGGATCTTGACGAGGCGATGCAACCGATGGGCTTCGATCTCGAGGGCGCTCGAGGGTTTCGGGGTCCTGCAGAGGAAGAGAGGAGGTCTTGGGTCAGGCGAGGGATCAGGGAGGGAGGAAAGGAGGGTGGACTTGCTCGAGGGTGGGCGGTCCATCGGCCCAGATGCAGTCCTCTCCGCGGGCGATACAAGAGAGGCATCTGGTGTGACGAGAGCACTTGGCTGCGTGGGGAGGGGGGGGGGGCGGTGAGTTCGCCTCGCTTTCCTCTCGAGGTTCAAGTCCAGGTCCAGGTCGTCACAAGGGTGCTGCACGCACTTTTTCGAGCCCGACAGTTTTCACCTGAACCAAACACGCAACCGGTCAGCGCAAAAAAGGCCGACAAACGTTCGTGGGAAAAGACAACCAAGTGGGACGGACGTACAAGCGAGCTTGGTGTGCCTGCCGAGCGTGTTGGCTGCTGCGAATGCTCCGATCGGCAGCAACGCGTCCGTGCCGTCTCCGTTCGTCGGACTCGCACTCTTCGGACGCGGCGTCCGAACCGGCCTTTTCCTCGGTTTCTTGGGCTTGTCTGGGTCCCCTCTCTTGCCTTCGTTCGGTCGGGGAGGATGTCGGGATGCGAGCAATATCAGCATGTGGTCGCGCAAACTCTTGAGTGACGTGCGCGAACTCGAGGGCGCTAGGTACGTACCTTCTGCAGCTGTTCTCTTGAGTTTTTTCGGTGGCGGTGGTGGACTGTTTGCGTTCGCGGTGATGCTGGGTGGAGGGTCGACGTAGGGAGAGATTGCAAGGAGTGAGGGATCGATCTGGAACACTTGAGGCGGGACATAACCGAGGTGGGCCATCATGGCGATGCTCATCTCGAGCGTGTGTGCGCGACGCCGCCCGATGTCACGAGTACGAGGGGGGGTGGTCCGAGTGAGAACTTTGACCGAGTCAGACGAGTCGCCTCTTCGTCGAGTGAGAGAGTGGGTGCCTCTTCGTGACAAGGACCAAGCGAGCCTCCAGCCAGAGCGGACGGGGTTCGTTGTCGTCGTCCGTCCTGAAAGGCCGCCGAGAGAGAGAGAGAGAGAGAGCGTGACTTGGGCTGGCCGTGAGAAGCGACGGCGTGGCGTAGTCTCGAGTTTGTCTAGAGCAAAGACAAAGTCTTCACAAAGTGGCCCGGCAAGTCCAAGGCATGTCCGCGCTGTCGTCCGGGGGGGGGGACGGACCCAAGAAGGGGTCCCTGCGCGCGCAGTCGGTAGGCTCGAGCGTCTGATTCCCCGCAAAGTACACCGGACAGCCGAAATTCGCCTGTTCTTTTCCAAGCGTGTCCCACGCGTGCGTACATGGCTGCGTGATAGCAAATAGCGCCGGTATGATGCCAGAGCGCAGCGGGAAGGAGTCCAAGCAAGCTGGCGTCGGTCGGTCTCGGAGTTGCCGCCAAGCACTAAAGCCCAATTCGGTGAATTCAGCACTTGTACCCAGCCATTTCCTCCAGCCGGGAGAAGAAGGAGAGAAGTTGGGTCGAAGGTCGAAAGAGGTCGTCGCGGATTTGTTGCTCCACCTCGAACTCTCGACCTCGCACCCAAGATGCAGTCCTTCCGCCAGTCCTGCCTGCGCCCTGCTGTCCGCGCCTTCTCTTCGAGTGCGCGCGCCTCGACCATCGTCCCCATGCGCGCCGTCGAGAGCGAAGGCACCAGCCGCGTTCCGGCCGAAGCACCCGAAGGAGGCGCCATCACCCCCGCAGGAGTCGTGAGCGGTGCTCCCGGTGCGTGGTTCATTCGTATGCTGTCAGCTCTAGGCGACCGCTGACTCTCTCCCTCGTTCGTGGGCGAGCAGAGGAGATGCACCGCCGACCGGTTCGGATCTATCGCCCTGCTCCTCCGGCGACGTCGTCCGCCAAGGGGCCCTCGCACAACTGGCGTATCGACTGGGACATCCTCCAGGGCGCCGGGCGATGGGAGAACCCCCTCATGGGCTGGGCGAGCTCGTGAGTCTCCTCTCCTGCCTCGAATTGATGAGCGTGTACGAGGCTGTGCGTGCGTGCGTGTATCTCCCTAGGCTATCGAGACTCAATCCCTGTCCTGCCCGAACAGCGCCGACTATGTCCAGGGAACTTCGCTCACTTTCACCACCGCCGAGGAGGCGATTCACTTCTGGTGCGTCGAGTCCTCTCGCCGATTGTGGTGCTTCCTGTCCAAGCAGCAGGAAGCTCATATGCTCAATGCGATCGGTGTCTTGGCACACAGCGAGAAGCAAGGATACCCGTACATCCTCCAGCAGCCGAACGTGCAAAAGTTTGTCCCGAAAACTTACGCCAAGTACGTCGTTTATCTCTCTGGCTCACCTCTTCCTTCTGCGTCCCTGTACCCGGACGACAAGTCCTCGATCGGGAGACCGCTGCTGACATCTCACACGCTTCGCAGCAACTACACCTACACGCCTCGCAAGTTGCGGATCCACCACAGTACGTTGCGCGCTCGTTTTTCTCCGGAACCTCTTGCGCACGGGCTCCAGTGGCTGACCTCAGTCCACCGTGCAGCCAAGTAGAATGCCCTGGTCTTTTGTGCTGTTGGACTCGTGCGAAGACAGTTTGTAGTCCAGCTGGTGGCGGGAAACTATCCGAGGAATCAGCTGTTTCAATTCTGGGTCGACCCCCTCGGAGTTTCTCTTCTCCTTCCTCCTTGACCTCTACGGTTTCATAGGCTTCTCCGTCTGCGTCACACTTCAGGCGGCAGTCCATTCTCGCTTACTGAAGCCGCGGAGACCGCGGCTCGGGTCAGCTGCACCGCCTCCTTCGCCCGCCTTGCTCCTTTCTTTTTCGCATTGTTCCTCGAGGCGACAAGTCGAGAGTTCTTCAGCTCGCTGCGCTTCGTACAGCTAGGCTGGCCTGTGTACGAGACCGCGACTCACTTCCAGCTCCGAGCAGAGTGCCAAGGGTCTACCTGTACGCTTGGCGCGGCCGAGACGAGGCGAACCCGACGCAGACAAACGTCGACCTGGGCGGGACTCGATGCCTTTGAGCGACGACAGACGACCCGCAGGACAACTTGACGCACGACTAGGGCCGCCGAGATCGTGAGCGGGCGCAAAAATAGGCTGGGATGGGCGATGCGCAACGGCTGTTGACTGTCGCGGCGGCGGGAAGAAGAAAGGACGACGTCGAGAAGAACGCGAGCGGCGACGACATCGACTCGGAGCAGCCAGGTCATGCACTCGCAAGTGTAGCGAGATTGGGTCGACCGTTGGCTCAAGTCCGCGCGTTTAGCTGGCCACGCCGGGTCGCTCTCGTCGTTTGCGTCGTCTTGCTCTGCCAAGCGCTCTCTCGCCTCCCTGCCCTCTTGTCGTCACCTTCCCTAGTCGGAAACCCGCACCCAATCCCGCATCTGATCGAAAAGGCCGAAACCGAGCACGCACGCCGCAGCGCCGCCGAACCGACCACGCTCGAACAGGCGTACGCGCTCTACCGCGCACGGCACGGTCGACCCCCTCCGAAGGGGTACGATGCCTGGTTCTTTTACGCGAGGAGGCACCACGCGTGTCGGATCGGCGGGTTCGACGAACTGTACGGGAGCCTCAAAATCTGGTGGGGAGTCGACCCGCGTGAGATCCGCGAGCGGACAGAGCGCCTCGGAGCAGACCCGAAGAAGAGCCATGCGCTCGGGAGAGTGCGTGTGCGGGAGGGGCAAGTGGTGACCTGGGAGGAAATGGGGCAGCAAGGGATTGGCCGCGGCGCAGAGGAGATGGACGACGCCGAACCGAGAACGGCACTCGAGGAGATGCTCGGCCGACTCGTCAGCGACGGCGTACGCTTGCCGGATGGTGAGTCCCTGCGCGCGCAAAGCCTGTTTTTGTGATCTGATCATCCCCGCTGACTCGTGTGTTGATGGGCTCGCAGTGGACTTTTTCGTCAATCAGCTCGACGAGCCGCGCATTCTGCTCGATTACGACGAGAGGGTGGATCTCGAATCGCAAGCTCGGCGAAGAAAACGTCAGTGCAGCTTCTCCCTCTCTCGATCTACCTTCCGGAAGCTTGCGGGGCCTGCGGCACCAGATCATGATACAGGCGCGACCGACTAGCTGCTGACGGGGGCACGTGTTTATTCTGATAAAACAGCCAGGCGCCAACAAGTCGAGGACCTCGATTTACACGACATCAACTGGAAGAATGCGCCCACCGCATACGAAGTGCTCCGGAAGGCTTGCGCACCGTCGTCGGGTGCTCGGCGAGCCGTCCTCTCTCCGCATCCCGGAACCCACCCCGTCACGAGTCTCCGCTACGCGTCCGCGTTCACAACCCCTGAGCACCTCGGAGCGTTCATCACGGATCACGATCTCGAACGACGGTCTTGGTGCGACCAGCCCGACTTGCGCGATCTGCATCAGACTTTGATCCGCCCGCTCAGTTTGAGCTGGACGCATCAGCTCTTTCCCGTCTTTTCGAACAGCAAGATTGACGGCTTCAACGATATCCTGATCCCGACTTGGTATCACTGGTACCGCAAGATGCCCTACCGGAGTCAGCAAGACGTAGAATGGAAGGGCAAAGCGAATCAGGTTCGTCTTGTCTCACTCGCGCAGAGGCTTTCGGACACTCATCCTGTTCCATCTGCACTCGCACAGATGTTCTGGCGCGGCACCAATACGGGCGGACGTTCCGAAGGCTTGAGCTGGATGGGCTGGCTCCGCTCTCGCTTGGTGAGCAAAGTGAACCGGCTGATCGAGTGGCGGCATTACGATCGGGTCCTCCTCGCCGGGAACGACAACAAGACGCTGGCCGTCACGTTGCCCTCGTCGGCGATCAACGCTGCCCTCGCCGACGTCGCGTTTGCTGCTCCGGACCACCACGGCGACGAGGCGTCGCTCGAAACCCAAGTGACGGAACCTTCGTTCCGGTTCACCCGCGTCGGCGAAGTCCCGTTCGCCAACAACTACCTCTACAAACTCGTGCTCGACATGGACGGCACGGCCTACTCGGGTCGGTTCCCGGCCATCATGGAGTCACGATCGGCCGTGATCAAATCTCGGCTGTACATCGAAGCGCTCGACGACGCCTTGATCCCGTGGTACCACTACGTGCCGCTCTCGCTCCGCCTCACCGAGTTGTACCACCTCCTCGCGTACTTTTTCGGACTCGCTCCGGTCCCTCGACTCGCCCAGGAGCAAGGCTTCCCGGCCCCGTCGCACCGGGACCTCGACTCGATCCGCCACGGTCGCGCGCACGAGGAGGACTTGTTCCGCATCGCCGTGCACGGTCGCGAGTGGGCGCAGCGGTGCGCGAGGCAGGACGACGCGTTGATCTATGTGTATCTGCTCGCGCTCGAGTGGGCGAGGTTGTGCGCCGACGACCGCGAGACGGATCGCTGGTCGCTCCTCCTCTGAGCAGCGGCTGATTGCGCCATGTACTTTTACGCATTCTCGCACGTATATAGACTTGCAAAGACACTCGTTAACGCAGCTCGGAACTCGTCGGCGCCAGATTCCGCCTCCCCTCGAGCACTTCGGCCGGCCGTCGCGGTTCGCCTTGCCCCACATCGAAACCGACTCGTCGTCCTCTCTCTGCCAGAGCTTTCCCTCCCGATCCTCTTTTCGCAGAGCAAGGGAGTGCTACCAGCATGACTCACTACGTACCGGGTGTCCTGCGAACCCTCGCCGCCGCTGCTTCCCGCTCCTCTGCACGTTCCGTCCGCGCTCCTGCAGCGCAGCGAGTTTCTCGGCTCGCCGCTGCTTCTTCCCAGCGCGCTTACTCGACGCCAGCATTCTCGACCGCCGGACTCGGACTCACAGAAGATCAACTCGAGGTGGGCCCTACTGCACCCCGCTTCCTTCAAGCACATTGTCCCTTGACGCAGCTTTGAACACAATGGCGCGCAGCTCCGGGAAACGGTCGCCAATTTCGCGCAGAAAGAGATTGCGCCGATCGCAGCCGACGTGGACAAGGCGAATGCGTTCCCCAACGAGATGTGGACCAAGTTTGGCGAGATGGGCTTGCTCGGCGTCACGGTCGGCGAGAACGATGGAGGACTCGGGAAAGGGTGCGTTTCCGGAACTGCAGACGAACGGGCTCGAGCGGGAGAAAGACCTCGACTGACGGTTCCTTCGCAGCTACCTGGACCATCTCATCGTGATGGAGGAAATCTCTCGAGCGTCCGGCTCCGTCGGCCTGTCCTATGGTGCTCAGTAAGTCCCTCCTTGCCGCTCGTCGGACCTTCTCAGGCAAAGAGATGAACCTGCCCGCCGTACAGCTCCAACCTCTGCGTCAACCAGCTCAACCGACACGGAACCGCCGAGCAGAAAGCGAAATACCTGCCCGGCCTCCTCGCCGGCACGTCGGTCGGGTCGCTCGCCATGTCCGAGACGGGTTCGGGCAGCGACGTCGTCTCGATGCAGCTCAAGGCGGAGAAAGTCGACGGCGGGTACCGGCTGAACGGGCAAAAGATGTGGATTACGAACGGGCCGGACGCCGACGTCTTGATCGTTTACGCCAAGACGGAGCCGGAGAAGGCTTCGAAGGGCATCACCACCTTCATGTGCGTCTCACGCGTTGCCTTTGCCGACACCGAGGGGCGACTCATCTGACCAACCTGTGACGGTCCATGTGTGCAGCATCGAGAAGGGCTTCGAAGGCTTCTCGACGTCGCAGAAACTCGACAAGCTCGGCATGCGCGGATCCAACACCTGCGAGGTCGGTCTCGGTTGTCTCTCTCTTTCTCTCGACGGCGCACACGCCCGGGGAGCATTTGGCTGACAAACCACGCGTTTCTGCAGCTCGTCTTTGAGAACTGCTTTGTCCCGGCTGAGAACGTTCTCGGAACGCTGAATCGAGGAGCTGCGGTTCTTATGAGTGGTCTCGACCGTGAGTACTACCGATCGTGACGGCCCTCAGTCGCGAACAACAGCTGACTCTACCATATCGGTCGGGTGCTCTGGGCAGTCGAGCGCATCGTCCTCTCTGGTGGCCCGCTCGGACTCATGCAGTCGGCCTTTGACGTACGTCCCCCCCCCCCCCTCTCTGCTGGGTATCTGCGCCAACAACGTGCTCACTCGCGTGTATCCTTGTTCGCAGTACGCTCTCCCCTATGTCCATGAGCGCAAACAGTTTGGCGAGCCGGTCGGATCGTTCCAGCTCATGCAGGGCAAGATCGCCGACATGTACACTCAAGTCAGCGCGGGCCGAGCGTACCTGTACAGCGTCGCAAGAGGTTCGTCCACCTCTTCACCTTCGAATGCGGGGAGGGAGCTGAAGCCTGGTCTGATGTATGGATGTATGTGATCGTTGCGCAGCTTGCGATGCCGGCGAGATCTCGCGCAGGGTAAGCTCGATCGGTCGGACACTGACGGGGAAGAGTCATGATCCGCTGACAGTCTCTACACGTGCAGGACTGCGCTGGAGCTTTGCTCTACTCTTCCGATCTCGCCGTCTCGGTCTGCCTCGAAGCGCTTCAGATGCTCGGGTGCGTTCTGGTTCCTCTCTCTTGTTCGCCACCTGCCATACAGAAGCTGAGAGATGCTTCTTCTTTGCCGCCGCGCACGCAGTGGTAACGGCTACACAAACGAGTACCCGGTCAACCGATACCTCCGGGATGCGTTGCTGTACAAGGTCGGAGCTGGCACGATGGAAATCAGGCGGATGCTCATCGGTCGCGAGTTCAGTGAGTTCTCTCTTCTGGCTACCTTCCGCGGCCTTTCGGAAGGGCAGAGCACTGACCAAGCTTGACGACTGCTTGCAGACAACGACTACGCAAACATGTAGAGGTGGGACCAGTTTCGAACAGGCTTCTTTCTTGCCTTTTTTTCGCAATCCAGCAGCAATTCCATCTTACCCGCCAGATGGCCCTTGCCGCGCGAGTCTCAGTACGGTGCCAGATGCCTGCGTGGTGCAATGTGTCTCTTTGTTGGCTGTGAGCAATTAATTGGAAGTGTTGAGAAGTGGCGCCCCTTCTCGGCTCCGACTCGGACTCTCGGACTTGGTGTCATCTCACTCTCTGGAGCTTGCGAGTCCATAGAGCTGCTAGCACACGCACAATCAGACCAAGCTCTTTCACCGCCGGCCATGCTGGCGGACCCAGTCTCGCGCGAGTCGCCCTTTGTCGCGTTGACGTCTCTCGCCCTCGCTCCGCCTCATCGCCCAGCAGCGCTCCAAGCCGGGCTGTACTCGCCCCTGCTGAGCTCTCACAGCTGGATCAAGCGCTTCTCCGTCCTTCAAGAGCTGGGAGACCCCGACGTCGCAGCCAACTTGGGTGGTCGAGGAGGCATCCCGCGAGGACATACCGTCATTAGCGAAGCGTATGGCTCGACGGGATGCGTCAACGCTTCGGCGTGGGAGGACGGCGGACCCGAAGCGAGGCTTGCGACCGCCGGAGACGATACCAAGTGCGTTCAAAAGGGCCCTTACTCTCGTCTGTCAGGTGGCAAAGTCTCGCCCTGCGCGACGCTGACGGACCTCGCGCGCGCAGGATCTGCATCTGGAGTCCAGGAGTTGAAGGACAGCTGCGCAGCCACGGAGGAGAAGCGCAAAGTCCCGTCCTGGGCTACGGTCTGACCGACACGATCGATACCGGTGCGTTCCGCCGTGACTTGCGTCCTCCTGTTCTCGCCCTCGCAGACTTCCGCATTCAGCCTCGCTGACTTTTGCTTGCGAACGAACGACGAAAAGGTCACCGTGCCAACATCTTTGACGTGGCATGGGCGCCAAACACTCCGAATCAGCTCTTTAGCGTCGCGGGAGACCAAACGGTGTGTTTACTCTCTCCTGATTTCCTACCTTCGCCGCCGCAAAAATCGGTGCACTCGCTCACTCACTCGGCGAGGTCGGGATTCCGTGCATAGGTTCGCGTGTTTGACATCTCGCTCTCGACGAATCCGAAACTGTCTTCGATGACGATCACCCCGCCGGCGCCGCATCGACCTTTTCAGCACCACGAAGACGCATCCGCCTGCACGGCTGTGTATCGCTGCCACACGGACAGGGTCAAGCGCATCGCAACCGAGGCTTCGTCTCACGTTTTCCTGACTTGCGGCGAAGACGGCACAGTGAGGTGCGCAATCGGGGCGAGTACGGCTTGTACCGCGGTTCCCCTGCTCATTCATCACACTTTGCGGGCACATGTTTTACAGGCAACACGACACTCGCGCTCACCACAACTGTCGGACTTCGCGCTTTCAAGCGCCCGGCGAGGCCGACTGCCCGCTCCCGCTCGCTTCCTACCCGTCCCTCTCGCTCTACTCGCTCTCGCTGTCATTGCTTCGGCCACACCTCTTTGTCGTGGCTGGCACTTCACCCTACGCCTATCTCCGTACGTACCGTCTTCTCAGTCCGTATAAAACAGTGGATCCTGGTACTGACTCGCGGCGAATTTGTGGTGGTGCTTTACTGCGCCGGCAGATGACAGGCGCATGATCCGCCAAGCCAGCTCGGACTGGTCCTTGCCCTCCTCCTCTCTCGCCGGATCCGATGACCTCACCGTCTGCGTCCGCCGCTTTGGCGTCCCCGATCCCAAGGAACCCTGGAAGGGAGACCTCACGAAGCACATCGTCTCGGCGAGGCTGTCGCCCGATCGACCGCGCGACTTGCTCGTCTCCTACTCGGACGACGCGCTCTACCTCTTTGATACGGACGCAGAAACGTTTGTGAGGCCGAGGCAGCCGAGGCATCCCAGGGAGGACGAGATGTGGCGAGGAGGCGAGCAGAGTGAGGGGGACGAAATTGACTCGCCAGGGGGAGGACGGTCCGACGAGGAGGACGAAGATGACGAGTCGCAGGAGATGGAAGAGGCCGAGGCCGAGACCGAGAATGGCGCCAATGCGCGGGCTGAGCACGAAGAGAAGGGGGATCCGCCGACCGGCCGCGAAACAAGCGTCGGAGACGACGACGAGGAGATGAGCGAGGAGGGAGAAGACGACGACGACGACGACGATGAGGAGGAGGAGGATCTGCCGTTTGACCCGTTCGTCAAGCCCGCGAGACTCGCGCCTCATTCCGAGATTCCGATGGTCGCGCCTTGGCGCAGGTACGACGGTCACGCCAACTCACAGGTGATTCGGCATATTCGCAGCGTCTCAAAAGCTCGAGCCATACTTACTGCCTATTCCGGGCTCCACAGACGGTCAAAGACTGCAACTTTGTCTTTTCCGATACGGTTGTCTCTGGTAGCGACGACGGCAATTGGTTTGCCTGGGACCGAGCGACCGCCGAGATCATCGGCATCTTCCACGGCGACGAGAGCGTAAGTCCCACCCTTCACGCGAACGGCTGCAGGGCCTTGATCTAGTATTGACCTCTTCTTCCCGCTTCTTCTTCGCAGGTTGTCAACGTCATGACGCCTCACCCCAAACTTCCCATCGTCGCCGTTAGCGGAATCGACGAGGTAGTCAAGCTCTTTGGCGCGACTTCGGATCCCGAGATCATCGAAAGTTCAAACCTCGCAAAGGACTACGACGCCATCAAGCGGCGGAACGCTCGGGGTGAAGGCCGAGCTCATTTCGCTTCGGCGATTGGAGCGGTGCGTGTTACCCCTCGCAAAAGAGGTGTCATTTCTCAGCTGTGTGACTGACCGCATCGCTTGATGAACGAACGTGCAGGAACGCTTGATCCAGATGCTCTTCGGAGGGGCTGGGATTCCGCTCGGTGTCGGCCACGACGCGGACGAGGATGAGGACGAAGGTGACGACGAGGTCGGCGCTGGCGAGGCGGACGGCGGCGGCGGCGGCGGCGGAGAAGCGACAGGCGCTCGACAGCAGCGAAGGCAGCCCCGCCACCGCGTCCGCATCGTCACTTCAGGGGAAGACGGGGACGAAACGGCGCAGGAGTGCCTGTTGATGTGATGTGAGCTGCCCTTTTGTGCGTTCTGTGTATAGCCATCCCTTTCGCTTTGTCTCTTGCCACACTTTGCAATCACGGATTCTTTGAACGTCCTTCGTGGGCTTCGAGATGGCCGGGGAAGAAAAAAAGACTGCTATGCGAAAGACAGGCGATGAATATGCTACAAGCGAGTGTGGAAAGTGGTGCGAGGTCTTTATGATTGCGACATAAGTTCGGAACCTGGCGGGCGGCGTGCGGAAAGCGGGGTATACGGACGCTCTCAGGCGTACGGGTTGCACGCAGTCATGCGGATGACCGGCGGCGAGCGGCTGCAGTCGGCCTACCCAATTTAACAAGGCAAGTCAGCTCCTGAAGTATTCAGTCAGGCACATGATGCGAACAAAGACGCACCGAGATGACGACAGGCACGCGCTGCAGAACCTGAACGGTCTGCGAGCAGTGCCCGTTCTCGCTCGAGAGGCCTTCGAACGTGAGGGCACCGCGCTACAGGTAAAAGCCGAGTCAGCATCAAGCTGTAGCGACGCGAGCGAACGAGAAAGGCACTCACGTCGCGCGACTTGCGGTGCTGCTCGGTGTCCAGCACACGCTTGGCAGCACTCTTCGGTCCACTCTCTTCTTCCTCGTCGTCCTCGTCGTCCTCGTCGTCGAAGAGGGCACTCTCTGCTTCGCCCTTGCCGTTGTCCGCCTCCATGAGCTTGGCGTGGTGCTGAGCAGTAGCCCGGAGGCGTTTGAGATGCTCGTCCTCGCCGGTCTCCGTGAGGTAGGCCAAGACGTCGACGCCGCGCTTCCAGAAGATCTGCAAAGCATTCTCGCGCTCGTCATAGACGGTGCTCTGCGGGGAACACGAATCGTACGTCAGTGGGCAGTCTCCACTTGAGAGTAACTCCGAAACGGGAACTTGCCTCGGTCGGGATCTGGTCCATGTGGACCCGCTTCTCGACGCCAAACTCGCTGACGAGGACGTCGAAAGCCTGGTCGAGGACTCCGATGACAGTCCCGTACCGGATGACGGGGCCGTATCGCTTCGTCAGATCCTCGATCAGGATGCAGAGGAACAGGTGCTGCGACTGCTCCTGGGCGAGACGAGCAGCATCCTTCTTCGTGTTGCAGGTCGCGGCGACCTTGGAGATGGTCTCGGTGTCGAGCGAGAAGCGCGGTTCCGAAATGATGCCGCTCGCATTGCCGGTCTGGCTCTGCAAGACGGCTTCGAGCTGGCGGTGAACGAGAACGTCGGCGTAACGACGGATCGGCGAGGTAAAGTGCGTGTAGAGGGGGACGTTGAGCGCATAGTGACCGTATCGCGAAATGTCGAGGGTGCCCGTGCAGAAATACTTGGCGCGGTGCATCGCGCGAGTGCTCAAGTGCTGCAGCGTCAACCGCTCGGCCGGGTCCTTCACGTCCACGATCGACTTCATGAGTGTGCCGGACGAACTGCTGTCGAGGTCGATGCCGATCTTCTTCATGCGAGTGACGAACGCCTCGAGTCGGCGGTCGATCGGCGCCTCGTGGCGACGGAGAAGGGCCTGATCCGGCAGGCCCGACGCGATCTTGCCCGCGACGGCGATGTTGGCCATGAGCATGAACTCCTCGATGAGCTCGTTCGCCTCCTTGCGCTCGTACTCGTGGGCGTCGACCGGAAGGCCAAACTCGTCGAGTCGGAACGAGACCTTGACGTTGTCGATGCGAAGAGCGCCGCCATCGAAACGGCGAGCACGCAGTTGCTTGGCGAGCGCGGCGAGCATCTTGACGTCGTCTTCAACGCCCTTGGCGAGCTCTGCGTCGTCCACCTTGCCCGCTGGCAGAGCACCATTGTCAATGACTGCTTGCGCGTCCGAGTAGGCGAGCTTGACCTTTGAGCTGCGCCGAAGGAGGGGTGGGTAAGCGCCTCATTCCTTCCGTCCTCTTGACACATCGTAGCCGGAAACCTACTTGATGACAGTCTTGCCGAACCAGGTCGAAATCACTTGGCCCTCCGGCGTGAGCGTAAAGATGACCGAGAACGTGAGCTTGTCCGCGCCGGCGTTGAGCGAGCACAGCTCTTCGGACAAGGTCGGCGGGAGCATCGGGACCGCACGCTGGACCAGGTAGACGGTAGTGGCGCGTTTCCGCGCCTCGCGGTCGAGTGCAGTGTTCGGCTGTTCCGCAACAATGCCAAAGTCAGAGGGGCTCGTGACTGAAACGGTGCGGCGGGGGGTGAGATAGCGCACCTTGACAAAGTGCGAGACGTCGGCGATGTGGACGCCGACTTCGTACGTGCCATCTTCGTTCTTGATGACGTGCAGAGCGTCGTCGAGATCCTTGGCTGTCTCGGGGTCGATGGTGAAGACGCGGTGCTGACGCAGGTCGCGCCGAATGTCGGGCTGGATTTCCCGCTCGGGGATCGACCACGGCACGGGAGGCAAGCACTTGTTGACGGCTTCGGAAAAGTCTTCGGCCGAAAAGTTGCAGTCTTTCAAGAGCGCACTCGTCTCGGTCTCGATGTCGCCGATCGCGCCGAGTTCTTCGACGAGCTGCCCGAACGGGTGGAGCGACGTGATCGGCCAGCGCTTGATGCAGGCGACAAAGAGTCGGTCGGCGTATCTCTCCGAGTGGGTGACAAAGTCGGCAGGGGCCTGATCCGTCGGGATCGCGATCAGGGGGACGCGCTTGTCGGTCGGGCGGAACCAAATGATCTTTGGCGCTTGTTGCTGCTGCTGCTGGCCGTGCGAGTGCTGGTGACCGTTGCGGTCTCCTCCGCCGCGGAAATCGACACCTTCGCGCTCGCGCCGTTCGGCGTCCTGCTTCTGCTGCGTCGCCGCCGACGAGGGACGGAGGACGCCGAGCGTACCGCTGAAGAGCTGACCGGGCGCGCGCTCGAGCACGGCGACGACGTGACCGGCGTACTGCGGCTTTTGCTCGTCCGTGACTTCCTCGTCTTCAAAGAGGAGCAAACCCTGACCTTCGACCTCGACATCGTCCTTCTTCTTGTCCTGCTTGCGGAGGTCACGCGTCGCTTTGGGGTCGAACGAAGCCATCTCTTCCTTCTTGCGCTTCTTTTCCTCCTTGTCCTTCTTGGTCCCCCACACGTCGTCGACTTCGAGCAACTCGACGGCGACGACATCGCCTTCGAGCGCGCGATTGCGGTCCTTGGACCCGCAAATGTAGATGTCGGCGTCGAGCGCGTCACTGGCGACGTAGGCGTCGGACCGGTTCCGCTTGTTGACGCGCAGAGTGCCGACGACGAGTTGCCCGGCAGCGAGCAAGGGCGGGATACTCGCTTGGGGGAGGTAAGGCGCGAACAACGTCTTGCGCATCTGGTTCTGATTCCCACCGCCACCGCCACCGTTCGGACCGCCGCCCATTCCGGGTTGGGGGATCCCGCCTCCATATCCCGCCATAGCGAGTTGACCCGGTCCGCCCTGACCGCCCGGACCGATCGCCGACATGCCGAACGAAGGGACGCGTCCGTGTCCTGCCGAGGCGCGATAGGCCCCGAGCGCCTGCAAGTGCGCCGACGCCTCGGCGAGGTTGGCGCTACCGGCTTGGTGGAGAGTTTGTTGCCACCCTCCGAGGGACGACATGCTCCCACTCATGCGCCGCTGGTGGCCGAGAGTTCGACCCGTCGAAGGGCTCTCGTTGGTGTTCGTCGTGCCGTAGAAGCCGCCTTCGTCTTCGACATATCGACCCTGCTGTTGGCCAAAGTTGTACATCGGAGACGATTGTTGTTGTTGCTGCTGGTTGGTAGCCGGGGGTCCGCGCGGCGGGAACTGGAACCCGCTTCCCAGGCCGTTGGGAGCGGGACCACCAGAGGTCTGCACCGAGTGACGCCTGCCGTGTCCGAGCGGGACTCCACCCGAGAGAGCGGCCCCGGCCGACGACGACTGCGAAGCCTGCTTCTGATGTCCGAACGGCGAGCCACCGCCGCCGCTGCCGATCGACGCGGCTGCGGAAGCGGGGATCCCGAAGGAGCCCATCGCTCCCGTCGGCTGCTGCTGCGCCGCCGAGGACGACGAGAGTCGACGGTGGTGCGTCTGCTGCGTCGGCACAAGGGAAGCTTGCGAGACCGGAGGCGGGAGCGAAGCGGCTTGAGACGTCTGCGCGACGAGGGAAGCTTGCATGTCGCCGAACCGGGCCATCAAACTCTCTTGCTGCAAGCGCAGGTTCTCGAGCTGTTGCTGGATCGCGAGTTGCTCGGCGAGCAGTTCCGTCGTGCCGGCGCCGCCGACGGCCGGGATCTGTGGGACGGGCGGAACGGACTGAGGCGGCGGCGGCGGGAAGACAAAGTTGCGCTGAGAGTGGTAGAGCTGCTGCTGTTGCTGGTGCTGGAAGCTTCCGTTCGTCGCGCTCGCAGGCATGCCGGTCATGAGGTCGAAGCGCGAAGCCGTCGGCGTGACGAGGCCTTCGTCGATCATGTCGTGGATCGGACCGAGCGAGTTGGGGTTGAACCCGCCCGCGGCGGGGTTCAAGCTCGTCGGCGGCAAGTTGGACGGAGGGGCTCCCGTGACTGAGATTCCGACGCCTCCTCCGCCGCCGCCCGACGACGAGCCGAACGAGCCAGTCTTGCGGTGTTGGTGCTGCTGACCTTGACGGGCGCCGGCAGCTCCTCCGATTGCGGGCGATTGATCGCGCGTCTGTGTCGGCGACGAGCGACGCTGCTGCTGCTGTTGGCCGCTCTGACCTCCGCTCGCACTGCCGCGACGGTTGTGGCCTCCTCCGCCGTTGCCACTCGCCGGTCCGTTGCTGCGGCTTGACTTGCGCGAGTGTTGGCCCTGTCCCTGTCCTGATTGCTGCTGCTGCTGCTGCTGAGGAGAGGGCTTGCGTTCATTGTTGGGCGATGCGGCGCGGTTGTTGGTCGATCCGCGGCGCTGGTGTTGCTGTCCCCCGCCACTGGCGCCTCCCCCTCCTCCTCCACGAGAGCGATTTCTCGACGGAGACTGCGAGCGGGCCGCGGGCTTGGACTTGTTGGTGGCTGCTGCCAAAGACGAGTCGGTACTGGTAGCGGCGGGATTGCCGTCTGGCGGCGGCGATGCTGGATTCGCCATGTGCGACAACGGTTCCGAGGCGGTGCGAGCGAGGGCTTGCTCGTCTCGTGCTCCTCAGGCGACGTGGACTCTTTGGGGGTGGGAGCGAGACGTGAGAGTGTGGATTCGACTGCGAAGTCTGTACAGCTCCGATGTCGAGTGGATGCGAGGAGCGGAGAAGGAGCGAGACGTGTCGTGGTCGGGTCGGGTGCAGAGAACAGCGAGTGCGGCACCGGGAGAGTCCGGGAGTGCGAGGACGCAGACAGAGTAGTACTTGGAGTCAGCCTGTGTACTTGCTCGCACGCTCCGCGGTTGCGATGAGGGCGAGAGTCGAGGGGCAACACAAAGGGGCAAAGGTGACGTACCTCGTCAATCGGACGCGTTTCTCGAGCGCTGCGGTGCGGGTGGGCGTGGAGATAAGGGCGACTTGTGCACTGATTCGCTGTCCTTTTCTGTTCACCTTGCGCTACAAAGACCGCGGGTGGTGGTGGCGAGACCACGAGCGGTGACTCGCCGACGTTGGCTCCTTCTCTCGACCGACACTGCACGGACTTGCACTCGACGCTCCCCAGTCCGTGCAGACAATGACGCATTGAATGCTACTGGCTACAGCGACCGTCGCAGCTTGTGCTCTGGCCTCCGGCGACACCGCGTCCCCGCCTCGGTGGATCTTCCTCAGCCTGCTCCAACAAGGCTCTCTCAAGCCCGATCTCGCTGCTTGCGTTGTTCCCCGCGCGCAAGTAGCTCCGCTGACGCTGCCCTTCACTCCAAGGCGCAGCACGTTTGAGCGGCGCCCTCCTCTGGCGACGACCGCGTCTCGCTCCTTCGGAACTGCTGCCAGCATCTCTCGCGCGCGCAGACAACACCTGTGCGAGATCCGATCGACAGGCTTGAACGGCTCTCTCGAGTACCGACAACACTGCTCCCCAAGTCGCTACCCAATCCATTGCTTGTCAGCAGCGTCCTCTGTCACGGCCTCGACGTCGAATCGAGAACGACTCGACGCGCAAATCTTTTCACGGCGGCTCCTCCTAGGATATCCCTCTTCTCTCGTGCGAGTGAGTCGGCCGTATAAAGCCAACAGTCTCTGCCATCTATACATGCCTGCAGTGCGAAAATCACGATCGCGAGTCCCTCGGACGTCGCGGAGATTCGAACGACCGGCGACTTGACCGAGCCGCCAGCCTGAGGACCGCGTCGGCTTCCCGTCGCTGCTGCAGCCGGAATGAGCGTTCCGGTTCATGTCGAGCTCTTTCGCTGTTCTCCCTTGACCTTAGACGCTTCCCAGACCTCCTTTACGAGACTTGTTCCATTCGCCGCGCCCTACCGCCTCGCCCAGCACCCCCTCCATCCAGGCTCGGTCGTAGCCGTCAGCTTCCCCTGCGCGCTCTCGTGGATCAACGAGCAAATTTCGGCTTGCCGTTCTCGCCTATCTCGCCCCCAAAAAATCATGTCGTCTCCGGCGTCTACACCGGCACCGGCACCTAGCCAAGTCTATGGAATCACCCCCATGCGACCCGAAACGGCCTATGTGTTCGACTCGGAACCGCCAACGCGGGTCAACTCGCCCGCGCCATCGTCACCGACGAGTTTGCGCAAGAGTCCGGTTTCGAGCTGCAACCTCTCCCTTTCCGGTGCGACTCCGGTCCCTTCCCGCCCCCTTTCGATGATCGACTCGTTCGAGTCGCTCGAGGGTCCGACGCGCGTAGGAAGTCCAGAAGGGTCGATCTATGAGGAGAAAACCTTGTCCAAGGGAGGCGCGTTCGACAAGCTCGGCGAGGAGGTGGACCAACTTGAGCGCTGCGGAGACGAAGAGAAGGGACTGGGAGGAGCAGGAGCAGTAACGACCGAGACGACGCCGGCCGAGATCGTGCAGGACGATTTCCCTGAAGGAGGAACGCGAGCCTACCTGGCTTTGCTCGGCTCGACGCTCGTCCTCCTTTGTACGTTCGGCCTATCGAACTCGTACGGCGTGTTCCTGCAACACTACAAGCAACACCAGCTCAAGGACTACACCAACTCGGACATCTCCTGGATCGGCAGCCTGTGAGTGGATCGCGTCAAAAGACTTGGGAGACCAGCGTCCTCACTCTTTCCTTCTCGACAGCCACCTCTTCCTGACGTTCTCGTCGGCCTTCTACTCCGGCATCCTCTTCGACAAGGGCTGGTTCCGGTACCAACTCGCGATCGGGTCCGTCGGCTGGCTCGTCGGCATCTTTGCCCTTTCGTTCGCCAAGACGTACTGGCAGATCCTCCTCTGCCAGAGCGTCTGCATGGGCCTGAGCTTGGGACTCATGTTCTCCCCGTGCCTTTCGATCTTGGGAACCTACTTCCGTCGGAAACGCGCGTTTGTGGTCGGCGTCGCGGCGAGCGGGACAGCCGTCGGAGCCGTCATCTTTCCGGTACTCCTCGGACAGCTGTTCGAGAAGCGCGGGTTCCCGACCGCGATTCGCGCCGCCGGCTTCCTCATGTTGGCGCTCCTCCTCGTCGCCAACTTGACCATCCGGCCTCGCAAAGTCCTCACCCGCTCGGCAACCGACCTCGACTCTGTCCCGAAACCGCCACTCAAGACGGTCCTGCTCCGAATCGTGCGCGATCCGGCAGCCTGGATCGTCATGCTCGGCGTATTCGGCGTCTACACCTCGTGCTTCATCCCGTTGTTCTACATCGTGTCCTTCGCGAGGCAATACTCGTCCAACGCCGCCCTCGCAACCTACTCGCTCTCGATCATCAACGCCCTCGCCTTCTTCTCTCGGATCGGGTCGGGTCTCATCGCTGACCGATGCGGCGTCTTCAACACGGCGATCCCGCTCGCGATCGCTGTCGGAGTTCTCACGTTCGGTATGATCGGAGCGACGAGCACGGCCGGCCTCGCCATCTTCATGGTTCTGTTCGGGATCGCCCAGGGAGGGTGGATCTCGGTCAGCGCTGCACTCTTCATGTCGTTGACCAACGACGTGAACGAACTAGGGTGAGTCCTGAGGCCCTGCGACCTGACAAGGTTGCCTTCTGGCCTTCTAGCGAGGGAACCCGAGGCTGACCTTTTTGCCTCCCCCTCTCTCTGGTCTGCCGCAGCCTCCGATCCGGTATCGGGTTCTTCTTTGTCGCCCTCGCCACTCTCATCGGCTCGCCTATTGCTGGCGCCCTCCTCGTCGCGACCAACGGCAGCTACGTGGCCGCACTCTGCTTCGGCGGTAGCATGGCTGTCGCAGGTGTCGTCCTTCTATGCTTCGGCCGGCGGTATCAGGTCCGAAGGAAATCTTCCCAGCGTGTCTAGACTTCTTTGTTTTTTGTCCCTTAGCATCTAGACCAGCATTTTCATATCCCCTTCCCTCGACTTAGAACCTAGATATCTCGCATGTGTCTCCCCTCGCATTCTCTCTTTGTTGTTCTGATTAGCCCCTGTCTTTAGTCGTTAATGCATCGAGTCCATTGCATATCAAAGCGTTCCTGTCAAATGAAAAGTCGAGAGAGAAAGACTTACTTTGTCCAGGCGACTCTTGACTCGGATGGAGGCAAATTCCGGTGAAGGGAACACCGGCCGTCGAAAACGTTTCAACATCCTCCGCTTGGTCTCGCTTCAGATTGCTCACTTTGAATTGCTACTCTCCGTAGAACACGACATCACTACTTCCTAGTGCATTGTGGCTGGCCCTCCTGAAAGGCACGATCCGGTCAGTGGACCGCGACGCTCGCGCTGGCGCTTTTCGACTTTACATTCACGCCTTGCTCATGCTCACATCCGCCTTCTGCGGCGGACAATGGAGACGATGACAAAGACCGAGTTGGACCACTGAGACGACGCCGGCCGCGCTCGCGCAGGACGACTTTCCGGAAGGCGGCGCGAGAGCCTACCTGGCTTTGCTCGGATCGACGCTCGTCCTCCTCGGCACGTTCGGTCTTTCGAACTCGTACGGCGTGTTCCTGCAGCACTACAAGCAACACCAGCTCCAGGACTATACCAACTCGGACATCTCCTGGATCGGCAGCTGTGAGCAATTCTAACCCTGGTCGAAGTGAGGCAAGGCTCGAGAACTGACGCTTTTATGCTCAAAACAGCCACCTGTTCCTGACGTTCTCGTCCGCCTTCTACTCCGGCATCCTATTCGACAAGGGCTGGTTCCGGTACCAACTCGCGATCGGGTCCGTCGGCTGGCTCGTCGGCATGTTTTCGCTCTCGTTCGCCAAGACGTACTGGCAGATCCTCCTCGCCCAGAGCGTCTGCATGGGCCTCAGCTTGGGGCTCATGTTCTCACCGTGCCTTTCGATCTTGGGAACCTACTTCCGTCGGAAACGCGCGTTTGTCGTCGGCGTCGCGGTGAGCAGGACCGCCTGCCGGACCGTCGATGTTCCGGCTCTGCTCGGACGAGATTTCGGGTTCCACACACGGCAGAGACTGCAGGCTTCCCACGACCGTGGCATGTGATCAGAGCAAGCCGCTCTAGGGAGATTTGCCCCGGTGATCGTCCGAGGAGCTTGGCGACGACGCTGGCAGAGCAAGAGTCAAGTGCGCCGCTGACAAGCCATGGACCGCGTCAGAGCATGAGTGGGTCGCAGCAGCGATGGTGGCGGCGCCGTCCACGCCTATGGGATGTCGCTCGCAGCCTCGATGGTCATAAGGGAGATGCCCTAGCCGATCGAGGCGGGGTTGAAGGACTTGAAGCGGTGGTCGAGCGCTTTTCAGTGCATGACCTCTTGTCCGGAGCAGCAGCTGGGGTGATCCGTCTAGCCAGGGATTTTTGTTGGTTCGGATCTGTATGCGTGCGGTTGGTAGCTAGTTCGGGGACTCGGAGCGGGCGGAGGACAGGACGGTAAGCAGGTGCCGATGAGGCAGAACGGTTAGCCGAGAGAGCCAGAGGGAAGGGCTCGTCAAGCCAAACAGCAAGCAAGCGGCGCGTTCTCGACCAGGGATGGTTAGCAGCGTTCTGATGGAAGCATTCCTGTGATGGACCATGCGATAGAGAGAAGCAAAAGGCAAGCCGCGACGAGGAGTTTGCCTCTTGGGCTGCGCCACCTTGGCTTCCCATCTCCCTCTCCCCTGTCACATAGACTTGTACCGAGATGCTGTCCCTTGTCTCTTCATCTCGCGTAAGCCCGCCGAGCTCCTTCCTCTGCCCAGTCTCGGCGCTGACTTCTTTCGAGTGAGATTGGCAGACTCTGGCACGGACGACGGCGACTCGCTCGGTCGTCGGTTCGTGGGTCGCCCAGCGCGGGTTGGCCACCGCCCAGGACCCGTACGACTTGGTCGTCATCGGAGGAGGTGAGCTCCTCGCTTGCAGTCGCAGGAATCGCTTCTCTCTCTTCTCGGGGGCGATGCGAACTTTGGCGGAGCAGGTCGGACGGACGCTGCAGCGCCGCAGAGCCCAGAGGAAGCGACCCACAGTCGAAATGCATGCTGACTAGACTCGTATCCGTACTTGTCTCTCCTGCGCCACTCGAACGACGCCGCCCTCGTTCCCTGCAATAACCCCAACCCGGCTTACCGCATCACCACCTCCAATCTCGCTCCCAACTCTCTGGGCGGCCCTTTCCTGTCAATCAACGGCTACCATATCTGCGTGGCACTCTTTACGCTGCCCGTCGGATGACCAGGTCCCGGTGGATACGTTGCCGCGATCAAGGCGGCTCAACTTGGCCTCAAGGCGAGTCTCCCTTCCCGGTCTCCTTGTGCAACTGCAAGACCAGATCGTGCTGACGACGCGAAAGGCGGCCCACACAGACCGCATGCGTCGAGAAGCGCGGCTCGCTCGGCGGCACGTGCCTCAACGTTGGCTGCATTCCGTCCAAGGCTATGCTCAACAACTCGCAAATCTACCACTCGGCCCTCCACGACACCAAGGCGCGCGGCATTGACAGTCAGTGCAGTCCCACTCGACACCACTCCAAGGTGGAGAGACGCCGCTGACGGATGACGCCTGCAGTCCCGGAGGTCAAGCTGAACTTGCCCGTCATGCTCAAGGCCAAGGACAAGTCGGTCCGGGGTCTTACGTCGGGAGTCGAGTACCTGTTCAAGAAGAACAAGGTCGACTACATCAAGGGCACCGCCTCGTTCGCCTCGTCGACTCAGCTCGACGTCGCCCTCCTCGACGGCGGCAACACTCAGGTCGAGGCCAAGAACATTCTCATCGCGACCGGATCCGAAGTGACTCCCTTCCCGGGTATCGAGATTGACGAGAAGCAGATCGTCTCGTCGACTGGAGCCCTCGACTTGCAGCAAGTGCCCGAAAAGATGGTCGTGATCGGAGCCGGCGTCATCGGCCTCGAACTCGGCTCGGTCTGGTCCCGCCTCGGCGCCAACGTCGAGGTCGTCGAGTTCCTCGGCGCGATCGGAGGTGCCGGCATGGACGCAGAGGTGTCGAAGAACTTCCAGAAGATCTTGTCCAAGCAGGGGCTCAAGTTCAACCTCAACACCAAGGTCCTCGGCGCGAGCAAGAAGGACGGCAAGGTCCACCTCGAGGTTGAGGGTGCCAAGAACGGCAAGAAGTCGACCGTGAGTCCCCTGAACTGTCGTTGATGTAGAGCATGCTGCTCCGCTTTCCCTTTGGCGAAAAGGACTAACGCATGGGAACACAATGCTCCGGTTCTAGATCGAGGCCGACGTTGTCCTCGTCGCGATCGGTCGTCGTCCTTACACCGAGGGTCTCAACCTCGACAAGATCGGCGTCGAAGTCGACAACCGCGGCCGGATCGTGATCGACTCGCAGTTCAACACGTCGGTCCCGAACGTCAAGTGCATCGGAGACGTCACCTTCGGTCCCATGTTGGCCCACAAGGCTGAGGAGGAGGGTATCGCCGCTGTCGAGTACATTCACAGCGGTTACGGCCACGTCGCTTACAACGTCAGTGGGGAGGAAACCGCTTGCATCTCTCGGATTTGTTTGGTCGAAAACCTCGCGAGACTGATCTGTCTGCGTCTCTCTTCTTCTCCTGACTGCAGGTTATCCCGAGTGTCGTTTACACCCACCCGGGTACGCTTCCGCGCTCGTGCTTCGCACGCAGTTGGTCACGGAGAATATGTGCTGACTTGCGTACTTCTCTCTCAACTTTCTTTCCTGGCTCTCATTCAAATCTGCCACACCCGATCGTTACAGAGGTCGCATGGGTTGGCAAGACCGAGGAGGACTGCAAGGCTGAGGGTATCGAGTACAAGGTCGGCAACTTCCCGATGGTGGCCAACTCGCGTGCCAAGACCAACAACGAGACCGGTGCGCTGCCTTTTCCCGCATACGGCCCCGGCGAGAACACTGCTTCCTTCTGGCTGCTCCTTCCGAGGGCATGCCTGGAAAGCTGTTCGCCTTCGAAGTCTTTGCTGACTGTCCTGCGCACTGTCCATGCTTCAACAGACGGTTTCGTCAAGGTCATTGCTGAGAAGAACACCGACAAGATTCTCGGTTGCCACATCATCAGCAACGTCGCTGGTGAGATCCTGGCAGAGGCGTGAGTTTCGACATCGACCGGTTTTTGCGCGACCGACCGAAGAGGCTCACTCGTGATTACTGCGCGCCTTCACAGTGCATTGGCGATGGAGTACGGCGCATCAGCGGAGGATGTTGCGTGAGTTGCGGACTGTTTGCTTTCGGCGCTTCGACGAGACTCAAGTTTGCTGATGACGCCATCCACCTCGCCCTTTTTTTCCGCATCGTGTCCAGCCGCACTTGCCACGTAAGTCTCGTCTTCTTCAGGACTTCTTCAGCCATCTACTGGGGTACTAATCACTGAATCCCCCGTCTACAGGCACACCCGACAGTGTCCGAGGCGGTCAAGGAGGCTTTCCTCATGGCTTCGTCGGGCAAGGCGATCAACGCCTAAATGTAGAGAGACGGTCAGGCCGGAGTTTCGGTTCCAGCCTCCCGGCGTATGGTCACGGCCCACCGTAATGCGAAGTGTTTTCTTGTTTCTGTCTCCCCCTCTCGCTTGTCTATGCGCCTCTCTCCCCTCTTTCTTGCCCTGCAACGGGGAGATTTGACTGATCTGACCTTGCTGAAATGCGGCGCGCGATCGAAGTGCGTGAGATGAATTGGAGGCGTTGAAAAAGGTAGGTCGGAGAGGTTGGGAATGCATCTACAGGCAGCCGCCGTGTTTTGGGCGGGGCGCACGGACCTTCGATGCCAGATCGCGACGCGCTGATGAAGGACGCGCCACTTCGACCGCAAGTTTCGCGCGTCTTCCTCGCACGCCGGCATTCGCTGACGATATGAGCAGTGCCGAGCACGATCGGCAGCTGAAGCTGCATCCGTTCTTCCTCGCGAGCGCGCGGCCAGGCGAGGAAGGCCGGGACTTGCAAGTCGACGCGTTGCTCCCCGAGGATGGTGAGTCGCTCTGCTTCGGACCAACGTGAAGGGCGGTCTAGCTGACGCTACTGTTAAAAGTCACAGTCGCACAGGACGCCCGAGCGCCTCCCGTCGCGGTCGATCGTCTCTCGACGCTCCCGAATGAACTTCTCTTGATGGTGCGCCTCCCTCTCCGTCGAGCTTCCTTGTTGGGCGTCCGAACTCATCCATGATTTTGCAACCTTACACAGATAATCAGTCAGATGGAGACGAGCACGCTGCTGCAGGCTTCCAGAGTCTCCAAGCTCTTCCACCGCATGCTGTGCTCGAGAAGCGCGGAAAAGATCTGGCGACGCGCCAGGATTGAAGAAGGCTGGACGGATCTGGAGGCGGGGGATCGGAACGAGATGCAGTATGCACAGTTCATCGACGGGCGAGAATGTCAGGTACGTCCGCCTCCCCGGCCGTGAGCTCGTAAGTGGCAATTGAAGCTCAACACTGCTCACATTCGTCCTTCTCGCAGATCTGCGGCGATGTCGCCTGGACCAAGTTGCAGAATAAGCGTCGTATGAAGTTGCGCGCGTGCGTATGCAAAGACTGCGACCTGATCCGGTGAGTCGGCACCGAATCATCTCAAGTTCAAGCTGGGGCTGACCTGCAAGCTTGGAAGTCAGGCATGGGGACGATCTCTGCAATGACTATCCGTATCTACACGGGGATACCTTTGATTGTGCGGCTTTCGATTGTGAGTACACGAGAGACCTGTCGCGTCTGCATACATGTACAGTCATTGGCCTGATCCTGATACGCACAACTGTTTTCAGCCGATACCGGTAAGCGATATGATCGGCTGCGACCCCAACTCCATGCAGCACCATACGTCCGTCGCGCTGATCCTCACAGAAACGCGCAGATGAGTGCTTTATCCCGGAACTTCTCGAGCAGTCGGGTCGACTCTCTCTACTCGAAGCGAAAGCTTTGCGAAGCCATCAGGACACCGCCTCGATACTTCAAGACTACAAAGATTCGCGGCAGTCCTACCTGGACAAGGTCGAAAGAGATGCGACCAGGAACGAGGGCGCGTGCAGCCGCAGTGACGACAAAATTTGCCGCGCGGCCTGGCGGAGGTAGTAAGGCTCAATCAGTCTCTCGTAATGGCTCATGCGTCGAAACTGATCACTCTCCTTTCCAGTTGCGTCGAACAGCTCGCCGGTCTTGGATATCTCCCAGAAGAGTATGGATATGGTTCCGGCCCGCCAAGTGCTCAGTTGACAGTCACTGACAACGCCCTGCAGTTACGCGTTTCTTCACGACGTTGACTGGTGGTGTTGGTGTTCCGCCACAGTTATGCCAGACGACGCAATCGATGACGAGATGGTGGCGGAGGAGATGAGCCGGACGCATGCCTTGGATCCGGAAAGTGCTGGGGATGAAGAGTACTACCAGTTGTTGCGCACTGCGCGGACGCGGCACGCCACCTGCTTGCGATTCCCGGAAATCTTCTGGTATTACTGGGAGGAAGACAGCGTCGATGTCCACGGATGGGACGAGGACGACCTCCCGGAGGCAGGCGAGTCGCGAAGTGGCGCCTCGATCAAGCTCAGGACACGGCAACTGACTTCGTGCTCGAGGTCTTCAGAAGAATGGTGCGACCTCGGAGACTTGTACGTCAAGCTTAGCCAGAGAAACAAGGAGCAGCGGCTGCGACGAGCTCGTCGGCAGAAGCTCCGACCGCTGTTTGAGCGAATCAAACAGCAGACGACTCAACGCCAGACCTCGCACTTCTTCTCATTCTGGTACTTTTGCGTCGGCTTAAAGTCGATCGAACGGCTCTGGTTGCCCGACGCCGCTGCCGCCAAACCCGCCCCCTCGCCGCTCATCGAGCGTTTCCTCGTCAAGGACGCTGCCGACAAGGCCCACGAGGAGAAGGTCCGCCTCTTTTTCCGAATCGCGCGCGCTCTACTCCACGACGACGACGACGAGAATGCAGCGCTTCCGGAATCGGTCACCGCGATGCTCGAACACGTCAATTCGCGAGTCCAGGACTCGAAGCAGAGCGACGTCTTCCGATCCTACTGCCTCGACATCCTCGGCGACGACGAGATGGACCCGATCTTTGCTCGCGCGACGGCCCTCTTCCGCTGCGGGTTTTGCTCGAGCAAGTTCACGTATCCGGACATTGCGAACCACCTCGTCGAGATGCACGAAGCCGGACCGGTTACGGCGTACGCGCACGTGCCCGCTCTGGCTTTTCGTCGCGCGGTCAAGGACTTGCTTGTTGAGATGAAGCTCCCCTTTACGACGACGTCTTCGGATTTGGGCGACTCTCGCTTCGACGTCGAGGAGAGGAGCGGATCCGGCGTTACTATTACTCGCTGCGACCAGAGCTGGGCGGATGTGGTGAGTTCTCACACAATAGCTGGGCTCTCAATATCTCCGTCTGACGAGAATATCTGCCCACGGTAGCTCGGAGGGGACTCCGGATTGCCCGGCAAGCGGCGCCGACGAAACATCGACGGCGAAAAGACCGAGCGCGCCATCATTGCAATTCGGCCAATTCGGAACTCCGTCTCGTCGCAGAATCACTTCGAGATGTCATGAAGATGACCGAATGACCACCCTCCGCGCTCAAAGATTGAAGATGAGGAGGAAGATTGCCTGTAGTGTGATGTCGAGGTTCGGGCTTGTAAAACAAGATACGCGCTTCCTCGAGCAGCGCAGAGACCTCAATGGCATTGCGAGTAACACGAGTGGCAAGGTCAAGCGCGCAGACAAGGAAGCAGTATGTAGGAATCTTAGGTGACACACAACGAATTTGAAAGCTACCTCGACCGAGAATGAATGACAAGAAGAAAGCGGGCCGGGAGAAAGGCAGAGTACGACTGTGAAAGCATGATGACGAACAACGGATTGGGACGAAAAAAGCAGAAGACGGAGGGGGAGGTGGTAGGGAAGCAGAAGGGGGAAAAAAGGCAGAAACATGGGTATAGCTAGCGTGAGGCAGAATCGTTCGGTCGGGTCGGTCAACGAGGTTTGACCGATCCATCAGAGCAAGCTGTCCACTGTAGACGAGGGCAACGAGATTACTTCGATCAGCGTCGAGCCGACGGACGAGTCAAAGAGAAGAAAGAGCGAGGAGGGAAACTGACTCCGCCTAAACACCTCGATGCAAGCGGCGACGACTTCGAGGCACAGTTCCCTCTGGGTTTGCCGTTCCGAGTTGCCCGGTTCGTCGCCGGGCCCTTGGCCGGCCACTTCGAGGCGGGCGAGGCGCATAATCTCGGCGAGGTTGGCCGATTCGGCGAGGGCGGCGCTGCTCCCCGTGCCGATGCGGGCGCCTCTTGATGCCCCGCCCCCTGTTGTTGTTGTTCCTATTGCCCCGCCGCCGCCGGAAGCAGAAGAAGATGATAATGCGGTACCGGACATGGAAGGGGAGAGACCGTTCGAGGAGGAGGAGGGTTGGGAATAGGCGCCAAAGGGCCACTGGGAGAAATCGGCGAGGAGTTCGTCCGCTTTCGCGAACGCGCTCTCTCGCTGATCGTAGCCGAGGTGGACGAGGGCATTCTCGAGCACGTTGGCGGCAAAGGCGGAACAGATCATGGCGACGGCGCGGATCGTGCGGTACCTGACTTGGTCGCCGTAGAGGTTCGAGGTGGGCACGGCGGCGGTGCGGGAAGTGAGGAGCGAGAGGGTCCGGCGGAGGACGTCGTCTTTGAAGGTCGGGTCCGAGACGGGGTGGGTCGCCATGTCAAAGAGGAGGAAGTTGCGCTTCTCGGTGCGGAGGACGCCCTTGTCGACGAGGCCTTTGGCTAGTCGCTCGCGGACTTGCTTCAGTTGATAGCCAATCTTCATCACGTTCCACGTCTCGCCTGCGCGTGCGCGCGCGTGTCAGTTTGGGTGGGTGGGTGGTGAGACGGGAGGGAGACGGACCGCTCATCAAGTCGATCCAGGTTCCTACGCTCATGGGTTCCGACTGTTTCATCATTTTGAGTGCCTCGTCGAGCAAGACTTCTCCGGTCAACTTTTCGTCGATGACTTGGATGTAGCGGTCCGCGAGCGGGAACCTGCGGCGGTTGGGGTCCCTGACCATGGCGATGCGGTGGCGGAGGGCGAGTTCGAGGACGATGCACCCCCTGAGGGTGTACGAGATGTTGTCGTTCCAGAACGAGAGGTAGCCCTGCTTGTCCTTGAGTCCGAGCAAGAGGACTTCTTCCATGAGGGTGAGGCGGGGCAGTTTGCGGTCCTCGTCGGCGTCGCCGAGGTCGCGGGCGTCGTAGGCGACCTTGTGGGCGCTGCCCGCTGCTGCTGTCGCTGCACTGGGCGTGGTCGGTCGCGAGTGGGTCGACGAGTCGAGCGGTGAAGACGACGAGGTCGCGCCCCCGCCTGCGCCCCCTGCTGCGCCCCTTCGCCGCGACAGTCCCGACGTGGAGGCCATTCGATCGCGCGTGGGTGAACAAGAGCGCGAGTCGGGAGAGCGCGAGAGCGAGAGCGAGGCGGTGCTGCGCGAGAGAGAGAGACGCGTTCAGTCTCGTCGCGCCCAGCTGTTCTCTAGAGCCTTGCAACAGTTGCAGTTCAGCCAGAATGCAAGCCACGAGTCCCCACCAGTTCACAAACCCCCGGCTAACCCCTCTCAACGCTTCCAGGTCGGCTGCCATTGAACTGCTCAACCCGCGCGCAGACGTACGCAGGCGAGATGCCGCATTCCAGATCAACGTGCGTACATGCAGGCTCTCTTGTCTAGGTCACTTCAACTGACACAGGCCCCCCGCCATCAGGTGACGGGCGCAGCCGGGTTGGCCGACGTCGTCCGGAGCAACCTCGGACCTCGCGGCACCCTCAAGATGCTCGTCGACGGCGCAGGCCAGCTCAAGATGACCAAGGACGGCAAGACCCTCCTCTCCGAGATGCAGATCCAGAACCCCACCGCCGCTTTGATTGCGCGGACCGCCGTCGCCCAGGACGAAATGACCGGAGACGGTACGACGAGCGTCGTCCTCCTCGTCGGCGAACTCTTGAAGCAGGCGATGCGCTACACCCAGGAAGGAGTCCACCCGCGCGTGTTGGCAGACGGAGTCGAAGTCGCCAAGAATGCCTTGACGACCTTCCTGGACCAGTTCAAGGTCAAGTTTGAAGCGGGCGCGCAACCGAACCACGAGACCCTCGTCCACGTCGCGTACACGAGCCTCGCGACCAAGGTCAACAAACACCTCGCCAAGAACCTCGCCCAGGCCGTCGTCGACGCCGTCCTCGCCATCCGGATCCCCTCCACCACCGCGGCAAACGGCTTCGAACCGATCGATCTGCACATGGTCGAGTTGATGAAGATGCAGCACATGACCGACTCGGACACGCGCCTCGTCAAGGGCCTCGTCCTCGACCACGGTCCGCGCCACCCCGACATGCCGAAACGCCTCGAAAACTGCTACATCCTCACCCTCAACGTCTCGCTCGAATACGAAAAGACGTGCGTTTTCTGCCCGTGCTGTGCCCCCCACCCGTCTCGTGGCTGGCTTTTTTTTTCCAAAGCTTCCCCTCGTCTTTGCATACTGAGGCTGTTCCCCCGCGCGCACACACACAGCGAGGTCAACTCTGGGTTCTTCTACTCGTCCGCCGAGCAACGCGAAAAGCTCGTCGAATCCGAACGCAAGTTCACCGACGCCAAAGTGCGCAAGATCATCGAGTTGAAGAAACTCGTCTGCGACCAAAAGCTCGACGCGCAGGGCAACCCGGTTGGGGAAACGAAAAACTTTGTCGTCATCAATCAGAAGGGGATCGATCCGCTTTCGTTGGACATGTTGGCCAAGCAAGGGATCATGGCGCTGCGTCGCGCCAAGCGGAGGAACATGGAGCGGTGCGTCCTCCTTTTCTCTCTCTCTCTCTTTTGGGTTTTGCTTGCTTGCTTGCTTGCTTGCTCGTGGAGCGCTTCCGGCTGTGTGCATGCACATCTTTCTGCGCGCACTTGTGACTGACCCCCCTTTATCGCGCGAAAAACAGGTTGCAGCTCATCTGCGGCGGCACGGCGCAGAACAGCGTCGACGACTTGACCCCGGACGTGCTCGGCCACGCCGGACTCGTGTACGAGCACACGCTCGGCGAGGAAAAGTTTACGTTTGTCGAAGAGGTCAAGGACCCGAAGAGTGTCACGTTGTTGGTCAAAGGTGAGTGAGCATGCGGGCCTCTCTCTCTCTCTCTCTCTCTCTCTCTCTTTCGGCCTTTGTCGGGCGGGCGGGATTTGGTGGCTAGGAGGAAAGGCCGGAAGCGGTTCTGTGTTGCGGATTCGAGGTGGTGACCTGACTGACCCCAAATGCCTGCTCGCACCCCAAAACGCACAGGTCCGAACGCGCACACCATTTCTCAAATCTCGGACGCGATCCGGGACGGTCTCCGTTCCGTCAAGAACGCGCTCGAGGACGGCGCCCTCATCCCCGGTGCCGGAGCGTTCGAAGTCGCCGCGCACCAGTACCTCGTCGACGAGACGAAGAAGAGTGTCGCCAAGGGGAGGGCCAAGTTGGGAGTGCAGGCGTTTGCGGACGCGTTGTTGACGATCCCGAAGACTTTGGCGGTCAATGCGGGGTTGGACGTGCAGGATGCCATGGTCGCTTTGCAGGTGCGTTTCTTCCGGACGTTCTCTCTCTCTCTCCTTTCCTCTTCCTCTTCCTCTCTCTGGAGGCGCGGGTGTCAGGTGCGGAGGCAGGGAAAGGAGTTCGTCCACCCACGGAAAAGAGACGATGGGGGCGGCGATCGTCGTTACCCTTTTTCCCCGACGGAATGGATCTATCGGTCGCCAGTGAGAATATATCGTGCTGACGAGCATTTTTTTCGGTGTTTTGTTTCCCCCCGCTGCGCATTGTCTGTTCGCTGCAGGATGAGGCTGCGGAGGGTCACGTCGTCGGCCTCGACCTCGCGACTGGCGAACCGCTCGACCCCGTCACGTGCGCCTTCTCTTCCTTGTCTCCCGCGGACGATTTCGGTGATGGGTGGGTGAAGAAGCTGATTTTGCCGTTTGGTCGAACCGGGAAATAGAGAGGGCATTTGGGACAACTACCGCGTCAAGCGGCATTTGATCCACTCGGCCGCCGTCATCGCTTCAAACTTGCTCATCACTGACGAGATGATGGTGCGCGCTCTCTCTCTCGCTCTCTCCCTCTCGCGTGTCGATAATGTCGTCTTGCTGACTCCCACTATCGTCCTGACGAACGCATTACAGCGGGCGGGTCGGTCATCGCTCAAGAACGAGGAAGGACCGCAGTAGAGAACGTCGCTCTCTGCTTCTCGCTCGAGAACTCGTCATGATCTTCCTCTCGCATACGAACCCGCTCCCGTTCAGCAAGATACAGCAGCTCCCGTTTTCTTTGTTTACGTCTAGTGCACTTCCCTCCTCGCAGCAAAAAAAGATACATGTTACAATAGCAAAACATTCACAGACGATGGGCGAGACTCTGCGAGCAGCGACCGGCGGTGTTGCGAGGAGAGGGCGTGGAGATGGGAGTAAAACAACACATCGGGGCGGGCAAAGCCGTTTGACAAGCGTGGGCGGGGCTTCGGACGAATCGCGCTAGAGTTTGTTGCTCAGCAACACACTCTTGCGAGTCGGGACAATCTGTTCGCCGAGCCTGCCGAGGTCCAAGTGAGGCGTCAAGGACGGTTCCAATTTCGCTCGGGAGCCGAGAAGGGGTCGGGGGAGGAAAAGGGCGGAGCGGGACTAACCGCAAGCTGTTGACGTAGGCGAGGGTGGTGATCAGGTAAAAGATCGTTCCCATGACGGTCTGGTACACGAAACCTGCGCGCCCGAGAGCGGGTTCAACAGCCGTGCGGAAAGCTCCTTCCCTCCCTCACTCACTGGCGACGAGCGCTGCCCACACATAGAAGGCTATGCGGAGCCAGTAAGAGCGGTACAGTTTGAGATCCTTTATCTTCGGAATGGGCGGCCATTCGAGCGCGATAGTGAGCAATCCGTTGACCTGGAGCAGCGCAATAACCAAGTCAGCGGGCGGTGTTGGTCTTCTCGGAAAGCTCGGGGCTCGGACGAACGAGGCTGACGATCTGGAAGACAGGTACATCGACAATGAGCTGAACGAAGACGTTCGCAGCTGGAGGCGGCCTGTACGCTTGCCCCCGTCGTTCCGAACGAGAGTTGAATCAGTCGTCCACCCGCGACAATTTCAAGTCTCGCGCCCAGCATTTGGACGTACACGATCCCGTGCGGTCCGAGGCTGCCGCCGACAAAGTCCCAGAAGTACTTGCGGTCCATGAAGCCCCACAAAGCAGCCCAGGCTACGTCTGCGGGTGGGGCAAAAATTGGGAAGAAGCGGTGAGCGAGCTTTCGATGGGGGGGAGGCGCGCAGCGGCGGAGGAGAGCGTACAGGCGCCGGAAGCGAGTGCTAGTAGGCGGGCCCAGTCGTGCCAGACGAGAGCGCCCATTCTTGAGCTCGTGTGGGCCGGAAGGTAGTGTTTCGAGAGGGAGGAAACCCTGCGAGACAGAGGGCGGGGGTTGAGAGGTCGAGCAGTGTGACCGCAACTGTACAGTATTTCGACGTCGCACGAACTTTATGTAACAGTCAGCGACACCAACATCCGATTTTAGTCCTGTTTCTTGCGTACAGTCGACGATGTTCGGACTGGATTCGCTGCCTGCTCCGAAGGTGAGGATAGATTGTGACAACAGGAGCGCGCTTCGGACGCGGTCAGGAACGTGTATGGCCTACGCGGTGTCAGGAGGAGGATACCCAGACCACGGAATGGAAACGAGAGGGGGAGAAAGCCGTGTGTGTAAGGAAAGGCGAAAAAAGGGTACGCCGACGCGTCGACGAAGAAGGGGAGACATCAGATCAAACATATCGCAAAGGAGGAGGAGAGAAAGGCGAAGAGAGAGAAGCGCGGGCCGTCTTGACCGCGGCGAGCGAGGTGAGGAGGTTGTCGAACGCGCTGTGCCGGTTCGGAATTTGGCTCCTCGAGAGCTCCGCCTTTTCCGCGGTGCCGGCGTCGAGCGAGAGCGTCCTGATCTGTTGCCTCGACGCGCGCAGGATCGCTGAACGATGTGCGATCATGGCGCGCGGAGAAGGGAACGTCATGCTTGGTGGTGGAGCAAAGATGGAGGAGGAACGGCGGCGCTTCGAGGAGGATGGTAGTGGCGAAACTTGGTCCCGCGCTTCTTCGTCTTCTTCGTGGTGAGGGATGACCAATCCGGAGCCCCTTGAAGGTGTGACGAGATGATGCGCCTCGCTATCGAGCTGCAGCGCGTCCGAATTGCGCTTGTTCGCTCGCAGTGCTGCCCATGCCGGACTTGCCGCCGCCGCCTCGTCAGCAGCCGGATCGAGGACGCCATAGGCCTGCTGCCGCTGCTGCTTCCAACGCAGCGCTTCCGCAGCCGCAGCCGCCAGAGTCTGCAACTCGCTCGCCGAACTCGCCGACCACCTCCTCCGGAGCGCTTCGTAGATCGCCGCCTGGACGTGCGCCTTGTCGCCGTCGAGGTCGTCCCCATGATGGCGCCGACGAGGAGGTCCGTTCGGTGATTCGTCCGGTGAGGACGAGGAAGGCGGAGACGAGGTTGAGAAGCTGTGGGCTGGAGTGGCAGGAGAGGAGAGAGCACCGGGCAGCGCGAGCGAAGCGAGGGGAGGGAGTTTCGGCCGCATCGGGGTCACGATTGTTCTTCTTCCTGGCGCCGTTGGAAGGCTGGCGTCCTTAGGCTGTACACGGTCCGTGACCGGTCGGGTGTCGCTGGCTTCCTCCTCCGGTTGAGCGGTGCGGCTCATGTCGTGTGCAAGTACACTGGAGAGACGACGTCGCGGCAATGGAAGGAGAGGGAAAAGGTCCGGCAGCGTATGTACACGGCGACACACACTCCGGTGTAGCGGTTGCGCTGCTTGGCCAGACGGTCCCGCTGAGACGAGGACTCGAGGAGGGCCGGGCCGGGGCTTTCTTCGAGAGCGGCCAGTGGCGTCGCGTTCGTCCAGCCGGCGGCTGATTTAACGCACGAGCGATCGGCGAGATCTAATCAACAGGGGTCGTATGTACAAAGTCTCGGCACTAGCGAGAGCCAGAGCATGGTTAGTGTATTAGAGAATCGCGACTCCCTCAACAATCAAAGATTGATGTGCGGCAGCGAGTGGCCGATTCGAGGGTTCTGGGCCTCGAGCGGAGACGGGCGCGAACCAGCGGACACGGCGCACCCGCCCCCTCGAAATAGCGGATCTTCCAAAGGGGGGGGGGGGGGGCCGATCCGTTCTGGCCAGCCCGAGCAAATTCGCGCAGCAATACCCGTGTGTACGTGCGCGTGTACAGCAATCCGGCGTAATTGACGCCGGTCGGTCTTGATGCCGGCGGAGAGCGTGCGATGTGGTCGGAGCATGCGAGCAAGAGCGGCGAGTCTTGATTGTACCGCGCAGTGTAGCCCTCTGGCTGGGAACGACAGCTAGAGGGAGGCTATGGCGAGAACATGACCGACGCCGAGAGACGAGACCGCGCGCTGCACCGCCTCTCACCGTAGTCGACCTCTCTCTCTCCCGATCCAAGAGTGCCTAGAGTTGTGCTACTATATCCACTCGCTAAAGCAGTCCAAGCTACCGGCGCTCGAGGTCATTCCAACTCAAGCACTGCTCGCCGCCCCGCCATCTTTCCTTTCCATCAGACCCTCGCTTACATAGTCAGGCGCACACTTGCTCGGAACGGTCACCATGTCGAGTTGGAAGTTTGGCAAGAGTACGTTGGCCCCCTTTCCTCTCTTCTCTCGCCCGCTCAGGGAGCAAGTGCAGCAGGACTGTGCAGGTGTCGACTTTGCAGCCTCGGGGGATTCAAGTTGCCGGGGCGGCTGGCACAGCGTGGACGGTCGCCGGGGAATGTCTCCAAGCGGAGACAGACGCACGTTCGAAACCCGGCGAGTCGGCGAGTGTCAGGCGAATCCGGCGCCGAGGGAGGACCACCCGGCGACCCTGCTCCACTTCGGCAACGATGGCAAAAGCCTCGCAGGCCGAGCTAGAGCGACACCGGACCGTGCGGAATCAAACCTCTGTCTGGATGCAACACCTGAATCAAGTCGACCCTAGAGCTGGAACCCTGTCTCGGATTGCTGACCTCGTCGTTTCTCTCCCCCACGTCTGCAGAGCTGAAGGAAGTCGCGAGCGGACGCAGCGGTCACAGCAGCACTCCCGCCACCTCGCACTCGCATCACTCGACTCCTCCTTCCGCTCCGCCCACGCCCGATCCGAACGCCGCCACCGTCACCGGCGCCGCTTCGACGGGAGGAGGCGAAGAATCGGGCGCGGCTCCCGTCCCACGTTCGGGAGTCCTGACCATCCGAGTCGTCGAAGCGAGGAACTTGCATCCACCAGCGGGGGTTCAGTTGCCGCCTGGGATTCGGGACGCAGTCGAGCAGGCTCAGGCGGGAATGGCGCGCGGCGCGAGGGAGAGCATTCAGAGGAAACAGATGTGGTGGCTGCCGTGAGTCTTTGTTCGGTTCGACTCTTGCCCGCGACGCCGCTCGTAGAAACTCTCGCACTGACTTGAAGACGAAATGCAGATACGTCGTGCTCGAGTTTGAGAAGAACGAAATTCTGATCGACGCCCTCGGGGGCGAACTCGACTCTCCGACGTGGATGTTCCGCGCCCACTTGTTCGTCTTCCGCTCCCCGTGAACTCTTTTGCGACCCTCTCACGGCCTACGCTGACGGTGTGTGCACGGGTACAGTGACGTGTCGCGTATCTCTGATGTGACAATCTCGGCCTACTTGCGCACGTCGCCCATCGTCCCGGGCCAGAATCGGAACGACATGGGCAACGATCTCTTCCTCGGCGGTCTGCAGTGCGTACACTTCTCGCAACCTCATCTCGACCTCGTATCGAATAGTGGCTGAAGATGATTCCTGCGCAGATTCCTTCCCTCGTTCGATGCCAACAAGCCGCTCGACCAGTGGTTCCGGTCGACGAGCGGTAGTGGAGAATTCCATGTGCAGGTTTCGTACAAGCCGGCGACTGTGAGGGATTCTTCATTTCGAGACGCGGTATCTTTCTCGTCGCCATCGGCTGACAAGGACGGTCCACTCTGAACCAGACGCAACACCTCACCATCAACGACTTTGACCTGCTCAAGGTGATCGGCAAGGGCTCGTTTGGCAAGGTAGGTCTCAACGGTGTCAGATTACAGTCTTGTTCAACGAAGGCTTACAAAGGGGAAGCGGTTTGGCAGGTCATGCAAGTCCGCAAGAAGGATACGGGTCGGATCTACGCGCTCAAGACGATCCGCAAGGCGCACATCGTGTCGCGGTCTGAAGTGACGCACACGCTCGCCGAACGAACCGTCCTTGCGCAGGTCAACAACCCGTTCATCGTCCCGCTCAAGTTTTCGTTCCAGAACGCCGAGAAGCTCTATCTCGTCTTGGCGTTTGTGAACGGCGGCGAGTTGTTCTACCACTTGCAGCGAGAGGGGAGGTTCAACGAGGAGCGGAGTCGGTTCTATGCGGCAGAGCTCTTGTGCGCTCTCGAGCATCTGCACCAGTTCAACGTCATTTACCGGTACGTCCTGTCTCTCGTCTGTCGGGATCACCCTCCATCGGTACTCACTGTACCCGCGCGCGCGACCTCGTCCGCAGTGACTTGAAGCCCGAAAACATCCTGATCGACTATGTCGGTCACATTGCGCTTTGCGATTTCGGGCTCTGCAAACTCAACATGGCCGAGGGCGAAACGACCAACAGTGCGCTTTTCGGCATTCGGTCTCTACGAAGCTTGCGACCGAAATGATTCGCTGACTTGTCCCTCTCCGGGTGCACAGCTTTCTGCGGCACTCCTGAATATCTCGCGCCAGAACTGTTGCTCGGACACGGCTACCAGAAGACTGTGCGCCTTCGACATGTGCTACCGCATTGGATGTCGGTCCGCCGAGACTAGACTGACCACGACCTTTCATTCTGACAGGTCGATTGGTGGACCCTCGGTGTCTTGCTCTACGAGATGCTTTCCGGCCTGCCGCCGTTCTACTCCGAGAACACGAACGAGATGTACCAAAAGGCAAAGCTGCTTTTCCCTTCCCTATGCCGCCCATGTGCGCTTCAACTTATTCTATTCTTCCGCGTGGTCCGCCTCTGCCCACACAGATCTTGTCCGACCCGCTCCGCTTTGGCGACGAGATCTCGCCCGACGCCCGCTCGCTCCTCACCGGCCTCTTGACCCGCGACCCTCAGCAGCGGTTGGGAGTCACCGGCGCCGAGTCGATCAAGTCGCACCCGTTCTTTGCCAAGCACATCGACTTTAAAAAGCTCATGCAGAAAAAGATCCAGCCGCCGTTCAAGCCCAACGTGGAATCGGCAGCAGATACGAGCAACGTGCGCACCCCTTTTCTCCTCTCCATCCCTCCTCGCTCTTGATTTGTGCTGACTTGTGGTGTGTGTGTCGGGTATGCAGTTCGACCCCGACTTTCTGCGCGAACAGCCGATGGATTCCGTCGTCGAAGACTCGCACCTCTCGCAGACCGTCCAGGCGCAGTTTGCCAACTTTTCGTACTACCAGCCGGCGGGCGCTTTCGGCGAGAGCGTCCGGTAGGCGATCGCGCAATTCGAGGCTGCTTGCCAGCTGCAGCGCGGCGGCGCCCGACACCGCGACGACGTTTTGGATTGCGGCGCCTCGACTCAAGCTCCGCAACACTTCCTATATTTCTGTGCAGATACCTGAAGAAAGAACGTCTTTGTATTGCAATCAAACACATGTAGCTAAGCTACCGCCGCTGTACATGTAGGGAGCAAAGTTCCTCCAAGCTCGGAGTGCATTGGAGTGCATCTCAATATCGAACCGATGACGATGAAGAGCAAGCCGACTGGCCGAATTCCAGCTCCCAAAGTCGACTTGCGTACACCTGGACGACACCACGATCTCTCTGTACACATATCTAGGCCGCAATACACTCCCTACAGTGATTTCTGGCATGCATGCACGGTCTCCAAGGTTTGAAAATTCGAGAAACAAATGTCTTGCATGAGGTCGCCGCCCCTGTCGATCATTTGCTTCCTCGGTCGACTCGGTCGATTAATTGAGCGCAATCGCTGGCTGCAGCAGCTGCACGAAGTCTATGTACACAGCTTGCTCGACAGGAGAGCTCAGCTTTGGGCGTCCAGACATTGCCCACTGACGATTGAGCGGGACCTTGCCAAACTGCCACCGAGCTGCTCGTCTCGCTTTGCCGGCGAGGATCTTCCGCTGGCCGACGATCAATTTTGTGAGCCGCTGCGATTGGCCGAAGCGGAACCACCGTCGCATCCCCAATCCAAGCACTTCGGCGCGACCGCCACTCATCGCGACGCTACTGTACGCTCTGGTGCAGCACGTTCACGCGCAGCAGTGCCGGCTATATCACACACGCTATAGATTCACACAGCAACGGGGAATCAAGTCTGGACAGCGGCGTTGCAGCCGATCGACGCCGCCCGCCGACGGGGTGAAGGAGGAGGATCCTCGCTCATGGGATCGCATTCGCATGGTCCAGTGGGCTATGGAACGAGCCTCGCGGATCACTTTGCCAGTCTCGGACTGCACGAGTCGGTCGAACCGGCGACGGACAAGCAGCGAGCAGCGTCGTTTCCGCCGATCTCGACCACCGTCGTCAGCTACCCTCCGAGCACGGCCATAGCCTCGCCTCCGCCAGCATCAAACTATCCGTATGGACTATCGCGTGGTCCAATCGGCGCGAGAGGCGGCCACCTCCGTTCAGACACCTCGCGACCTCACTCGACCGACGCTTACTCATCCCATTCTTCCGGCGGCCGGTCCTGGGTTCTCGACAGCGACGCTTCGAGCGTCTGCAGCATGGCGAGTAGCAATCAGGGCATTGCATCCGAAGGGGCAGCGGCCAGGAGCAACGCGAGGACAGGACGGTCAGTCGTCGTCTACGAGGACGGGTCGGAAGAGATCTTCGAGGAGGGCGGCGAGGTCTACCGACCCGAGAGCGAAGGTGGCGATATCGATTGTGAGTTTGCCTGCTCCGCCAGTGCCCCTCAAGTCGTTGACGAGTTATACCCCGTCGCGCAGTCTTGGACCAGCGTTCAGAACCGCCAGAAACGTCGCTGCAAGTTGACCGCACCGACCCGTCGCGAGTCTTGCTGCGCGTAACCTTGCCCGGCTTCTCGCTCGACAACATCACCGTCGCGATGCGGCGCGGCAAAAAGGTGCACATCGTGGCCGATTCGTACGGCGAGAACGGCGGTCACTACGAGCGCCTCGTCTTCCTCGGTTCCGACGTTTCGAGTTCCGCCCCGCGCGCCGAGTTTGACGGTACTTTGCTCAAGATCTATGTTGAGCGACGACGACCCTCAAGACGGAGCAGCTCGGCGGCCGTCGCAGATCCTCGACCTTCAAGTCGATCCTCGAGCCTGTTCTCTTCGCCAGAGCTCGATCCGGCGCACCAACTCCCCGATTGGCGCGCTTCGGTCGCGTCCATATGGTCTTCCGGGTCCTTCTCTCCTCCCAGTCCTTCTCTCTCTATGCCCGCGTCTCTCCAAGCGTCGTCCATCCTCGCAGGTCCGCTCTCGCCTCCTCTCGCCGAGTCCTTGGGCGGGTCGTCCTTTCAACCTGCGACGGAGGAAGGTCTCGTCGGACTTACGGACTTGAATGATGCGGAATTACCGCCTCCTTGTACTGCCCGCGCCAGTCCGCCGCCTGACGGTATGCGCCGCGCGGCCTGCGTCACTGGTCCGGAAGGAGCGCGTCGAGCCGCGCGCGCGGCTCGAGAGGCAGCGAGTCGCCGCGCAAGGGAGGAGGCGAAGCTCCTCGACCTCCGCGATGGCGTCACCTCCTCCTCCTCGTCGTCGTCGTCGTCGGATCGGGGCCGCGAACCGCACCGGAAACGACATGTGGGCTCGTCGCCCTCGGACAGTACCGGAGGCGAGAGCGATCTCGGTGGAAGTAATACCAGCAGCAGTGGAGGCGAGGCGAGCTGGGCCAGCATCTCGCCGACAGCCTCGACTGCGACTGACCGGTCCAGCGATCCGATCACGATTGAGGCGACAGGTGGAACGACCACGTCGGTCACTTCCTCCTCCTCGGTCGATCGCCACCGCACCGTACGCGGCGTCTACCCGTATCCCGCGAACGCTGCTCCCCGCGTTTCGAGCTCGTCCAACGAGTCTGCCATACGCGAGAAGAAACACCTCGAGACGGGTCGCGTGCTCGATTCGGCGACGACTCGACTCGAGGGCGAAATCGCTGCCGGCTCGGATCTCAAATCGGCCGCGTCCGCTCAAGATTCGGGCGACAAAGTTGTCTCGCATCCCGGCGCGACGGAGCAGTCCGGCTCTCCTACGACTTTCTCCTCCTCCCCCTCGCGACCGAAGATGCCAGACAGCAGTCCGACTTTCCGAGCCTCCGATCATGCCGCCTCGTTCTCCGAAGCGATCGCAGCCCGTTACGGCTCGACAGGCCCGACAAGTCCCCCCGCTTCGAGTGACGGCGAGAACCGTACGCCGAGGCACGAAGTCCCGGTGCTGGACTTTGCTGTCACGGGCACGCCGCGGAATCAGCGTTGACCGACTCGCTCCGCTTCTGCTCGTATCGTCTCCGGTCTCTTCCCTAATCGCCCTCTCGCATCAGTCGCATCGCACATGTTTCTCTTGCCTTCTACCCTTCGCATGTTTTCCCTCGCAACCTGTACCAATCATCACTTCCCGCCGCCATCGACGACCAGATCCCGACGGCTGTTTTTTGCCACCCTCTCTCATCCCCCTCGGTTCCCCCCTTGTTGATAGACAACTGTACATAAAGTAATGATCAATGCACATAGACCACCTCCCGCGCTTGGCATGGAACTCGCGCGTGCATGAGAAGCCGTTTGATTTGTCTTACATCTTTGTCACATAACGTTACAAGGCGAGGAGATCAGACTCGGCCCGCCGAGAGTTCTACATTGTCCACCCTCACTCTGAGCGTCCGATACTGGGGCTGGTCACAAACGCCGCGAGACTGGGCCCGATACCCTGGTAAAGAGGCTGCGAAGGCCGCGGTGGCGGCAAACGGTAGTCGTCGAATCGGGAGGGAAGCCCGGTACTCTGGACGACAGGCATCTGCAGTCCGCCGACGCTCTTGAGCGCAAACGGTGTCGTGCAAGACTCGGGCGAGGTGCTCAAGGCGGAGTGAAGCGAGGAAGGAAGACTGGCAGGAGTTCGCCTCGACAAGGGCGAACTGCCGAATTCGGTGGCGACGTCCTGTTCGCGGATTTGGATTGGGGGCAGTACGACGTGAGGAGCACAAACGGTTTCCTGCGTCGTCTGCCGGACGATTCGTTCAAAGGAGGGCAGGATGGCCGGTTGGCCAGGCGGCGGATCCGAATAACGACGGGCAGGTATATGCGCGACCGGGTTGGTCTCTTTACGCTGGAGGTTGTGGAGCGCATAGTGACTCTTGAGACGTGCATGCTCGCCGTGCGTGTGGGTTCGTTCCTGCCCGTTGATAACCGTGCCGACGAACCGCTTCTTCGGCGGCGCGTAAGGAGCCGGAGGTTCCGCCATCCGCGGATGCGCACGGGCAGCCTCTTCGTTTTGCATTACCCCCAAGAGTATCTCGTGGAGAGATCGCCGTTTTCGCTTCGCAAGCTCGGCGCCATCCAGGCCGGGCGCTTCTTGCATTACACGATCGGCTTTCTCGGCAAGCTCCTGCAACTGTGCCGGCGAAAGGCGGAGGTGTTGGGCAAGAGCAAAGATGTTTTGGCGCAGGCGGAGGATTAGAACTTGGTTTTCCATGAGTGTGCCGATCGTGCTGCTATCGAAAAGAGTGGTCAGGTGTCAGGTGCGCCAAGAGTGATGCCTTTCAACAGATACTCACGTCTCGCCGGCATCATCGTACGTGCACACAATACCGCGCATAGCACCTGCGAGGTCAGCCGATGTGAGTACGGTACGGGCAACCGTGTCCGGACGTAGAAAGGACTTGCAGTTGGAGCAGCGAGGAAGTCGATCACACTGGACGGGCGGCGGCATCAGCAATATCGCTCTTAGGGCATATTCACATGCTCCACACACCTTGGTCTTCTTGCGGCGGCAGGCATCGCAGTTGCGGACATTGCCGGGTCGGCCGGAAGCTGCGACGGGAAACGCCATTCGGTTCGCCAGCATGTGATCGAAACGGCGTCCTTTGCTGCGGCGTGTGGTACTGCATCAGCAACGCGTTTCTCTTACTCTATAGTACGGAGAGCTCACCTCGACAAGGAGTGGGCTAGTAGAGGGGATAGGCCGCGGCAGGAGCGTGCTGAGAGGGAGAAAGACGCCTTTGGAGGGAAAGCACGCAAGTGGCTATCGGGGAAGAACCCCCAGAAGCAAAGTGGAGAAAACGGGTCCGTGCCATTGCGTCTGTAGCCGGTCCGCGGACCAGCCGGGGAGCGTGCAGACAAAAGGAGTTGAAGGGGAGCGAGCGGTGCGCGTCGGAACGGCTTCAGCACTGACGTTTGTGCCCAGATTTCTGGCCCCTGCCTTTAGCTAAAGGGCCGACTGGACCGTTCAGAATGGCCCATCATCTGCGACTAGCCGCGCAGTAGGTAGAGGACTCGGACGACCCGCTTTCGCTCATGCGCGCGGTGCCCTTCCACCGCCACCGCACGGTCCCCGTCCGTTTCCGATCTCCCTTTCCGCCTTTCCGATATGTACCCGAACGCCGAACAACGCATCTGGAACTTCTGCTTCGTACAGGATAAGGCACGGCCTTTAGGCCCTCCCGTCCGCAGCAACGTTGAAGGAGGCGATCTGAGAAGGCCGTGCGTCGCCGATTGTGGTCGCACTCGGAAGCAGCTGGAGGACCAAGCACGCGGCGAGCGATGGCAGCCTAGAAGAGAGGTGAACAGCCTACCGACACCTATCACCACGAGATACTCCACGGGCAAGCCATCGGCGAGGCTGAGCCCGCGCGACTTCGAGTTCGCCAATCCATGGCTGCTTTTCTTGGTCACGATCCGAGGCTTCCTGCCGTAGTTGTGCAGGGTATAGACGAGTCAGTATGCAACGCCTACAGAGTCCCTACCCATTGCGAGTGCGAGACTCTTGGCTACCCACTGGGGAGCTACGAGCCAGCACAGCAGGGGATATCAAGAGCACCAAGCGCAAGTTACCAGTTACCCAGCCACGGCGTACTTCTCGGCGCAACACGTGCAGGCCTTGAGACCCTCTCATTAACCTTTCTGGCCTTTTGGCTCTGATCAAGTGTAGTATCTGTTCTTATGATTGTGAATAATCATAGTCCCCCATCGGGGGACATTATATTCATAATTATCTTTGGACGCTGGCGCAGGCAGTTCTTGGGCTTGCCCTCCTGTCTGCCAAGATGGCCCCTCCATTCCACTCCCGGTCGGCGCTGTCAGGCTTCTCTGTCTTCCTTTTTTTTTGCTGCTTCTGACTGCGATCCTTTCTATCGCCGATCTGGCCTGTTCGCGGAGTGCGCTCAGGAGGCGAATACGTCGGTCGGCCCAAAAGCTAGGCTCACTCTTCGACAAGACCAGTTGGAGACTTGCCGAGCGCAGAGACCAAAGACGACGAAAACATAATGAATATACAGGAGAGTGATGGCTACAGAGGAGGAGGGCGGTACTGCCAGCCTGCCGACAGCCATATGACTGGCCCGAAACTGCTCCGGAGCCGCCTCAGGAAAAGGTGCCAAACTTTTTAAACTCTTTACCCTTGTCCTTCTTCTTCTTGCCGAACCCAAACGCGGCGCGGAACCCGCCCCCACTGCTACTGCTGCTGCTGTTCTTGCTGGCAGCCGCCATCTGCGCTCGCTTGCGCGCCAAGGCACCCTCGTCGTCGTCCTCGTCGGATCCGGACTCGTCATCGTCGTCGCGACCGCCGGTGCGGACGCTGCTGCGTTCGCTCGCTTCCGGAGCGGTGACTGTCCGTTCGAGCGGCGCGCCCGAGCTGGCAGCGGCGTTGTTGGCGGGAGCGAGTTGCCGCGTCGTGGTGGGACCGAGCGGCATCAACATGGACGAGAGACTGCTCCGGCTCGGAGGCAAGAGTCGTTTGCGCTCCTCCTCCGTCAGGAGAGAGACGTACGAGCGCCCGCGCTTCGAGTCGCCCAGGCGACGCTCGAGACCTTCTCGGACCTTGTCGTCCGGTCGGACGACTACGACCGGTACAGGCGAACGCGCGACTGCCCATCTGCAGTTCGCCGCTAGAACCGTCAGCACACCGGCTTTGAGTGCCTTAGTCTAGAGCGATAGTTTGCGTACCGAGATATGGAACCCATGAAGGCCGACTTGAACAAGGAATCGGGCCGTCCTCGCGTCCCGACAATCAGAGAGTCTGGCTTGTAAATTTCGATCATGCTGCGGGGGACGGCGGATTTCAGCATCGCCCCCCGACTGCGTATAGGGCGGTCGACGTACCGATGAATAGTCTCCTCGATGGGACCGATAGCGAACTCGACGATGAGCGAGATCTGCAAGTGGGAGAAACAGCCGACGTGAGTTGGCGCTTCCCAAGGCGGAAACAGGAGGAAACCCTCGCACCTGCCGCTCGTCTCCGTTCTTCTTCATGAGGTAGTCCAGAACACTCTCCGCCTCGGTGCGCGCCTCCTTTGTGATAGCATCGAAGCCAGTCTGAGCCGAGCTGGTCGGTTCAATCACCCGCAAGACGACGACTTCGTCGCTGTCCTCGAGGAACGAGTCGAGTAGCCAGTCTGTCGCGTTGACCGAGTACTCTGCGAGCGCGGGACACGAATCAGCAAGGGCTGGAGAGCGCGGTTCGTGAAGCCACTCTGTCACTCACCGTTGAGATCGGTCGCGACAAGGAAGGTGCGACTCCATCGACTGCGCTTGTAGTCTGCCGACTTGGCTGAGAGCGTGAATGAATAAGCGACACCTTTTCAATTGGCAAAAGAAGTCAGGTCAGCCTCGGAACCGTCCCTTGCCTCTTTCAAAGGAGAACGAACACACCTGTGCCGCCGCCAGTCACGGTCGGACGCCCCTCGAGTGCAACTCCAGAAGCAAACGTGTTGAAGCCGACCCTGCGCTGGAACTTGTTGTTGCCGTGATTGTTGCTGGCTTTCGACATCGCCGCAGGCGCAGACGCAATCGAAGCGTCACCGGCGAGTGTCGTCACTTCACTCGAAGTTCCGGTGCTCGGTTCCGTCTCGAGGCGGAGGGACGGCGCCGTGTGGATGCTGCTGCTTCCGTCGGCGCTGCTGAGGGCGAGGGACGAAAAGTCGCCTTCGACGGGCGAGGCGATGCGTTCCTTTTGGGACGAGTCGGCCGGGTGGCGCTTCAGGATCCCGTGCAGGTTCATGACGGGACTCCCCGGGGCGCTGTTGGGTCTTGAAGACGGTTCCATCGTATGTAACGCGGTGTATCCGGGCGTTTATCACTTTTCACTCCCCACCACGTGAGTACTGTTCGATCGGCTTGAAAGGTGGGCGGGCAGGCGAAGCGAGGAGGGGACTGCTGGGGCCTCTAGAGCTAGCGTCGGTCGCTGATCCAGTCGGTCCTTTCCGGCCGGCGAACGCGAACGGGGGCAGAGTTGACTGGCTTGAGTTGCCAAGGCGGGCAGGTTCGGCGGTGAGTCGGGTCGACGTCTCGCGATAAGCTGGCAAGCGAGGCGTAGGAGGGAGTGGGCACTCGGTCGATAATTCCGAGCGTGTATGTCTATTCACTTGCGAATTCGTCGTAGCACACGACCGGCGACGTCGAGGATGAGCGAGGCGAGTTCGAGTGCGCGCGGCTCCACACCGAGCGAGACTCGTCATGGTTCTTGGCCTCTTTGATCCGCGGTCAATCAAAGTGAACTCGCTACGTTCCGAGGCGCAGAAAGACATAGTACGAGGCGCCAAAGTTGAGGGACAATTACAAGACGAGGGGGCGCGAAACAACAAGCGTGACGGCAGATGCGTGAGGAAGAGAAACAAAGGAGAAACAAAGAGAGACAGGAAGGAAGACAGACATACGACGAGCGACAGTGCACGTGGAGGGTATATATGCGAGGTAAGAGCTGCCTCTCGAAGGGCTAGGGCGCGTTCGGTTTCGGCGGCAGGATGCCCCCGAGGGGCGGGATGACCTCGATCGCGGCGAACCAAGGATCGGCAATCACCTCGTCGGTCGTCAACCTGCTCCTCGGATCCGGGTCGAGCATCCTCCGGATCACCGACCGGCACTCGCGCGGGACAATGTTGCTGACCGGCGGCGGCGTCGACGACGACGTCTTGTACAGTTGCGCGTACGACCCGAACGAAGGGTCGCTCAGTTTCGCGACTCGCCAGGGCAGTTCTTGGTACGTCATGCAGTAGTACACGACGGCGACGGCCCAGATGTCGACGAGGCGGGCGTCGTACTCTGAATTTGTCGCACGAGAGTCAGCCGACGTCCTCAATTGTGCGCGTGGAGACAGCAACCCGCGCTCCAAGAAAACTCACCCTTTTGCTCAAACTGCTCGGGCGCGATGTACGGCTCGGAGCCGCACAACCCCTTGGACAAGTGGGTCGTCTTTTCCCAACACATGCGGAACACGTCCGACACGCCAAAGTCGGTAATCTTGACGTGCCCCTTGCCGTCGAGCAACAAGTTCTCGGGCTTGATGTCGCGGTGCGCGACTCCCATCGAGTGCAGGTACGCGACGCCGGCAATGATCTGCTTGAAGTACGAGTTGATCTCGGCCCCACCGAGGTCGCCCTTCTTGATCACGGCGTAGAGGTCCCCGCCCGGGCAGTACTCCATCACTTCGCACCAGTGCTGCTGCTCGTCTTGGACGAGGTCGACCGTCTCGACGACGTTGTGGCTGGGGGTTCATGTCAGCACACAGTTGGCTCGGGTAAGGCGGCTTGGCATCCCTCGCGGACTCACTGGTGAAGCGTAGACGAGATGCAGAACTCGGACGTCAACTTCTTGACGTACTCCTTCTCCGTCTCGTTCTTGCGCCGTTTCCGGAACTCCTGCACAGGGTGGGCGCGCGGGAAGTTCAAAGTCAGCGATCCGTGCCGCTTTGCTGTCTCCGTGCGCGAAAAGAACGAGGAAGGAGGGCGGCGCACCTTGACCGCGTAGAGTTTCTCCGTGCTGCGGTCCCACTTGTGCGCGAGGCGGACCACGGCCGTCGCCCCCTTGCCGACAATGACCTTGTCGCAGACGCCATACTTCTTGTTCAAGCTGGCGTTGCTCTGCCCTCCGCGCGATTTCGTCTCGCTGCCGCCGTACTGACTGTCGCCGTGCTGGTGGTGGTGCCCGGATTTCTCACTCCGCGCGTCGTCCGACTTGCGACTCGTGACGCTCGTCTTGCGCTGGACCTTGATCCGCATAAAGTCCATCATGCCGCCGCCGGCCGACTCCTTTTCCCGCCCGCCAGCAGAAGGCGCGACGCTCGAGTCGCGCTCCTTGTGACCGTGCGAACCGGACCTCGACCTGCCCGTCTGACTCGGCGTCCGCTGCGCCGCGCGCATCCGCTCCTTCTGCTCCTTCTGCTCCTCCTTCTCGCGCCGCTCGCGCTCCTTCTTCTCAGCCTTTTCGCGCTCCTTGCGCTCCTTCTCTTCGCGCTTCAGGTCCTCCTTCCGCGTCATGCTCGATCCGCCACTCGCACGACGAGCGAGAGAAGGCGTGTCGAGATGCTGCTGCTGCTGCTGACCGCTCGAACTCGCGCGGCGCTGCATGTTGTCGCTTGCCGAGGCGTGACCTTGACCTTCGGCGGCGACAGCGGCGGCCGCGGCGTCGCTGACAACCGACGTACTCGAGACGCTCCGATCCCGGTCAAACAACTTGCCAAAGACGCTCTTCTTGCCCTCCTTCGCAGGCGCGGCCGCCGGAGTTGGTAGCGGTGCCGCAGCAGCAGACGTACGCGCAGCCTCGGTCGACGACGAAGTCGTCGCCGAGCTCATGGTGCGAACGCCCGCTCCGCCAGCGCCATCGATCGCACCGTTGTTGTTGGTCGGCCGTTTCGGAGCCGAACCGGCCGTCGCGCCTTCTTTCTTGCTCTGAACGGCGGCGGCGGACGACGGAGGCGGCAGCATCGATCCTTCAGCGGCGGCGGGAGTTCCGGCCCTCGTGCTCCCGGGCGTAGCGACGTTCGAAGAAGAAGAAGCCCCGCCACCAGCGGCGTTCGACGACGAAACAGAACCTGGACCGTCGCCGGGAAGAGTAGTCCCCGCCGCGGGACCAGGCATCGGAATGGCGAGGTTCTTCGGGTGCGGTAGGGACCCGTCGCGGAGAGCTTGTTGGCCGGCCGAAGTTCGAGCGAGGACTTGCTCGACAGCGGCGGATGAAGGTGGGTGGTACTTGCCGCCGGCGGTGGGAGCGGCGGCAGCGGCGTCCCCGTTCGCGTGGACATGGTTCACATCTGCTCCGACGCCCGTCACGTCGCCGCCGGCACGGTCTCTTGACGAAGAAGGGTTCGAGAGTCCGGACCCGCCGCCACCCAGCTCGGACGACGATCCCAAGTCGGGCGATCCGGCGAGCGAGAGGTGTCCCAACTCTCTCAACGGCGTACCGAGCGCGAGGGCCGGATTCGGTACAAAGTGAGTGGCGCTGCCGGCGTACTCGGAAGGGGTTCCGGGAACCGAGGACGACGACTCGTACGCGTGCGAGGACAAGGCCGGAGTCGCGGCTTCGTTCGAGGGCGTGTACATCCCCGACGAAGGGGCGTACGAAGCGTGCGCGTCGGGCGGGGCAGGCCGCGAGGCTTGTTCGGAGGGGAAGTGCGGGAACGCGTGGCCGATGTAGGCCTGGCGGTCCTGCGTGACGGCTATCGCGGGGGTCGGACTAGCGGCGGCGGCAGACCCTTCGGTCGGGTGGTGGTTGCTGCTGCTATCCGGGGGTATGTCGCTCGGCGACGGCGCAGCGGCGGTTTCCGCAGTTTGTTCGGAAGACATGACGGGAGGATCGTTGGTCGGTAAGGAGCCCTAATGATTTCTGACTGGGGGACACACTCTCCCTCTTGTTGGATCAAGAAGAGCGTAAGCACCGGTAGCGGGGTCGAGAGAAAGGGGAAAAGTTTCGAGCGAGCGAGTGGCGAGGCGGCCGGAAGGGGGGCGTGCGCGTGACTGAGAAGATGCCGTCGGCTCGTTCGGTTCGGCGCTGACGCTGGCTGGGCTGGAGTCGGGGGAAGCTTGGCTCTCGGGTATCGAGTCTCGGCTGTTCGAGTCTGCTGCGCTCGAGCGGTAGGAAGAGAGAGAGAGAAGTCGTGACGACGATGGGAGCGAGCGGACGAGAGCGAGAGGATTGGGTCAGCAAAAGGGACAAGAAACCGACGCGGTCGTTACAAGCGCAGGGACCGCGGAACGCTTGTTCTTTGTGGTTTCGAGTAGCTGTTGGGGTCCCCCCTCCTGTATCCCTCCCGCGGCAGGGGATCGTGCTCCGTCGTCGAAACGCGACGAGTGGACGTCAGCAGCAGGCAGCGAGCCGCATGCAGCCGATGCCCCCTCCCCTCTCCTGATCGCCCAAGCCTGGCGTAGTCCTCCGTTCCCGCCCGACTCGGGGAAAGCTACCCACGGAGCGCGCGTGTCGGTGGCGATGTCGCGGCGATGTCGATGCAACGGTGGATTCGATTCGCGCAGAGTTCGAGGCTGGAGAGCGGGCACGCGCTGCCTCCTTGGAGGGTAAAGAGAGGCCTGTATTGAGAAGACTGACCTCGGGGCGTATGGTCTGGAACTGGAACGGGGCGTGTCTAGAGCTATGAGGGCGAGGGCGAGCTGCAGGCGGCGTCGCAGCGAATTGCGATGTTTCCGCCTCTTGTCTCATTTCAAGCTTTCTTTCTTGCTCTTCGACCTGCGAAAGAGTCTGCGTATGCTTTCAAAGACAGCAGCCAGCTTGCAGCGAAATTCACAGCGCAACAGACGAGCAATGTCGCAAGTGCCTCCTCGAGGCAACAATCAAATTGATTGACTCCCTGCGCCGCCGGCCAAAACGGTTTTCTCATGGCCGGCCACCCTAGTTTGCAGTCCACGATTCGGGATGCTTTCGAGTGGACTGCGCACGTCAGCCAAGCGACGCTTCAAAATGCGGCAAAGGCCCTCCTCCCCAGGGCAACTCCTCTCGTCGTGCAATGCATGTCCTCGTTCCCATCCCCGCCAACTCCTGACCTCCGCCCGCGTGCAAGTCCCAAGACAGCCGGATTCGAGAAAGAACAGCCAGGGAGCGAGCGAAAGAGGGAACAGGGGACTCGTGTGTGGTAGGCTGCTCCGCGCCGCAAACAGAGACTGGTTCATTCCAAAAAAAAAGGCCCGCGCGCCCCCCAACTGAAAAGGACCCGAGCGGTTTAGATGAAGCCGATCTGCGCAAAAGGTGGAGTGAAACGAGTCAGTTCGATGAGATCCTGCATACCGTGCCAGTACGGGCGAGCGAGCCGGGGAGGAAGGGAGGCGCTCGCACCTTGTTGGCAACGTCGAGAGCGTCGACGTCGGCCTCGAGGCGGACAAACGCCTTCTTCCGGCCGTCGGGACGGATGAGGGTGTTGATCTTGAGCGCCTTGACGTCGTACAACTTCTTGACGGCGTCCTTGATCTGGCGCTTGTTCGACTTGGTGTCGACGATAAAGACGAGCGTGTTGTGGTCCTCGATCTTCTTCATCGCGCTCTCCGTGTTGAGGGGGTGGACGATCGTGCGGTACGCGTCCATGCGCGGCAGGCTCGCGACGGCCTTGCGCTGGTAAGTCGGCTTGCGCGGGAGCGCAAGGGTCTTGGGGCTGTGGGTCCGTTCCGCGCACGATATCGCATCATTTGCAGACGCGTGTCATGGGTCGAGTTTTTTCGTTGCGGGCGTAGTGATTCGTCGGGTGTGACAGGGCGGCGAGGAGAGGTGTGCGTGTCGTCGTGAAATTGGGGAGTCGTCATTCGGGTCGTCGGCGAACAGGTCGTCAAAAGCGCATCAACCGAGGACATTCAACATCGAGGATATGTCGGAACCGCATTTCGAATGGCCAGGGAGGAGAGGGCAAAGGCGAGAGAGAGAGAGAAGTTTGCGTCAGAGATTTCGCTCGCACCAGCCGCCTTTGCGCGCCGCCTCGTCCAACCGACGTCCTCGAAGGCGACGCGGGCGTCCGAGATAGGGGAGGACTAGGTGAATGAGAACGCACCGGTGGAAGGTGGCCGACGTGCGGACCTTCTTCAGGGCCGTGGCATTGGTGCCCTTGAGGGCGGCCTTCTTGGCGGCCTGCGAGCGAGCAAACCGACATCACCCCGTCAGCGCTCGTTCCCGGTCCAGTTCCTGCCCTCTTCATCGCCTGTATCCCCCCCTGCTCGCTAGCCGCGCCCGTAGTCCCGCTGTGGTCCCCCAGACCGCGAGGTGCCCGTTTCCCGCTGAAGTGACCGAGCCGAGCTGAAGCGAGATTTCCAAGTCGAGGATGTACCTTTGCCTGCGCGTCCTGCGGCTTCGTGGTAGCTGTTGGGCGGTTCGACATCGATACAGTGGCGTTTTCACAGGCGCAACAGAGGTCCCAGGGTGTAGAGAGGCGGGGCGAGTCGCAGTGGGTTGCGAGAGGGCGACGAGTCGAGGGGGAAAGGGGGGGCGATTTGACGACAACACAACGCGGTCAGCGGTGGGGTCAAAGGTGCAAGTGCGTTCTAGACCTATAGGGCGAGTACTGACCCTTTCCAGCAGCCATTTGTGTACGAAGCGGGATCGAGAGAGAGCCGGAGAATCAGAGCGAGCAGCCGTTCGCCATGCTCAAAGCCGCCGCTTCCTCCGTTCAACGCACATTACAAACCTTTTCTAATCCCGATTACTATGATTACATCCTCTCGCTATTGCCCGCAGACACTCCAGTGGACTCGGGTGCTAATTACATGACACGCTGTGCGCGGCCCACAATTCTACCGACGCCCCTAGTGCGCGCTGCTCAAGTGCTGCTGCCGGTACTCATGCTCCTGCTGCTGCTGCTGCTGCTGCTGCCATTCTCCGCTCCGACTCGAATGTCACTCGAAGCGCCGCCGCCTCCTCCTCCGCCGGCGCTTTTGCTCGTCGACGCATCTCCTTGAACCATTGCTGTGCGTGCGGATTAAGATGCAGCGAGTCAGCTTGGATGGGGGAGCTGCAGAAAGTCGAGTGCGGGAGGAATCAAGGGGCGTCGTCGATCTCTGGCTGGGACGAACACGCACCAAAGTGGGCTTGATACGGGTTCGAGGCAGCAGCGACAGCCGAAGGGGTGTCGGTCATGATGGCGGTCGGGTCGACCAGAGCGGCGGCCGAGGCGTCCACTCCAAGACTAGCGCTACCGCCACTCCCACTGCCACTCGCAACCGGCCCATGCGCCTGCAACTGCAACTGCAACTGCGTCTGTTGCTGCTGCTGCTGCTGCTCGGCATCGTTCTGTTCCTCCAACCGTTCAAGCAACAAGTCGACCAGTTTCTTCAACCTCTCGATCTCGTCGTTGGTCGACTTCAACTCGTCCTCTTCGGCGATCCCACCGGGGGGGGTCCCGATCCAGTTGCACGTGTCGCCGCGCATACGGCAAGAGAGGCACGGACTCTGGCGCGAGCAACGCATCTTGCGCAATCGACAGCTGTGCGTTGGTGGGTCGCGGGCACATCATCCGGTCCGTCAGCTCGGCAGACTTGCTTGATGTCGTCGACGGCGGATTCTCGCGCTTCCTGAAGAGGGCATGGACGCACTTTTCGCAGCTCAGGTGACGCTTAGCGTTCGGTCCCGCGTTCGAATCGCTCGCCGCTGAAGAGTTGGAGCGTTCCCTCGTCGTCCTCGCTCCTCCTCCCGAAGGAGCATTGCCTTGCTGCGACTGTTGCTGCTGCTGCTGCTGCTGCTGGGGAGGGGGAGGAGGAAGTTGCTGGTGATGGTGCTGGGGCGGGGGATAAGGGTGCGCTCGAGCGTTGTTCCCACCACCACCGCCGCCGCCTCCTCTCTGAAACGCCTTTGCTTTCGACGCAGCTGGCATCTTGCCTCTGGTTTGGACACCAGATCGTGAGAGAGAGAAGCGGAGAGAAGGCAACGAACGTTGGACAGGAAGAAAGACCCGCACCCGAGCGAGCACGAACCCCGAAAAGGTTCGTGACAGGAGCGAACGCACCTCTTTGAAGAGGCCTGTGCGCGATCGATGCTTCCCACTGACCCGCGGGGGGAAAGGCAGAGGCGGTGTAATGACTTTTGTCACGCGACTCTATGATGTAAAGAGTGACGAAAAACGGCAATGCAGAAAACGCGAGATGTAAACAAGCAACAATTGAGCCCCCCGCTTACTGCGACTTCACACCCTCGAGCAAAGCCCGCACCTGCTTGCGCAACTCCTCCGCATCCCCTTCTTTACCATCGCCGCCGCCCTCCACCTCCTCCTCCGGAGACGAGCCCAATTCCTCCTCCCACGCCAAATACTCCCTCGCGATCCGTTCCGCTTCCTGCAGTTCGGCCATTTCGGTCGGCTCCATCTCCTCGACCGCTTTGAGCATGAGCTTGTCGAGCTGGAAAGTCGAGATGCATTCGGTTACGAACGCGGCGCTGGAGAGGACTTCGGGCGGGATGCCAAAGAGTCCGGCGCAGGCGAGAGCGTTCGAAGAGACTGCGAGTCCGGGGCACAGGCTGATCGAGCCGAGCGCGAGTGCGGCAATTCGTGGAACCTCCAGTCAGTCCGTGAAGGGAAGAGTTCAAGTGTTGGCACGACGGAACTCACCGGTACAGGTAGGTCAGGTTCTCCGCCCCGGCAGTCTCCTCCGTACCGGTGCCAGAGACGGAACGCTTCGTCTCGCGATCGTCGACAGAAACTTCCATGTGCGCAAGCACGAACGGAAGCTGGCGCGAGAGCACTCCGTTCAGGAAGACGTCTGTTGCACGGGAGGCGGCCAAAGTCAACGGAGGACCCAGCACAGCCGTGGCGAAACGAGGGGGCGCACGCTGGAAATGCGTAGCAAAGACCGTCCTCGGCTGCGACAGTTCCTGAAGATCAGTCTACATTCCACCAAGTGCGATCGAGGTGGTCGTCCAGCTTACCGCCTGCGAGCCAAGCTTGAGCAAGTATTCGACCACGCCGCAAAACAAGCCAGCTCCGTCGTCCGGCTCGGTCCCTTTGCCGAACTCGTCGACAATAAGCAAAGAGCGTGAAGTGCAGTTCCGTAGCGCGAAGCTGTAGTAGGGGAAAAGTCAACGTGAGCTGACTGTGCCGTCATTGACCCGGGCAAAGGAAGGATCCTCACGAAATCTGCTGCAAGTCGATCATGAACGCCGAAGAACCCTGCAGTAAAGTATACGACACGGTCTGAGCTCGAGAGACGATGAAGCAGGAGGAGAAAGGTTGATTACCCTCGTGATGGATTCGCGGGTCGAAACCCTCGTCATGATGCGATCAGTCAAGCCGACGAGCGCGTCTTCAGCGGGCACGAAGCAGCCTGGCGAGGAGCGTCTATCAGAAGTCGTCCGGAAGCTAAGCCGCGCAAACATAACGCACCAATGTGCGCCATGTAGGTGATCAGCGCGATTTGCTTGAGCAGGATGCTCTTGCCGCTGAAATTTGCACCCTGCGGAAAACCGCGGTTCAGCATTGTGTACACGCGATCGCGTGTCCCGAATTAGGCTTACCGTGATGATGAGCATGCTCGACTCGTCCAAGGAGCTGTCGCGGTCTTCCGCGGCGGACTCCTCGTTCTCCTCCTCCTTCAGCTCGGTTTTGACAAACGAGCGCGACTGGCCGGCCACCTGTCGGACAGCAGCGGACGTCAGCGGGGGCCGCCTTGTAGCATATACACCAAGTGGAACGCACGAGGGCGGTATTGTTTGGCACGAAGTGCTCGACACACAATTCCGCGAGCGGATGGCGGCCTCTGCGAGTCGCGAGGTCAGGCGGTGGCGCACGACCTGCGTCCGAGAACGGAAACGACGAGCGCACTTCAGGATCTTGCAGACTGGCTCGGAGGTCATGACGGGTCTCGTCCAGTCGTACAGGCGCGCAGCTTCCGCGAACGCGATGAGGCTGCGAGCAGAATTTGAATGTCAAAAGGTGTCGAGGCGACTTGCACGTTCTGCGTTCCATAAAACGCACCACTCGAGCTCGGCGGCTGCGTGCGAGACCGCGAGAAGCTGGGCCTGAATGCGCATGACATGCTCAAGGAGCGCATGGACTGTCAATGGTGGTCAGCGCGATGCGCGGACAGCTATAACGATCTCGAGACAGGACTCACTGATTTCGATTTCCTTGTCTAGGTCCGAGGAAAGCACAGGTAGAGAGTCTAATTGTCGCTCACTAGCGGGGTTCCTCAAGAACGAGCTTGAAGCTTACCGGCGATGAAGCATTGCAGATCGCCGAGGTGGCGGTCCATGTCGCGGCATTTCTCGTTCTTGAAGTACGCCTGATTCTCCGTCAAGAACTTTTGTCGAAGTCGAAAAAAGGGAGAGGAGCTCAGTTAGCTGGTGTTGCAGTTGTCAGAGGGGAGAACCCGCTCTCACCTGATACGTCCAGCCGATTTCAGCGAAAGAAGCGACGTCCACTTCGCCGTCCCGATGAGGCACGGTCGCGAGGTAGCCGAGTTGGGGGAAGTAGACGACCGAGAGCTCGTGCGCCAACTCCGGCGGAACGTCCCGAGCCATGTCGGCGGCGACGTGAGACTGCTCGAGAGTTACGTTTAGCTGAATTCTGCGTGGATCACCCCCGGAAATGGCCGCCACTGACAAGGAAAGAGTCGAGTCCGCTGTACTTGCGTCTCATTTCGTCCAGGCTCTCGTCGACGCCCGAGCGGACGCACACTCGGCCGTTTTCCAGCTCTCCTTCTGCCCAGTCGATCTGCGAGCGAAGCGTGTCAGTCGCGTGCGAATACGCTGAATGCGCGAAAGGGGAGACGGACCACCTCATTGAGCATAGTCCCGATGTTCTTGAAGGCCACGGCGTCAAAGGACTCGCAGAACTGCGTGTGCAAAGAATCAGCTCCCACGCCAACACGCGCTGGATACCGCAGAGTGCTGCGTACGGTATCGATCGCTTCAATCGCATAGCGGTGAGAAAGCGTCACAAGAGCATCTCGAATCATGATGGCGACGAAGGTGAGCTTGAGGTATGCGAACGCAGCCGAATCAGCCAGTGGCACTCTCGTTGCTTCATCGGAGGAAAGCGCTCTTTACCTTCCAGACGACTTGCCAATCCCTCATGTGCATGCTCCCACCCCCAAGCTTCTTGAGCAAAAGTGGAGTGTTCTTGATCTCGCGAATGTGGGACCGAATCGCGTCCACGACGTGCTCTGCAGGAAGAAACGAGAGCGATCAGGATCAGCGATCGGGCTGAGTCTCAACGTCGGCGCACTCACGGTTGTCCTCGCGAAGGAAGCATTCGACAGCATCATGACGCTGCTCGATCACGTTGAGCTCGAGCGAGGGGCGCAGGAACCAGTCCCGCATCTTGGCGCGACCGAGCGGGGTGCGCGTGAGATTTGCGATACCTGTGGCCGAAGATGGGCACAAAGTCGGTCCAGTTCCACGTCAGTACGGACCGAGTTGGCCGGCTCACCATACAACGAGAGCCCTTCCTTGGTCGCGCGCGAGTGCGTAGCAGCGTGGGCCTCGTCTCGGAAGACTTGCAAGGACCTGCGGGCAGGTCGTTGCCAGGTCAGTTTGGATCCAGACGAGCGCTCAAGATCATATTCGTAGCGTACGTAAGGGCGTCGGAATTGATGATCATGATCTTGTCCCTGCAGCAGCAACGAGTCCGGTCAGCTGAGGCTCGAACGGCAAGGTGCGAGGTGTGGAAACGGACAGCCTGAGCAACTCGACGCCGCTGAGCTCAATCGCGTGACCTTGCAAGTCGCCAGCTCGAGCGCGAACGGTCGACATGTGCTCGAGCAGAGCTCCGGCGCAGCCAAGCTGTCGCGGGAATTCCAAGTAATCAGTGTGGGAAGAATGACCGGCTGGTAAGGAGCTTGGGCGGCGATACGTACCGTGAGTGGATTCGCAGACAGGTTGTTCAGCAAGGCCTCGAGACCGAGCTCGGTTTGCCTCGTTGCACGGTCGTCGAGCATCCGTTCGATCTCTTCTTCAAGCTCGTGCGGTTCAGAGTCGTCGTGATCCGAGTCGAGAACCTTGACGCGACTGAGCGCGTGCTTGCCCGCCGTCGAGTAGAAATCCCTCGCCGGCCTGTACTCGATCGAGATCTTGCCGGTGGCGGTTTCAGTGTCGGTTGTCGAGGCAGCAGAAGAAGAAGCGGTGGCGCTGGCCGAAGGCGGCAACGACAGAGTCGCCAACTTGTCCTCGAGCGATTTCAGGAACGTGTCGTCGGCATTCGTCGAAGTCAGGACAAACGTCGGCAGCACTTGCTCGACGACTAGCGGACCGAAAGCAGGTCAGTCATTCAAGCGTCGGCTGCGAGAGAAGGGTGAAGCCTCGGAAACGGAGCGAGGGAGTGAAGGCATACTGAGGGAGCACAGATCCCACTCGGTCGAGTCGCGCTGGTCTTCGATAAAGTAGAGTTTGTTGGTCATCGCGTCGTAGTAGCTGCAGCCGACCTTGCCCTTTGCGGCATTGATGGCGAGGATGCTGGTCGTGACGAGTTGCTCATCCTCCTCGTCGTCATCGTCGTCGTCGTCGTTGTTGCCTTCGTTGGTCCGACCGGCTGCAAGCGAAGGCTCACCTCCGTCTGCGACGTTCGGATCTGGACCCCAGCGGACTTGTCGCACGCCGCCGCGGCCTGCAGTTGACCCAGCCGCCGCTTGATGTTGAGAGATGACGGTCGATGGTGCGGACGTCCCACTCGCCGCTTGCGAGCCTCGAGAGCGCCGCTGCTGGCCTGCAAACATCCTCGCTGTGGCAGATCAGACCCGGCGCAGCCTGTGGTCACGCGGGAAGACGGCGGTAGACGCAGAGACGATGTCAAACCGCGCCGCCGGAATGTCAACCTGACGACGAGGTCGATTTGCTTCTTGCACAGGCTCAGTAGGCAGGGGCTATGTAGAAGATAACTGTTACAGATCTACATGAACCAGAAAAGTCGAGGCGGCGTCCAGCGCCGTCCTACTCCTCGTCAAAATTGCGGCAATCTGAACAGCCAAGTCGGATCCTCCGCAGTGGCGTCCTCCGCTTCCGTCACGATCGGCGGCGCAGAGGTTATAGAGGAGGAGGAGTATCCGATCCCGGCGGCGCTCGAAGCCTGCTGCGAGTTGGGCATTCCGGGCGGCCCGACTTTCTCCTGCGGCGCCGCGGCGAACGTGTCTTCGTCGCGATGAGGACGAAAGTCGACCGAACCCTGACGGCTGAGTGCCATCGTGGCGAGCTGGGCGAGCTCGGTAGGAGCGGCGGCGGCGGCGGCGGCGGCAGGTCCGCAGTCCGGCGGCGGGATCGGGAGCGCATACAAGTCAGCGTCATCCTCGTTCTCGTGCTCGCGGACATTATTGTGTCCCTCCGCTTCAAGCCCTGTGCGACTCTGCGGCAAGTCGTCACCGTCGTAATCGTCGTCGTCGTCGAGAGCTATCGCGAACGATCGATGGTTCCCCGCCGCCGCAAGCCCTTTCGCGAGCGTGACTGCCGCATCGAGCTTGAGAGATCGATCGGGTGGGTGAGCTCGGGGTTGGCAGCAGGGATCTTTCGCTCCATCGGGTCGGCACCGCTGAAGGTGCGGACGTCGCCGAGGTGGTCTTGCAACATCTGCTGGACCGTCTCGGCCTTGAGGATCCGCGTCCCGTTCGCGCCGACGCCGTCGTTCATCAGGATCGAGACGCACTTCAAGTACGACTCGATCGAGCCGATGCATCCCGCGCCGGCCGAGTCGAACGACGACTTGTAGGTAAAGTCGAGGTGTTTGCGGACGGTCATGGTGCCGTCCTCGCCTCGCTGGTGCATCGCGACGAGGCGGTCCTTGTTCTGCGGGAGGAGGCCAAACTCGATGTCGTCGGCGCCGAGAGGCTCAAAGACGTGCTTCTTGCAGTACGCGCCCAGAGTCATGCCGGTGACCTTTTCGAGGTAGATACCGGCCCAGTCGATGTTGACCTAGCGCGAAAGAAGACGGGTCAGTCAACGGCGGGAAGGATTGTGCGCGCGCCGCCCAGAGGAGTGGGGGCGCGCCTCACTCCATAGTTCCAGTCCTCGCCGGGTTGGGCAATCAGTGGTGACGTGATTCCTTCGAGTGTACCGGCAAACTCGTCGATGCCGGCCCTTTCCGACCAGCGTTTCAGTTCGGGCGAGAAGAACGTGTAGCCGAATCCAGCCGTGTGCGTCAACAGGTGACGGAGTGTGATCGGCTTGTTGGGTTTGGTCCCGTCTGCCAAGGTCGCAGCAGCAACCTGGAGCACTTTGTCGCCTACGTGGTCGTCGAGCGAGATCTTGCCCTGCTCGACGAGTTGCATCACGGCGATGGTCGCGATGGCCTTGGTGCAGCTGTACAGGCAGTAAAGCGAGTCTGGTTTGGCGGGCCGGCTGTGGTTGCCGAGCTCTTCGTAGCCGCTGGCGACCTGGGCAATGAAGCGGGTCAGCAGCCGTCGGAGAAGGAGGGGGAGGAGGCGGGACTCACGTTCACGAGGATCTCGCCTTCGCGGTCGATCGCTGCAAAGGTGCAGCCGACCGGTCCACCAGAGCTCTATGCGCATGTCATGACGAGATCGCCGCACGGTCAGAGAGCACAATGTTGGCGCGAGCGGGGACAGGAGACACACGGTAGCATCGTCGAGGATCTTCTGCACTCGCGCTTCGAGGTCGGACATGATGGGATGCGGTGGGTGTGTAGCAGGGTCAAGCGGGAGCAAAGCGGAGACAAGCAGCGAGAGGTGGGGCAACTTCAACCCCCTTTCCGAGTTTGAGCGGGCGTGTGTGGGGATGGCCGCCATCAAAAGCAGTGGTCCTTGGCCGCGCAGAGCGCTCGTCGTGAGCAGCATTACTCCTTTTGACACGTCTTTGGGGGTTCGCGACGTCGCAACGTGCGGTCTGGTGGCGCAGCGAGCACGAGTCCCGATGAAGCTCCGGCGGCTGTTCGGGGTGCTGTAACGGGAAGCGCTGAAGTCGGAGCATGTGAGGGCGATCGAAAAGGTCTGAGGTGGTGCTGTCTAAGCGACTGTGCGTTCAAAGGGTCTGCGGCGAGCGTATGGTCCGAGTCCAAGGTCTGCAGCCTGATGAGAACCGCAGCGGACTCGCGCTCTCACTGCTACACACACGTGCAGACTGACACACGTGCAGACTAGGCTACTCAAAGAGGACGTTCTCGACCGGCAGCTTCATCGTCCGGAACCTGGTCTGCGCCCCGGAGCGAGCGAGACAATGGCGTCCACCGCCGCCGACCGCAGAGGGCACGTCCGCGGAGAGTCGATCGCTCAGAAACGCGCGGGGAGAGGCGTGAGTACAACATCAGCATCGCCGCAGCACACGACACCCGCCAGGAGCGGCGGCGCGGCAGGAGGATCGGGACTCTTCGATGACCCCTCGTCAAGTGGGGCACGCACCTCTCCCGGTCAGTCACTCTAGCCAGCTCGAATCTCGTCGTATCGGATGCCCGAACTGATGCCCTTCTACAGGCACCTCCTTCGCGATCCCGCCGCGACTCGCGTACCGCCTCCTGGCAGGCTGCGTCGCCGCCTTGGTCGTCCTCCAGGTCGTGCCCGCCCTTTTCTCCTCGTCAGCCCAGAAGACCATCACCGCCCAGGCGCGGCATCGTAAAGCCCTCATGGCCGGAGCAGGAGAGAGTTGGATCCTCCCGCGCAAATGGAGGGGGATCGAACCGGGCGACGGACCCGCGACTCTGAACGGCGAAACGCTGCCCGACTGCAAGCGGGTCCTCCTGTACCGCTTTGAAGGCACTCACGGCTTCTCGTCCGAGTTGATGCACTACCTCCGCGCCGGTGTCATTGCCCAAAAACTCGGCTACACCCTCCTGGCAGACGACTCGGGATGGAACTACGGCGCCCTGTCCGACTACTTCCTCCCTCGCTTAATCCACTGCCGACCCCCCGCGGATTGGTTCTCGACCGATTTGGCGACTCGACTGGGTACGAGGAGGTGGCAGGGCAAGGATCGCGTGTGGGTTAGCAGGGAGATGGAGCGAGAGATGGATCAGTGGATTCGGTAAGGCGCACGCTCTTGACACGTCTCGCTCGCGGTCACTTTATCCTTGTGCCGGCAGCATCTGACTCGTAGTACTTGTGGTTCTTACAGCGACGAGATGCTTGACCCATCGATGGTGGATGAGCTGCGGTCCCGCCAGCACGGCCGGATCCTTCCCGAGGGCGAAACGCTCCCCCTCGCGTTCGAAGACGTCTTTGCCGACTTTGCTTCGACCCTCAAAGAAGTCTGGCGGCCAAACGCGCAGGTCCGTAGCGCGTCAATTCAAGCTCGTCCACGTCTCCGACTGACCGACTAACGTGTACTTGTCTACTCGAGCAGCTCGCCCTGCTCGTCCGCCAGCAACGCCTCGAACTCGGACTCGGCGGCGGGGCCCTCCGGCATCGCAAGAACTCGCCGACTTTTGGTGGTCGCAATCGGAACATCGGAGGCGGGGGCAGTCGTGCGGTTGACTCGCAGCAACAAGACGATGAAGACGCCGAGTGGGAGATGAACGTCGCCGAGCGGTCGGACCGAGGTCCCGTCGTCGGCGTGCACCTCGTCGGCCGCCGACCGCGCACGGACCTGTCCGTGTTTGGGATCTCGAACGCCGTCGTCGCGGGGGACCTCGAAGTCGTGTACGAAGGCGCCGCGAATGCCCTTCGCCGATTGACGCACTCGTCGATCACGTCGCCGGGCTACTCGCGCTCGCGACCCAACATTTTCCCACCGACAGCGACTCCGACCCTCGTCGCTCTGACCAACAACGAGACCCTCTTCTCGGTCTTTACGTCCAAGTCGAGCTTGTCCGAGTACAACATTGTCCGGACTTCGCCGCCGCCGTTTGACGAGCTGCGCCAATTCAACGAGATCCTCCGACTCGAGGTGACGCCCGATTTGCAACCCCCCAAGGGGAACGCGAACAAGCTCTTGCGCGAGTGGGACCAACAGATCTGGAACGAGGACGTCCCGCGCGAGCTCAAGGTCTTGTTGACGAGGTACTTTGTCCGCGACTTGATCGTCATGGCCCAGCACGCCGACGCTTTCGTCGTCTCTGGTGCGTCTGCCCCCCATTGATCTCTCCTCTCGAGTGTCCCCAAGCGAATCTTGCACTCGTGTCTGACTTTGTGCTTGACTTTCTCGTTTGGCTGCCACAGGCGCATCTCCGACCGGACGACTGGCGATCCTCCTCTCGGGCGAGGACGGCGCGATCGGTCCTCGTGATCTCAACGGCGGGTCTTTCGGTGGTCGAGTACGCAGCGTGGACGGGTGGTGGAGTCCGACGGCACGCGCCGGTAGCGTGTTTGGATGAAACCTTTCGAGGGTTGGTTAAGATGGGCAGGTTCCTGGACTTCAGCCGCCTCGCAGCATGATTAGTAGTCTCGCACACCTTACACGCAATTACAGCATAGCCTCTTTGGTGTGCCTGCTCTGCGGGAAGACTGACTTCAGCTGAAGACGCAGCAGAGTCTTTCGCACGTAAAAACCGCTGGCCTAGACGATGCGACTGCAAGGGGAATGCTACTGCGAGCTGCTAAGAGTGTTTAGATTTTACAACAACCGGAGGGAAAAGAAGGGGAGGAAGTCTTTCGAGATTAAGAAGCGAGACGAATAAGTGGGCGCGCTACCACGCCTGCTGCGGATTGGCCTTGTATTCGTCGTACAAGGCGCGGTTGAAGAAGCTGATCTCGGACTCGTTTTCTGTGCAAGGACGAGAAAGGGTCAGTTACCGATGCCCTTGTAGGGGCTGATGGAAGGTACTGACCGATTCCGACCGAGGCGAGCGTTGCATTGTCGTCGTCGAGGATGTCGTCGTCCGTCTCATGGTTGATGATCAGGTCCATGGTCTGATGAGCTAGGAGAGTCAGCATCACTTCGGGTAGCAATGGAGAATGACAAAGGGCGGACCTTGTGGCCATGAGCGCGAGTGTACAATTTGAGCGTGTCTGCAAAACGCATCAAGGTTAGCTTTCGGCCACGACAGAGGATCCAGAGCAAGAGTCACCCACCGAGCTCGCATGTCCGGTACGGTTTGAAGCCGGGCGCCGTCTTGACCTCTGTGTGACAATGGATGTTGGATCAGCCCCTTCGCCTGCACTTCCAGAGACAGCGACCGCGAGTGCTCCGAGACTCACGCTCGCGGCAGAGATCCTTGAGCTGTCCGACCGTCATCTTGGTCGCGTCCACATGGGGCAGCAAGAGGTTCTTGGTGGTGCGGAAGGTGAACGACTTGATGATGCGGACGGTGAGGAAACAGTCGCTCAACGGGCGCAGCGTGTTGGTCAGCGCGTCGTCGAATTCGCCGCTATTTGCGCCTGCGTCGTTCAAGGTCGCCATCTCGTCCTGTAGCGTGTAGCGAGTGACTGGACAGAGGCAAACCCTTCTCTCTCGTGCTTTTCACGCACATCTTGCTCCCTCTCGCACTTCACTCCAGTCTCCGTACATGCTGCTATGACCACGTAGGAGCGGGCTAGGGTATTGCTACTCAAGGCTACAACTCGCTCACCGACCTCGAAAGGACTTGACTCCTGTGTGTGGTGCGCTCGCGCTCCGGCCGGACACGGCCACGGGCCTTGCTGCGGAGGCGTCTTGCCCACGACGCACGTCCGGAGCACGCACTCGGGTCAAAGGTTGAAGCGCTGGCCCGACGGACGTACGCTGTCCCCGCTGCGACTGCGAAAGCGATGCAGGACCTTCACTCGTTGTCCCGAACGAATGATCGACGGACGATGCGCAAGGCTCTCTTCTTTGCGTACGGACCTCTTCCCGGACCTCTTAAGGACAAGACCTTTGTTCTCGGTCGACGACGTCGAGACGCCTGTCCGTTCCACGCGACTTGGCCGCTCATCTGATCGCTCCGGCAGAACGGTGCCCCCGGCAAGAGGACTGTGCTCAGCGGGTATAAGAGCGACTTGCCTCGTCGTTCCTCTCTTGCTACTTTGTGCTTCGAACGGTACCCTCTGCTCAGACGTTGCATTGGCTCCGCTTCCGAATTTAATCCACTTCCGATTCAGCTGAACCGCGCTCGACCGATCTGCGCGCAAGGTATACGTCAAGAGTTGACAAACAACTCTCGCTCTCATTGAGCCAGAATCGATACCATGCGCACTACGACGGCTTCGCTCTTTGCTCTGAGCGCGGCTTCCGCCAGCCTCGCGGCGGTGGTCCCTCGCTGGCAACATGCGCTCTCTTGCCACGACCTCTGGGACGCTGCACCTGCGATGCTCCCCGATCTTGAAGTCTACGTCGCCGAAGACGTGCCTGGTGAGTCTTACATTGCGTTCTCGGCAGCTTTCGCATCGCCAAGTCGGCGGTGCTCCTTTGATCGCTTGCGTTGTAACGCCCTTATACCATGCTGACGCGGCTGTGCCTCTCGACAGCCGGTACAAACTTCACTACACCCTACATGACGGCGTCTTACCCTTCGCCGGTTCCCGACATGCCGGCTGTCTGCCGTTTCGGAGCGTACATCCACACGAGCAACATGTGCGTTTCTTCTTCCCGCTCGGAACACCTCGCGAGATCTGGTCGGACTGACTTTGTCATATTGTATCCCGCAGATCCAAGGTTCAGTTCGAAGTCTGGCTTCCGGACGAATGGAGCGGCCGCTTTGCCGTCGTCGGTAACGGCGGAGACGGTGAGTGGCGAGGTTTTTGAATCCGCGCATCACGTCGAGCTAACTGGTTCTACTTTGACAGCCGGCGGCGTGAACTATCCCGACATGTGGGCGCCAGCTGCGCGGTACCAGGTGCGCCGACCCTCCAGGTCTCGAGAAATCTCGAGATTGCGAACTTACTCTCTTGCCTCCGTCGGTGACGTTCAGATGGCTGTCGCTAGTACCGACACCGGTCACAACAACTCTGGCTTGGACAGCACATTCGGTATCAACAACCCCGAGTCGCTGATCGACTTTGGCCACCGCGCTGTACACCTCACCACTGTTTACAGCAAGAAGGTGCTTGAGGCGAGTCTAGACGAATGACTGCTCGCCCGCGCATCGGTTCAGCCTCTTACTGACTGAACACCATCACATAGGCGTACTACGGTCAGGCTCAGAAGAGCTCCTACTGGCTCGGCTGCTCTTCGGGCGGCAAGCAAGGACTCAAGGAGGTGCAGATGTACCCGGAGGACTTTGACGGCGTCATTGCGGGAGCTTCTGCAAACTACTGGGAGGCCCTCAATGTTCAGGTGCGTGCTCTCAAGTCCGCCGAAGTCCGCAAGATTGTCGACTTGGAGAAGCTGACCGCCTCTTCGTCTACTTTCCTTCCTGCGCTTGCGCTTGCTCGACCTGACTTTTTCCATCCGTTCTCATCACTCGGCTTCCATCCTTTCTGATGCATACACTGAATCCTGCTCCACTTCACTGTATCACGGTCCGCTCTGCGGGGTCTCTTTCCGTGCACCTGCGCCGCTCCGCACGCTTCGCCACGACCCTCTTGTCCGTTGTGCTGGTCGCAGATGTACCGCGTTAACGCCATCGTCAACACACCCAACACTAGTCGGCACCTCGGACCGGATGACTACGCCAAGATCGGAGCGCTTGTCATGGACCAGTGCGACGGACTCGACGGCGTCGAGGACGGCTACATCACCAATCCGACGTTGTGCAAACCCGACCTCTCATCGCTCTCTTGCGTCATGCCGTACGCAAACCAGTCGGCGTGCTTGCTCCCCGAGCAGATCGAAACGATGTACACCATTTGGGGCACATTCGTCACGCAGACCGACGCCGGCTTCCCCAAGGACACTTTCATCTTCCCCGGGTTCATGCCGGGCGCCGAAGGAAGTCCTCAGTTCCTCGTGACTGGAGTTCCGTTCGGACCCGGTCCTTCATGGCTGCAGTTTCAAGTAAGTGACGCATCTCGCTTGTGTTACCTGGTTCCCGCAATCATTCACCTGACTTCCTGTCTTTCAGATTCTGAATCAGACAGACCCGAACGATCAGCTTCCGGCGCTGAACCAGTCCGAGATTGAGCGGCTGTACAAAGTTGGCATCGACACTAACCCAGGCCAGACGACCGCCGCCGACCCGAACATTGAGCCGTTCCTCAAGCACGGCAAGCTCCTCACGTACGTCGGTCTGGCTGACGCTGGCATCCCTCCCGGCACCACACTGCACTACCGGGAGGAGGTCTACAAAGCGCTGGGCTACCCGGACAATCTGGACGACTCGTTCAGAACTTTTACCGGTGCGCCATCGCGTTGTTTCTTTTTTTCCCTTGTTCGCGAAGGTGTTTTTCTTACGCTTCCACTGACCACATCTCACTCCGCTTATTGCTCTACAGTTCCGGGAATGGCTCACTGCGCTGGAGGGCCGGGACCGAACAGCTTTGGAGGCCCCTGGCAACGGCAGGACGTGCTTGGCGGCGGCGCACAGTCTCTCACGTTTGACAAGCAGCATGATATGCTGCTGGCCATGATTGACTGGGTTGAGAACGGCAACGCGCCGGACGAGATCATTGCGGTCAAATACAGGAACGATAACAAATCCGAAGGCGTTGCGTTCACTCGTCCGCTGTGCCCGTAAGTTCCTTATGTTTTCCACTTCGCAATGCCCGGTCTCGCTCCTATCCGCTGGTCCTGACTCGCCACTGCGACTTCAGCTACCCGAAGTTTGCGCGTTATATTGGAGGTGACAACACGCAGGCTTCGAGCTTCAAGTGCGCTGCCGGCGCCTGGTAAAGGTACGAGGCAGTGGTCGACTCTCACCGTATATATTCACTCTCGAGTACTGACACCTTCGGACCGCTTGACCGTTACAGCCATTGGCCGGTACCGTCAAGTCTCTTACTCTTGGCAAGCGTCTGTTCAAACCATTCCCGCTCTCCTCCAGCACGCTCTCGCGCGTCCGCCCTTGCAGTTTTTGTTCTCATTCCCGTCTTTCTGTTTCCTTTGGATCAATACCTCACCCGTCTAGTCTCACGTAGCTACGAGAAGTGTCATATAGTGGCAACAAACATCTGTTGCTTTGGCTCACTGCTCGTCAGCGTCGCTTTGCCGGATTCGGTACATTACGTGATGACAACAACGAGAGGGTTTCGCTGCTCCTGCCATCACAGCATGTCTACACCAGCAAGCTCGGATGGCTATTATCCAACACACACCGTGCTCCGAGGACGTCGGCGCCAAGCAGCCGAATCAGCGTGTCTGTACTGCCGACCCGCCCTCGGACGGCGATGCCGCACTGCAGATCCACCTCGTGCGCGTCTCGGAGGCTTTCCCGGCCGCTGAGAGCACGCAAGACGACGCGGATGGATCGCGCAAGTCGATAGCGTCCTTCCTCCCCTTCCTAGAGGCCGAATCGCAGCAGGACATCGGCAGATTTCGCTTCCTGCGAGATGCACAACGTACGTTTCCGTGGGCGGTCGTTTAGCGAAATCTGGGCGATACGCATACTGATGTGAGTCTCTTGCAGGCTGCCTCATCGGACGTCTCTCCCGACGCTTCATAGCCAGTCAACGGCTCGGTTTGCCTTGGGCCGATGTCACCTTTCGCACGGCTGCTCGTGGACGCCCAGAAGTGGTGCGTTCTTTCGTCTTGCATGACAAGCGTAGCACTAGATTCTGACACTTCACTCCCGTTGTCCCAGCAGCATGCGGCAAACGCGAGCCAAGTGCTCGACTTGAACGTCTCGCACGACACCAACCTGGTCGCGATCGCTTCCGTCGCCTTCGCCATGCAGACGCCCGTGCGCGTCGGCTTGGACGTCATGCACATCAAGAACCCTTGGGAGGGCTCGAGCTTGGATGAGCTCATCGAAGGACTGGCCGAACAGGCAAGCCCGTTGCAAGAAGCCTTTGCTCCACTGAGTACGCACTGACGCGCCCACATCACTCAGCTATCGGAAGAAGAGTTGGACGCCCTGAAAGAGATCGAGGACGACCAAGCTCGCCTCGAGCGCATCCTCGCCTTGTGGACCCTCAAGGAATCGTTCGTCAAAGCCACCGGCGACGGCCTCCACTTTGATCTGAAGAGCCTACAATTCCGCGTAACCTCGCCTGCACCGAGCGCCCCACGCACAGCACTTCCTGCCGGGCAAGCTTTCCTGCACGGGACAGCCCTCGAAGGATGGCGCTTCCTGCTAAAGAAGCTGCGGATGGACAACTCGACGGAGGCAAGCGGATCATACTGGCTGGCGGTGGCTACCCAAGTACCCGGCGGGGAGGGCGAGATACTTACCGGCGGCGATGCAGAGCGACATATGAAAGTCAGCTGGCTCACAATGGACGAGATCCTCCGCAATGCCACGCATATCATATGAGTTCTTCTCGCGAGGTGCAGATATTCTCGTTCGAGAGCGGGCTTGCGCCATATTCGCAAACGAGTGAAGAGCGCATGTATAGTGCCAATACACAACCGTGAGCTAAAGTCTGCTAATCCCGCCGCGATAGTCTTTCAGAGTCCCGTCTTCGCTCTTCCAACCTGGAGGCCGTGCTGGTCGTCCGCTCGAGTGGCGTCATGCCCGGGACAGGCGGTAGGGGCGGCGGAGAGGCGGTCTTCGAAGGGCTATTCGAGTTATGGAGCACGCTTTCGCTTGCCGACTTGCGATTCCCGCTGGTAAAGGCATTCTTGATAGCGGCGCCGATCCCACCCGAGAGGCGAATGCTTCGCTTACGACTGGAAGTCGGACTCTCCACAGGGCGCGTCATCGCGGAAGTCGCCGAGATGGTCGGACGAAGGCCTTCTGGCCCAGTCGTCGGGAACCGCTGCAGTCCAACGACGGGCGAAGTCTGCGGAAGTTCGGGCAGTTCGCGATCGTGCATTGGCGAGGGGACTTCGAATCCCGCAGACGGATGCGTCGGCGAAGACTGCGTCGTGGCCTGAGTCGAGTCGACCGACGTGACAGGATAAGCGGCTCCTGAAACGCGCGTTTGCGTCGGTGAAGACGGTCGCACCGTCGTGTCCTGTCGCAATGACCATTCAGCACGCTGCAAAGGGGGGATTTCCGGGAAAGGAACGCGACTCACAGAGGTCTTGCTGCGACGCGGCTGATCCTCCGAACTCGGTTCAGACCTCGGGAGCGGAAGACCTAGCCCCGTAAGGCCATTCGGACCGGAGTAAGACGCTGAAGTCACGATGCTGTTGGCTGCGCTGCGTCGTCGTAAAGAGCTGACGCGCGACGGAGTCTCGTACGCTGCAGGTCCGTCGGACAGGGGAGAGCGCGCGTGCACCGACTCGCGTCGAGCCGCCGGCGAAGGCGTTCCGCCCATTTGAGCGAGCGGGCTTCGGGGGGAGGGGGTACCACCGGCGTAGCCTACCGTATGGCGCTGGAAGGCGAGCTGTGGCGAGGTTCTGGACGACGGCGATTGCTCATCGAGTAACGGATCGCGCAAGGTTTGTCGGATCGCAGTCGGCGAACGCACACTCGCGTGCGAGACGGTCGAACCTTCGTATGGGCTCGCCGTCGTCGCCCTTCGAGGTGGAGACTGGACAGTATCACCGCCTCGCACGGCAGGTCCTGCCACAGATGAACGGTACGTGCTCGCGCGACTGGTCGGTCTGTTGTCCACAAGCACGCCGCTCGTCGCGGAGTGTGCGCGGTCCCGATCGAATCGAATGACGGCGACGAGGTCCTCCGTCAGAGATCGGACTTGGTCCTCGCTGATCCTGAGCAAGGCGTTCACGCTCCGCTCAAAGTGCGCCAATGGGCTCGAGCGACGTGGCTCGCCATCCTCGGCCAGTTGCGCCTCGACTTGATCAGACTTGATCGCTTCGAGGAGACCGCGCAGACCCGTATTCAGCCGCGTCGTCGAGTTGACGAGTCCGTCTGTGCGCTTGACGAGATCGATCGCGGGCGAGAATGCAACGGCGGATGCAGGCGAAGTCGGCGCGGTCGAGACGCCTTCGCGTTGAGCGGCTTCGGTAAAATGCTTGTCGAACTGATCCAGCGCAGCGAAGAGCAAGTTGTGGTGCTCTCCTGCGTTCGGACCGGCACGGTCGATCAATCCGCGGAGAGCCGTCTCTGGCCGGCCTGGAACAACAGACAGCATCGAGCTCCTCCGGCTGAGATCGTTGTGCATCGATCTCGACGGAGTCAGCGCTGCCGGCGAGTCGCGCCCGATCGCGAGTCGATGCGAGATGACGGACTCGCGTTTCCGTGGCGACGAGTTCGAGCTTGTAGTCGGGCTCGTGAGGCTGAACGAGTCGGAAGCGACCGCTGCGACGATCCCTTGCTCGCGGAGGAGATCGTTGATGGCCCGAACGGTGCGGTCGCGATCGACGTCGGCTTGGGTCCGAGTCGTCACCACCGAAGCAGCGTCTTCGTCGTCGCTGCCGCCCCTGGCGGACATGCGCGACTTCATTGGTCGGTGTCTTGCCCGCTCAGCCTCGGCAAGCCAAGCTTCTGAACCGTTCTCGCTCGCCGTGACGGATCGTTCGCGGCGGATCGATCTCGTGCCCGTAGACTGAGAGACGGCGTCGGCCGCTAGAGGCGGAGAGCGAGCGGCGTGCAAATCCGGGTACAGTGCTCGACGAACTGAGGAGGGGCGCGCGCTCAGTATTTGAAGATCTGCAGACTCGAGAGAGAAGGAACAGAAACTAACCGTTGTCACGCGAGCCCGTCGACGGGATTGCTGTCCCTCCGCCGCTCGTCTTCTTCCCACTCCGAGGCGTCCGCTCCAGCTCGCTCTCGTCGTCGAGCATGTCGTCCATCGTCCTTCCTGCTGCTGCTCCGGAGAACTGCTCGCTTCCATTGACTTGGCGGCGCCTCATTTCCCGATCCGACAGCTCGTCACGACCGTTGTGCCGTCGCGAGCGATCAGGCGTGCCGAGCGAGGTTCCCGCACGGATGACCGAGCGAGGCTCAAAATGGTCGCCGTCTCTTTTGTCGTTGTCGTCGTCGGACAAGGAGTGGATGTCGAGGTGACGATCGCGCTGCCGGCGAGTCAAGGACGCAGTTCCCAGTGAGGTAGCCGCTCTTCCTGCATGATTGGGCGACGACGAGTAGGAGTCCTGCTGCTCTGCACCTCCGCGTCTCCGAGCTCCGAACAGCATATCCCTCGAGGCCCGGTCAGCCGACGAGAGCGGCGTCCTGCGCGTTCGACCAGCCTCTTCCCCTCCCATTGGCGATACAGAGTACCCCCAGCGCCGCTGCTCCCGATCGCGAGCTTCTGTCGTATCGAGCGCGGTCGCTGCCCGTTCTCGGACCGGTGGCGCGTTACGAAGCTGATACATCGACGTCGAAGTCGGTAAAGAAGGCGGCGGCGGCGGCGGTAGAACGTCCTCGCGGTGACTGCTCGGGCGGGTTCGACTCGTCCGACCCGTCGTCATCGCAGGTGAGGAGTCGTAGTGCTGCGACGCGGCCGTGCTGGGCCGAACGGACGCGAGGACCTGCGCCGCTCGGGAACCGGACCGGTAACCGTACGTTCTCGAGGAGGGGGTCGAGGCAGTGGTGGAAGCCGATCTGCCCAAACCACTGCGTCCGGTCTCGCTTCTCTGCCGATCCGCATCATCGTGCAGTAGCAGGTCGTTCGTCGTCCGGCTCCTCGGTACAGTTTGGCTACCTGCACCTCCAGAGACGGAGCCAAACTCGTCGACCGTGGTCGACCCCGCCCGACTCTCGGTCCGCGCGCCACGGAGCGTCTCGACCGTCGCTGTTCGCCTCAATGCCGGATCTTGAACCGCCGACGAAGACGCGACCCCGCCGCCACCTCCTCGAGCGTTGATCTCGTCGAGGATTTGTCGACTCCGAGCGCTCAAGTCTGCACTGCCGCCCGCGCGCGCGCTCGCGCTCGCAGAAACCGGCGTCGAAGGCGTGTAGGAGCCTCGTGCGCGGTACTTGCGCCTCCGCAAGAGTGTTTCATCCAGCGGCGGCGCCGGGACGGGGTTCTCGTCTCGGTCGTCGTCGAGGATTTGATCCTCTTCGGCTGCGGCCGCCGCACTCGCGAAGGGCGCTCGTTGCCGAAAGGTGCCTCTTCCCCCGGCGACCGAAGCTGAGGCGGGCAGGTCGCCGGTCTGGGATCCAGGCTTGGAGGAGAAGTCGTCGTCGTCGAAAGCGCGAGGTGCGATCCGAGTTGACGAGGGCGGAAAGTCGAGATCTGCGGCCGAGATGGCCGACTGGCTCAGGTCTCGCCGAGAGTTGGGCTCCTCGTCGTCGTCGTCGTTGTCCTTGGTCGGGCTGGAGTGGTGCGCGGTCACGAACGAGTCTGCGAACGGATGGTCGTCCGAGTCGGCGAGCATTCCGAGCGGCGGGCTGGTCCCGTCCAAGCCAGCCGAGTCCCCACCGAGTTGCTGACGAGTCGGTGACGATGACCGCGCGGCGTTCCACCAATTGGGATCTGCTGCACTCGCTTGTGGATCTCGTTCGAGGGACGCGACGGACGAGGACGAAGACGACGACGAGGACGACAAGCTGCGCGCGTGGGTCGGGACGAGCGGTCTCGGCAGCGGGGGCAAGGCATCGTCCATCGTCCCTGCTCGTCCCTGCTCGTCTCCTCTTGCCTCTATAGCTGGTGTGGTCAGTGGTCGTTAATGCGATCCGAGTGGGGGCGAATGCGAGTGGCGCGGAAGGAGAGAAAGACAGGGGGAGACGCGGGCGAGTTGAACGGCGTCCGATAGGCCCGACTCGACCGGTCACCGTTCCCTTCTCTCTCCAGTCTATTCCCAAGGGCAGAGGCAGGAGGCCATGACGAGACTGGCCAGCGTCGCCCGCTCGTGCTCAGCCCGCCGCGCTCCCGCTCCGCGCCAGCTCGCAGCTTCGCTCAGCACTCCGGCAACCCGACTCGTCGCTCCTTCTCCACTCCTCACTCGCGCTAGTACTCCGCGGGCAACAGCTGCCGCCTTGCTACCCCGGGCAGCAGCGTTCTCGACCACTGCCACTCGCCCGTACGCCCACGAGGAACCCCTCAACCAGGAGATCGACCTCCCCGATGTCGAAAGAGTCCAGGACGAGTGCGACGTCTGCATCGTCGGAGGCGGACCCGCAGGACTCTCGGCAGCCATCCAGCTCATGAAAATGGCAAAGGAAAAGGGACAAGAGATCCGCGTCGTCGTACTCGAAAAGGGCGCAGAAGTCGGTCAGTCCCCGGTTCCGGTCGTCCTTCACGTGCTCGCTCGCCCGTGCACATCGGAGACCGCGCAGATCTCCAGCACTTTACAAGAAAGCTGACTTTCGGAAACATACACACCTCTCGCACGCACGCACGCACGCACGCAGGCGCCCACATCCTGTCCGGCGCCGTGATCGAGACGCGCGCGCTCGACGAGCTGATCCCCGACTGGAAGGAAAAGGGCGCGCCGTTGAACCAGCCCGCCCTGTCCGATTCGATGCGCTGGCTCACCCCGACGGGCTCGTTCCCGATGCCGCACCCGCCCCAGATGTCCAACAAGGGCAACTACATCATCTCGCTCTCGAAACTCTCGCGCTGGCTCGCAGAGCAGGCCGAGGAACTCGGAGTCGAGATCTACCCCGGGTTTGCCGGCGCCAAACTCCTCTACACCGAAGACGGGACCGCGATCCGCGGAGTCCAGACGAACGACATCGGCCTCGACAAGAACTTTCAGCCGAAAGACTCGTTCGAACCGGGCATGGAGTTCCTCGCCAAGGTCACCCTCCTCGCCGAAGGGTGCCACGGCTCGCTCTCGAAGCAGGCCCAGGCCAAGTTCAACCTCCGCGAGGGCAAGGACCCGCAGACGTACGGGCTCGGCGTCAAAGAGGTCTGGAAGGTCAAGCCCGAGAAGCACCAGCCGGGCAAGGTCCAGCACACGCTCGGGTGGCCGTTGGACAACTCGACCTACGGCGGGACGTGGCTGTACCATATGGAGGACGAGATGGTCTCGCTCGGAATCGTCGTCGGCCTCGACTACAAGAACCCGTACATCTCACCCTTCCGGGAACTGCAGGTGAGGCTCCCATTCCCCTCCGCTTTGTGGATGCCGCTCATTGGTTGACGAATGGCTATGATGTGACGTGTGTACCCACAGCGTCTGAAACACCACCCCCTCTTTGCCGACTTGCTCGAAGGTGGCGAGTGCATCGCGTACGGTGCCCGCGCCTTGAACGAGGGAGGGTGGCAGTCGATCCCGAAATTGACCTTCCCCGGTGGAGCCATCATCGGTGACTCGGCCGGGTTCTTGAACGTGCCCAAGATCAAGGGTGCGTCTCGCTCCGGAGAATCAGCTCTTGGGTCGGGTCGGGCGGGTTGAGGACGGTTCTACTCTCGCCGACGATGCTGATCCTCGGTTCCGTCGTTTTCGATGATCGCACAGGCACTCACACCGCGATGAAGTCGGGCATGCTCGCTGCCGAAGCCGCCTTCGGCGCTCTCGAGACCGCCCGCGCCGCCGAAGCCGCCTCGGAATCCGAATCCGAGCACGACCCGCTCACCGCTCCCGGCCTCGACGTCTCTTCGTACCAGACCGCGTTCGACAACTCGTGGATCGCGAAAGAGTTGCGCGAGGTGCGCAACTTGAGGCCGAGTTTCCATTCCAAGCTCGGCAACTGGGGTGGGATCATGTATTCCGGAGTCGACTCGCTCCTGTTGAAGGGACGGGTGCCCTGGACGTTCCACCACCCGGAGGAGGACTACCAGGCGACAAAGCCGGCCAAGTGAGTTTGGTCTCCCTTCGGGTCCTCCTCGGGAGTTTCGGTGTGGCGAGGTCACTGACTGGAAGAAACCAACTCGCAAACAGGGACTTCAAGCCAATCGACTACCCTGCCCCCGACGGCATCCTCTCATTTGATATCCTGACTTCGGTCTCTCGCACGGGCACCAACCACGCCGAGGACCAGCCCGTCCACTTGCACATTGACGCCTCGAAGCGCGCCTCGCACGTCAAGACCAACGTCGAAGAGTATGCGGGCTTGCTCGGGCGCGTGTGTCCCGCTGCGGTGTACGAGTATGTCGATGCCGAAGGCGATACCAAGCCGGACGCGGTCGGCAAGAAGCTCGTCATCAACTCGCAAAACTGCATTCACTGCAAGGTGCGTCGTCGTCCTTTTTTCGGTCCGCGAATTTACCTGTGCATGAAAATCCTCTCTCTGACCCCCTGCCTCCTTCTCTCACTCGCTCGTCGTACATCGCCACAGACCTGCTCCATCAAGGTAATGCTCAACCCGCCACCAGCTTTCGCACCTTCCCGCGTATGGAACCCAAACTGACTCGGGGGTTTCCTCCCAATCTTCACAGGTCCCGACACAAGACATTACCTGGATGGTGCCCGAAGGCGGCGGAGGACCGGCCTACGAGATGACGTAGAGTAGTCGTCCGGTTCCTCATGATCGCCCTTGTGTTTGTGGGTGGTCTCCCCGCCCCCCGAACAGGCGCGTCCGCAATGCAGTGCCTCTGTTGTCCTTTTAGCTCTCGGACTAGCTTCCATTCCTGATAGCGACGCAGTGCGAGATCGATCTCAGGCGCCAAACAAGTCAAGGTTCCTTGCGGGCAAAGTCTCGCAAGTATCCATACCTCGGGTCATGATAAAGATAATGCCGGCCTCAATTGTCTACGCCTTCTATAGCTCTCTTCAACCTGTACACACTCGAGAAAGAAGTCAGAAAGCTTTCGGCGAGACTCTACGAGGCGAGAAGGAGGCACGAGAAAAGAAACAAAACTCACTCGTACAACACGACGTTCCCCCACAGCCAACTGCCCGGCATCGGCAGCGGATGCAACAGATCCCTGAAGAGGTGTTCCTGACCGAGCATGAGCCTGCCCGAGTTGTCGATCCTCAACCGCCTCTCGAGCCCGAGCGGTTCCGACTCGATCGGTTCGGTGTCGTACAAGGCCGGATCGAGCGGCGGTGAAGGTTGCTCTGTTGTCGAGGTGTGCCGAGAAGAAGAGAGAGACGAGAGGAACGATGAGGAGGAGGAGGAGGAGGAGGAGGAGGACGAGGAGCGACTGTGGGCGGGATCTTCTCGCGCGGGAAGGTCTTGAGAAGCGCGGAGGTCGGTCACGACCTTGCGGGCGAGCGAGTCGAGCGCTTCGACTCGCTATGTCAGATGAGGTGGACGTGGACGTCAGAAACAAAGTCAACAAAAGTCGGCTCAATCGCGCAGACTCGAATCTTTTCCCGCAACGGCAAGTTCCGCAGAAAAGAAGAAGAAACTCACCGGGAACGGCGCATAGTTGTGCCTCGGCGGGTGATGCAACGTCCGCCACAGCAGTGTCGGTCCGTCCTCGGCCTTGCCACTCTTCTCGCCGCGGAACGTCCTCGCCGCCAACTTGATCGCCGCGCGCGCCTCTCGCTCCCAGGCCATTTCGCGCTCGAGCGAGAGTGGCGTGTACGGGATGGGGGAATCTTCGGGGTACGGGCGGGTGAGGAACCCGGCGGCGACAAAGTCCTCTGGATACGAGGTCCGTTGCAAAGATCAGATCCTCAACTGTCTCGGCATCGAGGGAATCGTCGTCCCTGTCCGGTGCGCAAGACAAGATCGGAAAAGCGTACCCTCTGTGTACCGCCTCAAGTCCCAGTAGCCCGAGTTCAGGATGACGAGGTCTGGGTGCTCGATCTGCGGCCGACGGTAGTGCACGGCGAGCTTGCGCAACAGCGGGACGGTGATGTGCTCGAGGCGCTCGTCCCAGCGGGCTATGAGCGCAGGAGGGCGAGAAGGGGGCGAGGACCGGGTTTTTGAGAAGGTCGAGCGCGGACGAGAGGGAAGTGAGCGTCAATGAGGAGGCACCACGAGAGATCGGCGAGGAGGAGGAGGGGGCAGGGAAGCGGGGCGTACCTGGCGGGTAGTACCACCTCTCGTTCAGGTAAAACTGTTCGCCGCCCTCGAGCCCAAACTGGAACACGTTGACGAGCGTGGTCCCGTACCGTTCGACGTCGCACACCCACGGCGACGTGAGTTCCCACCCCTCGGGGGGCCGATTGCTCCACTGGTCTTCGAGTTTCCTCCGCTCGGCGTCACCGTGCGGGTCGCGGTACATGGGCGGCGAGGCGGGGTGCTGCGGGTGAATGTTGGCGAGTTGGCCGCCGACAAAGTCGCAAAAGTCTTTCATGTGGAAGCGGTCGATCGAGTCACTGTGGAGGACGATGGTCCGGTTCGCGAACCACGCGAGTTCGGCGGGGTCCCGGTCACGAGAAGCGGCGGCGAGGCGGGCCATGTAGTTGGAAGGCGGGCACCGCTCGTCGTACGGGACCCAGACATTGTTCTCGAGCACGTCGGGATCATAGCGCAATCTGCCGTTGGCCTCGAACGGGTTGCACCGGAATTCGTCGTCGTCTGCTGCTGCAAGGACTCGTCGAAGCGACGACGAGGCGGCGTCGGATTTGTTCCAGGTGAGCGAGAGGACGAGCAAAGCCGCGCAGCCTGCGAGGATGACTTGAGGTCGCTTGAGCTGGTCCAGGAGTGCGACTGTGCGGCTCGTCCGGTGTGGCGCGGGCGGATGCGACGGGGGCGGCGACAGCGACAGCGGAGGGTCGTCTCGGCGATGGGTGGCTGTGGAAGGGAGGCGGGTGTACGACGGCAGAGAGACCGACATGCGTTGCCTCGGCTGGGTGCGCGCTCTTCGACTCGTTGGATCCACGATTGACGGTAGTTTGCTGCTAGGTGATCGAGGATGAGAGGGGGGGAGGCTGGCCCGAGTCGGAGGTGGGGGTGCAACGAGCGTGCGGGTCTACGTTGGTGCCAAAGTAAAGAGACAGATGAGATTGGCGCTTCGAATCAAGTGCTGCGCGAGTTGTATTGGCGCAACCGGATGAGTAGTGAGCGAGGAGTGCAAGAGTCAAATGGGCAGGTTGGGCGGGAAGTAGGCGAGCGAGGGGGGCGAGGCCTCGCGCGGAACGAGAGAAGCGAAGGGCAAGCAGGGCCGAGAACGCAGCTGCTCGCCTCCGTACGCACCGTTGCACGTTCAGTCAAGCACAATGGCAGTGAGTTGGAACTCGCTTGTGTGACCCGCTAACGCCATGGCTCACCGCTGACTCGGCCTCCGCGCGATCACCCAGTCTCGTCTCGCCGTCTCGTCCTCAAAGCTCCTCCTCGCCCGCGCGACCCCGTAAGCACTCTCACGCCCACGCCTGCGCATACAGGCAGGGAGATACTGTCATTCCTAGCTCACCTCGACCCACGTCACCAGGCGCCGCGCCGCCGCTGCCGCCTTCTCGTCGAGCCGACTCGTCCGCGCCGAACCGACTCCCGAACCCTCCACCTCGTCGTCGTCTCCTCCGCCGCCCCCAGCAGCAGCGAAGGACTACTCGCCCAAAGTCGCCGGCATCGTCGACCAGATCTCGACCCTCACCCTCCTCGAAGCCGCCGACCTCGTCGACGCCCTCAAGTCGCGCCTCAACATTGTCGACATTGCCATGCCCGCCGCTGCCCCCGCCGCCGCCGCCGCCCCCGCAGGAGGCGCCGCCGAGGAACCCGAAAAGGCCGCACCAAAGGAAAAGACCGTCTTCAACGTCAACCTGACAAAGATTGACGCTGCCCAAAAGGCAAAGGCCATCAAGGAGGTCAAGGCCATCATGCCCGGAATGAACCTCGTAGAGGCGCGTCATCCCCTCTTCTGTCGTCGGACGTAACACTAACGCGAGGTATCCCCTCCGGCAGGCCAAGAAGTTTGTCGAGTCGCTGCCAAAGACCCTCAAGGAGAACGCGACAAAGGACGAGGCCGACAAGCTCGCAGCCGCGTTCAAGGCCATCGGCGCCGAGGTGTCGCTCGACTAGACTGCGAGTCCTTATCCGTCATCTCCCCACTTCTTGTACTCTTACACCTTGCCGGACCAACCGGCCATCACCCCTTTCTTCTTCGCAAAAACGCATGCAACGACGAAAAGATCATATTCGGCAGCGTCCGTGGTTCGAGAAATCAATAGGAATGGACCAGCATTCACAAGAGAAAAGAGAGAGCAATACTGCAAGAGCGGGGGGGAGTGGAGAGGGGAACAGACCGGTTCGATAAAGAGAGTGATGTGCAGAGGAGGCGAGTCGTAAAGATGGCAAGGATAGAGCGGAGCATGAGATAGGCAGAGAGATCAGAGGCGGAATGTCGTGTTAGAGGGGACGAGCAGGGAGAGACTCAAGGTGCGGCAGTGAGAAAGTACAAGAGAACGGGGGGTGGCAACGCGACTCGCGCGTGCACCGGTTGGGGGTAAAGTGAAGGCAAGGACACAACGAGGAAGAAAGGGGTATAGAGAGCGGTGTTAATGACAACGATTGGTGAGTGGCAAGGCATGGCACATCCGGGCAAGAGAACGAGCGAAAGTGTGTTGGTACAACCCGCGATGCGGATCACGGCGGGTGGATGGGAGATCGTGCGAGAAAAAGAAGGGGAATGGCTGGTGAGCCTTGCGCGGCAAGATGGTCCGGGCTTGGGCCTCCGGGCGAAGAAAACGAAGGAGGATGGCGGCGATGAGGAAACGAAGTAGGGCGACGGGAAAAGGATCGAGAGCGACGAGAGAGGGGCTGAGGCTTTTTGTTTCAGCAAGCGCAGGCGCCCGCTGCAGCAGTAGCCGCGGGTTCTTGCGCGTCCGCCTCTCGGAGGATGATCGAATCCTTGCGCCTCAACGTCTGCTGCCTCCGTTCAATCTCGGCCTTGTGCTCGATCAACTGTTCCGCAATCGACCGAAACACATCCTCGACGCCGAACCCGTCCTTGGCGCTCACTTCGAGGACTTCGATCGGGCACGCGGCGACCAACGCGTCGAGGCGGGCTTCCTCGGCGGCGGCGGCGGCGCGGCGCGCGGCGGAATGAGACGACAGGTTCTCGCGCAGGAGGAGGGCGCCGACGCCTGCCGACGAAGGCGAGGTAGCCGCGCGGTCTTCGAGCGAGCGACGGCGAGTCGGCGTCAGAGCCGAAGTGAGAGCGTGGTGGTGCGAGCCGGACAGGGTCGCGACGGAGGAAGAAACCGATGATGAACCGTACTCCGCTCCTGCACCAGTGACTCCACCGCTACCGCTGCCACCACCACGGCCCCCACCACCGGGCAAGAAGCTCATCAATCCGAACGAGGACGAGCTGCGAGATGGCGGACCCGGTGGCGGCGGCGGCGGCGAGAAAGAGTGACCGCCACTCGACCCAGTGGTGCCACTCGTCGCGCTGCTGTTCTGACTCTGACTGCTGTCAGTCGAGGCGGTCCGGTTCATGGCCAAGTGACTGTCGCGGTGCGGCAGTCCAGCGAGGGTGTAGCCGCTCAGGTCGGGCATCGTTGCTGAAGAGGAGAGGGTATGTGTCGGCCGAGCCGAGGAAGAAGACGCTCCGAGGCGTGGAGAAGGAGGAGAGATGCTCTGCGACGAAGGGTGCATGGCGTTGTAACGAAGGCGAGACGAGAATCCAGATTCGGAAGCAGTGTGCGGAGGAGTCGGCGGCGGGCCCGTCGTCGTGATGGTCGGTACCGTCGCCGAGGTCGGCGTGGAGTAGGTGCGAGGTCGAGAGAAGCGCGTAGCAGCCGGGGAGGAACTGCGCCCGTTCGCGCCGCCGGTGTTTCCGTTCGAGCCCTTCGGCAGGAACCCAGACGCGGGCGCGGAGGCGACCTCGCCGTTCTCGGCGCGCTCCATCTCGTCTCGCCACACCGCGACGCTGCGCTGCGCCTGGATTAGCGGTATGGTCGGGCAGGTTCCGGCCAAGTCGGCCTTGGCGCCGACGACCAACACGATCAGCTCGTCGGGCATGTTTTTCCGCAGCTCTGCCCCCCAGGATGTATTTGCGTCAGCTGCGCGTGTAGAGCGGTAAGAAGACACAGTGTACGACTGACCGGCCATCCAGAACTTGACATCTTGCAAGCTCGCTTCGTCGGTGACATCGTAGACGAGTACTGCCGCGAGCGCGCCGCGGTAAAACAGCGGCGCCAAGGTGCGGAACCGCTCTTGCCCTGCCGCGTCCCACAGCTGCAAGTGCACCTTTGTATTATCGATGACGAGCTTCTTGGCGAGGAGACTCGCGCCGATGGTCGAAGTTCTCGCGGCGCTGAAACGCCCCGTCGTGGAGCGAGTGATGAGCGAAGTTTTGCCGACGCCTTGACTCCCGACTGCAAAAGATCCGGACGTGAGTCGGCGTTGTGAAGAGTATACTAGTGACATGTCGCACTCACGAATGACGACCTTGGCCTCGAGATACTCCGAAGCGTTGTGATCTGCCCGAGACGCCGACGTCGCAGCCGGGACCCGAAGACTTGATCCGCTCCGCGCCGAGAGCGACACTCTCGACGGACGCGGTCTTCTGACAGACGCCGACGCGGAAGACCCGACTGAAGAAGTGCGATCGAGCGCGACGGAAGAAGCGGCCTTGCCTTCGTCAACGGTCGGGAACGGCAAGCCTGCCGCCGCGCTCGACACGCTCGCGGACAGGTGCGACCGCGACGGCAAGAAGGCCTGCTGCGTCGCCGAGAAAGACAAGGTGCGGGAACGCTGCGGAGTAGGCCTACTTCGCGATTTGTCGACCGTTCCCGCATCCTTGGATTCTTCCTTTGCCGTTGCCGCCGCAGCATTCCCCGAGTCAAACGTTCCCACCGACTTGGCCGAGTGGTGCGTGCGGCGTGGATGTGTCGATTCGGCGGTGGTGGCAAAGTCGACGACTTGGACGGCGGGGTAATGCAGCCGGCTCATGGACTGAGATGAGCGGTGCGTCGGTCGGGCGCTCCTCCTCGTCGCGGCGTTGGACGGCGGTTGCAACGGTTGGCTGAACGTGATCGGACGCGCTTGTCCGAGTTTCGTGATGTCGAACGAGGTGTAAGTCGGCAGTGGCGGCTGTGACGATGACCCGGACGAAGGCGAGGACGACCGGGAAGAGAACGAGTCGGGCGAGCGCGGCATGACCGGCGACGGAGGGAGCGAAACGAGTGCGGACATGACGGCGAGTGTACAGTCTCGTGATCAAGAGTGCTGTCCTTGGCAGCGAGTCTGCAGCTGATGCTCGTGATGAGCGCACGGTGCCCAATGCAAGTCTTGGGTCGCGTTGTGGGGGAAGAGAGTGATGAACGGCGTCGCACGCTGTCACAGCGCAACGCGGGCGGGTCAGCGTGGCAGATTTGGTCTTCAGAACAAATGTGCACGTACCTGCACCCCTCGCACCGCCCAAGTGCCCGCGCTCAAAGCGAGACGGCGTGCGCGAACCCGCGAAGCCGAACGGCGGCGACAAACAAAAGCGGGCCCGCGACCTCGGCGAGGGAGCTCGAGCTGCTCGAAGCGCTGCCTCTCACGGGACCACGAGAGAGCTCTGGTGAGCTCGCGAGGCGCGAACGCTGCCCGGGAGTGCGCTGCGAGAGAGCAACCGAGCGCAAAAGGAGGAAGCGTCACCGCTGCACGCATTCGGGCCCCGCGGACGGGCGCCAGCGACTTGTACGGAATCTCTCACTTTCGCTCCCCTAGCTGGCTGGAACATATGAAACGGTGTCTATGAAGGCTTTACATGGGGCTTAGGCGGGCGTCCGAATACCGTACGCTGGTTCGGGAGGTTTCGTGGAACGTCAGTCAACTGTCCGCGACGAGGCCTGAGCACCGGAGTTGCCGCCGAGCGCCCTCATCGGGCTCTGAAGGTGTCTGTGTGCGAGAAGATACTTCAGTATAGGAATCCTCCTCGTTCCGAGGTGTAGGTTGATGCTCCGGGACGGAACGGGGACGCGCAAGTGTCGGAGTTGCAATCGCAGGGGAAGAGACCGGCTCGAGACCCCTTGTCGAGCCGGACGAGCCAGCCTGCACCATGCAAGAGAGCCTGAGATTGTTGGTCGCCATCCACGACCGGGTGAAGCGGGGGGGAGACTGTTCCCTCGCTCTTCCTGCAAGGCTGCGGTGGAGCAAGAACCTGAGAAAGAGCAAGCGGTGGCGAAATTCTTGCCGCGTGAAGCAGCTAGACTTGTGCAATACGCGCCATCTAGGTGGATCAAGCCTTGTCACGGTAGGGGAGATAGACGCATCGACACGGCCGTCGCAGCGGCGCCGTCCAAGTTTGAGAAAGCAAGCGACAAGTGAAAGCGGAAACGTCGAGGCGTCCTCGGAGCTGTGCCGACTGCGGCTGATGGCTAAGCTGGAGCAGATCTCAAGTGTTGGCGAATGTTCAGCGTCGCTCCGACGGTGTGTAAAGGGCGGCTTGACCACGAGACGTCTTGCGAGTGCGTCGATGTAGGAAGTGCCGGCAATGCTCTTTTCGAGCCGATAATTGAGAGCAAGAGGTTCTTGGCGAGTGCATTTTCAGAGTGCCGAGCTCAGCATAGCGGAGTGGGTACGGTGCGAGTGAATGGTCGAAAGGAGAGAGTCTAAGCCCTCGCTTCTCGTCTCCCCGTTGCGTCACCTAGCCTCGCACCGAGCGCACTTCGAGATCTGATCCAACCACTAATTGAATAGCTCTAGAACTTGACTGCACCCGGCGTGACCAATCTCGCGCGTTCGCTTGACCCCGCACTCTCCTCGTCGCCTTAGCTTCGTCGCCATCCACAAACCGCCGTCTCGTCCTCACCCAACGACATGTCGAGCGACCCGCGCCTGCGCATGCGAGGTGCTTATGCCTCTCGGGACGGACAGAGCACGCCGCAGAACGTAGGAACGCCGCCCCCGCCGCCTGGCTCTGGTTCAGCGACACCTCATCAACCTTCGTATGGGCAGCCGCCTCCCTCGTCCGCTTACAACACCGCACCGGATTCAAGACCGCCGCATTCCGGATCCTATGGATCGTACGGACCAGGACCAGGGATGCAGCAGCAGCAGCAGCGACCCTCGCAGCCTCCACCACCGCCCGCGACCGGCATCGAGAACGTCAGACCGCCCGCGAGTACCACACCCATGGCGACGCCGCCTCCTCAGGCGATCAAGGCTGCCGCTGCAGTGAACGAGCAGGATCGAGCCAAGGCGGGCGGGAAGAACCGCGTCAGCTTTTGCGTCGTGTGCGCGAGCAACCAGAACCGGTCCATGGAGGCTCATCGCGTTTTGGCGTGCGTCCCCTTTTTTCCCCTCCGCGCTCTCGAAAACCTCCTGGTTGACACTGCTCATCGTCTGCTGAATTCGCAGGCAAGCCAAATTCAATGTCATCTCGGCGGGAACTGGATCTGCCGTTCGACTGCCGGGACCCAGCGTCGACCGGCCCAACATTTACGCGTTCGGAACTCCCTACGAGCACATGTATCAAGACTTGAAGCAGAAGAGCGAGAGCTTGTGAGCTAGCTCGCCCCTCGGATGAGATCGCTTCGAGTTAGCTCTCGAACTTGTCAGTCAGGCTGATCAGCCCCCCGTCGATCTGGTCGCAGGTACACGGCCAACGGTCTCCTCGAGATGCTCGACCGGAATAGGAGGATCAAGCTCGCACCGGAACGGTGGCAAGAGTCGCAAAAAGTCGCAGACGTGGTCATCACGTGCGAAGAACGTTGTTACGACGCCGTCATCGATGGCAAGTCGGGGCATTCATTACGATCAGGACTTTGGCGAGGATCACGGGCTGACGCGTCACTTTGCACACACAGACTTGCTCAACCGGGGTGGCGAGCTGAACCGACCGGTGCACGTCATCAACGTCGAGATCAAGGACAACCACGAAGAAGCAGCCATCGCCGGCAAGGCCATGCTCGATCTCGCAACAGCGGTGCGCCGGACCCCTTTCCGTGCTGATGCAGCGTTCGCCTGTACCAATTTGAGCTGACGAGCTGGGTCTTTTCGTATGTCGAAATCCGCACAGATCGAGTCGGCACGAGATCTCGACAGCGAGATCGACGACATTCTCGCGCAACAGCAAGAGAAGCATCCGCATCAGCTCTTGCACACCGTCATGTTCTACTGAGACGTTCTTTCATGTGTAGAGGATCTGACATTCTCCGTAACGCAAGAGTCTCGCAGCAAGGCGTCGATTTCGCGAAGAGTCGCAGAAGCCCCGCGCTTAGGGATCCGTACTTGCAGCATCTTCATATCATGTCCGATGTACTCGCCCCTCTTCCGCATCACGTTTCGAGACGGAGAGCATGCGTCGGTGACAAACGCGCGAGCGGTGAGCGAAATTACTGGATCTTACACAACAAAAGATAAGTGGGTATACAAGAGAACTAAGGCAGATAAGCAAGAAGGGGGTGTAAGGTAAGGAGAGCCAGCTATAGACAAGAGAACTCAGCGAGCTCATGCGGCATCGCGTTTGCGGTAGTTGCCGAGTCGAGAGGGCTTCGCCGTCAGAGGCGTTCCTTTCGCCTTGGCTTTGTTCGAGGTGCCACCACCGATAGCCGCTTGCGTTTTGCTCTTCTCTGTTCGCTTGAAGCTCGTGCTGCGGGATCAAGAGAACCCTCCAGTCAGCGCTTCGCCCGCCACGATGGTGCAGTCGAGAGAGGTACGTACATGGCGCTACGACTGCTGGTGACCGCCGCCGACATGGACTGGGACTCGTCCCCGCCGACCGCCGAGTACTGCACTTCGGCTGTCGTGGAAGAGTACAGGGATTGCGACTGCTGACCCGGACTGGTCAGAAGTTGCGGCGAAGGCGCAAAGCATGGCACGAGTTCACTCACGTCGATATGGTCGACTCTCTTCTTCTTGCCGACTCCGGCCGAGACCAGCCGGTCGTTGATCTCGATTTCTCGGCTTGGCGAAGAAGTGGTGAAGCCCGGCAGGGGCGGCGAGAGAACGGAGAGGCGGTGGTCGAGCATGGATTCCGTGTCCTCCGCCGACTCGCCCGCGTCATCGCGTTCCCGCTGCCGGTTAATGACCTCTGCGCGCACGTCGTACGGGTTGATACGCGCGCCTTTCGAGCCGAAGACGTCTGAGGGAGCAGCGTCCATCTCGTCGTCTTCGTCCGCAGATTCTTCTTGCGTCTGGTTGAGCCACGAAGCGTCGTTGGTTTCGGGAACGCATCCCTTCTCGAGGACGTCGCCAAAGCCGCGAGTTTCGTCGTTGGCCTCTGCGAGACGGTGGAACATCAGCATCTCCGCGTCATAGGCGATATTCCTGGCGTAGACTCACTCAGATCAGCGACCGTTTCTACAACGACTCGTGCCTGCTTCTCGCGGCGATTGGATCGAGCGTAATCGTCGTCGAAGTCGTCGTCGGAGAGTTCGTTGCGGCCGCGTTTGTTTCGCTCCTTTCCGTCGGCGATACGCTGAGCACGGGCGAGGGCCGCCTGTTCGGCTTCCGCTTCCTTCTCGCTGTAGACAAAACCCGATCAGCGAGTGCTGGTATTCGCTTGGGAGTTGAGATTGTACGAACCGATGGAGTCTGGCGGCTTCCTCATCCTGCTCGGCCTCGACTTCCTCGTCTTCTTTCGTGTTGTCAACGAGCTCGGCGAGTTCCTGGTCGTGGTCCTCTTCGTTCTCGTCGTCACTGACGCCGCCGAACACGCGATCTCCCTCTTCGTCGGACAAGTTGGCCTCGGTTTCGAGGAAAGCGTTGCCTCCTCGCCCCTTAGGTGGCCGCGCGACCTTCGGCTCGGGCTTTCGTGCGGCAGCGGCTTGCATCAATGTAAGGGCGTTGGCAGGTGCGCCGGGAGCTGGGACTTGAGCTGCCGACGGACGGATATCCTGCGACTCGTCCTGTGTGTCGGCGTCCGGCTGAGTCTCTTCGACTTGCGTCACGGGATCGTCCGCCGTAGCCACGACTTCTGTGGCAGCCATCTCGGTCGGGGCCACTTCGGCGACGCTCTCGAGATTGGAGAGCGCTTCGGTGCGACGCAGAGCATTCGGACGCTGAGAGGCGGTCGCACGCTGCGTGATTTGCGTCGGGGTCTGCGCAGACGCAAGTTGGGTCTCTTCCATGGCTTGCGACTGCGAGTCGAGCGTGCTGTAAGTCTGACGATGCGATCTCAGCGGCGTATCGGAAGGCGAATCAAAGTTGGCGGCGGGACGAGTCTGAGTGAGAAGCCTGCAAGCAAACAGAGTGTGAGCGGAGCGAACTGGGAACGATTGCTCCGTCTGACAACGCACCCCTTCTCGTTGATGTATTGCCGGGGAGCAGCGACCTCTCGCGGCGTGGCGGGCGCGAGGTCGTTAAAGCCGCCTCGAGCCTCTAAGCGAGCTGCATCCTGTGCTCGCTCGGCGGTGCTGATGAGCGGCTGGACGGCGAACATTGTCGGGGCCGGAGGTTCAAAGACCTCGTCATCTCGGCGCAAGAAACCTCCGACCTGTTGTGAAGCATCAGTATGGAAACCTGGTGACGCAGAAAAGCGAAGGACTGCGACAACTCACAGATGCGCCATCTCCGCCGGGACTGAACTGCGAGTTGAAGAATTGCGAGAAGCCGCCGTCGTCCCCGCCGACATCTCCCAAGAGACCGCCGAGCTCGACGCGAGTCTTCTTCGGCGTAACGCCTTCCAAAGATCCACCGAGGGCGGCCGGAACAGCCGCGAAGTCTTCCTCCTCCTGCGCTTCCTCTTCGTCGTCGACGATACGCGCAGCCTTGCGAGCTTTGCGGCTGAATGCGGGAGGGAGCATGCTGTCCTCGTCCTCATCCTCGGCGTCGGAGAAGGCGTCTCGTGCATCAGGTGCCTTGCCGAGACGGTCATCGTTCTGCGACGACTTGGGCAGGACGGGTTCGCCCTCGCTGTCGAACAAGTCGTCGTCGTCCGAGTTTTGAGGAGCGGGCGTTGGAACCCGCCCGTGCGCCAGCGGTACATCCGACCCACTGCCGACATCGTCCTCGTCATCGCCGTCGGAGCCGATGTCGGCCGAGTTGTATTCATCTCCGCCCTCCTCCTCGTCAACGTAATCTCCATCGTCTTCCTCTTCCATCTTCTCGTCGTCCTCTTCGCGCTCCTTCTTCGCCTTGACCATCGCATTGACGTTGACCGACTCGAGCTCCTTAGGTTCGTTCTCCCGGGTCTGCTCCATCTGTAAATACTTGCGTTGCTTCTTTGCCCGTTCCTTCGCGTTCTGCTCTCGCATCTTGCGCTGCAGGTGCTCGTTATTGATGTCTTGCGTGACGGTGACCGGAGCCTGCTGGCGCCGGTTTTTCGCTCCGGGCAAGTACCTCTTGTTCGGATCGAGGTTGGCGCCGAAGGTCTTGCCGGCCACCTTGAACTGACTCTCGCTCGGCTCGACGTCGTCGCTGTGCGGATGTTCCGAGCTCGCCCTCGCGAAACGCAGCAATTCGTCGAGGGCGGCGGTGCGTTTCGGCGACGAGTGTTTCCTGCTCGCGTATTCGGCGAGCGTGTCGGCAGCGGCGCTCGGACTTCGGCTGCGTCTTGAATGGCGGACGCCCTTCTTCGGTTTGGGAGCACCTTCGATGTCGAGGTCCGAGTCCGAATCCTCCGTGGCTCGCGCTGCCGGAGCTCTGCCGCGGCTCGCCCTGAGCGCCGCCTGTTTCCTCTCTGCGAGCTTGCGGCGCTTCTCCTCCTTCTCTTGCTCCTTGCGCGCACGCTCTTCCTGCTCGCGCGACCGCACAAGCTCGGCGCCCAGGTCGAACTCCTCGAGGCCCTCCTCCTCGTCATCTGCGACCGCGGCATTCAGTTCCGCCGCCTTCTTTGCCGGTCCTGGCTTCGCAATCTTCCCGATTGGTCGGAACGAGGTGGGGAGGGTCCGAAGCGGCATAGGCGTGTCGTCGATATCGTCCGAGCGTGGACTGCGCTTCGAGCTCGCGGCGACGTTCTTGAGCGCGTAAGCGGGAGTGGTGGGAGCGGGGTCATTGTCGGGGTTCTCGATCGAATCCGACGACGACGTTGCCAACAGGTCAATGACCGGCCGGGTGGCCTGCGGAGTCGAAGCGCGTCCGACGTAGCGAACAGGCGAAGGTGGCCGAGCTCTGCGAGTATTCTCTGAATCAGTTTCGGAGCTCCTGATAACGCCGGCGGGAGGCACTCACGCAAGAGGCCTCTTCTTGAAGACATCGGTGACAGAAAGCGCCGGGCGCGAGGTCGCAGCAAGGTGGACGTCGACCTCTGTAAAAGCGAGAGGAGTCTGTCAGCTTGTTCCGATTCCTGAAAGCACAGAGCCGCAACGGGCACGTACTGCGAGCGTGAGCCGCCGCGATTTTCTCCATCTCCTCCTGCTCCTTTTTCGTGAGTCCCTGTCGCCGTCAAGAAAAAGTCAGCAACTAGCACGACCATGGAGCCTTCGACGCCGCGGAGGAAAGCGTACCTTTGACTTTCGCTTCCGGGAGATGAGGCCGTTCCGACCTTTCTTCCCGGTCGAAGCCTCGTTCATGATCGCGTCGACTTCGTCGACGACGTCTTCGGGCTCTTCTTCGAGTTTGTCGTCCTGCTCCTCCGCTGCCGCCTCCGGCTCTTCCGCGATTGCGGACTTGCCGCGCCTGTTCTCGGATTGCTCCTGCCTCCGCTTCTCAGCTAGGAGCTTCAGCCGCTCCTTCTTGCTGGCGTGAGGAGCAGCAGTAGCGGCCGGCGTAGGCAGCTGCCCATTTTCGCGGGCGGGACGGGCCTTCTTGTCGTGGTCGATGTCTTGATCCGACTCGTCCGACTCGATAGCCCGCCGGCGCCGCCGAGGCGGGGGTGAGGGAGCGGCTTGCGGTCTTGTCGGGCCGACATCGACTGAAGATGGAGCATCCTGCGTCGGTTGCTGGTCGTGCGAGGCGCGAACGGGCGTCGCTTCACTCGAAGGGTTGACGGCCTGCGACGCGTCTATCGTCGATGGCGTGAGGGGAGGAAGTGAGGAAGATACAGCCGGTGCCGGCTTGTCGGTGGCGGGCTCGAGTTTGTCCACCGCGGCGTCGAGATCCTCTAGCCTGATCCGGTTCGCCAAAAAGGTGGCCATGCCGCCATCGTCGCCGTTGGCCTCCGCGTCGTCTGCTGAGCTGTCACTTTCCGCGTCCTCGTCGGCGCCAAGGATCCTTCGGGCTGGTCTTTTCGATTTGCTGCCGACTTCCTCCTCGCTCGTGGGGTCGGTCGTGTGCTGACTTGCTGAAGTCTGAGAGGAACTCGAAGTCGCCAAGACGAGCTTCTTGACCCGGTCCTCCGGCGAGTGGACAAAGGCGGGCTCCGAGGCGGGGGGAGCGTTCGGGTCCGTCTCGGGAATGACGACTGAAGTCGTCTCTTTCAAAGTAGGATGAGGAGGAGCGGCTGGGGCGATGGAAGCCGGGGCGGCAGTGGGTGGCGCCGTCGACAGCTGCTGCGCCTTGCCATACGTTCGCTTCGGTCGCGGCAGTGGCTTCGCCGCAGGTAGTGTATAATCTGTCCGGGCTGTAGAATCGGACGAAGGCGAGTGCGCGGCCGCAGCGGCAGCGACTGGTCGACGTGACGGCGACGATGCGAGCCCGCTCTCGGTCGAGCCGGCGGGGGACGTCTCTGCTACTTCTTGCGAGCTAGTCGAGCTCGGCTCTTGCGCCATGGCGGCTGGACGACGGCTCGAGTGGCGGGAGAAAGGCGCGCTCTGAACGCGAGACACGCGTCTGTCGTGGAGTCGCCGGGGCGGTGGGTGGGCGACGACGTTGCGTGGGCACGTTCAGCAATGAGTCTCTACACCGCAGCGCACTGAGTGGCGTCTGCTCTGCGTGCTAGCAAGCAGAGTTTGGAAAGGATCAAGCCCGACGCGTCGGAGCAAAACACGCGCAAAGTCGCGTCCGCGCGCTGCGATGACGTGGCAGGCCTCCACTTCGCTCGCTTTGCGCCACGTACGGCGAGGCGAAAAGGATTGCAGTACAGGACTGGGATTGCAGGTCTGGGAATCTCAATCAAGCACAGAAGCGAATTTCAAGCATACGGTCGGTTGAAAACTAGCCGCCTCAGTCGTCGTCAAAGCCGAGCATCTCCTCGTCGTCGGCCATCAGCTGCACGTCTCCCTCTTCCTCTGACGCCACCATCGGCTCGTCTTCCATCCCTTCAGCCTCATCGTCCAGCTTGAGCGCGTCCTCGGCAGCATTCGAGGGCTCTTCGTCAGTCTGCGGAGGGTCGGACCTGTGCGGGCGCTCGTCGTGCTACGGTTGTTCTTGGCCACGGCCGGCAGCAGAGGCAGGCGGTGTAATCGAGTCGGCCGCCGCGGTAGTAGACGCAGCGTCGATCGTCTCGGAGAGAATTTGGACCGTCTGTTGCTGCAACTCGCGCATCATACGGCGCATCTTGCTCGCGTCAGTGATCGTGCTCTGCGCAAGTTCCTTGAGGGTCGTGCGGAGCTGTGAGCCAATCAAAGGCTTTGAGCACCGACGCAAAGCGCAAAGAGAGCACGCTATGCGAGTGCAGTCGAATTGGTAGCTCACCTCGAGCAAGACTTTGCGACGCCGCGTCAGCTTGCTCAAACCGGCGCGTTCTTGCCCGTCCCGCGCCAAACTCGCAAGCGTCATCGAGACAAGCCGAGCGCGATCGAGCACAGCATCCGGGAGCTTGACCATCTTGGCGAGTTCGAGCCCTGGAAATTATCGACGGCCTAGGCTTCTATCGTCAGCTGGGCGGCCCGTTTGTGAGGCCACGCAGCAATGATGCCGCCGCGCAGATGGACTTGCCGTAGTGAGTTTGCGGAGTTGAGCCATCACGAAGTCGGTGGCGGAACGTCATGCTAAAGTTGCGCTGTTGCGGGTCAATCTGTACCAGGGGTACATTAGCAAACGACAGCTTCTCGAGAAAGACTGGCCAGCTCACCTCGGTCTCCAAGTGAAGCGGGACGACGTTCGGATAGCGGCTCGGAAGCGTGATCGAGAGCTCCTTGAAGTGTGTAGCAAAGAAGCACAAAGCCTAGATGCGTGGAACCGGAGGGAGAGAGCAAAGTCTCGCACCGGTGACCGAAGCAGAGCACGGTCTGAGCACACCGACGCACCTTGGTCTTGATGATCTCCTCAGCGATCGCATGCGCAATCCCGAGTCCTTCGTCGGGACTCGTTCCCCTCCCAAGCTCGTCAACAATGACCAAGCACGTCCTCCCTTCATGCGCCTTGAGCGTCCCGAGGATCATGCTCATCGTGGTCATCTCGCTCGCAAACGTCGACAGCGACGCCTCGAGGTTGTCGTCGTTCGACAAGCGAGTCAGGAGGGCCGAGACGGGGCGGAAGGAAGCGTACTGCGCGGGCACGAACGAGCCAATCTGGGCCATGACGTGCAGGAGGGCAATCTGGCGCAGCAGCGTCGACTTGCCGCTCATGTTGGGACCATTGATGATCTGGAACGAGGCCGCATCGGTCGCGTACGTGTCGCTGCAGGAACCAAAAGGAGTGTCAGGGGAAAGATGCGCATAGGGAATCGAGAGGGACCGAAAGACTCACTTCGGCACGAACGAGCCGTCCGACATCCGGAACTGCTCATGGAGCGGGTGACGCCCCTGCTTGATCGCCAGCGTGTCGGTCCACTCGGGCCGGACTGCGTCAGATGCTTGCATTCCGGTAAGGACCCGACTGTGAGGAGAGAAGGCGGGGAAGGGGGAAACTGACCATACTCATTTTTGTTCGCCATGTCTGCGAAGCTGTGCGCGTTACGACCGAATTACATCAGTCCAGTTGCGCTTGTCGAGAGACTGCACAGATGGACAAAGGCGAGAGCGGATGGGAGTCGACGCACGCTGCCACCATGTCGAGCAGCGCGATCGCCTCTGCGCACTTGTACAAGCAAGCGATCTTGTCCGTGATCGCTTCGAAGATCTCTTCCAACACGCCCTCGCTGTTGCGCGTAGGAGATCCGAAAGATACATCCGTCAGAAAGGGGGCTCGCGTGGGCGAGCGCTCAAATCCAGGGAGTGGCAGGAAGGGAACGGCGCGACGCAACGACATGATGAGGATCTCCTCCTCGGACGCAGCAAGCCTCGCGTTCATCTTCATCAAGTCGAGCGTCTGGAACTCGATCTTGTTCTTCTTGATCTGTCAGCAGGAAACAAGCAAGACGACCTCGGGTCAGTTTGGCACACTCGTCGTATCAAGAGATCCGCCCCCGAGGCCCCTGTCACGAAGAAGACAAGAAGAAAACTCACCGAAACGTTGATGGCGCCTGTCCTTCCAAGTTCGCTCTTCTTCTCGTCCCACTCGTCCTTGCTGACGCGCAACACAAACGCCGCGCCCTTGAACCCTTCGCCCTGGCGGAGGTCGAGCGTCTCGAACCGGTACCGGTCGCGAACCGTCTCGCACAGGTCGTGGATGTCGGTCATGTATTCGCGGTACGTCTCGCGGGCGACATCGAGCCTGTACGCTCACAATTGACTCGTCTTCAGAAGGGCCCGAAAAGCCGATGCTGTCCCGGTCAGCCGTTCATAACGAGAAAAGGACGGGAGCGTACAGTCTTTTCCTCTCGGCCTTGATCGCAAACAGCCTTTGGTGTTTCCCAATCATGGCACTTTCGGCTCCGCCCTTGCCCTTGTGACCACCACCCCTGTTCCCCGCCGCCGCATTCCAAACATCGTCATTCATCCCCTCCTTGAGCACCTCGCGAATCTCGTCGATGCGGTCGTCCGACAAGGCCCTCTCGATTTGCAGCAGCAAAGGGGACGAAGCGTTCTCGACGCTCGCGCGGAGGGAAGGGACGGCGTTCAGGAAGGTGCGGAGCGAGATCAGGTGGGCGAGGTGGTGCGCGATTCGGAGGGACGGGTCGGCCGAGGCGGACGCTGCGAGTTGGGAGAAAAGGGCGAGGCCCTTGATCGAGGCGTCGGCACCGGTAGCTGTCGGGCGGCGAGCGGGGGGAGCCGAGTTGGCGGTGGTGGTGGGGCGGCGAGGCGCCAACAAGCGAGAGACGACCTTGTCGAGATCGAGCGACTTCAACCTGTCATGTGGGCGAAGCGGGAGCGCACGTGTCAATAAGACGGTCGCTTCCTTGTGGAGGATGGACCCGATTCACGGCTCGAGCGCCTTGCGCACGGCGCGGAAACGTTGCTCCGAGTTGACGAGCTCCTCCACCTGCGAGGGGAAAGCAGAGAAGCAGGGCATAGCTCAACGGTCAGCCACCTCATATAAGGCGTGACTTGAGCAAGAGGCAAACGCCAGAGACAGGCGCGTGGAGACCGGGAAAGGCGGGTCCCAACGTACGACATCGAGTCTCCCGTCGAGCGTGACGCTGTCGGTCAGCGGGCTCAGGATGTTGGCTCGGAGCTTCACAAAGAAAAAGAGGACATGGTGTCAGTCCTTTCGTCTCGCGGGACGAGGAGGAATCTTGGAGCTTCGAGTTGACGTACGAAGCGAGTTCCCATCGGCGTGAAGCAATGGTTGAGCATGCCGAGGAGGTGTTGTTTCGAATTCTTGTTCAAGAGCTGCACGACCGGGTCATGTCAGTCATGTCGTTACGTAGACCCGGGGGAAGCGAGAGATCGAGCCCGGCCGACGGGAGGAAACAGGGCGCACATTGCTGACGAGTTCCAAGTTTCTCGCGCTGTCGCGGTCGATCAAGCAGGTTCCTTCCGGAGGTTCGTACGTGATCTTGAGCGTTCCCGGACCGAACGCGATCCCGTGCGTGTGTTCGAGGTAGCGGAAGAGGGCGCTCGCGGCGCTGAGCGAGTAGTACTGCTCGCGGCACGAGGTGAGGATCCCGAGGCGGTCTTCCGAGTGGATGATCAAGCGCGTGAGGTACTCGTAGCCTGGACGATGAGCAAGTGCTGTTTAGCATCGCGTGCGTATGCGTGTGCTGCGCTAGAGCGGGGCTCACCGTTCTGAGCAAGTGGGGCGGCAGGGCAGACGTGCGCTCAAACCGAGTCAGGACATGGGTCCAAGACGGAAAGCACTGTTATAGCTCTCGCACTCGCCTGTTCGGTCCAGTACTTGCGCATGACAGGGACCAGAGTCGCCTCTGAAAAGTTGGCCTGGAGCGCCTTGACGAGCATTCCGACCTGAGGGTCGGTGGTGCTCGTGGCGGGGAGCAAGACGACGGCGGGTGGCGTCGCTCCCGCGAGGAGATGAACCGTGTTGACGTACGTGGGCGAGTCGGCTGCGAGGTGCGAGACCCGCATCGTCGCAGAGTCCGAGTCGAGGGCGACGACGCCGAGTTGGCGACCTTGACCGCGCGCGGGCAGGATCGAGACGATCCAGCGAGAATCCTCGTCGGCTGTCAGTGGCCTTGCCGACACTGACACCGACATGGCGGCAGCCGTATATGGAGCGAGAGAGAGGAGAGCTGCGAGGTGAGAAGGCCATTGGGCGATGAGAGTGGCCGAGGGGAGGCGTCGGAGAAGGACTCGGCCAGGCTGTCAAGACTCTTCGTCCCTGGGTCTCCTACTCCGACTGACCTGACTCTTTGTGCGGCGGATGGCGGCTTCTTGACCGCAGTGCTGCATGCCACGAGGCTGCCACCTCGGGCATCACTGCTGCACCTCGCGCAGCTCGCTTTGGCTCTCATCTCTCGACCTCGCAGCCGCCTCCCCCTTGCTTACATCCTCGGCCAATACGAGCCCGCCCATTGCCAGCTATATGCGTTCGTGCACCGGCGCTGAACTGTCAACGCCCGCTCGGTCCCGCCCGACCTGCGGCGCTCCTCCTTCGCTCATCGCTCGAACAGGCTTGCACGCCCAAGTCGCCGCCGACGTCAAGACCAAGGCAAGGGCAAGGCTTGCGGGTGAGGGCTCCGTATATACGAGCGGATGGACGGCCCAAGGCGGAAGAGCGGGAGCGGAATCTGCGAGCGAGGAAGGAAAAGCTCAGCCTCGAGGCCAAGAAGGTGTGTCCGATCGCTCTCCCTTTACCTTGTTGCAGTTCCAGACTCGCTTCGGGCGCTGCTTCTTCTGCATCCAGGTGAGTGCGCAAGCTGACGGAGCTCTTATTTCCCACGCACAGAAAGCTGTTGGAGAAGGAAGCGCGGCGACGAGCAGAAGCCAGCGAGGAATCGACGGCAGCAGTTCCTCGGCGCGGCAGAAGAGACGTCGTAGGCCCAAAGGACGACCCTGGCCTGTACACGGGTGACTACTTGCATTTCGACCCGATCCCGGCAACCTCAGGCCGAAGGCGGCAGACGAGCGAGCGGGAGTCCTCGAAAATCACTCTGCCCAAATTGACATTAGCCCTCTGGCGGCCGAGCTCTCATCTTTTCCGGGCGTAGCGCGCGCGAACCGAAGCGTATGTGCTTGCTACAGTGACGCTTACTTGTACGAAAGAGGGCTGACCGAGGCAGGAGACTCTACGCTACCCGTTGACTGACGTGAACGGCGCTCTCGCCGTACGTCAGTTTTGCATCTCCGTTCTCTTCCTCTCATTCACTTCGCAGGACTGCCCCATACGGCGACGCGAGATGGGAGGTAATACCGTGCCTGACGAGACAAATTCGCTGTACGTCTCGTCCGTTCTGTGCTCGCCTTACTGAACGTCACCAACCCATGTCCTCCCCCTCCTCTCGCGACCGGCGCTCAGGCCCCTCCGCGCTCGGGAGCCGGGGAGTGTAGTCTATGTTATCCCGGTCGCTGCGGCAGGGTCTCCGGCGCAGGGACTCGTCGCTGACTGAGCTCATCTGCCGCCACAGCTCACTCCTGAGCGATCCCGACACTCGGATCTTTATCAAAGTCAACTCGAACGGAAAGCTGCTCCCCGTCTTTGAAAGGTCGAGGGCCGGAGACAAGAAGGTCATGTGCTTCGTTCCTGCGTCTGAAGGAGTCGAGTTTTCGGTCGGGTGCTATTTCGGCAGAACAAAAAAGCCGAAAAGCAGCGTCTCGGTCGCGGTATACTTCGGCGAGACTCTGTGAGTCTATGTCTATGCGACTCTGCCCATCGCAGAGGTCATCTAATCCGATTTCATTGACCGTCGACTTCCTACGCTTCCGCAGGGCGTCCTGCGTGTTTCACCTCGCCAGCGAGATCAACCCGCAGGCTCCGCTGGACGATGAGTCCCGCTTCTTGATGTTTGATACCTCCGGACTTTACGACGTGAGGCATCCAAGGGAGCTGACACATGCGTTTCCGCGCTGACTAAAATGCTGGCCTGCAGGGCTCCGAGCGAAGCTTCATGTTTGGCAGGATTCCCACGACCGACGATCCGGACGCAGCCGCGAACGATGTCGGCTACCTGGACTCGGTGTCTGCTATTCGCGTCGAGCTCCACCACCTCGTTGACGCTCGCTACGTGACTACGGGCTGGGCGGACGCCAGTCCCTCCGAAAAGAGCTCGCAAAAGAGGAACGTCAAGAAAACTGCCACTGCCAAGAGCCCGACCAAGAGCGCGACCAAGGCCTCCGCCTCGGACAGCCACAAAAAAGAGATCCACGACACAAACAACGGGGCGGGTCTGCGTCCGATCGATGAGAAGTCGGACAAAGGTCAATTTGCGCTTGCTCCAAGGCAAGTGCTGTCTCTCTAGGCGGACATGCCGGCGCTCGTGCTGACAACTGCCCCAACGCCATAACAGCTTTGGACCAATCGTGTCAAAGCAGCCGAGCAAGAAAGACAACGGGGTTGCAGCCTCCCCAACGGCAACTACCTCGCGCGCGACCCTGTCAATGCCCGAGACGGCTCCGTCGCATGCGTCGGATTCCTCTTCTTCCGAGTATGCTCCTGAACCAGTCGGTAGGAAGGGCAAGAAGGAAAAGAAGACGCCAATCAAGGAGTGGAAGTACAAGGAGAGGAAGCACGCGTCGACAGCGGTATTCCTTCTCCGAAGCTTGCGTACGTCTCGCCCCTGAATCAGAAGGCCCTAGAGCTGACGCTTCCCTCGTAAGCCCCTAGAGCTGACGCTTCCCTCGTATGCAGCTTGGATCTCGAAACACCTCGAAGATTGTGTGTACCACTGCGAGACGGTCCCCGCGGAGGGGAGCGCACCAAGCTGACGTGCTAGTTCTTTCGGACTTTTTGGACACAGTCTTCTTCCAGCCGACGCCTCCCTTGCCCTCCCGGGAGCCTGTCGTCGAGCTCGACGGAGCGATTGCTGTCGATATGACGCCGGAAGAAGCCGAAGAAGGTGTACGCGCGGCAGCTCAAATCAAGCGTCCCGCGAAACGCCAGAAAGTCGTCAACTTGATGGACGAACACGAAGAGGATGCAGCCGAAGGAGGCCACGATGACTACTACGACTACAGCTTGCCAGACCCTGCTGCTCAAGGAGAACCTCAAGGGAGTGAAGCTGTCGTTGGAAATGATGGCGACAGCTCTTCTTTCCTCGCAGATGTTCAAGTCGGAGACACGACTGCCAGTCAACGCCAGGCAGCAGAGGAGCACGCCAGAACGCAAGCGTTGCAGCTGGTCACCTCGCTCGCGCAGGAGCAGCCCGACTTCAAGAAGATCAAGCAGGAGGTCTTTGCCGGTGGTTCGTCGTCCGGTCGCGCGCGTACGTCTGAAACGGCCAAATTTTCAACGGACGCTACGACGAATACCCCTGGTGCGCCGTCGTCTTCTCTTCTCGCGGTTTGCAATCGGACTGCGGCTCAAGCTTTGACGCCCAACAACACCGCAGTCGCTTCAGGCGGTCAGGTGTACACGCATCCGCCCAAGACCGTCTTTCAAGGCCAGAACAAGTCCAGCTCGTCGCCAACGCCGAAGCCCTACCCGCAGCAGCAGCAGCTGTTTGACACGACGCCAAAGATCAAGCCTTTCCAAAGCCTTTCGTCGAAAACCTCTCACGGAGCCTCGATCGCGACCTCATCGGCCAATGGAAGTGGAGTCGGAGCCTCTGGCGCGCGTATCGTTGAGACGGGAACGCAAGTCAGCATGAAGCGGTGAGGAGTGAGAAGGAGGTGGCTTGTTGTGGGAGGAAACCGTTCGAGGGGTTTGCTTGTTCCGCTTGTGCTCTGCTTCGCTTGAACAATGTACAGATTTCAAACTATCCTCCGAGTGAGTCAGATTCCGTGTCCAAAGGAGCGTAAGACTTCCTTCACGGTCGCGCGTAGAGAAACCAACTCGTCGAACGATAAATCACCTCGATACAAGACTCGAAACAGCTACAGTCCAGAATACTGCTACATCATTGCGCGAGGGGCTCTCCCCTTTTCATGCGCTTTTCGCGGCCTTGCGCCGCTGAGCTCGTCGCCGTGCCCGCACGGCCATCATCTCCCACCGTTGCAACTCGAGGCGGCAGGCTTCCCGATTGAGCCGCCGTCGAGGCCAGTCGTGCTCGTCTTCGTTGAAGTAGCTCGAGTGCGGAACCATCAGCGTCGTGTCCCAGGAAAAAGCCTGAGGGCGCAAGGCCGTGTAAACCAACGTCGAAGGCTCCGCCCGAGCGTAGACCGACTCGAGCGAGTACCGAGTCGACGGGAAGATTGCGGAGTTGGAGGAGGCGGACCGAGAGTACGGCAACTGGTCGGGAGGGAACCACGAGAAGAAGGAAGACCGCGAGTCGGAAGAGTGGCGAGAACCGGCGGCGGCGACCTTTCGGGCGGGGGAGCAGACGCCCGCGGCGGAGACGGACTCGGTCGATTGCGAGTCTCCGGTAAGGCAGTCCTCCTCGGCGGACGTCGCAGAGTCGCAGTCGTGCTCGGGGTAGGGTGGGAAGGAAAAGTAGCTCGAGGTCGGAGAGCCCGCACTCGAGGTCGGCGAGGACGGCACGGCCTGCGACTTCCTGCGGACAACGTTGCGGGTGGTGTACCTTCGCGTCTTGGTGGCAGTCGAGCGGGACCGGATCGGCGAGAGCGGCGTGAAGGGGCTCGGGCGGCGGCGACGGGCGGCGGTACCCTGAGCACGCGTCTCGCTCGCAACGGCGGCGACCCAGCGCGCGACCTCTTCTCGCGACCGTACGTGCTTGTGCGGTGGCTCAACGGCAGCCGTGGGTGCGGAGGTCGAGCGCGGGAGGAAGGTGGGCTCGGGGCCCGAGGCGAGGTCCGAATCGGCGTCGTCGTATCCGTACGAGGAGTTGGGCTGTTCCGCGGGCAAGGACGGTTAGCGCGGGCGTTCCACTCGCTCAGAGCCACATGCAGGCTGCTCACCAAGTCTGCGCGCTGCTCAGTGACTTGGTCCGGAGGAGGAGTGGCGATGCGGGGGCGGGAAGAGGAGAAGAGAGCTGCGATGAATTGAAGGAAAGCCATGATTGCGGTGGCGGCTAGCGGGGGGGGGGGAAGGGCAGGGCGGGGCTGTGGCTGGCGAGTGACAAGAAGGAGAACAAGACGCGAAGCAGCGCGCGCTCCGTGCGGTCGTTTGCCACCGAGAGAAAGCTCGACCCCGACTGGAATGTGGCAATCGTCCCGCTCGACCCCGCACGCCGAGCGCTTCGCTCGCAACGGTCCGCGATCGCGCGTACAGTCCGAGAGCTTACCTCCGCGTCCGTTGCATCTTGGCCCGCTCTTCCAGTTGTCCAGCCTCCCAGTCCGCGTGCGCAAGGCCAGGCTGCGAGAGCGGCAGCGGACTGCTCTCCCCCCGCAGCGGTGGCGACGTGGCACTACTCTCTCATCGCTGGCAGCGTATGGCGCGTGTATAAGGGGAGAAAGGGACTCGGGTAGACAACGGATTTGCTCTGGAATTGACGTTTTGCCTCCACTGCGTCGTACAAGACAAGCTCGACGCCTGCCAGACTCGTTCACAGCCGCTCGGTCTTGTTCCTCGCTTCACAACGCGATCAAGAGCATAGAAACCGCGTCAAAGAGAAGCGAGGGCACTCCAAGGGACAGGGAGAATCGCGCCTTACGTCGAAAGGAATCGGATTCCAGCGGTTCTACAGCTTCGCTCCTCGTCCCGCTCTTTGCGGGTACGTCTTTTCCAAAAAGTCTACAATCAGGTGAGCCGTCTCTCGCGGCTTTTCGTGCACGACAAGGTGACCTGCGCCCTCGACGCGGGTCGAAGTCGCGTGCGGCAGGGCGCGCGTGAGGAGGTAGTCGATCCAGTCTTCTTGGAGGACGGAGCGGCCCTTGTCGGCAAAGATAAAGTGTGCCGGCAATGTGGATGGCACGGTCTGGAGTCGAACGCACGCTCGTCGCGCAGCGGAAGCGAGCGGGTCCATGAACGTGAGCTGGGGTGCGCAGAGAAAAAAGAGCGAAGAAAAAAGGGTCAGCTTGAAAACTGCCGCCGAGAATATGCCTCAACCTGGGGAGTGAGGGAGTGGCGCACCGCTTCATAGTGAGGCTTGGTCTTGAGTGCGACTTGCCCGTCACTCGTCTCGTGCAACCCGTGCTGCACATAGCCGTCGAGGATCTCCGAGTCCCACGCGCGAAAGAACGGCTTGGACAAGAACGACTCTTTCGCCTCTTGTCGCGTCTGCCAGATCGCGCGCCGCTTGAGCGCCGCGACCGTCGCGTTGATCATGGTTCGGGGTTCCTTCAACTCGGGCGGGACGATGACGGGGTCGAGGAAGATGACGGAGGAGAACAAGGAGGGGCAAGCGGTCGCTGCAAAGGCGGTTGCGCCACCGCCGAGCGAGTGCCCGATGCCGACGATCAAGCGCTTGCGGTACGTGCGGTCGCTCGGACGGGAAGGACCGGGACCGGCGAGCGGAGCATTGTCGAGCTGTGCGAGCTCGGCGGGGACGTCGGCAGCCGGACGAGGCAACGAGGTCGTCACGCCGGCTTGGGCTCCGGTGGTGGCCAAGTCGGGCGAGTCGAGGTAGTACGCGATGACGTTGACGAGGTCGCGACCGTGATCTGCCCAGTTGACTATTCAAGTCCAAGCGCCACGCCAAGAGATCAGTCGAAGGGCAACCAAGCGGGAAAAATGGAAGACGAGGTCGCGCATGCTCTCGGGAGAGGACGACTCACATGCATTGCCGAGGACGTCGTCGTTCAGGACGGCAGAATCACCCTGAATGACGCAGTCGAGCGCCCAGATCTCTTCCACGGGGAGACTCGAGCCTCGCTGCTCGATCTCGGCCAGGACGGAGGCAAGGACCGGCTCCCATACCTCTAAGAACGCCAGCGCAGCAGAAGTGGTCAGCCAAGAGAGCACGTGGAGATCAGATCTGCATACTCACCCTTGTAGAAGCCGTTGGCGTGCGAGAGGACGAGGGTCAAACCCGGACCCGCGGCATTTGAAGGTGTTCTCGCCGGACGGTACCGGTTCCCGACGACGACGAGCTGTTCCTGCGCCTCAGCCTCAACCTGCACATTGTCGGCTCCAATCGGGTGGGCGAACGAGTCGATCTGGCTCCGGACGACCTGCTCGAGTGCGCGTTGCGGATCGGCTCTCTGCCCCGGTGCCGCGGCCACAGTCGGGTCCCTCGCCGGTTCGTGCGGCTTCTTGGTCGAGCGCGGGAACGAGCGAGGGAACGCAGCGGGGAGGACGAGCGTCTCGCGCGTCCAGCCTGGGGCGAGAGCGTCGTGCGGCGAGGGGTGAGGCCGGTTCGGAAGTGGGGGAAGAGGACGCGAGAGCGGTCGCGGCGGCGACAGCGGCAGCAAAGGGCCGCTCAGCAGCTCGACAGTCTTTTCTAGCTCGGCAGCAGTCGCCATGGTTCGACGTCTGGACACAAGGGGTTTTGCTGGGGCAACACAGAGAGGTTGAGGGACGGACCGGCAACTTCGGCTACTCGAAAAGAATTTCTGACCGCTTGTCCGGGAACGGTTTTTCCGATTCGAGGTTGCGTACATATGTACAAGTCCGGAAAACAGGGGACTACTACAGTATCTATAGCGTCGTCCCGTCCTTGCGTTCCATCGGGTGATCGCCGCCCTTTTCCTTCTTCTTCTTGTCCTGTTCAGAACTCGACTCGATCTGTCCCGTCTGTTCCTCGACCGCCTTGTGCACATCAACATCCAGCACATCCGACTTGTTGCTTCCCCCGCCCGCCCCCTGCTGGGCAGTCAGCGCGCCGACCGGTCCGGCCCGCGTACTCCGGACGAGGCTCTGGTCCTCCTCCTTGCGCGGGTGCAACGAGTTGCGGAGGAAGAGTTGCGAGCGGCGTGCGCGGACGAGGCGGACCCAGCAGATGGCGGTGATGCCGAGCATGAAGGTGCTCGTCCCGCCGATGCACCAGTAGAACGCCGAGGGGTGCTCCTCGAGGTGCGAAGTCAAGTTCATGCCTGCAGCGCGGAGTCGATCCCCGCCGAGAAAGAGCAGCCTCGTCAGTTTTTTTTTTCCCGTCTCGCGAAAGCGAGAACTGGGCGAGAACTACGCACCGAAGAAAGCCGCGATGGTCGCGCCCGCGCCGAGAGCCAACGTCCCGATCGCAGTCTGCAACTCGAGGTTCTGCAACCGGACGCGCGTACTCGCGAGCACGAGCGAGATGTTCGAGTCGACTTCTTCGAGCAGGGTTCGCAAGCGCTCGCACGATTCCGACGTCTCGTCGAGGCGGCGTTCGTCTGCAGCCGGGATTGGAAAAATTGTCAGGAAGGGTGTCTCTCTGGCCGGGGCAAAAAGAAAGATAGGTGACGGGCCATGTTCCCCGCGCGTAACAAGACTCACAATACTCGAGGAGCAGCTCGGCCTGCTGATGATCTTCGACGTTGTGCACCTTGCCGTTGGCCTTGTCGGTCAAGTACATGCCCGCGAGGTCTTCGTCCTCGCCGAGCACGAGCGCGAGAGCCGACTGCATCCCGCGTCCGGAGAGGAGGCAGTCTTCAACGGCGCGTTTGCATTCGAGGAGGTCGCGCAACTCGGCGGGGCTGACGCCGAAGCGCAGTTGGGGGACTGCGACCGGCAAAGGAATGGTAGGTGAAGTTAGCGCCGGGGGGGGGTTTCTCTCTCTCACGCGTCGAGAGCGGCGGCAAAAGAACGCGCGCAAAGTGGACTCAACCGGTTCGGTAGACTCGTTCCTGCAACTCGGTGACGACGTTCTTGAGTCCGCGGACCGTTAAGAGCAAGAGTGCCTCGAGCGCTCTCAATTCAAACGACGGCGACTCGTCCTTGGCCGTCGCGCTGCCCGTCATCTCGAGATACTTCATCACCTTGACCACCGCCTCTGCCATCGCTTTCGCTTCGTCCGGGTCACAGATCGGGTTGTGCCGGTCGCTGCCGACGAGGACGATCTGGTCGTGCGCGATGATGGCCCTCACGATGGGCGAGCAGAGGATCATCGAGCGACGGCAGACAATCAGGGCCGGGCGGACGTCGAGCAGGTGCGCGTCGAGCGAGCGGAGGTCTCGCGGCTGGAGGGTCAGCAAGGGGGGAGGTCAGCTTGCGAGTTTTCCTTGCCGGAGAGACCAATCTCGGTGCGACTTGCCAAGAGGCCGAACCGCTCTATCACGTCCTGCTTGACGAGCTTTTCCTGCGGTTCCTCGATACTACCGTCCGGTTTCAGGATCAGGTCTGTGGGTCTTGTTGCGTCAGCGAAAAAACGCGGTTACCGGATCTCTCGCAGCTTGCAAGAAGAAAAGTTTCAGCCGGTCGGTGCCCAAGTACTCACACTGCGCCTCGATCTGGTCTTTGCCCTTCCACTGCACGTCGAGGGGCGAGATTTTCCTGGCGTACGAGTGCCAGTCTGCGAGGAGTTCGTGGCGGGTGTAGGCGATCCCGCTGCGGTTGGTAGCCTCGTCTCTGCTCGCGTCGGTACTGTGACCGGAATTGGGAGCGTGTTTGCTGGTGTGCTGGTACCACCGCTGGAGCAGGGGCGGCACTGCGGGCGGTCTGAGTCTGTGAGGCCGCAGCGGACGAGGCGATGCAGCTGCAACGGACTGCTGCAGTCGAGTCGGGATCGCGCCGCCGAGGAGCCTCGCAGCCGCAGTACGCTGCATGCTGCACGTCGACCTGCGAAGAGCAACGCAGCAACACGCAGGAGCAAGAGAGAGGAGAGCAAAGAAGGGAGCGGAAAGCCAAGCGGAGCGAAGAGCGAGAAGAAAGCGGCGGACGTCATCGAGGGCGCCGACTCGCGGGGGAGCGGGTCTGCAGGGCAGACGCGGTGCAGCTGGCCTTGCGCAGTCGGCGACGGTGGATCGTGTGCACTCAAACAGCCCGTTTGGCAAGAGAGCGAGAGAGAGTCGGAGCTGAGAGAGAGAGCTGGTCGACCTCGCTCACAGCGACTCTGGCTCCCGCTGATCGATCATACGCGGGTGAGAGAGTCGAGACGAGTATGAAGCGGGCTTACAACTCGTCGGCGTCGGCGTCTGCGTCTGCGTCGGCCAACCCGTACGCGAACGCGAGCTACACCTCGGCTCCACCGCTTCCACCCGGACCCCCTCCGCTCCCTCCCCAGCAGCAGCCTGGGCAGCCTGGACAGCAGGCGTATCCGTATGCTGCTACCTATGGCGCACCGCCGCAGCCAGCAGCCGCCGTCATGGCTGCCCATCCCCAGTACCCTGGCTACGGCTACGGCTCGGTCAGTTCAGCACACCCCCGTAGAGCACTCCAAGTCGAAAGGATAAACTGACACTGTGCTCTCACAGGCTGTGACTGGCGCAGCAGCCTCGCCCTACCAGCCTCAACAGCAGCAACAGCAACAAGCCGCTCCGGTCGACGCCGCCACCGCTGCCCAGTACGCCGCCTACTACGCCGCCTACGCGCAACAGGCAGCAGCAGTAGCTACCATGTCCCCGTATGGAGCAGCAGCAGCAGCTGCACCTTCCGCCGCGTCACCATACAGCCAAGGGATGACTGCGACCAGAGGAGGAGGAGGCGGAGGAGGAGGACCCGGTTCAGGCTCGCCCGGCGCTCCGCCTTACAAGCGCACGAGGTACGACTCGTCGTCTTCTTCTTCTGCTGCGGCGGTGGCGGGGTACGGAACCGCGCAGCCGTACCACCACCACCAACAGCAGCAGCCGCCTCTCCCGCCCGGTCCTCCCCCTCCAACTCCGTACGGTAGTACCGCAGCTCCTCCCGGCGCTTCTTCCTCCATGGTGCCGATGCCGCCTTCCGTACTCCCGCCGCTCGGCGGAGGAGGAGGAAGAGGACCCCCGCCTGTCCGGAATGCAGGTCCGCCGCCCGCGTCGTCGAGTAGTCACTACGGCTCCGCGTTGCGCGGCGGAGGACCTCCCGGCTTGCCCGCCCGACCGGAACCCTTTGGACCACCTGGATCGAGCTTGTACGACGGTCCACCACGAGGAGGAGGTCCCCGTGATCGGGGTCGAGACGGTCCCCCTCGCGGCGGTGGGTCTCGATACGATGACGATTACCCGCCGCCGCCCTCGTCGTCGGCGTTCCCACCTCGCCGTGGGGGTGGAGGGCCTTCTTCGAGCGGCGGCGGCGGGGGATACTCGGGAGAGCGGGATCATCGCGATCGAGGCGGTGGTCCTCCTTTACCCCCTCTTCCTCCTCGGGGCGCGCCAATGGGCCCTCGTGGCGGCGGCGGCGGTGGCGGCGGTCCGTACGGCAGGCATGACGACTATCCTCCGCCTCATCCACGAGGCGGCGGCGGGAGTCGGCGCGACGACCGAGCGGGGATCCCTTCAGGACCATCCGGGCGCGGCGGCGGCGGAGCGCCGAACGGTCCCTCTGGACGCTATGGTTCTTCCGGAGGAGGAGGAGGCGGCAACCTCCCCAGTGGTCCTCGCGGAGCCCCAAACGCGCCGAGAGGTCCCAAAGGTGGCGCGCAAGGGGGAGCAGGTTCCTCCTCCGCTGCCGGAGCGGCGGCCGGTTCCGCGACGTCCTCCTCGGCGGCACTTGCGGTCCCGAGTGGTCCGAGCCGGGGAGGCGTGAACCAACAAACGTCGCGCAACCAACGCAAGTGGGGCTCGGCGGCGACCTCTGCCGGACCTGGCAAATCCACCTCTTCGAATCGTCGCAGCGGCGACCGCGACCGCGACCGCGAACGAGGCGATCACGACACCTCTTCTTCTGCTTCTTCTTCGAAGCGGACTTTGACCGATTTTAGGATCGAAGGGCTCGGGATTCCGGAGCTCGAGTGGGAATGGCGCGCGGCGAGGATCGAGGACGAGATGAAGCGCGTGGCTGGCGAATTGGATCGCCAAGTTGAAGAGAAGAAGCAGCAGAAGGAGCAGCAAGAGGGCGAAGGTGACGAGAAGGCAGCAGGGGAGGAGGAGGAGGAGCATGACGACACGGCGGCGGCCGGCGGCGGCGAGGAGGACGAGGTCGTCGACATGTCGATCGAGCTCGCTGCTCCGCCGCCGCCGCCGACGAGTACGACAGACGTACCTGCTCCCGTCGCCGGCAAGCACCGCCGCGAAGACGACGAGGACGACGATGAGGACGGCGAAGGCGCCGAGTCGACCGCTCCCACGGCGGTGGGTTCCGGTTCCGGTTCCGGCGACGTCGACGGGAACGGCGTCACCTCGGTACAGCAGTCGACGGAGAGGGAGAGAAAGAACCACTCGGACCACGCCAACAAGCACAAGAAGGTCCGAGTCGGCGATGTCGAAATCGATCCGACGCCGGAAATGGTCGTCGTCGTCGCTGCTGCTGCGGTCCAGCCCGAAGGACTCCTCGAATCGGTCGGAGAAGCCGCCGAGGTGGTCGAAGCGGCGGCAAGTGAAGCAACTGCGGATGACTCGGCGGGGCTCAACAGCGCGACAGAGGCAGGACCGACTTCAGCCGAAGAAGGCGACGCGAAACCGGAAGAAGAGTCTGCTGCTCAAGACGAGGACGACGAGCGCGACGAGCGAGAGCCAGACGAAGAAGAGGAGGAGGAGGAGGAGGACGTGGACGGCGCTCCTATCGATATCTCTGCCGACTCGGAATCCGTTTCCGGCTTCGACGAGACTGGTGCGACCTCGTCCCCGGCCAAGAAGGATCGAGACGTTCCGGCCGCGGCTCCGCCTCCGCCGCCGCGCGAGAACTCTCGTCTTCGGATCTACTTCTCTACGCCCGTCTCGAGTAGGTCGAGCTACACCGTTCCCGGCTCGGCCGCCGCGCAGGACAAGTCCACTCACTCGCAGGAGAAGGAAAAGGACCGTCGCGAGTCGACTGCACCGACTGAAGTCGCTGCGTTGACCTCCTCTGCTATCAAGGAGGAGGAGGAAGAGACTGGGGATGCGGATGGACAAGAGGAGCCTGCGCCGACTCCGGCTGAGCAGCCGCCGAAGGAGGAGGCGCTTTCCGAAGCTGTCCCTCCTGCCGAGATCGATCGGAAACTCGAGGAGGAAACTCAGCCGGACGAGCCGACCGTCGCCACGACGGAGACGAACGGTATCAAAGCAGAGACGGAGGACCCAGCGGCGCCGAAGGAGTCCACCGGCAGCGACTCGGAGGCTCTCCCCAATGCGTCGTCGATCGAGCCCGAAGCAGCGCCCGAGGTCGCGACGGAAGCTCCTGCAGAGTCGACGGACGCTGCCGATGCGCCAGCGGCCGAAGCCGAGAATGACAACGTGGACGGGGAGCCAGTCGTCAAGGAGGAGACTCGCCAGCCTTCGCCGGCGCCGTCCGCTGCCCCCTCCGCGGTCGAGACGGTCTCGGCACCGCTACCTCCCGAGCCTGCTGCCGACCGCATCTCGATCTCGTACGCGCGCAACACTCGCCGCATGGTGCTCGACGCCGACGTGGTCGAGGCAGTCAAGATCTACCGCGGCGAAGGCAGGATCGAACTTGTCGTGAACTGCAAGCCTGCCATCTACGGCGATGCCGAGAACCCGCTCGATGACGAATTCCGAGTGTGCAAGGGTGTCTTGGTGCGTGTCGCATCGCCCATCCGCAGTTGTGTGCGTGGTGACCGTGCTGACGAGAGCCTGAACGCGCAGCTCGAATCGCTCGACGTCGAAGCAGACCAGTACATCGTCGTCGGCCGGAACGGGCTTGCGCGCGCCTGGGCTACTCATGCCGAACAACCGAACGAGACCTCGGAGCATGACAACCTCCTCCCGCCTTTGCACCGCCTGCTCGTCGATCTCGACGTCCAGGACCCGAGAGCCATTGCATTCACTTCCGACAGCTTCACGGTGGCGGCGCACCTCGACCGGGTCAACCCGCTAACGGAAGCGCGGTGGGTCAAGACTGGAGAGGTGGACCAGTACATTCTCAGTCTCGGCATCAGCAACGGCGTGGATCCGAAGGATTCGAGCAAGCTAAGCGAGTGGAGAAACAAGATCCGCATCGTCGACCCCGATCCTGTGAGTAGACCAAGTCAAGGAACTTGCACGGACGACTTGCCTTCTGACGAGAACTCATCTTTGCAGCCTCCTACGATCCAAGACACGCTCGACTCGTGGGCGACGAGCTCAAACATCGGCTCGCTGGCCGAACGGCAAAAGTTTGTCCAGACGCACATGTCTGATATCGACAACGGTAAGTCTTTTGCTCTTTGCTTTGGACGTCAGTACGAAGCTGCTTGGCGGCCACTGGGTCCGGGACGCGGGTCGGGTTGTGCTGCAGCGGACGGCGGGAAGAGGTTTCCAGAGGCTGACTGAAGGTCGCCTATCTCCCCGGTTCCCCCTCCTCTTGCGCGCATGATCTCACGGGCGTTCGCGACTGGTTTCCCTTTCTTCCTGGATCGTCTCGGCTTCGCGCAGTCGTCGAAATCTTGCTTCGCTTGACGCGCGGCGATCGCGCCGGCCCTTCGCACTATTCCTCTTCGGGTCCGAACCAGCAACCAGCGGCGGTCGGCGCGCTCGCGGTGACGCTGAACGCGCCGTTCGCGGACCAGCAGACGCAAGTGAGTCTGGCGGTGCTGGGCATGTTCCGCCTCTCGGTCGAGACGGCGCGGAAAGCCGGGATCGACGCGGGCGAGGTGGAGAAGCAGGTCGCCGAGATTGTGCGGATGCTGCCGCACCACTTGCAGTTCAAGGCGATCGATGGCATGTTCCGGGAACTGGTCAAGGGTCAAAAGGGCGGGTCGGGCGGTGGCGGCGGAGGAGGCGGTTACAGCGGACCGCGCGGAGGCAAAAAGGGTCGGCGCGGCGATTGAGCGCGGTCGTCCACACCGGTGGGGTTCTTGCCATCAGCTCGAGATGCGAGGGTGAGGTTGGCAGGTCCTCGTCTTTTTGGTGGCTGCTGGGTCGGAGCGTGTACGGTAGGAACCGAACGCGATCGGAGGAAGGAAGAATGGCGGCGGCGTCGTCTGCCCGCGGATGGAATTGCAGGCACAAGTGTTTGCCAGCATGTCTCTCGCGGCTGTCTCTCCTCGATGTCTTCTATATCACACTCTGCGGATGTGTCGACGTGCTGGTTAGGTTGCGGTGTCGGGGATTCTCTTTCACTGGAGCGACTGGTGGTTGAACCTTCTCCCCGGAGAACCCGGTCACGCCCGTATCGATGCGCTTGTTTCATGTTCGCTGGCTCTCTCATTGCTACATCCTCGAGGCGAGTCCTCCGGCGACCAGGATCCCCATTCAAGAGCCGGCACGCGCAGGTTTCCCGCCGCCGAGACATCAAGGGGCGTTCCATGCTGTAGTGTCTTTGCGGCGCATTTGCCATGTCCCCATCGTTATCCGTTCACTTGCAGATCAGCGGTCCGTTACCGCGCGTCCTTTGCCCGCGACCGAACTACGAGAGAGTCGAGCCATTCTGAAGCAGGTCTTTTCGGAGGACGCTGCACAGTGAGCGATGTCCGGCACGGCGGCAGGGCAAAGGGCGGAGAGGCAAGAGGAATTTTCACTCGGAGAAAGCTTAAGGAGCGATATGCGTAGCTATAGGTCAGAAAAAGTCTCGCAGCTGATTTTCGAGCAAAAAATGGGGCGTGATGGCGTTGGGAGATGTTCAGCGTCAAACCCAGCACAGCAGTGGCGCGGATGTCAAGCGTGTGAAAAGAAGCCATGCGACCTGTCCAGCACTATATATGTGGCAGCGGGTGGCGTCGTCGCGCGGTCATGTGGGCCCGCGGAGCAAGCGGTTTCCCGCTCCGGAGCCGTGATTTGAGCGAGGGCCACGATCGAAGCTGCATTGTCTTAGCAGGTGAAAAGGATCTGCCACGCGACTAGTGCGCCAGTGGCGAGGCGAGCGAGAGCGGTTTCGGAGATCCTACGTCGGCGGGCGTGGCGCGGAAGGGCCGCTGAGGCGATTCGCGGCGGGCGCGGCGAGCTTGAGCGAGCGAGCAGATCGGTTCCTCTTTCCTCGTCTGAGCCTTCAGCCACAGGTGCGTCCAGTCAGGTGCCCTGCTGACTCACAAGCCCTCAGCTGACCCGTTTTCGCTCCCTCTCGCGCCCCCCGCTGCCGCCGTCGACTCGTTCGCCGCCACCTCTTTCCTTTCGTGCTCCCACCTTTTTCGCCTGCTCTCGACTCGCGCCCTGCAACCTCTCTACGCGCCTATCGACCTTTGCCACCACCAGCAAGCATGGTGAGCTTTCGACTCGTGCTCGGATCGGACCGTTCGAGTGGGATGGGACGCGTTTCGGGCGGGGGGAGGTGCACTCGAGCCAGTCGAGCCAGTCACGCGAGGGTACACGGTGGCGTCGTTTCGTCGCAGGCGAGGCAGAGCGCAAGGGCTCGCACGTCTGTACTGGCAGGCATACGACTTGGGAGGCGGCCATATGCGCGCTGTGTGCGCCACGGCGAGCGAGACGCGCGTGTCCCTCAAATTTGCCAGCAGTCGAGACTCGGCCGCCAACCCACATCACCAAATCACTTCGCCACCCACTCGCGAGGATCAGAGCTGATCGTGTGTCTACCGCCTACAGTCCCTCGCTGTCGACCTTCTCAACCCGTCGCCGGAGCAGACTGCCCAGACCCACAAGCTCAAGAGGCTTGTGCAGTGCGTCGCCAATCCCTCGTTTCACACTGTGCCTGACTCGAAGGTCCTGACGTCTTCCTCTCGCGCAGGTCGCCCAACTCGTACTTCATGGACGTCAAGGTGAGGACTCGGGCAGTTTGGAACGCGGGCGAACCATGATGCGTTGGACCGCGGGCGGGGGAAAATGTTGGTCAGAGGTTGATGAGGGAGTACTCACCTTCCTTTTCTCTCGCAGTGCCCGGGTTGCTTCAACATCACCACCGTCTTCTCGCACGCCCAGACCGTCGTCCTCTGCGGCTCGTGCTCGACTGTCCTCTGCCAGCCGACCGGTGGCCGCTGCCGTCTCACCGAGGGTGCGTTCCACTCTCTTTCCCAACTTTCGCTTCTCCTTCGTGCGTGGGCGCTGACTTTGGTTCGACTATGCAGGCTGCTCGTTCCGCCGGAAGCAGTAAACTGGGTTCTACGCTGTAACGTTTGACCTGGTTTTTAACGGTCGTCGGGTTGTTCTTGTGACCCCGGCGGTGTCAGGATCACGCGCGTCAGGATCACGCGCTTTGGATCGGAACGAGAGAGAGAGAGAGAGGCAGACGCGGCAGGTTCCTCTGCGTGCTGCCACGGCTAGGGCGTTATGTCTCCGGTGATTTGCAAGACGAACCCGCGGGCGTCATTGAAATCGGCGGGAAAGAGGGGAGTCCCTCCTGGCTTCTGCACCCTTGGCCTCGCGCGCTGTACAGTATATACCCTCTGCGCTCGGCCGAGGATGAAGCGGTCAGACTGGCCAGGCTATCGGGCGGGCCATCGCTGGTCTCGCATAAAGACCGCCAACGCGTCGGGAGTCGAGCAGGTCGACGCTTTCAGCCGCCCTCTCGGACTCCTCGAGAGCGGGTTCGACGTCGGCGGACAGAAGCAAGGCCAGTCCGACATTCACGCGCTGCTCAAGGTCGATCTGCAGCCGGCCGAGGCCATCGAGGGAGGCGTCGACTGCCAGCAAGACTGGTCTGATCGATTCGTCGAGCGAATTTTGCTCGCCTGGACGACTGTGCGGGGCCGGCACCCCTTGTTGGCATCACGAGTTCGCGACGGAGGGGACGCCTGCATTCCCGGAGGAGTGAACCCCCGCGAGTTCGTTTACGTCCCGCCGACCTCGTTCGAAGCTGCCGTCTGCGCCGCACAAGACACCGTCCTGCTACACGAGACTGGCTCCTCCGAATCGCTCGACGAGGCGTGTCTGGCAATCCTCGATCGATTCATCCTTAACGGCGAGCGGGTCCTCCTCGATCAGTCAGAATGTCTTGCTCGTCTCGTTCTGATCCGCCACCCCGTCGAACCGCTCAAGCTCGGCTTGGCCCTCGTCGTCGCACACGTGGTGCGTCCCGCACTCGCTTCTGGCTCGAGGGCAAGAAAAGCTTACGCTCGTGGGCTACTGCTATAGGCTTGTGACGCGCTTTCGGCTTTCCGGGTACTGCGCGAACTCTTCGACGAGGTGGTCGCCGTGCCTATCGACGATGCCGAGATCTCGAGCGGAGGAACGCCGCTGTATCGCTTAGACGATTTTTTGATTGCGCCGAGGCCGCCGCTTCCCTTTCCTCCACGCCTGCGACGCGCCGAATCATGTCCGGAACCCACACCTTGGCCCGAAGAGTTGTGCCTCCCGCTGGCGAGCGAAGAGCACTATCCAGTCATCCCGACGAGCGAAGGAAATCAGCTGCCGAGTCGCGCTCGAAGGAGGTGGTTCTGGGCGTTCAAGCGCGTAGTCTTGCTCCGACGTCAAGAACGCTATCCCCGCACGTTGCTGTTCCCACGCATACCGCTCAGCGGAGATGCGCCCACTCCGCCACAACCGAAAACGCGCTGGCCGCGACTACGATTTGACACGGCGACGTCGGCGCAAGTGTTTGCCATCTGTCGCCACGAAGGCATTTCTCCGAGTGCGTCCTCGAGTTCGGAGTATCGCTGCATTATGCAGATCTGACTTTCTCATTTACTGTCGCTCCTGCTAGGTATGCTTCTTTACGCCATGACTTCGATGGCACTCGTCCGCATCCTCGCCGCTGCCCATCCCTCTGAACCTTACCATCCAATCGTGCTCGGTTTCCCCTTCTCCTCCCGACCTTTCTGCGATCGACAGCCGGACCCTCACATTGCCGACGAAACACTACTCGGGTTCAGCGACCCGCTCGTCGACGTCGCGCTGCGGATCACATTCTCTCAGATCCACCTTCCTTCCGTCTCGCTCGATCTTCGTGCCTCGGAAGACCGGCGACGAATACGATGGCAGGCTCTGCAGAGCGCCCGCCTCGCGAAACGGCAGTTTGCCCGGATGCTCGAGCCGGAGCAACTCACCCGAGTCCTTCTCCACGCTGAGGCGTACGGGCGGATTCTTGATCGTGTCCTGTACGTCGTCGTGGGTTGCCTCTCGCACTCTCGGTCGTTCCTGATGCGGTCGTTCTTGCGGGCAGGAGTATGGGTGGCAATAACCCGGTTCCTTACAAGCGGATCCCGACGTCCTTGAACGCGAGCAGTGAGCTCAACCTCTTAAAGCCTTGTTTGTCTCGTTCGCAGCTGACCACGTGCGGCTTGATGATCCGCTAGTGATCGGCGACGTCGATCGCATATTTCCCTCTACCTATACGTTCCCTCCGAGGCCGGGCGACCGGACAACCGAGACTGCGACTCGGGCAGGAGGGCGAACGACGGCCCCTTGCAGCCTCCAGTTGCACGACCTGCGCTTCGGCACCCGACTCCATCGCGGAGAGGGCATGCTCATGGAAGCTTATACATGGCAAGGGATGCTGACGGTCTGTCTTGGCGCCGACGACGAGTTGATCCGGCCGGAGGACGTCGATGCGCTGCTCGCCGGGATTCGAGAGATCGGTCACCTTGTAGCTTCTCCTGAATAGACGGGAGGTAAAATATTCGTGCTTCCGTTATGCAGGCGCACATCATCGAGATGTCTGGGCGATAGAGTGAAGAAAAGTTTTTCTTCTCCTCTCCCGGCGTCGATTCGACGTGTCGCTCCGCTCCGGCGAACACGCGAGCGAGGGTGTAGCGCTGCTTGAGCTCTCTACGCGACTTTCCATCAGGCTGTTCAGGACTCGCGCCTGCGTCGTGCCAGTCCGCGTCTGGTACGTCCTGCTCTCGCTTGGCCGGGGCCGCTTAAACTTGCGCCCACGACCTCCAGCGTTTCGCTCTCCTCCGCCCTCGAGCTGACGGTCTTGCGGACGAGCGTGCAGATGAGCGGACCAGGTCCCGGCTACGGTCGAGGAGCCTCGCAGCCGCAGCAGTACTACGCTCCGCAGCAGCAGCAGCAGCAGTCGTCGTACGCCGCGGGTGGAGCACAACACGACTACGATCCGGCGTCGCACTACGGCGCCACGGAGCAGCGACCGTTCGAGACGCTGTACGAACAGGAGGAGCCGGTCTCGCCCGAGATGAACCGGCAGAACGAGCAGCAGCACTGGGGCGGAGGCGGCGCTCGGCAGCAGCAGCAGCAACGAGGCGGCGAGAATCCCTACAGCCAGCAGGGCTACGACCACTACGATCAGCAGAGCTCGTACGGCGCTTACGGACAGCAGCAGCAGCAGCAAGGTTACGACCCGGCCGCGTACCAACAGAGCGCCGCTGGTGCGTCCGAGGCCGGATCCCATCACCCGGAGCAGCAGCAGCAGCAATTCGACGCACCGTACTACCCCGGCTGGATCTACGACGCCGCGAGCAACTCGTATCTGCCCGATCCAGACTATCAAGGGGACGCCGGCGCCGAAAGTCAAGGATACGAGCAGGAACAGGAGCAGGTGCAGCACGTTGCGGACGCTCAGTCCGACGCCGGAGCCTACCAAAGCCAGAGCGCGGCTGCAGATCCGTACAATGGGCAGCAGTACGACGCCCAGGGTGCCGAGCATGGCGGTCAAGCGAACGACGGCGCTCCGCCTGATCAGAAGCAGTTCGAGCCGCCGCACTACCCGGGATGGATCTTCGACTCGGCGAGCAACTCTTACCTGCCGGACCCGAATTATCAAGGCGAGGGCGAGGGCGACGGCGCCACCGCAGACACTCAGCAGCACGGCTACGAGGGGCAGTACCCGGCCGAGAACGCTCAGCAGGACCCGTACGGTTCGCGGGCAGGGCAACAACACTATGGCGAGACCGCGGGAGATCCCTACGCCGCGGATTCGAACCCGTACGCCAACGAGGAGCAGCACAACGATCCGTTCGCCCAAGGAGACGGTCAGGAACCGTACGCGCAGAGCAACCAGCACGACCCGTACGCCCGCACCGAGCAGGACTCGTTCGGCCAGGACGACCACTACGGCAGGTACGGCCAACAAGATCAGCAGTACGCCGCCTACGATCAGCAACCACCACAGCAGGCCGACTACGGCCAAGAGGCGCACGATCCGTATGGCCGGTCCGACGCGAGTCAGGAACGAGCGGCACCGCAGCAGCAGCAGCAGCAGCAGCAGCAGCAGCAGCAGCAGCAGGCAGCGAGTCAAGGGAGCCCATACGACCCGTATGCTCCCGCGCCGGCCTCGCCGCGTGTGCAGCAAGCCAGTTCGGCGAGTCCGAACCTGAACCAGAACCAGAACGGCTACTCGCCGCCACCTGCGCAACAGCAGTTCACTTCGTTCGCCGCCGCTTACGATTCGCCCGCTTCGCAAGCTCAACAGCCTTACGACCCGTATGCACCTCAACAGCAGCAGTCGCAGCAGCAGCCACAGTCGCAACAGTCGCAACAACCGCCACGGCAAGCGCAGGCTCCGCCGCGGCAGATTCGTGAGCCCGGTCGAGCTCGCGCGACGAGCGACGCCTACGCCACTTCGAGTGAAGCGGCCGATGACCCGTATGCTCCGCGCCAAGCGCGCTCACCCGCGACGCGCCGCCCTACGGTTTCTCGTCCGGCCGCCGCGCTCAGTCCGAACCTTACCGGCTCGCCTGCCATGAGTGCGATCGACCCGACCCCGGAATCGCTCCCGACTGCAGCGCCGCCAGCGCGAGTCAGTCCAGCGACTGCGACCGCCGCAGCGACCTCGTCTGGTCCCGTTCCTCCGCCTCCGCGAGCGTCTCCTGCGCCGGCAGGCCCTCCGCCTCGCAGCGGACAAGCCAACTTTCCCGCTCCGCCTCGGTCCACGGCGTCGGTCGCGGCAAGCTCGCCTCAGTCCGAGAGCGGGATGAGTTTCGCCTCGCCATCGCCTCGCCCTGCGCAGCTCCCGCCTCCGCAAAAGCAACTGCAGCAAGCTCCGGCGCCTTCTTCCGCCGGTGCAGCTTTCGACATTCCCCCTCTCAGGCAATCGACCGACGGTCGCGGTGGAGCTGCCTCGCGACCGAACCGCGCTCAACAGCAAAATGTTCCGGCCGCGCCTCCTTCGACGGCGTCTCAGGACCTCCAGCAGGGCCCGCCGCGCCGCAACGGATACGCCCCTCCGCCGGCCGCTGCAGCTCCTCGCGATGCCTACGCGCCGTCGCCTCAACAAGCTGTCCAGCCTCCTCAACAACGCAAGCCTGCCGCCGGTGGACTGCAACCGCCGGCTCGGCGTGCCCCGCATCAGCGCGGAGCTTCGGCTTTCGCGGGAGACTCCCCGTACGGCGCGCCGCCGCAAGGACCGCCGACGAACTCTTACGAGCCGCCACAGTCGGTTGAGGAGATCAAAGAAGAGGAGGAGGAGGAAGGGATGCTGGAGCAGAATGCCGAGCCGGAACGGCCCGAGGAGTACATGCCGAGCTGGATGCAGGCGACTGCGACGGCACCGCCGCCGGCCGCGCCGTGTAAGTTGAGCAGATCCGCGCGAGAGCGCCGTCACGTCGCTGACCGTCTTTGCCTTTGCTTAGATTCGCCGCCCACCCAGACTTCGGCTCGTCCGCGACCGAATGAACGGCAGGCTCCGCAAGCTGGTCCGATCTCGCCGCAGATCGAACAGGAGCCTCCGAAGAGGAGCCTGCGCGGACCGCCCAAGCTCGATGGCGCAGATGCGCTCACCTCGGGGATGCAGGGCATGAACTTGAGTGACCGCAAGTCGCCGGTCGGTCCGCCGCCACCGCGTGCCGCTGCTCCTGCTTCCGGACCACCTCCGTCGCGGACGACTGCTCAATCGGCTGCCCCTCCTCCGCCGCGCGGTCCCGCTTCATCGGGCGCTGCTGGGCCTCCGCGGCGAGTCGCCGAACCTCAACGCCAACCGGACCGAAGCGGACCGCTCTCGCCGAGAGACGAAGCGCCATCCTTCCAGCAGCAGCAGCAGCGACGCTCTCCCGCTACTTCCCAGCAGCGATCGCAGTACCAGCCGGAGCAGGAACAGCAACAGCAGTACGCGCCACCTGCGCAGCAGCAAGAGCGCCATCATCCCGCTACACCCGACCGGAATGCTGTTCCGCAGCTCCACTTCGAAGCTCCCAGCCCGAATGAGCCACCGAGCGTCGACTCTCGAGCCGCAGATCGCGCAGAGCGATACGGTTACGCGAGCAACGGTCGTAGTACGCCTGTGCCGATGGCAGGGATCGAAGAGACGCCGGAACCGCAGGAGCACGAGCACGACGATTACTTCGGAGGCAGTGCCGCCGAGTCGGGAGTCAATCCGCAGTACGCGCCTATGAGCGAAGACGGCCACATGACTGGTCCGACTACGCCTAGCTCTAATTACGGTGGCGATTGGAAGGCGGACAGCCAGCAGCGTGGCGGTTACGACTACATCAAGCAGGAGCACCAGTATGGCGAACAGCAAGACCCGTATGCTCCGCAAGCATCTGACCCTCAAGGGCAAGATGCGTACGCGCCGCCACGGGACTATCCTACGCGTGAAGGGAGTCGTACGCCGTCGGCGCCGCAGCCGCCGCGAACGCTGTACGCATCCCCGCAGTCGCGAGCGCAGCCGACCCGGCCAGGCGTTCGCCAAGTTCCTCCTGCGCAACGCGAACCTCAGTCCGCTGCAAACGCCTACTCGCCATATGCTCCGCAAGCCGGTCAGCATGGTCAGCCTGCGCGCCAGCAGCACGAGGACAAGAAACCGTACGATCCCTACGCAGCACCGACTGCCGCCCCGACAACCGAAGCCGGTCCGGTTGCCGATCTCGGTTTGGAGCGCCGGCCCGCCCCGGTCGTCTCGTTCGGCTTTGGCGGGCGAATGCTGCTCGTCTTCCCGCGAGGCGGTCAACCGTCCTACGGCATCGACGCGGCCAACCCTTACGGAGCACCTGCAGCAGCGGCGCAGGCACCCTCGTCTCCGTCGACGGTGCATGTGCGTAAGCTCGACGATCTTGTGCCGCAAGCGAGCGAAGGCGCCCCCTTCCCCGGGCCGATCTTCCTCGACGGCGGAAAGGCCAACTCGAACAAGAAGCGCAAGGAAGCCTTGTCCTGGCTTTCGCAGCGCATTGCCGAGCTCGAGCAGGAAGTTTCGTACGCGCGCGGAGCACCGACCACTGGTTTTGGCAGCGAGCATGCGGAGGAGAGGCGAACGAAGGCGGAATCTCGTCTTCTCCTCGTGAAGCTGCTCAAGGTCATGCTCGAAAACGAGGGCAAAATCGTCGGCTCGTAAGTCTGCTGGGTCGTTCCCCCGCGTTTTCGAGTCCAAGTAGAGAACTGACTTTGCACTCGACAGGCCGCAAATCGACGAGGCGGTCCGCGCGATCTTGAGCCCCAACGCGGTTGCTGGTGCAACAGACGCGATCGCGCTTCCGACTGCCGATCAGCTCGCAGCCGCAGCAACTTCTCGACCGGCGGGCTCCGCGTCGCCCTTCGTGACCTATGGAGTCGCAGCCGCCGACCTCGACCAGATGACGGCTTACCTCCTTCAAGGCGACCGCCGCGAAGCCGTCCGCTACGCCGTGGAACATTCGATGTGGGCGCATGCGTTCATCATCGCCAGCTGCGTCGACACCGACTGCTGGAAGGACGTCACCAACGAATTCCTCCAAGCCGAACTCATGCCCTCGAGCGATCACACCGGTCCTGGTGCCGAAGGTCGAGAAGCTCTTCGCGTGGCGTACGGGATGTTTGCAGGCCTCGGCGACGAGTCGAGTAAGCTCCGCAACCTCTGTCTGGTGACTAGCATGCTTGCTGATCTGATCAACCCGGTTCAACAGTCCAACAGCTGATCCCGCCGCAATCGTTGGGTCCGGAAGGCCGAGCGCAGGAGAGCTCTTCTCCCATGTCTCGCACTGGGTCGCGAACGGGTGCGAACGGTCGCATGTCGCAACAAGCACTCGACAAGTGGCAAGAGACAGTCGGCATGATCGTTGCCAACCGGACTGCCGGCGATTCCGCCGCGTTGACTTCGCTTGGTGACGCTCTCCTCGCGAATGGCCGTATCGACGCCGCGCACGTTTGGTGAGTCTACAGAGGTCCGCCCATCATCAAAATTGTCCGATCACTGACGGACGCGTCCTTCGCAGCTATCTCCTGTCGCCGCAAACGTCGTTCGCTGGTGGCATGGGCATGCCGAACTCGCGCATCATTCTCCTCGGCTCGATTCCGTTCGCTTCGGAGACTGCCATCGACCTCGAGAGCGTCAAGCTCACCGAGTTGCTCGAGTATGCGCTCTCGCTCGTCCCGGTACTGAAAGGTCACGAAGCCTTCATCGGCCTTCCTCATCTCCAAGCGTTCCGTCTCTACCACGCCGCGACTCTTGCCGACGCGGGCGATGTATCCCGAGCGCACAAGTGAGTTTCACACCGAGCTCAAAGTGTAGATCGTCTATCGCTTACCGCTTTCATCCGGATCCAGGTATACGGAAGCGATCGTCAATACGCTCAAATTGGCGACCAAGCCGTCGCCGTTCTACCACCCTCGCCTCGTCGCGCAGATCAAGACGTTGACTGAGCGACTTGGCTCCGCACCGGGACAGAAGGAGACGGGGTCTTGGCTCACGCGCAAGGTGCCGCGCCCGACGGTCAATTCTCTCTGGTCGACCTTCGAAGGCGGGTTCAACAAGTTCGTCGCAGGCGAGGGCGAGCCGACGCCTCAACAGCTCGCAGCGAAAGCCGAAGTCGCCCAGCAGACGAACGGCGCTGCCGTCGGCGCCTTCTCGCACTTCAGCTCGATCGCTCCGAACGGCACGGGCGGCCTCATCTCGCGTACACAGTCCTCGACGGACCTCCCCAGCAGCGAATACTTGCAGCCTGCCCTGCCGGTTCGTCCATCCTCTGCGACCCGGCCGACTTCGCCGCTCGCTGCGCCTACAATCTCGCCGTCGGCGCCGAATCCGCAGCATCATCAGTCTCCTGGCCCGCCGCCGGTCAAGCGCGCGTCTTTTAAGACGCATCACGCTCGCTCGTCATCTCTTGGTGCCTTTGCCGGATACGACTACAGCCCCCAGGCGCCTCCTCCCTGGCAATCCTACACGCCGCCGTCGCTCCCGAATCGCGCCCGCAGCAACGACGGACAAGACGGACAGCCCACGTCGCCGCGAGGACCTCCGAGCGCACGCCGTCCCCAGTTCGCCGCTGTCGAGGAGCGCTTGCACGAAGACGAGTCGGGTTTCATCTCGCCGATGGCGCACCTGACCCCGTCCGTGTCGCCGTCGCCAGCTTCGGGTCGGCAAAACGTCGATCAGTCGCAGACGCACCGTCGCATGACGACGGCGGAAGAGTTGGCCGATCTCGGCATCGGGAACAGCAAATCGAAGAAACCCGCGTTCGACACGCTCGAAGAGGAGCTCGAGGCCGAGGAGGGCGGCATGCCTCCGCCCAAAAAGCAGCCCGCCGAGTCTGCTGGTGCTCCTCTCGGCAACGACAACAAACCGGACCTCCAGTCCGGCTCCAAGCAGGACGAGAAGCCGACTATCAAGCCTTCGAAGAGCTGGCTCGGAGGCTGGTTCAAGCGTGAGGCGAGTCCGGCCAACACGCCTGGACCGGTACGAGCCAACCTCGGCGAACAGAGCGGGTTCCACTACGACAAGAACCTCGGCCGATGGGTCAACAAAGCTGGCAAGGTGAGGTGCTGACGCTTTGTGTGGAGTGTGACCCGCCAACGGAAGCGCTGACAATCCTGGCTTTCCGCACGCACAGGGTCCCGACGAGGCGCCGTCGCCGGTCATTCCGCCTCCGCGAGCGTCGACTGCGTCACCGAGTCGTGCCATGCGCTCCGAGCCGTCTCGCTTCATGAGCGAAGCGCCACCGCCGGTTCCGCCGATGCCGACGCGCTCGCAGACGGGTCCGATGCCCCCGCTCAGTCGGTCTGCTACGATGGCCGACCTGCGGAGCGATGGTCGTCCGCCGTCGGCGGCGAGCAACCCGACGCGTCCGCCTTCGGCGGGTGGCTTGCCTCCGCGCATGAGCGGCACGCCGACCGAGGGCCTTAGCCGCCCTTCGAGTGGCCGCGGCAAGAAGCCCAAGGTGAGAGAGCTCGCCCTTCGTGATCCGGGTCTCTGCTCACACATTGCATCCCCTTCGCAGTACGTTGTGGTTCCGCCCTAGACGGTCTAGACTGGCTAGTCCAATGAGAAGAAAAGGTTCCGTCTGAATGAGCCGCTCCGGTCTTTGCGAGTTTCCATTCTCCCCTTTCCCGTCCGTCTGTCTTTTTTCCCCTGTTTGCAACTTTCGTACCTTTGGAACAAGTGTGTCGGCTTCCACGAGAGCAGCAAGATGGAAGAGATCTGGTCGGCCGACACTCGGACTTGCTCTCGAGCCGTCGAACGATGAACTCGTCTTTGGCTGCTGCCGTTCACACACCTCGCTCGAAGCGGGAAAGAGCACTGGACGAGGATGGCTACAGCGACCAAGACTTCGCCGGCAACCGTCTCGAACGCAGATACGCTCGCCCTCGTCTTGTCCATCTCCCCACTCGCCGTCATCTGGTCAAACAAAGGTCAGCTTCCGGCCCTAGTGTAGCGTGCAGGACGGTACTGACAGTCTGATCTTCCTACAGCTCGCCTCGGTCTCGATGCTCTCCACATTCTGCTCGGGCAGATCGCGCTGCTGCTCATCCTCCGCCAACTCCTCGACGTCCTCCCGAAGAGGTTCGCCCGCTCGAGGACACCAAGACCTGCGACACAGATCCCGGCGCCGATACAACCGCAGTCGATTCGAGCGGCTCCCGATGAAGCGACAGTCAATCCGGTGACGGTGAGCCGGCCGACTGCTCAGGTCCGGCGAAAAGTCCCGAGGCAAAGGAGGGCGGCGCCCATCATTCGCCAGGCCCCTTTGCCGCCACCTGCATTCCCCGCTGAGCGGCTAGACGAGGTGAGTATGCCGACTGCTTGCAAGGGGAAGGAGCCAACAGCTCAAGATCTCCTCACCCAGGTCGTCGCCAACTTTTTGAACATTACCGAGCCGGGCTACCTCGGCCTCGTGCCGGCCGAACCGACGAGTCGAATCCCAGCTGCGACCCTGTCGTCCTGGAAGCGCACGTACAAGGGGGAGACGGTCGAAGTCTTGCAGCACCCGACGATCGCGTCTCTCTATGCGATCTGCGCCACCTTTGCCGACTTGCCGCTCGCAAAGCTGTTCCAGGCTCTGCAGGATATCAACAACCGCCCGAAATGGGACAGCATGTGCGCGGGAGCGCGCGAGGTCGAGCGCTTCGAGGTCGCCGGGCGGCGAGGGAACGTCTTGTGAGTCGAAGGCCACAATGACGACGACGATCAGATGAAAAAAAATGGCTCTGACCTTGCACAACTACAGGACGATGCAGATGAAGGGGATGCCACTCGTTAAAGCGAAAGACCTGGTCCTGCTTTCGGTCGCCGGCACTCTTCCTGCGGCGGAAGCAGATCCCGCTGGCAAGCGGCGCATCTTTGCTGCGTCGACCTCGGTCGATCACCCAGAGTGCCCCGTCACCTCGGCGTACAATCGCATGTCGCTCAGCATCTCGGGGTTCGTCATCGAGGAGACGGATCTCGGCAGCCGCATCATCCAAATCACAGACTTGTCCGGTCTCGGCTGTGAGCATTTTCTTCTCTAGCACCCTTTCCCGGCGCACCGTTCTGATCTCGCCGCATGCCTCCGCCAGCCTGGGTCCCGTCCGCCGTGTTCCGGACCATCACCGAATCGATGCTGCCGAAAAGTCTGGCCAAGCTCGGAGCTGCTGCGGCGGCCATCGTCGACCTCCCCGTCGATTTCCCGCCGCCGGTCCTCGGCTCGACGCTCGACGCAGATCCAGAAGAGAAGGCGCTCGAGTTGCCCGAGTCTGAGAACGACTTGGAAGAGTACGACGAAGAGTTCGATGAGGAAGGCGAGGAGGAGGAGGAGGAGGACAGTCCAGCAGACCCGTTCGCCGACGCCCCGTTTGCCTCTTCGAACGAAGACAAAGTCGCTCTCGCGCCTTCCATCTCTCGAGACTTGCACGCCCTCCTGACTCAACTCCGTTCGCTCTCGACCCGGCTCTCGACGCTCGAATCGATCGTCGAGACTCCCGATCGCGGCGGCGCGGGGTGGAAGTGGTACGCGCCGTTCGCACGACCGCAACCCCGACGGACGCAGGAACGGATCGCAGGCACCGAAGTCATGACTGGGACGGGGGGCGGTGGTGGGATCAGCTTGAGCGCGATCTTGACCATGGGCAGCTTGAGTGCCGCGGCTGCTGCTGTCGGTGTCGCCGCCGTGGCGGCATGGGGCCGGCATCGCCGGTAACAGTGGTCGTCCTGCAGTCTTTTTTCGGGCGCAAGGAGAAGGTTCGCTTGGACGGACCGATGAGGGCCCCCTCTCCGACTTTGTACATCCTAAGTCTCGCTTCGAACGGCTTCTCTTGTTGTTGTCGCTGTAAACGCTTGCTCTCTCCGCTCACATTGCAAAACTCCTCGAGAGCGGAATCACTGAATATGTTGCTCTTCCGGTTGCGACAAATTGTTACGACAGCCTTGCGTGTCAAGTCTTCTAACAAGCGACCCTGTTCCCCTTTTCCCTGCGATCAGGACAGTCTCGTCCTGCCGAGCGCCTTTGAGATCCGAGCTTCCTCATCCTCGCTATCGTCGTCATCGTCGAGCTCGTCCTCTCCGCCTTCATCTTCTTCCTCTTCCTCCTCGGCAGCCTGTTCCCGATCCGACTCGTCCATCTCGTCCTCATCGAGTCCGGTCCCTCCCCTCCCTCTCCCGTTCCGAGTCGAGCGGAGACCGCTACTCGCGCCGTCGCCGAGCGAGATCAACCGCTCGTTGATGAGGAGGGCGCGCTCGATGCGCTGGGAGCGCAGTTCGATCACTTCGGGGGACGAGGTGTTGTCGAGGTGTTCGAGGTCGCAGTAGGTCGCTTCGAGCTGTCGGGACCCGTAGGCAGTGTCAACCAAGGAGTCACTTTCTCGGGCAGAAGCCATCATGCTCACCCTCCGCAGGACGCGCAGTTCGAGTCGCCGTCTCCGGGCCGACGCAGGAGCGCGCAGAATGGAAGCGTACGCGTTCTCAAACAGGGCGGCGGCTGCGATGGAAGGAGACACAGAGTCAGCCTTCCTGGTGCCGTCGAGAAGAAGTCCGAGAAGGAGAGAGTAGGACGCACCGCGGATGAGAACCTGGCGAGTCTCTCGGACGAGGTCATTCTCCGGGACGGGCACCCCCTCTTCCTCTTCTTCGTCATCGTCGTCCTGTTCCATCGCTCGCCCCGAGCCGTCCGTCCCAGCCCTCGCTTGCTGTTCCCTGCGCCTCCGCTCGGCCTGGAAGCCTTCGCGCGTCCTGCCGAGGTAGAGTGCGCCGACGGCGTCGAGCATGACCCTCCCGAGCCAGAGGAGGACGTTTCCCTGCCTCATCTCATAGGGGGCCATCCTCCTCGCCGTCTTTTCGAGCACGCGCTTGATCCGAGTCCGCTCGTGCGGCGAGATGTGCGACCGTTGCAGGTTGGCGGCTTCGGCGCTCGCGACGTCGACGAGGCGGTTCGCCGACAGCGAGGCCGACACGAACTGGACGTCGGCGATGTGGGTCGCCCATTCGAGGCGGAGTTTCCAGGCTGCGGGCGAGGTCGTGTACGGGACGAGGGCCGAGAGGACGTCGCGCAAGAGGCGGGCGTTGCCGAGGACGGTCGACGCGTCGGCGAGGGAAGCGTTGCCGCCAGTAGCCTCGTCGGACGGGCCCGTTGCCGAAGCGGTCGAATGTGGGTCGACGGGCGTGAACAGGGCCTGGACGTTTCTCCGGCATGCGAGGTCGATCAGTTCGGCGAGTTGGTGCTCCTCCTCCTGCTCGTCGTCGTTATCGTCTCTGCTCTGGTCCTCTCGCTCGGAGGAGCGGCGTGCCTGTATGGACATTGCCTTGGCGAGTGCGAGGATAGTCTGCACGCGTGCGAGTTCGGCGACGAGTTCTGCGCCCCACGCGGGTACGAGAGGGAACCCGTCTACGCTGGCATGATGGCGGTTCGGGTCGTTCGGGCGGGTCACGCTGGGCGTGTGAGCGAGTTGCGGAGGCTCGTTGGGGAACCACGGTGCGAGAGAGGCGGCGAGCTGGAGGTGGTCGAGAGCGGCTTGGAGGCGGAGCGGGAGGAGCTGATCGGACTGGACGAGTTGGGCGCGGCGAGCGGTGGCCCACCCGAGGCAGAAGGCGGCTCGGCTGCGGTGCTCCTCGAGGCGCGTGCTGTGCTGCTGCTTGTTCGGTTCGAGTGCTTGCTCGGCGGCTTCCATCACTTGATCGAGCAAGCGAGACGCCCGATCGACGAGCGCACCCCGAGCGTCCGCGTCTGCAGCGTCGGGCTGCTTGAGGGCAGGCGACTGCAGCAGTGCATCTGCCTGCTGCTTCAGGCTGACTGCTCGCTCCAGCTCGTGCGCGAGTGCGCCGTGGGCCGACGTGGTGCCGCCGTTCGGCGTACTCGCAGTCGACGTCGGCGGGGCGACAGCATGCGCCAGGCTCGGCGAGGTGTGTGCTGACCCTGACATGGTCCTGAGCTGTACGTTGGACCCTGTCGGCTGAGCGTATGGCCTCGCGGAGACGAGCCCAAGTGGGGGCTCGAAGGGATAACCCCGACTACTAATCAATCCTAATCACTCTCCCTATCTCGCCTTCCCTCCCTCTCTTCACGACTCCTCTCGGCTGCTAAAAGATGGGCATACATTGCAACATACCCTAAGGATTCAATACTTGCACCTCCTGCTGCATCCGCCGGTCCGGCCGGCGCTTTCGATCCGCTCATGCCACCTTCTCTTCTTGCCGCTGCTCTGCTCTGAGTCCGGCTACTCTCTATTCATAGCTTGCATCAACGGCGAGGCAGACCACGGTGACTATCTGATCAAAGCGACCTTGCCTCGCCCGACTTGGTCCCCTCCGGAGCTGGCACAGAGGCGAACACCTTGCTGCGTCGTCCGGCCGCCGACGTCCCCGCCGAGCTCGCGCAGCTCGACAATGCTCCGCTCGCCGGTCCCGGTCCTTCTCGCCCGAGCGACCGCACGTACCGCAAGCGCTTGATCGTCGGCATCGGGCACTCGCTCGGCGGCGGCGCGACCGCCTTTGCAGCGACCGCTTGCCCCTCCTTGTTCTCCTCCGTCATCTTCCTCGACCCCGTCATCGTCCCGCCCGTGTTGAAGGAACCTCGAACAATGGTCAACGCGACGGTCGCGGCGCTCAAGCGGCGTGCGACCTGGCAGACGCGACAAGAGGCGAAAGAGTCGTTCTTGTCCAAGCCGTTCTTTCGCGCGTGGGACTCGGAGGTCCTCGACGGGTATGTGCAGCACGGGTTGCACGAGACGAGTGACGGACAAGTCGCACTTAAGACCAAGCCTCACTATGAAGCGGTGCGCCACTCACTCACTCACTAGGTTGAGGCATATTCTCGGCGGCAGTTTTCAAGCTGACCCTTTTTTCTTCGCTCTTTTTCCTCCGCGCACCCCAGCTCACGTTCATGGACCCGCTCGCTTCCGCTGCGCGACGAGCGTGCGTGCGACTCCAGACCGTGCCATCCACATTGCCCGCACACTTTATCTTTGCCGACAAGGGCCGCTCCGTCCTTCAAGAAGACTGGATCGACTACCTCCTCACGCGCGCCCTTCCGCACGCGACTTCCACTCGCGTCGAGGGTGCAGGTCACCTCGTCGTGCACGAAAAGCCGCGAGAGACGGCTCACTTGATTGTAGACTTTTTGGAGAAGACGTACCCGCCAAGAGCGGGACGAGGAGCGAAGCTGTAGAACTGCTGGAATCCGATTCCTTTGGCGTAAGGCGTGAATCTCCCTGTACCGGAGCTTGCACTAGCCGCTCCATGACGCGGTTTCTATGCTCCCGATCGCGTTGTGAAGCGAGGAACAAGACCGAGCGGCTGTGAACGAGTCTGGCAGGCGTCGAGCTTGTCTTGTACGACGCAGTGGAGGCAAACCGCCGATTCCAGGCGAAATCCGTTGTCTACACGAGTCCCTTTCTCCCCTTATACACGCGCCATACGCTGCCAGCGATGGGAGAGTAGTGCCACGTCGCCACCGCTGCGGGGGGAGAGCAGTCCGCTGCCGCTTTCGCAGCCTGGCCTTGCGCACGCGGACTGGGAGGCTGGACAACTGGAAGAGCGGGCCAAGATGCAACGGACGCGGAGGTAAGCTCTCGGGCTGTACGCGCGATCGCGGACCGTTGAGAGGGAAGCGCTCGGCGTGCGGGGTCGAGCGGGACGATTGCCACATTCCAGTCGGGGTCGAGCTTTCTCTCGGTGGCAAACGACCGCACGGAGCGCGCGCTGCTTCGCTTCTTGTTCTCCTTCTTGTCACTCGCCAGCCAGCGCCTGCCCTTCCCCCCCGCTAGCCGCCACCGCAATCATGGCTTTCCTTCAATTCATCGCAGCTCTCTTCGCCTCTTCCCGCCCCCGCATCGCCACTCCTCCTCCGGACCAAGTCACTGAGCAGCGCGCAGACTTGGTGAGTAGGCTGTATGTGGTTCTGAGCGAGTAGAACGCCCGCGCTGACTGTCTTTGCCCGCGGAACAGAAGAACGGCCGCTTCGACGCCGCCGACCACGACGACGACGAGCTCACCTCGTCTTGCTCGATCGGATGCTTGCTGTGCTCGGAACTCGGCTACAAGCGGCCTATTAAGCAGTCGAGGGCGCAGGAGGACGTCGCACAATGGGTCAGAGCCTTCACCGCCGAGTTTGCGCCGTCGCTCGCCTCCAAGCCGCTCTCGCACCTCCTCACTCCTCCGAGGAGGCGGCCGCAGTCCAACCACATCCCTTTCGCTGTCGCCATTGCCGAGCACCAGAAATTCGAGGACAACGAGCCCGCGCCGCCGTCGACCGCCGCAGCTTCGCCAGCTTGGACGTGGTATTCCTTCCCCCCTTACCCCGAGGGCGACGACGACGTCTCGGACTCGACCACCTCCGCAAACGAAGACTGCATCACCCTCGACCCTGTCGACTCCGCCTCGTCCTCCGCGGCAGGTGTCTCTGCCGCGAATCCCTTCGAGCCGCTCTCGCCGCCGCGCCCCTCCCTCTTCGTCGCCCCGATGACTTCGCCGCAGCCCATCAACCAGACCGCCTCCGACGTCGCGATCGCGGACTGCCAGGAGCCGGAGGTTGATGAGCCCGCGTCGCCGTTGTCGACCACTGCGACTTCGCCGGCTTGCAGCTACTTTTCGTTCCCGCCGTACCCCGAGCGCGACGATGACTCGGACTCTTCCACCTTGGCGGACGGCGACTCGCAACTCACCGACTCCTCATTCGCACCGTCCACCGCCGGTTCCTTCGGCTCCCCGTCCCTCAAAAAGGTCGCCGCCTCGACGCACTCGCGCCACTCTTCCGAGTCTGGCTCTTCCGTCGTTTCCTGGTTCCCGCTCTTGTGGCTGCCTCTCAAGAGCCCTTCCAAGGCTCGGACCGTTTACGACCGTACTCAGAACCCCCTCTCCTCCGTCTACGCTCGCGCCGAACCTTCGACCCTCGTCTCCGCCGTGCGCCCGTGCGCTTGCCCCTCTCGCGTGACGGTCGAGGTCCCGAACTCGGCCTTTTTCGAGAACACTTACGACTGGCCCATCCGAAACTCTCTTCCGGCATCCTACCTCCGGTTCCCGCTGCGCTGGGATAAGATGGCGTTGGAGGAGCGACGAGAACCTCGCTACCACGTTATTCCTCTTTTGAACTGACGAGGCCCTTGCGCCATGATGTAGCAGTAGTCTGGACTGTAGCTGTTTCGAGTCTTGTATCGACGTGATTTATCGTTCCTGCCGCGAGATGCGAAAGAATCTTCTCGCCTGTTCAGTCGTGCTCCCTTTTCTCGTGTCACGTCTGTGCGAGTGGGTGGCGCAGGAAAGAGAAGCGTTGCAACAACAGTGAGCTAAATACGACAACATGCGTGTACGAGCAGACGGGCGAAGGAAGAGAGAGTGTGAGGAAGCTCAGCTTTCAGGCCTTTTGTTTGCCCTTTGCTTTTGAGGTCGAGCCACCGCCAGGGAGGGCGAGTCCACCGGCCGCCGAGGGGTTCGCAGAAAGCGCAGGTTTCTTCGACGATCCGGCACCTGCTCCGCCGACTCCAGCTCCTGTCGCGGCCGCCGCCGCCGACGTGTTCGACCCTGGACCGCCGAGCGTGCCAATCCCCGCTGCGACGTCCGCCCGTGCCGCTGCGAGATCTTCGTCGTTCGCATAGTCGTTGAACGAGTTGTCGAACCCTCTCCGGGCGCGGGCAATCTCTTCCTGCATGAACAAGAGTTCGTCGAGTCGGGAGAGTTTCTTGGGATCGTTGCGGAGCGCGAAGCGGAAGTCGTCGACTTTGATCTTGCCGCGGTTGGTCGAGACGCGGTTCGCTTGAATGCACTGCAGTATCGTTATCAGCACGGGATCGAAAGGCACAAGGAAGGGAGGGAAAGACTCGCAATGTCGGTGATGTGGTCGATGACGAGTTCCTCCATCATGGCGATGGTATCGGGCGCGGGGGTGTCGTCGCCAAAGCCATACATCATCGGTGCCACTGCAAGCGATTACCCTGTCAGTCTCTGTCGAGGGAGAGAGGGCGAGGCTGGTACTTGCAGTCTTTGGCGAACAAGCCCTTCTTTGTGATTTTACGCTGCGCGACCTGCTTGGTACCGCCTTGCTGGCCCGACATTGTCAGCTTTAGGCGTCCGTGTTCGCTCCTGGTCCTTGGCTCTAGTCGAGTGGAAGAGAGAGAGGGAGACGAGCAAGTCTGGACGAGGTTCATCTCTCTCCGTCGACGGCCAAGATGGCGATGAGTGCTCGAGAGGGACTGAGTGAGCAGGTCCAGCCGCTGTACATATCGGCTGCGTGCTCCCGCTCCAACTCGAGCGCAGCTAGACCGCACGACGGCCTCGTCGCATTCGCTTCCGGGCATCTCATCGCTCTCTGGAAATCAGCAGTGCGTACCCCCGACTACAGCCTCCAGGGGACCCAAGCTGGACTTGATACGCTAACTGGATGCCATGGCTATCAGAACGAACTGTCGGCAGGCGTGCACAGCACGTTGCCGGGTCACAAGGGCGACGTAACCGCTCTCGACTTTGTTCAGGGTTCCGGTAAAAGCCGCTACCTCGTCTCGGGAGACGCGACAGGGGCGGTCAACGTCTGGAAGGAACACGAGGAGCACGTGAGTACCCCTCCTACTCTCTTCACCTGGACGGGCGCTGATACTCTCCACGCAGTGGTCTCTGCTCGCGACTTTGACCGGACACCAAGGCTCCGTCTCGGCAGTCGTCGGGCTGCAGCTGTCTGGCGATGACGACTCGACCACCGACGACCTCCTCATCCTCAGCGGCGGATCAGACTCGACCATTCGCGTCTCGCGCGTCACGGACTCATCGCAAGGTGCGTGATTCCGCATTTTTCTCGCGAGTATCTGCCTGGACGCTGACACAGGCGCAATGACTCTACAGAGTTGAAGCAAACGCTCTCGACGAATGGAAAAATCCCCCTGGCGTTCGCATTGACCAATCTGCCGAGCTCTCGCGGTGCGCTTTCCAGTTTAACGCTGCACCCATTTCCACTGCTGATGTTTAAAAACCGTAACCCGCAGGCCTGCTTCTCGCTGTCGGAGGCACCGAACAGCGCATTCATCTCTACTCCGCTGCCTACACCGATCACTCATACACAGTCCGTCACAATTTGATCGCGCGAAAAGCCCGACTCGTCGAGCTGACGGGGATCTTTACCTCGCCGCAGTTTGCGAGATCCCTCTCGCTCGAAGGTCACACAGATTGGGTGCGATGCCTGTCTTTCACGACGCCGAAACCAGCGAATGATGACAGCAGCTCGTCGGCTTCGACTTCGACCGCGTACGACATCGCTCCCGGCGAGGTGCTCTTGGCGTCCGGTTCGCAGGACAACTACATCCGCCTTTGGCGCGTCACGAAGCGCGACCTCGCATCCGAACAAGCAGCTCCGCAAGGAGGAGATGCAGACGACGCTCCGCTCGACGAGCTCGACGCAGCGCTCGCCGCCGTCGAGGACCAAGCCGAGTTGCGCGTCAAGGCTCACGACTTTACCGTCGACGGCGAGGGTCACTTTTCGTGCGCGAGCGAGGCCGTCTTGCTCGGACACGACGCGTGGGTGACGGGGCTCAATTGGGCGCCGGCGGGGTCGTCGCGCCTCGAACTCCTTTCCGCCTCGGCCGACCGCTCCATGATCCTCTGGACTCCCGTCTCGGCCGGCATGGCCGCCCTCCCCGAATCATCATCGACTCGACCGAGCTCCTCGGTGGCGGCGTCGCACGCGCACGCGAGTATCTGGACTTCGCAACATCGCTTCGGCGAGTTTACTTCGTCGACCAACCTCGGCTTCTTTGGTGCTTTGTGGGGGCTCGAGGGCCGCACCGTCCTTGCGAACGGGTGGGGAGGGAGTTGGCATGTGTGGCGGCTGGAGGGCGAGGGAGAGGGGGGAGATATGGAGAGGCAGGAGTGGCGTCCTCAGGTGGCGACGACGGGGCATCTCGGAGCGGTCAAGCAGGTCGTCTGGGAAGGGAAGGGCGAGTACTTGCTCTCGGCGAGGTGAGCAGCGCAACTCTCTTGCCTCATGTGCGACCTTCACTGATGGGTCGTGTCGATCGGTGCAGTCAAGACATGTCGGCGCGATTGCACGCGCCGTGGCGGAGAAAGGTGAACGGCAAGGCCGTCGAAACTTGGCACGGTAGGCCTCGCAATGCCAAGTATTGCTCACACGACTACAAAGTCTGACGACGAACGAGCACGCTTGCAGAACTCGGCCGACCGCAGATCCACGGCTACCCGCTCGCTTCCGTCGCGTTCACCTCGCCGGAAAAACGGCTCCAGTTCGTCAGTGGCGCGGACGAGAAGATTGTCCGCGTCTTTGATGCGCCAAAACTCTGGGTTCAGACTCTCAAGACACTCAGCGGAGTCGATGCAGGCGATGCCGTGAGTTCTTCACCTTCCCCTCGCGCGGAAGAATAAGGCACTCAACGTAAACTTCTCTCAGGCTTCGCGACCGATGGCGGCAAATATCCCTCCTCTCGGTCTTTCGAATCGAGCCGTTGCCTGTCAGTCCTCGACACTATCAATGCTCGCGTTTTTCATCAGCTGACAACCGTCTGCTCAAACAGCACCGGATGAGGCAGCCCAGCTCGCACCCGCCTCGACGGATGTCTTTGACGAGATCCTCCCGGTCAATTTCACCGTCTCTGATCATCCGCCGTTCGAGGAGCAGTTGCTCGGCTCGATGCTCTGGCCCGAGGTACGCTTTATAGTCTCGGTACTCAGCAGAAAGCCCTCTGCTGACCTCTCATTCCTGCAGGTGGACAAGCTCTACGGTCACCCTTTTGAGCTCGTTTCCGTCACTTCGGCTCACTCACTACCGATCATCGCTACGGCATGCAAGGCGACCGCTCCCGAGCACGCCCTCATTCGCGTCTACAGCACCGAGACGTGGCAGCCAGTAGGCGTCCCCCTCGAGGGTCACTCGTTGACGATCACAAAGCTCGCGTTCAGTCCGCCGTCGCTGCAAGACACGGAGGCAGATCGCTGGCTGCTGAGTGTCAGTCGCGACCGGACGTGGAATGTCTACGAGCGAGCATCGGCAGACGGCGAGGGTGCGTTTCATGTTCCTTGCAGCAGCTTCGCCCGCGGAACTGACCGTGTCTCCATGTATGCAGAACCGACGTACCGACGTGCAGCAAACGCAAAGTCGCATGCCCGCATCATCTGGGATGCATGCTGGGGCGGGGACGCTACCTTCTTCGCGACCGCGTCTCGAGACAAGACGGTAAGATCTCTGGCCCTCATCATCGCAGGTATGAAGAGAGCTGATGGCGGACCGCTTCTATAGGTGAAAATCTGGTCTGCCGGCGATTGGCAGTGCCTTGCGACGCTGAGCTTTGCGGAAGCGGCGACTTCGGTCGCCTCGGCGTTGACGCCCGACAAAAGGTACGTTTTGCAAGGCCTTTCCTGTCAGAACAGACTGCTGATTCTCTTCATGATACAGTCGGCATATCCTCGCAGTCGGGCTCGAGAACGGCGAGATCCATCTCTTCTATGCCATGCTGGGAGAGACGTCCTCCTGGAAGCCACTTCTGCAGCTCGACTCTCAGTGAGTTCCGCATTGGGTGTTTCGCCTCGCCCTGAGCTGACAAAGAAGTCCCTCCCTCGCAGTCGGGCGCACGTCCGCAGCGTAACTACTCTCGCATTCTCGCCAAGAGTCACCGATGCCGAGACTTTGCGCCTCGCGAGCGGCTCCGAGGATCACACGGTACGGATCTTTGATGTCCCGGTACTAGACGATACGAATCCATAGATGCAACACCCACCATCTTCGCTACACCGAGAGGGACCGGATGAAGGAAGAACCTGGGCCAGAGACGCGCTCGTTCGGACGACCTCTCGTTGGCTCGGCGCCCCCGAAAATATCGCCCCGCCAGCCGTTTCGCGGATCATACACCGGGTCGCTTGGCTTCTTGAAAGTCCAGCCCTTGAAAGCGTACTGCTTGCGCACCTCGAGCAGGTGCGGACCTTCGACTGGATGCCGGAGGAGCGCGTCGTGCGCCGTCACCGGAGCAGGTACGCCTGGCGCAATCTCTGGCGCCGGTAAGGGTTCCGCCGGAATATCGTCGTCGAAGTAGCGAGTGTCCGTCTCGTGAGCGAGTTTTGGCTGGAACGGAGGAGTTTGAAGGTGCAAAGAGGACCAGTCGATCCCGCGAAACCAGGCGTGGCGTTTGATCTCTTCCGAGCCATCTTCCGCCATGCTTGCAGGGTCTGTCGTTGCCCCCATTTGTGGGAGAAGAGGGTGCCGACGACTTGACATCGCCGAGTTGGGTTTGTTCGGCGGGAGAGGGGTGCCAAGACGCTCGGCAGCATCGCAAAGGAGCGATGCAATGAAGTCTTGCCCCTCACGGGAAACTTTAGGAGAGGATGGGAACCGCAAGTAGCGCGACCAGTTCATGATCTGTGACACAGGTATGTCAGATGCAAACTTCGGAGAGCAAACTCGATCGTGTGCCGTACCTTGTGCCGCGTGTCTTGTCGGTTCTTGCTCACAAAGGGCGGGTAGCCGTACAGCATCTCATAGATGATGACACCCAAACTCCACCAGTCGGCGCGCACATCGTAGCCGGCACCGCGGAGTACTTCGGGTGCCATGTAGTTGTTTGTGCCGACGACCGAGAACGCCTTCTTCCGCCGTTGCTGATCACGCCAGGTGAGAATGGACGGTGGCGTGTCTGAGCCTGTCGACCCAAAGTTCGGCTGAGATGGTACTCCGCGACCCCGCGACGCATCCTCGAGGTCAATCCCGTGCTTGTGAAGGAGTTCCTGGCGCTGTTGGTCAAAGTAGAGCCCGTCGTGATCAAAGCGCAGGTCGGTCGCCAGGCCAAAGTCGCTGATAGCGAGATGACCTTTCGCGTCAAAGAGCCAATTGTCCGGCTTGATGTCCCGATGGATGGCGCCGAGCGTTTGATGCGTCTCTTGGATCGCCAGCACCATCTCCGCGGCGTAGAACCTCGCCATCTTTTCCGGAAAGGTGTCGCGCTCGATCAGGAGCGTGAGCAAGTCGCCTCCGGGCATATAAGACATGACGAGGTAGAGGTGGTCGACGTCCTGAAAGCTGTACGCGAGCTTGACGATCCAACGGGTTGTGGCGGCAGCACTGGCGAGGAGGTCCCGCTCGGCCCGGAGATGACCCTCCTGACCTTTCCGGAGCATATCCACCTTGCGCATCTGCTTCATGGCGTATAATCTACAGCGACGGTCAGTCTCGGTGGCGTGCTTGAGAAGGTCAAGCATTCGCCGTCACACTCACTGGCCTTTGCCTCTCTCGCGGACCAGCGATACCACACCGAAGGCGCCATGCCCGATAGTCTTGAGCTTGACAAAGCTACTCGGCCCGACGCGGTCGCGGACTTCGCGCAGGTATCGAGACTGGCTCTCCAGCCACACCGCCCTGATCCGGCGCCGCTCGCTTTCCGGGAGGTTGAGTTTTGCCAGTTCACACTCGAAGATTGCGCGACTGCGTTCGCGCGATTGCGGTTGACGAAGAATGGCGTGGTATTTGGTTTCAAAGAAGATCCTCGCGGCTGCCGCTTTTTCGATGGTCGCCAGAGACGGTTTCGGCAGCGGCTGAGCGCGGGATTCCTTCTCGAGAGAGGCGGTATCTGTAAACCCCGTCCGATCCGGTACGCGGTTGGCGGAGCGCACAGCGTCTTTGATGGGTTGCGACCAAGACAAGGCTGCGTGACATCGACATTAGTGCCAGTCGCCAGAAATTGCAAACGGCGGAATTCCCTGCATACTGCCCACTTTGCCTTGAGAATCGAGGTGCCAGCGAGTCAATAACGCGTGAGCTTGCTCGGCGTCCGAGGCATGGACGGGATGTCTGCGAGGGTGGCGGTCAAACGTCGGGCTCAAGAAAAAGGATCGAGGCATGCAAGTGCCTACCTGAAATCTCTTGGCCGCCCCACCATGTCGGCTGTGACTCTCTTTCGCTGTCGACTGCGTTGATACCCTCCCGTGGGCATGGGAACAGGCGACCGCACGGTCGGAGGAGCCGCGACTGGTTGATCCGGGACGAGAAAGCGTGAGCCCGTGGCAGCCAGCAGTTGCCAGAACCCGGAGTGCACGACCACGGTCGACGACTGCCCGAAAGGTGTCCGAAAAGGGGGTGTCAAATGACTAGGCGACGGCGTGTAGGGTGCGGGAGAGGTTCTGCACAAGGCAGGCGGAAGCGGCACGGAGGATTTGCCGGGTTTGTCGCGGATCCAACTTGGTAAAGGTGCTGCATACTGTTGTCTTGCCGAAAAGGGTATAGCTTCCTTGCGAGAGACACCGTAAGGTGAATTCGGAACGTGCGGACGGCGCCCCGAAACGAAGAACGTCGATCCGCTCGTCAAGGGCGAAAATGGGTTTGCCGAGAGCCTGTCATCGAGGAAGCGGTCTTGGGGATCTTGCATGTCTGCAGGAGTCCACGATAAGCCTGTTGCTCTGAAGCAGTAACGAGATGTGTCCGAGACGATGAGCTGGTGCGCCCGCGCGGTCCGTCGGAATGCAGGCGAGAAGGCTCACTGTCGAAGAGGGTCAAGATTGAGCAAGCGACAGGGCACTCGGTGTCCTGTAAGCAGAAGCAACAAGGCAGAGGAAGACAGGTGAAGAGAAGAAGAAGCAGACGCAATGCAACAAGACGATGCGGTGCTGGCGGGCGCGGTGCGTGCAGGACAATCGGAGGAGCGTGCGCTCCTCGCTTGTGCCCCAGCATTCTACACGCGACGTGGAGAAAAGAGTGCGCGTTAGAGCCAAGGAGAAAAGGTCACTCTGTAGATGCGTTCTCTCGAGCAAGCTGGGATACAAAGAAAAAGCGTTTTTCTTTCATCCATCACCTCTCCGCCACCTTTACAAGCCAAGCAATTTCCCCTGCGTCCTCAAACATCCTCGACATCCATCGTCTGCTCCCCGATCTCCCTCTCCAGGACCTGCTCTTCGCGGTTCATCTCGACGTCGCTCAAGTCCGACTCCGGTTCGCTGATCAAACCTTCCTGTCGGCGACGCTCGAGCTCTTCCGCTGCGAGCTCCTTCGCCAGAGAGCGACGGGTCGGACAGTCACAGACCGAAGGGAAGAAGCCCGGGTCTGTGTCAGGAAGCGAGCACGCTCGCAGGTCAGCAAGCAGGAAAGGGGACGAATCGACAAAAGGGGGCGACCTACTCTGGCTCAGATACTGGAGAGCTTCCGAAGAAGCAAGCCGTTTCGCGGTCTTCGGATTCGCTGTCTCGACGCTGCCGAGGACCTGGAGCTCGTGAATGGTCAGCTTCGACCCGAGAGGTGCGGGACCAGAAAGCTCATCATGCGAGCGCACCATGTTGTGAGCCACGACTGAGCAGCGGGTCAAGCGCTGGACCAACTCCCCAGTGCGAGGATCGAAGCGCGCTTCGAGCGTCGAAGAGGCATGCGAAACTGAGGGAGGAAAGACGGGTCGGCGGCGGGCGGGCACGAACGGCGCAAGGCGATGCACGTACCATCGTCGCACTGCGCGGCCTGAGCGGTCTCGAGCAGGACACGAATCGCATCGATTTTGAGCTTTGTCGGGCTGATCCACTTGGCGAGGAAAGGCGCGAGGATCCTGTCGAAAAGCTGCTGCGGAACGACCGGATCGAAGCCAGAATCGATGTAGACAGCTCCGAAAAGCGACTCCACGATATCGGCGACAGCCTGTTGGGGTGGCATGAGATGAGTGAGCCTGCGGAAAGCCCAAGACGCAGGAGTTACACGAGAACTTCGTACTTTCGGGGGATCGAGCGTCAACCAGTAGGGCCTCGGCTCCCGCGCCTCCTGCTCCGCCTCGAGGAGTTCCTTCTCTTTGGCGGCGACAACTCGCTCGCGATACAGTCGCATGTTGGTCTCGAGTTGAGGGTGGTCGTACACCAGGAAGCGATCGAGGTCGAGTTCGACTGCGAGAGCTGCGAGCGTCTCGTTCGAGACGCATGCTCCCTTGAGCTCGGTCAGGTGTCCGGGGCCAAGATCACCACTCCAACGGTGCCAGCAGTACCGGACAACGTGGAAGTCGAGTACGGCATCTCCGACCCACTCGATCCGTTCGAAACTGACTTCGTCGAGTTTGGAAGGGTGCGTAAAAGCCTCGCGCAGGAGAGCACCGTGGCGGAACGTGTAACCGAGAATTTTCTCGACGATTTGAAGATCTGACACGGCCGCGCGAACTTCGCCAGGCACGCCGTACAGACGCGAAAAGTCTTCCAGGGTCGTGACCGTACCGATTTCGACGCCTGTTCAACAGAGTTGCGAGAAGAGAATCAGAGAACGCGCTCTCAGGATCCAGCCTGATCGTCGGACCTTACCGAGTGATTTGATCGCCATCAGGGCGAGGGAGAATGCCTCGCGCAAGCCGGAGCGCTCGAAGCCCGTTTCCACCGCGGCACCAACAAGCGCCTCGACGGCATCGGCGATCGTCTTGTCGCCGATGATCGCGGCGCTTGGCGGAGGCTTGTCCTTCTCGTCAGCAAAGTGCATGTTCGGCGGGACGAAGTGGCGTGAAGTGAACGGTCGAGAGACGAGGACGGAAGGAACACCATGGCGCTTTCCGGCCTCGAAGAGGTAACGGTTGTTGACGAGTTCGAGGCGGAGGCGATGCATGATGCCCTCGTGAGTTGTGCGCTCTTGCGAAACAAAGACGAAAGTCGAGACCAGGTGCTTCAGGATCTACGGGAAAAGAGCATAAGCTCCACATCAACAACGCTGGAGGATGTCTTGACGCACCGAGTCGCCGAGAAGCTCAAGCCGGTTGTAGTCCAGCCCGCCGGCTCCAGCGGACGGGGACGTGAGTGCGGTCCGGACATGCTCGTGCGCGAGCTTCCCGCCGAACGTTTTCGAGTTGAACTCGTCGACCAGGCAACGTTGCTCAAGATCCGTCATGAGGGACGGGAGCATGAGAGCAGTGCGAAAGATGGACGCCGGCAGGAAGTGCAGCAAACAAGTCTGTGGCAAGCCGAGTCGCGGCAACTTCGATAGGAGCTTCTTCGGATTGGGCGTGACATCGTTCCGTGGCGTGCGCGTGAGGTGAGTGGCCGTTTTGGGCATCTATTGGAGAACAGTCAATCGCGTCCGATCATAGACCGGTCTAGCATGGCCAGCGTACCTTGCTCAGCTCGATCAAAGGCTGCTCTTTGTGGACGTGGAAAGAGTGGAACTGGGAACGATCCGTATCAGTCAGTGCGGAATAGCAGCAGCAGCGAGTAGAACACGCACGAAAGCGTCGTTGAAAGACAGGTAGTAGTCCATCAGCGTGTCGAATCCGGCGTCGCTCTGCCTTCCTGGCGGCAGAGGTCCGAACGGGCGAAGATCAGGCATGACCCGCTCGAAGAAGTAGCTGTAGACACGCGCTGATCAGCCCCGTGACTGCTGCCGCTTGACCAAGAGAACAGACTTACCGACATCCGTTCTTGGCTTGGTCAACGATGACGGAATCCTCGAGCCCACTCAGATCCTTCCAGTCCAGCCGGCGCTCCTTCTTCTGGACGCCTCGTTCCATCGCGCTCCAGTCGAACGATTCTTGGCCGCAAGACTCGTTGATGTTGATGTTCGCCTTTGGGATCGCCAGCATGTAGACGAGGTCGAGCTCTTGCCGTTTGCCATCCTCGTCGATGGCGCCTCGAACGATCCGGAGTCGTTTGTTGAGAATCGATTGCCAGAGCTGGACTTGGAACGCTGCCAGCGTCTTCCGCTGGGCTGCCGTGAGGATGACGGAACCGAGTGGCGAGGCAAACACCTCCAAGGATTCGCCTTGCAAGAACATCGTCATTCCGGGAAGGGTCGGCAGCGCGTTGCGAGTCAAGAGGAAGAGCGGGCGATAGAGCTGCTTGTCGTGGACGATTTCGCCTCGTTCTCCGCCGAAATGGAGCGCCGCCAGGTGGAACGTCGTTTCTTCGCTGCACGGGCTTCGTGGGATGAAGACGTCCGCGATTTCGTGCTCGTACTCGACTTGTCGCTTCTTCGATCCGATCGGCTCAGCGCTACCCTCCTCGACGACTTCCTCCGGAGGCAGAGTGCGAAGAGGCAAGAGGTGCTCGTCGAGACTGCCGACGTTGCGGAGAACCTTGCATGCAGTGAAGGCGGCTTCGCGCTTAGCGACGCGAGCGCTGACGCAGAGCGCTAACGGTTCGAAGTCAGCATGTGGACCTGTCACCCTCCACCTGTCTCCGAACTCACGTCCAGTCACGACCCTGACGCGGGAGGCACTTGGAAGAACGACGGTGCAGGAGAATTGACGATCGCCGAACTCGTTGACACCATAATCGTTGACAGTGTACTGTGGCTGACTGATGCTGAAGGCATCCGATCGCGGCAACGAGCGGGCGCTGGAAAACAAAATACCCATCAGCCTGGGTCAGCCTTCGGCATTGGGCACAACTTACTAGCGCTGTAGGAGACTCAGAGCCGAGTGCGGCGTGATCGTGGCGCCCGTCGATGGCTCGGTATAGTAGGTGCAGCGCTCGTTCGCGGCCCCGAAGAAGTCGAGCTCGTCCGCGGCCTCTTCTTCTTCTTCGCCGACGGACCGGTCGAAGAGGCTGAACATGTCCTCGTCGAAGCGCGAAATCTGTACGAGCTTGCGCTTCTCGGCCACGTTGCCTGTACGAAGGAGCAGTGTAAGCAAGGGTGTCGAATGAAAAGGAGCGTCGGCATCCACACCTTTTTCGCAGAAGAGCAAGTAATGGCTGCCAGGCGCGCGGGCGCGACCCTTCGACTGGATCATCGAGATGTGGCGCTGGTACAAATCGAAGCGAACGATGAAGTTGCAGGGCTGGCGGCGGCGGATTCTATGTCAGTACTGCATGCCACGGCGAGAGATGTCCGGGTCTCACCTGGATGTCCATCCCCTCTTCACACACTGACGTCGCGAGCAAGAGATTGACGTCGCCCTCACCGAAGCGGGCGAGGACGGACGCCTGCCGATGCCAAGGCATTTTCGGATCCCTAAAGCGCACAAAATGAACGTAAGCACCAGAGCGAGCAGAACGAGCGAGTGGTGGAACTACTCACATCGAGCCGCCGCGTCCAACTCCATGGCCGGTCACGCAGTCTACGCGCAACCAGTCGAGCTCGTCGTCGCGCTTGGAGAGCACCTTGAGAATCTCGGCGATGACAAGGGCATCGATTCGGCGTGCCTTCAGGGTAGGGTATGCGTCAGCAGATTTGTGATATTGAAGACAAGGAGAAGACTTACGACAAAGACGATGCCACGAAAGTCTGCCGCACCGGTCTTGCAAGCTTTGAGCAGGTCGAGCAGCTTCTGCAGCTTTGGCGACAGTCTCTCGTGTTCGAGGGTCGGCTTGTGCTCTTCGATGGCCCTGCGAGGGAGATATTAATCGCCTCGTCAGTCCGGTACAGTGTTTGGAGCTCGCCGGATATAGGCGCACTTGAGCCAGTCGGGGAGATCGAGTTGCGCGGCCGCAAGCATCTTGTCCTTCAGCTCGCGCTTCATGCGCTCCTTCTCCTGCCTGATTTCGGCGCGCTTCTGCTCGGCGCGAGAGAGCTTGCGCGCCTCTCGACCAGTTTCGATGATCGGCTTCTGAGGGGCGGCATCCTGCAGATCCGTCGCGGCGAGCTGAGCGCCGAGCGCGTCGGCCTCGGTGGCAGCGTCATCTCCGCCTTCTTCCTCGTCTTCGTCCGACGACTCGGGAACATGCGGGAGCAGCTTCGCCTTGTGACGCTGGAGTGCGAGGTGCCAGACAAGATCCGCCGCGTCGGGACCGAGGGTCCGCAAGACCGTCTCTGCGCTTGCGAGGCACCGCGAGAAGTGGTCATCGCGGACGACGACCTTGTCGAGAATCGCGAGGTGCAAGTCGGTGAGGAAGTACTCAGGCGGCGGGTCATAGTCGATGCACAGGACGGTCGGACGGGCGACCATCGAGCGGAGCTCCGCTTGCGTTTCAGGCGGCGCAGTGACGAGTCTGTGAGGAGGACGAGTCCGCTCGCGTGAGCTCAGGTCTACTGGGGCGCAGGCGACCCTGACAAAGTCCTCACTTCGCATCGAAGAGCGCTTCGAGCTTTTTCGCCTCCTCGAGACCTTCATTCGAATCGAGCGGCGATGCCGTGAGTCCCAGGATCCGAGGACGTTTTGCGAGCGGAGCGCGATGGTAAAAGTCGCGGAGGATGCTCGCGAAAGGGCTGCGCGGCGAGACCCCGTCAGTGCAAGGTCAAAAGCACGGTGTGACTTCCCTCGCTTACTTGTTCGACTTGGCGTGGTGCGCTTCGTCAAAGACGAGAAGCGAGATCTGCTCCATCTGGATGAAACCGTGTGCCAACGAGTCCAAGAGCAGCTGACTCGTCACGACTAGGCAGCTGCACCGGAACGAGGAATGTAAGCGCTCTTCTCACGCTGTCGAAAGAGGCGAGTAGTGAACTTGCTCGTAGGTCTCGAAGTTGTACTTCCACTCCGAAGGGCTGCACAAGTTGACCCCGAGCGCGCCGAAGAGCTTGCCAACGCGAATCGACGTGCTGCGGCAGGAACGTCAATCATCGGGCAAAAGACGCGAAGTGGTGGTCCACACTCGAAAACTCACTTGCGCGCGAGGACGTCTGCCTGCTGATGGACGAGCGGGACCGAGTTGGTGAGGAAAAAGATCATGCGCGGCGGCGAGTCCAAGGTACCGGCACGGCGTTCGGCTTCGCGTGCATGGATCCATTCACTCAAGAGAACCTGTCGCAGAAAATCGTTCGGGTCAGTAGACGTCGCCTGTTTTCACGCATTCTCCTCAAGCTCACCGCCACCAAGGTCTTGCCGGATCCCGTCGAGAGCACCGTCAGAATGTTGCTTTCCTTCGCGCGCTCGAGCAGGGCCGCTTGATACGAAGTCGGGATCAACTTGCGAGCCGTCGAAGCTTCCGAGGCGTTCGGGTTCGCCTCCGTGCCCTCAGAAGTCTCGGCGCCCGACTTCGCCTTCTCGTCCTCGTCCTCGTTCGTTTCGAGCCGTCCGTCGACGGCCTTGCCGTTCTTGGGCCGCTTCGGAGCCTTGTACTTGTCCTCCTTGTCTTCCCAATCGTCACTCATCTCGTCCGAGAGGTAGTCGAACAATTGCGGAGCGCGCTGCGGTTTCAATTTCTTCTTGCGACGCTTGCCGGCGAGGACGGCGGCTGCCGATTTGAGCTTCGGCTGAGCGCCGTGGAGGAGCGGCAAGGCTTTTGGCAAGTCGTCGAAAGCCTTGGCAGCTGGAACGGCGGCTGGTACCTCGCTCGGCGCGGAGACGGGCACGGAAGGTGCGGTCGTTGCGGGAGCGAGAGGCGCTGTCGGCTGGGTCGCGGGCGCATCGTCAGGCTCAGCCACGTGAGCGGCAGCCTCCGACGCATGGCTGGGAGGCGAGGTCATCTCCCCGCGTTGGCCTTGAGGGAACGAAAAGGGCTTGGGCGGAGGAAACGACGGCGCCTTTTGCTGCCCGGCGTCAAAGATGTCAACCGTCGCGGCGGCGGTAGTCGGGGACTTGACGCTTGGGGCTCCCATAACGGTGGACGCGACGGAAGTGGTCGTTTCGACGACGAGATCTTCAGGATCCGCGTCCTCGCCGGAGGCTTGAGGCTGAATTCGCGCCGTATGCGCGCCCACCGCGGCGCCCTCTTCGTCCAGCTTGGCGTTGGCGTCGTCGGCTGTGGCCTCGACCTGTGCAGGCACGACAGGAGCCTCGTCCGAGCTGCTGTCGTCGACGTCCATCAATAGCTCGCGTCGAAGAGACTCGGCCGCCGTCTTTTGGCGCTTGGTCCGCAGCTCGCGCTGGTGCTCCTCGAGAACCTCGGCCGGGCGGCGACCAAGCACGGAAGCGATACTCGAGTTGAGAGCATCCCCGCGAGGACGAGTGAAGGCGACTTGACCCGTTTGGGACGCGACGGCGGCGAAATTGTCGGGCGGTGCGTCCTGATTCTGCGCGGGGCCGGGTCCCTGCTTCTGGAAGGCGCTGGCCTGACTCGACAGGGCCTTTCGACCGCCCTTGATCTTCTTGCGGCTGCGCGGCTGCTGTGGGGCGGGGGTCGAGGCGGAAGGACCGCCGCCTTTCGTGCTGTTCGCGGCTGAAGTCGACGCAGACGCGGGCAGGACGACGCGGCCGCCGCGAGGCCCTCCGCTCGTCGTAGTAGCAGCAGAGCTGGAAGCTTGAGATTTTTTCTTGCGACGCTTCTTGGGCTTTGGACCGCCGAGGGGGGCGGAAGCGCGACCCGAGGGGGTGGTGAGTCGAGTCGCGGCGACCTGAGCCGGGTTGGACGGCCCAGGAGCGGCGGTCGGGGCTGTCCCGCCGGCAGGGTCGCTCATAGCTGAGGTCCCGGAGCTTCAGTGACCGCTCAAAGCACAAACAGAGCGAGTCGGTATCGAAGGAGGAACGAGAGCGAGACGGCTTCGTCGCCCGACCAAAAGACAGGAGCCACAGTCACCGCGGACTTGCACGGACCACAGCTTTTGCGAGTCTGAGCAGCTTCACACTGTCGAAGCATCTCATGCAAGGGATCAGGGTCTCTAGCGATCGGCTGAGCGTTGCTTCTTGTGCCTCTGTCCGCGACGACCTGCTGGATGAAGCGAGAGTCGCTGTCTCTCTCCTCACACCGCTGTGTGGTGACTGAAAGAGCCTGATGGCCAGGTCAGCTCTTCCTGCGCCCGCTTGATCGTGCCTGACCCGCTGCTCACTGTATTCGGCTTGCACTCGACCCAGGCTGCGGGCACTGTTGATCGACTTGTCCGGCACGCTTCATGTCGGCGACGTCGCCACTCCGGACGCCGCTCGAGCACTCGACAAGCTCCGAGATGCCGGCATCGCTCTCCGCTTCGTGTCCAACACGTCCAAAGAGTCGCGTGCGTGACTGTTTGCTGGCCAAGCCGTCATCGAGTCGCCCCCCTCTCGCCGATGTCACTCACGGCAAAATCTCTACCATGCAGGGGCTTCCTTACTTTCCAAGCTGAGCAAGATGAGGCTCGATGTCCGCGAAGAAGAAGTCAGGCCCCCGGTGTCCTTGCTGCGATCATGTGGACCAGCCCATGCTGATTCTGCCCGCTTGCTGCGCTCAGCTCTTCACCTCTCTCTCGGCCGCTGCACAAGTGGTTCGCACCCGTCGACTCAAGTCAGTCTCTGAGGGAGTCGTCTCGTACCTGAGACCTGCGCAAACTGAGCAAGCGCGCCAATCCCACGCAGTCCATTCTACTTGCTTTCTTCGTCGGCCAGGGAGGACTTTCCCGCAACCACGCCCGGAGCGCACGATAGTGTCGTCGTCGGCCTCGCACCTGCAGCTTTCGAGTACAAACAGCTCAACGAGGCGTTCAGGCTACTTGCCGGCGAGGAAGGAACGGGAAAGAAGGGTCAAGTGCCGTTAATCGTCACGCACAAAGCGCGCTACTTTGGCGACAAAGACGGCAAGCTCAGCCTCGGACCAGGTGCGCTTTCCATCACAGGACTAGTCCTCCTATGAAATGCTCTCAGCTGACGTCGGAAGCTCCGCGCAGGTCCCTTCATCAGCGCCCTCGAAGAAGCATCCGGCGCTCGCGCGGAAATAGGTCAGCGGGCCATTCCCCACCGCACGCCTCGCATACATGACTCTAGAGCCTGATTCAAAAGCGACTTTCTTTTCTGAATAGTTGGCAAGCCCGAGCCGGCGTTCTTCCAGCTCGCGCTCGACTCGCTCAAGTCGCTGTCGCTCTCGCCACCGGAGATAGGAATGGTGAGTCTGACGGAGAGCTGATTCCACACGGCGGCGTCAGCTGACGAGCCTCTCTCGCTGCATAGATCGGTGACGATGTGCAGCAAGATGTTGGACCTGCAGTGGCGGCGCTCGGTCTGCGTCGTTATCTCGTGCAGACGGGAAAGTATCGGAGTGGCGACGAGGAAAAGTGCGAGGCCGGGCGACCAGAGTGGTGTGGCAAAGACTTTGCGAGCGCGGTAGAGTCGATCTTGCAAGATGCTTAGGTCCGCGAACGAGTGTACAGTATGTCCGACCGAAAGGCCGGGTGCCGACCTCGAGGCGGCGGAAGAGCCGCCGGCCGCGTTGGATTTTCGGCCGACAAGTCGACGCGGCGAATCAGTCGTGACTCTTTCTGGCTTTCCTCACAGCACTCCAAGCAACATGGTGAGGCCCTTCCAGTACGGTTGCAGACCGCATTCGCTGACACAGGTACTCGCCCACAGACTGGCCCGCGAACTCTGTACGACAAGGTGAGGGCCTGTCTCGCTTTCCTCCGGACCTTGACTCCGGCGTGGCGATCTCGCCTATATGTGGCTTGGGCTGACTCGCACGCGCTCTGCATATAGGTGTTTGACAACCACGTTGTCCACGTGGCAGAAGATGGTACCACCATCATGTACATCGACAGGTCAGTCGTCACAACTGTCCACTCGGTGACGGCGTCCCGGGCGAAGCTGATCTCTCGCACTGTGGACAGGCACATTGTGCACGAGGTAACCTCGCCTCAGGCATTTGAGGGACTCTCGCGCGCCGGACGCAAGGTTCGCAGGCTCGACGGCACCCTCGCGACCGTCGACCACAATGTGTCAGTCTCCTCCGCTCCCCGTCACACTCTCTCACATCATTGACCGCGTGGCTGACGAGACATCTGCAGTCCGACTTCGAGCCGGAAGAACTTCAAAGACTCGGCTAGCTTCATCAAAGAGTGCGTAGCCGCGGGACCAAACTGATCAGCCTCGGAACGGGAAAGCTGATCCGCCTCGAAACTGCGACTGCCGCTACACAGAGCCGACTCGCGACTGCAGGTGGTCACGCTCGAGGAGAACGTCCGAAAGTTCGGCGTTCAGTTCTTCGGCATGACTGACAAGCGTCAGGGAATCGTTCACGTGCGTTCCAAACGCGATGAATCCAAGGGCCGGAAGCGAATTAGCTGATAGTCCAGTTCCGTTGGCACAGGTCATCGGCCCCGAGCAGGGATTCACGCTCCCGGGAACCACCGTCGTCTGCGGTGACTCGCACACCTCGACTCACGGCGCGTTCGGCGCCCTCGCGTTCGGTATCGGCACTTCCGAGGTCGAACACGTTCTCGCGACCCAGACCATCCTCCAGAAAAAGTCGCAAAACATGCGCGTCCAGATCGACGGCGACCTCGCTCCGGGCGTCACGTCCAAGGATGTCATGCTGCACGTGATCGGCGAGATTGGAACCGCCGGCGGCACGGGATCCGTTATCGAGTTCTGCGGCACGGCGGTCGAGAAGATGTCGATGGAGGCGCGCATGTCGATGGCCAACATGTCGATCGAGGGAGGCGCGCGCGCCGGCATGTTTGCGCCGGACGAGATCACGTTCGAGTACCTCAAGGGCAAGCCGCTCGCGCCCAAGGGGGCCGAGTGGGACCAGGCCGTCGAGTTCTGGAAGTCGCTCCGCTCGGACGAGGGTGCTCACTACGACAAGGTCGTCAAGATCAACGCGGCCGACATCCCGCCGACCGTCACTTGGGGAACTTCGCCCGAAGACACCGTCTCGATCGACGGCACCGTGCCCGACCCGGCCAAGGCTGCCGACGAGGCTGCCAAGGGCAAGATTGAGCGCGCGCTCGCCTACATGGGTCTCGAGCCGAACCAGAAGATCCAGGACATCCGGATCACCAACGTGAGACTTCAGAGTTTCTCGACTCCTGCTTTCGCGCGAACGTGAACTAACTTTGTCTCCGTCTCGTTGCCAGGCTTTCATCGGTTCGTGCACCAACTCGCGTATCGAGGACTTGCGAGCAGCTGCCGCCATCGCCAAGGGCCGCAAGGTCGCCGAGGGTGTCGTCGCCATGGTCGTCCCCGGTTCAGGTCTCGTCAAGGAGCAGGCCGAGAAGGAAGGCCTCGACCGCATCTTTATCGACGCCGGCTTTGACTGGCGCGAGGCCGGTTGCTCCATGTGCCTCGGCATGAACCCCGACATGCTCTCGCCCGGTCAGCGGTGCGCGTCGACCTCGAACCGCAACTTTGAAGGTCGTCAAGGTCCCGGCGGACGGACTCACCTCATGTCGCCCGCCATGGCCGCCGCCGCTGCTATTGCGGGTCACCTCGCCGACGCTCGCAAGTACAGCGAGGGCGAGCGGACAACATCGGCCCCGGTCCCGTCGGTCGAGATCGCGCCAGAGGAGGAGCAGCACCTGCCGCCGACCATGCAGCAGACTCCCGACGCTGCCGATGACGGTGTCGTGGAGTCGGCGGCTGCGCCCGAGATTGCCCCGCCCGTCTCGACTGCGTCCGCTGGCATGCCCAAGTTCGAGGTCGTCGAGGGTACGGCCGCTCCCCTCGAGCGCGCCAACATCGACACCGACTTGATCATCCCCGCCCGGTTCCTCAAGACCATCAAGCGGACCGGTCTCGGCGTCTCGCTCTTTGCTGCCCTGCGGTATAACGCCGACGGGTCCGAGAAGCCCGACTTTGTCCTGAACAAGCCGGCGTACCGGAACAGCAAGATCCTTGTCGTCTCGGGTGGCAACTTTGGCTGCGGTTCGTCGCGAGAGCACGCGCCGTGGGCTCTCCTCGACTTTGGCATCCGCGCCGTCATCGCTTCGTCCTTTGCCGACATGTGAGTCTTCTGACCTCGCCTGCCTTACGCTCTCTCGTCGAGTTGGGACGGGAGTGCGCGCTGACTCGTGATCTCTCCCCTTGCAGCTTCAACAACAACATGTACAAGAACGGTTCGCTGCCGGTCGTCCTGCCGGAGGAGCAGATCGCCGTCCTGATTGAGGACGCCAAGGCCGAGAAGCCGCTCGCGGTCGACCTCCCGAAGCAGGTTGTGCGGCGGTCGAACGGCGAAGAGTTTGCGTTCGAGGTCGACCCGTCGCGGAAACACTACCTCGTCAACGGCCTCGACGAGATCTCGCTGACGCTCCAGCGCGAGGCCGAGATCGCTGCGTACGAGAAGAAGCGGTCCGAGGTCTGGCCGTGGCTCGACGGCAAGCAGTACCGCGCCGGCAAGATTGGCGTCGCAGATGGCGCCAAGAAGGCTTCCACCGAGTGGTAGTTCCGCCCTTACTTTGTAGTCATGAAAATAGGATGCAGTTCAGCTGTACCACCTCCCTATGCTATGCGGGTCCCTGCCCTTTTCTCCGCGGAGGCCCGAATCGTGAGACGTCGAGACCCTGATCTGCCCGCGTCTGTCTTCGTCTCCCCAAACTCCATTCCGCGTGTATACGCTGTGCTGTGCTGTTCTTTGCTGTCTCGACGCGCTCCTTAGAGAAGCCCCGGATCCCTGCTCGAGCCGGCTCCCCGCTTCTTCCTCTCGCCGTCGTTCAACCTCGACTCGCAGCGGAGGCACCGCCGCTCCTCCCACGGACCAGAGTCGGATCAAGACGCGCTCTACCTGCACAACAAGTAGCGATGCCGATTTCTCTACGGTCCGGCCGCAGTGGGACGCGTCCTCCAACCAGCTACCGGGACGCCAACATCTCGCCGACCTTGAGCGCGACAACGTCGGCTTCGAAGCTCGATCTGGGCGAAGAAGGACCCAAGATCATTGTCACAAGGGTAGACGTACGTCGTCAGTCCAGCGCCCATGTCCCAGCCGAGTGGGAGACTGACCTGCGGCGCGTGCTCCTCCGCTCCCCACTTGCAGCTCCGCGAATCCGTCGCCGCGTACGAACAGCTGCTCGCGACTGCAAAAGGGTACCGGAACGCCCTCATAACTCTCTCCTCGGCGTCGACGGCACTCGCAGGCGCGCTCGGCGAATGCGCACGAGTCAAGGGTGCAGGCGATAGCGGAGAGAACCTGATGGCGGCGAGCGGGCTGCAGTACATGCTAGCAAACTCCGGCCAGGTCCTTGTGGGTCTCTGTGTGGTAGAGTGGTGGCGACGTGCGGGAAAATGACGCTATCCCCCGTACTCGCCCTTCGCCCGCAGAGCGACACGCTTTACCGGTCCTTCGAGGTGCCACTGATGACCCAATACGACGCGTACGTGACCGAGATTGCCGGCCGGCACGCCGAGTACGAGGAGCTCCTAAAGGAAAAGACGTCGCGGATACGAGAGACCGAAGCGGAAAACATGCGGCAGGGCAAGAAGCGCACGCGGGACCTCGACCAGTTCCGGCGCGCGCTCCACCAGCTGCAAGAGCAGGTCGCCGAAGTCGAGGTCTGCAAGAGGACTTATTACTCCGAGGTGCTCGACGGCGAGTCGCAGATGTGGGACATGATCGCGGGCAAGGTGGCGCTCCTCGTCCGCTCGACGCTCGACTTGTCCGATCGGCTCGCGTCGAAATCGACCGCAGATCCGGTCATTGAAGCGATGCTGAACGAACACCCGGATCCGTTCGACTCGTACCGCCTCGATCGAGACGAGGCCGACGTGCTCACGGTACTGCCGCCGATCAACCTCGTCGGCGGTACTTCAACCCCTCTCGTCTCGGCAGCCAAAGCCGGAGACGGATCCGGCTTGTCTACCGTGCCTGAAGCCGATCAGACGCTCGATGACCCAGCCGAGGAGTCTGCACCGCCACCGCAGCCACCACTCGAGACGCCGCGCCAGCTTGCCAAGACGCCCGTCTCTGTCTCTGACGTGCTGGGCCTCCGGGATTTAATCGAGAACGGAGGACAGCCCCCACCAGCACCTGAAACGCCGAAAAAGTCCTCCGCAGACGCCGTGCAAACTCCGGCGCGACTTCGAGCGAGCTCGTCCGCTTCGGGCTTGGACGCCATTCCGACCTCATCCATCTCGACGCCCGACTCGAACGCCGACTCCCCCGCACTCGAAGATTCCCTCACCGACTCACCTTCATTAACGGAACCACCATCGCTCACGATCGAGTCGGCGCCGTTCGTGCCTTCCCCCGACGTCCCGACTCCGCGAAAATCTCCCTCGCGACTTTCTGCAAGTGAAGCGACAGATCCGATGGCAGGCGACTGGACCGCGCCCGTGTATGGCAGGTCACTTTCAATGCATGACGGAAGCGAGTACGACAGCGGCGAGGTGAGTCCGCGCCTGTATTGTTAAGACCGGATGCGACGGTCTGACCGATTGCTTCCTTTCCAGGGTTACTAGCATGGCGTGGCTGTCCATCGCGACAGATTGTCTTTACGCACGCACGAGGTACTACATGTCCGAATAGACACTTGACTCTCTTGGTATACATTGTTGTTCTCGGCTCACCAGGGCGATGCGTCGTTGGGGCACAAAAGGATTGCTTGCTTGCGCGTTTATTTACAGTCGTGCTCCGCGCTCCTCAGACCAAGCGTTCGTCGTCGTCTGATGCGCCGACACCGGTGTGGTCAACAAGCCTGCCTCCTCCGGCCACGTCGCGGTGCTCGTCCGACATGTTCAAGAGCTCGTCGTGCGTCTTATGCGACTCGAACAGACCCTCATTACGGAGTCGCGATCGCTCGGCCATCTCCTCCTATACGTGGGCGGTTTTTCTGGTCAGCTGACGGTACACCCCAATCCTGCGAGTGTGGCGGCGACTCACCTGGTGCGCAGTCGCTTTCGCACCGAGACCCGCATCGTGTCCGGAGGCAATATTCCCGTGCGCCTTCATGTTGCGCAGGCCAGAATCGCCGTGCAGCGCATCGTACAGCGACTGCGGCTGCTCGTGGTCCGACATGCCCGCGCCGCCCATCGCGACGTGCTCGTGAGCGACCTTGGAGTTTTGCGCCTCGTCCTCGCGGTTCGGGTTGCCGACAGAGTCGACGACAGACTTGAGCGTGTCGGTGATTCCCATTGTTGCTCAAAGTGTTCGGTCTGCAGTTGGTAGATGGCTCTCAGTTCCTATTCCGTTGCCGTTACGTTGCTTGCGAATCGAGACTGAGAAGGCCATCGCCGAAGCACTGCTGCTCCACGGCGCCTGCAGGAGAGACGTACAGGTCTATCGGAGTGGAAAGTAGAGTACGCGTCGTTCCTATGTGAATCGCAGAAGCAAGGAAGAGGAAGCGGGGACTGGGAGCAGACCTTCATCAAACCGGCGATTTCGATCGTGAGGACCCATGACGGAAGCAAGCCTGATGGCGATCTTCACTCATGCGGTGCGTTCATTTCATTCATCTACGCAAGAGCCTGGATCGGGTCGGCTGTGCATCACGAGCGGATTCGCAAGATGAGGGGCACACCCGAGGGGCTGCACGGTCCGGACGCAGCAAGCTTCTTTTGCCACTCAGCAACTAGAGCAAGAGTCAGCTTTCTCGACAGCGCCAGCTCTCGCCGACCAGGACTGATCGATATGGACATGTCTATATTGCGGGATTGCGAGAGGAAATATAACAAGGAGGGGGATATGGATATAGTTTTAGCCTGCAAACGCCTCGTCGCCGATCTCGACGCCAAACTCGCGCCGTGCCATGTCCTGAACGAGAGCGGGTCAGTCGATGGTAGCTAAGGCAGGAGGACGAAAGAGTACACGTACCGTGACTTGCTGCTGGAGGAGATCCTCGAGCCCTTCACCCTTCTTGCCCAGCGATTCCCTCCACCAGGACCGGATGCGAGTGAGCAAGAAGCCGATATCTATAAAGACCAACACGACCTTGAAGACGACGATGCGGAACTTTTCGGTGGCGTATCGGCGCAGGCCGAGCTGCTTGAGCGATTGCTGCGGCGAGGAGACGGCGAGGCCGATCGCAGCCCAGTGCGCGAGGATGTTGATTCGGTTCGAGACGCTGCCGACGGCTTGGTTGTTGCCTTGCATCATACTGCGCACAGGAATCGTACGCGTCAGCTCAGGCTCGTGGGATGCCGTATCGACATGGCATAGCTAGCGGGTTGCGGACGTCGGAACGAAGCATTCGGTCGGAACGAAGCATTCGGTCGGAACGAAGCTCTTGTGTAAGGACACTCACCGCATAGCTCGAGTGACAAAGATGAGTTCCTGCGACAACAAGCGTACAGTCAGCACACAGAATGCGCGGAAAGTTTGTCGCAGCAAGACTCACCTTCGGGATGAGCTCTTCACTCTCGAGCATCGTCTTCAACCGCTCCTTCAAACCGACGCGCTGCTCCAACCGGATCTGCTCCTCGGTCTTTTGTTCGCCGCCCGCCTTTGCTCGCTCCTCCTCCTGCTTCTTGCGCAGGCGATGCGGTCGGAGCAGCGTCAAAGACGCAAAGATGTCGCTGTTTTGTCTCCGGATCCCCCATTTGACGGCGATGTTCTCGATCTCGGAGACGTTGCCGGTAAAAAGGCTCTGCCACAGCATGCAGTACTCGTGTCGGAACGTTTCGGGGAGATCGACGTAGAGCCCGTGGTCGATGAGGATGAGCTCGGGGTGAGACGGCTTTTTGGGGTTGGCGCGGATGAGGACGTTACCCGGATGCGGGTCGGCCTGAACGAATCCCCACTTGAAGACCATGGCACTGAAAAGCTCGGTCGCGGTGTCCATCGCCTCCTTGGTCGACAGCTTCATCTCTTTGAGCCGGACTTGGTCCGTTAACCGACATGCGTTGACGTAGCTGCGGAGAGTGACCGGGGGTCAGTACGAGGAATCGCAGAAAGTCGCGGCAAGCCTGTACGCACTCGGCCGTCATGACACTCTCTCCAGTCCATTGGTCGTACACCTTCGGGACCATGACTCGGTCTCTGAGAGTCGGTTCGTCGGCGAGATATCGTGCTGTCCGCATCGCGTTGTTCGCCTCGTTCCGCAAGTTGCCCTCCTGACGCATCTGGTCCGACACGTACTGACTGACGAAAGCGACGGGGAGGTCGAAGATCTTTTCGTAGCTCCAGAGGAGGACTCGGTAGCAGAAGAGGTCCCTGTGAATTCCGTTCGGTCAGTCTTCCCATCCATCTCCGCACAAATCTGGAGGGAACACGCACCACTCCATCTGCTTCGGCACGGCCTCTTTGCGGATCTTGACGGCGACCCATCCCTCGTCTTCCTTCCACGGCTTGTTCGGGTCTGCCTTGAGTCGGGCTTTGTGGACCTGAGCGATCGACGCCGACGCGAGCGGTTCCCGCTCAAAGCTGTCGAACGCGTCGTCGGGATGGCAACCAAACTCGTTCCTGAACACGCGGACGACTTCCTCCCACGAGACGGCGGGCGCTCCGTCAAACACGTTGGCGAACGCTTCGCGGTACGGCTTGGGCAAGATGGCGGCCTGGATCGCCAACGCCTGCGCGAGTTTGACGTACATGCCGACGTTCTGATCGACCAGGCGCGATAACCGCTGCGCTGTCCGCTCGTGGATGCGGTCGATCTTGTCGGCGTCGTTCGGATCAAAGTTGAGTTTAAAGTCGAGCGCGAGCGTGACGCCAAAAACCATGGTGCGGAGACTCCTCCGGAGTGCGCTCGCATTGTACTCCTTGTCGTACGCCCACAGCCCGACGCCCGCCAGCCCCACGACTCCGGCTATCCGCAGTCGTCGCCTCCCTTTGCCGATAGGTCGAGATCGCGGTCTCTGGCCGCCTTCCTTTGGCGTGGTTGAGGACTGCGGCGGAGCACTTCCCGCGCCGGAGGACGCATAGCGTCTATGCGCGGGCAGCGGTCTTGCAGTCTGGCGTAGAGGCGGCGGTGAGAGAGCAAGCCGGTTGATTGTTCGCGGCGTCTTGGTTGTCCGCAGCACGGCAGCCGCTGCCCGAGCGCTCGAGAGCATCCCTGAGAGAGTGTGGAGCTGCTCGACGAGCTGCAACTGGCTCTACCGACCTCGGCACGCGATCTCGACCAAGTTCAAGCTGCACTTGCAAAATGACGAAGCGCCGCGCGATCGGAGCGGCAGCTCTCGGCCGCTCCGCCCATCGGTCCCATCTCCAAAATCCTCGGCGTTAGGGCATCGGGCTACACGAGTTCGTAGGATTGCAACCGCGTGCGACGGCGAGACCAGTACTATGGCAGGCTTATGAAGTGGCGTGCATCGTTATGTGTCGGGTGTGTGTAACCGAAAATCCGTGTATGGGGGGTCACCGGTCAACCGCGGGTCCAAAGTAAAGAATGGAGGGATATCCCGTGTGGAAAAGCGCGCGCGCAGATGTACAGATGTGCGCTCGAGAAAACCTCGGCGACGATGCGTCGCCACCCAAAAAACCACCCAAAAAAAGAAAAAAGGCGCCTATGATATGGCAGAGAAAGCGTAAGGGGAAAAGGCGCCTGTCATGTTTCTTTGAGCCGGCGGATGACCGACTCGTCGTGGTATTCGTCCGCGAGCCGAGCAACTCAGCCGCCGTACTCCGAGTCGGAGGAAGCGCTCGGCGTGCGTTTGCGCGACGCCGACGACGCCGAACCTCTGCGGCCGGACGCGCGAGTCACCGGCGCAGATTTTTTGCCTCCGGTGCTACGAGACCGCGGCGGCCGTTCCTTCGCGATCGGCTTCAGAGCCCCGAGGCGGCACTGAGGGCCGCCCGGCGTCGAGCGGAAAAAGTTGGGGTTGACGAACGCGGAATAGTCGGCAGCCGAAAAGTGCTCAATCTCGTCGGTGCCCGGGATCTCGACCGACGTGGCGTACTTGGTGCTCTCGAGGACGGTGAGCAGGACCGAAGTCGACGCGCGCCGGAAACCGTAGATCTGTGTGTGCAACTCTGTCAACGTCCTGTCGCTTGGGAATTGTCCCAGAAAGGCTTCCTTACGTTGAGCTGGCGAATGAAGGACGAAATGACGGTGTGCCGGAAGAACTTTTCGAGGACTTGCAACAGGTGGGGTTTCGAGTGCGCGACGAGAAGGTATTGGCCCGTGCTGTCCCAGCGGACCCACGGCTCGTACTCCTTGTGCTCGAGCAAGAAGCAGAGTTTACTGATGAAAGGCTGTTTGTTGGCGGGGGTATGCATCGGTCAGGGGAGCGTAAGACGCGGCCGAGTCTCGGAGAAACGCACCGTGATATGCTCATTTTCTTCGGGACTCGAAGGTGGGGATGAAAGCGATGGCGGAGTCGGAAGCTGTGCGGCCTGGTCAGGACCCGAGTCGCCAACGGCCATCGAGCCGGGCGACATGACGACGGGGATCGGTTCCAGCTTTGGCCGCGACGAGGACAAAGGCGGCGGCGGCGGCGGCGACGCCTTGCGAGAGCGTTTCGCCCTCGGACCTTCGTACGAGACGAGCTCCTCGATGTCCCAAAGCCCGTGCTTGACCGTCGGCGGCGGCGGCGGCGGCGCCGCCCCCGATGAGGCGGCTGCGGATGAGGCGGACCCGGTCGCGAACGGCCTGCTTCCAGCGGCCGCCGACTGCGTCGACCAGTACGGCGGAACCTCGACTTGACCGGGACTGACCCCGTACGGAGCGAGGTCGAGCGCATTCCACGGCTCGCCGACATTGAGAGCCTCGAGCGAGTTGTCGCCGCCGGTCGGGAGGCTCAGTTCGCCGAACAAGAGCGCGTCGGTGAGACCGCTCGCGAGCGCCGAGCTGCTCCGGTGGGACGCCGACGACGAGCTGATCGAGTCGTACTCGCCAAAGGTATCGTACGCGATCGTAGGCGGGGTCGGGAGGAGCGGATGCTGCCGACTCGACGACGGCGCCGATTCACTCCGTTGGTGCCCGACGAGGGGGACCGCTCGCGGCGGCGGCGGCGGCCGCGTTTGCGTCTGCTTGTCCGAGACCGACACGGCTGCGGGTGCCGGCGCAGGCGAACATCCGCCGTGGCAGCTGGTCTGGACGGGGTCCGCGCCGGGCTGGATGTTGAAAAGCGGGCAGCCGCCGGCGGTGAACGGGCACGGGAGGATCTCGGACATGGGAGGCGGAGCGAGGACGAGAGAGTGAACAACGTGGACAACGCTCTCCGAGCGGGTTCGCAAAATCACTTGGTGAACAGAGGCAAAGGAGAGCCTCAGCGATGGGAGATTCAACGACGGACGGCAACTTGAAAACCCCCGTCGAAAACTTTCCGAGGATGATGCGGTAACTTGGAGCCCGACGAGCTTTACTATTCAAGGAATTGTAGCCTGCGTCCTTTCACACTCCTTGGAGCTAGGCCTTCAGAGTCCGTCTCGGCCCGAACGTTCGCTAGCCCGAACGGGACGCCATCGGGTCTGCGAAGGTCCAAGAAGTCGTTGTCTCATCAGCTATCGGATGATCTCGGGGTCGCCCACCTCTGCCCAACCCTATGCGTCTCTAACTTAGTGCATCGCAGCAAAGAGTACTTGGCCCAACGCTGACATCGACGTGACGAGATCTCTGCATCGCACACCTCGCTAGACCCGTTCCAGCGCAGCGCAACATCCCGCGACCGCGGAAACTCCATCAAAGTTCCGAGTTGCTGGCCACTTGCAATTGGATCCAGAATTATATGCTCCGTATGGTGCAGCCCGCACGCATCAGCAAGGGACTGTAGCTAGTGGGCTCCATGAAAAGCTCATTCGCGCGGTATCGCATAAGGGCCCTGCAGGGCAGCATGCATGTGGACTTGGAATCGTAATCTTCCGCGACAATCACGCAGCGCGGCCGCCCGGCCATTCATCCTACAGACCATATGGGAACTCCCGGTCGGTTCAGACCTCCCGCCGCAGGATCGCAACGCCTTCAGCATGGTGAGTCTGCGCGAACAAGTCGGCCGCGCGCGCGCTCTCGATCCGGAACGGCTTTCTCCGACCAGTCGGGTCGGACGTTGCCGCCTCGGCAGAACGCGCAACGAGCCACCCAATGTCCCGGGCTTGCGTGCGGACGTTGCACGAGACGTAGATGACCGTAGCCGGATTGAAGGCGAGCAGCTGATAACGCCGGAAGATTCAGGTGGGGAGAGGAGGGCTCCAGGTCAGTTTTTGCCTCCAATGTGCAGAGCGCAGTTTTCGAGCCAGAGTGTGCAAACTCACCTGGGAAAGGAAGAGGTCGTCGCAACCTTTTCGCGGGGGGTCAATAATGATAGTCGTTTGATCAGCCGGAAAGGTGATGTCCTGCCAAGGGCGCAAGAAGGGGAGAACATGAATTGGATCAGCAACGACCCTTCGGAACTCGTCCATCGCAGACAAGCTGGCCCAGCTGGTTACTATAGACCGCCACAGAGAGGGATATCTGCGATGTCCGCCGCTAGCTCGAGGGGAATCCAAAAAGCTGAATAGAACGACAAGGACGAACCTTGAAAATCTCCTCCGCTTTGCCGTCTCGGAACCCGACCTCGCCACGTCCGTCTCCACGGTTGAAATCGGCGTTCCGTTTCGCCCACTTGATACTCGCCTTGTCAATCTCGACGCCCTCGATGCGGTCAAACATGTCGGCGAGCGAGATGGCAAACAGGCCGCTGCCGGTGTAGGCGTCGACGAGGTAGCGCTTCCCTTGGTCGCCCTCTCGACGCGGACCGACCGCCTCCTTGACGTAATCGAGCAACGACGGCAGGATAGAGTTGTTGTTTTGGAAGAAGGACCCGGCTTGCTGCTCAAACTCGTTGTCTCCGACCTGCTCGCGGACCGTCGCGTGGTGATCCGTGATGCAGACGTGCGGCTCGGTCGACGGGACGTACGGCGACGCCTTGGCTACGACGTCAGCCGGTCGTGGGGGCAAAGAGTCTCGCAAGAGGATCGTAGCGCCGCGCTTGTACGCGGAGATGTTGCTGCAGCAGGGTGGCAGCGCGGATCAGGATTGCTTGTCTGCGGTGGCCAGCCGAAATCGCATAGAGGACGTACCTCTTGACCTTCTCGCGCTCCCCTGTCAATGCATCGTTGATGACCTTGGTCGCAATCACACACTCCTCGATGTCGACGATCCGTTTCCGCCCCTTTTGCTCGAACCCGATCGTGACCTCCCACTCCTTTTTCGGCTCGTCCTCCATGGGCGCCGCCGCGGTCGCATCCTCCGCCTGCTTGCCCTTCTTCTTCTTCTTGTTGTTGCGCCCGTTACCAGTCGGAGGGGTTTGGAAATGCGGCGTCAATTTCGTGCGGTAGGCGTACTGCAAGGGCGAGGCGAGAGTCGGTCCAATCTCGGGGATCAAGCTCGGCTCGAGTCCGGAAAAATTGGCGAAGGCGCGGCGGACAACGTCTCGCTTCATCTCGAGTTGTTCCTCGTAAGCGAGGGGTTGATACTGCAGACATGCCGCGAGAAAAGCCGTCAGTCTCGAGTTTTCTCAGCTGGTGGCGCAGCCGTCAAGCAGCGAGCGTGGGAGGGACATACCTGACATCCGCTACACTCGCCAAAGTACTGGCACTGGACCCGGTTCCCGTACTTGGCTCGCACCTCTGCGAGTTTCTTTGCCGTCTTTTCGTCGAGGACCCGTCCCGGCAGTTCCTGCACTTCCGCCTTTCTCCGTTCGCTCGGCTCGAGGATCTCGAGCAAGTCTCCGTGCGACATGTAGTAGTCGGGTTCGTGTCGGTGCAGGTGGATGCGGACGAGTTCTCCGGGAAGCGCAAAGGGGATGCTGACCAGTCGAGTCGGTTGGTCCGAACCGCTCGGGGTCAGGATGGCGAGACCGTCGCCTGCGGGGTAGGTAGACATGCTGTATCAGCTGACCGGCACGGAGCACCCGTATGAGGAGGGCCGAGGAGATTCGACGGCCTCGTCGGAACGAGAAGATGCCGTGAGGAGCGGACACGAACAGAAAAAACGCACCATGGTCATTCGACCCGGCGACGCGGACCTCTACGTCTTTCCCTTCCGGTCCTTTTCCCCATTCGAGTTCCGCCTCCTTGGTCCAATCGCGCCCTTCTTCCTCCTGCAACCGCTGCAGTTCCTTGACCCTCTCAGCTCCAAGCAGTTCAATCACGTCAAACGCGCCGGCTTCCTCGACGCCGCCCGGTTTCGGCGCCTTGCCCTTGCGCTGACGAGGTTTCCGAGGGGCAGCCTTGCCGGTGGCGACTGCGGCTGCTGCTGCGGAAGAAGAGGAAGAGGCAGCTGGCGGCTTTGACGCGTCGACGACGGTGCGCGACGAAATTTCGGAAGCAGCTGCAGTCGCTGCGTCGGCGGCGGCGGGCTCTACAGGCGCTTCGACGAGGTTGGGCGGGACCGAAACCGGCTCCTCGACCGTCAATTTGACCTTCTTGGCAGCCGGGTCATTCGAGCTGCTCGTGACCGCGGTCGGGAGAGAAGGAGGCGGTGGAGGAGAGGTCGACAGCGCGCGCTTCGGAGCGCTGGCGCTGCTGGTCGGGACAGGTGCAGACATGTTGAGTGCGAGCAGTGGTACGCGGACTGAACAGAAGGTCCGGATCCCGCGACAGAGCATGCGCCTGCAGGAAAGAAGAGTTATTGTTTGATCGCAAGCTCGACGATGGGCTCTTCTCGTCCAATCGTTCGTCTTCCAATTCACAAAGGGATTCATGCAGAGCGAGTACAGAGAACTTTCGCGATCCGAGAGTCCGCGTAATGATCCGGAAAAAGAATGGGTGCGGCGCGGTTTCGACGAGAAAGGGAGGGAAGAGGAAGTATGGGACAACGTGCAAGACTACAGCCTCGCTCCCGGCGACGCAACCGCCCGCAGGACACCCGAGATACAAGCCGCACAGTAAGGAGACAATACAGCGAGTACCTTAGAAGGTAAGACTACCGGGTCGCAAGAGGGATGGATCGGACGCCAGTTCCCAGAGTCAGCAAGCCGAGTTCTGCGAGGACGAGGCACCACGAGAGAGAGGGAAGGGACGAACGCCTGGCCCTTCTGCTTCTTGTCACCACCAAGCTCGAAGTGCTTGCAGCGCTTGAGAGCCATCTGCATCTTGTACTTGCAGACGGTGCACTCGAGCCGGAGGACGACCTTCTTGGTCGTCTTGGCCTTCTTGTGGAAGACGGGCTTGGTCTGACCACCGTATCCTGTTTACACACACCGCCCTTTTCAGTCAGCCGCGCCGCACCCTCCCGTCCTGTCATGTGACCCCAATCGGTCGTCGGGGCAACGCACCGGACTGCTTCCTGTCGTAACGACGCTTTCCCTGAGCGAAAAGCGAGGCCTTGCCCGTCTTGTACTGGGTGACCTTGTGGGGAGTGTGCTTGCGGCACTGCTTTCCCTTGCAGTACGTGCGGCGGGTCTTGGGGACGTTGACCATCTGAGGCGGGGACAAGCGGAGGTCAGTCTGGGCTCGCTCGAGGAGAGGCGCTGTCGGTGTTATGGAGAGGTTTGGCGCTGAGGGTGACAGTGATTGCATCGACACGCACCTTGACCGAGTCCTGCAAGAGTAAGACGAAGCGAATTGCGAAATGGGGGTCAGCTTGCAGTTCCGAGCGGGCGCATCAGGCTGTCATGGAGTTGCTCCTGAGCCGTCCTTTTGTCGAGTTCTCGGTCGAGCCCATCCACGACCGAGGAGGCGACGAACTGCCGGCCTCGTGGAAAGGCGCGCATTCGGTGACGAGCGTGGCCCGCCTGCCCCGTCCGCCCGCAGAGTTGACTGTAGCCAGCCCTCGGATCTGCCGTGCCCTCCCGAGACCAGCATGCGCCTGTGCCGTCGCCGCGCCTGCACCCCCTTGCGAGAGTTCCCTCGCGTGCCCGTTCGTCCTCGCCGTCGTCTCCCACTTCCTTCCCTCGCGCCCAGCCTGCGCTCGAGCACTCGTTCCCACTCTAATGCACGCCTGTCCATATGCATAGTACGCCATCGACTCGCCACGCGGTGTTGTTGGCTCGGGTGACGGGCGGAGGGGTCGACCGAGAGAGAAAAAAGGGGGCGAGCTGAGTCGAGTTGGCTCGAACTGACGAGGCGTCGCAGGGCGGGTGCGGCGAGGGTGGGTCGAGTACTGGGCGTACGAGGCTCTAGTAGACTGCGCGCTAGACTAACCTGAAGTGCACCGGGGGAGAACCAGAGGAAACAACCGCGTCGAGCGTCTCGCCGCCATGCTCAACCGCGCCGTCCTTCAATTCATTACTCCGCTGTAATCCAACTATTTGTATTCCCCATTACCAGTCAGCTCCAGTTCCTCCGCCGCCTCGCGAGCCCCACACTCACCTCTACAGCTGTAGGACACTGCGATGGGCGGCTTTGTCTCGACTGCTGCTCAAGTAGCCGCCGGCGCCCTGCTGCCTTCGCTCGCTGCCCTCCGCGCTCACCACAACGCTGCTCTCGATAACGACGCACCCGGCTCGCGCCGTCCTTCCCCCGCCGGGGCAGCTGCACCCTCTTACACCGACGTGCTCGACGTGCTCGAGATCCTCCAACAGCTACACTTGCCAGTCGAACTCGCGATCGAAATCCTCGATGCAGCGTTCGTTGCCCCCTTTTCTCCTCCCCTCTTGGGAAACTGGGCCCCTGAGAAAACAACGCTACCATCTATGTGCACAGGGAATACTATCCTGCCGTCACTGCTCAATGGACCGGCAACAAAGTCGCGTCCGCCGGACCGCGCGGCGACCTCGCGAGAGCCACCGTCTTGGTCACCCCGCCACTACCCAACATCTACGCCGCACCCGAACACTATGTCAAGCGCGTCTCGGTCTGGACAGACTCGCGAGATCAGGGTGAGGCTCCCTCCCTCCTTTCCGCTTCCCCCCGCGAAAGGGACGACGCTGAAAGAATGCGCGACGTACCCGAACAGGCTTCTCCTCGTTTGTCGAGTTTCGCGGAACCCGAAAGGGCTCCTCCTCATGGTTCAACCTCGTGCTCTTACGGCCGAACACCGACCGCTCGGAGCCAACCGGCGGCCAAAGCGCAGAGGCGGCTGCACCGGCGAGTCCGGATTCACAACAAGAGGCGCTCCAACCCGTCGCTACCTTCCGCCTGCACTGCAACGTCCATGCGTCTCACATCTTCTCGCAGTACATCTCAACTCTACCGCGACCACCCCGGCCCACACCCTCACCAGACGACCACGGCGGCGAAACCGATCCCGACCACCGAGACGACGACGAGGACGACGGCACAGCCTTTCTCGCCCAACTCCGGCCGGGGGATCGCCTCGCTGTCGTCGCGTGCGCGCAGTATCCCATGTGGGTCAACGCGGTCCGCGGTTGCGCCATCAAGGTCGAGATGAAAGTCATCTGAAACGCTTCCCGTCCAAGTTGGCCAATAAGTACGTAACTGTAGCACTCTTACTAGGCCCATTCGAACGTCCCCTGTTGTCGTTTCCACTTCTCTATGTACAACGTTCTCGCTTCATCAGACCTCGTCAAGGGAGAACGTCTGCTACGAGAGAGGGAGGGAGTTCCGTGTCTTTCATGGCAGTGACTTTGCGATATGATACGAGGACGCCTACACAGATATCAAGGAAGCCCCCATCACGCATCCTTCTTGCTTTCGATCCCGTTCGGTGCCGTTGCCGCTGCTGCTGGCTCTTTCCCCTGCTCCTCCTCCCGTCCAGTTGACAACACCGCCGCCTCGGCTTCTCCCACGGGGTCACGTTCGCTCTCCCCGATCTCGGCCATCGAGTCGACCGCCGCGGTCCCTGCTGCTGATGCTGCGTCCGAAGATGTACCAGCTCCGGCCTGGTCAAGCGGGTCCGGAACTGGCGCCAACGCCGCCGCGGGGGTCTGCGCCGGTGGGTTGGTCATGTACCGGTTCAGGAGGGCTTGTTGGGCGTCAAATTCCTTTCGGAGGGCGATGAGTTCCTATACAGGGTTCTTCCATCAGCTTGGCTGGACGTATTCTATGGTGAGCTGTGCCTTGATCGCTCACCTTTTGGAAACGACGCGCAAACACTTCCACTGTGAGGCAGGCATCAGGGGATCAGATCGCAAGAGGAGAAGTAACGTCGGCCCGCGGCCAGGACTCACTGTAGAAGGAGGCGCCGTTCCAGGCCGAGATGGCAAAGAGAGCGATGAGGTAGGCGGAACACCAGAATTTGGAGTCGTACAGGACAAAGACGGGGATCAACAGGGTCACGAAAGTGTAGATCGCTTGTCCGCCCTGTTCGCCGTCAACACAACGGAGGAGCAGGAGGCAGGAGCGCGTCAGTTTGCGAAGCGAAGACTCTTGCTCTGGACCGCAAATTCGCGACGCACGATAAAGGCAGGTTCGCGCAGTTGCGGCGGCAACGAAGCGGCAATCTTGCCAATCAGGCGCTTCTTGTCGTTGATCATGTAGGTGAAACTCGTCGCGCGGCCCTCCTTGATCTTCTCGGCGCGCATTTGGAGGACAAAGTGGAAGTACATGAGTTGCCAGAACGTATCTGCGGGGCGTTATCCAGGGCATGTTCAGCGCTGATTGCATGCGGGGGGCCTTGACGAGAGACAGGGGCCACTCACAAGTCGCCATACAGATCGCCATCGTGCGCCAAGGGCGGAGGTGCGGGAGTTCTTTCAGGGCCGGGTACCGCTTGAACGCGAGTTCTTGCGGATAAAAGTGACTTTACGAGGGCAGCGAAAGCACGCTCAGTGAACGGGTCGCATCGGAAAATCAAGACGAACAACGTACCGGATGGTCATAAAGACGAAAGGCGGGAAGATGTGAATGGCGAGCGAGATGACCTTGTCGAGCGAATGGAAGACGAGCGAGTTGCGCCACGTCGCGATCGCACTGCCGAGCAGACGACTTGGGTTAGCACATTTGCGCAAGGGGATAGGGCAGAGAGTCTGCTGCTCACGTTCCGAGGCTGCCCAGCGTCAAGCCGTAGCACGCCTCGAAGAGGATGGTGCTGCTCGGGAAGACGTAGAGCTGCGAGGAGAAATGTGTCGCCAATTAGTCCAGCAGTTCTACTGTTTGTAGATCGCAAAGAAGCGCACGTAGAGGAGACTGAGCAGGTTGACGAAGTAGCAAAGGTCGAAGAGGAAACTGCGCACGCAAACTCTCGATGAGCACAATGCGAGGAGAACAGTGACAGCGTGGAACTCACTAGTGGTAGGCCTTTTTCTTATACGTGTAGACTCGGAACGGCAAATAGAACAGCATCTGGATGCCGTACCAATCGGGCACCCAGGTCGGGCGGAAGCCGAGCAGGAGGGCCGAGATGAGGACGTTCATGACGCCGCAAAGGAAGGAGATCTAGACGGGATGGCACTCGCGAGGTAAGCACGCCGTTGCCGAACGCGATGCGTGACTTTCCGCGGGTGTTGCTCACCTTGTCGCGAAGGCGGACAGTTTTCCTGGAGAAAGTGACGCGAGATATTAGCCCGTCTGTCCCTCAGCATAATCACAGGCTGTGAACGACTCACTCCTCTTCCCACTTGATGACCACCTTGGCGATGCTGTCCCTCATCCTGGCGCGCACCTCGCGGTACTTTCGCTCGAGCCTCTCCTTGTCGCGGGCGCTCAGGACCCGCTTCTCCTTGCGCCGATCTCCCCCCATGGTGCCATCATCGGTACTCTTTGCGTCTCGAGGGAAGCCGACCGACTCTCCGAGGTCGAACGCGGGCACGCTCGGCAACTGAACCTTGAACGTCTCGCGCCCCTTTTGTTTCGCCTGGTCGACGAGTCGGTCGGCTTTTTCGCGCCAAGTGACGCTCTTGCGCCTGAGTGGGCGGGTCAAGAGTTCGAGATGCGCATCGAGGACGTTGAGGAAGTCGAGGAGCGAGAGGCCGGACAAGAGGTCCTCGTCCGAGAGGTCAAACTGCGGAGACCCGGTCCCCGTACTGCTGCTGCTGCCGTACGTGCTCGAGTTGGTTCTGGAAAAGACTGGCCTGAACGGCGGCGTGATTGGCTCGAGTGCGGGCGATTCAGGATACGAAGAAGACGGCGCAAAGTCGGGACTGTCGACGACTCCTCCAGCAGCAGCACCACGACGTCGGAGCCCGTCTATGGGGGTCATAGCTTCGACCGGGCTGTCCATCGCGAGTATATCGTGTTAGTCTGGCGCGGTTCGGATGGTCGAGGGAGGTCTACGCGGTTTGGACGCGTGCACGTGTGGTCGGGTTGCGATCAGGCGATGATGTCAGACTAGAGGTCCAAGTGTAGAGTGCGTTGGGTGTCGCAGGCACAGCAGCAGTTTCAACTTGCGTCTTCTGAGCCTTTGTACGTAGTCACGCCCAGATAGCTTGAGCGGCAGGACTCGAGGTGGGCCTTTCTCCTTCTCCTCGATCAAAGTTCTCTTTCGCAAGCTGCGAATAACGAAACGACTTTTTCTTTCGCTCGCAATGGAGCAGGGAGGCACTGAATGTCACTGAATGATTGCATACACACCGTGTAGGACGAACAACCCGAAAAGAGATCACGAGGGAAGAACCCCGGGAAGAGATCACACCGTCTCCTTCCCGCCACCCGCAGAAGCGACCACACGCGAGGCTCTAGAGCTTCGATCCCGTGTGGCTGTTCTTGGTGAGCTCCTCCTCGCGCTTCTGCACCCGCGCGTACTTCTCGCGCACGGCCGGGACGCGCTTGAGCTCGGTACGGCCGAGCTGGTCGAGGTGGACCTCGTCCGGACCCTGCATTCAAGCCGCACGGGAGGATCAGCAACGGACTGCGGCAAGCGTAGATAGATAAGGGGCACACTACTCACGTCGGCGTAGCGGAGAGTGCGGACACCGGCCCACATGGAGGCGAGCGGCTGGTCCTCTGTTGGTTCCGAGGACGGTCAGCATCCGGGTTCATTTCTGATGCGCCTTGCACATGCGCTGAGAGAACGGTTCAATAGAAACGTACGGCAGATACCCTCGGCGCCGTGGAGCTGCATTGCCCGGTCGATGATGCGGAGGACCGTCGACGGAACGAGCGCCTGCAGGTCGTCACCGACGAAATCGTCAGCATTTGCTATACTCGTGCGGTGCCCAGACGACTGCACGCAGAGACTCGAGGAGGAGGACAAAAATAAGGACTGACCTTGGCCATACCGATCTCCCTGAGGGCGCCCTTGGCGCGCTCCGGGTGCTTGTCGACGACGAGCGCCGCCGCGAGGACGAGCAACCTCGACTGGTCGATCTCGATCCGGCTCTCGGCGAGGTCACTGACGACCTTGCCGTGCTGGAACAGCGACTTGCCAAAGGTCTTTTTGCGCTCGTCCGTCGCGCGCAACAGGGCGAGGTCGAGCGACCGGGACGCGAGGCCGAGCGAACGCATGCAGTGGTGCAAGCGACCGGGACCGAGACGACCCTGGATGATCTCGAAGCCGCGGCCCCAGCCGAGGACGAGGTTCGAAGCCGGCACGCGGACGTTCTCGTACTTGACCTCGTAGTGACCTTCCGGCGCGTCGTCGTAGCCAAACACGGACATGGGGCGGACGAGCTTGACACCCGGAGTGTTGCTCGGGACGAGGACGATACTCTGCTGGTGGTACTTGTCGGCCTTCGGGTCCCTGTGATTGCCAGCACGGTCAGTTTCCGCCGTCATTCGAGCGCGCGGCGCGCAGCGCCGTCCGAAGATGAAAAGGGATTGCCGAGACTGACGATTTGCCCATGACAATGTGGATCTCATTCCGGGGGTCGCCGGCACCCGAGATCCACCACTTGTGACCGTTGACGACAATCTCGTTGGTCTTTTCGTCGAGGACGATCGAAGTCCGGATGTTGGTGGCGCTGTTCGGGGCACGAGTGGGAATCAGTACCTTTCGTTCCGAGGTGGCTTCTGAGAATACCGCTGATACCGACGGCTGTGCGCCGCCAATTGGTTACGCACAGCGCGTGTGATCAGTCTACACAGGAAAAGGAGGAGCAGGTGTAACGTACTCGGAACTGGCGATGCCAAACTCGGTCATGGCGAAACTGGAGCGGATCTTGCCCTCGATGAGGGGCTTGAGCCAGCGCTCCTTCTGCTCGGCGTTGCCGTAACGGGCAAGAACCTCTGTGTGCATGCGTAGAACGATAGAGAGAGAGATGGAGAGAGACAATTTCGTACGGCGAGGTGGAGAAAGAAAAGGTCAGAAAAAGTGCGAAAACACGCCCTCGGATGCGGGAGTCAGCGGCCCCTGAAAAGGAGACACGTACCCATGTTGCCCGTGTCGGGAGCGGACGAGTTGGTGGCTTCGGGCGCGATGCGAATGGCGTGGCCCATGATTTCGGCCATGACGGCGTACTCGAGGTTGGTCAAGCCGGCGGTCATTTCGGGGTACTGGACCTTGTTGGCCCAGAGCATCCAGAGCCCTTGCTTCTTGGCCTTGACCTTGAGCTCCTCGATGATCTTGGGGTACGACTTCCAGCGCAGTTTCGGGTCGGTCGAGACCTGCTCGTGGAAGAGCTTCTCGGCGGGCATGCACTCGTTCTGCGGGCGGGCGATAGGATAGTCGTCAGCATGCGCTCTACTGTGACTTCTGCGGAACGGCTGCCGATCCCGAGAGAGTAGTCCGGGAGAGCGAGTAGCCGGACACGAGACGAGTGGGGACGATGGGGAAGCGGGCGGGCGACTGACCTCGACAAAGTCGATGAGCTTTGCGAGGACGTCCTTGGCATAGTCGGAGAAGTGCGGGTTGACGAAAGCCCAGGCGCTGTATGCGTGTGGTAGAGGGGTCCAGGTCAGTTGGGTGGGGTTCACTCGGGGGAGGGATGGACTTGCGCTTGTCCGATGTAGGCGACCACGGGGTGCGAGTTGTCCATCTCTGTGTTTCAGGTGAGGGAAGGTGTCAAGAAGAGCGTAAGAACTCTTTGCAGCGAGAGAAGGAGGAGCAAGGAAATTCCCCACCGTTGAGCCGAGCGCGTTCGTCCGGCCACTTTGGGGGCCGATTCCGCCGCCTAAACTCCGCCAATCTCCTTCCCGCCCTCTCGGACCTTCGCTCGATCAGGCATACGCGGATCGTCCGCCTGCCACCACCCTCGCATCAACTCACGCTGGCAGCTTCTCAGCGCAGGCTGACCCGCAACGACTTTGACCTCGCCGCAACTCGCCTCCTCGCGGCACATCGCCATCAACAGCTAGAAGACACCTCGCTCGAGCATGCCTCGCTAGAGCAGAGGCGCTACCCGCTCGCGACAGGCTGGCAATGGCATGTCGTATCCGGCTCCAGGGTATGGATGTCGCGACAATCGAGGACGTTGCGTCGGCCCCCGCTGATCTCGTTCTTTCACCCGCAGTGGACTTCCGGAATCGGTCACCTGCGCCAACGCGACTTTGGCGTCAAGCTTCTGCGACCGCGCAAGGGTCCGTTCGCTGCCGAGCAGGACGACCCGCTGCCGCCGACTGACGGTTCGCCAGACGACGACTCGAGTGCGCTGGATCCGAACGCGCTCGCAGAGTCCGATGCTGCCGAAATTTGCAACGTTCGCCTCTCGATCTGCTACTCCCCGAGCTATGGCGTCCCCGTCCTCTGGCTCGAAGCCCACAAACGCGGTCCGCCTGTTTCCCCTTCGCGCCTCTCCGCGTTTCCAGTCGGGCACTGAGGAATCGCCGCTGACGTCCGAACGCACGATCCGCTCACAGATGGCGCTCCTCTTAGTCTGACCGAGATCATGCAGTCCAGCGCCTTTATCGATGGCCGACTGGGCGGGGCGGGGTTCACTCCGGAGGAGCAGGTCGCCGCCGACGAGAACGACTGCGTGACTACAGCTCCCGTCCTGCTCTCCCGTGCCGACCATCCCGCGACCGGACAATTCTGCTGGTTCTTGCACCCGTGTGAGACCGAGACGATGGTGAACGAGATCCTCAATGCGTCGCAAGAGGAGGCTGCTGCTGCTCCGGCAGAAAGGGCACAGCCGGGTGGTGACTCTTCGACTTGGGCTTTGAAATGGCTCGAGGCGTGGTTGATGGTTGTGGGAGGTACGGTGGATCTTCAACCGTAGAGAGTGAATATAGAGCGACTTTGTCATTAATTCTCTCGGACTTTGGACGGACTCCGGAGGACAAAGTCGCTGCCCCGCGTCGAGGCGCGGTTCGCTCCAATCATCGCTTTGAAGCAGCTGGTCCCGCAGGCCCGGGCACTGAAACGAAGAGGGGCAGGCAACGCAAAATGGCCAGCCTGGCTACGCCTGCCGTCGCCGGTCGCGGTTCAGGAGGAGGAGGAGGCGGAGGAGGATCGCCGTCACCGCCTTCGCCCGAGTCTCTGCCCGAGTTGTCGTTGCAGCAGCAGTCGATCTCGCTCAACGGGAGAGGGATCGATCTCCCCGTCAGGCCAGGGACCGCCCTCGGCTCGAGCCACTTTGCGTCGCCGCCCAATTCGGCCACGACGAGGGCACCCGCTGCGACTGCCATCGACTATGCTAGCTTGCCCCGCTGGGACGACGCACAAGTCGCGACCTGGCTCGCGAACGCGTTGCCGACCCTCGCCAGCAAGCACGACTATGCCGCGACGTTTGCTGAGAACGACATTCGCGGCAGCGTCCTCCTCGAAGTCGACCAGACGGCGCTCAAAGAGATGGGAGTCAAGAGCGTCGGCGATAGGGTCAAGATCTGCGTCGCAGTGAGGGCACTCCGAGCCAAGTACAACTCGGCGTCGACCGCCGCCGCCGCCGGAGCAGGGACCGGTCTCGCGAGACGGCCGAGCACGCTCGGTCGGATGGCGCCCTCTCCGCTGCAATCCCGCCTCCCTTACAGTCCCGGCTCGGTCCCATCGTCAGCATCGTCACCTCTCTCGGCGACCGTCCCGCAACCGAGCATCTCGAGCCTTCGACCCGGTTCGACCTCGTTGTCCTACTCTGCGCGCAACATCTCGGTCGGCAACCGCATCCCGCCACCTTTACATCTCGCGCAGTCCAACGTCATGTCCGGAGCGGCGATGACTACCCACGCAACCAACGGCGGCGGTGGTGCGGTGGCGGCGGCGCACCAGCTCTCGCCCCCGAGTGTGACGACGAGTCCCAAGGGCGCGACGTTCATGACGACCGCCGCGTCTTTGGGCAGCAGCGGCGAACAGGCGCTCGCGACCAGTCCGTTACGCATGTTGCAGGCGCCCTCGTCAGGCGGGGTTTCACATTCCGCTCCCGGTCGCGTTCCGCCCACCCCGACCACGACCACGACCTTGCCGAGTCCGTCCCGAGCCGCCGCTCACCTCGAGACTTCACCGATCCTCGCGCAAGCCCCACAGCAGTATCAGAACCAAGGCTTGACGACCTCGCTCTCGGCATCGTCGCTCGCGAGCCGTCCGCCACAAACTTATGGCAGCGGGCATCGGAAAGCGAGCAGCTCTTCGGTCCCTGCGCCGGTCAGTGGGGGAGGAGGAGCTGCTGCAGCGACGACGAACGCGAGGCCGCCCTTTGCAGGGCAAGCTGTCTCGTATGCGGGGCATCCGTACGCAACTTCGGCGACTTCGTCGGCTGCGAGCACGGCGACGGCCTCGTCGTTTGCCTCGGCCGGATCGACAATCTCCAGCGCCTCCACCACCACTTCGAGCCTCTTACCCTCGGCGCTCCCCGCGCTCCCACCTCGATTCGCCAGCGCACCCGCCCTCCCAGTCTCGTCGAGTCCCGCCTCGACCTCGATCGCCACGACGAACGCCAACACGCCCCTCTCGAACCTGGACGTGATGCGGAAAGCGGTCAAGTTCACTTCGGCGGACGGGGTCACGACCCGCGTTCTTGCCGTCGCGGATGCTCGAGATGGGAGGGAGGTGCTCGCTCGCGTGATGAAGAAATTTGGAGGGCGCGATGGCGAGGACTTGGATGGTTGGGGAGTCTGGACGACTGAAGTGACTGGCGCAGGTACGGAGCGATTACTCCCTGTCTGCAATTTGTAAAGCAGGCGCGAAAGCTGACAGTCCCCATCGTGAACAGCCCGACTATTGACGGAGCACGAGTTGTTCCAGATTTGCCAGAACGCGGCGGCTCCGGAGCGTACGCGCGGCCTCATCGTGCGTCGGCATCACACGCAGCAGAGCAGTCAGTCGACATCGCCACCCGCGACGCACGCGCCCACGTTCTCCTCGACGCCGACTTCTCCAGCCCAGTCACTCGCTTCTTCCTTTTCGCCGTCGGCATTCATTCACAAGCGCGGCCGAAAGCTGCAGTGGGTCTTTGGAGACTCGGGCGCCGCAGCGGCTGCGAGCGACGTCCCCGGCGGACGCGCAGGACCGGCCGCTTCGGCATCATCGACGACGAGTCCGACCAGCCCGCAATATCTCCTCGGCGCGGATCTACCACGCATCGGAGGCGTCGAGCCGGCGAGTCCGACGACGAGCGCAGACGGCGAGGAGGACGGCACCGTCCTGGTCGCGGTGCCTTCGGCCGCAGCCGACGAACAGAACGGTCGAGCCCGGACGACCAAGCTCAATCGCGCGAGTACCGTCAGTATCATGTCGGGGCTCGAGGCTCCCGACTGGGCTCGGAACTACTACGCGGGCGGTGAACGCGCTCTCGATTCGTCGACTTCCTCGTCCTCGGCGGCAGCGGCGGCGGCAGCGGCAGCAGCAAAGGGGGCGATGCCCCCAAACACGGCTCAGGCAGCCTCTATAGCAGACACGCCTTTATATCAGCGCAATCAAAACTACAAGCCGCCGCAAAGGACTAGTTCGCGTCGAGCGGTTCCTCCCCCGCCACCGCCGCCGCCGCCATCGGCTTCGCAATCCGCCGCACCGCTGCCGTCCCCCCCGAGACAAGCGCCGGACGCGACTCCTCCTGCGCCAGAAGAGCGGCAAGGGCTATTGCCCGAGTCGACGCGCAAGTTGCGCAACTTTTTCGGCCAGCGTCCTCCCTCCGAACTCATCACGACTCACCTCACCGAGTTCTTCCCGCTCGGTCTGCGCGGCCATGGAGGGATCGACAAGGTCGACCGCAAGTTGCTCAGCAAACAAGTCCGCGCGAGCATCCGGCGCAGCATGTCTGCCGCGACGGGCGGGGCGCTCGTCCCGCCGGGCGCCGGTCCTCCGGGTCGGAGGTCTTCGACAGCGAGTACCGCGAGTAGGGCGAGCAGGACGAGCTCGATGCGACCGCGCGTATCGGGTAGCAGTCTCGAACCGTTCCCGATGACGTCGTCGCCCGTCTCGAAGGGCGAAACCTCCTGGGAGCATCAACCCGAGGCGAAGCCGCACGCCTCCGCAGGAGAGAGTACCTCGATGAGCCGCTTCAGTGGGTCTTCCAACGGGTCTGCCTCGGAGCTCCTCCTCAACTCGTCGTCGTCGTCGTCCGTGCGCGGCGGCCGGTCGCCGCGCAGCTCGAGCGGCAGCGTGTTGGATCCGCCGGACGAGTCGGCGGAAGATGCCAACGAGGTCGGGGGTTTGCAGCTCAAAGTCCCGCCACGGGTGACAGACTCGCCCGAGTCGACTGCCATGATGGCGTTGCCCTCTTCGTCGTCGTCCACTGGCGATACGACCACGTCGACTGGAGGAGGCGACTATGCCGAAACTCGGTCTCTAGCCTCGTCGCTCTCGCCCTCCTACCTAGATCCGCACGGTCTGAACAGCAACCGACTCTCTCGTCGTATGTCTCGCATGTCGGGTTCCTCGCGACTGAGCGCGGGAGCGCAGAGCTTGTGGGAGCGTCGGAGCCGGGACAGCGACGTCGCCAGCGTCATCACGGTCGACGAAGTGACGGCGGAACTCGAGACTCGGAGGGCCAGCGGAGTCAGTTGGCGAGCTTCGGACAGCGATGAAGACGAAGACGATGAGGGTCGGGAAGATGGACTCGTCCAAGTCGACCCTGCTGAAGACGACGAGATCGAAAGCGACTTTGATGATGACATGAGCGACGACGACGAATTCGAAACAGACGACATTGATGAAGAACCCGGGACGGCCAAGCCTGAAGGTGAGTCACTGGCGGTACTGACTGGCCGGACCGGTTCACCATTCTGACGAGACGTTTTCTCCCGACAGCAAAAGGCATGAAGTGGATCAAGGGCGCTTTGATCGGTGCCGGATCTTTCGGCTCTGTATTCCTCGGCATGAACCCGATGACCGGTTCCCTCATGGCCGTCAAACAAGTCGAGCTTCCGACGGGCAACTCGCACAACGAGGAGCGCAAGAAGGGCATGCTCGACGCCCTCGAACGCGAGATCGAGCTTCTCAAGGTCCTGCAGCATGACAGTGAGCGCGTGCTACCCGCATCTCTCGCTCGAACGTGCGCGCTGACTCTCGTGGGACCTGCAGACATCGTGCAATACCTCGACTCGTCGACGGACGACAAACATCTCAACATTTTCCTCGAATACGTACCCGGTGGATCGGTCGCAGCACTGTTGCAGAACTATGGTGCATTCGAAGAAGCACTCGTCAGCAAGTTTGTCCGACAAATCCTCACGGGTCTCGAGTACCTCCACGAGCGCGAGATTATCCATCGCGACATCAAGGGCGCCAACATCCTCGTCGACAACAAGGGCAACATCAAGATCTCGGACTTTGGTATCTCCAAGAAGGTCGAAGACAGTGAGCTGTTCTTCAGGCACTTTCTGTTGCAGGGAGAGACGCTGACCACGAATGCACACTGTGAACGCAGATCTCTTGACCGGCGCAAAGGTGCATCGACCATCCTTGCAGGGTTCAGTCTACTGGATGGCTCCCGAAGTGGTCAAGCAAACCGCGTACACCAGCAAAGCCGACATCTGGTCCCTCGGCTGCCTCGTCGTCGAGATGCTCACCGGCGCACATCCGTGGGCGAACCTGACCCAGATGCAGGCCATCTTCAGGGTGAGCCGAGCACGACAGCGTTCTTTCCGCTCCGTGTTCCGTCGACTGACTCTGTCTCTACGCTGCAGATCGGTTCATCGAGCCGCCCGACTGTTCCAGACGACATTTCGGCAGAAGCGAACGACTTTCTCGACCAGACTTTCGAGATCGAGCACGAGGACCGTCCGGCTGCGACCGAGCTCTTGCAGCACGCGTTCATTCGAGAAGGAGACGCATGGACGGGCGCGCAACAGACTCCGACGCGCGCGACGTTCAGCCAAGGCGCACCAACGCCTGGTCGTCTCGTCAAGGCATGAAAACCTTGCATCTCCGCCTCTCAGCCGTTCGTTTCGCCTAAGTTAGACTTGCAATCGCAGGTTGATTGTATCGATTCTTTTCCCGGTGTATATTCGCGGTGTGGGCTTTCTCACGTCGACTGGCCGGGTCGTCTCGTCTTGCTCGATCTCTGCCGACCTCTCGCCGTCTGCGAGTACGTCTGCGAATCCGCAGCCGGAACATGACGTGAGCCGTTGCAAGTCCGATCTGTACGATTGGCGATTGCGGAACCGTGTACCGTAAGCGAGGACGATGGGCATCGTCCGCAAGAAGGACGACGACATGTGCAAGCTGCAATCGAGCCTTGCGCGCTCGCCTTCCGAGTATCGGTCGGCGTCCAGTCCGACTGCGGTTTCCGATCCGGATTCCGATCTGGCCCCTTACAACGAATCGAAGCAATTCTATAGCGAGTGGCTTACCACGGTTGTATGCATACGCTTACAGGCTTCAGGAGATCGGACTCGCCGTACTGTGAGTGAATGCGCCGCAAAGGGAGCGAAACTGTCGTTGGCCTTCTTAACGGAAGGGCGCTGCATCGATGGAGCTTCCGCTAGGGTGCAAGGCCGTATAGATACACGAATATTGAGCACGAGATGGATGCAGCTGTCGGAGTGTCCAGTAGGGTGGAAGCCAGCTTTCTGTCCAGCCGAACCGCTGCGATTCCCGCGTTCTTCAAGCTATGTCGCTTTTTCAAAGTCGTCACATTTCGCGTAGGCTTCGGACGCAAAAAATATCCAGCTTGGGCCATCTGAAAGTAGCTATGGATATATTGCTGCTATACTACGCACTCGTGCGAGCTTGAAAGAGCGACCGGACATGCCGACATGGTAAATGGCTCATCAGTAATGCCACCTTGATTGCAGTTAATCGAGGCGGCAAAATGAAATCGAGAGTTTCGAACGACGAGATGACGATTCCGCTTGCCATCGAAGTGGGGCGGAGTACGTTCGTTCGCATCGGCGGCTTCTTTGACCTCACTCTTCGCGGACCGAGTGCTCGATGGCTGATGTCCACCGGCAAGGGGGCCATCTGACGACGTCGCTGGGCTGACAGCATCGACCCGCACGACTATAAAAGCCGCCCGGTACAGCTTTCGTGGCTCTCTCTTCTCTTCACTTCACTCCGCCTCACTCGCTCTCATCCCCAACACTCTACCAACACCCAAACAACTTCAACAATGGCTTCCGAGGGCAAGACTTTCTCCAACGACCACGAGTTCGCTTCGGAGCAGGGCCAGAAGGGTGGCGCTACCCAGCCGGAGGAGGTTTACAAGCGTGAGTCTCGCACGATGTCGCTTGAACGAGGTTGGATACTCGTCACTGACGTCTTTGTCTTCTCTCTGTAGCTTCGGAGCACGACGGTCTCCGCAAGGACGGTCAGCCGGACAAGCGCATGTCGTCGGAGCACGGCAAGTCTTTCTCCTTCCGTCGCCCGTTTCGGCTACCCGTGTCGCTGACTGTACTCCTTCTACCCCACAGGCTTTGGCGGTGACCGCGAGAAGGCCTCGGAGATGGGCAAGAAGGGCGGCGCCCAGGGCAACAACGACGAGGAGTAAATCACCCGCCTCCGTCGACCGCGATACATACCCCTAGCGAACGATTCCCTCGCGCTCCCCCCCCCGGCGTGAGCTCTCACCTTGTCTATGTTGTAGTACATGGCGGATAGTGTACCGAAACAAAGCAGTTCATATCTTCATCACTGGCATCTGTCTACGGTCGCTGCGAGTGTCTTTTTGCTACGAGCCTGTTGGCGTTATTCATTATGCCACGCTCGCCATCATTGATTCTTCGGCTCGGCGGATGCCTTGACGCCGTTTTCCGCGACGGGAGCTTTCGGCGTGACCATCTTGAACGTCTCGCGAACGACGGCATACTGCGAAGAAGAGCAAGCGGTGAGACGGGTGCTGATCACGAAACCCGGAAATCTCGATCGGAAAGGCGACTGACGTTCGGACCGCCGCAACGGGCTACCGGCTCTGTCTTCTTGATGTCGATCTGGCCGTCCGTGATGACTGATTCGTCGATATGAATGCCGACGACTCGCCCGATGACAATCTGTCGCCAATGCAGGAACAAGAAGAGTCAGTGAATACTGACCAGCCGCGTACTCGGATCTCGTAAGGTACGGCGCCAAGCACGTACATCCACCGATGCCGTCGGCGAGTTGCCGGGGAGGCGGAACGTCGAGTGGAACTTGCACTCGAACTGCGGGCAAACAAGGATTCCGCGGTCAGGTCTGGAAAGTCGGGCAAGCTGTTGACGGCAAGTCGCACCTTGACCGGAGAGCGCTTGACCATGGGACACTTGACAATGTTGCCGTACTGCTTCTCTAACCCTGCCAATTCGAACTCGTCTTCGCCGTACGGAACTTCGGTCGACGATTTGTTCATCTCTTCGCGCAAGTCGTACGTCGCTGAGGGCGTCCGCCAGCCGGTCAGCGCCAGACAGACATGTCGGCAAGCGACAAGTAGATGCGAACCCACCGAGAGACCAACAGAACTCCTGTGTTCGCTGAATGTTGACGACGTTGTCCTTGCTGGAACCGTCTTCCTTCAAGTTGGCGGCGAACATGATGTAGGGAGGGTCGAAAGTTGCGTGCATGAACTGAGAGTACGGTGCAAGGTTGCTCGAGTTGCCATCCTTGTTGAGCGACGAGATCCAGCCACTGTATGGTACAAGGGGTCAGCGAGGAAGGGAGTGTTCACGCGTTCGGAAGGGCAACGGAGGGCTCACATTGGTCGCGGGACAACAGTCGACTTGAACGGGTCCTTGGCCATGCCATGCGGAGTCACGCCGGGCTCGTAGAAAACCATAGCGTCGTCAGGTGCGGTCGTGTGAGGCTGTAGGTCGGAGAAGATGAAGAAGCAGAGCAGCCGAGAGCCGACGTCGACAGCCGGACGCGAAGGTGTCTAGCAGGAGAGAAGCAAGAGCAAAGAGTCTATAGAGAGCGGGTCAGAGTCACGCTATAGCGTGAGCAAGTTTCGAGCGAGCGCACGTTCGATCGACCGCGAGATTTCAAATTGCGCTCGACCTCTTCTTGACACGCGCATCTCTTGGCTTCCCGTCGGACGCCGTCGGCTAGATATCTGCAGGGAAGTGGTCTCTACACGGCATGCAAATCTAACAGCAGCTAGCTACAGGGAGATCAAGGGTCGGAAACAGATACATGAGCAGGCTGCACTCAGATGAGCTCGGTCGGTCCACTCCGCCACGTCCGGACACGAAGCGCAGAGATGGTGCTCTGAGCGCTCCCGCGAGTGCCGACGAACCCGCTCGCCCGGCTCTCGATCGCCTGGTCCATCAGCTGCGGATCCCAGCGACCGAAGCGCTCGCGGATCTCGAGGTCGTCGTAGTCCAAGACGGTCCAGCCGAGGTTGGCGAGTTCTCCGAGGAAGGCGAGGTCCTTGATGTCGGTCGAGACGACCACCGAGAGGTTCTTGGCTGCGTGCCGGTTCTCGCGGTTCTTGCGACCGGCCGTCTGAGCGACGACGTGCTTGACGCGGCCGACTGCGCGCTGGTAGTCGAGCAAGTTTGCCTCGCAGCGGTCCGGCTCGTCCAGGAGCTTGCACTCGCTCGCGCGGGCGCTCGCCGAGATGTGCACGGCAAGGAAAGAGTGTTTGTGGCCGAGGAGGTGGGCCACGATCTCGCCGGCGGTCTCGTGGATCTCGGGCGCAAAGTGCAGATGCCGGCCGTGCTTGAAAAACGCCGTGTGATCGCGCGGGTCGAGGTGCGTCGTCGAGTGCTTCGTGGTCGGGTGTTCGGGGCGGTACAGAGTGTGGTCGATACAGAAGACCTGGTCTTCGGGGACGGCGTCATGCTTCGACAGGCCGGCTGCCGCAATATGCCGAGCTTGCTCGATCAGGCCGGTCTGAGCCGACAAGTCTTTGTCAAACCGCGCGAGGAATCCGTGCGTTTCTGGAGAAAGCTTGCGCAAGTCAGTCTCGGCGGTTGACCCAGAGGGTGAGGGATGGACGAAAGGTGAGGGCGGAATGTGCAGGAAAGAAAGCTCACCCTTCAAATCGTCTCCTTGTCCCGCCTCGCTCGCACCGAGCTTGAGTCGCACGGGAACAAAGCCAGGCGCGAGACCAGTGCTCTGCATCTTGGCCACGCGGTCTGCTCGTTCGGCAGCCGAGACTTCGCCGACCCAGCACCCGAGCTGCTCGACCTTGTGCACGCCGCCGGTCTCGTGCGGTCGGAGGTCGTTCCAGTCGAGGATAGAGACGGAGGTACCGGCGGCGAAGCGAGCCAGGTCGTAGATGGTCGGGACGGCGTGCTCGGAGAGGACTCCTGGTTGTTTTGGATCCGGGAGGAGGAAAGGATGCGCGATCGGGATACGGTGCATCGCGGTCGAGAGATGGGTCAAATGGTACAAGTTCATCGTTTGCTCGGCTGTCGGAAGGAATCGAGATGTGGTCAGTCTCGCCACCGTCCTGGAGGGGAAGCGGCTGCTGCAGAGGTCATCGTACCAAAGTCGCCGTGCGGCACGCTGAGGACGTAGTGCGCGTCCGTGCTAAGTTCGTCGCGGAAAGACTCGTGCATATGCGGTGGTCGATGGTGAGACTGGCCGGTGATACTCATGTCAGCCCGAAGAGCGCTTTGGGGGATCCTCGAGGGGCCAGCGAGGGCAGAAGAGGCAACGCACAATGGAAGAAGAGGTAGGCGCTAGAGATGCCGCCAAGATCTGCTCTCGCCGTTGCATGTGCTTGACCACAGCAGACTTGCCTCGGCTGCTGACGTAAACGACGGCACCGAGAGTCAAGATGGCGATGGTCGCCGCGGTGCCGATGATCTGCTGAATCGAAAGCCCGAGACCGGCGGACGTGGCCGACTTTTTCCGCAGCCGTGCCATCTCTTGCCCCTTGTCGCGCCAGTTGAGCGGTCTTGTCGGCTGCTGTCGGTGGTCATGCATCCCTTGCAACTGCTTGAGCGATTTGTGGCTCCGTGCCTGCGCGATCGAAGTCGACTTGCTGTAGAACCCGCCCTTGCTCGGCAGAGTCGAGATGGTCGGCGCAGGCGGGATATCCTTCGGAGGCGGTGAGGGCGGAGGATCCATGACGAATGGTGCGAATTCCGATTCGGAGGGAGAGGGCAAGTTGGAAGAGGACGGGAGTAACGGCACGTAGGAGTCGCGCGACTCGACCCAGATGTCGACTTCGGCTGCGTCGGTCCCCGCTGCTGTCTGTCGGCGATTCCGTGCCAGCACGGACTCGGTCGTCGGTGTGCTCTCGCGGCGTCGAGTCGCGGTCGTGATGGACGAGGGAAAGTCGAGGACAATGTCCCCTTTGAGCGTCATGTCGGACGCAGGCGTGCGATGTCTTCCACCAGACATCGTTCGTTACTCGAAGCAGCGGTGTAGAAGAGGCCGGGACGATAGCAAGCCCGGGACGAGCGTGATCACGAGCAGGAGTCGACGACGACAGGAGGAGCAGAGAAAGCGGTCAAACCCCGGCGATGAGGCTGGCTCCCGGGCAGATCAGCTGCCGCTTGTACAAAGCATGTCAAAGACAAGGCATGGCGGGCCCGAGTCTCAAAGGCCAAAGGAGGCGGAACTGGCGAGAGGTCGACGCGCTTCCGCCTTGGGAAGGTCGTCCCGCGTTTGTCTCGCCTCCTCGTGCGCGCGGTCCTTGTTCTCCCCGGAGGCGGGTCGATGCCTGCGCGCTGTTAGGATCGCGTACACCCTGCTTCCGGCCCAGAGCATCGGCACATAGGACTGAGTTCACGTAGAAGTGTAGCGCACGAACACGAACTGTCGCAAGTCAAAGCGCTGTTGGGTGATCGACAAGCGGCTGCTCGATCGCAAATTGACCCGAGGTGACGTGTAAATGGTGAATACTGCCAGGGTTGTAATCAAATAGTCTCTCGCGGGATTTCACGAGGTCGGCCTCGACTCGACTCTTGTTGAGCGATCAGACCAACTCGGTTCAGAGAACCCGTTGTGGCGTTCCGAGCACAGTACATCTTAGAAGCAGCCCATCTCAGCCTCTGCTTCACCGCCTTGCCGAGGACATGGCGCATGTGCGACGCCGCTCCTCGTCGAGGGTTGGTCCGAGTCCCGCCCTAGGCCACCCCGCCTACTCCGACGTGCTCCCCTCGCCCTTCATCGGGCGAACACCCGAATGGTCTGCCCAGACGACGGGCGTAGGCGTCGGCTCGCGGCCGCAAAAGCAGGGTTGGATCGACAGCTCGAAATCGCCGCGACCCGCCGCACAAAAGAGTTCCGCCATCTCGAGACCAGGCGCAGAGTCGCTCCCGCCGCTGCGAGACGTCGTCGTACGCTTCCTGTCCATCCTCCTGCGGCTGTTGCGGACGCCGCAAGGTCTCGTCATCGCCGCGACGACCATCGTCTTGTGCTCGACTTCTGCATATGTTCGCGCCCACTCGGACGAACTCGCCGCCCGACCCGTCCATCCGAGTCTGTTTCCGCTGATTCGACATTCGGGCAATGTGGTTCACTTTGTCTCGCCCAAGCTCGGAGCGAGGATCAAGGACTGGCACGACTACCAAGTCGAGAACGACCCGAATCGGCCGCCGTCGCGAGAAGAGCTCGAACGCAGCTCGCGCCACACGTTCCACCCGAACGGACTGCTCCTCGTGAACCCAAAGGGACGGCATCCAATCCACGTCCTGATCGACCGTGCCGAGAAGAAGTGGAAGGAAAAGGTCGAGCGGCAGAGTCGTACGCTGTCTGAAGCCGTTCGCGAGTACAAGCACCGGTACCGGCGGAACCCGCCAAAGGGCTTCGACGACTGGTGAGTAAAAAGGTCTCTGGCATAGCACTCGCTGGTACCGCTCGGCTGACCTTTTCGGTGGAATGCTTAGGTGGCGATTCTGTGAAGAAAACAACGTCCAGCTTCGAGACGAGTACGATCAGATCAACCATGACCTCGCACCGCATTGGGCGCTGTGAGTCTCTACGTTCGATCGCTTGCTTTCTGTGATACGGGCCGGCTGACATTGGCCTGACTGGCCTCGTTACAGAGAGGCTCACGACTCGCGGCACCGGAACCGAGTCATGCAGGAACGAGACCACACGTTCACGATCGCGATGCGGCCCGGCGAGCCCGCACCGACCATCCACGGGCCCTATGCGCACATCAAGCGAGCGAGCGACATTGCCGACATGCTCGCGCTCTTCACCGGCCGGATGCATCGTCCGCTCAACATCACCTACATCATCGACGACAACCCGGCCGTCATGCTGCCGCACGCTCAGCGCGAACGTATGGTCGAACTCGGCTCGCAGGGCGAATGTGAGCTGCTTCCTTCCCGGTCCTCGAGCCTTGAAATGACTTTCGTGAGCTGACCTCGAAAAACCCCCATTCCAGACTTTGGGCCGTCAGAGTTTCTCGAAGGCGATGACCCTTCTCTCTCCAACTTTGCGCAAGCGTGCGCACCGAACTCGCCGCTGCGGCGCTCTGAGCGCGGCGAGCACTACACCGACTATTCGGGCGACGTGGTCCAGTCTTTTGTCTGGAACCACGCCAAGGTCATGGACCTCTGCCAGCACCCCGAGTCGCGCAAGTTGCACGGGCACACGATGCAACAAGGTGTACCGCTCGGACCCTTGGTGCCGTTGTTCGCGTTTGCCAAGACGAGATTGCACGCCGACATCCTCGCTGTCCCGATCGAACAATGGGAGGCCCACTACGTCGGTTACGAGCCGCCTTGGGAAGGCAAGACGATGAATAAACTTCTGTGGCGAGGTGAGTGCTGCTTCGAGCCTTGCTCTCCGCTACGCGACTTGACTGCTGACTTGCGGAAGAAAATCCTTCGCGATCTTAGGCTCGACGACCGGGGTCGAGTTCAACCGGCATACGCCTTGGCGTCGTTCGCAGCGCGCTCGCCTGCACATAATGTCGCACGAGACGGAAGGGACCAAGAAGATCATCTGGTCTCGGCGTGGTCCACTCCGCGAGGCCAACATGAGCGTCGCGGCGATCAACGACCACTACATGGACACGAGCTTCTCGGGTGCCCTGCAGCAGTGCGATCCCGAGACGTGCGAGCTGCTCGAGAAAAAGTTTGACATCAAACCGACGATCGGTCTCGACGAGTCCAATACGGTGCGTTACCACCGCTTGCAGTTCCCCTCGCCCCGGCCCCCGCCACACGGTGGTGCTGACGTCGCCCTCCGTTCTTCGAGACAGTACAAGTACTTGTTCGATGTCGACGGTAACGGCTGGTCCGGACGGTTCCATCGTCTCATGTCGACCCGATCCGTTGTTCTCAAGTCCACCGCCTTCCCCGAGTGGTATCAAGATCGCATCCAGGAATGGGTCCAGTAAGGATCCGCTTCTCGGTCCCGCCTTCTGATTTATGAAGCTGACGAGAAGGGGTTCTATTGAGCAGCTACGTGCCGATCAAGGTCGACTACTCGGACGTGTACGACGTGATGGCGTTCTTTGTCGGAATGCCGAACGGGCAGGGCAGCCACGACTCGCTCGCGCAAAAGATTGGAGAGGCCGGTCGGCAGTGGGCGAAAGACTATTGGCGCTACGCAGACATGGCGTGCGTCGAGATCTTCCTCCTTTTGGGACCCACGTTCGTTTCAAAAGATCTTCCGGAAACGCTGACTTTTTTTTGTGTTTCTTCGTACGGACCCAGCGCCTACATGTACCGCCTCTCCCTCGAGTATGTTCGCATCCTCCACCACGACGAAGGCGACGTCGACTATGTCGAGATGCCGTCTTTCAATCTGTGATCAGCCGCGCTCCTGCAGTTGGATTTGTACTGTACCGTTCATCTCTTTGCATGCATTGCATAACGGCTTCTTCTTGTCAGGTTCTCACGAGACACATTCTGTCCGAGGCACCTTATGATCAGAATCGAGCCGCGAGAGCCGCATGCTTCCGCAGGGGACACGCTCGCTTATTTTCTCAGAACCCTTTTCCTTTCGAAAGCATGTTTACGCGACGATGGCGGACTTTGCGCGGTGAAGATCTCCCGCCACAGAAGGTTTAACCTCGCATGCACGGCGACAGCGCTCGCGACATGGGATCGCTTGGTTGGACTTTGCACCAGCATGATCGCCACCTTTTCTCGGGCCCTCTCCGTTGCGATTCCCGTGCGGCATAAGGGTACGGAGTGAAGGCGCGAGACGTCGACAAATTTCCTCCGCGCACAAACTTTGGCGCTTGGTTCCTCGCTCCAGCAGGGTTTGGGACAACTCGTCTCCCTCAGAACCTGAACCGGCCCCGCTGTTGATGCCATTGCGATCTATTGCATGCAATCAACTTGCGCGTATATACTCCCCTCTCTCGACGAATCTGGTAATCAAAGCTTGACCCCGGTATGGATACAGGCGACTCCGAACGTGAGCGGTTCCCACTGCTCCTCCTGCGGGACGGTGAACCCGGCTTCGCGGATCATGTCGGCAAAGCGCTGCGCCTTGGGGAACTTGCGGATCGACTCGACGAGGTACTGCGCGGCGGTGGTGAGATTGATTTGGGCGGTCAGGTCCGCACGCGCGCTCGAGATGATCGGTGGGGAGGAGGGGGCGGAAAGGGAAGGGAGGGAGGACTGACTTGGTAAGAGTCACGATCTGAAGCCAGGATGTGACCGAGCGGCGGGATGACCTGGAACGACCACAAATCGTAGGCCCTAGGAAGGTGGAAGAGTTCCAAATCTTTGGTCAGCGAGGCGAGACTCGAGCACAGAGATGGGGAGAGAGGGCTGGCTGGCTCACTTGGCCAAGATGGGATTCTCGACGTGCGAGAATTCGAGGCAGCTAAATACGCCGCCGGGTTTGAGTACTCGGTCTACGTGCGCGCGAAAGAGAGTGGTTAGTCGGCGAGGATGAGGCGAGCGTTTCTGGTGGCAAAGGTTGTCCGTCCGCTGCCCAACAATTGCCAAGTGACCACGGGGGGAGGGTACACTCACGAGCCTCTTTCAGAACGCGGTCGACGTGGGTGCAATTCCGGATGCCGAACGCGATCGTGTATTGGTCAAAGGTGTTGTCGGCAAAGTCGGAGAGGTGTTCGGCGTTGCCGAGGTGGAACGAGACTTGGGGAGCTGCAGGGGTGGTGGTTCTTGGCTCAGCCTATGTACGTTCGTTGCGGTTCCTCCTGCTGTGGACCGTTGCTTGTAGAGGTTGCGCCCCGGAGGGGAGGCAATCTCGGCGAGTCAGTCTCGCGGAAAGGGAACGCACTGTTGTGGTACATGGTCTGGGCGAAGCGCTTCTTTCCTTCCTGGAGCATTTCGGGGTTGATGTCGAGCATGGCGACGCTCGTGTCCCGGTCTCCGTACTTTGTGCGGGCGTGATCGAGGATGCGCATCGCAATGTCGCCGGTTCCGCCTGCGACGTCGAGGCACTTGAGCCCGCCCTGGGGGTCGAGTTTCGAGACGTAGTGGTCCTTCCAGAGTCGGTGGATGCCAAAGGACATGGCGTCGTTCATGACATCGTACGAGGACGCGACCGACGAGAACACGCCGCGGACTGGCAGCGAGGGAGAAGCCGAGGGTCAGCACGGCGGGCACGCGGCGGAGCGAGCGGGACGGGGACTGCATACCCAAGTTCTCCTTTTCGGGTTCTGGGACATCCCGGTAGCCAAAGTGAGTGGTCGAGTTGCTGCTGCTGGTGCTCGGAGTTGGTTGCGGATCGAGCGGCCGAGTCGGCTGAGTGCGAGCGGGCTGCGAGGCCGAAAAGGACCGCGCTCCGAATGCTCGCTTGCTGCTCGCTCCGAGTGCTGCTCTTCTCGCAAACATCCTGAACAGTTCAGAGTACACAGTGGCTCGAGGTGGATCGACATTTCCGACGAGGCAGAAAGAGAAGGCAGCATCCGAAGCCTCCCCTCAGCCAAACTGACACGTCAGCAACTCTCCGCCGCAGCAGCGCTGGAAACTCGACTTCTCGCGTGCTTCAACTCTGCGCTCCTCTCTCTCTTTGACTGAGGCCGTGCTGTGCTGTTAGGGAAAGCAAAGATGGCCAGCGGAGTATTCTCAGCCGGAGCAGCTCGCCTCGCAGGCAAGACTGTCCTCGTCGTCCGTCTCCACCTCTCCTCTCTCTGCGCCCCACTTGAGTCGCCTCGCTCACAACGCCTCACCTCACGCTCGCCATCTGCAGACTGGTGCTTCGGGTGGAATCGGAGCCGCAACCGTGAGCTTCTTCTGATGAAGTCGACCGCCCCCTCCGGAGGCGAACCTGCAGCAGGACCATCTGCCAACCGCGTGGTCCGGTCCGACCTCCCCCTCCGCCCTCACCTCGTGACTGACTCGAAAACCAAACTTCGCCTACAGGCTATCGCATTTGCTCGCGCCGGCGCTTCCCTGATCCTCACCGCTCGCCGCCAAGCCCAACTCGAAGAAGTAAAAAAAGCCGCCCTCGCAGCGCACAAAGAAGGCGCGACCGGCAAGGGCGGCGTCATCACTTGCCTCACCCTCGACATGCAGGACCGAGCCGCCATTAAGGGCTTGATTGACCGGATCCCAGACGAGCTCAAAAACGTAGACGTCCTCGTCAACAATGTGCGCGTTTCTCCGACAGCGCTTTGAACCTCGTCTGACAACCGAAACTCACACACCCGCTGCACCTTGCGATACAGGCAGGCTTGGTGTATGGAAAGGAACACGTCGGCGAGATCGACGAGGACGAAATCGACATCATGTTCCAGACCAACGTCCTCGGACTGATCACCTTGACCCAGCTCTTTGTCCGAGGTGAGTCGTCCGTGAGTCTACAACTCGTTTGCAGGGATTGACAAATGCTTCTCCGTACAGAATTCAAGAAGCGCAACGCGGGCCAGTATGTTAAAATTTCGATTCGCGGACAATGTCGGGAGGGAAAGCTGACTCCTTTTCTTCTGATTTCAAGCATCATCAACCTCGGCTCTATCGCAGGCAAAGGTGAGCACCAAGCGCTCGCATGGGCGGAGATCGGGCCAAGGCTGCGGTCCGCCCTACAATCGAGCGTTCGATGAGCGCTTACTGAGAATCTCCTGTCGAATTTTGACCTGCAGAACCGTACGCCGGAGGCGCGATCTACACCGCCACGAGTGAGTTTCGACCCGTCCGTAGTCCACACCAGCGAAGACAGAGATCCGAAAATGCGAACTGCAGCTGACCCTCTCTACTTGCACGCCCGCCCGCAGAGCACGCCGTCGCTGCGTTTTCCGGTTCCCTCCTCCGCGAACTCGTCGGGTACAACATTCGCGTGAGCGACGTCTGCCCGGGCATGGTCGAGACCGAGTTCTCGGTGACGCGGTTCCGCGGCGACGCCGACGCGGCCAAGAAGGTGTACGAGGGGTTGCAGCCCCTCGTGGCGCAGGATATTGCCGAGGAGATCCTGTGGATCGCGAGTCGGCCGGGTGAGCGCTCCTGTCGTTCCTCTTGTACTCGGGCTTAGCGTGCTTTGCACGCTAGGGGGCCGATGGAAATGGTGGTTGGAGTAGCTGACGATGAGCTTGCGTTTCATCCCGTCCCTTTCCGTTTTCTCCGCTCGCAGAGCACGTCAACATCGCCGACGTCCTCGTCTTCCCGAGTGGTGCGCTTTCCGATTCTGCACGCTGTTCCTCCAATGCACACCGCTAACATGCTTTCCCGGAAACCTCGCGGCTCGCTTCGACTGAACTCGCACGCAGCGCAAGCGTCGGCGACGATCAACCACCGCGGCCCGCAAGGCGCACCCAAGTAGACGCTGGAATGCATACAGGCTCGCCCGTATGAGCGAGGAGAAACAAGAAGTTTATTGCAGTGCTTTGACGAGAGGGAATTGAGTCGGATTTTGTATTCAGGTGCGGATTAGCAGGCAAAAAGAATTCGGGTCGCCAACGCACCAGCGGCTGAGGGGAGGCGGGGTTGGAGAGACGCGTCTCCTGCAAATTGCTGGACGCGACGACGGCGCGTCTGTCGCTTCAGATCCACAGCTGTACGCGCGGACAAGCGCAGAGCACAACACACACACACGCGGAAGCTACACGTACGCGACCAGCCTGTCTACGCGGACAAGGGCGCCTGGTCGAGGTGAGTGGCTCGCTTCACTTCTTCATCACTGTGTCGTCCCGCACTGCATCTCAGCTCACCGCAAGCTGTTCGTACAGGCATTCACCTTCGAGGAGAGATGCTAGACGATCCCTTCGTGCTCCCGCAGCAGCGACCGTCGGCGACGTACTTTGGTCACGGCGGGAACGGCACCAGCTCCACCTCCTCTTCGTCCGCCGCAACAGCGTCGACCAACAGCGCGCCCTATTCGCTGCTGCTGAGCGGTCACGCGTCAAAGTTCAAGTCAAGTGCGACGCGTACCCTCGTCGTTGGCAAGGAGAACGGGTTGTTGCCCTCGCCGCGGTTCGGATCGTCGTCGTCTTCCTCGTCGTCGTCCTCTGCAGGAGCACCGTCTTCGTCCTCATCCCCGCCACGCGATGGCGAATCGAGCCTCCTCCGCAAGAGCCTCAAACCGGCTCTGAAACGTCGCGTCACCTTCTCGCCCACTCCGCTCGCCTCGCTGCAGAGTTCGCCTTCGCACGGGAAGCGTCCCCGTCCTGAGGCTCCGGCTGCTGCGGGACTTCTCTTCGCCGACGAGCACGAACGCGACGCGAAGAGGAGGAGGAGGCGCGAGAACGTCTATAGCGATAACCCTCTACTCGAAGCGGCGCGGGGTGGTGCGACAGCGGCGGCTCCAACAAACGCGACTTCGAGACGGCCATTCGGTGGCGCGGACAACGACGCCGAGAGTGGGAGTGATGTCCGACCGGGCGGAGAGTCTTCGCCCCCGTCGGCCCCGAGTCCCGAGTTCCGCCTCGTCCCCTTGCCGAGGTCTCCACCACGACCTCTGCGGACCAAGCCGACGCCCGTCAACCTCGGCGCGTACTCGACCAGCTTTGCCCCCTTCTCCCTCGTCACCGCTTCGACTGTTCTTTCGAACCCTCAAGGCACGGCAGATGACGACGCCGCCGCCGCCGAAGCGACAGACAGCGAGGAGGAAAGCGAGCAGGTCGAATCGCTCTTGTTGCCGGCGAGCGTCTCGCCTAAAAAGCCTTCTGCTGCTGCTGCGACGAAACAACCGACTTCAACGGACCCGGCCTTAGCTCTCCCGCCGAAACTTCACCTCCTCGATCCCTCTGCAACGTTCCCGTCGCTCGCGGGCGCGAGCGCGGGCGCGGGCGCGTCTGGCTCGTCGTCGTCGTCGTCTCCGCTCCGCTCTCCGTCGATGACGCTCTCGAGATCAGCCCGACCCTCTACAACGAGCCTGCTCCTTCCGGATCCTCCCCTGCGTTCGATCCTGAAACAAAAGGCACCCTCGGGCAACTTTATCGTCAAGGACGAGCGCGAAGGGTTGCGCAAGAACGGACGAGGGCGTCGGCACGTCGTGGGGTGGGATGGCGAGAAGAAGCTCAAAGCCGCGAGGGAGAAACGGCTCGACGAACAGGCGGTAAAAGTTGCCGCGGCCGCAGTCGCAGCCGCAGCGCGGGATGATGATGGTGCCGCCGCTGACACGGGTGGAGCTGGTGGCAAAGACAAAGGCAAAGGCAAGGCGAAGGAGGGAGCGTCGGCGTCCGGTTCGGCGTCGAAATCTTCCTCGGCGCGGGCGACTCGTTCTTCTGCGCGCGTGACTCGGTCGGCCGCAACGGGTTTCGGGAACGGTGGCGGCGGCGGCGGCGACGACGAACCTCCCCGCAGGAGGCGCGGCGCCGGCGCCGGCGTTCCCGCTTCGTCATCTTCGACTTCCAACGGGGCAGGATCAGCAGCACCGCCGCCGCCGAGCAGGAAGCGCGATCCGACTCGAATCAAGTACGAGCTCCATCTGGACGATCCGGCGCAGCTTCGAGCTCCGCTCTTGGTCCTTCGCGCGTCGCTTGAGACCTCGAGGAACTCTCACTCCTCCGTGGAGGACGGGGGCGAAGCTGCTTTGCCTCCCATCGTCGGGAACGGCGTCGGCTCTTCCTCTTCTCTCCTACCTCGTCCTCTGGCGAACGCGACTCCGCTCGCGCCGATGCCGACGCCACAGCAAACGACGACGGGACCGACGATCGGCAACATCCTCACCCTGAACGACGTCGAGAACGCCTACGTCTCGCTCAAGAATGCCGTCTTTTGCTTGCCGAGCGTGCTCGCCGACGAACAGGCCTCGCTCGAGCCGCTGCGGACTCATGGTCAAGCGCTCTTGGGAGCCCTGACGCGCGACGTCGAGAATGTCAAGTCGTTCCCGCTGTGGGTCGCTGAGCAACCGCGTCCGAAGGCGGATTCGGACGACCAACTCATGGTCGACGATGCGGATGCACCGACCGGGGATGCCGACGAGCCCTCTAGCAGCCCGAGCCTGAACCGGCGCGCAGCAGCAGCGAACCCGGCTGCCGCCGCGGGACCGGGCGCCAAGGCGAGCTTGACCGACGCGCAGATGAGGCGCATGCGGGACGAGTTGGGGACCGCGCAAGCTGCGGTCAAGTGCGCGGCGGCGTGCCTTCGCGATGCGCGTGTTGTCGCCCTGTTCGCACGTATGTCCACTTTCCACTTGCTTGATGGCGGGAGAGATCCCGTATACTGACGTAGTTTTGCGCGAGTAGCGGCGGACCTGGCAAAGCTCGTCGAGACTATCATGTCGGTCGCGCTTGCGCCCGATCTGTCGGTTTCGGTCCGGCGTGACTTTTTCCCCTTCCTGCCTTTCTTCCTGTCCTCCGTCGCCGCTGCGACCTCCGCTGCGCTTCCCGACCTCCTCGTCCCGACTATCCTTCCGAGCCTCCGCGCCACCCTGACGCTGGACCCCCGCGTCGACCGCTTCCGCCAATCGCTCAGCGAGTCGCTCGATGCACTCGCCGTCCTCCTGCCGTTGCATGGGCAAATGATGCTCGACTCGCAGGCGTGGCGCCTCTGGCTTCGCGAAGCCACGATGGGCTTGTGGGACGGTACGAAGAAGATGATCTCGACGCACGACAAGGCCGTCAAAGTCCTCGGCAGGGTCGTCCGGATCCTCACCGTGCCTGTTCAGACTGTGACGTGGAACGTCGAACGCGAGTCGGTGCATGCGGCCATCAGTCGGGATCTCCACGTGAGTTTTTTTTTTCTTCCTTGCTTTGGCGCTCTGGATGACCTCGAAAAGTCCGGAAGAGCTGACTGCTGCGCTACAGAATCTCATGACTTCGAGCCCGCCTGGCGCCGATCTCGATCCGACAGACGCGAAGAAACAGCGGCGCTTGTCCTACCTGCAGACGCTGCTCTCTCAGATCGACGTGCAGGCGGGCGAGAAAGCGCGTGCCGGTAAGCCTTTCCCCCGTCGCTCCTCTCTAGATCTCGAGAAGCTGACAACGTCGATGTGTTCTACAGCCGGGACGGATGAGAACACCACGAAGCAACTGGCGATTGTGAGCGTACTCGCTCTCGTACCCGCTCTCCTCGGTGGCGAATTTCGCTTCATCGATCCCAAGGGCATCGGTCCCTGGATGCGTGCCTTCAACGCCTTGTCAGATTCGCCGTCGAGTCCCGTGCTCGTCCTTTCGGCGCTCGCGTGGCCTCACCTGGCTTTCGCGTTCTTGCGCACACCCGGCCAGCCGAACCGACCCTGGATGTTCCGCGACAACAGCACCAGGCCGTTGTTCAACTACCTGAGCATCTTTCGATCTCGCATCAAAAAAGACTGGCAGGGTGCGGTGGATCCGACGCTCGATGATGGACGGAAGGAGCAGATCCGCTTGCAGGCGAAAGCGCTGGCGCTCGCGTTCTGTGGCGTCGCCTACGGCGCGACCGTCTACGTTCGCTATGGCACGACGTCCGTACGCACAGCGAACGACCCTCCAGACGTGCCGGCTCATCGGTTGCCGATGCTCGATCGAATCTTCAAAGAGATGCTGGAAGTCTACCTTCCCGCCATGGCCAAGTCGGAGACGTCGAAGGAGTGCAACACCATCGCGTGGCAGATCTTGGCAAGGATCTGCCGTCCGAAGAGCTCTAGCGAACGTCCGGTGTTGCTCGAATCGCTCGTCAACCCCATCTTCCTCGACGGCACGTTGGCTATCATCGCACCCAACAGCGCCAAGATGAACGTTCTGCTCGATGCAGCCGTCCAACGGAGTACCACGCCGGCCGCCATCCCCGGCTGGAGCGAACAATGGCTCGTGGCCAACGTCGCACAGGTGCTCAAGCTCTTCGAGGACTGTCTCCCGGATGATGCCGATCGAGATGCACAGGAGTCGCTCGCGATAAAGGTGAGCTAGGCCCGCGGAGAGTCTCGTTACTTTGGTTTCTCAACTGACATCTTTTCTTTCCCGATAGCAGGAGATGTCGAACGCTTGGCGCAATCTGCTGCGCACTCTCGCCGGTCACCCCGATGCCTTTTCGGAAGCGATCCAATGGCTGACTCGCCTCAGTCTCGGAAAAGCCACTGTCGCCGCCAGTCTATGGACCAGTTTGTTCGCGAAGGGCACGGAGCAGTATCTCAGCGGCGTCGAGACGGCCATGATGGTCGACAGTCGCGCGCTTCATCTTGCGACAAAGTCCTATCTGGCGGCGACGGAAAAGCGCGCGGGGTATGCTGGTGTCCTCGGTGAGTCCGATTACCGTTACATTGAAGCTAAAGCCACGAGACTGACTGCGGCTCGCATTCCGACAGCGAAAGTGGCAAGTCGTCGACTCGCTCGTCTCCGAGCTGGAGAAAAGGCGAGCCAGGATCTCGAAATCGCCGTTACACTCCTGCACGAGCTCGCAAAGTAAGTACATCCCACAATCTGCATCCTATGGCACAGTGGCTGACTTTGCTGCCACAGGGCGGAAGCGCCAGACGAGCTCGCCAAGGATCAGTTCCGACTGGGAGAATCGATCGTCCGCCTCATCTGGTCGTCCCGCGAGGACTCTCTCGCGATGCGCGAATGCGTGCGCGGAGCGTTGACGAGCCCCGATGACGGTGCCTCGTTGACCCTGCGACTCTGCTTGATGCTCGTCGCCGGAGCGCAGCGTCTGGACGAGCCGGTCCGGCAGGACGCGCTCACCTTCTGCGGCGCGATTGCGCTTTCCGCGCTCGGCTCGGACGAGTCTTCGACAAGCGTCGAGCTCATCGCCAGCATGCTCCGTTGTGCCTGCAACGCTTCCGTGAGCCGACCTTTTTCTGTTTCTTCTTCTTCTTTCTAATTGTCACCCCTTTCCAGTACCCGCACTTCTACCAATCTGTCCTGGAGTACCTGCGCTCGACGGTCGCACCGACAGGAGACAATCTCGAGCGGTTTGCTCCGCTCCTGATCGAACCGCTCCGTCGCGCGATCGAATTGGCGACGTCTGCGCCGGACGTCGACACGCAGGCCTTGCTCCAGGCATCTCTCGTCTCCGAAGAGCCGATTCCCGCTCATCTTCAACTCATCCAGTCCTTCGAAGAGTTCTGGCGAAGCACGTTCGCGCCGCTCGAGCAAGAAGTCGACCTTCCCGCCGACCTCTCCGGCCTCCTTCAAGTCGTGCGCGCCATCGTTCACGTCCCCGAAGCGGAGACTGCGGAAACGTGCTCGTCGACCCCGACGGACTCGATGCCCGTCCCTGCACAAGTCGCAGCCGCCGTGCCAGATGGCTATCGCACCACCGCATCGGAAGACCGCGTCGTCTCGAGCCGAGGCGGGTACGAAGCGGACGTGTCGCATTTGCCGCTGCAGCAGCCAGGCTCGGCTCTTGCGCACGAGCTCGAGCAGGACTCGACGACGGCGTCGAGGCATTCGCAGCCGCGCAAAGTCGTTTCGTTGTCGTTGCGGGCTCCGACTGCGGAACGCGCCGACGCCGGCATCGATTCGCCTCTCGCAGTCGAAGCGGACACGCAGATGGTCGACGAGACGCAGAGCGACGTGTTGACGAGGGAAGCCAACGCGTCGTACGCCGCCATGTCGAGCCGAGTGCTTTCGCAGGAAACTGCCGAATTCGCCACGCTTGAGCACGACGGCCACCCCGACCAAGCTCGCAAAGGTGAGGCGCGAGCCGTCTTTTCTGGATGGTCGGGAGGCACTGCTGACGAATGATTCATTTATCCAGTCCCCGACAACCGCAAGCGCCTCCGCTCGTCGACCGCTAGTGGCTCTGATGTCGCCTCTTCGACGGAAGACTCAACCTCGGACACCTCTTCGGGGCGAAGGCGCGTCGGAAAGCGCCGCAGGAACGCCGCCGCACGCCGGGAGAGCTCTAGCACAAGCGGTAAGGGAAAACTGCACTCGCTATATGAGGATCGCCTTTCTGACCGACCTACCTCTCCAGGACTTGCTACCTCCGCCGCCGCCGTCGTCGCCCCCGCACGCGCCGGCAGTGTCCTCAACGACTCGCAGGCGGACCAGCACGACCTGAGCTCGACTGCCGACTCGTATGACCAAGCAACGGAGGACATCGTCCGGAGCTTTTTGAGCCTGCCGATCGATACCGTCGTCTCGGTCGGCAAACGCATCGGCGGCTCGCCCTCCTTGCGCCGCCTGATTGACCTCGGCGAGCGCGCACGTGTACGTCATCTCTTCGTGCCGACGTGTTGAACTTCTGCGGGCGAAGAAGCTGACTTGCACACCCTTCAGGAATACTTTGAGCGGATGAACTCCGCTTCGCCGTGACGGCCTGCCTAAATGGTGTATCCTTTCTTCCTTCTGAGCGATCTTTGCCTCTGAACGTATGTTGCAATCTTATCAGCTTTAACGCTCGACGCCTTCGACGTAATACCTCCTGGCTCTTGCGCGCGCTTAACCGAGCGCGTTTCCAGCGAAGAAAGTTTCCCCTGCGCAGCAGGCGAAGTGACATCCCGGACGCTATAGTGCTGAAAGAGTGAGCGCTCACCCGCTGCTACTGTAATATGCTGTTGCAGAGTTGCCCCTAGATTTATTCCCCACTTGCAAGTTGCAGCTGAGAGCTGGCTTGACGTCTTCCACAACCCTGCCTGCATAGCTGAGGTTAAGAGATTCGCCATGCCGTCTACGTGAGTCTCTACAGACTGCAACACTGAAGCCTTCACGGCTGCGCACAGTCTGGCTCTTGCTTCCGCCTTCATCAAGCAAGTCGGCTGAATCGTGCACCTCCGCGCAAAGAAAACCGTTCGCCAAGTGGATCCAGGACAACCAGGACAAGCTGATCGCTCGCTTGGCCGAGGCCGTCGAGATCCCGTCCGTCTCGGGCGATGCTTCGTACAGGTGAGCCCTTCCTCTCCTGCCCCGGCAAGCCGTTCGGTCGAAGAGCTCACACGCGTGTTGCACTGCCCTGCCAGGCCCGAGGTGCACCGCATGGGAAAATGGCTGCAGGGTGAACTCGTCAAGCTCGGCGCCGAGATCCGCTCGGTGCCGTTGGGTCCGCAAACCCTCGACGGCCAGACAGTTGAACTCCCGCCCGTTCTCGTCGGTTCGCTCGGAAAGGATCCCAAGAAGAAGACGATCCTCCTCTAGTACGCCGTCTTAGCGTATTGGTGTTGCTCCGATGTGCGATCACGCTGGCCTGACCACTTGGCGATGCTCTCGCAGCGGTCACTACGATGTCCAGCCCGCCCTCCTCTCGGACGGATGGAAGTACGAGCCATTCAAGTTCACCGAGGACAAGGAAACCGGACGGTTGTACGGACGCGGTTCGACCGACGACAAGGGCCCCATCATGGGCTGGCTCAACGTCATCGAGGCGCACCAAAAGACCGACACCGAGCTGCCCGTCAACCTCAAGTTCTGCTTCGAGGGTATGGAGGAGAGCGGCAGCGAGGGACTCGAGGAGCTCGTCGTCAAGGAGGCGCAGGGCGAGTTTGCCGACGTCGACGCCGTCTGCATCTCGGACAACTACTGGCTGGTGCGCACGCCGCCTCATCGCAGTGGCCTTCCGGAGCTGACTTGCGATCTGACTTGCCAACTCCTAGGGAACCACGACGCCTTGCCTGACCTACGGATTGCGAGGCCTCGCCTACTTCAGCGTTTCGGTTTCCGGGCCTGGCGCAGACCTACACAGTGGCGTCTTCGGCAACGTCGTCCACGAGCCGATGACCGACCTCTTCCTCCTCTTCTCCAAGCTGGTCACGCCCAAGGGCGAAATCCTCATCCCGGGCATCAACGAGATGGTACGCACGACGTGCCTTCGGTGCGCTCTTCTCTTGCCGAAGCTGACTCTTCTGCGGCTCTCGTTTCGCAGGTGGCACCGCTGACGGAAGAGGAGCGCAAACTCTACGAGGTGATCGATGTCACTGTCGCGGATTTCGAGAGCGCGATCGGCGGCAAGGTCACCATCAGCGAGGACAAGGCCGAAGTCTTGATGGGCCGGATGCGGTACCCGAGTCTGAGCATCCACGGCATCGAGGGCGCGTTCTCTGCCCAGGGCGCCAAGACTGTCATTCCCGCCTCGGTTAAGGGCAAGTTCAGCATCCGGTTGGTGCCGGATCAGGACCCCGATCGCGTCAACGAGCTCGTGCAGAAGTACCTCAAGGAGGAGTTCGAGAAGCTCGGCACCAAGAGCACGCTCAAGGTCGAGATGCTGTCGGGAGGAAAGCCCTGGGTCGCGTCCAGTCAGTCTCTCGTCCGCTCCTCCAGTTCTCCTGTGCTTAGACTTGACGCTAAACTCACCTTGAGCATGCTTCTTCCTAGTCGACCACTGGAACTTCCGCGCTGCCAAGAAGGCGACCGAAACTGTCTGGGGAAAGACTCCGGATTACACTCGCGAAGGAGGTACGCTTACCTTGCTCTCGCGTCTTGTCGCGCACTTCGAGACTCACCGAGGATTGCTTTTCCGAAACCACGTGCAGGCTCGATTCCGAGTGAGCTGCGACCGTTCGACCAAGCTCTTGGTTTACAATGTCTCTGACCTTTCATCTCCTCGCCAGTCACGCTCACTTTCGCCGAGGCGCTCAAGAAGAATGTCATGCTTCTTCCCAGTGCGTTCTGTACCGTGTCACTCTGGATGCTGTTGCGCTGCTGACGTGATTCTTGCGTTGCAGTGGGCCGGTACGAGAATCGCAGCCACGAAACTCCTTGCCTTCCTTGCTGTGACCTGTGCTGACTTCTTTTTCTCGCTTCCTCGTTTTCATCATGAAGCGGCGACGACGGTGCACACTCGGTGAGCTATAATGCGCTCGTCGACAGCTGACGTTCACGGTGAATCGCTTCGCTAATCAAAGACTCTCTCTCCTGACAGACGAACGAAAAGATCGACACCTCGAACTACATCCTCGGCTCGTGCACCCTCGGCGAATACCTGCACGAGGCGGCCGCGGCTGCCGAGGAATGATCGCCCTTCGGAGAGCAGAGTGGCTGGGAAACATGATCTGCGTGTTTGCGTGATGAGGAACATGGTCTAGTCTACGACAATATAAGTGCTACATGAGGCTGGATAGGTGCGACAATGACAGGAACGCTATGCATGCGAGAGCGTGAGACGTGGGCGTGTGCTAAAATGCGAAAGTGACGGGGCTGCAGCTGCGAAAGGCGAACTGTTCAGAAGCCGTTTCCGAGCAAGCGGAGCTGCCGCTCATCCTCGGACCCTCGCGATTCTATCCGAGGGCTTTGCCGATGCGCGTCGGCGTCTTGCGCGGTCGAGAAGAGCGTGTCAAAAGTCCACGAAGGTGATTCTGCGGTCGGGATCGGGATCCCGCTCGCGGCCGGCACCTCGAGCGGTGGCAGTTGTCGCGGGTTGGCGTCGTACGGTGACGCGCGCGTGGTGGGAGGAAATTCCGCATAGGGCGACAAGGAATGCATGCTGGTGTCGCTAGAGGCTTGCCGATGGGGGAAGGAAGTGTCCAGTGGCGTCGTCGGTGGGAATTCTGTCGCAGTCGGCGGGGCGGATGACGGCCCATCGCGAACGGGATCGTAGCGATACGTCCGCTCCGAGCCTGAACCTGTTCCGGACTCGGTTGGACGCAAGATGGTGGGGAAATGCGCTTTCTCGCGACGGGCAGCGATTGGTGGCGGCGGCTGCGGCTGCGTAGCGAGGTTTGTCGGCTCGCGCGCGACGGAAGATCGTCCACGCTGCTGCTCCGAGGTCTCGCTGATCGAGCGTACGAGTTCAGCTCCCCCGACCGCGACCGGAAGAATCGACGAGGCCTGCGTCGACGAGGAATTGGAATGCGACCGTGACGAATCGAAGAGCCCGTGCTGCGACGAGGACGACGAGGATTGCGTCGGCGACCGACCGCCGGAGGACGGCTGTCCGGACGACAAAGTCTCGGAGGATGCGAGTGGCTGGGTGCGAGGATCGTGACCGGTCCGTGTCCGCTGGGCGAGCATATGCTGGACGAGCGGATCCCGAGAAGCGAAGGGCAGCGAGCCCTCCGCGAACGCTGCCTTGGACGTGTAGGCGATCAAGTGCATCTTGGATCCGTTCGCGTCGGCAGCCGAGAACGACTGCTTGATGAGGCTGTCCTCGCCACGATTTGGCACCTCGGTGTAGGTCAAGAAAGCCCCGGACACGCGCGAAGCTGCGGATTTGCGATAGCGGGGTCAATAACTTGCGTGATTGGCGGGAGTCGGTAGAGGCAGACACGCACGACTCCATTTGATATGGTCTGTCCATCGCCGTATTCCGGCTTCCTCTTCCTCCCAGACGAAGACTGCGCCAGCTCGGACGAAACGCGTGCGCCTGTTCGAGCGGATTCGTTAGTAAGACTGAGGTTTTACTTCTCTGCAGAAAGCAAATACTTACTCCTCATCGGTAAGTCGTCGAGTTACTCGCGGGAGAAGCTGGCGCAAACGAGACCCGAGTGAGCACAAAGAGCGTGGCAACTGAGAGAACAGAACCGAGACTTACTCCAAGTTTGCTCGCTTCGAGTATAGCGTGCGCTTCTTGCGCAGAGCTGACCACGCCGAAGTACGAGTCTGTGTCGGGCGAGGAATGGGCTTTAGTGACGGGTGTCCGGGCGAGACCGCGGAGGCAAGGTTTCCTTGACAGCGTTGAGCCCGCGTCGTTCGCACGTCCAACTCACGGCCAGCTCTCGTCATATCTGCCTGCATCATGCGCAAAGCCGCCTCCGTATCGGCTGCGCGCCTACCCTCGTCGACGACTCCCCCGTGAGATGACCTCGACCGAATTTTTGCTGCGCAGACCGCCGGCCTCGGGTGGTGGTGGCGGCGGCGGCGGCGGCTGCGGCGTTGAGACGGACCGAAGGAGCGGATCGCGAGCGCGGCGGATATAGGGACGGGTCGGTAGGTTGCGCGCGGTCACTCTTTGAAAGACAGGCACAAGTGCTGCTGTTCGACTGCAAGTGAACATTCAGGTCAGCGCCGAAAGTCCCCTCTGCCGAGCCACACGGCCCGGGCGCTGCTCCTTGTGTAGCCTGCGTGCGGTTCCCGACCGTCGCGGCGACTGCAGCGCCTCCTCCGCCCGCAGGTGGCGCACGGTGGGTTCGCGGTGCGAGAGCCAAGGTTTTCGGGGCTGGAAAGAGAGCGGAGGAAAGAGCGCGCGCACCTCGTCTCTCTCTCGCTTTCTCGACCTGCGCGACAAGGCGGGTTCAGCAGGTGGACAGGCAGTCCCCGCTCGACATCGGGCACGTCCGAGTGGATGGAAGGAGCTCGCGTCGCGCCATCAATCGCAAGGGAAAAAGAGCGCGCCGATCATGACACGGCGATCTCGGCTAGCCTTAGGTACATTTCATTGTCACAATTGTCTCACCACTAAAGGAAGCTCTTGACTTTTAGCTTTGCCGGGGGCCCGCTCGGCTGCGGCTAATTAAGTTAATTTTGCGCTCCGTCTTCTCGTCAGCGCCTCGGACAAGAATCCAGCTTGTCGGAGCTCGGACGGAGCGCCATATCTTGCCTCTCGTCGCTTCATGCGAGGAGGAGACTTTGCGGCGACCGACAAGTGTGCAGAGCACTGTTGGCTCCTTTCCCAGAGCGTCTGGTTACAATACAGATGCGGGAGAAGAGCGGCAAGGCTGCCGAAGACTTCCGGATTTCGGAATGCAAGCTTCCGGAGCCTGCACGGCGTCGGAGATCAGCAAGCAAAGAAGCCGCGGACGAGTGCATAAGTCGCACTGTAAGCTGGGTACAGACAGATTCCGTACGCCGATATTAATGTACGTACAGAGAGCTTGTCCAGGGGGAGAAAGAACCATCGTACGACGAAGAGCGGCTAGTTCACTTGGCTGCGGATTACGACCGATTTCGAGCCCTGGCGATTTGCAGAGCTCCGAGCTGTATGCATGCATGCGGACCTCGAGATGTATGCAAGCGCGCGACTGCGTGTCCAGCAGACGTCTAGGACCTTTGAAGGTTCTGTGCCGGCTACAGACTGGTTGGTATAAGAGCGAGCTATGTAGCTCCTGGAAGGACTGAAAGGGTATATATAGAAAAGCTGAAAATACCACGGCCGCCACTGGACAGCTTCTTGACTTTTATGTGCGCGTACATGCGCAGCAGTTTCTGGCGAATCGATACCGACCGGAGCAGTGCATACATAGATGTCACAGTACTGAGCCAAGTGTAGCTGCAAGCTGCTGCGCACAAAGTCCGAGCCTCTCCGAGTGGGCGCCGACTCTTCTTCTCTTCGCGCTGCTTAGCGGCGCCGTCTCGGATACAATATAGCAAATATGTATAGGTAGCTGGGTCGTGGCGTAGAAATGCCGAGCCTAGGCTGAAACTGCACACGTAACGCAGTAAGCGGATTGCAGTACGCCGAAAGTGACCCGGACCACCTTTGAAAAAATGCCGCAGCAGCAGCGAGGAATGCGCGCAATACTCGAAGCGGGCGCGCAAGAAAGCATAGTTGCTCAGCCCTGAGGGTTTCGCCTTTGTGACTGTACAAAGAAGGCGTCCATGCAGAGGCGGCGCGATCTAGTTGCAAGCTGGTGGGCCGACCGCCGCTTTACAGTTAGATGAGAGCGTCGGGGCAGCAACTGTCTCTGGTGCATTGATCGTGCAGTCCACGCACCGTATCCAGCGTGGAAGCGAGAGTGGATGCAGTCTAGGGGCGGATGGACGGAGGACAAAGCGGGGAAGATTTGATCGCAACCCTTTCGCCTCGTCGACGCTCTCCTGCGGACGCGTGGGCGAGCAGAACGGTTCGGACATCCATCGGAGAGGGGAGAGCTTCAAGGATCTTGCTACCCACGATGGCGCGCTCTCCCGAACCGCAGCTCGTCGCCGTCCCGGACCACAAGAACGACGCCGACAACGACAACGACAACAACTCGGACTCGGGCGGCGATGGCGACGAGGGCGAGCAGGAAGTCTACGAGGTCGAAGCCATCCACGCGTCGCGCTACGACCCAGTCGCCAAATCCATGAGGTGAGCAAGCAGGCGAGAGGCTCGAGCGGCAGGAACCCACCTCCTCCCGCATAGTCAGGTCACCTTTGCGCAGACTTTGCTGACGTAGAGCTTCCTGCTCCTGACTACATGTAGGTATCTCATCAAGTGGAAAGGCTATTCGGAGGACGAAAAGACGTGGGAACCGCTCGAAGTACGTCTCGACCGGAACGAACAACCGACCCGAATCGGGTCGGGTCAGGGCGCAGTAGCTCTCGCTGACGCCGCTGGGCGCTTTACAGAACCTGTCAAACTGCACCGAAGCTTTGAACAAGTATGAAAGGATGAAGGCGGAGCGCGATGCCAAGGCGGCGAAAAAGGTCAAGGCTGCCCAGCGAGCCAAAGCCAAAGCCAGCGCGTCGCAGAAATCGGACAACGACAAAGACGACGACGAGGCGGACGATCGAGGATTGAGCATGAAGGAACTCGACGCCCGCCGTGCGCAAGCGAAGGAAAAGGCAAAGACGAAAAGTACGTCTGGGGGCGAGTTTGACCGTCCGTCTCGGTTTGCGGCCGCTGAACAAGTCTTGCCCACTCCCCATCAGGGCGCGCCTCGGCACCGGCTCGTAGCGAAGACCTCGTCGCACAGAAGTGGGAGCAGAAGGCGAACAAGGAGGCGAGGAAACCGCGTGCGTCGACTTCGTCCGTCCCTTCCGCATCTGCGAAGCGCAAAGCACAATCGCCGCCTCCGTCGTCGTCGAGGGAGGCCAAGAAAAGCTCCAACGTGCGAGTAGGTGCTGCTCATGGTTTTCTTATCTCGGACGAAGGTAAAGCTGACCGGCGGTCCGGCGCGCAGACGAACGGGACCGCGCACCGTCCAGCAAAGAAACTGTCGCAGATTGTCGAGTGAGTCTGGCGTTTTTTCGACTTCCAAAGGCTCGATACTAACGCTCACGGTGTTTGGTACCCAGTTCCGACTCGGACGAGGACGACATGCCGCTGCCGTCGAACACGCTCGGCACTCAGCAGACGCAATCGGCTCCTTCCCCTCAGCAAAGCGCCGCATCGGGATCATTCGGGCTGTCCCAAGTGTCGACGCAAAGCACGAACGCTACGACTCCATCCTCGACTCCAGCGCTTCCACCTGCGAGCGGCGTCGACCAGCCAACACCGACTCCCGCGAGCACTGCACTGGTCCAGCAGCTCCCTGCCGGCGTCACAACCGTCAATCCTGCCGCCACGCTTCTGAACGGCTCTGCAGCTACCGTGGCGCCTTCGTCGTCATCGTCGTCGACGTCGATGAGCACGGACCCGCGCAAGAATGCGTCAGCCGCTCCGGCCGTCGGCCAGGCACCGCCCGCGAAACGCGGGAAAGGGCCATGGGACAACCCGCAGCTCGGAAGTCTCTTCAAAACCTCATACAAAACCAAACCGACGGCCCCGGTGCCACCGCCTCCTCCTCCGGCAGCTCCGCCCGTCGACGACGGTTACAACAATCGGGTCCGATTCGCGACGAACCCGCTCCCGAGTGTGGCGGTCAAACCGGCCAGTCGGGCCATGTCGCCGCCTGTCCGCGCGCCTTCTGCGCTCAAGACCGTGTCGGCGCTGAGTTCTGGTGGGAGGTCCGCCTCTCCCGCACTCGGCACGAACGCGGGTATTTCCGTGTCCGCCATGCCTTCTGCATCGATGGCGGCGCACGAACCGAGCCAGAACGGGACCGTCGCTACGTCGCAGAACGGGAGGACGATGATGACGACGTCTTCCTCGGAAGGAACCCCCGTCGGTTCTCCGAGTGTAGAAGCGAAACAGGCTCAGGAGGAGCAAAGGAAGATGCGGTTGCGGACGATCGAGAACCGCCTGAAAGGGTCCAGCTGGTACGAACTTCAACGCATGTTTGACGAGGAGAGCCTCGTCGTTGCGTGCGCCGAGGCCGTCCCCATGGATCCGCAGCTTGCTCTTAGGCTCAAGACGTATGTATAGGCAGACGTACGCAGAACAGCGGACACGAAATGCGCTTACCGTCCTTCTCCCGTTCTGACAGGAAATCCGTCGCCCTGCTGTACTCGGGGGACATGGGCGACCGTGTCAGTGGCGAAGGTCTTGCCCTCACCTACTTGCTGTTGGCGACGGGCTCAAAGACACCGGAACACTTGTCCGACCTCGACGCCCTCTTCCTCCACCGGGAGGAGTCGCCTGTGAAGCTCGAGGCGCTTTACAACGAGCTGGTCAATCTCGAACGGCCGGTCGAGTTCTTCTCCTTCGGGAACGGCGAACCCATCGCGTCCATACTCGGATCCGGTGAGTGACTCGAGGAGGGTCCTGTGGTGGGTGCGCGCGAGTCGCTGATGAGCTCTGAAGCGAAACAGGCTACCTCGTTGTCCCGACTCTTGACGCCCTCCGGCTTGCCGCCGCGTTCGAGCGTTACTGCTCCGCTACCGCCCAGGTGTTCGGCCGAACTTGCATGACTACGGTTCACCCTGCCTCGATCGCTCGAGCCCGCGAATTTCCCAAGTAAGCTGCCCCCCTCTTTTTCGACGCGCCGGACTTTGGAGGCTGACCTCTTCTCTTTTTCTTTTCGATAGCTGGTACCGCGTCGTGGAAGCGATCAACAGTCAGAGCATCTCGATGATCGACAGGAGTCAGCTGCGCATGGGGTCGCAGTTCGTGACGACCGAAAGCACGACGCTTCTGTTCCCAGGCATCGTCCCGCCGGTGCCGATCCCGCAAATCACCGCTGGCGAGTCTCTCTTTCGTTTGCCAGTCCGAGCGTCCCGCGACTCATGAAAGTTTGACTGGTCCACAGAGGAGGAGATCTCGGAGATTCTCGAGCACTTGCGTTTCGCTCGTGCCAAGTCGCTTGCGACGTGGCGGCGCTTCGTGATCGTCGTGGGTGACAGCACCCCAGAGCTCGTCGACCGTGCCGGGAAACTCGGGGTGAGTTCCTCGCTACTCTGGCCCCTCCTCGCCGACGGCTGACGTGCGCTGTGCCTCCAGATCGAGGTCCATACTTGGACGTCTCTCGGGACATTTGTCGAGGCTCATCCGTTTGGATAACTACGCGAGTGCAGTATCTCCCTTTATATCCCGCTTGTTGTTGATACCGAGGGTTTGCAATTGGTCACCGTTTTGTCTATTCGCGACGACCGTTCTCAAGCTGCGAGCGCCACTGATCCCGCCATGGTTGCCCGTCTACCTGAACCGCCCGGCAGCCCCGCCGAAAGGTGCCCGCTTCGCCCTTTCCTGCGAGCTCCAATCGCCATAATGTGCCTAGTCCGCGCTCCGACATGTATTCGTAAGCGCGGTCATAGTTCAGCCCGACTGCTTGAGGTCCGTGCGAGTCGTCCGAAAGCGTGAAACGTCCACCTTTTCGAGCGATGAGCTGCAAGAAGCGGGATCAGCGCGGAACTCTCTGTCAGCCGCTGCTCGTACGCACGTCAAAGATGTCGGCGCCGGGGTAAGCGGTTTTCCAGCCCTTCCGGAACGCAGACGCGTTGATCTCGAACAGAGCGCCGTAACTTGCTGCATACTCGACATTGCGTTCGATGCGCGCCCAGACTTCCGGGTGAGCTCGGAAGTCCATATCGGGGTAGTATAACCGGCAGAGGTCGAAATGCCCGACCACTTCGGGTTGCAGTCTGGAGAGAACCTTGTACTGGTTATCGAAATAGGTGCAGAGGAGGTGCTCGAGGCGTTCCGCCTGCGTCGATCCGGGCTGACTGGCGAGGCAGGCATCGTAGCGCTCCTTGTCAAAGTCGATCGGGGCCGAATCGCAGTGGTGGACGCTGCCGACGAGGTACTCGATCGTGCCAGAGTGCTTCTCGAGCAGTTGTTCGAGTCGGTCGAGGCCGGCGGCGTCGATGTATTCGGTTTCGAGGCCGACGAGCAGCGCACACTCGTCGGCACGGAGTTGCTTGAGTCGGTGCGCCTCGACCAGGTACGCTTCGAACGTGTCCATCAAGTCCTGCACCTTCAAGTGGGACTGGGTGGGGCAAGGAACATCTCGCATCAGGGATGATGCCGGTCCAGCATAGCGAGTCGGGAGCGCACCTCTTCGGGATAAAAGTGCTCCTCGCTGTACCGCGGGACATGCTCAGAGAGGCCAAAGGTGGTGAAGCCTTGCCGGATCGCTTCACCGACGACTTCGGCGAGCGTGCCTTTGGCGTGGCAGCAGAACTGGCCAGAGTGACTATGGTGGCTGATCGTCATGGCGAGGACTGCACTCTTGCGGCCCGACTAGACTCGGCTCAGAAGCAGGTGGTGAGCCTATGCTGCGAACTTGAATCGTCAACTCTTTCGACTCTTCCGACTTTTTCTCCCCAACGAGTGCCGATAACATAGTCCGGGGTCTCGTGTCTGAAGTAATTAAGAGACCGTAGTTGTAGTGTGCGATATGAAGACATTCGAGAGTTGCAAGTTAATGTTGAGATCGACAGCCAACCCATGGGAAGAGACAGATGCAGGGCGATAGAGAGCGACAAATACAGGAACGACGAGGAGTGTACTGCGAGGAAGACGGATGGATGGCCGATGTATAGTGATAGTAGCTGGTGGAACAGCCAGTGTCTGAACGAGGAACGGGCGGAATTAGGCGCGTCTCGAGGAAAGAGAACAACAAGGGCGACGAGGGCTCAGGAAGCGTATTCGCTGACGTCGCCGCACTCGCAGACGAGGTTCAAGTCGCCGTACTTGTCGTCGACCCGCGAGACCGTCGGCCAGAACTTGCGCGTCCGGAGGGACGGAACCGGGTACGCCGCCTGCTCGCGCGTGTACGGCCGGTCCCACTTCTCGGAGAGGAGGACCTGCTGCGTGTGCGGAGCGTTGACGATGACGTTGTTGTCGCGCGGCTGCTTGCCAGAGATGATCTCCTCAATCTCTTCGCGGATCTTGATCATGGCGTCGCAGAAGCGGTCGACGTCGCGGAGACCTTCCGACTCGGTCGGCTCGATCAGCATTGCGGTCGAGATCGGCCACGAGCACGTCGGCGGGTGGATGCCATAGTCCTGGAGACGCTTCGCAATGTCCATGACTTTGAGGCCGGCCTTGTCGTCAAACTCGGCGAGGTCGATGATGAACTCGTGCGCGCAGCGGTTCTTGTCGTTGACAAACTTGACGCGGTAGTGGTCCTTGAGCCGGTCCATCGCGTAGTTGGCGTTCAGGAGGGCGAGCTTGGTGGCGTGCTTGAGACCCTCGGCGCCGAGCATCTTGATGTAGGCCCACGAGATCGAGAGGATGCTCGCGCTGCCGTACGGAGCGGCAGAGATGGGACCGATGGCGTGTTCGCCGCCGGTGGGAACGACGGGGTGTCCCGGAAGGAACGGGATGAGGTGCTCGGCGACGCAGATCGGACTGTGAAGGGAGCCGGAAGAAGTCAGCGCCTTTCCTACCGCGAGCAAGCCTTAGCGAGGGACATGAACCTACCCCATTCCAGGTCCTCCACCGCCGTGGGGGATGCTGTGACTCTTGTGCAGGTTGAGGTGGCACACGTCGGCGCCGACCCGGCCCGGCGAGGTGAGACCGACCATTGCGTTAAAGTTGGCTCCGTCGAGGTAGACTTGGCCGCCGTTCTCGTGAACGACGTCGCAAGCGCTCTCAACGCCGCTCTCAAAGACACCGTATGTCGAAGGGTACGTGATCATGAACGCGGCGAGGTTGTCCTTGTGCTCCTCCGCCTTTGCCTTGAGATCGGCGAGGTCGAGGTACCCGTTCGGCTGGTTCTTGACGACGACGACGCGCATACCGGCCATGAACGCCGAGGCGGGGTTGGTGCCGTGCGCCGACTGCGGGATCAGGCAGACGTTCCGGTGCTTGTCGCCCCGGCTACGGTGGTACGCGCGAATGACCGAGAGTCCGGCGTATTCGCCCTGAGCGCCCGAGTTGGGCTGGAGAGAGCATCCGGGCAGGCCGGTCATGGTCGACAGATCCTTTGCGAGTTCCTGCGATTGGGCGTCAAGGTTAGCCCGGCCTCCGCAAAGTAAGGAATGGCGATATTTCGAGACGCACATCCGTCAACTCTTTGTAGCCCTGTGCCTGGTACGCCGGAACGAACGGGTGCATCCGTGCGTACTCGTCCCAGGTGAACGGCGTCATCGACGTCGTCGAGTTGAGCTTCATGGTGCAACTTCCGAGAGGACTGTTCGAGAAACGACCAACGAACGCAGGTCAGTTCCTGGAAAGAGCATCGCAACCTGAAGTCACGAAGCGAGAGTCGACGTACATTGGTGCGTGCACGAGAGAGAGATCCTTGTCCTGCAGGTGGTGCATGTACCTAAAGTGCAGACGACCGAAGCGTCAGCACCGCGCAACGAGACTTTCACGTTCGATCAAGGGAGGATGTACCGCAGAATGTCGGTTTCGGTGTGGTGCGAGCGGAACACAGACTGGGTCAAGTAAGGAGTCGTGCGAGCGAGGTGGGCGGGAATGACAGGCGACTCGATCGGCGGCAACTCGGGCGACGACGACGGCGTCGACTTGAGCGCTCCCGGTCCGTGAACGCCGACCGACTCGGCGAACTGGATCAGGCTCTCGGGCGTGTACGGTTCGACGTGGCGGAGCTTGTTCCGGCCAGTCTGGATCGAGACAAAGACGTTGAGCAAGTCGACGACGTCTTCGAGCGAGTGACTCTCGTCGAACGTGATCGCGACGTGGTGCTCGTCGACGCGGCGGAGGTTGATCTCCTTCTGGATCGCGTTCTCGTGCAAGACCGAGGCGGCCGTTCCGGACAGGCGGATGGTCAAGTTGTCAAAGTAGGTCTCGTTGACGACCTTGTGGCCGAGGCGGGTCAACGCCGCCGCCGTGACGCGCGCGAGGCCGTGCACCTTTTCGGCAATCTTGCGGAGTCCCTCAGGACCGTGGTAGACCGCGTACATCGCCGAGATGTTGGCGAGGAGTGCCTGATGCCGGGTGCGAGCCAAGGTCCGTCAGCCACAAAGAGCGCTTTCATGGATCCGAGCAGCCGGAGATCGGGACGAACCTGAGCGGTACAGATGTTGGAAGTCGCCTTCTCGCGACGGATGTGCTGCTCGCGAGTCTGCAACGCCAACCGGTACGCGGGCCGGCCCTCTGCGTCCTTCGAGAGACCGATCAACCGGCCGGGCATCCTCCGCTTGAGCTTCTCCGAGCACGCAAAGAAGGCGGCGTGCGGGCCACCGTAGCCGAGCGGGACACCGAAGCGCGCGGCGTTGCCGAAAGCCATGTCGGCACCCCACTCGCCGGGCGGCTTGAGGAGGGTCAGGGCCAAAAAGTCGGTCGCGCACATGACGTAGCCGCCGAGGTCGTGAGTCCGCTTGGCGACCGCTTCCCAGTCGGCAACTTCTCCTCGGATGTCCGGGTACTAAGGGGTACAAGGGAGAGGGGATGCCGAGTCAGCCGTAGTTTGCACAAAGGAGAGAGCGCGCCTCGCTCACCTGAAGGATGACACCGATCAGGTCCTTCTGCTGCGCGGCGTCGCCGACTTCCTCCGAAAGGAGCTTGCGGACGTTGCCGACGACGACCTTGATCCCGAACGGCTCAGCGCGGGTCTTGACGACTGCGACCGTCTGCGGGAGGACGCTGCGGTCGACAAAGATGGTCTTGCGCTTCTCGCGGAGCTGACCAAACGCCATGATCATGGCTTCAGCGGCGGCCGTTCCTTCGTCGAGGAGGGAGGCGTTGGCGATGTCGAGGCCGGTCAGGGAGGTGGTGACGGTTTGGAAGTTGATGAGCGATTCGAGACGACCTGCAAGGAGTGGCAACGGGGATCTCGTCAGTCCGCTGGAAAACAGACCGCTTCAACTCGAGTGAAAAGAACCTGTGCTCACCCTGCGAGATCTCGGCCTGGTACGGCGAGTACTGCGAGAACCAGCCGTGGTTTTCGAGCATGTTGCGGAGGATGACCTGAGGCAAGACCTGTTGGTGGAATATGACGGTCAACCACTTACTCGCGCATTCTCGCTAGGCCTTTAAGCGCGTTAAGCAGGCTTTCAAAGGACTCGGAGAGGCAGAGAGGTGGGTCGACTCACTGCCTGGTGGTAGCCCATTCCGATAAAGCTCCTCGTGACCTGGTTCTTCTTGCCAATCTCCTTGGCCCTCCGGAGGAGTTCGCTCTCGCTCAGCGCGCGAATGCCGTCCGGGCCATGTTCAGTCATAGCGTCTGCCTCCAATCGGATCTCGGAGGGGACACAGTCGGCGACAAAGGCGTCGAGCGAGTCGTAGCCGAGATAGGCGAGCATCTTGTCGATCGACTCTTCCTGCGGTCCGACATGGCGGCGGGTGAACGTGTCTGTTTTCGGGTCGCACGCCGTCAGTAGACGCTCAGATCGCATCAGATGTCCGGGTGAGCGCCTGCGGACTGACCGAGCGACGCAAAGACGGACGACGACGGCACGGGCGAGCTGGTCTGCGAGAGCCCGGTCGCGAGCGCGCGTGCGCCCGAGGCAGCAGGCTGAGGCTGGTTGTTCGTGCTCGCTGCGCTGTTCCTGAGCGAGTACAGCGACCGGCGACTCGAGACCGGCAGCACGGCAGCGCACTTGAGCCGACGGCCGACGACGGCCGAGTGGGCACCCTGAGTTCCAACTCGACGGAGCATGGCCTCCGATGCGTTGATTTACTAGGGGAAAGTGGTATCTAGGAAGCAGAGATGCGCCCACGCCACGCCGCGCTCAGGTCGATCCGAGGGTTCGCGTATGCCTTTTGATGCCACCGACTCGCACTCGCAACTGCCTTTTGATGTCAACGCGGCTGTCGTCGCTGCCCGCACACCTTTAGGCACCCAGAATTGACTCGCAGTAGCTTTCGTTGATGCCATTTACTCAGTCAACCTCGCCGCAGACCGGCAGCAGGCGCGCAAGCGGACAAACTCGAACCGTCACGCGCATCTTCCGAGTGGCGACTCGAGCGCGCGCGGCCGATAAGGAGAGGCGAAACTTTTTCAGCGCGTCGAACATAGTGTAGAGATGGACCAAGCGAGACCTTTGGCGAACTGTCACTCGGCGCGATCCACGGTGACTCCGAAAACTGAGCCATGACGCCGAGTCGAGATTACGTCCACAAATAAGTTTACTGCAGGTACAGCAGGGGTGGACTATGTACGGCGAGTGGGTAGGTTACAGCGGGGATTAAAGCAAAAAGGTCCTTTGGTGACGGAAGCGAGGGTAAAGGTAACAGCAGAGAAGTGTGAAGGCGAAGGGGAAGTAATAGATCGGAAGGCAAAGGCGGGCGAGGCGAGAAGTGCCGTGTCTGCGCGGCCGGGCGCAAAGAGCAAGCAAACTGGAGAGGAGGAGGAGGGAGGGGAATCATGCAGTCGTACAACGAGATGCGTCCGGTGGCCGGGGGGTGAGTGAGTGAGGGAGAGGGAGGAGAGTGACGGTTTACGATGCGGCCGAAGTGGTCGCGAGCGCGGCGGGTGCTGCCTCGTTCGTGTTGCCAACCTCGACGCGGTCCGCCTCGTTGTCGGCAGCGCCGACGGCACTCTTCTCAGTGTACGACGAACCGGACGTCACGGTCGACTGGGCCGAGACCGGGTTGCCGAGGATCGGCGCGCCCTTGCTCTCGGACGCGAGGGCCTGCTTCTCCGGCAAACCGGTACCGCTACCGACGTAGGCCGGGAGGGTCTCGGCTTTCAGGTGACGGTCGCGATGGTCGTCCATCGGGTCGGTCGCGCCGACGAGGCCACTCGCGGGAGCCGGCGTCGACGGCGCCGTCCGCGCGATCGCCATCTCGTCGTCCGAGGCGTACTCCTCCTCGGACGATCCGCCGCCGTCCTCCGAGTCGTCGTCGTGCACCACGTCGTGGTGCTCCGCCGTCGACGAGACATCTTCCTCGCCGTCCGGCTTGGCAACAACGGCCGACGTGGTCGTGGTGGTGGTGGTGGTCGGCGCGGCGTGCACCTCCTCACCACCGGTGTGCTCGGCGTGCGTAGTGCCAACGTTCTCGACGGCCTGCTCGACAGCCGACTCGTGCTCGTGCTCGCGCTGCTCGTGCTGTTCGCGCTCGAGCTGCTCCGGCGTGACAGTCTCGACCTCGTTGCCCGGAACACCGGCCAAAGTGCCGGCGAGGCGCTCCGTCTCCGGGGTGGTCTCGGCGTACCCGACCTTGGCGACGGCCAAGCCGACCGGGTCCTGCTTGACGCGGACGACCGTCTCGCGCTCCGTCTTGGTGTCGCGCGAGAGCTGGTCGAGCACCTCCCACCAGCCCATCATCTCGGCGCGGGTGCGGCAACGGAAGGTGTAGGCGATCTCCTTGCCACCGAAGCGGAGCGTGTTCTTCATCTTGGCCTCGGCCGAAGACTTGACAGCCTTGTTGCCGGTGACGTGGAACTTGTGCGAGCGGTCGCCGTCCTTGGACGGCGCACTGAGCGTGCACTCGGGAAGGAAGAGCGAGAACGACGGCGCAGTCGTGTCGTCCTGGTTCCTGCGGGTGATGCGGCAAGGTCAGGCCAACGAATATATAGGTGCAGTCAAAAGAGCGGAGCAAGACGCACGAGGAGCGACGTTCGTGGAGGTAGCCGGACGGGGTGAGGACGTAGAACGACTCGGTGTACTTCTTGCTGAAGCGCTTCTTGCGCTCGAGGAAGCCGACCTTGAGCGGGTTGGTCGAAGCGTGGTTCTGGCCCGGGAACTGGATCGCGTCGATCGAGCGCTGCGGCGCGTGCGGGTCGATGAGCGAGTTCTCGGTCCGCGAGGCGAAGAACTCCCACTCGGCCTTGGGGTCGACGCGCTGGAGCGCCTCGGCGATCTTGTCCTGGAGCTCCTCCATCTCGCGCAGCTGGATCTCGCGCTCGTCGTCGTAGGCCTTGCAGGCGGTCTGGATCTCGCGGGCGACGCGCTCCTCAAACTCGGGCTGCTGCTGCTGGAAACGGATCACGGCCGCCTGGAGGTCGTCTGGGTGAAGGGAGCCGACACCCCGTCAGCGCCGCATCACGAGGGAGGGGATGCTTGCTAGTTCAATACTCACTCTCTTTGCGGACCTGCTTCTTGAGCTGGTTCTCGACGAGGTGGTGCGAGAGGTATGGGTCCTTTTGCGGGAGCATCTGGGTCGCGCTGTTCTCGAACGTGTCGATGCCGTTCTGGAGCTCGAGGAGGTAGCGCTTGGAGAGCTCGCGCTGTTCCAGAGGGCAAGAGTGTCAGCAACACTGGGAGTCGCGGACCAAGAGAGGGGAGCGGACGAGACGCACCTCGCGCTCGACATCGTCGGCGATGGCCGAGGCCTCCTTCTCGACGATGTGGATCTGGGCCTTGATGTTGGCGCGGACGTTCTCGAGGTCACGGACGACGGTGCGGTCGATGGTGCTGGCAAAGTCGGCGTGGCGCTCGGCGAGGAGCTTGGTCGTGTCGCGCACGTCGTACAGGACTGCCTGCCATCCCTCGGGCGAGAAGACGTGGCCCTCGTGGAACGGGACGTCGATGGTCTCGGTGAGAGCGGCGGTCGACCTAGACGCGGCGTTCTCGATGTCGACGAGACCCTGCGCGGAGTATCTTGTCAGTCACGCGGTCTCTGGCGTCCGAAGATCGCTTGCTCGAGCAGGCGTTTCCAGGTGTCGATGTGGGTCAATCCCCGACAGTATAAGCAATCTAGAGACCAACCTATAGCCATACACGGGGAGAGTCAGCGTGAGATGCGAGAGAGGAAGAGAGACGGGCGACTGCGGAGAGGCAACTCGGCCCCGGGGCTCGAAACCCGCGAGGTGGTTCCGAGACGGCGTGAGGACTGACCTTGTAGTAGTGCAGGAGACTCTTGGTGACGTGCTTCCATTGCTGGAGACGGTCGATCAGTTCATGGTCGGTCCTGTTCAGTCGAGGGCGCGAGAGGGAGGGTGGTCAGTCGAGAGGTCGATGACGACTGCAGGTAAGCGGGGCAGCGAGACCAAACTGACCTGATCTGACCGGTCGCGGTCGGCTGGTGGCCGCGGGTGGGTTTGCGGATGCCGACCGACTTGTGCTGCAGGATGGACGACATTTGGAGAACGGGGGCGACTTCTCGAACGAGGAGGAGTCTGATGGGAAAGGAAGAGAGGGGAAGCGTTCGAGTTCCCGCCCCTCGACGCCCGCCGATGAATGAAACGATGACGTCGGCGTTGTTTCATCGTCCGCCGCGTCGCAAGGGGATCGCCTCCGTCAGGGGGAACCCACCCGCAAGCCATCTCTGCAGAAGCGTAACAAGGCAGCCTCGCAAGTGTACACGCAACTCAAGTAATAGCTTCCCCTCGACTGACCCGGCCGCACAATTTGAGCGTGGTGTGTAGAGAGGATTGGAATTCAACTCTGTCGACGGCCTCTGCTCCGCAGTCGGACTGGACCGCTATAGGCGTTGGCTGGTAGCCCCCGTAAAGAGAAACCCTTGGACGTTGACCTGAACACGAGTATAGTCTCGGTGCAACGTCAGAGTCGACGCGGACATCTAGACGCCGCTCTGATCTTGGCACACGACGACGACTCGACTCGGCCTCGGACCAGCTTGGCGGGCTGAGCGGCTCAAAGGACAGCAGGGGCAACCAGCTACAGGGCTTTCCTCGCTGCCGTAAACCCCCTCCGAGAGGGCAGTCGACGTCGCACCGCGAGGCAGGATGGCGCCCCGCCGGCTGGTGCTCTGGGGACTCGCCTCGACGCTCCTCGCCATAGCGACAGTCGTACACGCCTTCAGGATGCGCTCAAACTTTTACGCAGCCGCCGTCTACCTCGCAAAGAGCAACGCCTGCACCATGGTGAGTCGTGACTGTGTCGACGTGGACCCCCCGTCAACCTCGACCAACTGACCCGCCCGCCGCCGGCACGCATACAGATCTTGTGGAATCAAGGCATCTTTCAGACCGTCATGCTCGGCAAAGCGATCCAGGCCGTCTTCCTCGGCGACCTCCGCCTGATCGAAATCGAGGTGAGTCGCACGCGCTTTTCGCTCGGTGAGATGCAACACCGACTGAAGACGCCCGTTCCTTGCAACAGCGACTGCAAGAACGAGGCTGGTTCGCCATCACCGAGACGTTGCTCGCGTTGACCATCTTCAAGGACGACTTTGAGAGCACCTTTGTCCTCCTCTTTGTCGGCCTCCTCTTCCTCAAAGTCTTCCACTGGCTCGCGAGTGACCGCGTCGAGATGGTGAGCAGCCGAGTGACCCCGCAAACTTTGACAAACTCGGCCGAAGAGTCGGAAGTTGACTCTGGGTTCTCGCTCTCACACACAGATGGAGCAGGCGGCTCGAGTCTCCCGCCTCGCGCACGCGCGCATGCTCGGCTTGCTGTCGCTACTCTGGATCGCCGACATCGCCTGCTTGGTCTTTGCCGTCGAGTCGATCATGATCGACGGTCCGACAGTCATGATCATGTTTGCTTCCGAAGCGAGTTCTCCTCGTTGCACTAACTTCGGGCATGCGAGACTGACAAAGGCCTTGCCGTATGCAGTACCTGATTCTCATCGCGACGGTCTGGACGCTCTCGGCCAAATATCTCATCAACTGCATCGACATGCGGAGCGAGGCGCCGTGGGAGGAAAAGAGCATCTACGTCTTTTACGTCGAGCTCGCAGCCGGTCAGTCAACCCAGCTGCCCTCGATTCTTCTTCCGACTCAACTGATCGTTTCCCCCCCGTCTTCGCGCGGCGACAGACTTTTTCAAGCTCTGCACCTACTTGACCTTCTTCGGCCTGATCCTCACCTTCTACGGCCTCCCACTCAACATCCTCCGCGACGTCTACCTCACCCTCCGCTCCTTCATTCTCAAAGTACGAGACCTGCGCCGGTACCGCCAAGCGACCCGCAACATGGACGAGCTGTACCCGAACGCGAGCCGCGAAGAGATGGACGCCATGGCCGACAAGACGTGCATCATTTGTCGAGAGGACATGGAGTGGCGTCCCGCTGCGGGGGAGGCTGGGCGGAATGAACCCGAGGCGGCGACTACGGAGGGAGCGTCGGCGAACGAGGCGACCGATACGACGGGAGAAGTGCCGCAGCCGGCGGCGGCGGCGGCGGCGCCTGCGACTGCCGCGCCGCGGACAGGCCCGAATGACACGCCGAAGAAGCTCCCATGCGGACACGTGTTCCACTTCCACTGCCTCCGAAGCTGGCTCGAAAGGCAGCAAAGTTGCCCGACCTGGTGAGTCGCGTTCGCGAACTCGCTTACGTAAAGAAAGTTTTCTGGCGGGCGTAGGAGACTGATCTTTTGCTGTACGATTACTACTCTGCTTGCAGTCGTCGACCGGTTTTACCGAACGAGCAGCCGACTCAGCCTCCACGAGCTGCCGCGCCGCAATTCGGAGGACCCGCTGGCGATGCGGCCGCGGCGGCGGCGGCGGCACAGCCAGCGAACCGATCGGCTGCTGGCGGAGGTGGAGCAGCGAACCCGGCCAGTGGAAACACCACGCCGTTCGTCGACCCGGAGGATGCTGCGATCCGTCAAGCCCAGGTCAACTTGGCGCGCAACCTCGGTCGCGAAGCGTTCACGTCGCTCTTCCCCGAAATCCCTTTCCCGCCCGAGGCGGAGAACCCTCGCAGTTCCGGCTCCGGTGGTCGAGCGAACTCGTCAGCGACGGCGCCTACTCCCGCGGCAGCAGAACGGAGTCCGAGCTCTTTGCTTTCACCTCCGGCAGCATCAGTCGCCGGTGGCGACTTTGCGAGTGGCCTCGGCGTAACAGCACCACCCTCAGCCGCCGGAACCGGCGACAATCCCCTCGCGCGCTTCTCCCTGCCCGACTTGCCCGTCCCCTCTGCGGGCGAAGCTTCCCTCTTCCAAGAACCGCCGTCGTTCGTGTATGCCTCTCCTGACGCCTCGACCTCGCCGTCGACGTACTCGAACCTGGCTTACGGGGCTTACCCGCGCACCGGAGGGACGAATTACTCAGCTTCGCCTTTCGCCTCGATTCAGCAACCGCCGAACATCATCGAGCGGTTGGAGACTGTCCGCAGGCGGTGGACTGCGCAAGGAACGCCTCCGAACGCTTCCGCTGCCGAATCATCGGACGCTCCCCGCCAGAACTCGACCGATGCTGCTCCGGCACCAGAGGCGGGGTCTTCGACGTCGATCTACACAGCCGCAGAAAAGGGAAAGAGTAAAGAGGTGGAGGAGGACTCGACCGCCGCCGCCGCGACCGAAGACGACATCTCGCCGCGGGAAGCTGCGTTGCGCGCAGCTGAGCGACGTCTTGGCCGCCTCACGCAGACCACCGAAGACAGCACGAAGCGGCCTGAGTCTCCGGGGGCGTCACTTCCTGCCGACTCCGTGACCACCGATGCGCAGGAAGCAGCACTTCCGCCCGATCATGCAAAGACGGGTCGGTCCGCAACAGCGCTGCCGACTCCGCGCCTCATACCCCTTTTCGATCCGGCCCATCCGACTCCCTTCGTCGGAGAAACCCACGCGTGGACGCCGATTGAACTGGAAGGGGCGGTGACGAAAACGCTCGAGGACAAGCTGCGGACGTTGGCAGAATTCCAGGAGCGCCTCGACAGTTTGATCAGCGATCTGCGAACGGCGATGGGAACGTAGCATTTGCTTTTGAGAACGATTTCACGACTCTCCTTCTGCGTCTCCGGAAGGGGGCGACATTGTGTCCGGGAGAGAGAAGAATTGCAGCAACATCCATCTAAGGGCCGGCTGATGCATACGAGGTCAAGTGTCTGTGACGAGAAAGCGAGTGAGATGTCGTGATTGTATAGACATGATGCGAGGGAACGTGAGGAATGGGGATACACATGGGGATTAGAAAGCAAAGTCTTCCACGACCAGGCTGACCTGGCCGCGCGGGTCGCCCTTCGAGACCCGCTTGAGGTCAATCTTCTTGGCGACAAGGTTGCGCACGACCGAGTTGAGACTCGGCGGGCCGCAGCAAGCGACGACCGTCTTGCCGCGCGAGCGTTCGACCTCGTCGTCGAGGATCTGCTTCAGGCGAGGGTAGCCGGACTTGGCCAGTTCGGCGACGGCATCGATATCGAGTTGCTCGGCATCGCTGACGTCGATGAAGAAGCCATCGTCTGCCGGCGAAAGGGACGGTCTCGACGATTCGAGGCCGGCAAGGTTGGCGAGCGAGGCTTCGCTGGCGAGCCGGCCGGGTCGACCGGCGTGCTTGACGAGCCCGTAGGTCGAGCCCGAGTCGGTAGCACCGCCCAGCGTGTTCTTGTCGGCGTCGTCGTAGCCGCCAGAAAAGTCGTAAGAGGACGCGCGCGTGTGGCTGACTCGGGAAGGGTATCCGAGGTCACCTTGAGATGCTTGCAGGGCGATCGAAGAAGCGGCTCCTTCGGCGGCGTTGTGGCGCGGCTGATACGGACCGGAGTACTCATCATCGCGGTAGTCGAGCGGCAGGGCTTCGAAGCTCGGATCGTTCGCTGGCAGCGGCGCGCTCACGTGGGTGGTGGGCGAATCGTGAGCTGCTGCCGGGCGGCGAAGCGAGCCTCCCTGTCCGCGACGTGACAAAGCTCGTCGGAGCTTGCCTTCCTTCTTGAGCTGAGCAGACATTTGCGCCTCGCCTTCGGGCAAGTCGTCGTCTTCGCCTTCGAAGAGTACGAGGTCCGTCACCGAGTCGACCTCGCCGCGGTACTCGGCCGGCAGAGGCTGCGGTCCGCGCGAACCTGCTCGAGCGCCACGACCCGGCTGAGTGGACGAGTCGGAGAACTCGCCGTCACTCCAATCGCTGTTGTCGCTCGAGAAGCTGCCGCGACTCATAGGAGATCCGGGACGAGCTTGACGAGCGAAAGGAGCAGTCGGCGGAGCGAGGTCATCTGTCGAGGCGGGCATTCCTGCCATCGAGGAGACCGACTCCTTCGGTACACGCATCTTCCGCCCAGATCGCGGAGCGTCGTGGGTGACGAAGAGATCGACTTGCAGCTGCGAAGCGGTGCACATTTCGATGCACCTCTTCAGCGTCGACGCGACCCAGCTGATATGAGCTGCGAGCGTAGTTTCGCGTGATCAGTTTCTAAACAGATGTAAGCAGCGAAAAACGCCTTGGGCTCACCATATTCGCGCATGATCCAGACGAAGCGCACCCGCGTCGTCTTCCACTTCTTGTCGCCGACTTGGTCCTTCCGCACCATGCGTCGGCAGGCACTCTCGAGAACCGAGATGCCGAACGTGATACCGGTACCACCGCAGACGATCAGGAGCGTGTCGTAGGCGCCCCAAGTCACGCGACCGGAGCTGCCCATGGGCCAGCTGACGAGCGTGCGAAGCAAGACTCCGTCCTCCTTCCGCGGACCGACAGCTTTGCCTCGCGCACGAACGATGTAGTCCCAAAGAGCGCGCGAGAAGCCCTTCTGGGCTCGGACGAGGAGGACAATCTCGCTCCCGCGCTGGGCGACCTTGCCGCCGACCGGTCGAAGTTGCTTCGCTCGCTCGTCGACACCGGCAATCGTGTACGGGTGAGACTCGAAAAGTCGGACACCGGGCACGTACAGCAGAAGATGTTGCCCTGCCGCCCATCGGACCGCATGCGGCGTGTGGATTGTGAGGCGAACGGTGCGGCCGGGCAGGAGCTGAGCAGTCGCGAACCCGGCTGGAGGAAGCGGCCGAGGGGAGTTGGTCGAGTTGACGAGAGTAGGAGCGGGGGAGGAGTTGAAGGCGGGCGAAGCACCGCCGTATGGTGCGGAATAAGGCGAAGAAGCGGGCGGGTAGCTCAAGGTCGAAAGGCCGAGAGCTGGTTCCGCTTCGTACTGCTTCTCCGACGTTTCGAAGCTGCCGCCGCTGGACCTGACTCGAGACGTCCGGCCTCGAGGGTTGATCCAGATGCCTTCGAAGACGCCGTTGACCCAGAGGAGCGTGAGGAAGCGCCAGGCGCGTTCAGCTCCCCACCAAGCAAGAGCGGCAATCGGCCAGTACATAACAGGCTGCGTGTGATTGGAAGTCAGTTGTTGGATCACACTTTCCGACCAAAAGTGCTTACTCGGTGGTGCAGAATCGCTGTGACGAGCACGAGGATCACGAGCAGAACGTGGGACCAGTAGAAAAACTCGTAATAGCGGTTCCGGATCGGGCGGAACGAGAATGCCGTCAAGATGGTCAAGAGAATCCAGCACTGTGCGAGCAAGCAGTTCGTCAATCATTCGATGGACAGGGATGACCCGAGCTTGGGCAGAACAACGTACAACAACTCCGGCGACGAAGCGCCACCATCCAAAGACCGGGATGAGCACGATGCGGCCGAACGGATCCCGGTCTTGACAGAGCTGGTAGAACCACGCAGCGGCGTGACCGGTCGAGAAGGCCCAGATCACTCGGCCTGACCAGCGATGCAGGATGGCGGTCTGGCAGGTATTTCCGCCGCAAGTCAGCGGGACCCAAAGGCAGCAGGCAAAACCGGTGCGAGTTCTGCGTACCTTGTCGAAGTGATAATTCGTCAAGAAGGGCGTAGCCCAGATGTTGAAGGGCCACTGCACGGAATCGCCAATTCAGTCGTCCGTTGACTGACAAGAGTCTTCGGATCGGCGCACCTGTTTGAGGGCCAGCGTCACCGCCAACGGCAGCATCGCATAAGAGATCAATCCCAACCGCGCGGCCGCGGTCCAAGGGTTGGCAGCGATGTTGTTGTTCGGTCCAGCCAGCAAGGGATCGTTGAAAGGTGCCTGCAGAGGGGCAGCATCGTACGCGAGGCTGTCAGCGGAGGGAGACGTCTTCTTACGGGAGTTCCGCGCTTACCCAACCGTTGGGATTGTTGACGCCCCGACGCAGAAGACGGAGCAAACGGTAATTGGATCTCGGAGGTCCTGCGTGGCGAGAAGGCGCGAATTGGAATTAATTCGTTATTCATGCCGCGAGCGACCGCCGACTCACCCGATGATCCCGAAGCGGACTGGTAGCCGCAGTAACCTCCGAAAGTACACGTCGTCGGCTGCGCGCGTTGTTCTCCCGTCAATCGGTATGCTCAGCTTGTGCGGGCAGAGAAAAAAGCCGCGAAGACGAACCGCGATGTAGTCATCGCCGACAAAGCTGCACAAGAGCGCGACCAGGATGAGGACACCCACCGCGATCATCTGCGCGACGGTCGGGCTGGCAAAGATGACTTTGCGGCGAGTGCCCGTCGTTCCGGGCGAATGACCCTCCTCTGCCTTGCCGCCTTTCGCTCCGACCCGTTTCGTCCAGGTGATGCGCCGGATCGACCACTTGCGGAACCACGCTCCGAGCGCCGATCCGCCCGTGCCGGTCCCGGAGAGGTTGTAGGCGATGGACCAGACGATGAGAGTCCCGAGGATGGCGAACCAGAGGATATAAGTGTAGCGCCAGGTCGGGAGCGACAGCGTGTGCGCGTCGATGTAGGGCTTGGTGAAGTAGTCGAGGAGGCTATTGGCGTTGACTCCGCCGGTCGAGTCGGTGATCGGAGCGGTCATCGTCGCTGTTCCACCGCCGCCCGACGAGCCAGCAGACGGCGTCGCGATCTGCGCAAACGAGATCGACGTCCCGGCGGCGGCAGTTGCCGTAGTTGTCTTGGTCGCATACGGTGGCACGTACGCCCCGCCGTACGAAGCGGACGCCATCTTGGTCGCCCGCCGTGAGAGAGCGGCGGGTTGTCGTCGATGAACAAGGCGTTGAGTTCGATACGGCGCTGTCCGCACGCAGCAGCGTTGCCGAGCGCGAGCTTAGCAGCCAGCTGAAGGCGTCTCTAGAGCTTCGTCTGAGCTACAAAGAGACTGCGTCAGCTGCGATGGGGCGGGAACGAGGCGAAGCTGTCCGAAGGCAGAGTTCTGGCGCACCTCGAGTCGAATGCACCCGATGGACGCGTTAAGTGTACGGATTGCGCGAGTCTTTCCCGCACAGAATCGTCCGCGGTTCCTCCGTGGCGGAAGTGTGAGCCGGGGCTGGCAACGTGAAGACAAGCGAACGAAGCTAAAAGTAAACCTCGAAGCGAGCATACAACGCTCCAAAGTCGTGCACACGCATAGACAATCAGGAACGCTCGCAAACGACTGATGCTACTCGTCCTGATTCGCTCGAAAGAAGACTCTGTCGAACGCTCTTCCTGATCGCTCCGGCGGTGGCAAGATCGAATAATTGCAAGAGAGAGAAATTACCGGAGGCTGCTGCATCCATACCGAATTCCGCATCGTTCCGTCCGTCCATGCAAGGCGCAAAGAACGTCAAAAGAGAGAGATTGTAGTACTCGAGTCGCCGCTCAGAGGAGCGTTTTCGGCCACTGTCGCCGCATCGCAGTCCGGAACGCCGCCTCGTCGTCGAGACCGGTCGGCGCACCTCCGTCGTCCAGGCGAGAGTTGTCGCAATCAGCGACGACGAAAGGAGGCGAGAGGTCGGACGGCGTGGGGAAGCGCTCGGGGCTCGTAGCGCCATGATCGGGAGTGAGCGGATGGAAGGTGACGGCGGCGGCCGTAGAGGCGGACTGCGCTCCATCGAAGTCGGCGAAAGCGACAGGCTCGGCTTCTTCAGAGACAGTCTCGTTGGGGAACGAGATCGAAGTGTTGTCGACGTATGGCGCGGTCGTTGGATCCTCCTCCTCGATTGTGCCGGCGGCGGCGGCGACCAAGTAGGCATCCGCGGCGGCGCGACCGACCTCGCTCGCCGGTTCCGGTGGCAGCACTCCTCGAAGCTGATCTTGCAAGCCGGATCCGCCCACAATCGCCGAACGAGCGGAGAGAGCCTCAAACGAGGGAGGCGACGCTTCGAACGCATCGTCCGCGTCCGCCGCGTTCGTCACCTCTGCGAGGAGACGCTCGAACGCGCTTCCTGAAGTGTTGGCCGAGTCGACGTTGTCGTCCGGACCTTGCCATAGATCGGCATCGTCGGCATCGGTGACGACTGGCTCCGCCGCCGGGCGAGCCGGCGCATGAACCGAGGCACCACCATCGAACGGCGCTACCTCCTGTTCCGCATCGGTCGACATGCGCTTCCCGGTTGCTGTACGCTTCGCCCTGCGACGTGCAAGCGAGGCAGCAGAAAGGATCGACGGGTGCGTCGAGTCGGCGTCGTCGGCCGAGCCGGCGCCTGCGCCCTTGTCGTCGTCGACAGCCCTTGAGCGCCGCGCGAGCGATGAGGTCCGAGGCCATGGTGGGATATCGAGCTCGAAATCAGGCGTCTGCTTCTTTGTTGAGAGGCGCTTCTTCGCTGCCGCTGGAGGACGCTTGGCGGCGGTTCGGTCGAGAGCGGCCGACGGAGGCTGCTCTGTAGGTCGGTGGGGGGTGTCTTCTTGCTCGTCCGCGTCTGGGACACGCCGTCGAATCGCCGACCCGCTCCTGCGCTTCGAAGGCCGGCTTCCGTACGTCCTCGGGGCGTGGTTGCCCACATGCCGGCTCGCAGGCCGTCTTGGCGGCCTGTCATGGGCACTTGCCTCTGACGACGACGACGAAGAAGAGCAAGACGCTGCTGACGAGCCGGGGACCGCGTTACCGTTTCGAGCGGCGCCGGACAAGAAAGCTTCCTCGTCAAAGGCAAGCTCTGCAAGTTCGAGACGGTAGAGTCAGCGCCCGGTTGCTGTTGGACCCGGTAGTGGAGCAAGAAAGACTTGCGATGCTGATGATGGGCGCCAGTCTTGGCGCGAGCCGACGCTTTTCCCTTGCTGAAAATCCCAAGCGCGGTGGGTTTGAGCTGGCGGGGATGAGCGTCAGCGACGCGCTGTTTCGGAAGGAAAGGAGCCGGGACAGCGATGACTCACCGTCAAGCGACCCTGCCCGACATGTTGAGGCCGATCGAGTCCCGCGACTTTCTTCCGAGAGCGGACGTCCTTGGTCCCTTTTCCCTTTTTCCGTTTCCGATATCCAGTCGTCTCGAGCGCGTTCTCCTCGTCGTCGTCGTCAGATGAATGATTCGAACCGGAGGCCGTCATCGCGGGACGCTGCTTCGATTTGGATTTCTTGAGCTTGGCGGCGGCAGTCGCGCCGACGGCAGTCGCGGCGAGGGAGCGGTCTTTGCGGATCAATACGTTCTGGCGACGACGGTCGCGGCGCGCTTCGAGACCTGTGAGTTTGGCGCGCGTCAAGTAGCGAATACAAGAGTGTAGACTGTGAGACGAAGAGACTGCACGCACGGGCTTCGTGCTCTTCGAGCTCCTCCTGCTCCGCCGCATCTTTGTCCATGTCTCGACGGTTCGCGTTCTTCCCTTTCCGCACGCTCGCCTTTCCCTCCCTCCCGGATCTGTTTTCCTTGCCGCCACGCTGCTCCGCCACCGCCTTCCGCCGCGTGGTTGCCGGTTTCGTCTCGGTTCGCGCGCGCGGCATGAGGATGCTGCTCTCGTCGCTCGCCGGACTGGGGCCGCTGATCGGCAGCAGCGGCTTCCGCTGGGGGGCCGAGGCGGCGTTGGCGGGCGGGGTCGACTTTCTGCGCATCATGGACGCGACGAGCGATTTCTTGCGTTCGTTCGTCTGCTTCAGGTCGGCCGTTTCGGATGTCGTCGAGCCGCGGAGAAGATCCGCGTCTGGTCGGATCAAGACGAGGGCTTGCTCGGTTCCGTTTGCGGGCGCGCGGGGAGTAGATTTGTCCCTCGTGATCCAGCTCTCTCCGCGGTCTTCCAGATCCTGGAGTTTGCGTTTGCGCCTGGCCTCGACGGCGCGCGGAGGTGTTTTGACGTGGTCGAGTTCTCCCGCGGGGGGTGGACCCAGGTCGTACGCGTTGGCGGCATGGACTCGGGTGACGGACGCGAGGAACTGGTGCACGGTTCGGCGGGGCGCAGGCGGGTTGGTGGACGTGTGCAGGGCGAGGTTGGCTGAAGAGAGCGGAGCGGGAGCTGCTGGACGCGCACTGCTCGGCTGCGAGCGAGGCGGCGCGGTGGGCGCGAGGGCAGCCGTGAGGAGACCTTGCATCTCGAGCCCCTCTCTCTGTCCGCTCGTACTGATCCCGGCAGCGGTGATTGGTCGTCAGTGAGAAGGAGACGCGTTCGATCGACGAGACGGAGCGACGACCTCTGACGGCAGACTCGACGAGGATACGCAAAGGGATGGTCCAGCCTTTTTCTTCTCATTTCATAGCTTACAAACTGCCCTACTGCGTCCACTGCAAGAGGCTGCCCGCCTCGCTCGCGATGAGTTGCACCGCCTCCTTTTCGGCCGCCGTCATCATCGAGCGGCTCGAGCGTCCCGCAATCCGGCCCAGGCTCGGAGGCGTAGAGGCAGGCCTGAAACTGTCTTTCTCTGCCTCGCCGAGTACTGTCTGGCCCGAGTGAGCCGAGATGACAAAGTCCGGCCGAGGCGAACGTTCGTCTGCAGCGCCGACGTTACGGTCTCTCTGCCTCTTTGACTTTGTGTGTATCGATTCGGATTAGATGTCGAGCAAGGAGCAAGTGCTCGATCAGATCCGCCATGCCTCGACTGGGTAAGCCAGCTCCCTCTCTCTCTCCTCGAGACGACTCCTCGCCCCCACCTCGTCACCCGCTCGGATGCCGCCTCGCTCGCACTCACACTTCGCTTCTTCTTTGTGGCCCGTCGATGGCAATGTCTGCAGCTTCGAAGCGCTCCTCAACAATCAAGTCAGCAGCGCCCGAGAGATCCTCGAAAGCAGACCCGACTCGGCCAGTCACCTCGTCGGCCTCGGCATCGTCGCCTTCCTCGTCAGCATCCTCTCCCGAGAAGAGGCCGAACTGAAAGTCGCAACCGAGACCCTCCAGAGGGCCGAAGCGAAAGCCAATGTCGAAGCGAGCGCGAGGAGATCAAAGGGAGACTCGGGCGTCTACGCTCCCGGAACCGAATTCAAGGTGCGCTGCTGCCTCTTCAGTGGGCTGTCCAGTCTCAACCGCGCTCAAACTGATTGTTTTCCACACGCAGGTCCTGCTGGGAGATGCCACGATCGGTCAGGCTTTGATCGCCGTCATGAGCGAATCCTACGTCGAGTTCGCCAAGGCCGTCTGGAAGCTCAACAAGAGCTACAAGGTGCGTGTGCGCTCAGTGGCTCCGGTTCAGTGCACTTGGGAACTGAATTGGCGTGTACTCCCGGCCCAGATCTTCATGTCGGTGCACAAGATCGTCTTCCCGGACGACATTGGCGAGGACGAATCGCTCCGTCAAGTCTTTACCAAACTGAACCAGCACTACCTGAACCAGACGACGCAGCAGGCGGCAGCGCCTGCAGCTTCCGGCTCATCGGGCTTGTTCGGCTGGGGCCGCAGCAAGAAGAACCCGGTGTTGAACCGAGTCCGGCACTCGTCTTCGTCGTCCGATCTGCCCTCCTTGTCTTCTTCTTCTTCTCCGGCTGGTATCGGAGGAGCAGGCGACAGTACTGTTCCCGCCTCTGAACCCGTCAGCAATGCGCCATCTCCACACGACTCGACTACGGACCTCGCGGCCGGGGTCGACCGACTGCAGGTCGGGCGAACGACCACGGCCGTCTTTATGGAGGCGGACGAGGACGACTTTCCGACTCCATTGTGGGCCAACGACCCCCTCACGACGTTGATCATCAGCGGAGCAGCATTGGGCTCGGGCTTGTTTGGCCTCATCTTCTCCAGTACGGATCCTCTTTCTCCCTTCAGAGTACCTCCCAGAGATGTATGCTGACCTCGCGCTCTGTTCCTCGTTCCCAGTGATGCCGCCAAAGATGCGCAAGTTGATCTCTTGGTTCGGGTTCTCCTCTTCTTCACGATCCGCCTCGCTCAAGCTCCTCAAAGTGGCGGCGAGCAGTGCGTTTCGGATTCGCTTTCCTTTCGACGGTGTCGTTTTCATTTGCTGACCGGATCGAGAAAACCCTCGTCGCAGCCGGCAACGACGTCCACGGCTACTTTGCTTCGTTGACCCTCACGACTTTTTACGGCTTCCTCCTCCTCATGACCGGCTGGCAAGCGTCCGAAGCCAGTTACCTCCGCACGATGGGCACCGTCCTCGATCGAGTGCATGCGAGGTTCCCAAACGGCACGCTGTGGGTCCTCAATCGCGCAAAGTTGGCGCGGTACTCCCGACGGACCGACGAGGCGATCGTGATCATTGAACAGGCGCTGGCGCGGGAGGAGAAGGAAGGGAACGGCTTCCGCGAGGCCGACAGTCTCCTCGTCTTTGAGGCGAGCTTCTCTCTCTCGCTTTATCACCCGCCACTCGCACTCTTTACCCGCGACTGACTCTCGGTCTCTCTTCAGCTTACATGGCTTTACCTCTCGCAAGCCAAGTTCCGTCAAGTGGCAGATGCAGCCGAAAAGATGTGCCTGTAAGAGTGATACCGCTCCCAGCTGCTCTCCCGGACGTGCAAGGTCATGCTGACTCGGCGACATCGTTCGCAACAGCATGAATTCCTGGTCGCACGCTACCTATGTCTCGATCGCTGCTGGAGCGCTCGTCGACGAGATCAACTCGATCGTCGCTCGAGGCGAGACGCCCGACCAGGAGCTCATCGCCCGCACCGAAGCGCTCTTTGACCGGCTCCCCGCCCTCTGTACCGAGAAGCGAACGCTTGGCGAGAAGCCGGTCACTGAAACATTCATCGTGCGACGACTGGAAGCGCAACGAGCGAAACTGCAGCGGTGGATTAGCGCCGGGCGGTTACCGCCGGATGCGAAGCTGTGGCAGGCGATCCGCATCACCAACTCGATGGGTGAGTGCGACCTTCATTATAGCAGCTTCGGAAGGATGCTGACTGTGCATGCCGAACAGAGCTGGGCTTGTTCTGGGCGACCGTCGGCGGCCGATCTCCCATCGAAGGCTTGCGAGCCCAAATCGACCTCCTCTCGTCCTTCACGCCCAAGCCCACCTTTGTCTCGTCCGACAAGTCGATCTCTCGACTGTCCTCCCCGAGTTCGGCAAGCCTTGCCGTCAGCGGGGTCGACCTCGACACCCCTGCCGAAGTGCTCCTCCGTGACCTCCTCCTCGGCGCTCTGTACACGGCCCTCGGCCACTACGAGCCTCCCTTCCTCGCCGTCGCCATCAAGTGCCTCGACAGTGTCGCCAACGCGCCGGCGAACGACGTCGGCGAGGAGAAGTGGGTCGTCCCGTTCGCGACGTGGCATCGCGCCGTCGTCGAACTCAAGGTCGGCGACGTCGAGACGGCGGACGTGCAGACCGACGCAGCAAAGGCGCGAGGGCTTTGGAAGCCTAGGCTCGACCGGGCCGAGCGCCTGTTCGACAGTTTAACGACCGCTGGCGAATACGACCTAAAGACCCGCGTGAGCCTTCTTTCCTTCTTCTCCCCACGCACCATTCAAAGAGGCGGTGTCGTCGCCCAGGGGCTGATGTTCAACTTGCACCCGCCCGGAAGTTGGAATCGCGCATTTTGATGCTGCGCGAGGAGATCAGATCGAAGCGCAGGAAGATCGGCATTGACCAGTGACCGGGCGGCGACGCCACTGCGGGAAGAAGCTGCCCCGGGGCGGCCGGCACAACGTACATATACGCGGGCGACTTCCGCATGCCCTTTGTTCGCTCCTTTCACGCATCAGCGGCCCTGTATGATCAGAAGACGGAGACTCGTTCCTCGCAATTGCATCTTTCGGCTCAAGTCATCGATCCGCGGACGAGTGTCGGCCGAAAGTGGAGAGCCCGAACAGCTGCACAAGCTATGAGGGCGGCGCACAGATCCGTACGGCTCCGAAGTCGGCCGGCGACCCGTGGGTGCGCCCAGTCGACGTAACCTCGAGCTTAACCGCTTGCAGCAGTCTCTTAGTTGCAAGACAAGAGTGATTCACGAGTCCGGTCGTCCGTTTCGTAAGTTTCGCGGACGCGAAGCTAGAACCGCGCGTACTGTATGTAGCACACGTTCCTCTGACGAGAAATAGCCTCTTGCAGACCATTCAAGCGGGAGATCCTACGTAACCGCCCCAGGAATTCGCTTGTGCGCATTCAATCTCATCCGCAAGCCCTGTAGAAAGCTGTCCGTCGGGACACCGTGCACAGTTCGCAGCGGAAACCATCTGCAGGGCGCCACTCATATTGCAACGAGAAGTCGGGTGGCAACCTGCGACTGATCAGGGACGATTCCACCGTCCGCGGGCCTAGACTGCTGTGGCGGAAGCTGTTCCCCCTCCGGAGAATCCGCCGCGCGGAATCTATATACAGTACATACATCGCTGAGTACTGTATGTACCTATGCTCTGGTGCCATGCCCCTATTGAAGCGTGCGCGCGGGCGCCATTCGAGTCCAGGGGATAGCTCGCGTGGGTTCAGCACAGACGACGTCGGAGGAAGATATAACAGGCTGCTACACTTGTGCTGCGCCAAGCTGCGCGTGGCCCCGATCGCACCTTGCTACATACGACTCCGCCGAAAGCTTCGGTAGCAAGGCGATATGTACTATACTATGCAAGGAAGTTGAAGGGGACACGGGATCTTGACACTTGCCAGAGCCGGACGAGCTTGTCGACTGCGGCGGTCGGAGGGAGAACTGTCACATGTTGAAGCGCAGGAAGCCCGCAGCTTGCGAGGGCCGTTATCTTCCGACTTCATGTCCACTTATGTATGTAAGGGCGCTGCGTACAGAGGTCACGCTTTGAACTTGCGACGAATTGCTGCAACGGTCGGCAAGCCTCCGGACGCCCTGATCTGCTGAGGTCGAGGAAACCCGAACCTACGCACCCCCGGCCGATGATATCCAATTGCGCGTTGTCGTCGTCGATAAAGACAGATTACGTAATACAACCTGCTGTATGTACATAAAAGTGGGGGACCGTGTACAAGCTTGCCATTCGTAAGCTTTCCCGCTTGTCCAAACAGTGTGCAGCACCTTATAAGAAGTTTCCTTCGATAGCGAGGAGTCGAGCTCGAGGTCTCTGTTCAATTGCAAGGTCCGAATCGGACCTTGCTATCGCAGAGTCCGTGATGCATCTTGTCCGTATCGGACGGCCGGGCCCTCAACAGCCAGAGCTGGCCGATTCGTAAGGCGCCGCGCGCGCGCGGCGCGGTGGCGTCGAAGCGGAAACGTCCGCAGCTCAGGGCACAGCGGGCGACCCCTGTTGATTAAGGTTTGGGTTATTCAAGGCTACAATCGCGGCCCGGCGTCCGGATCTACGCGGACGCGGGTGCCCAGAAACTTGACCCCTTCAGTACCTTGCTTGCGAACCGGCCAGGGAAGCGAAAGAGATTGAAGGAGGGAAAGGCAATTTTCATCGTCGCCGCCGACCACCTCGAGTGTACTGTAACACCTTCACTCTCGTCGGAACTCGCTGGACAAAGCTTACCGTCTGCGCATCGCTCTCTCTACGCACGCCCTGACCGGTACGCTACGCAATTCCCGTTTCGACGAGATCCTGCTGCTTGAGGGCGATCAACTCGGATCCTCCGACGAAACTTTGCGAAGTCATGAGCGGTCAGGTCAACGACAAGCAGCGGTCTTCGTTCGTCCTGAAGCTACATCAGTGAGTAGGATGGCGTGTTTATCGTCCGAGAACTGGTCCGGACCACTGTGGACCCGGCGCTCCATCGAAAGACGAGTCGAAACTTGAGAGGCTGATTGCGAATCGCGCATCCTTGCCTATCCACAGACTTTTGTCCGCCAATCTCCATCCAGAGTATCTGCACTGGATCGACAACGACAGGTTTGCCGTGACAAGCGTTGACTCGCAGGCGAGGACGGCGCTTGCTCCGCAGTGGGACTTCAACTCGTGAGCGCGTTTTCTCGCCTCGTTTCCGACGGGTTGCCTCCTTTGGCGCACCCACCGAGATCACTGCGCCTGAATCGTGTCGCGACTCCTCGTGCGCGGGCGAGGAGACAGCCTGCCTGCCAGTGCAAGGGCTCATCCACTCCTTCCCTTGCAGTCTCTCCTCCTTCATCCGTCAATTGAGCTACTACTCGTTCAAGAGACTCTCGGACAGACGGCGGTCTGTAGAACGGAGGCCTAGTGTGCCCTCCTTCATCGTCTTTACGTACGTCGCGCACAGCGCTGCTCGATCGTCCGCTGCGCATTTTCGCTGATTCCTCCCGTCTCGCAGGCACCCTTCCGGCAATTTCGTTCGCGACGACGAGTCGAAGACGCTTCTGATTCCTCGAAAACTGCGATCGCGCAAGCCGTCGTCGAAGCGGAAGGCGTCGGTGGCGTCCTCTGCAGGCGGCAGCAATGAGCGGTCTCCGTCGGCGACTCCGCCGCCAGCTCCGCGGAAAACGAAGGCGTCGGCAAAGCGTTCGCCGGCCACGCGGCGGAAAGATTCGAGCGTCGACATCAAAGACGGGCTGCAGAGCTATCAGCTGCCGAGCTGGAACCCGCTTGTGCCGCGGTCGTTGCCGACCGAGGTCTCTCCGCACTCCAGCACCACGCCACTTCCACCACCTCCCCCTGCCCTATTCCCTCTTCAACTCCCACCTCAACGGATCCAGAGGTTGCCTCATCATCCACAAGAACAACAAGTCCTCCCTGAACCGCCGTACGAGCCGCCGTATCCGACGCCGGTTCTGCCTGACGGCGGTGGATCCTACTTTCGGGACCACGAGCAACCGAAAGCGTTCCACGGCGGTTCGACATGGTACTACGCCCCGGCACCGTACACCCCCTCTCATGAGGCGGATGTCCGCGGTGCGGGCAAGGTTGAACACGACTTCGGGTTTACGCCCAGCGGGCTCGTCGCGCCGCCGTCGCCGCCCGCCGAAACGGATCCCGCCGCGGCAGCATATGGCTCGCCGACTACTCATGCACCGAGATTATTCTCCGCGCCGACGGTAGGAGAAATGCCACCGTACGCTTCACGCCATTTCGCCCCGCCGCATCCGTTCCCCAGCCACGGCTCTCCGAATCTTCTTCCTCCGATTCAAATGCAGCCGGCGAACGCGCTCTGGTACGGTCCGTCCTGATCTCACCATTCACTCGATGTTGTACGCCGTCGTAGCCGAGCATTGTCCATCACTACCGTCTCTCTAGCATAGAAGGTCGTTGTCTGTCGTCACGTGTAACATCAAGCAGTGACACTTCAACGGGCGAACGGGAAATATCGACAGAGAAATTGCATGATTAATGGTCAAAGCCAATACGGGCAGTAAGACTATGCTCGGAAATGTGATTAGGGATATCGATTATGTTTAGCGATTCGTGCGGTGGCGATTGGATCAAAAAGATTCAGGGTGTGTAGAGTTTCGCTCGCAAGCTCGACGAGGTGGCGCGCGCCGCCCGCGACAGCGCCCAGCCTAAAGGTGCGTGATCGCGTCAGTCAGCTGTCTCTTCTGCACGCTAAGGGGGTGGAGAGGGCGCACCTTTGATGGCGAACAAGCAGGCGGTCCAGAAGAACCAAGCACAAGCAGCCGCGACTGTGAGGTTCAGGAAAGCCTGCAAGTCCAACGACTCGCCGTTAGCGTGTACACGAGATTTGCGCTATAGAGTACAGATCACTGACCATCACGTCGTCGGCATGGTGGCGCATAGCGGCGAACGTCACTTGCTCGACCGATAAGATGAAGACGACGCCACCGCACGTCAAAGCGAGGGAAGCGAGCGCCTCAGTCGGAGGTCGCGACGGCAGGATGGACGAAGGGGGTCGGAGGAAGAGGAAGAAGTAGGTCAAGAAGCGGAAGCCGGCAAACGCGCCGAGCAAGTTGCCCCAAAGCGCGTGGATGTCGACCTGGAACTGGTACGTCTGGTGGTGAGCCGCCATCGCGACACCTGCGTCAGAATGAAACGTCAGCAATTGTCGTCGTCGTCTTGCCTTCCGCGGACTATGCGTCTCTTACCGGTCACGCCGATGCAGAGCGCCGGGAACGGGTTGAAGCTGAACGCGGCCGACGGCGGTGGCGGAATGGCGTTCAGGGAGCGGCCCGACGTCTCGGCCGCCGGAGTCGACAGCCAGGCACGGACCGTCCTGGACTCAAGGAACATTCCGAGTGCACCGGCGCCCCAGAACCTGCGGAAAAGTTGCGCCGTCAGAACCGCAACGAGAAGGCCGATGCGAGGCGGGCAGAGAGAGAGAGAGAGCCTTCTCACATGATGGCGATCGAGATGTGCTGCACATCCTTGACCGAGTACGAGCCCGTCTTGCCCATTCGTTCCATCCACGTGTTGGTCGCGCCGTACGTGAAAATGACGAGCGACTCGACGAATTCGGCGGTCCAGATCGACGCGGTCTTGCTCGGGTGGCGATTCCAAGCCCAGCCGAGAGAGGAGAAGGCGCCGCAGTAGCGCGCGAACGTGAGAAGGCCGTACCACAGGAAGATCGAGCCTTTGATGATGTGCGCGAGACAGCTGAGAGGAGCGAGCATGGAGCCTTTCGGTCAGATGCAGAGTTCCGAACCATTGTGAGGAGGGACAAAAGGACAGAGACGCACCCGTTGAGGTAGTTCTCACGGCAAGAACCAGTCCAGACTGCGATTCCCGAGCAGACTTGGATGTAGGCGAGCAGGATCAAGGACCGTTCGGCCGTCGCCAAGACCAACGAAGTCCATTTGCGGACGCGCTGGCCGGCGGACGGCGGAGCGGTCGACTCGCCGTGCCAGTACACCTCGTCGCTGTGGACGGCAGTGTCCCCGTCCGAGAGCGCGATCGAGTTGCCGCGCGCAAAAGTCGGCGAGGCGGGGTGTTCGAGCGAGACGGGCGAACCGACGAGTCGGTCCACCTCGTCCGAGCCGTCGTCGTTTTCGCCACCGAGACGGAACGGCGTAGTTTCCTGAGCGCCCGACTCGACTTCTATGGGACTGACGCTCCGACCCGTCGCCGTTCCTTCGCTCTTCTTCTTCCCCCAGCGCGTAAAGCGCAAGCAGAATTTCCCGACGTCGACAATGTTGAGCGCGAACGCGAGGACCATGGTGAACCAGCCCCACGACGTATGTGACGAGTGCTCATACATGTTGGGCGTGAGTCCGTTGTAGACCTGCACGTCATTTTCGCGGGCACGATCGGATCAGGAGCAGCAGGGAATGGTCGAGTCGAGACCAAGACGGGGCGGGGCAAGAGGTGTTAAGGGATCAGCATGCATGCAAGATGTCAGTCTCGGTCGCGTTGACATCGATCGCCGTCGGAGCGGAAGAGTGGAGGCAAAAAGCTGACCTGGCCGCAGACGAGCCCGAGGAAGGAAACCGCGAGGAACGCCGCTTGCGGGATGATGTAGAGCGACGAGCGACCCGCCTTGAGGAAAATGGCTGTACGGGAGCGTCTCAGCATGGGCGAACCCGAAAAGGCAGGAAACGAAAAGCGGACGCACCCAAGGGAAGAAGGCCAAAGAAGGAGAGGGTCATGAGCGCGATGTGGGCGTATAGCACCGCTGGTCGCCCCTCGTCACTCTGATCATAGTCCCAGTACGACGGCGGATCGGGCGAGTGGGTCAACAGGATCTGGGTCTCGTTCAGCTCGAGGAGGACGGGACCGTGTGAATGACCGTGGTCATGTCCCGACGACCTGGGCGGCTCGTGCGCGTCCTTGTCGGCGCCAATGTGCCCAGGAGATCCATGCTGTTGCTGCTGTTCCTCGTCCGAGCTGTCTCCGTGCGAGTTGGCGGTGGCTGCTAGAGTCGTCGGTTCGGGACGAGGCGCTGACATGCTCATCATCGCCTGCGACTCGCCGTCCGTGGCCGAGTCATCCTCGTCGTGGTGACCTCCGTGTCGAGGGGAGAGTCGCTGGACGTTTGGCCACGCTATAGACGGGGTCCGTTTCTCGGCGATGACTCGGTCCAGCGTTGAAGTCGTCGCCGTCGTCGGGCTCGCCAAGCAGATCGCCGACCAGGCCAGCGGAAGACTCCAAGCAAGCACTGAGCGGCTTCTCATCTCGGACTGAGCGTTGCTCGAGGCGAACTCGTGCGGGTAGAGGCGAGAGAGAGGGAAAGTGCTTCCGGTCGGCGCCGAGCGAAAGCTGACAATTGACGCCGAGGAGAAAAACGGCGCGCGACGAGGAGCTCCTTAGTACTTGCGAAGTTCGGCAACGCTCATGATGACGCTTCCGCGTCCTCGGCTCTTGTACTCCGACAGCAGCTCGCCGCGCGCTATACTTCGAGCCCCGACGTTGCCATGACTGCGCTCTCGCTGTGCTCCACTTACTCGCCACTAGACAGAGCTTTGCTTGGGACGAAAAAGGTGCTTCCGCGCTCGCGCTCCCGTCTGCCGACCCGCCGACCGCGGCCGGCCGAGAGGTCTGGGCACTTTTGCCCTCGCGCTGACACTCGTACTGCTTGCGCACTGTATGCGCTTGTCCAGCGCACTCGAAAAGCGTCTGTACACCACAACCTCATGATCGGAGCGCCCGCGAGATCAGCCATGGAAACTGGAGCGATCGACGCGAATGCCGAGCTGCGCTCGATCGAAACGAGATCCGCCGCACCACTGCCGCACCTCCGAGGCTCCGCCTGTCGATCCCTCCCGGCTTACGGACCATGGTTACGACGGAGCACGAAGTCCGTTTCGAACGCAGGCATGCCCGACAAGCTGCTCCTGATGCAGAGATGCAGGGCCGTGTGGTCCGACTTGTCTCCGGCAGAGCTCGAAAGCGAGCGGCGCGAAAGATTGAGAACAGACTTTGACATGAGGGCCGAGGGGAATCGCTAAGTTAGCTACACAGGTAAATTACGTGAGCGCCCGGTGGTGGTGGTAAACAGAGACCGTAAGAGTGGCAGCCATGCACAGGAGTGAAGAGGAGGAGAGGGTCAACAGGGGAAGAGAAGGGGGCACAGCGAGGTGACGAGACAAAATCGACCGAGGGGAATAGAATGAGACGAAGACAAGGGCGCGGCGCAACTTTGGTACAAGGACGGCGTACAAGATGTGCGCATTTTCCGGGAGAGAAATCTTCACTGTGTTGCCGGTTCGTGTCTGCTGGACGTTCGGACGTGGTGGCGAATGGCGATCGTCCTGCTTACGGCGAGCGGTCGCGGCCGCCCGTCGTCGCCGTGCTCGACGGGATGTAGAACGCCGGCGTCGACTTGGAGTTGGACCCGCCACTGTTGCCACCCCCTGACGACAACGACGTATGCGCGAACGGGTTCTTCAAGTTCGCAAAGGGCGCAGCGGACGAGAACGCGGCGGCGTTGGCACCGTAGCCGGCGGCGCGCTGCCTCTCCTCCCACGCTCGGGCTAGCCGGTCGAAATGCGAAGTGGACGAAGACGGCGCCGAACCAACAAGCAACTTCTCGAGCTGCTCTTGTTGTTGTTGCTGCTGCTGCTGCTGCTGGCGTTGTTGTTCCTGCTGCTGGGCCAGTTGCTCCCGCTGATGTGGCGAGCTCGGAATGAACAGCGAAGGCGGCGTGTCGTGCTTGAACGACGACATGGTCGGCAAGTCAAAGCCCGCGATCGGGAGCGTCAAGGTCGGGTACGCGGTCGTGTACGTCGCCGAGAGCGCGGCGGCAAAGCTCGCTTGCTGGGCCGAGTACGGACTGCCCGAACCGAGCGGCGCGGTCGCCATCGGCAACAGCAGCGGCGCTTGCGACGACGAAGAACCTTGCGGCTGTTGAATCGACGGGTAGCCGCAGAACGAGTTGTGCCGCGACGTCCTGGTCCTGTGCTGCTGCTGCGACGAGCCAAGTGCAGGCAGGCCGAACGACAAACCGAGCGCCGACAGCTGCGCAGCCGAAGACGTCGGCGTCGCCGACGACGCCGTCGACGTCGACTGATGCGTCGAGACGCCAAACCCGCTCGCAAACATGGCAGCCGTCGCGGCGTGATCGGCCGCGTCGGCCTCGTACTGCCCGAGGACGCTGCGCCCGTTCGGGTCGTCGATATGCGAGATGGCCTTTTCGATGTGCTCTGCGAGGTGGTACGACGTCGACGGTTCAAACAGCTGACTCGTATCGGTATTGTTGTTGTTCAAGTTCGAGTCCGAGTACAGTGTGCTGTGCCCGCCGTGCGTACCCGAAGGCGGAGTCGGGTACCGGTCGGCCGCAGACTGGGCACCACCGTACTGCTGGTTCGATTTACCCGCCTCGCCGAGGACGGGAGGTCCCTCGAGGTTGTGCGCCGTGCTGCTCAGGAGCTCGTCGAGCGACGTCGGAACGCCATTCGCGCTACCGTCTTTGCTGCTCGAAGGAGGAGGGACCGAAGCCGACGGCGACGTCGGAGAGTGGCGGATCGGACCCTCGATCGACGCGGCGAACGATTCAAAGTCAAACTCGGGCTGGCTCGTCGGCGGCGGCGACAACGTGTGATGGTGGTGAAACACGCTCGACGGGACCGGGTCGTTGTCCAAGATGGCGCGCAAGTCGGCGACCGGGTCGAGGTTCAGTCCCGACGGCGAGTCGCACGTAAAGGTCGGCGACGGGTAGTGACTTTCCGGCGGCGCGGACGGCTCGCCGAGCGAAGCGGTCGTCCTCGTGCTGTTGGTCCCGTTCGAGCCGATCAGGCGACTGACCGCGTCGCCGAGGTCCATCGAGTCGTCCTCGTCGCGGTCGTCGTCCTCCTCGGCGGACGAGTTGGAGCCGGCGTCGCTTGGTTCGGGCGAGTTGACGAGCGAGAAGCAGCCGAGGGACTCGGGCAGGCCGGCGAGGGTCAGAGCGCGAGGGCGGAGGGAGGGTCGTTCGCGTTTGCCGGTTTGTGATCCTCCTCCTCCTCCGACGAAGGACGAGCGGCCGTTCCCAAACGAGGTGACGAAAGACGTGGGTAAGCTACCGACAACAATGGGGTTTCCGCTTCCACCAGTTCCGGTTCCGGAGAAGGCGGAGGAGGAGGAGGGAGCAGTGCCGAGTGCGAGTTGGGAGGCGAAAGTCGCTCCGTGGCCAGCGTCGCTGTAGCGACGAGACAGAGGGATGACAGCAGGGTCGATGGATGGAAAGTGAGGAAACTGGTGCTGCTGCTGTTGGTGCTGCTCGTGAGAGGCTTCGGCGGGTCGACTGTAGGCTGGAAAGGACGGCGGAGCCCCCGAGAGTCCGGCGGGGACGGGCAGACTGAGCGAGAGGCCGAGCGCGTCCGGCGACGCCGGCCCCACGATCAAGTCACCCGAGTGGTTCGCGATCGGGATCGCCGGCGGGAGGTGGTGTGCGCCCGTCGACGAGTTGGACGACTCGGACGGTGACGATCCGCTGGCCTCCTTGGCTACCGGAGCCTTTGTCCCGGACGACGACGAGGCCTTGGCGGACGAGCCGGAACCGCCGGCAGCGATCGAACTCCTGCGTTTCCGACCCGCTTTGGCTGTCGGAGCGTCGTCGTCGGCGCGCGAGTGCAGCCGGGAATGCCGGTGCAAGGTGTCTCTGCGAAAGGCGCTGGGTTGAGCACCACCCCTTGTTTTCCGACCGCACGACGGCGCTCTCGCTCGGGATACTCACTGTCGCGCAAACGTCTTGCCGCAAGTGTCACAGACATAGGGGCGGTCGAGGGTGTCTGTTTGTGGGACGAAAGGGCGAGCGTGCGGCGAGAAGACGGTTTCCGGCCGAGAGAAGCAGCGGCGCAGTTTCGGAGCAAAAGGATTCGGTCGTCGAGTTCGGTACGTCAGCCCTATCCGGTATAGGGACTTCGGACTTTGGTTCCGAGATACGTACGGGTCCGTTCGTGCCTCTGAGCATGCTCGAGTTTCTTAAAAGTCATGTCTGTAAGCACGCCGGTGAGGGTCGAGAGGGGGGAGTTAGCGCATTCATCCGCCCGGCCCGGAGGCCACGGGTGCTTGCACACAGCGCCGGCAAACTGAGGGCGCTGGAGAGAGGCGGTCGAGGGCGAACGCTCCGGTCCAGAGGGTTCCGTGCGCGTAGCTTGTGCAGCGGGCCTTGGGGTTGTTCGAAGCAGGGGAAGCGGTTGCCGAGTGGGGTGCCGAAGGCCTCGCGCAGCTGCCGGCGCTGCGAGTGAAACGGGGAGAGGAAGAGTACGCACCACAGTACTTGCATGTTGCCACTCTGAGCTTGTCCTTCTTGCTTGCGCCTGCCATGCTCGAGTCTGCGGCCGAGTGGTCGAGTTGAGCGGTCGACGCGGAGCCCACCATTTTCTGACAAGGCGGAGGGTTGAAACGCGTGGGCCTGCCTCTGTGCGACGCCTGGGGTGGGGCTGGGTAGGGTAGACGGTCGAGTATGCGAGTCGGGATATATTCCGGAGTGTAGCTAGCCTGCCCGTGCTGTGGCAGCGGTGCGGGCGGTTGAGCGGGAGAGTCGAGGCGAGCGAGCGCCACTCTGGAGCACCGCCTTCCAACCCGGCCAACGCCTCCCCTCGAGCACTTGCATTGCTCTCCGTCACTTATTTGCAAACAAAGAGTGACTCTACACGCGCCAGCCACGATGCCGCCCAAACGCCCTCGCCCTCCTCCGGACGATCCAGTGTGGGACCTCGTCGAACAATACGGCGACTTCTCAGACCCCGAGCTGGCTCTCCTGACTCCACCTCCGGCCGAAGACGCGTCTCGTCGAACCGACGACGGCGACCGCGTATGGCCGCAAGCTGGACCTGCACCCAAGAAGAAGAAGCTCAAGGAAGGTGAAGTCGAGCCGGAAAGGCGCCTCAAAGTCTACAAGAGAGGTGAGCCCTGACCCTCTTCGCACCGCGTTCGTCCGCCTCGAAAGTGACCAGCTTCGACTACGGTGGTCCAGCCTGCCCGAAAGCGACTCAAGAACGCGCCGACCGCGTCCGCCTGCAGCGCTTCTTCTGCGTCGACCGCCAGCGCACCTCGCCCATCTCGGAGCAGTTCAGCGTCTTGGGCTCGACTGGCAACCTCTACACCGTCAAGGTCGGACATCTCCCGAGTTGCGACTGCCCCGACGGCGCCAAGGGCAACCACTGCAAGCATCTGGTACGTCCTTCTACTTGTCTAAACAGTCCGTTCGACCGCAAATTCACCCGCTTCTTGTTTCCCTGCAGCTCTTTGTCTTCCTGAAAGGTACCCCGCGCTGTTACCAGTGTTTTGTCCGCGGCGAGATGGTCTAGTGCTAATGCACCCTGCGCGCAGTCCTCGGCGTGCCCTGGAGTTCCAACTTGTGGTGCGTGCGCTCTTTCACCGGCAAATTTGATCCCTCTTGACGAATGACCTCGGCCCTTCGACAGGTACCAATCTGCTCTCCTGACTGAAGAGCTCCAAGCTATCTTCACGCTCGCGCGTCCGGCTCCGCGCACCATGCTCGAAGACCGCGTCAAGTCGGCGTATGAAGTCGCCACCGGCAAGAAGAAGGTCGAACAGGGCGAACAGGACGGAGGTCCGGTCAAGAAGCGCATCCCGCAAGAAGGCGATAGCTGCCCTATCTGCTGTACGTTCCCTCGCTGGCTTTTTCCGGGCGGAGGAGAAGACCAGGCCACAGCTGACGCCTTCTGCCCGCTCTCGCGCACGCAGACGAGGACTTTGAGCCGGGAGCCGAGAACGGTCTCGTCTTTTGCCTCACCATCTCGGGATGCGGCAACGCCCTTCACACCGAATGCTTCAGCAACTGGGCCAAGACGTCAAATCCAACGTGAGACGCTGCGCTCTTCTCTTGCCGGTCTCAGAGACGACGCTGACTTTCGAGCCTTTTGCTCTGAACCGCCATCGTCGACGCCTGTCAGCACTTGCCCTCTCTGCCGCGAGAAATGGCCCTCGTCGTCCACTGCGGCTACGAACGGCACCGCTGCCGCCGGTCCTTCTTTTTCGGCCGACGGGTACCAAAACTTTGCCGCCCAAGCCGGTATCTCGACCACGCGTGATACCTCGACCTGTACGTTCAGTCACCTTTCTCCGCCTCACATGAGCTACCTAGGCGACTAACCCTCCCTCGCGGACTTGCGGTTCCTCAGATTACCACGGACCGAGGCGCGGCGAGTCGTGGTACCGCGGAGGCGGTCGGAACCGCTACAAGTACGACGACAATTACGGAGACGACTACGGTTATCTTTTCTGAGGACAGTGGCGTGATGTCCGCTTGTGGCGGTTGCTTGGGTGCCGGTTCCAGCGATACGGTTCGAGATGTTGCTTGTCTTTTTTTGTTTTCCCTCGCGCTCGCGCATTGGCGTTTGTGTGCGTAGCTTGAAGTCGCGCTTGATGATGATGGTCTGGGTGATCTCCGCTTGAAATGCATGTTCTAGTGCAGTTAAAAGTCCATTCCGCGCAGCCATAGAGGGTGCGGAGTCGCAGACGCTCGTTTTTCTCGCCGCTTGTCCGTGCTCGATCGCTCCTCTCGCCGCATCCGCCCCTCTCACTCACCCTCACCTCATGTATCGATGTTATGCGGTCATAGACAGGCAACAGACGGGTTTCCGTCGATACCGGCTGCGTCCAGAGCCTCTCGAGGCTCTCGGCTGGACAAAGAAGCGAAGATGCACCGACGTCCATCACCTCATAATGAACTGACGTCAAAGTGGACCCAAGTCGAGGAAGAACAGAGCTGGCTCCACGCTCTCTGTTGGTGTCTCATTAGTCTTGCAGAGAGCTCGTTACGAATCGTGCGTCAGTATTCGAGAAGCGCGGGGGTTTGATCGACAGGCTAAGCCAGATGATCGACTTGAGCAAGGGGGGGCATGACGGAGTCGCGATGAGCAAAGAAAGAAGTTCGAGCACAGGCTGCTCGTTTCCTCGCTGGATCTTGACCTCTTGCTGTTCAGCAGAGTTGTCCTACTCGCTTGCTGAAGATGTCTTCCGAACTTCCGACCGCCGCACCTGGAGTCCGAGTACCGAAGAGGCATCGCGGAGGAACGTACCTGCGTCGTCAACTCGGAGTCGGTGCGCACAAGGGAGACCGGCACGCGGCTCGTCTCCTCAAGTCTCGTATGTTGTCGCCTCTTTTTCCTTCCAAAGAATTGACGAGCTGCTTTGGATTGGCGAAGTTCACTCACAAACTGCGCATTTCTCTCAGACGCGATCGCTTTCCTCGGAGAGTTTGCCGGCACGACGCTCTTCACCCTGTTCGCCTTTGCCGGTACGACCGTTGCCTCTCTACCAGCGACATCAGTCACCAGTTCGGGCGCGACCGCCGATGCCGGCGCCGTTCAGCCATCGCCCAATACCTCGAGTCGTGAGTTTGCGCCACAGACCTTTCGTCCCTTCCGGAGAGCATCGCGCTGACGAATCCCGCACTACAGTACTCTATGTCGCTCTAGCCTTCGGAGTGAGTCGGTGTGCATTCACTTGGTTCACTGGGAGAGGCCGCTCACGCGAAAGTTGCGCAGTTTTCCCTCGCCGTCAACATCCAGATCTTTGCAGGCGTCAGCGGTGAGTTCATTAGCGCGCGAATCTTACTAGGAACGCACTCTGACAGGAACTCGATCTTTAGGCGGAGTTTTCAATCCGGCTATCTCTCTCGGACTGGCGCTCATCGGAGCTCACACGCCAATCCGAGCATTGATCCTGACCGTCGCTCAAATGATCGGTTCCATCGCTGGAGCTGCTATTACTTCAGCCCTTTTACCAGGGTACGTGCTCCTCCACTGCAGACCCTGAACCCTCCTGTAGGCGGAGCTGACCGCCAAGAGGTGAATCCGAATCAGGCCCTTGAACGTCCGTACCACCTTGGTCGCCGGCACCTCCATTGCCCGCGGACTTTTCATCGAGATGTTCTTGACCGCGTACGTCTACTAGAATGCTCCGGTCACTGTCGAGCGTGCTGACTTCGGTGATGATTTTAGCCTTCTCATGCTCACCGTGTACGTCAAACTCGCGCCCGGCAGCCTTGCCGCCCCGTCCATATGGTGCTGACCTTAGTCATTCCCTTGCAGTCTCGTCGTAACGGTCGAAAAGAGTTCCATCGGGGCCGAAGCGGGTTCGATTGCGCCGGTCTCGATTGGACTCGCCCTCTTCCTCGCAGAATTGTGCGGCGTCTTCTACACCGGCGGTAGCGTGAATCCGGCTCGCTCCTTCGGACCAGATGTCGTACTCGGGCAATTTTCTCACTACCACTGGATTTACTGATAAGTCACTTCTCTCGGGCCTTTTTTGCACGACTTGAACTCGGGGACTGACCTCGGTGTTTTCGTCCCCTTATTACGGTTGGCCCAGCTCTCGGTGCAACAGTCGCAGTCGTATTCTGGCGAGGAATCCAGTGGGTTCACTTCGAGTTGGGACCTCGTGCGGCTGTGAGTACCTCTCCTTTCAACCCGACCCCGCTGTGACCTTCTCTTGGGGAGCGCGTTCTCCGCAGATACTGACGCTGCCACCTCACTTCTAGGGCACACCCGAGGCGTCCAAGATGCTGCTTGAGGGTCCGAAACAAGAAGATGCCGGAGCCAACACCGGTCTAAAAAATGAAGAAAGCAAGGAGAGCGGTCACAGCAACACGCCGGTGCAAGGCGATCTCCGCCACTCCATGAGCCGCCAATCGCAGAATGATGCGCGCTCGATCCTCTCGGTCGTCTCCGCAGCTGTGCCCGAGCCACAGGACCGGATGGCGCAACTCGAGAGTTCGAATCAACGGATCGAGGCGATGCTGCGGTCCTTGACGGCAGGTGCGGGTCATCCCGGCAGTCCAGTCACGACGGTCGCGGCGAGTATCGCTACAAAGCATCGCAAGATGTCGGGCGAAGACTCTGTGCATGGCGAGGACCAGCTGTACATGACTCCGAGCCAGATCTAGGTAGACCTCGCCCTTCGCCCTTCGCCCGACGCCCTCCTCTCTCCCAGTCTCCCACATTATATAGTAGCCTGAATCGCGTACTTGAGATAATCGGCGCACATAATTAATCATACACCTTCCATGCTTCCTTGGCCATCGCGAACCGGTTCCGATCGCCTTGCGGCAGGTTGCCGACGGTGTACACCGACGTTTGCGGGACAATGTCGGGCAGGGTACCTCTTTTGCAACACAGAATAGCGGACAAGTACAAAGGCTTAGACAAGGAGCAGAAAGACGTCCGTTCTTGCTCAAGCGAAGGAGGATTTCGAGACGCTCTCGTCGGTACGGCTCGCCGACTCGCGGTGGATGGGCTGACCATACTTGTCCTCTCCATCCTTTTCGACGTCGTGGGTGTACGGCTTGGGGTCTTCGACTGCGCCAGAGCAGAAGCAGAGGAAGAGTCAGCGTCCGCGTCGGCTACTGAAGAAAGAGAGAGAAGATCGAAACTGAGCTCACGTTCTTCGATCTCGTCCCGGCCCGCGCCGACCTCGAAGGCAGCCTTGCCTTTCTCGAAGTGAGAGCCGTGTTGCTCGGCTCCAATGAGACAGCAACCGATGATCCAAGCGGCGACGACCTGGAAACGCAGGCGAGTGGCGAAAGTCAGCGCAAGTATTTTCGGCCGTCGGAAAGCTGGCGTATGCGTACTCCGATGAGAATGGCACCAATCTTTCCATAGTCCGGCTTGCCGTCCTTGGTCTTGATGTTGTCGCCGGCCACACTCTCGATTTGTGCGGCCGAGGAGGAAACCATGTTGCCCAGTTGCTGTTTTCGATGCCGACGACAAGTCGCCAGGTCAGCGAGAAAGCGCCAAGGAGTTCCCAGGCGGAGTATACACGTACGTAGGCCAAGCCTGGAAAAACGCCACGGAACGCAACAGGACTTAATTCGGTTAGGTAGATGGGAACAACGCCCCAGGCGCCTTGAACGCCGAACTGGACGAAAAATGCTCCAGCCGCAAGGCCGCCGAACTGGTTCGGCAAGAGCCACAAGGGTAGAAAAGCGCAAGTCCTGCGAGAGGTATTCGTCAACATTATGACTCATGAATAGGCGAGCACTGTGTGCGGCGCGCGGCGTCGAAATGCCGCGAAATTGATGGCAAACCGTTCCTCACGCCGCAGTGCCGGTTGTGACAAGACAGAAGACTCACCATACGCAGAAGACGATGATGGTGAGGCGACGACCGAGGAATTGCGAAACGTAGCCGGCGATAGTGCCGCCAGCGATCTAGGAACAGGAGGGAAAGTGGTGGATCAGTCGTCTGCACGTACAATTTGCACACTGTGATTATAGGCGAATAACTTACGGCTCCGCAATTCCCGATGATAGTGGCGATGGTGGACAGGTGCGCCGAGAGACCCTTCGACTTTTGCATGTAAGACGGATAGATGTCTTGCGAGCCGTGCGAGAAGAAGTTGAAACCCTGCGAGGGCGAGATACGCGTCAAGATCTCGCTCTAGCACTTACACATGAAGCTTAAGAGTTCTTACCGTCATTAGGCAGATGGCGAAGATGCATCGGATCCAGTGAAGCTTGACGGCGCGACCGGCTTCTTTGAGGAAGATGCGACTCTTCTCTCGCGAAGAGACGACGGTTCCGCTCGCCTTCTCGGCGTTGCGACGGTCGATAAAGGCCTGAGACTCGGGCAAGAGAAGGCGGATAAAAGCCTGCGAAAGCGGGAAACAAGAGATCAGAAAAGGACGGTTCACCAGCATCGGGGAGCATCGGGAGGCCAGCGCAGCGAGACTCACTGCGAAAGCCGACACAGCGGCAGCAAAGTAGAACAGCACCCGCCAGTTGCCATGCTTAGCGACTTCGGTGAGGTTGAGGACGGCCGCGAGGAGGTATCCGACGGCGTATCCTTGCTGGAGGATGCCGGAGAAGAAACCGCGGGCTTCCACCGGCATGTTCTCGAGGGCTGTAGCGGCTGACAAACCCCAGATCCCACCCATAGACACTCCGAAGGCAGATCTAAGTCCGAGGAATTGCGGGAAGGTTTTGGCGTAGGCGGTTCCGAGGGACAAAACGCCGCAGATTAAAAGGTCGGCGATCAACGGGTACTTCCTCCCATACCGGTCGCCGAGCAGACCGAAGATGATAGCGCCGAGCGGTCGGAAGAGAAGTGTAAGGGTGATGCTGGTCGTGATGGTGCCGAGGGGTTTGTCGAAGTACGTCGTCAGGCGCGTGTTCGAAAGCGAAACGGAGAAAAAGTCTGTGACACGTTGCGTTAGCCCACGGCCGTCAAGCGCTCTCCAAGCGGACATACCGATCGCATCCACAGTCCACGCGAGCCAGCCCGAGAAGAAGAGTAGGTACTGCATCAGGGTGAGGGACTTCATGACCGTCCAGACGTTGATGGACGCATCGCGCTGTTTCGGACCTTGGTTAGCAGTCTTTACGTGAACAAAAGTCCTAGAGCATAAAGCGTAGTGACTCACGCTCGATTTGGGAGGCGGTCGAGGGAGATTGGCCACTGCAGAGAGGGTCGCGAGGGAGGCCGATCAGCTCGCGAAAGAGCGGGCACGAAAAAAGCGCTGCGAAACCCACCGAATTTCTGAAGGATGCTCGCCATGCTGTATAGACGTCTTTGACGAGCAGGCTAGCTGTGTCCAGCAGTCTATCGTCGACGGAGAGAGGAGTGAGGAGGGAGAAAAGACAATCAGGGATGAGAAGCAGCCGCTACCCCAACTCTGGAGCTCCTTCCGAGCCCTCCACCCCTTCGGTAAGCACGATCGAATGGGGTGGGCGCGACGGTACATGATTGTCGTTTAATTTGGACCCTTCACTTGCAGGGCGGAACGCGGTGCGACGCCTCCAAATCACCGATAGGGTGGGGGTGCAACTTGACCAAATTTGGACCTTCGCAGCGCTCGATCAAGAGCGAGAGCTTGTCAAGCGCACAAAAAGCCTGGAGATGTTCTTCTCGTCTCGCATGCACCGGGAGAAGCCGCGAGTTGTATTTATCCGGCTCCGAGGCGACCCGTCATTGACCTCGTGGAGGCGCAACATCAGCGAAAAGTACGCTTCGCGCAACTTATCGCCCACGAACGCATGCGAGCGATAGAGTTTCTCAGTGGAGCGATGACGACGCCGTAGCATGTATACAATAGCAGAACAGGCTTATGCACGTTGCTCAGCATGCGCAGTCGACCGCTCGCAGCGCCGGAGCGAGTCGCTTGGGTAGCTGCAGGCTGCTCACCCAGTCAAGTGCGTCATGTATAGGGCGGGGGCGAAGGTGATAAGCTGGGTCACGGTCAGGATAAGGACAGTAGCAAGCGTTTGACACACTGGCTGCAAGAGACCGACTCGACCGCCGAAATCGCATCAGAGAGGGAAGACCTGCAATTGCAGTACCATGATGAGCTTAGTCAGTCGCCGCTGCAGACACCCTGGCTGCATGCTTTTCCCGCAACCCGCCCGCAAGTGTTCCATGCTCCTCCAACATCCGTTCCGGCCAATCGCCAATCTCGTCCATGGCGGCCACGAGACGCGAAAGGTCCCAAGCGACCGAGATCTCGTGTTCCTCGAGGGTCGCGTGCGCGTTGAGCAGGTTCCAGACGACCGTGACGGGTTTGACGGGCCTGGTCGCGCTCATTCGAGTGGTGACCTCGGCGAGTGGTAGCTCGTGTCGGTGGAAGAGGGAGAACGCTTCGAACTTGCGCTGAGAGAGAACTTGTTCCGGCGTCGTTGGCACCGTCGCCGCGGGCGCGTCGGGAGCAGACTGCGGCTTTGTGCGACTGGCAGGCAGTCGAGGATCGGGTGAAGCCACCGAGGCGACTCCGACGGGTGCGAATCCGCTCCAGTGGTTGAACGGGCGTAGCGAGAGCTCGATCAACTCGTCCTCGATCCGTTCCGGCGAGACGGACGCGAGAGTCTGGATCTGTCGCACAACCTGCACCGAGGCGTAGACGTCGTTGGCGGCGTCTAAAGGCGCGAAGGTCAGCGTTTTGTTCCCTCCGCCGGAACAACGACTCGATCGACTTACACTCCATCTGCTGCGCGTCGAGCGCTGCCGACCACCTGCCGGTCCGCACGGTCGTCTCCTTCCGCAAGAACTGGTCGAGGTACAATCCTGTGAGCTCCTGTAGGCCAATCAGGCCTTTGCGTTGCCGGCCGACGTAGCGGGACGGGTCGTAGTGGTGCACGACGGCGTTGATGTCGAGCGTCCCTCGCGAGCGGATCGAAAAGTCACGCTGCAGTTTGGACGCGTCGCCGGCAATCTGGACTCCGAGCTTGATCCGAATGGGGTCCTCGGCGAGTTTCTGCAGCGCCGGCGGGAAGCGCTTCATCTTGGCGATATGCACGAGGAGGATCGTCTTCTCGTCGCAGATCTGCGCCAGCGCCGTCTTGCCCTGCGTCCGGTAGCCCGAAAAAGAGTCCCATTCGAGGTCTGTGTGCGAGCATCTCCTGTCAGTCTGGTCCCCCAAATCGGACACTCAGGCGAGCAACTCGTACCGAAGCCGAGTGGGCTGTAAACTCGCGAGTCAGCAGGGTCTCCGTGCAGCAAACGGAGCACGAAAGACTCACCCAGTCATCTTGTCTAGTCCCTGCTCAACGACAGCCTCATCCGACGTGTAGACAAGCCTCGCGTCTTTGTTCCAACTCTTGTAGCTAAAAGTGCGCGGCCAGCGCTGGCGGAACTGCGCTTGTCGTTCGGCGTGATCGGAAGCTTTGCTGTCGCGCTTGAAACGGGCGAGAGCTCGAGCATCGGCCGGACGACGAGGGGCGGGCTCGCGCGCGGGCGAGGGAGGAGCCCGAGCGAGCGCAGGAGGCGGCATGGTCGGCGGGCGCGCGAAGAAGCCTGGTACCGCGGGCTCCCGGTGTGATGTTCGCAAATCCACGTTGTCGGCTGCTTCCGTCGTCGGTGCTGCGTCACGACGCCGCCGTGACACGATCACGATTTCCTCCTCGTCGCTTTCCTCCATCGCGGCCACGCGCGGCGAGGGTCGACTGCTTGCCGCGAGAGGACCGACATCGCTCGGTCGCTTCTCTGATACTTCCGGAGAAGAGGAGCAGAGGTCGATCGCCGAGACGGTCGAGTACTGGCGGCGGAGTTCGGCCGGCGATTGCTGGCTCAGGATCTCGAGAAGCGACGACGTGCGCGAGAGATCGCCCAGAATTGACGCAGGAGTAGCACTCGTCGTCGGACTTCTCGGAGACGCGCTCGATCCGGAAGCGTGCCGTTCTGGTGCCTCAGGAGTTTGAGGCGCGTTGGAGCCAGCCTCCTCTTCGAGCTCAATGTCTTGCGTAAAGTCGATTCCAGCGACGAGCGCATCAAGCTCTTCCTGAGAGAGCGTGACTGGTTGTTTCGTCGAATGCTGGCTAGTGCGGACGGCGTCCTGCTCGAACTCGCGAACGAAATCGTCGTCAAAGTCGATCCCTTCGACGAGCAGGTCGAGGTCCTCCTGCGTCCAGCGAGGGATGACCTGTGACGTAGGAGGCGCTTGCGTTTTGGTCTGAGCGCCGGAGGAAACGATTGCTGGGCTCGAAGGGGCGGTAGCTGACGACGCATTCCAGCTTTTCGGCATCCACGAGACGGGCGAAGACTGCGTTCCGAGCTGGCGGTGGGAGGTGCTGCGGGCTGCCTCGGTGTCAGCTCACAATTCGTTTCAGCGGGCGGCAAGCGTGATTAGAGAGCCAGCTCAGCTCACCTGGACGTCCTCGCCTGCTTCTTTACCGGACTGACACCCACTTCTCGAGGGCGAGGGCGTGACGCCTCATCGCGCGCTGCTTTCGCCTGGCCGAAAGCGAACCGGATCGGATCGCCAGGCTGCCATTCGCGGTCTCCTCCTCCTCGCCTTGCTGTCTGCGACTCTGACGCCCTCTCGGGGCCTGCACCGCCGCTCGAGCCTCCCGCCTGCGCATCGGTCGCGGCTACGTCCGGCACAGCGAAGCGTATAGGATCTCCAGGTTGCCACGTCGACGCTGGCGATGACTGCATGGCGCTGCTGCTGCTGCTGCTGCCCCTCGTCGGCAGAGTCGATGTTGGACGATGCGGATGAGCAGCGGCGCCACAGCGGAGAGAGCTGCGGATCCGGCGGGGCGACGTAGGCGGCGAGACGCTGCTTCGAGAGCCGAAGCGGATCACCGCAGCCATTCAGATGAGCGTGCTCGCAATCCAACAGTCGAGCAGAGGGCGGATGGACGAGCGACAGAAAGCGAACAGCGGTCTTCAGCAACGACAAGTCGTCTGTCCGCCGGCTCGATCTGGTGACAAAAGCTGCACTATACTCGGCAGACAGCGTGACAAGCTCTACGATGCTATCCTCAAGAACGCAAAAAAGGAAAACCTCCAAGTTCGGACTTCGAGTCCCTTTTCCCCCCTTCACTTCTTCCAAATCTAGATTGCGATGCCGGAGGTCGGTCCTACCAGCTCCAGTATACGCTTGTCCACAGATGCTCCACGCGCCAGGATACGGATCGTCTAGCCGATATTGCCGCTGGCGGGCCGGGGGCTCAGCCCCGCGACGACGTTTTTACAATTTCCTCGCCGTCCAGAACGCGGCCGTGTACTGATGTTGCAAGAGCGAGCGCGGATTCGTCGTGTAGCACGTCTTGACCTCCCGTTCGTTCTGCACGTCGTAAGGTATCATGAAAAGTCAGTCAAGAGCGGCGGAAAGAGCGAGCAGCTAGGTGGCGCGAAAGAACGAACCGAGATCTCGAACCCAATCTTGCGCGCGACGGCTTTGACATCTTCGAGCGGCAACTCGAGCGAACTCGCGTCCCGGTCGTTCTCGAAATGCCACAGCGTCGGACCTTTTTTGTGCAAGAGGGATGAGAAACGTTTCTTCCGCAGAACAAACAAAAGGACGACGCCTCACCGCAGTTGATCCAGAGGCCGCCGGGTTTCAGGAGACCGTGAATGGTTTGGAGGTACTCGACGACGTTGCGAGCCGTGTCGAGGAAGAAGCAAGTGACGCAAACGTCCCACGAGCCTGTTAAAGCCAACGTTCTGGGCGCGTCAGCCGTGTTCGTTCTTCGTACGAGTCCTCAACAGCTATCTTTTCTTCGCGCTTAAGCACTTTACGTACCGGGTGCGTCACCGTATACTTCGAGGAAATCGCCCGCCGCGAACGAAAAGTCGGCCGGCCCGCCGGCGATCTCGTTCGGGTTCACGTCGGGCAAGTAGCACGGCGTGAGGAGGTCCTCTCGCGAGCGGATGTTGCTCAGAGAGTGTAGATACGGGTAGAGGGGTATCGAGTTTGGTTCGGGGGCGTGGTTGAGGATGTAGGCGGACGCGATGAGCTGACGCGGAGGAAAAGGGGTTAGTAAAATTGTCGGTGCGAAGCGTTCTTCGCCTGGGTCCAGTATGTGAACGAGAGCTTGAGCGACAGGAGTCAAGCTCACCATGTGTAACGAGAACTCGTTCGCTTGGCAAGAGAATCCTGAGGATACGGTCTTTTTGAGCGACGGACCGTCGATGGGCACGAGAGTTGGGAGCAAGCTGACTGACCTCGGCGAACAATCTCCCACGCCAGGCGACCGAGTCCTGCTCCCGGCACGAGGACGCGAATCTCGGCTCTGCGTGCGTATTTCGAAGAGGTAGCGATGTTGAGTACCAGACAAGCAGACCCGCCCAGGCAGAAAGAATGCAGCGCACCTTGCGTCGGAGGTCAGGTCGGAGTAGTGAGATTCGAGGTGTTCGAGGATGGGACCATAAGTTGTATCCCGCTCGTACTTTCCCTGCGATTACAGCTGCGGTCAGCGGGAAGCCATGGTGTAAGACCCCTCAAAGGGCGCTCACGGAGTCGGACCAATCTCGGACGCATTGTCGGAGGGTGCTTCGGAGCCGCTGTGAATCCTCGCCGTTAGTTTCGGAGGGTCACTCGACGAGAAGAATCAGTGCTCACGTCGTGGTCGGCGTCGGTGGGTGCCGGGGCGTCGAGCGCGGCGTCTGGTGGCGGCGGGAACGGGTTCTCGTCGATCATCTTTTGCACCAAGTCGGCATTCTGCAGGAGCTTTTCGTCGATCTGCTCGCAGTCGCAGGGATGCGCAGTCAGCGATGGACTCCTGCGCGGGATACATCTGCGCCCAAAAACGTGGGGTTTGACGAGTTGACGCAACTGACCTCGCGGAGGAGTGCGCTGTAGTCACCGAGGAGTTCCCTGTGCAATTTCGGGAGGGCATAGTAGTCTGCCCTGCGTCTCTGGTTCGCGCTGAGGCTGGCTTGGCGGTACGAGTCGAAAGTTGCCTGAACAGTCGCCTGATGCTGCGCTTCCGAGTCTGCGCCGGACGGAGCGTGATCGTGCGCAGACGCTGCTCCGTGAGAATGCGCGTGATTCCCTTCTCCATGCATATGTCCGTGCATCCTGTCCGTCTATCGCGTTCCGCTCGTTTGCCTCGTGAAAGTCGAAAGAGAGCGACTTTGGCTTCCGCACCTTCTCTTCGAGCCGCTCGCCGCAGCTGCTCACGTGCATAGCCTGGTCAGAAGGCATCTGCCTGCTTATCCAGTCCGCTCCTCCGCCGCTCATCCTCTGTCAGGCGAGTTCCGCACCGCCCCGAATCGATTCCGTCATGGCCGCCCTCTCGCCAGCGCCACAGTCGTACATCCAGAGCATGCTCGACTCGGACGCCTACAAGTACTCAATGTCAGTCACCCTCACGCTTCCTCGGCCAAAAGTCCGCCCCCGTCCGAGCGAGGGGGGACACTTGACTGTTGACTCTCTCTCTCTTGTCGGCCGATAACGATGCTCCTCCGCGGCTACAGGCAGAATGCCCTCCTGCAAGCCTACCCGGACGTCCTCGTCAAGTACCGCTTCACTAACCGCGGCGGAACCAGGTTCACCCGCGAAATGTTCGACGCGTGCCAACTCGCCATCAACCGTCAGTCTCGCGCACGAGGGCCCTTCTGCGACGACGCAGGACAGAATCACTGACCTGCTCGAGTCCACGCGGACGCAGACCTCGAGACGCTCCGCCTGCAGCCCGAGGAACGCGCCTTCCTCGAACGCAGGTGCCCCTACTTGCCCAAGAGCTACCTCGACTTTCTCGCCTCGTACCGCTTCCGGCCGCACGACCAAGTCAAGTTCGAGTTTGTCTCGACGACGGGGGGAAAAGACGCGAACGGCGTCGAGTGGGGCAAGTTTGAGCTCGAGATCAGTGGGAAATGGGTCGAGACCATCTTGTACGAGGTGAGTGGCCAACGTGACGTGACCCTTCCTCCCCTGTATCTCCCTGAACCGCGTCCATCTCGCAGGTTCCCGTCATGTCGATCATCTCCGAGGCGTACTTTACGCATGTCGACACCAAATGGGACTATGTCGGCCAGTTCGGTGCGCCGAGCGTCTCATTCGGGCATACCGGATCGGAGCTCGGAACTGACCCAGTCCTGCCTTCCGCTATACCTGCTCCCGACTTCACGCGCACAGAGCAAGCCCGCGACAAGGGCCACCGCCTGTTCGAAGCCGGCTGCGTCCTGTCCGAGTTTGGGTCGAGGCGCCGGCGAACTTACAAGGCGCACGACATCATCATGCGCGGCTTGATCAAGGCGAACGAGGACTGCGGGAACGGGCAGATGGGGAAGGGAGGCAAGTTGGCGGGGACGAGCAACTTACACTTTGCGCAAAAGTACGACTTGGCGCCGGTCGGAACGGTATGTTTGTTTTGTCTCAAGACTTCTCCCCAGACAGAGTCGAGTCCCGCTCAGCGAATTTGACGATACGATTGCCTCGCTCCCCTAGATTGCCCACGAGCTCATCATGGGCATTGCGGCTCTCGAAGGTTATGAAGGAAGCAACGGCCGGACCATGGACCTCTGGGAAAGGGTGAGCTCTCTCCGTCCTCAGCCACTCCATCGCGGCAGCCATGCTCAACTTTGTGAGCTCCTTCCGCAGATCTACCCCGACGGGTCTCTTGGCATCGCCCTGACCGACACATTCACGACCCGCCCCTTCTTCGACGACTTTGTCGCCAACCCGGAACGCGCAAGGAGGTGGAAAGGTCTGCGGCAAGATTCCGGCGACCCGATCAAGTTCATCCCGATGGCCAAGGAGGCGTTTGGAAAAGTCGGCGCCGACCCGAAAACGAGTACGTCTTGGAGCTTGCAGATCCTGCTTGTCGACGCGAAGAGAACGATTCAACCTGACTGTCGTTTCCACTCCACCCCCGTAGAGGTCGTCGTGTTCTCCGATGCGCTGGACGTCGACCGTTGTATCGAACTCAAGCAAGCAGCGGACGAAGCCGGGATCGGAGCCAGTTTCGGTGTCGGCACCAACCTCACCAACGGTGCGCTTGCGTTCTACCTCGCCTCTCTTTTACCCGCACAATTGACGTAAAGCTATCGTCACAGATTTTCGTCACGTCGACGAACCTGTGCTGCAGGAAGTGCCCGGCGAGGGTCCGCCGCGGACTGAGGGGGAGAAGAGTAAAGCTGTGAGTGCCCCCTCGTGTTGGGAAAATCTGATCCGCGCTGACATTTGTATTCCCCCGCAGCTCAACATGGTCATCAAGGTCGGTCACGATTACCGATCGAATCTAGAGGTCACTACTGACGCGGGAAGTCTTGCATCTCGCAGCTCTACTCGATCAACGACCAGCCTTGCGTCAAGATCTCGGATGAGCTGACCAAGGTACGAGCCTCGGGAACGACTACTGCGTGCATGCCCCAAGTCCGTATACTCACGTGTCGCCCTCTCGAACCAGAACACCGGTGATCCCGAGGCAGTCAAGCTCGTCAAGCAACGTTTCGGGCTCGAGGAGCACGGCGCCGAGGAGAGCAAGTGGGGTCCGACGGTCTGAGGACCGAGTGCAGGCCCTGTGCATATATACATACATACACCCTAGATGCAATCGCTTTTACATACCATATCTCAAGACTACCTTCTGAACACACGATGATTCGGACGACGTAGGATTTTTTCAGATCTTGTGCCTCATCTGCTTGGCGGCCAACTGGGCGAAGCGCGCCTGCGGCTTGCCCGTTCCGAAACGCTCGCCGCCTGCGACGATCTCGCGCTCGTTCCTGTAGCGTTCACAAGCAGAGGTGAATCGAGTGCCCCGACGGCTGTTGGGAGAAGCGGAACCCCCCGCTCACGTGTCTTCCGGGTCCGCCAAGTTTGCCCGGATCAACCGCTTCGACTCGAGCATGGCGTCGAGCTCGAGGCCGTCGAGCTTGCTGTCAAGGTGCGCAATCACCTGCTTCAAAAAGGCCGCCGACGGCTGCTTCGGGAAGATTTCGTTGATAAAACCGTTGATGTGCAATTCGCGGGCAGTCATTTTCCGACCGAGCAGCAGCGCCCTGCAGCGGTTAGAGATAGGGTGGATCAGTACGACGCTTAGGGCTCAGTATGATTAGAAGCACGCACTCGTTCGCCTTGGCCAGGCCCATCCGCTGGACAAGACTCTGCGACGAGCCGCCCTCGCAGACGAGGGAGATGGCGGAGAAGGGAGTGAGGAAGTAGGCGTCGTCGACCGAGAAGATGAAGTCAAAGTAGCCGAGCAGAGCTGCAGAGAGACCGATGACCGGTCCGTTCATGGCGGCGACGAGGATCTTCGAGTGGCGGTAGACCGCTGCGGGTTTTCCGGAAGCATGTGAGCGTCTGCGTTTCGGACCAAGCAGGAATGTCGCAACGCACAGCGAGTGAGGGCCATGTTGCCTTCCCGGAAGCGGGCGACGATGCGAGCCTGCGCCAGGGACAAGAGGGATTGAGCCCGACGGTGTCTCAAAACGGCGAAAGGACGGGCCCTACTGACCTTGGCGTCGCCGTCCCTTCCGTCCTCGCGTGTTGCCTTGACATCTGCGCCGGCCTGGAAGAAGGAGTCCGTCAGCGCAAAGCATACTTCCAGCAGTCCGCAAGCCGAAGAATCACTGACGCTCATAAAGTCGCCCGTGCCGGTCAGGATCGTGACAAAGACTTCCGGCTTCTTGTCGATGGCCTGTAGCGGAGGGAAGAGCTGAGCAAGTGCTTTCGAAGTACAGCGAGAGCAAGTGCTTACCTCAAAGGTTTGCGTAAGGCGTTTGTCTGTTCGGAGGATGGCGGCGGTCAGCTCTCCACATCTTCAGTGACCGCCAAAGTAGGAAGGCGGCCTCACACAGCTCAAAGTCTAGGGCATTCTTCTTCTTCGGTTGGTTCTGAGCGCAGCGCAAGATGTGTCAGCTCGCCAGACAAAGCAGCGAAAGCTGGGAACTCAGCTTACGAGGGTGATGATGGCGTACGGCGCCTTGATTTCGACCAGGATTGCGTCGGCGTTGCTCATGATGGAAGACGATCTATTTGGGCGTCTAAAGGTACTCGTGAAGCAAGAAGAAGGAGCGGCGGGCGAGAAAGCCCAGCGGCGGAGACGCACTCGGCCGAAGCAGCTGCCGGACCGAACGGCGGCGGGTGGGGCTGAAGCGCTGAAGGACGAGAGCGGAGTTTAGCGGAGAGCCAAGATAGGTTGCAGAAAGGACTGGAGTGCGGATGCAGGTTGCGATGCGAGTATTCACAGGGGATGTTTCTATGTGGAGAGGGTTGCGATATGTGATAAAAACGAGACGTTAGGTCGTGATGACCGAGATGAGGCGAAAGTTGGTCTCCCTTTCCGGATGGCTCGACTCCTCCTCGGAGAGCAGTTCAAAGGTGACATCGTGCGCGCCCGGCGGCACCTCGCGGAAGATTTCGGTGGGGACGCCGATGGACCAGCCAAAGTCTTGATATCCCGCAATCTGGACAGACTGCGTCCGATCATTGTCGAGATCTGGGAGAGCACGGCCCCGTCAGCGGTCGGATGATAGAGTTTGCAATCGTACCAGACGCAACTCACAGACCAAGACGTCGCCGAGCCCGTACGAGCGAGACCGCAGCCAGTCTGCGAGAATCGTTCCGCCCGGTCCGACGTGCACGCCGTAAGTGACGGAAGCGCCAGGCTTGTCCGCAACCAGGTACTGCTTGTCCCGGGACCACGCCATCTTCTTCCACCTGTTCACAAGATTGGTCAGCGCCGGCAGTCTACAAGGGGGCAGAAAAACCCACCCTTTATGTCGCTTGGGCACGACCTTGGATTTCGCGTTGCCGATCTGAGCGCAGTTCGCAGCAGGCATTTTCCACGGAGCCGGCGGTTTCGGAGCGGTCTTGCCTTTCTTCTTGGTGTAGAAGACGGGTTCGAAAAGACTGCGATCCGGCAGAGTTCGCGTTGTCTCGTCCTTGCGGCGAGGAAAGTCGACGAGCGGATCGACCGCATGCGACGCAGTCGCTGCTCGTCCCGCGGAATTCGGCGTACGGTCGAGCGCAGATCTCTGGGACATGCGTGACCGAGCGGTGGCCAGAAGCTCTGATTGCGCTCGGCAGGCTTGTTCAGACAGATAGTCCAAGAGGATGTCGGCGAGCAGAGCGTGGCCTCGCTCGTTCGGATGGTGCAGATCCGGAAGGAAGAGTTCGGCGAGGGATCGCTTGTAGGGACGGTTATCGGAGGGAGCGCGTGGTCGGAAGACGAGTTTCCTGGCCGAGAGGACCGGGACATCGTAAAAATGCGCGGCGGGAAGGTGGAGGTATTCCGGGCTGGCGTGAGCGCCGGCAGTCGATGCGAGAAGGAGACTCGCCGCTTCGAGAGCGATCACGGCGGGTTTGCTGGGCAGAGACTTGAGCGTCCGGAGCAGCCGTTCGAAATCTCGCATCGCCTGCTCGCCACCCGGCCAGACGTCGTTGACACCGGACTCGACGACGACCAGATCGGGACCTTTGCCCCAATCGACGTTCTTCCGGCGGAGCGTCATCTCCTCTTCGAAGCAGTAGGCGTAGAAAGCCGAACCGGACGCGCTCCTCGAACCGTCGATCAGGCGAGTGGAGGGCCGTCGGCGCGATTGGACACGGGCGCGAGGAGCTCCTCTACGTTCATGTCGTCTCAGTTGCGGTCCTCCAAGTGCGTGCGCTTCCTCGTTGGCGGCTTCTTCGCTGCTTCCACGCGTCGAATCAGACCCGGATGATTCCGAGTCCCGGTCGCCTTCCATCGGCAGAACGTCGTGGAACCACCGCAGGGCCCTCGAGGGATAGCAGGCTGTCTCTGCGTCCACGCCGCGGCAGTTTGAGACTGCGTCCGGGTTCAAGGGATCAGCAGCCCGAGCAGAGCGGCGGTGAGGAGCGAACGCGGCTCACCTGAACCACCGATCACCAGTATCCGGAACGGTTCCTCGCCGTCGTACATCGTTTCGGATGTTTCGAGATCTGCAAGCGCGCCGGCCGCTCGTTTACGCCCGTACAAGTGGCTGCGCATTGCGCGTTTCAGCACGCGCCGAACGTCGAGCCCGGTCCCGGCGAAGATGACCGCCTCTTCGAGGTCACCAGAGGGATAGTGATCGTCCACCGTGTCTGGCTTCTCGCCTTGAAAAGGTCGTGCCGACTTGCGCTCGTGAGGAAGACCGCAAGAGAATGGCAGAAAAGGTTCAGGCGGCCGGACTGATTCCCGGGTTGTGCTGATCAATGTCGTGCTCGAGGTCCCCGCGTCTGCGAGATCTAGTGTCAGCATGTGCGGTCACTAAGCGCAGGGTCCGGCCCGCCATTCTCACCTTGCTCATGTCGGGCATTCGATTCTTCGGCATCATGCCAAACTGCCTTCAGCTCCGGGCTTGGCTCTTTCGATTCCTGAACCCGCCGTAATGATGTTGCGTTCGTCCCTGTGCTGTGTAGGGAGTGGGTGCGGGCCGGACCGAGGCCGTTACAGATGGCGAAGATGACGAAGGATCCCAACAGCGTCGCAACGACGACCGTGCGCAACCTGCGACTTGTGAATGCTCTGACGGTCAAGGGTTGGTTGGTCAGCGCCATGCGTTCCGCAATCTGGGTCCACCCTCGTGTGTACGCACGGTTTGCCTGGAGGAACCTCGACAAAGATGGTCGACAGCGTCCGCGAACGTCGAGGAGCGCTTGACCGCGGCGCCATACAAGTGCAGAACTCCGCTCCAACGAGGTGATGGGCCGACTCGGAGCACACTCTACGTCTTCTCGCGGCGTGCGGCGTGCGGCGCCAGCAGCTGCAGCGGCCGCACGGCTCGCTTCTCCCGGCCGAGGAAGAACTCTCGGAATTTGCGCACGTCGCGACGCGCCAAGAGAAGCCGGGGAGCTTGCCGAAGCCGTGGAAGCTCCATGCCGAAGCTGCGTAGCGAGGCCGGAGCAACTTCGTACGAGCAAGAAGCTGAAGGCGCCCGCGGTCAAGAACACTGGCAGAGAGCGAAAGTCTGAATTGCGCGATCTACAGTGGGTGGGGAGAACAACAAGTTGAGGGTAACTAGACTTGGGGAGTCGGAGGGAGGTGACCGACGCCCGACCCCATCAGAGCTGCTTATACAACAAAGTGGGCGCAAGGGATATACTTGAGATGTCTGTTGAAGGGTAGGAATTACTGGGCCGGCTCGAGCTGAAGAGTCCGGGGCGACTTGGACGGCGCAAAGAGACCTGAGGGGCGGGTCAGGTCCGAGTCAGCAAGCGTCATTCGGAGTGAAAGGTGCGCTTGCATACACACCTGCGCGGCGAGTAGCGACAATCTTCTGGATCGTTGCGAGGAGATCCGGCTTGCGGAGCGGCTTGGTGAGGTAATCGTCTGCAGCCAGTAGGGAAAGAGCACGATCAGCAGCAGGTCCCCCAAAAACAGGGTGGAGTCGGGACGCACCCATGCCGGCCTGCAAGCACTTTTCTCGGTCGCCGAGCATCGCGTGCGCAGTGAGGGCGACAATCGGTAATCGTTCGAGACCGTTGTCTTGCTCGAACTTGCGAATGATCTGCGTCGCCTGTTCGCCGCCCATGAACGGCATAGACAAGTCCATCAAGACAATCTGTCGAGGCAGAATTCCTTGTCAATACATTGTCCTTGTGCACGGCTGAGCTGCGGACTCACGTCATAGAAATTCTTCTTGACCGCTTCGAGGGCGAGAGCTCCGTTCTCCACCACTTCGGTTTGGTGACCGGCGCTCTCGAGGAACTTGAGCGCGACCTTCTGGTTGACGACATCTGCGGGCGAGCAAGCCGAGGGTTAGACCTGCTGCGAAAGAAGCAAGGACGAAAGCCTGCACGCACTGTCTTCGGCCAACAGGACCTTGAACGAGGCATCGCCTCCTCGTTCCGACGTGATCCGATTGCTAGACTCCAAGGCGGGGAGTAAGGCATTGCACATATCTTGCGCGTTTGTTGGGGATTCGACGCAGTTGGCAATGCCAAAGTCGAGGCAGTACTGCAGGCAGACTCGCAGTCAGTTTCGCACGAGAAAAGCCACTCCGCCAGCATGACACGCACCTTGAGATTGAGTTGCGGGATCTGCGGCGAGATCAGGACCAACGGGATGTACCGCAGACTCTCGACTTCGCGCAGCCGCTCGACAACCGAAAGCTGATCGACCAGGACCGTGTCAAAGTATCCGGCTTGGGCGTCGCCGAACGTGCACGCCTCCTCGAGCGATCCGACGACCGTGATCTCGAGCCCGAGCTGTTCGACCGACTCGACGACGCTGGCGTCGTGGTGCAGGGTGTCGATCAGGAGAATGCGGCGGCCGGGGTGCGGGATGAGCGTCTTTTGACGGACTTGCTCGAGCGTCCATTCGCCGATGGGACACTGGATGGTGAAGAAGAACTGCGAACCGCGGCCAAACTGCGACGTCACCCACATCTCGCCGCCCATCAACTGGACGAGCCGCTTCGAGATGGTCAAGCCGAGACCGGTCCCGCCGTACTTGCGGGTCGTCGAGCCGTCTGCCTGAGCGAAAGTGTCGAAGATCAAGTTGAGCTTGTCGGGTTTGATGCCGATGCCGGTGTCGGAGATGCAGAACTCGAGCTGGTACGTCTTGCCCTCGAGGTCCGCAGAACCGAGACGGCAGGACAGGGCGACCTGTCCCCGCTGAGTGAACTTGATCGCGTTCCCGACGAGGTTGGTGATGACTTGGCGAAGTCGGAACGGATCGCCGACGAGCAAGTCGGGGATGTCGCTCTCGACCGAGTACATCAGGTCGAGTCGGCTCTGCGTCGCCTTGACGGCCAGCGTCTTCAGGATGCCAAAGACGGCGGACCGGACGCTGAACGGGATCTGTTCGACCGTCATACGACCCGCCTCGATCTTGCTGATGTCGAGAATGTCGTCGATGATGAGCAGGAGCGAGTTGGCGAGGTTCGAGACGATCATCAAGTTCTCGCGCTGCTGTCGAGTCAAGTCGGTCTCGAGCGTGACGCCCGTCAAGCCGATGATGCCGTTCATGGGCGTCCGGATCTCGTGCGACATGTTGGCGAGGAACTCGGATTTCGACCGGTTCGCCAGCTCGGCCGCTTCCCTCGCCATCGTGTTCTTCTGCAGCGAATCTCGCAGCGAAAAGACCATCTTGTTGATCTTGGTCTTGAGCGAGTCCATCTCGCCACTGGCCTCGACGGTGACGAACGAACTAAAGTCGCCTTCGGTCGCCGCGGCAGAGATCTGGGCGAACGCGCGCACTTGAGACGTCAAATTCGTCGCCATCGTGTTGACGTTGTTCCTGAAGCGACGAGAACACGAAGCTGTCAGTGTTTAGCACCTTCGAGATGGCCAGGTAAGGATGAAGCCTCACGTGATCTCTTCCCACGTTCCTTCGATGTCGTCGACTTTGGCCATCACGCCGAGATTGCCCTTTGTGCCGACTTCGTGCGCCACGCGGGTCACCTCGGACGCGAACGTCGCGAGCCGGTCGACCATCTCGTTGATGGTGACCACGAGCTGCAGGACCTCGCCGTTCGCCTCGATCATGACCTTCTGACTGAGATCACCGCGCGCGACGGCCGTCGTCGCCTTGGCGATACTCCGGACTTGGTCGGTCAAGTTGCCGCACATCTGGTTGACAGAGTCGACCAGCGACTTCCATTCGCCCGAGACGTTGATGACATACGCTTGCCCGCCGAGCTGCCCGTCGGTGCCGACCTCTTTCGCGACGCGGGTGACTTCGGCCGCGAACAGGCGGAGCGAGTCGACCATCGAGTTGACCGTCAGCTGTGTACGACGTCGCTGTACGAGTTAGTCACGGCAGCGGGTCGTTCGGAGAGACGTATATTCCTGGGCGCACCTTGAGGTCGAGCATCTCGCCCTTGACCTGGACGTCAATCTTGCGAGACAAGTCACCCTCGGCGACAGCCCTCGTCACGTCCGCGATTGACCGCACTTGCTGCGTCAAGTTCATCGCCATTGTATTGACGGACGAGACGAGAGACTTCCATTCGCCCTGCACGCCGTCGACGTTGGCCGTCCCGCCGAGCTGTCCTTCCGTGCCGACTTCGAGCGCGACTCGTGTCACCTCGGCAGCGAAGCGTCGTAGTTGCGCGACCTATTTCAAGATTGGGCAGAACTGTCAGTACCGACCCGTTCCAGGCCCCTAGAAAAGTCTGGAACTCGTCGACTGACCATCGAGTTGACCGTCATCTTGAGCTCCCGGATCTCGCCCGAAGCGCCGATATCGACCGTCTTGCTCAAATCGCCGTGCGCGACCGCCTTGGTAACCGAGGCGATCTCTCGCACTTGCAGCGTCAAGTTCTGAGCCATGCGGTTAACCGATTCCGTCTAGTTGTGGGTGCACCCAAAACCCGTCAGCACTCGGCCCACACATACACTACGTCGCGAGGGGAAAGAAACAGAAGCACTCACGAGTTCCTTCCAAGTCCCTTCGACGCCGTGCACGACGGCTTGTCCCCCGAGCTGACCGTCCGTGCCGACTTCTCGTGCTACTCGCGTCACTTCGGAGGAGAAGACCCGCAGCCGAGACACCATCGAGTTGACCGTCTCCTTGAGCGTCGCCATCTCGCCCTGGACTTCGGCGTCGATCGTCTTGGACAAGCTGCGGAGGAGATTGAACCCGAGGTCAGCACCCGTCACCAACCATCTCCGTCAAATCTCGCCGAACTCACTCGCCGCGAGCGATAGCAGACGTCACGATGGCGATAGACCTGGAGAGAAGAGGGCGTGTGAGTCATGCTGCCTTCAGCCGCGGCGATTGGAAAGGCGAGCAGGGCGCACCGGATCTGCACAGTAAGCTGAGTCGCCATCGTATTGACAGTCTCCGTGACTGCAGCCGCGTACACTCATCAGCACCCGCAACCCTGTCAGCTCAGAGAAGAAAGTGAAAGGGTGACACACGAGTCCTCCAAGTTCCTTCGACGCCGGTTACGACCGCCTGCCCGCCGAGTTGTCCACGGGTACCGACGTCTAGTGACACGCGGGTCACCTCGCTCGAGAACAATCGGAGCTTGTAGACCATGTCGTTGATCGCCTCTTTCAATACCGCCATCTCGCCGTCGACTTCGGCATCGATCGTCTTTGTCAAGCTGCGGATACAGTCATTCATCAGCCTTGGGTTCAGAATCTCCCTGTCCCGGACAAATCGTGGCAACTCACTCTCCACGAGCGATGGCCGAAGTGACAACTGCTATGGATCTGTTTCCCAAGCTAGCGGGTCAGCCCCCATGCAAGAAGAGCCCAGGGAAAGAAAGAAAGGGGGGCGTGACGGACCGAACCTCGTTGTCGTGCGAGACTTGCGACCGGTAGAGTTCCTCGGCATGGAGAACCTTGAGCGCTTGAATCTGCTCTTCGTAGTTTCTCCGGACTTCCTCGAGCGTGTCTCCCGGTACGAGCGGTCTCCTCGCGGACGCGTCGGCTGTTGTAGGTCGCGAGCGGTGCCGGTGGCGAGCGGGACTCTGCGTAGCGGGCGTAGGGTGCTCGAGTGGTGTCCGGACTCCGTTACCGGCATGTACAGCCGCCGCGATCGCTGCTGAGGGAGTCTTCTCCTCATGCACTGTGCTGTTTTCGACCGGCGCTTGGCCGCCCCGTTCCAGTGCTTCGCCGTCATCATCTTGTTCCTCGTCCTCTTCCTTCTCCGTGAGTCGGTCGGCGATCCTGGTCAAGCTCTGAACGATGGCGTCCGTCTCTGCCGGCTTGCCCTCAGGCAGTGCGGCGAACGTGGCCGGAGCGGCTCGGCAACCAGCGAGGTTGTCGAGATGGGCGCGGATAGAGGCCGGATCGCTCTCGATTGCGGTCAGGAGCGAGAGGAGGAATGTCGGGAACGAGTGTAGCGGCGGTGAGGACGCGGATGGGCCGAGCGACGCGCCCTCGCTGGCGATTCCCTTTGTGGTGGGGTTGGTGGTGGTGGTGGTGGCCTGTGCGGCGGCGAGCGCTGCGGCGTCGGACGCGACGGCGGCCATCGCTTCGGGCGACAGCTGGAACGGCACCGACGGCGAGATCAAGCGGGGACTGCTCAGGCACGCCGCAGTGGGCGAGCTGGCGTTGACGGACGTGGCTGCGGTCGAGGTCGACTCGATCGAGGTGGACGACGCGAGACTCGAGTCGGACTGGACGTGCTCGAGGGGCGGCCGCCTCGGATCGACGGCTCCGACTCGGTCTGGCGCGTACGGGCGCTCCGAGTGTTGTTGTCGCTGAGAACCGACGAGGGGATCGACGATTGCTGGTGCGAGAAGCGGAGCGGGCATGCGTAGCTATAGCTAGAGAGTGACTCCTTCGCCCTGGTCCGCGTCTTGCAATCCTTGGAGCTACTCTCGTGTATGCAGTCCCCTGTCCCTGCGTATAGCGTGCGGGTCTGTGTCGCCGCGAGGCGGTGGGGCGCGATCTGCCGCGAGTTCCGTTCGCTTCGTCCGGAGACGCGGACTGTTCCCGCTCCCAGGCACTTGGGCGAGTCAGTCAGAGCACTGTGCTACCTGATGATCCGCTCACAGATTTCTCGCTATTCTCCCGCCCCTCCTGCCGTCTTTCTCGCCAATCTGCACACTTCACGTTCCAACTCCCCCCTGTCGGCGAGTCCGAAAAGGAACTGACCGCAGACGGACAAAGGGCAAATGGCAACTGTCTGGACTGTAGAGCGTGATACTGGGCTTTACGAGCAATGGAGCGTATAACAACTAGAAGCGTAAGTAAGTACCACTTTCCCGAACATGCATATGAAGAGGGAGCGGAGACGATTGATTTCAAATAGCCTCCGGCTCTATGCACGCTGACGGCCTCAGGCTAGAATGAAAGCATACTGTACGACTCTATGCTCGGGTTTAGGCTTTTCTTTAGCGAGAGAGTGAAAAGCTACTCGTTCGTTTCGACGCAGCTGACTTGACTGTCAGCCGACCCCAAGAAGCTGACTGGTTCCTCCAACTTGCCTTGGCGTGTGCTTAGTCCCTGCGTATACGGCAGAGCGAATCACGGCTGCTGCTGCACCGCGTTCAACCCCGCCGCCTTCCCGTCCGCGAGACCGCGTTTCCCGTCCGTCGGTCTGGCCAGAACACCACTCGTTCAACTCGAAACCACCTCGGCGCAACCGACCGCCGAACCCACACGCCAGGGCCATGGTGTACTACGTGAGTGTTTGTGCCCACTCTATAGACATGCGCTGCTCGCTGCCCCCTTCCCGAGGCGTCGAGCTGATCCCCTCCCTTGCCCCGTTGATCGCTCCGCAGGTCTGCCCCAACTGCGGTCACCGCAGCGCAGAGTACAGCGACAGCATGGTCCACTGTACGTCCCACACAGCTCATTCTACGCTACCGCCCTCCCTGCTGGGCGCGGGCCCTATGCAGGAGCTCGCTTCTGGACCCTTCGTCCCCCCCCCCCGCTCGACCGGGCTCCTATTCCCACCCGCTGCGTCTCTCCGGGGAAGGCGCTGCACCCAACGACCGTCACACACAAGTTCGAAAGCAATTCAATGTATGCTGACTCGTTCGCACCCCCTCGTCTCGGCAGACAATGCTTGCACCGTCGTGCGGGAACGACCCGCCCTCAACGTGACTCCGCTAGGCGGCAGATCCGCGACCGATCCCGGACCTTCAACAACTGGCGGCGGACTACTCTTCGAGGGACAGGCAGGCGCGCCTAAACTAGGAGATCCGAGCGTGCCAGGCGGAGCAGGCGCAGGCGGTCGAGATGACACGGCTGGATCGGGACAAAGTCCTCCTGGCGGCGGCGGCGACGCAACTTTCAACGGAGCGACAGCACAACAGTCCTAAAGACCCCTCGACGGTCTCGTCTAACGACTCTACATAATTGGTGACTTTTTTTCCTTCGTCGCTTGCCCCACCCGGCGGTTTTTGCGAGCGCTAACGGGCGCGTCCCACCCTGCAGCCCGCTCGAATCCCCGTCCCGTCGTCCTCGCAAACACGCAAGCGCGTCCGACTCGCCGTCGCACAACGATATACCTCGGTTCTTCGCACCATACCCATACCTAGCACACCGCGCACGGTACTGCCTGCACAGAAACACCCACGCGCCCCATCCGCTTCCTATTGTTCTTTTTCGGCCCCGCAGGCTTGCGGTCCTCCCCTTTTCCACTTACACGGCCTTTGCGAGACTTGCGCGCGCGCCCTTACAGCCTCGCCGTCACCTCTTCTCTTCGTCTCTCCTGGGGTTTTCTTTCGCGCGATGGATCGCTCGGGGTCATCGTTTCCGTCACCTTGTTCCGCCACTCGGCACCTCTCAAAACCTATACACGCCCACCCGCCCCCGCGTTGTTTTCACTTCCTTCCGCCGTCTGGTTGTACCATAACATACACGCGCAGCACTCGACAATCCTCGAGGATCTCGTCGACTTGACTAAACGCGCCCCTCACATCATTCACTCGCAAAACCACTCCTCGCCCGCCGGTCGGGAGGAGTTACACGTCCTAGCCGCTTTCTCTCTCTCTCTCTCTTTGGGTTTTCTCTCTCTCTCCCTCTTTACTTCGCGGTCGTAGGGTTCGAATATGCACGCACATTTCGGGGCAATTGAATGGGGTACGCCGTTTTCAGGATCCGCACCTTTACTCGCGAGGTACCTTCTCCGTCGCGAGCTCCAGAGTGCTTAGTTCGGGGCTGCCTTGTGCTGCGTACAACTGCGCGGCCTGAGTCACCGTACCGTATGCATCCAGCATGCCACGCGCGCTCGTGGCGAGTGTGGAGCCCCGCACTGATGAAAGAATGGGCGCGCTACGCTCGAAGAGGGGAAAACGAGCCTCTCGACGCTCGTCGCTACCACTCACGCTCACGTTCGTCACCAGACAGGGCGACACTACCTTTCACACGTTAGACTCGCTAGACTTGGCGCACGCGCGCTCTGCGGGAAACCAGGACGAGGAGCAGACTCCGACACCTGCTACTTTCCTCTCCCGGCGACAGCCTAATTAGCCAGCCATGTCGTCCTCTGCGGGTGATCTGACTCCTACCGGTGCGTTCTCCTTCGCTTACAGAGGTGCCCAATCTCTGCCCGCGTTTGTCGGCAAACGGGGGGGCGACCGAACCGCTCTCTCTTTCCCGAGACGCGACTCTCGCGTCCATCATATAGACGGCCAACAGGAATACCCGCTGCGCTCCGCGGAAGATGCCAGTCGGAGTGATGAAGGACGTCGCGCTGACTCCCGCCTCTTCTGGTCGCGCTGCCACCACCACCACCGTCGTCGGAACGCGAGCAGAGCTACCGGAGCTGTATGGTGAGTTTTCGTCCAGCCCCGGTACCGAGAGTGAGTGACGCTGTCCAGACCGAAGAAAACTGACGCTCTCCCCTCCTACAGATTATCTTCTCAAGTTTATCATCATCGGTGAGCGAGTCGGCAGACCATCTCCTCCTCCGTTCGAAACTTCGAGGCTGACCGTCCGGACGACATACGACAGGCGACTCGGGCGTCGGCAAGTCTTGCCTGCTGTATCATTTCCTGAACGACCGTAGTCAGTTACCCCCTTTTCCGCTTGGCGTGTGGCACGACCGCAGGACCTGCGTTGACACTTTGCGCACTTGGCAACAGTCCGGGACCCGTCACCACATACTATCGGTAAGTTGCCGCTTCCACACCAGTCTGAGTGCGGCTTTCCGCCCGCCAAATTATGACTGACCGTGCCCGCACGCAGGCGTCGAATTCGCTTCCACCTTGATGCGCCTTCCCTCGATCGCGTCCTCCTCTTCCTCGTCTCCCTATCCCACAACGGGAACCAGCAACGGCACCATGCCCGACACGCGGATACCGCCGTCAAAGACCCTCAAAGTCCAATGTTGGGACTCGGCAGGCCAGGAACGGTTCCGGTCCGTGTCGCGGCAGTACTACCGAGGCGCGTGTGGAGCGGTGGTCGTCTTTGACATCACCTCGTGAGTCCCCCTCCCCTCCCCTCAGACTCAGCACCAGCGTACCTACTTCTCACGTGCGTTTTGTGCTCCTCAGTCGACGATCATTCGAAGCGTTGTCGAGCTGGCTCTCCGACGCAAGGACGTTAGCCTCTCCGGACTTGGAAGTCGTCGTTGTCGGCAACAAGCTCGATCAGGAGGAAGACCGCCAGGTACCGTACCTTGAAGCGAGTCGGTGGGCGCAGGAGCATAGTGAGTCGCCGCGGGTGCATTCTTTGGCGGCGGAATCCTTTTTCTTTACCTTATGGCGCAGAACTGACCTACGCGTCACCTTTTGCAGATGCACTATACGTCGAGACCTCTAGCAAGACTGGAGAGAATGTCGAACAGGTGCGTGGTACGCCAGCACGCTAGCTCACCTTCAAGGGCTCACCGCGCTCGTGTCGCGCGCACGCAGCCATTCATCCTCCTCGCGCGGTCCATCCTCCTCGCCGTCGAGACCGGCAAACTCGACCCCGAAAAGCCCGGATCGGGAGTATCTTATGGCGAACGCGCGCTGCGGAGAGTCAGCAGCTGGAACGGCAGCCTCGCTTCCGGGCGAGGGCGGATCTTTGGTGGCAAGTGCTGCTAAGGGGGGATGATCCATCCAACGTCGCCGATTCGAAGGCGGGACATCTTTCGCCCGCCACAGCCTACCTAATCATTCTTGGAAGACCTCAGCACTGTAGCCATATTATGGAAGTCTCGGTTCAAGCAGAGCCGGAACCCATCGCTCTCACAGGTCTCTTTCTGCATTCTGCGCGCAGTCCCATGCTGCATAGAGTCTATGGGCGTCTGTGTAGGTCTATGAAAGTTATCCCGTGCGGAGTTACGGAAGGTACGCAAAGCCGAACACACGTCACGCCCAAGCGTCGAGCCGGCCTGCTTCGCTCACAGTACGACCAGTTCCGCGCCCGAGTCCCCAAACCTCCTTCCGGACGAGCCGTTCGACGTATTCGGCGATGGCGAGACTCGAAGTCAAGCCTGGACTTTCGATTCCTTGGAGGGAGATGAACCCTGGACGAGGATGCGTGACGGAAAAGTCGACAGAGGTTTCGCCGCGCGCAGACATCTTGGGTCGGATGCCAGAGTCTGTTTTTCGACCGCATCGTGTCAATCGTGGCGCACCTAGCGTGGTCGATGATGCAGCCCGAGCAAGAAAGAAAAAGAGAGACAACGCACAGTCTGGAGCGAAACCGCTCGGGTCGACGTTCGGCAAGAACTTCTTGACCTCGTCGATCGCGAGCTGCATCCGTTCGTCCGAGACCGCGAGTTTCTTCTCCCAGAAGCTCGGTACGTCTTCGCCGTCTTCGGTCCGTTCGGGGTCGAGCCATTCGACGTCGGGACCGAAGCGGATCTCGTTCTTCAGGTTGAGCGTGAGGTGCGTCCCGAGGCCGGACAATGAGCTGCTCCGCGATGGGGCGGGCGTGGTGATGTCAGCGATTTGCGGCAATCAGGGAGTGCGATCAAATGCAGGCGGAACGTACACGTTTTCCTCCGGACACGGGTAGAGTAATCGCTGCACGTTGCTCACGCCCGGACCACGATCTGTAGTCGTCTCGCGTGAGTTTCCCTCGATTAACCGTAGACTCGTTGACTGGCTCACATGAAAAGTATGAGCCTTTGGCGAAATGAAGCCGGATCTGCTCCGTCTCCGGCAAGATCTGGTTAACGAGATGGTGCGCGCTGCGGAATATCGCGGCGAGCGTCAGCGACAGGGCAGCGATACAGCACGAGGCACATGAAGTCTTCGGCTTACCCTAAACCCGCAGAGTTGATGACCGTTTTAGCGAGTACGGCTGCCCGCTCGCCGGATCCGCCGGAACCGTCGTCCGTCAAAGTCTGCACGACCCAGCCATCCTCGCTGCCGTCGCCGCGCTTGCCGCCGCCACTTGGCTCGGCGCGGTCGATGCGTACGACCTGTGTTCCGAGTACCATCTCGCCTGTCTCGCTGTCGATGATATCTGCATGCATTTCCCTCGGAGGGATCAGCCTCTCAGCGAATGGACCGACTGCAAAGGGAGAGGGGGCTCACTCTTCTCCATGTGCTCCATCAGCTCGTGACTAGACACGATACCAGTCTTCGGGCTCAGCAACGCGCCGACAACCTGATCGCCGACGTCAGGCTCGAGTTTGCGGACTTGATCGCCAGTGAGCCATTCGAGGGGCACGTCGCCAATCCCGGCTTCGCGCAAGCCTTCCGATCGCTCGTACAGCTTGCGCAGGTATGGAACTTGCTGATCGTTAGTCGCGAGGATCAGTTTGCCGGTTTGTCGGTACCCGATTCCGTCTTGTCGACACCGCTTGTACAACAAGTCGCGTCCGCGGATGCACAACGCCGTCTTGAGCGACTCGGGCGGGTAGTAGATGCCCGAATGGATGACCTCGCTGTTGCGTGACGAAGTCTCTTGACCGGCTTGGCCATGCCTAGTTGCAGACAACGGTCAGGACGAGAACCTCTCGAGCTGCAACACTCTCGTGCCCCGGCTCACCTCTCGACGACAAAGGTCGTACGGTCCGGAAACGCCTTGACGAGCCGTTCTGCGATGGCAAGTCCCTGTGTAGCTCGCTCACAGATTCAGCACACGCTCTCGGCCGAGGGAGTCTCTGCTCTGGAAGCGAAGAGGACTGACCACCACACCTGCGCCGACTACGAGATGATCTACCTGGCCGTCCGGCGGCAGGAATGAGAATCGTCTGCGGAGAAGCTTGGCCATCGCGGCGCTCCTTTCCCTCGAGCCGGGACTGCGGGGGGATTAGCAGAGCGGACAGTTGCGTTGAAGTCGAAATCACAAGCCTGCGACTCGAATCTCATCAGCGAATCAGAGCGCGCCTTTGCTTCCCGCAGGTCGAGTGACCTTCCCGCGTCGAAATTTCTCTTGCGAGAACGTCGCTGGTTGCGCGATGAGATTCTCCTGCTTCCTTCTCGCTCTTGCACTCACATTCACACTCCGAAAGCAATCATGAACACATTCGCCGGTGTCCGCCTCGGTTTGTGGTGCTGGTTCTACTTCTGCGCCCTCCTCGCCTGGGTGCGTTCGCGCTCTCCCTTCTTCGCTCATCCCTTCCCGCACCTTGCTCACATGGATACCGCCTGCCACGCCCTCAGGTCCTCGCGGCCGCCTTCATCGGACGTACCGAGGACAACTTTGGCCTGTACGCCCCTTCGGCCGTTGTCGTCCTCGTCGCAGGCTTGCTCGGAAACACGCTCCTCCCTCTCTGGCAAGCTCTGACCCTTCCCGCTCCTTCGGACCGACTCGGACTTGGTCACTCGACCTCGAGCTAACCTTTATCGACCCCAAACAGCGTCTTCCTCTCGTATGCTCGCGCCAAGGAGTGGCCGTTCGGCTCGCTCATCATCGAGTTCACCGCGACCTTCGTAGTCTGGGCGCTCTTCCTCGGTGCGCTTGTCGTTTCTGACCGCGGGTTCCCTAACAGCACCGATTAGCTGACAACGGCTCTCTGACATACCCGTCGCAGGCGGATCCGCCGCCCTGTCGAGCAAGTACTCGAGCTGGGGCTGGTGCTTTGGCAGCACCTGCTCGCTCGCCCGCTCGGTCGAAGCTTGGGGATGGATTAGTTGGGTAACCCTCACCTTCCTCCTCATCTTCATCGGAATCGCCGGGTGCATCGGTCCGGACAAGGACGACACCACCGCCGCCACCGGAACCGGCCCGAACCGCGAAGTCGTCGGCGCGACCGAGATGGGCGTCCACCAGCAGGCGCCCGTTTCGACTGGTCCTCAGGGCGCTTACCCGACTGGTCCTCAGAGCGCTTACCCGGCTGGTCCTCAGACCACGTACGCCGGACAGCCCGAACCGAAAGGACCTGCTGCTCCCTCGGCCTACGCCACCGGTAACCAGCAGATGCAGGCCTGAGAAAAGTCTGCCGTATCCGCTTGCACATGCTCCCATTCCGTCCTCTAGGGCTTCCTAAACCTAATATCAGTGTAGCGTGTGTTCCCGTTAGTGACTTTCCGTACATGAAATGACCTGTAGCTTGCCCTGTAGATCGCGGCGAGGTGACCTCGAGAGAACAGAGAATGGTTTGACATTCCAAATTGGGATGAATCGTACGACAGAACAAGAACCCAGAACCCCATGAAGAGAAACTATACAGATAGCTGAAAGGAAAGGAATGTCGGCTCGAGTTTGGGACGAGAGGCCGAAGGGAGAGCGAGACAAGTTTGCTCAGAGCTGAGCCTGGATCGGCTGCGTGAGCGCTTCGTGAGCGTCTTCGTCGATGAAGCGCGCGATCGAATGAGCGGTCGACATGTTCTGCGCGCAATCGGACAAACGTCAGACTCGTGTAAAGAGGAACTCCGCGCAGCGCTCCGGGAGGGTGAACTCACGGTAATCATGGGGTTGACGCCCGATGCAGTCGGGAAGACGGACGCGTCCGCGACGTAGAGGCCCTTGGTACCCCACACTCGTCCGCGCGGGTCGACCACACTCGTCGACGAGTGCGTGCCCATCTGGCACGAGCCCATCTGATGAGCGCTGCCGAGGGCGCACCGAGTCGGGTGCATGCCGGCCTTTTCGACCGAGGCGACCCAAGCCTTCCACCGAGGGTCGTCGAGGTATTTGTGCCCGGGAGCAGGGATGCTGTTGATTGCGAAACATGGTTAGCATTCTTCCGAGGACAATAGAGAGGAAGCAGAGAGCGCACTAGTCTTCGACGTCAGTCTGGTTGGTGTGGATCCGCTTCGCGCCGTTGACAAGGTGGATCTCGGCTGAAGCGATCGCACCGCGCTCGAGCGACTTGGCATCGTAAGGGTCGAGGGTGTACTCGAGACGTGGCTTCTGCTCTCCGTCGAGGATGACGCGACCGGCTGCGAAAGTTCATCAGGATCAGCTGCGGTCTCCGAAAAAGAGAAAAGACAGGACCGGACGCACAGCCGCGGTCTCGTGCGATGGCGATGAGGGTCATCTGGTTACGCCACTGCGCCATCGTCTTCTTGTGCTCCTTGCTCGACTTCCAGCCGACGAAAGCAGACGCTTGGGCGCCAGGCATGGCCATCACGACCTCGAGTTTGACGCCGTGGTGAGACCCGTCCCAGTTCTCCTGCACGTTCGACACCGCCGTCATGATCGCACCGTTCCACGTCTCGATCGGCTCGTCGTAGTAGCCCGTCGTGGGCGTGACGGGGTGCAAGCGAAGGTTCCGTCCGATGCGCGGGTTCTTCAAGCCGCTGCGCATCAAGATGGCCGGGCTGTTGATTGTGCCGGCCGAGACGATAACGGCCTCGCGAGCTCGAACCAAGGCCAGCTGACCCTGGCGGTTCTTGACGAGCGCTCCGATGCAGTACTTGCGCTTCGAAGAGGGCGTGTAGTCGTCGAGGTTGCTCCGCGTAGGGAGTGGCGAGGTCGGGTTGGCGGCAAAGAGGAGCTGTTCGACCTGCGTCTCGATCATGAATTTGGCGCCGGCTTCTGCGGCGTCCCGAAGCCAGGTCACGGGTCCGCTCTGCTTCTCCGAGTAGACGCAGCCGAAGCCGCAGTGGCCGCAAGCGTGCGCGTGTCCGCCCGTGTTTTGCGGGATCGTTGCGATGGGGTAACCGAGCTTCTTCGAGCCGGCAATCAGGAGCTGGTTCGCCTTGTTGTGCTTGAAGTGCTCGTCCGAGACACCCATGCGCTCGCAGACGGCCTCGATCGAGTCGGCGTACTCCTTGGAAAGGAAATACGGAAGTCCGTGGTTCTTTGCCCACTGCTCGCGAATGAAGTGTTGAGGGCGAAGCGAGGCGGACCAGTTGACTGTGTTATTTCCACATGTTAGCCCTTGTTATCAGACTGTCCATGTGGACCTTTCGACATTCGGATCATAAGGCGCAGACATACTCGTGGTGCCACCGCCGAAAGTGCTGCCGGCGAGGATCGTCATCGCTCCGTCTTCTGTCGCCATCAAGCCGCCGTTCTCGTAGAGACGGTTGAAGCCGTCCGACTCGACGCCGAGCATGTCTTCCGGCTTGACGTAGGTGCCTTTGTCCAGGACAAAGACGTTCCAGCCCTTTTGCGCAAGCTGAGACGCGACGACGCCACCTCCCGCGCCGGACCCGATGACGAGCATGTCGGTCTCGAACTCCTGGAAGGGCGTGCTGATCCGCTCGAATGTGTACTCGTAGTGTTTCCGCAACCGAGCTTGGTCGGCGTATCGGAGCAAGTCGCCCCGCGCCGGGTAGCCGGTGGCGAGCACGACGTTCTCATAATTATTGTACACGACAAAGATGGCGACGGCTGCAGGATCACGCTATTAGTATTACAACCAGGAAAGAAGAACAAGGGTAGGGGAACGCACCGACGATTCCGCGATAAATGGACCGGAGGAGGGCGAGATTCGAAGTCTTCCACCGCTGCAGAACCGCCTCGCGTTGTTCGACCGTGAGATCGGGAAACGGCGTCGCGTGTCCGGTCAAGAGCAGGGTTCCGGCTCGAGTCGAGAGGAGGGACAGCGTCAAGAAGATCTTGTCGAGGTTCTCTTTCGAGACCGATGCGCTCAGTTGGTTCACGAGAGTGTCGATCGACCCGGGCAAATCGCTAAACTTGGTGCGGGCGACGGCATGGACTGTATGCGGTGGTTAGTCGTCAGAGATGTAGCGTCTTGAAGGGCTGGAGACGGAGCAAACTCGCAATTCTCCCGCTGCTCGTCCGTCGGCTCTGGGACAACCGCGAGCAGTTCCTGCAGCGCTTCTTCTCCGTCGTCCCTGAACGCAGCGTCGCAGATTGCAGTCAACGACGCGCGCTGGGCGTCTGTAAGCTTTGGCGCGACCATCACGGCGTATGCTCGGTCGCTTCGTCGGCTCCAAAGGTTTCGCGTGTCGCTTCGTTCGCTCGAGTCTCGTCGTTGCCGGGAGGCGTCGAATTCGTCGCGAGGCTTCGTAGACTGAGGGGAAGTCTTTCGGCTCAGCTCGACAGGCCGTAGTGTACGATAAGTTACGGGACAGCTGGAAGCTTCGGACAGGATTCTTCGGCAGTCCCCACACACAGACGGGAAGCGCGTGGGGATCTCGGCGATCGCTCCCAAGGCTGAATCGGAGTCGGAGGAAAGGGTGGCTAAACGCCCAGCACCTGTATCCACAGGCCGGATCTAAAGATAGCTTGCATCGACTCGAATCCTCGAGCTCTGCTGACCTTCCTGGCCTCTTGGACATGACGGAGCGGCGGGAGGGCCAAAGCGCAAAAGGTGGCAAAACCTGAATTCTTTGCTCTCCTTCTCTCCCCTCCACCACGAGCCGGAGCGGATCTGGCGAACAACATGCTGTACAGAACAAGCTGGTGCTATCTGTGCGGAATGGTATAGAGAAGGGTCAGCACCGACTCAGCTTCAAGACGTGTCATTGAGAAGGTAGCTCACGGAAAGCCGCCTTGCCTCCTTCCCTGACCTACAGGCGTTCAAGCGTGCAAGCCACTGTACTCTTCAATGAGCTTGTGGGCCTCCATCACTGCCTTGTGCATCTCGACGCTTTCCTTCCGAAGGCGGGCGTTCTCCGCCACAAGCGTTTCGTTCGCCTTTTTCGCCTCCTCGTGTCGACAGTGGAGCTGAGTGTAGCGAGTCTGCAGCTGCGAGCACGGAGCAGGTACAGGTCAGAAACCGGACTGGTCGAAAGTAGCTGACGACCCACCTTGTTGAGTTGCTGCAGGGGCGTTTCTCCATGTTCCCATTCCGCTGTCGCCAGCGAGGCGTTGTAGGGTTGAGGCAAGACCAGCGCCGCGCGAGTCGCAAAGATGGTATCGGCGTGGTCGACCAGCTCGAGCAGACTCGACTTGGCAAGGATGCCGGTTCCGTCGGCGTCGCCGTGGCGAGCGACCGGGCCCAAGTCGAGCATGACGGCCTTGAGGTGGCGCCGGAGGGCTTCCGTAGTCGAGTCAGCCTCGCGGATCAGCCACTGAAGTTTCGCGGGAAGGGCGGCTGGTGAGGTGGTCTAGGATGGCATCAGTCGCGCGGGCGCAGCGGGGGAATAAGGCGCGAAGGCGATAGCTCAAACTTACAGAGCTGGGAAGACTCTACGCGTGCCTGCTCCGCGGCTTGTCGCGTGCCCATCAGTTCCGCTTCTTTCGCCTCGAGCTGCGCTTCAGAATTCGCCCGCATACGAATCATCGCCGCCTTCAAGCGTTGAAAGTCTGCGCTGGCTTCTTGGACTCGCGCGACGAGAGAGTCACGTTCTTCCGTGAGCTGGTCCACCTCTTCCTGGAGCTCAATCTGACCGACCGAGAGCGCAACGACCTGCTCGCGTAGGCCGATCAACTCGGTACCGTCCTCAACGATACGACCGTGCAATTCGTCCTCGGTCCGGACGATGTCGCGGATCGCTTCCGTCCTCTCGACCTCGAGGCGTTCGACCTCCTTCTCGCAACTAGCAAGAGCAGCGCGAGCCTTTTCGAGCTCGTCATCGCGCTCCTGTATGCTCGTCCGAAGTTGCGCGACCTCGGTTTCGGCCGCCTCGCGCGCGCGCCTGTCCTCCCCCGCTTCTTCGCTGCTGCGTCGCAACGAGATAGCGATCGCCGTGAGCCGGTTCCGCTCCTCTTCGATTTTCGCACGTGCCGACCGCTCGTGTCGGAGACCAGTGAGGAGTTGCTGACTCCGTTTCTCGGCGGCTTCGAGCTCGCACTTCAGCTTGGCACTAACAGCGTCGGTCTCTATCGAAGGTGACGACGACAACGACAGTGAAGGCGAAGGAGCTGGAACGCTCGGATGAGGTCTCGTCTTGTCCGTCTGCGCGGGCACGAGCTGGGGCGGAGGATGGACCGCCGAAGACGCAGGGCGCGGCTGAGGAGTCGGCGTCTCGTATTGGGCCGCTTTCTGCATGCGAGCTTCGACCGCCTTTATAGCGGATTGGGAAGTCGACATCTTCGCGGGGGCCGAAGTCGGTTGCGACGCCTGCAAGACCCAAGGGGACAGTTTTTTGAGCACATCGCTAGCCCGTTCGCGGAGCGCGCCGACGTCGGAGGTTTGGGCCGGTTTCGTCTCTTCGCGAGTTCCGCTTTGTACGTTGGCAGTGGGCGAGTCGGGCGCGCTGACCATGACGGGACTCGAAGCGGACGAATAATCTGGCGCAGGCGGCGTCTCGACGGAAGGCGACACTTCGGAGGAGCTCGAGGCGGCGACGGCGGCGGCGGAGGTCGTACGAGCATACTCTTCGTGCCTGGGATCCCATTTCGAGTAGGGCGATTTGGAAGACTGCGGACTCTGGGGGCTGCCGATGGACGTCGGCGAGACGGCTTCTGGGCAAAGACGGGGCGCACCAACTGTCACGGCGAGCAGACCGGATTGGACACGACGGCACAGACTACCCACCTTGAGTGTGAACAGAAGCATCGCCCGAAGCTTGGCCGACGGAGTCGTAGCGGAACTCCTCTTCCTCCTCCTCCTCCTCCTCCTCCTCCTCTTCCTCCTCTCCTGGAGGGTGGTTGGGTTCGTTCGTCGGACTGTCGACATCTGCGGTCGAGTCGCCTGCCTGGTCCCCTCCCTCCTGCCTGCTCGAGCTCGTGTCGACGTGGAGCGTCTGCCTTGTAAGAGTCGGCGCTTCGTGCTGCTGAGCGCTCAGCGACTGGGGCCGCGGTGGTGATGCCGCCTCTGCCATCGCACGAGGACTGCCCGGACTGGCAGCGTTATCCGATCCTGCCATCGGTTACTCAGCTGCCGAGGCGAGAGGGTGAGAGAAGGAGGTCAGGAGACAGTTCAGAGTATCGAGGTCAGTGCGTCAAGCTCTCCGAGGACAAGCCGGGGCTCAACCGAAAAGTCAGCTCTCCTCTCGCCGCTCGCGACCGGGCCGGGAATGTGAGACTGATTATAGTCGATGCAGGTTGGTGTGCGAGTGGTGCGAGGTAAGGCAAAAAGAACGATCAAAGAAAATACAACCGATTTGTGAAGAAAGAACAAGGAGAGAGGGACGGGGGAGAAACGAACGCTCCAGGGAAGGGACTGCGTCTGGAGGGGAGACGTTTTGTCGAAAGAGATCTTCTAGGTCCCTAGACCTTGATCTGCGCCGCCTTGTTGCGCAAGCGTGCGATCCGGAGCGCCTCGCTCGCAACCCTCGACGACGGCCTTCTCAAGCTCGCGCCGGTCGCGAGCGCGAGTGTGAGGAGGACGAGCGACCCGGCCTGGTGCGTCGCGGCGAGGTGAATCGGGACGAGGTACAAGAGGGTCGAGATGCCGAGGGCGACTTGGAGCAAGGACATGTGCAGGGTGCCCTTGATCAGGCGGTAGGTCGTCGGGGGCAGTTGGGAACGGATGTGCGGTCGTCGCGCGTACAGGAACAATGACACAATCGAGGCAAAGGTCGTGTAGGCCTACCAGGGGTCGCCGTAAGTATCGAAACACGTTAGCTGCGAAGGAGAAGGAGAAAGAAAGCAAGCGGATGCCTCACCAGCATCCGGTGGTCGAACTGAACGGTAGTCGGGTTCTCAAAGATGTTGCGCCACCGGTCCGACTTGTCCTCGTTGCGGCAGTAGAAGTCCTTGTTGAGCTCGTACGAAGGCGGGTGCAACTTGCCGCCCATCAAAGGCCACTCGTTGTAGATCAGACCGGCATCGAGTCCGGCGACAAAGGCGCCTGCATACCGTAAAGATTTGCACGTCAGTGGCAGTGTTCCTCAGGCAAAGGAGGAAGGGAGTACTGACCGGAGAGGGCGGTCGTGAAGACGAGCGCAGTCACGACGGTCGCCAGAGTACGAGTTCGTCCGACCGCCTTGGTCTGCAACCCGGCGAGGGTCTGTTCGACCGTCTGCCACCCTGCGAGCCCTTTGACCTTGCGCGCGAGTTTCCAATCCCGCGCGGCGCCAAACCCGAACCGCAGGCACGCCGCGTAGACGAGGAACGCCATCCCGAGATGAGCCGCGAGGCGGTACTGACTCACGCGCGGGACGCCTCCCAAGTCTTTGACGGATTGCTCGTCCAGTCCGCTCTTGACCATGTACCAACCGAGGGCACCCTGTCCTCCGATGAGGGACGCGATGCCGAAGAGGGCGAGGAAGGCGCCGCGGCCGAGTTGGCGCGTGTAGGCGAAGTAGGGGATCGGGGCGAGGAAGGTAAGGCCGATGACGCGGCCGAGGATGCGGTGCGCCCACTCCCACATGTAGATGGTCTTGAACTCTTCGAGCGTGATGTGCTGGTTGTTGCTGCGCGGTGTGGCCCGGCGCGGGGGTTCACGGCCAAGGGGTCAGAATCCGCTCCGAAGCAAAGAGAGAAGAACCCGAGACTCGAGCGAACTCACATCTTCCATTCGGGCGTGGCCTTGTACTTGTCAAACTCGACTTCCCACTCTTGGCGGGTCATGGGCAGCTTGACGCCCTTGACGACGTTCCACTCTGTGATCGAGAGACCGCTCTCGGTCAAGCGGGTCATGCCTCCGACGACGACGATGGCAAAGACGAGGCCGGCGATGACGAAGAGGTACTTGGAGACGAGGGGCGAGGTGAGCGGCACCTCGGGCGGGTCGGGGAAGGTCGAGCCTGCCGATTCGGCTGCTCCTGCTGTGGCGTGGTGCTGCTGGTGGCGGGTCGGATCAATCGCCGTGGCTGATGCTGATGCAACAGTGGACTGTAGTCGGACGTGCTGCCTTCGGATTTGAGCGACTGCATAGCGGAACGCTGTTGATCTCGGAGTTGTCGTCGAGGCCGAGTGCGAGACTGGTGATCGTGCGGCGGTTTGCTTGACGAGCTGCTGCCATTGCACTGTGGATGCAGCTGATCCGGAGCACGCCGTAGACGAGAAGGAGCGAGCGATCGCTGCGGCGGCCGAGAGCGAAGGCAGCTGGTGGTGCGAAGGCTGGACGAGGCGGGCGAGTGGACGCCATGCAGCGGCAGCACGAGGACTTGCCATGGCTCGAACCCGGATCGAGTATAGCTCTGTGGATCGAGTCTATGGTACTGGCAGGAGAGCGAGCCGAGTCGATTTTGATTGGATGAGGACCCTTGGCGCGGAAGCATCTGGAGATCTCCGACAAACTCCGAGAGGTTCGTCGATCCTGCGGTTCGCTCTCTAGTGGCACTGTCTGAGCGAGGTGCGAGTGCGCATACACACTCAGCGAGCGGACTTCAGGCTACTATGACTTCTGGCTGCACCGCAATGCTTCATCGACGCGCGTTCGCCTTCCGTACGCGCCTCTTCGCGGCCGCCTTGCAATTGTAACGCCCACAGCTTATAGGGAAGACGGTTCGCGTTCACTGTACACTGCACAGTGTACCGTGTGCTTGCATATTCTATCACGATCCCGCAGCTCCGGAATCGACAGAATCTGCTCGAACCGCGACACACAGACACCATCGCGCTCTTCGCTCCGACCGCCGTGCCACGATAGACGCCGTGGCGCGAGAAAGACGTCGCTGCCACCCAGAACGCTTCCCCCGCAACATCATGTTACTACGCGGCGTGCTCCGGCGCGACGAATCGCTCTTGACTCTGGGTTTGCTAGCTGTGGAGAAGAAGTGTCGGATTGCTTCAGATTGCACCTGTGATGGTCCCCGGAGCTCGATGCTTGCCGAGCGCCCACAGAGCTCGTATACCTGCCTCGGTGATCGAGCTCCAGACTACAGCTACCACACCCTATTGCGCGAGTTCTTATTCCAGTGACTCGCGCTCGCGACGCCACCTTGACCGCGACGGAGCTCGGGGCATGACTTGGGCGAAACAGTTGACCATGGAGGTACATCCCCTGTGTACAGCATGGAGTACGAGCACGGCTGAAGGGATGAGTGCCACCCGAACCGCTGCCTCGTGTGCGAAATCGACTTGAAGGTGCTCGGCGGGAATGTTCTGCGGAACGTAGCGGCGGAAAGAGCTTTCGCCCGCATTGGGCGTGATAAGGAGTTGCGAGACTTGCTCCATTGAACAGTACACCGAAGGCAAGAGGTAGTGGATTTCGCGGACAAGCGCGCGCGCGTTGCAAGCAAACAGTAAGGTGAATTGAAATGGGATTAGTAATGAGAGCATTACAGAGCGTGGCAATTTCAGTCCCTCGAGAACCAGTCGATCCTCACTCAGACTGTGCATAAGCCTGTGCAAGATGGTCCACGCTACGGTCGTCACGCTCGACACTGCGCTCCCGCCCCTCACCAAGGGCTACATTGCGCCCGCGTTCGCTCCCCTCTCGCGTGAGCTCACCTTCACCTCCACTCGTCCTCATTTTGACGCACGCTGACTGTATCGACACCTGCCTGCAGCTCCGTCCACGTCGGGCACCGCAGTCTACCCCGTCGGACCCGCCTTCCACGCCCACGCCCGCCGCATCCTGAACAACCGCTCGTTCCAGGAGGACGACAAGCTCGAGCGAGAGCGCCTCGCCGCCCTCGGCAACGGTGACGAGGTCGAGGACGACGTCGACGCCGACCTCGGGGGCGAGGACGAGGACGAGGACCTGCTCGAACTCGACCCGAAGCGGTGGAAGGACCAGGACCACTATGCCGTTCTCGGACTCCAGCACCTCCGCTACAAGGCAGACCAGGAACAGATCAAGAAGGCTCGTACGTTCGCACACTCTCTTGCGTTCTCTCTCTCGACAGGTTGTGCTCAGCTGACACACGCGCGCGCCGCCGCAGACCGCCGCAAGGTCCTGCGTCACCACCCGGACAAGAAGGCCAACGCCGGCGGATCCGCCAACGACGACTCGTTCTTCAAGTGCATTGCCAAGGGTGAGGCCTTGTCTCTCTCTCTCTCCCGCTTTCGGACCGAGTCACCCCCGTCAAAAGAGCTCGTCCTGACGAAAACCCCACTCGCCGACCAGCCATGGAGACGCTCTCGAACCCGGAAAAGCGCCGCCAGTTCGACTCTGTCGACCCGGCCGTCACGGACGAGTTCCCCGACAAGGACCAGACGACCGACGCCAACTTTTACGAGCTGTGGGCGCCCGTGTTTGACCGCGAGGGGCGCTTCTCGCGCAAGCAACCGGCACCCCAACTCGGCGACGCCAACACCCCCAAGGAAGAGGTCGAGGCGTTCTACGACTTTTTCTACAACATGGACTCGTGGCGATCGTTCGAGTACGAGGACAAGGACGCGCCCGAAGGTGCCGACTCGTGAGTCCACCTACCTCTCGTGGCGTTGTCCCTCCCCCCGCTTTTGAGCATTTGAAGAAGCGGCCAACCTGATTTCCGCTTTTCGGAACCACAACAGGCGCGACGAGAAGCGTTACCAGGAGAAGAAGAACAAGGCCGAGCGCGACCGCAAGAAGAAGGAGGACAACACGCGCCGGCGCACCATGATCGACACGGCGCTCGCGCTCGACCCGCGGATCAAGGCGTTCCGCGCTGCCGAGAAGGCCGCGCGCGAAGCCAAGCGCAAGGGTGGCGTTAACGGTAACGGCGGCGCACCGGTCGACCCCAAGGTCAAGGCCGAGGAGGAGCGCAAGGCCAAGGAGGAGGCGGAGAAGGCGGCGGCTGACCAGGCTGCCAAGGACGCCTCGGACAAGGTGCGCTTCCTTCACAAGTACTCGCGTGGTTGGCTTTGCTCGCAATTGCAGGTTTGCTGACCAAGGGAAAAGGTGTGCCATCACGCGGGACCGAATCGTTATTGCAGGCTGACCGCGAGGCGGCGAAGAAGGCCAAGGCCGCCGCCGCCAAGAACGTCAAGAAGGACAAGAAGGCGATCACGAACCTCCTGACGGTCCACAACTACTTTACCGTCGCCGGTACGGCCCCCGCCCCGGCCACGGTCGAGGCGTGCTTCTCCGAACTCGACCTCTTGTTCTCGGTCATGGAACCGGAAGACGTTGCCGCGTTCAAGGCCGAGCTCGACACCAAGTCGAGCCAGGACGACGTCAAGGCCGTGTTTGTCAAGACGGCGAAGAAGTTTGAGGACAAGATTGGCGCCGGCAAGTTCAAGGAGTTTGCCTAAGCTCCCCCCTCCCTTCATCCTCTCGCCTCGGCGTGTGTAGCTAGAGTCGTGACTTGCGGTAGAAGCTTCTAGCAAAAGATCGCAAACTCGATCATACTACATGTGGAGATCTCTCTTTGCGTGCACGTTGAAAGAGGCAGCTCGTCGAGGCTCGCGCTTTCGAGTTGACAGCTCGGAGAGCCTGACCGGCTGGCTTGTCACCGCGTAGGACTCGTGCGATTCTGCAAGCTAGCCCGGTCGATTCATAGCTCATGCTCTTTCAGCGAACATGCTTTTCGATTCGCACAGACGCACGGGAGAATTAAGATGGGACCGATGAGATGTTTACATAGGCCCTTCATCATGCGGGACGCAGAAACGAGTCTAGCATTACCTCCTGCCCCCTGCAGCTGGCGACTCTACCGGCGCCTCATCAAACATCCCTTCGGGCAGGAGCAGCGGTTCAGGATAGAACGCGCTGCCCCCTCCCGCACTCGCCGCCGGGTCCGCGTCCTCGTCCAACTCGACCCCTCTCCGGACAAAAGCTTCGTACGCTTCGGCGCCGGCGGGGTCATCGTCCGGCCACGGTTCGACGACGATCGTTCGGGCCGGGTACGAGACAATGTCGACGGGGTGGTCTTGCGCGTCGGCGGCTCGGCGGCGGATCGCGTTTTCGTCCTCCTGTGAGCGAGCGGGGGGAAATAGACATTTCCTAAAGTGGTCAGCGTCGAAAGCTTCTCAGGCTGATCAGGTCCGAGGGGTTCCCAGTCCAGGATGAAGAGGGAGGTGGGGCTGGAGCAACGCACGAAATCAAACTCGTCCTCCTTCTCCTCGTATTCGCGATTCTCGTCGAGCTCTTCAAAGCCAGGGGCGTAAGCGCTCCAGTTCTCGACGATTGGTGTCACCCACAGATGGATAAAACCGTGCGACGAGACCGAGGCGATGAGGGGCCGGAAGGGGTGCCACTATTCCGTGGCAACGGGAGCATCGATGGTCAGTTTCGTCTCATTCGAACAGCAGAACCTAGATGGGGCCGAGTACCTTCCGTACTCAGCCGCCCATCGTTCTCAGACGGATCGGAGACTCACGTCCAGGTCTTCGCACGAGTCTTTCGGTCCTTCGAGGATCTTGACCAGCGTCCCCGTCTCGCGGTCCCAGATGTAGATGTTGTGTGCGCCCTTGTTCCCAGCACCTGTAAGTTCGACGCCCACGCGGAAGAAAGCGCTTTGCGAAGTTAGTCACCGATGACATGGTCTTATCGCGACCTGCAGCGAACAGCCTTGCCTCCAATGATGTACTCTCCATCGCTCGAGACCCCGCACCCGTTCCAAGGCGTCCGATTTACCAAATCCTGGAACTTGTGCTCGACGGTAAAGTACGGTATTCGCGGCGGTCTCGGCGGCGGAAGCTCGAACGCGGCGGCGGCTTCTTCGTCTTCGGAATCGGAAGGAGGAGAGGGAGGGAACGGCGAGAGCGTGATGTAGCGGATGCAGCGGTCTTGAGAGTTGAGGACGAGGGCGCTGTTGGGTAGATAGGTGATGTCAGCTTTTCGGGGTCCGAGGCCGAAGCGGTTCAAGGAGCTAATGACTTGCGAGCCCGAGCTGTTGAATTCGAGGTGTTTGACGGCGGTCGGACTGCCGACATATTCAGTCCAGAGCCACTGCGGGTTCGGTCGTGCAAAGTCAGTCGGACCTCGATGCGCTGCATAGGACTCTGGCGACTCGCCTCCTTGGTCTGGACGTCCCAGATGTGGATGTTGCCGCGCGAAGTGCCGACGTAGATGAGGTCGCCTCTCGGGTTGAAGCGAGCGTACGTCGAGATTTCTCTATGAGGGGTTCACGACGTTCGGGTGGTCAGCTGCAGGGTCCCCCAAGCTGGGCTGATGAGGAAGGAGGAGGGGGCAGCACGGACCGGATGGTTTCCATCTCTTCGTCCTCGTCTTCTGCCATCTCGTCCTCGTCAGGTGGCGGTTCGAGCTCCCACCTCCCGCCTCCTTCATCTCTCAGATCGACAAAGACGGGTTGGGTCTGCCCGTGCAGGGTCACGACCAGCAGTTTGCTACCGAGAAGCCGCAAGTGAACATAAACCACTCTCGTCAGCTGCTGCTTCTTCTTCTGCGAGAGAGCGGAGGCGTCTCATCCGAACGTACCTATTCCGTGGGTGCAGGGCCGCGCTTGTTATGGGTGCATCGAAGCGGACCGTGTGTCTCCGTTCGCCTTGGAGCGTATCTGCTGCTCCGGCGGACAGATCCCAGATGATGACGTTCCAGTCCCGGGCGGCCGTGAGGAGGTACCGCGAGTTTCCGGACCAGCTGCGGAGCGACGAGATTCAATCAGCTGAGCTCGTTGCCGAAGATTGAAAACAGTTCACTCGGAGTGCGCGGACGCGGTCGGCCGCTTCTGGAAGAGAGAGAGAGAGTTGAAACTGACCAGACGGTGGTGACTGCTTTGACGTGTCCTTCGAGCCACCTGACGATGTTCTTTGTCTCGAAGTCTATGACTGCGACTACGCCGTCTAGCCTGCCCACGGCGATGTAGTGTCCGGCGTAGAGGCCCCTTGGGTTGAACCTGGCGCAGAGGGCGGCGGCGTCGACCGACGAGTCAAAGTTCTCCGGTACCGAGGTCGAGAAGGGGTCTGTAGGAGGAGAACGTGAGCTCAACAAGGCCCCACTCTAACCTGTACGGGGGTTTGTGTGGAACTGACTGAGCAAGTCGACATTCATCTCGATCCGCTGTGGGCGTGATGGCTCGCCTCACACGGCACGGCGCGCGTCCGTTCGAGCAGCGTAGCACTCCGACTAGAATGGCGGATCAGATGGACCGCCAGTCGCAGGCTCTGAGCGAGTTGAAGGAGAATTTGAGATCAGTTCAGCGTGAAACTCGCACCTCGCCAAAGTCGTTTCCACTCTCTTACGCACGCACTAGTCTCGGGGCGAGTCAGAAGAGTCTAGAGAGAAGGAGTTGAAAGAAAAGGAGGGCTATGTCATGACCACCGCCGTACGTCTTCCTCTTTCCCCTTCCCGTACCGTCGCCTTCCCGCCTCACTCAACTTGTCTCGGACCGCACTGCAGGACATCCTGCCGCTCGTACCGACCACGTACCCGGTCGTCGTCATCGATGCTATCCTCTCGGCCTTGACCCACACCAATCCGATCCGGCGCCGCTTCGCTCTCGGCCTCGTCCTGGTGGCGGGCTACCTCGCTCTCCAAGTCGCGCTCGTCTCGCGCGCCGCCCTCAATGCGCCTCGTGTCGTACAGCCTCCCGCGTGGATACACGAAGACGACCTCGCGCGGAGGTACGTTGCCGAACCGCCGTCAGATGCGCAAAAGGCCAACCATGCCCGCCTCGTCGACCTGATCGAGTCCCGCTCGTCGGCCTACTCGCCCGCCCTGTTCTCGCTCAGGTCCATCTGGAGCGAGACTTCGCCCGTCGTCGGAGTCTCGGCCGTCCTGCTGCACTGGAAACGGAGAAAGGGACTCGAACTCGTCGTCAGGCACATCTCGCGGTATCCGTTCATCCGCGAAATCATCATCTGGAACAACCACCCCGGCGTCGACCTCAAAGCCTCGGTACGCGGAGCACTGGTTATGCGATCGTCGCCTCTCTATCCGACTGACTTCCTTTGCACCTATGCAGGACTTCAAGATTGCGCCTCCGCCGCGAAGCAATCTCCCGGCGGCGAGCCTGCGGATCGTCAACTCGCCGTCCAACATCCACGATGCAGGCAAGCACCTCGCCTGCTCAATGGCCACGTACGAACACTGCTACTTCAACGACGACGATTGGCTCAACATGTCAGTTTCTTCTCTGCGCGCGCACTTGACTCGTTCCGGACCCCGTCCGTCGCACCAGAGAGAGAGAGAATGCTGATGCGCGATTCACGGTCACAGCTACATGGACACGACCTACGCCAAGTACGTCGAGTGCTGTGCGGGGAGAGGAAGTGGAAACAGCGCTCTCGCCGGAGGACGCATCTCGAGCAATACGATGCCCATCATTCACCTCGAACACCGTCGATGGCGGTTCGAGCACCCTGGTCCGTTTAATCAGACTATCTCGCCGGCTCAGACTGAGACTGACAACACCGTCCGCGCAGACCTCGACTTGCACACCGGCTTCACCTGGCTCGGCACCGGCTCGTTCGCGCCGCGGCATCTCTCCCGCCGCTTCACGCAGCAACAGGCCGCCGCCCCCGTCTTGCTCTCGCGCGACCAGTCCCTCGTCGCCGACATGTTCTTCTCCCTGTGGACAAACTCTTACCCGGAGCAGATGCCGAACGACCTCGTTCCTATTGATGTTGAAGGGGGTGAGGTTGGCTGGAGCCGAGGAGATGGAGTTGACCAATGGGCGGTCGTGTATGGCAACATCGTGGGTCACCTACTTTGGATACTCGCGCGTTCCCTTCACTTGACGCTGATGTCTTCGGACCCTGCAGCGCTCGGCTGTGCGAACTCTGTTCCTCGCCCTCACTCTGGCGACACCCTCCCTCGTCCCCTTTCCCTTCCCCTTGTCGACGCCTCCCGCCGAATCACATACTCGCGCCCCCTGCGCCAACGACGCCTGCCTCTTCACGACCTCGTTGACGCCGTTCCCCGATCCGGAAGCGCTCCGCCAGAGTTACTTTGACACGCCCGCCGGGCAAGGTCAACCTTCCCTCTTGCGGTGGATGAGTCGGTTCGGGCGGGAAGAGTCGGACGGGCTCGAGTGGCGAACGGTGATTGCCGAGCGGGAACGGGATCATCCTGATCTGGCGTTGCCCCCGCCGAGTACGGGTTTCTTGCCCCTTGCACCGGGATGGACCGTCAAGGAGCACGAGGAACGGTTCAACGCTTTGATGGTCGAGAAGCGGAGAGGGACGAGCAACTTGGGTCGGTTAGGAGGGGGGGTTGCAGCGGGGGTGGGAATGGCGGGGGGAGCGGCAGGCTTGGCGAGTGCCAAGATGGAGAGCGCGTGGCCGGACGAGGACTGGTGGGTCAAGAACGGGAGTTGGCACCTCGCGGTGGACGGCCAGGGTACAGAAACTTGCTGGCAGAGCTTCCTACGTAAGTCCCTCGGATGACTGACGCGGCGCTCACTGGAAGACTGACTCCCATCTCCCATGAACCCAACGAACAGCACCGGATACGGACGACCATTTTGGCTTGACTTTCATCAAGCCGCAGATTGTCCGCGAGGTGACTGTCACCGGGTCGCTTGACTTGGCCAATGTGGTCGCGTGGGAGGATCTGGGCGGCGGCAGCGACAGCTGGGAAGTCTACTCTGTCCGCGGAGAGGGGACCGGAGGCTGGGTGCGTGTTGGCTCTCGTCTATTACAACGCAGACTCGTGATCATTCATTGACTGACCGACGCCACGCCCTCTATACGCACAGGAACCGCGTTCCCTTGCTGCATCACCAAAAGTCGTCCCCCTCTCTTCATCGACCGTCAAGGTGACGCTCTCGCTTGAGCCGATCCGGACCCCGACGACGTACGCCGTGCCCGGACACGGCAACTACGAAGTCGACGAGGAAGGGCGCGAAGTCGCGATCGGCAAGCTCAAGTTTGTCAGCCGCGGTCGGAAACGAGAACGGGTGCGCGTCTGCGCGTGGGAATTCGATGGGTGGAAGGCGTGATCAATTGCGGGACCTGTCGTAAGAATATACCGGACTAGAGTACTCTCCGCGGTGTAATGATCTATACGCTCGTTTTTCTCGCAGTCGGCCGAGGGCTATTTTTTCTCCTGCGTCCGTTGCGATGCGATGCGTTGCTACACCGCCTCTTTCAGTTGCAGCTAAATCCGATGCAATCTGCTCTGCATGCACGACCTTCCTTTGACTCCTACTTCTCCTTCGAGACCTTGTAGCGAAGGATGCTTGCCCGCACCGCCGTGACCGCCAGCGCCGCTCTCGCTGTTTTCGCGTCGACCGCTTCCGCAGCCGACGGCGGCGCCTCGTCTCTGTTGTCCGGAATCTCGTCGACGTGCCAGTCTTCCGTCTCGAGCCTCCTCAGCTCCGCATTTGCATCGTGCGCCGATGTCGGCGGCCTCCTTCCGGTCCTGACCTCGAGCGGGTCGGTCGTCTCGTCGAGTACGTCCTTTTTCCCACCAAACTTGGCTCACCAGCCCCTGTTCGCTGACCTCGCCTTTCGTCTGCAGTTGTATGTACCTCATAGAAGCCCATATGACTCAGCGGAGCGACCGAACGCTGATATCATCTATGCCTGCAGGACTCGTACCTCGGCACCCTCTGCGGAAGTTCAAACTGCTCTTCATCGGCTATCGAGAACGCCACGTCCGTCATCGACGCGGGCTGCGCATCCGATCTGAGCTCCGGCAATCAGCTTGTCGTGAGTCGGGTAGAGGATGTTTGTGGGTGGAGCCGCGGAAAGTGACTGACTCTGCGCCACGCCCTTCTGCGCTCTCTTCTGAACTCGCAGACCGTCGCGCGCACCGTCGTCGCCAACTTCAACTCGGTCAAGGAGGCCGTGTGCTTGCAGCAGAGCTCCAACTCGACATACTGCGTCACCGACGTCCTGACCAAGATTCAGACCGCTCTTGGAACCGACTTGACGGTTTCGACCCTCACTTCTCTCGACCTCGCGTCGCTGGAGAAGATCCCATCTTCGGACGTCTGCGACGATTGCGCACATGCACTCACGACCAAGCTCGTTCCGATCCTCGAATCGGCGTCGTCGTCCTCTTCGGCGACGACGGGCGGTTCTTCGGCCTCGGGCGCCGGCTCCGCTTCTGCAGCGGTTTCGACAGTCGCAGCCTCGGGAGCCGCCGCTCGGAAAGCGAAGCGGCAGTCAACTTCGTCGGTCTCGACCTCGGACATCAGCAGCGCCATCAGCAGCTACTGCGGCAGCTCGTTCCTCGACGGTCAGATCCCCTCCGGCATCCAGGACGGCTCCGGTTCGAGCTCGTCCGACTCGTCGAGCGGGAACAATGCAGTCTCGTCGACTTCGCTCAGCGGAGCTGCCGACCTCTCGGCGGGATCGTGGTCCAAGGTCGCCGGAGTCGCCGCAGCCGCAGGCCTCGCAGGCGCCGTCTTGATCGCCTAAGCGTGCTCCATCACGATCACTACCGAACGACTTCTAGCTGCGCCGAGGAGCCGAGCTCTCGCCACTCGTACGCAGCACAGACCATGCTCCGGAATTTCCGCCTCGCGACGATTTTCTCCGCCCCCTTGATTTTCCGACGTCGTCGATTCTGTCCGACTCAGCTTCTCCTGCCCGAGTCTTCTCCTTCAAAGCCAACTGCCTGGTGCAGTTCGCACATGTAGCTTTTCCGACGATATCGCCTAAGATGCTTCTGCACCTACAGACACTTCCTTACGTAATGCTGAGCCGGCTCGGCCGGGAGATTTCTGGGCGGCTCGTCCGGCACGCGTCGCGTCTTGCTTGCTCTTGTTTCTTGGCCGAACTCTTTTCGACAGCTTGCGACCGACGACAATGGCTTATACTCCTCTCTGCTCCCGCTGACACTCCTAAACAAATATGCTGTTCCGCACTCTCGCCATCACAATCGCCGCACTCGCGTTCGCTCAAAGCGCGACGGCCCAGTCGACCGACGAGCTCCTCAATTCGGTCATGATTGGGCGTCGCTGCATCCAAGGCGTGTCGAACCTGCTCGGGACCGAGTTTGCGACATGCGCGAGCTTGGGGAATCTCTTCCCCGTCGTGACTGCTTCCGGATCGCTTGTTGAACCGAGTACGTCCGAGTTGAAATCTGGCAGGCGGAGGAAACGTCAGAAACGTGGACTAACCTGTCCCAATTCGTGGCTCTGTCCGACTATTCACTCGCTCTCGTCCTGATCGTTCTGTATGATACAGTCGTGAGTCCGAGTGTCGCTCTCGTCCGCAGCTACTGTAGCGCGTGTACTGACAAAGACTCTTGCTGCTTTCTCTCGTCCAGAACACGTACCTCGGTTCCGTTTGCAGGCAGCCCAATTGTTCGGAGACGGCTGTGACCAACGCGACGTCAATCTTGGAAGCGGGCTGCTCGGACGAGCTGGGTGCTGGAAACGTCGCCGTGGTACGTGCTGTCTCTGCATCAATGGGATTCTTGACTCCCACCGCTTTACCTTGCGTACTGACCTCCCGTCTTACTCTCCTGTACGACTCAGGTCGCCCTTCGTGACATCGTCGCCAATTTCCCCAGAGTGAAGGAGGGGATCTGCCTGCAGCAGAGCACGAACGGATCGTACTGCGCCACTGCCGTCCTCACGAATTTCCAGAACGCCCTCGGTACCGACCTGACCCTCTCAAAACTCGCAACCGTCAACCTGTCGGCGCTCGAGGACCTGCCGGCTCAGCGGATGTGCGACAACTGCCTGCACGCCATGACGACCAAGCTCTTGCCGATTTTCGAATCGGATCCGGCCGAGTCTCAAGCCGGTCGAGCGATGGCCCAATACTGCGGCAACACCTTCCTCGACGGACAGATCCCGAGCACGGTTCAGGAGTGGTCCGAGAATGCGACGTCGAGCGCGCCGGCCGTGACGAGTGCTCCGATTAGTGGCGCGACAAAGGCGGTGCCCTACAACTACAGTGTCGGCGTCATGTTGGCGATTCTCCTCGGATTCGGTATCCTGCATTAGACCTTGCTGTCCACGCCTCGATCCGCCCTCTCGATTCACATCTTTGTAGACAGTGCCCTAGCCTCACGACTTTCTCCAAATCAACCTCACGAAGAAGTACTTGATGTTCTCCTTGCAAATTTAATGACCCCCATCTCTTGATAAGAACGGCGCTCCTGGAGACGTGCCGCGTCTGTACTTCCCTCTACTGTACAGTTTATGCAGGCTCCGCGGAGTTGAGCTTGTTGCACCGCCTCACGTCGATCGCCGTTCATTTTCATCACCGAGAGGTCGAGTTTAGAGCGTCTCTCTCTTCTTGCGCACAGCATTGCCGAGACGAGCGAATCACTGAGCATGCCGACGAGATGAACTCGCTGCGTCCTCCGAGCTGGCTGCTGCACTCGCTGCGAGACCCGCGGACGAGGCGACCTGCTGTCGTCGTCATCGCCATCGCGAGCTGCTGCTTCCTGTTCTTCCTCACGAGCAGCAGCAGTTCTCACTCGGAGAACTCATACGCCTACCCGCCATCTCGTGCCCCGCCAGGAAGTGAAGCGGCAAAAGTGCAGGCTCCCGACACCCTCCAGAGCAAGGCCGTTTCCCTCCTCGACGCCCTCGACGCTCGGCCCATCTTGGAATATGCGCCAGCGCTCGGACAAGAATCGGAATCGGGGCGATGTCCGAACACCTGGCGACAAGCGAACCGCGACATGATGCGGAACGAGGGGGAGAATGTCTGGCCGACCATGACTGCGAAAGACCTTTCGGAGGCACGGCGAAAGATTGTCGATAAAGTCAAGGCGCGCTTTGGATGGGAACAAGGCGGGCGGCCGAAATCGGAGCGGGAACTGGAGGTCATGTTGGGTCAGGACGGTCGTGGCATCGTCGCCACTGCGGGCAAGTAAGTCAGGAAATCGGCAGGGTGTTTTCCGTTTCTCATGGGTCGTCGCGAGTATCATCTCACACCGAGATCCTCCCGCAGCCAGGACACGGCACAACGACTCTTGACCACCCTGCGCATCCTCCGGAACCGCCATCACTGCTCCCTGCCCATCGAGATCTGGGGCTTTCCGGACGAGCTTTCCCGCTTAGGATCCATTCGCGATGATATCGACGCGCTCGATGGCGAAGTACGCTGGCGCACCGTCGATATCGGGAAACGGGACGGCAAATGGAAGCAATTTCACATCGTACGTTCCAAGTCTCTTCGCGATTTCGACCGATCCACCAATATATGCGACCGAAGCACTGACATCTATTTCCGACACGCAGAAGGGCGAAGTGCTTGCCAGGTCGTCGTTCAGCGAGATCGTGTATCTCGACTCGGACTCGGTGCCGTTGACGGATCCGACTTTTCTATTCGATTCGCCGACGTACAAACAACACGGAGCGGTGCTCTGGCCCGACTTCAATCGCGACGCGGGTGCGTCGTAGTTGCCATCGTATGACTCGGGTGCGCGATCATGCATCATGCGTTATGGACTGATACCGTGGCCATGCTCTTCTCACAGCCGCGAACCCAATCTGGCGCCTTCTCGGGAACTTGCACTGCACCCCGGCCAGAGCATGGCAGGCCGAGACAGGACAGATGCTCATCGACAAGCGAGCTCGAGGTGGTCTGAACCTTGTCGCGCTCGAGATTGCGCGAGCGATGCAGGAAGATGAGGAGTTTTGGTTCAGGCTCTCCGGAGGGGACAAGGACACTTTCGTGAGCAGCTCTAAAGACTCGTGATCGCTCTGCTTTGCTCTGGTGTCGAGACTCACCCGACCTTTGCTTGAATCGCAGCGCTTCGGGTTCTACTTCCTCTCCTTGCCCTTCGCCATGGCGCCGCATTATCCCTCCTCCCTCGGCGCCCTCCATTCCGACTCTTTCGAAGGACACGCCTTCTGCGGCCACACCATGCTCCAATATGGTCTCGATCCAGATCGAGAATGGCAACACCTCCGCGAGAGGGGTCAACTCGCCAAGGATCAGCATCTGAGTCCAGAGGAGCTGCGACACGCACCGCCGCTCTTCGTCCACGCCAACGCGCTCAAACATAGCAGCTTCTACAACAAGCGCGGCGACACGTTCCGACAACTTAAAAAGCCGACGGACGATCGGCTCTTCCACCCCGAGGGGAGGCAGCTTGCTGCCGGATCCGAGGACGGAATCGTCCCCCTCGACAGCATCCGCCAAGTCGGCCTCGGACATCGAGGGATTTGCGTTGACGTGTGGGATGCCAGTGTCGGATCGGCAGCTGGCGGCGCGGGCGAGCAAGTGGAAGGTGCGCCTCAGGGTGCTTACGAGCGAGGAGCGGTCGAGATCCTTGATTGGCGAGATGTGTTCGGTGGGATCGGTCGAGACTTTGAAGACATGTACTATGACGAAGGAGGCGTGGCGGGTGCGTGGTAGGCCGGCGATGCTGACGTGCGCGGGCTAAAGCTGCTGGACAGCTTGGCGATCTGGAAATGTACATACGGCGTACCGAGCTGCACAGGTCCGGAAAGAACATTCACAACGACAATGTATATGGCACGATGAAGAGACTCTACAGGCATGACGAGATGTAGGGGGGAAAGAGTGAGGTGAAAAGGAGGGGAGCAAGCAGAAATGCCAGAGAGAGAAAGTCGGGCGGTACAGAAGGAGCGTGACCAGTTCAACGAGCGCGGTGTCGAGGTGACTATCACGATCGAGCAGAGGAAGACGGGCCTGCCTGCGCGCTGCTGGCTGTGACGTATTTGCCCAGTACCGGGTCCCAGCCGCCTGCGGCCGCCCGGGCTTCGCGAGAGTAGACAAGGTCCGAGACAGTCGTGTTGGCCATCGGGAAGCTGCGACGTGTGGCGCGTTTGCCGTCTGCAAGCGGTGGGCGACTCGGCTGCTCCTTCTTCTCCGACCGCGAACTCGCTGGCGGCGTTCGCGAGTGGGCGGAGGGCGCAGGCGATTCGGTCGTTGGCGCTGCGTGCGCCGCCGAAACGTACTTGCCGAGGACGGGGTCCCAACCTCCTGTCGCTTGACGCGCGGCGGGAGAATAGACCAAGTCGGCAACCTTCATGTTGGCCATGGGGAAAGAGCGACGAGTTGAACGACTCCCCGACGGAAGTGGCGTAGGCGGCGGCTTGACAGGCGGTTTCACATCTGGAGCGGGTGATTGTGCAGGAAGCGTACGCTTGGCTAGTTGCCGGCTAGCTGTGCTCGAAGTCGGCCTCCGAGGAGAGACGGGCATTCTTGATGGACCGGACGGTATAGGCGATGCGGATGCAGATTCGGTAATGCGGCGGCGTGGACGCTTTGCCGGCGGTGGAGACGGAGTCGGGCTTTCGCTTGGCTCGCGAGGAGGAGGGCGAGGGTCTTCCGATGGGTTATGCAGAGCCTCCTTCGTCGAGATGTCTACAATCCGGAAGCAAAAGTCAGCTTGAGACTTGCGCACAGTGCAGGAATGCCAGCACGTACATTTGCCCTTGGCCCAGTCATAGCCTCCGATAGCGGCGAGCGTTTCCGGCGCACTAAGGACGTCTTGAAGTTTGCCTGCGATAGGCTGCGAGCGAGTCCGCCTAGGTTCGGGCGGGGCAGGCACGGCGCCTGCTACGGACGACGACGCGACAGCCGGAGGCTCTGCGCGGCGGCTTCGAGAAGCACGCCGGGCTAGCCCGATCGCTTTGGGACCGTTTTGGAGGGCAGAGCTGGTAACCGCCAGCTCAGACCGTCGAGTTCGCTTTCTGGGCGCTTGCGAGGGTGCAGGCGACTCTCTGCTTGGTGGTTCTTCTGGAGGCGTGCCTAGACTGGTCGGTGGTGGTCTGCACGAAGGGAGAAGAAAGACTCGGGTCAGCAAGGCGAACAGCAAACACGAACGCGCCGTCTCTGAACTTACGGTGCGCCGAGGAGCAGCAGCAAGGCGGCGGCCGCATCGCGAGAGTCGTTCGAATTCAGAGAATCGGCTCGCATCAGGACGGGCGGGATCGGCGGGTGAGCCGTATTAGACGCGACCGACACTCCGCCATTCAGTGCCATCGCCTCCCCTTTTCCCTGTCCGCCATTCTCTTCGCGCTGCTTGCCCTTGTCCTTCTCCGCCTCCACAGCGACATCGCCCATCGCGTCGACCGGTATCGCCTTCTTCGGCGGACGCTTATCGCCATCGTCCTCCTCATCGCCGCCGCTGCCTCCGCTCGCACCGATGCCTTGTCCGGCCGATCCATTACCTCCTCTGTCGAGGTCGGATCGGCCGAGCCGAAAATCCTGCACGTTGCCGGCTGCTGAGCCGCTGTCGTTCGAGACGGCGGCTTCGTAAGAGGCGCTCGGACCGGTAGCGTAAAAGCTCGGCGCAGGCGCAAGGAGAGCTGGTTTGCCATCGGGGACCGGGCATAAGAGCACTTCGTCTTCCTCGCCGGTCTCGGACGGGGCGTGGAGAGAAGGCGTCCCGATCTCCTCGACAGGGGTCGAAGTCGTGTGACTGAGATCAACGAGGCGCGATCGAGAAGAGCTCGCTTGCCCTCTGGACGAGCTCGAGCTGACGACGAGCGAGATGCTGGCCGTGGATGATGCGGAGAGAGCAGGGCTATCCGCTTTGCCCGTTCCGCTTGCTGGGCGTTGCGGAGACAGAAGCTGCTGTTCAACGGCTGCTTCGTCGGCTTCCTCGTCACTGTCGGCTTCGGCGGCCTCCGCCGCGGAGGTCGCTGCAGCTTGCTCATCCTCCTCTTCTTCGTCGTCTAGCGAACTCAAGTCGGACTCGTCTGCGCCGCCCATCGCCTTTCGGAGTTGGGCGAGTTTGCGGTCGCGAGCACTCGGTCCAGACGCGGTCGGTGCGTCGGCCAAGCGGCGGGACATTCGTTCTCCGAGCCGGACTGCCTTGAGCTTGACCTGTGCCAGGCGCGACTTTTTCGGCGAAGAAGGGGCGGGCGATTCCTTCTTGTTGGCCGGGCGAGCGCGACTGCGCGGCGGCGGCGCCGGCGAATCGCTCTCTTCGCGTTTCCGCTTGCCGAGACTCGCAAGCGACGGCGCCGATGCTGATCGCGACAAGGACGACTCGGGCTTCTTCTCGACCTGGCTGGCAATCGGGCCAATATAGTGTGCGACCCGCTTCTTCTTGTCCCAAGTGTAATCGTCCGCGTAGCCTGGCGGGGGAGGCAGCTTTGGTTGAATGACCCCGCGCGGCTTGGTCCGGAGAGCTTCGATGGCGGAAGCTTCGCCTCGCACGGGGACGATGCGGGAAGATGGGGGCCGGATTCGCGCTCCTCGCGGGGAGGATCCTCCTGACAGGGCGGACAAGGACGACGAGCGCGTCAGTCCGCCCGAGCGGACCGACCTCGACGCCGTGAGAGAGTGGCCTGAGCCGGAAGCGACGGGAGCGCTCTGAGCGCGCGCTTCATTGTAATCGGGCGCCGAGAGCGTTGCCGAGCGGTGCGAGCGGCGGGATGGCGGCACGGCTGCGACTGGTCGGGGTTTCGGCTCCGCCACCTTCTTCTTGGAGGCGAACGCTCCCTGAGCCAATCTGGAGAGGGAAACCCGGATCAGCCTGCGTGCATTCGACGACGGCACCACAACGACCCAGACTCACTCCTCGCAGGTCGCGCACAAGCACGCGGCATTGTTCGTGTCAAAGTAGTGGTCGCCTGTAGACAGAGTGCGTGAGCACGGTGCAGCGTCGTTGTATTCAGAACGACGCGCGAGCTCACCGTAGTGCGTAAAGATCTCTTCGTCCTTGGCAATGTCCTCGAGGACCTTGAACGTCATGTTGGCCCCGACGAGCTGGAACTCGACGTTGTTCCGGCAATCGTGGTTGACAAAGCGCGCCGGGCCGAGCAGCAAGCAGAAGCAGTTCTTGCGTTCGCTCCACAAGACGGAAAAGTCGCGGCGACCGCCCGAATCGCGCATCTCGTCGTCCTCCTCCTCGGTCAGATCGGCGATGCCGCCGCGCAGGTTGACGACTTCTCCCTTTTTAAAGTTCCTCGTGGCAAAGACGCCGACTTCGATAAAGGTGGCCGGGTCGCGGCGGGCGGGCGTGTCGACCGCGATGGGCTTCTTGCCCTTTCTCGACTTGCTTCCCCGCGGGTTCTTGTACCGGTCCGTCTCGTGGAACGAGATCCCGCTGTCGGGTCGGAGAGCGAGGATGTAGCGCTTGGCATGATTCGCAAAGATGCCGGGCGCCTCTTCGTCTTCCCACTTCTTGACAAAGTTGCGGACGGGCGTCAACTTGACGAGGGAAGCGAGGGCGTCGTCGACCTTGACTGTTCCCTTTCGGAGCTGCGGGCGGGGGCGGTTCAGCTGGTTGGTCACGGGGTGCAACATGGTCTGTGGAAGGAGAGCAAGAACGCGATCCTCCGATGACTCTAGATCCGCACTCCGCGCCCCACGCGGGCTTGGGGAGCGGGGGCGAGACGCTTCGGCCGCCGGATCCGGCAAGAAAGCGCCTCGGCAGCAGTATCCCGCACGCAGTACAGGAGACTATGCAGGAGCGGACACGCACCTGGCGAACGAGTTCTCGCGTGTCGTCAAATTCGCGATCCGTCATCCTCGGCTCGCGCGCATCCTCAATCTTGCCCGTAGCGCGCCCGTCGAGTTTCGGGACGCCAAAGACGGAATAGTCGAGTATCAAGCGACTGTGGTCCGCCCCGCAGAACGAGCGACGAGGGCGGAGAGGAGGACGCGTGGGAAATCGCGAGGGAGGGAGGGTTCCGTGTTCAGAGCGAGTATACGAGCTAGGACGCGGGTTCGTGGAGCGCGACTCACGTCAAAAGGTCGTCGCATTGGCTTAGGAAGCTCTTTGAGGCCTGAGCCGTCGAGATGGACGACATGGCTCGCTCGAGAGAGAGAAAGGGAGAAAACCGAACGGCGCGAAGGCGACTCGAAGTTCGGGTCGCCGATCCCTTACGGGAAAAGCCTGAGCGCGCCGGTAATGCTTTGTAGCAGTGCTGATAGATTGCAGCAAAGGCGGATACAGGCAACACGAGGAGATAGTGCGCAGGAGAGAGGATTTGATTCACGGACAACAAAGAAGAAAAAAAAGATAGGTCTGGACGACAACAGCTCAGGGAGTAGGTCACAGAGATGATAGAGTAGGTGACAAGTGCTTATCCGACCGGGGCCGGTTCAGGATCGTCCCTGCTGTTGTCGGGCAACAAACGCGTGACAACGCCGAGAGCCTGCGCGGGAAGAAGAGCTGAAGGTCAATGGCTTGCCGGCTCAAGCATACGCACGGTCTCCGAATACGCACTTTGGTCTTGCCTTCACGCAGCAAGAAGCGCATGCCGACATGGAGGTACTCCGAGTTCTTGACAAACTTGAAGCGAATGCTGCAGAGGGGTGCGACGGGCCAAGCTCATCAGCGCGGGAGTTAGTATAGTCAGGACACACGCGGAAACTCACGTGGCACGGTCACCAGTACGGATCGCCTGCTTCTCGACAATCTTTTCGATCTGGACAGTCTGACGCGCGGCGCCGATGTGCATCATCGCCTGCGAACCGATAGCGATTGTCAGTCAGCAGCTTCTCTGACGGAGCGTCCAGTTCGAGCGAGGTAGGTAGGACGCACCTGCCAGCGAGTCGTGATGAGCGTGTTGTGGTACAAGATGAGCGTCTGACCCTCGAAACGACGGGTCGCCATCGGAGGCTTTTCGCCCTTGGCGAGGAGGACCATCCCTTTCCGGACCTGCGCGCGCTTGATCCGCTTGAGCGCGAGCGTGACCGCCTGTCCCGCCTCGGCATAGTCGACGTTGACCCTTTTCCGCTGGATCGACTTGATCGCAGCCGGGATGAATTGGTTGACCGAGTCGGGTCCGAGCAGCGGTACGTCGCCGGGGCGGACGCAACCAGCCATGACAACGCCTGATACGACGGTTCCGACCTACGACTGACTGTCAGTGGAAGAGGATCATGTTGATGGCGCCAGGAAGCAGGGTGGCTCACGAAAGGGACACTGTAGACGTCTGCGACCGCGAGCTCGAAATCGGCGTCGACGGGAAACACCTCGGCCGAGTGAGCTGGTCGGACCACGTTGAGGAAGGACTGCGAAGGGATTGCTCGAGTCAGCACAACTTGAAGAGAGACGAGTACTCGAGGAGGAACCACGACCGACCTTGAGTAGCTCGAGGCCCTCGCCCGTGACGTTCGAGACTCGGAAGACGGGACATGCCTTCTCGGCAGCGAAACCCATCGCGAGTTCGCAAGCCATGCCATTGTCGTTGACCTGCGGCAGAGGGACGTCGAAGGGCTCAGCGGATGTCTTTGACGTCAAAAGAACAGCTTCGCTCCTCAACGGCAAGTCATCGAGAGAGAGACTCACAAAAACAGGCTTTTTCCTGCACCCCGGCGAGCGCAAGACCTTGACGAGCTGCTTGACCGTCTGCTCGTACACCTGAGGCGGCGTCGAGTCGACCTTGGTGATGACGCAGACGATCGGTAAAGACAGCGCGAGTGCGACCGAGAGATGTTCCTGATGTACACAGAACAAAGCGGTGAGCAGCCGCCTCGCAAACAGCTTGAGAAGTATCTGATGCAGTGACGACTCACTTTGGACATGCCGATCAAGCCGGCGTTCGCTCCCAAGATCAACAGGACGAAATCCGGAGCTGTTCCCGTGAGTCCGGCCAGCGTAGTCTGCCGGAGAGCCTACGTATCAGCCGTCGCTGGAAAGGAGAGGTATGACCAGACTTGAACAGCATACCTTGAGGTACTTTTCGTGTCCAGCCAAGTCCGTGAAGCTGACGACCTTGGCCGCCTTGTGAGCAATACTCTCCCACGTCGCCTGCTGTTTCGCATGATCCTCCGGGACGATCACCTTCCCGTCCGGCTGAAAGCCGAGGATCTCGTTACCGGCAGAAGAGGTCCGACCCGTCTCGATCTCGTGTTTGTGCCGGAAGAGCGAGACTCGGGCTTTGCCGCGGCCATCGTCCAGACGACTTCGGGTGAGAACTCCCAATAAGGAGGACTTGCCAGCGTCCTAGTGTCGCGGTGGTCGAGCAAGAGCAGAGTAAAGTCGTGCAGTGAAGTGGGGAGTGAAGCAGAGAGGGGTAGGAGTCAGTACGCCGGCATGGCTGGTTGTGGCGGTAGGGAAAATCCAGGACTGACGACGTTGCCGACGACAGCTATCCGGCTCTCGATCAGATCTTCTGCCGTCTCGGGCTTTCTCCGCACCATGAGCTTGAGCGCCTTGTTCCTCCATCTGCGGTTCGTATCCTCGTCGTTGACTGCACTAGCCGTCGGAGTCAACTTGATCCCGTCGTCCGCCTTGTACTTTCCCTCTGCATCGAACGGGTTGTGGAGAATCGAGACTTCGCTGTTGATAGTCGAGAGTGCCTCGCGCAGAGTCGCAAGAATCGTGTCAACTTCGGTCTGCTTCAAGACAGTGGCGGAAGGGTCGCCGGCCTGCTTCGAGTCAGGACTTTCCAGGATCGCGGCGATTCCCTTCTGCGTGAGCGAGTGCGCGCCAAGCTGGATGATAGAGGAAGCAGGATCATGTCAGCGTAAGGACCGCCCGGCTCGTCCAGTCCCCTGCGAGTCAAACACCCGTACCTGGACGACGATTTCCCCCGAGAGTCGCAAGAGAGCGCGATCGAGCAAGCCAGCGATGGCACCATAGTCTGCCTCGGTAGGCTCGAGTAATCGTTCCTGTACGTTACGAACGCGTCAGTACGCCCTGGTATACCGTATTCGCTGATTTGACTCCCCACTTTCCGCCATCGGACCGACTCACCTTGAGCGACCTGCCATCGTCCTCGTCCTGCGCCGACTCAGTCTGGTCGAGGTCGATCTCGTTGACCTTTTCCGCGAGCGTATCGACCGCTTGACCGGCTGCAGTCGAGTTGTTGCCCGCCGAGGTGGTGCGGGTCCGCCTCGCTCGTTCGCTCGCCGCCACTTCGTCCTGGAACGAGGAGAGCGTAGGGCGCGAGCTGGTCTCTGCGCTCGGTAACGGATGGCCCATAGCGCGCTTGTCGAATCGAGTCGCCATTCTCGCAGAGTTGCTTCGTTGGTGTCGAGCATCAGAAAGTCGAGTCCGACCTGCCCTTCTCTCCTTCACGCAGAACTTCGATCTCACGCCGGATCGCTGGCTTGCGCCGGAACTTCACTATCGCCATGCAAGCTTATCAGTCCGACCAGAAGATTCGTGCTCCGCGGAGCCCAACGCTGGTTCTACCCTTTGTCCGCCGCGCAGGTCGTGGTCACTTCACGCAGGTCGGACGTGCTGTCCCTTCTCGTGCTGCACTGTGGCCCAACATGACCGCCCCGATCGCTGCCGATGCTGCCGTTGCTTCACGCCCATCGAGACTCTCGCGTTTTGCGAACCTACTACCCGCCTGCCAAAGTCCGCTCGGGTAGGGAAGGCTTTTCGCCGGGTCCCGCCCCCCTCCCCGTTTTTTACCTTCCCTGGCTTTGCGCCCGACTACGGGTCCACGGTCCCCGAGTCGCAGAGTGGCAGTACACGTTCCCGTTGGCCGATTATCCCAAGCCCTCTGATGTCGACCTTCGCTCGCTCGGCTTTTCTTCCCCTTCCCTCGTGAAGAGACAAGGCGCCGCCTGCTGCACGCTGCTCTCGGCTGTGCTTTCCCGTCTCCTGCTGTACCGCGGCCCAAGATGACCGCCGAGAACGGTGTCGATGCTGCTACCGCTCCTGTCACCGCTTTGGTCGCCAAACCCGCGGCGCAAGGCATCTCTGCTTCGGCCTACTCCGCTAAGCGTCGCCAGCTCGTCTCGCTAGTCGACCAGCTTCGCTCCGCCGGCGCTTCGACCGAGATCGACTTGCCGAGGCGAGTGCACAGCTTTTGTCCAGGAATCCACGGCCGAACCTGACCCTACGCACGCGAACAGGATCGCGGTCATCGGGAATCAGTCTGCCGGAAAGTCGAGTCTGGTTGAAGCGATCAGTGGGGTGAGTGTTCTGCCACGATTTTTTCGAGAAAGATCACACACTTACATCCCCTTCCCCGTCGTCCGCAGATCAAAGTCCCTCGCGATGCCGGAACCTGCACGCGATGCCCAATGGAGATCCGCCTCCGTTCGTCGCCAGACCCGTGGTCGTGCCGCGTCTCTCTCCGCTTCGAGACGGATGCGGAGAACCGTCCCATCGAGACGATCCGCGAAATTCCGTTCGGCGCGTCGACGGAGGATCCGAACGAGGTCGAGGGCTTGCTGCGCCGAGCCCAGCTCGCGATTCTGAACCCTTACATTTAGGACAAAGAGTTCTTTGTCAAACTCTCGGATGAAGAGATTTGTCAGGCCAAGAGCGACGCTCGGCCCGAGAGGTTGCGTAACCAGCTGTCCTTCTCCACCAACCTCGTCTGCGTCGATGTGTCCGGACCCGTCACTGATCTCGCCTTCCTTGATTTGCCGGTGCGTCTACGCAGTCCCGGTTTCTCGTGGCATAGGCTGACTTTTCGACCGGCACAGGGAATCATCTCCAACGCGGACGACACGCGCGACATCGAACTCATCGAGACGATGGTCAAGAACTCGATCAGCGGCAACACCTTGATCCTCCTCACAGTCACGATGAAAGGTGAGTGACCTTCTGACAAGAACAAGATTGTTTGGTACGCTGACCCTGCTGCACAATGAACAGACGATTTCCAGAATCAGAAGGCCGTTCTGCTTGCGAAAGAAGCGGATCCGGAAGGGCAACGCACGATTGGTGGGTGTCAAGACTTCGCAGATTCTCGGCGGCTGATCGCGCTCACTGATCACGTCTCTCATGTCAGGCGTGCTGACAAAAGCCGACACGGTCCAACGCGGCGAGCATGCTTCGTGGCTCGAGCTGGTCGAAGGTCGTCGCCATCAGCTCGCGCACGGATTCTTTGTCACGAAACAACCTGGCACCGAGGATCTCGCCAAGAACTTGACGTTCCAGAAAGCTCGCTCTGCCGAAGCCAAGTTCTTTGACAGGGTGGAGCCGTGGAACAACCTGGCGCCGCACGTCAAGCGCCAGCTTGGAACGCGTCATTTGGTCGCCTTCCTTAGTGACCGCCTCGGGAGCTACATCTCGGAGAAGCAAGTACACGAGACACATTCACCGAAGGGGAACATGGCTGACTTTCCCTCTCACGCAGGTTGCCGCAGATCCGAAGCGATATCGCATCCTCGCTCGCGTCAGTCCGGGCGGCCTTGAAAGACCTCCCAGCTCCGCCTTCGTCAGACCCAGTCAGCGAGATGCACGCTCGCCTGGCCGCTCTCTCCAGACATCTCGACCTGCTCGCCCAAGGCGCTACCGGATATGCCGGGCTCGTGCAGGCCAAGAATCGCGAAGATCAACGCTTCAAGAGCATGATCCGCGCGACGAAACCGCACTTCATCCCCTTCACGGCGTCCAAGGATGAAGCGGACGCAAGGGAGACCTGGGAGGAGACCAATGAAGGTCGCTTCAAGAAGGCACAAAACGAGGTCGACGCGCTCGTGATGGATCTCGACCAGCTGGAGACGCACATTCAAGAGTAAGTGTCTTCCGAGTTTCTCAATCGCAGTCAAGTCCGCTTGTCCGATGCTCACAAACGCACTTACGCAACAGGCACAAAGGGCGCGAAGTCCCTCTCAACACGCCGTACGGGGCCAAAACGAGCCTCATGAAAGATGCGATGGGATCGTGGCTCGGACTGTCGCTGGACTCGCTCGAACGCAGCAAGGGACCGATCGGCACGGCGGTACTGAATCTTGCCAATCGCCACTTCAAAGCTTTCAGTGCCGAGCTCCTCGAAATTGCGTCGTGCGTTCCCAGTTTCCTTTTTCCTCGGACTCGCGGCTGCTGATATCGCTTTACCGCACAGGCTTACCGTGTCAGAGGTTCTTGAGCAGCTCTTCATAGTTGCCAATGCCCGCATTGACGACATTATCGAGCTCGAATCGACCCCTTTTACGCTCAACGACCATTACTTTGCGCAGACGCGAGACGACGTGCTCACCGCGCTCAAGCGCGCTCGACAAGGCCCCGACTCGCTCCAAGTCACGATATACGAGAAGGACCACGTATCGACGGCCTTGTCGGCTCTTGCGGCGGCCGGCTATAAGGGCGTGACGGCGGATCATTTGCCTCGTCTCCTCGGGCCCGCCAAGCACGAGGAGGCCCTCGACGCGGCAGCGCAGACCGTCGCGTACTGGAAGATCGCCTACAAGGTGCGCACTTTTCTCTCGGTTACGTCGGATATGTGTATGCGCTGATAACAATACTCGCAGAGACTCGTGGACGACATCCCGCGCATCATCGACGCGGCGGTGATCCGCCCTCTCCCGTCGGCGATCAGCAAGGCCCTACTCGAGCACCTCGTTACAGTCGGCAAGGACGAGATCGAACGGCTCATGGCCGAGCCTGCGCCGCTGGCGGCAGAACGCGCCGAGCTGAACTTGCGCAAGACCCGTTTGGAAGAAGCGAAGCGCGTTCTCGTTTCTTTCGGACGCTCTGTAGACTGACCGTTGAATCCGAGAGTCGCGGTCCCCAGTGCACCGCAAACAAGAAGTTTCATACATGGACAAGCGCTACAGACAAACACAGGCGTACAGGCGAGCAACAAGCGAAAAGCAAGCGTGATGGGCGGACTCGTTCGATGCAAGCGTTCCAAGCGTTCCGAGGGCTCCAAGCTGAAGGCAGTCTTTGACGGGTGACTCAGTGGCGTGCAGGCAGTCCCTTCTGCGTGCCAATACCGACGATTGTGGCGCCGGTAGCGCCGACTCCGCTGCTTGACGCGACAGGCGGTTGGACGTCGCCGGCTTCCGAGCGGGCCGAAATCTGCCCGACCTTGCGGCGCTTGAACGGGCGCTTGAGACTCTCACCGACTGTGGAGGCTGTACCAACGTCAGACGACGCCGGAGTGGGTTCCCCGTAGAGGGCATCGCCGATTTGAACGATCGGCTTCGTCTCCGATTCACCCTCCGCAGGCTTCGTGTTGTCTAGGATAGAGGAAGTGTCAGCATAATCGCATTCAGCTGGAGGGAATGGGTCTGATACCTTGGCTCAAGGCTTTGAGATGAGCGGTCAGCAGCAAGTCAGCAGAGGCGAAGAGGAAAGAAAATATCGATGATGATCCGCGCAACGTACTGGGCGGTCGCAAGTGGAAGACAAAGATGTCTGTAGGCTTGTTCGCATCGTATTACGTCCAGCCAAAGATAGGCTTTGCTCCTCTCTTGCTGTTCTTGGTCTTCTTGTTCGAGAGCGTCCTGACGGGGACATCAGTCGCGCTCCCTTCAGGAGTGTGGTCAGCTGGACCACCTTTGTCGGGGTCAATGACCTGCTGCTGGCCTCCATGCAAGGGTCCGAAGCTGTTCTTTCTGTCAGCCTGCGCCACTTATGAGCGTGACGCCGTTTGGGTACTCACCCAGCCACCATCGAGAATTTGCGCTTGTTGTCCGTCTCATCGATTGGCCTCAGACTCTGCTTGTACTCTTCGGCGAAATCACGGCTGTTCAGCTCGTCCGCGACCTCATTCTTTTCGTCCGTGCCTGCCTTGCTGTCGTACGCGGTGACGGCCTGCGCAGTCTCGACGTCCGCCTTTTCCCATCCCGTCACGCCGTAGGTCAACCCAGTGATGTACGTGTACTCGACAGTGATTGAGGACGCTTTCTTAAGGTATTCGACGTCTTTGACCGCGCTACTGTCGTCGTCCGTCGTAGGAAGCTGGCCGAAAGTGAACTTGCGTGTACCTCCCTGTGAGCCTCTCTCGGATCTCCCCGTCAGTTACGCAACACCCGGGTCAGCACAATACACTCACAGCAGACATCGTCAAGCCGTCAAAGCTTGTGAACCGCTTGGCGCTGTCGGCAGCAGTCGCCGGGTCAAAAAAGCGAAAGTCGCAGATCTCCTCCTTGAGAACCCTGCCATCGGTCACCTGATTAGTGCGTATGCTCCCGACGGTATAGAGCAAGAGTACATACGTTGTCTCGCCAAAGTTGACTGCCACCAAACCGCTCGTCCTTGGTTTCGTCTTCATGGCCGCGTAGACTCCGACGACAAATTCGGCGCCCGGTTCGACGGTGACGGTCCCTTCGATGTGCGACTTTCCGTGGCGTTCCTTGTCGTAGACCGCGAGAGGTTGTCCACCGACCGCAATGTAGGCCTTGATGGCCGGATCGCCTTTCGTAGGACTGCGATCAAAAGCCATCGTCATCAGTTTCTGTGCGTGAGACGGTCGAGTCGGGGCGCAATCAGACGCGTGATGGAGAGGCTACGTACAGCGAGTGTTCCTTGTCGGGCACGATCCTGCCAGTCATGTCAACTTCAGGCACGGTCCGAGGCGGAGCGAGAGCAGAAAAGCTAGCGAACGCAGGGAGGAAAGGCGAGGAGAAGTCAGTTCAGCAAGTTGATGTCTCCATCGCGCGAACCCGTGTGGGAGGCCTTACGCTTGCTCGGACCAGCAAAGTATCGAGTCTGATGCGCTCAGAGGGACAGGAAGGAACTGTAGGAATTTCAAGGAAAGGTTGGACAAGTGCAAGGGAGCGTTCCCTCCGGCTGTTTTTCTTCCCGACAAGGACCTTCTTCTGGCTCCTCTCCGCTTCATGGTGCCGACGCGTGCGCCAAAGTCTCCAACGCCGCTTCCATAAACCGCCAACTTGACCGGCGAGGACGTCGGCTTGAAGCCGTGTTCGTTCTTGCCGGGAACCGGTGTCGGCTTTGCGAGCGGTGGCAAGGCTCAGATGCTCTGGCCCGGAGGAGTCTCGGCGTATAGTGCGCTTCTGGACGCCTTGGCGCCTGGCGAGACTGTCGAGCCTTCGTGCGTAGAACCTAGAGCAAGAGGGCGTTCGATCAGCGGGAGCGAACGGCGAGGGGGAGCGGTGGACCGTAGAACAAACACACTCGCTGCACCCGTTGAAGCTGCGTGCGCGTCCGGCTCCGGCAGGCGGCTGGAAGAAGGTTTGCGGGCAAAGACCTCTTGCTTGACCTTTTTGAAATCGGGATGGTCCTCTGCGAGTGACCGAACCAGCTGCGTCGCGCGGCTCCTGGAGTGCTCCTCGGCTGTCTGAGATTGTCCGGCTGTCGTCCCTCTGGGTAGGACGTTCGCGAGCAAAGAAGATCCGCCGCCACCTGCAAAGACAGCTTGACGATCCTGCGCTCCTTCTTCAGTATCGGAGGCCTGCGCAGCGTCCTCGTCCTCGTCTTCGTCGTCATCATCGTCGTCCGCGTCTTCGTCCTCTGTCGGGCTGTCAATCTCATTGAGGTTCCCCTCATCCACGAGGTCAACGACCTTCTGACGTTTCGCCGGACGCTCGACCGCAGCTGCCGCGCGAGCATCCTCTGCCGCTTCCTCTGCCGTCGTGTCGTCGAGATAAATTGCACCGCCGACCTCGACAGTAGGCTCGGGCCGTAGTGCCTCCGTCGGCTTGAAGAAGACTGTCGGGAAAAGAAAAGCCCCGGAAGACAAGATTGTCAACGAGGATCGCCTCCACGAGAGGGGACCGCCTCGCAGAGATACGCACAATCATCGAGGTGTTTCGAGATCCAGGCTGTAGGAGAGGCACGCGTAAGCCTGCGATCAGCGTATTGGTAGAGTCGTGAGACGTACGCAAGCTTCGGAGAAGGAATACCGAAGTCGACGCGTGTTTTACCGAGTCGTACTTCAACTGCCGAATAGGTTTCTTCTTTTCCTTCTTGCTCCTCTTCCTCCCGACGTACTCAGACGTATTGTCAGCCCATGACTGCTGCGGTGTCGTTTGGGGCGTCGTCAGGCTCGGGCCCGTTAGCGCTGCTGTTCCGTACGCTGCGACTCCGTTCTCTTGCTCGCCCGGAGCGTCCTGTTCGTTTGCCACTACCGGTCCAAAGCTGTGTAATCACAGGAGTTTTGTCAGTCCGCAGCCTCGCATCTCCGCCGAGAGATGTGGGGGTACTTGCCTCGGTGCGAGGCCGAACTTCCCCTTGTCCGACTTTTCGTCGATCGGACGCAGACTTGCCTCGACCTCCCGCACAGATCGTGGCATCGGTGGCTGCTCAGGCTTGACCGCGTCTTGACTGGCCGCTCCCTGGTTGTTTACGGGCGAGACCTCCGCTGTCGCTGTCGAGCTTCCGGTGATCTGGGTCGCGCTCCTCTTCTGCGCGGTTTTCTTGGAGGGGCTCGGCTGCTTCCAGCCCGTAATCACGTAGCGAGCGTTCGTTATGGTGTACGTCTCGACGCGAATTGCCGAGACCGAGTCCAGGTAATCGAGATCTTTCGCGGCGGCGTCTTGATCATCCGTCGTAGGAATCTTGCCGAACCTGAAACCTCGCTTAGAGTCCTGCGTGCGTTTCCAAAGTCGGCGGTCAGCGCTCTTCATTTGCATGCGGGTTGCCCCAGTGCCAAATGCCTCACGGTGCCGACAGCGACGGATTCGAACATCAAGAAGCGCCATTCGTCGTCCAGCGGATCCTCCGGGTCGAAGTCGCTGGCGAGGTGGAAAGAGTCCGACACCCTGTCGAGGCGAAAGAGTGTGTCAGGCGGGTCCCGCAGAACAAATCAAGGCGTGTCTTCCGCAGACTTCGCGAATACATGTATAGACTCACAGGGTCTCGCCAAAGTAGACTTCGATCAGGATACTGCTCTTGAGATTCTTCGTCCTGCCGCAGTACCAGCCGACGGAGAAGTCGACGCCTTCAGCGGCAGGAACGAACCCGTTGACCTTCTTGTCTCCGGCGCGCGATTTCTCAAAGATGGGCAGGAGCTTTCCGTTCGAGTTGACTTTGATGAAAGTCCGGATATCGGGGTCGGTGAGCAGCGAGCTGCGGTGGGTAAGCACGGGTTTAGCTCCTAGTTCTTGAGCCTTGGTGCATAGCGGCGAAGACTGCGCCCGGGACGTCCGTTTGCAGGGTGCGCCGTAAGAGAGCGGAGCCAGGACAGCGATAGCAGCATGGCATGCGAGCAGGCGGTGCGAAGCAGACGTACAGCGAGTTGGTTTCGTCAGGTATCGTAGACTCTCCCATCTTGCGCTACGGCTACGTGCTGCCCCTTGTCGTGCAGCTGTGGCCGTGTGCACCTTGCGAAGGATGAAAGGAATCGTTACGTCGACGGGAGAGCGTGAAAAAGATGACGATAGCAGTCTGTCGTCTGTATGTCAGCCACTTCCTTGTAAGCGAACATGGCGACGATCGCAGACGTCCCGGGCTCGCATGCGCTACACCAGCAAGAAAGGCGAGAGTGCGCCGATCGAGCCAATGATTCCCCGGCAACTTCTTTTTGAGTGTCAGGCCTGTCACGCTCGCTCTGCAGCCTAATGTCGCCAGGATAGTATAGAAATGCAAGTACTCGTCTCATGCGTAGGCCAGGATAGATCCTGAGTCTACGACGTCTCTTCTGCCTCCCCGGCTTCTGCTCGTTGCCACGCTTCCTTCTCCAGCAGCTTTCTGTGCGCGAGGTATCCAAACTCTGTCAGCACGTTCATTCACCACACGTAGTGCGGAAGAATCACCGCTCGGCGGAGCAGCGACGGTGGAAAGGGAAAGCGGACACACCTTCTTGCTTCGAGAACGAGCCTCTCCTTCCTCGCTCGCAGATTCCGTTCCCGCTCTTCCGCCTTGGGACTCCATCCGCTCGCAGATGCCGAGCCTTCCTCCGCAGCTTTCCCCTTGCCCTTGACGTCGGCGGCGACTTGGGCTTGCAGACCCATCCGCGCGATGAGCGAAGGAGGAGCGCCGCGGCGGTTGTTGTTCGCGGAAGACGCCGCGTTTACGGGCGTGGTCGGTGCAGCGGCTGTGGTTGCACGTGCTGGTGCTGTCGGGAAGGGGTTCGCGGCAGGGCTCGTGTCGGCCGAGGGAGGGAAGTAAGAGGCAGGTGGCTGCGGGCATCCGAGGTGGGGTTCAAAGTCAGACGCCTGATCCGCAGCGCTTCGTCCTCGAGGGGGCAGCCTCTTGGCAGATGAAGAGGCCGCCACTCGAAGCCACAAGAGTCTTTCGAACGCAGGAGGAGAGTAGGAGACGGACCTCTGGCAGACCGCCTTCTCGCAGGGCCCTCTCGACTGCGCGCTCAACATTGCCCCCGTTCCGTTCGAGTTCCCACCGCGCTGCATTCTGCGATACGTTCGGGAACATGGTCGTGATCTGGTCGATGGAAGCCTGCGAGACTTGGCGACGACGTGTCGACGAACCTGGGCCGGGAGACGACGAAGCGGTCAGCGCCCGGTTCTGCAGTAGCGGAAAGCTTCGGTCCAGCGTAGAGAGGCCTGGAGTCGGTTTTCCAACAACGTGGCAGCTCGCCCACTCACCAAAGACGAGTTTGTATGCAAAGTAGCAGACGCCGGCAGCGATGCCCCATCCGAGTGCCTCGTCCTGGAGCGTTCCCGCAAGGGTCAGTTGGGGCAGAGGGGGTGGCGCATAGATATCTGGAATTCTCCACGCACCATCCTGCCAGCTCTAGTGTTGGATCGTGTCGTGTAAGGAAGCCGAAGGACAAGCCGATCGGAAAGCGGTTCCAAGCCGATTCGCAGACTTGGACGTCGTCACCAAACAGCACTTTTGACAAGGGACGGCGGGTTGGATAAGACTCTAGCAATTACGGACAAGGCGATCTGGACCGTCCCGAACAGCAGCTCGCGGCGATGCTACTCGGAGTCGGCGTCGATCTGCTTCACCTCGCGCGACTGCGTGCAATGCTGTCTAGGCGAGAGCCTGCTCGCCTGGCTGCGAGGATCCTCTCCGACGAAGAGCGCGCACAATGGAACGACCTGGCAGCAAGTCCGGAACAAAGCGAGCGCTTCCTCGCCCTCCGGTGCGTCGCGAAACAGCAAATTCTCTCGAAAGCAAGACGCTCACGCGTTTGCACGATGCAGGTGGACCGCCAAAGAAGCAGCCTACAAAGCACTCTACCCGGCTCTCGTCCCGAGGTGGGCGGACCTCACCGTCTCGAAGCAAGGCCCGAAACCGGTCTTGTCGTGGTCGTCCTCTTCTCCCAACTTTGTCCGCCCGCCGTCGGTCGATCCGCATCAGGTCCGCCTGCATCTCAGCGTGTCGCACGACGCAGACTTGATGGTCGCCTACGTCGTCGCGGAGTTGCTCGACAAGAAGACCTGACCGACCACTTTATCGACTTTCGGCTTGTCCGCGGACCAACCACCTCGCGTCTGGGACCGTGTCGCAGCATCGTTGCTCGTCACGGGCGACAAGGGCAATGTGGAAACCAAGTTCACAGTCCGGAGGACAATGGCGGCATCGGCACAAGATCGCGTACTACCTCGCCGTCGGGTTGACGGGCGCCTTTGATTCTGGGTTCGCAGCTCTCGTGTGAGTCGCCAGTACGTAGTCTCGCATTCGCCGAGCGAGTCGAGCTGATTCTCACTTGTGCCACCGACAGGGCGTGGGACCACTTCTCCCTACCGGCCTGTAAGGCAGTTATTCTGACGAAGGCAGGAGCTGCGCGCTGATAAAACGGATGCCCGCAGACGTCTGGGTCACCTGCGTGACCATCTCGATCCTCGAAGCTTCTACAATCGCGCTCTCGGCAATCCTTATCAAGTTGCACGTCGGGAGGCGCAGTCATGCAGACATGGGCGACGCGCTACTCGTGAGCTCATCTCGCCATCTCCTTTCTCCTCTTCGCACGTGGAACTGAGGCAGTTCCCTCGATACAGCCTCTCTGGTGTGGCTCCCTCACTATCAACATCGCCTATTTGTATGGCTCGTATGGCGAGATCCTCGAAAACGAGCTCTACTGGCGAATCACCTGCGGGGTACGGAACCTCTCGATTCCTCCCCTGCTCCTCCTCGTGCTAATGCTCGGCTCCCGTGCAGGTCGGGGTCGCCTCGCAAATTTTCGGTCTCATCCTCGTCTCCATGTCGTATCTCTACCACGTCGTCTCGCTTCGCAACGACAGAAAGTCGTCGCCGACGGACGAAGAAGCTGCTCCTCCCGATCAAGGCGACAATGCGACGCAGAGCTCAGGGGCCAGCAGCGGGAGTGAAAAGTCCAGCGGGAGTGAAAAGTCCAGCGGAAGTACAAGATCTAGTCGTAGCCGCTCAAAGCACAAGCATCGGCGCCGGTGACTCCTCACGATCGAAGCGTAGGTTTTGCGTGAGATTGGATTGCCAGGCTTTTTTTTTCTCTCAGCCTTTTTCCTGCTTTCCGTGCTGGCTCGTGGGTCCTCGGGCAAGATTCGCTTACGTCCTGAACGGTATACGGCTCACAGCTGCCGAGGACACAAATGAATTTCCCTCGACCGCCACCCCCTGTTGGAAGCGCTTTGGCCGCCTCCGAGGCTTGTCCGGCGCTCGTTCGAAATCCGTTCATCACATTCGTTTGCTCCTCTTTCTTTAACGCTACATACACCCTCCACTCCGTGCTGTAGGCCACGCTGTGCCTCGAGGCTATCCCCAGCGAATCTAACACCGGCGCTCGGCCTTCCTCGCCACCGGCAACGGCACTCGACTGCTTGCTGCGCAAAGATTGAGTAGCGGACGACCAACACTCCAAACCACGGTTATTCATCTAGGGAATCCTCTGCCGCCATGTTCCGGTATGCCTGGGCTCTGCGCGTTCTATCCCGAAGTGGCGACATGCTGCTGATGGAGCTCACGCGTCAACCGTCTCTTCAGCAACAAACAAACGCAGGAAATGGGATTGCAGAAATCTTCAGTGCAGATACTACCTTGGCTCACAGCGGTCTTGATGGTCTTGCTCGCAGTCTCGAGTACGTCCCGCAGCTCGAGCAGTGGCGGCGGGACTGGCGTTCTTTGTCGTTTCATGGAGCGTAGCAAGCTGACTTACCGCCATTGCCAATAGGTTTTTGGGGCTGGGCAGCAAGCAAGGATCATCTCCCAAGCTACCTGCAAGGGCCGGCGTTGATCGGTGGCATCTGCTGCTGCATCGCCGGACTCTCCTGCGTTGTCGCATTCTTCTTGTGAGTCTCGCCGCACTCTGCGCCACCTCGTGCGCCCCTTTCTCCCCTCCATAGCCAGATCCTGACCCCTTATAAACGACAAAAAGTATCAGCAAGGGAGAGAACCACTGGAACAAGTCCAAGCATGCCAACGCACGAAATCGCAACTTGCACATCCACCCGATGGAGAACTGGCCCCATACGCTCGTATTTGGCACGACGATGGCTGCCATCCTGACCGAGGGCGCCTACCTCTATATGCTAGCCTGCATCTTGATCAGCAAAGGAAGTGACGATCAATGGTACGTTCCGAGCTCGAGCTTTTCTTTCCGAATGGCCTGCCTTGCTGCTACGGCCCTCTTGTGGACAGCTTGAGGTTCTCGACCAGTGCACCTAAATGCGAAGGCAAAGGCCTCCCTTGGGTCGGCATGATTTCACTCGTTAGTCCTTTCTCTCACTCTCGAAAGTCTCGAGTCCCTCCCTCGAGAAATCGTTTCGAACCGGATGCTCACCCCCACCCGCGCCTTACAATGCAAGCTCCTGTGCGTCGCGGTGGCATGTGGCCTCTGGTTCGAGATGGCGATGCAGTCTTCGATTGCGAGGTTCAACAAGATCCGCGGTCCGCTGCGCAACTCTGCCAATGGGAACTATGGCGGGTCGAGCGGAGGTTACGGCGGTTCGAATGGTGGCTATGGCGGGTCGAATGGGGACTATACCAACTGGAATGCACAGCGTGACGACGACGCTACGCTCTACGGGGACGACGACGGCGGTAGTTGGAACGACAAGGGCACCGGACGGTTCAGGTCGCGGTCGGATGATTGGTAGGCGTCGTAAGCTCTCAGTCCTGAAGTTCCGGCTACAATATCAGATCGGCGCTCTGCTTGTATGGCCAAAGCACGTGGTCAGAGCTACCGCGACAGACAGGCGCTGGAAGCGAAAATGTTTTACGTTCTCGAAAAGACAATTGTCCACTGAATTGAATGCTACAAAGAGAGAGGGTGTGGCCTGTCGCCCGGCTCTGGTACAATCTAGACCGTCTTTCCGTTCGCCGCGGGAGGCGGTCCCGCCGGCGGAGGATAGTATGTGCTCTGCGAAGTCGCGGCGGGCGGCGGCGAGTTGGGCGGAGCGTACAGGTTGCCGCTGACGGGAGGGGTTCCGAGTTGCGGACTGTAGTGCGAGGTCGTGTCGGGATTATAGCCGGCGTCTGTAGGCGATGGGGGCAGTCCTCTTGTGTCAGTTTCTGTGGCCACGCGGTAACTGGGCGCGCGGGAAGATCCTTCTGGACGCGCGGGCGACTGCGAAGAACCTCGCTCGCTCGCTCGCTCAGAGGCACTGTACTCACATTGAGGAGGTGGCTGGTCGTATCCGCCGGTGGCGACCGCCGGCGAACTCGCCGGCTGCGAGGTGTAACTCTGGCCATACTGCGGCTGCGGCGGACCTCCGTGGTACTGCTGGCCGTAGTAGCCCTGCGGCTGCTGCGTCTGCCCCTGCGGGTTGAGCGGGAATGTCGTCTTGAAAGCTCTGGCGCGGCGTCTCCGGAGGAGGATGCCGACGATCAGGATGACGAGGGCGACCGCCACTGCGACTGTTTGCGACGTGCGGTGGGGGACGATCAGGACTCGCACTCGCTACAGGGACGTAGCTGGAGGCATCCAGTGACTTACTACCGACGCCTACGCCTATCCTGACGCCGTACGAGGTGCCGTTATCGCCGTAATCTGGTGGCGGTGCGAGGGGGGGAGAATGAGGTCAGCGATACCGCGAGTGGAGGAGCCAACTGCAGGGCGGCGGGCGGGGCGACGTACAGCCATACTGGGCCCTGACGGGGGTGGCAGCTAGTGCCAATGAGAGCGTGATCAACAAGGGTGCGTATGTCATGTTGCGTGTGTGGTGGCGAAACGCAGAAGGCGAGTCGCCGGTCCGCTGCTGGCTCTCGAAATCTCGCCAAGTCCGCCCGCCGATCAAGACCTTGGCAACGTGGCCGCCGGCCGGTCATCGTCGCCGCTCACAGCTTATACTTGCAACATCCACTGTTTGTACGACTGCCAACATGCACTTTGCACACACACAGAAAACATTCACAAGCGAGAACAATCACCTCGCGCTACTCAAATCCAAGCGATTCCTTCTTGTCAAGCTTCGCGTTTAGAGCTGGACGAAACGGAGGTACGGGTACTGTGCACACGAAAGAAGACGGATCAGTGCTCCGAGCGAAACCAAAGACGCGCAACCGTGCCAAGGGGATTGCGCTGCAAGAACGAGCGCGAGAGAGACTCACGACCTCCTCGACCTGCTTGCCCTCAAAGTGCTTCTTGGCGTCCTCGGTCTTGAGCGAGTTGTGCACAATGACCTTGTCACCGGGCGTCCAGCCCTGCGGCGTCGCGACCTTCTCCTTGTCGGTGAGCTGGAGCGAGTCGATGCAGCGCAGGATCTCGTTGAACTGGCGACCGGTGCTCGCCGGGTACTGGAGCGACAGGCGGACCGTCTTCTTGTCGTCGATGATGAAGACGGTACGGACGGTGAACGGGAGACCCTTCTCGTCGAGGTTGGTCAAGTCCTGCTCGTCAAGCTGTTTTCGAACGGGGAGATCAGTCAGTCTCGTTACTGCGTTTTTCCTTTGGAAGAAAACGCCGCCTCGGAACGCACCATGTCGTAGAGGTGGGCGACCTCGCGCTTCGGGTCGGCAATGATGGGGAAGCCGACCTTGTTGCCGCCAAACTTTTCAATGTCGGCGACCCACTTGTCGTGGCTGCCGAGCTCGTTGCACGAGAGACCTGGCGGATGCGAGATTTGTGTCAGAACCACGCGTGTATCCGAATTACAGCCACCTGCAACATAGGATCGCGCGGGCGCGTCTGGGCAGGTAGCGTGACGAGGGAAAGCGCATGGTCCTCACCGATCATCTGGACACCGCGCTTCTCAAACTCGGGAGCCAGGCGAGCCGCCTCGGCGAGCTCGGTCGTGCAGACCCTGCAGCAGATGAATCGGTACGCGTGAGTGTCGAGTTCAGCCGGGGACGGGTCTGCCAACTTACGGAGTGAAATCGCTGGAGAGATGGCGAGCGGCAAGGGCAACAGGCGCATCAGTTGACGGGCTCGGACACATAGCCCTCATACTCGGCAAGACTCACGCAGGCTGTAGCAATGCAAATTGTCGTCAACACTCGACTCGAAGCGACAGGAACTGGAGAACCACGGCCAAACCGAAACGGAACGTACGTGGGAGAACAAGATGGTCCACTTTCCGTCGATAAAGTCGTGGAAGCGGATCTTGCCGTGGGTCGTGTCGGCTTCAAAGTCCGGCACCTTGTAGCCGAGGCGGAGACCAGTCTTTTGCTGCGCGGCCATTTTGTCCTTTTTCGTTTGCGGACTGAATGGAGGCGAGTGAGGCGGGTCAGCCCCGGCGTAAGCGCGCGAGTTGGAGCGTCAGTGGTGTATGTAGAAGGAGTTGAGCTCTTGACTCACGTGCTGAAGCTGCTTCAAGTCCACGCAAAGGAGCAGGAGGCGTAAGAGAAGGTGAGCAAGAGTCGGGACATGTGGGGTGCTGAGGCATGCAGCGGAGCGCGCAGGCACTCGGGAGAGGGACAGGACTCACGAATCCAAGAAGTGGGCTTTGAGAGCGTGAATGAAACACGAACAAAGAGAGAGCGGTCGAGCGGGTGCAGCGTCGGTGGAGAGCAACTTCACCAAGCGAAATTGCGCCATCGTCTCGGTTCCGCCACACGATCGCTCGGCTGCGGCTGCGCCGAGGCCCGGGCTTGACAAGATTGCTCGCATACAGCTGTGTTGTATCATGAGGTCAATGAAAGAGTTGACAAGAATACAGTACGCTATGGCTACAGGTGAAAATGCGCCGAAAAGAGAAAGACAACCGCACGATTGGGAGAGAATGGGGATACATAGCGGGTGTGGTCGGGAACCCCAGAGCGCAGCTCATGAATGAGCGAGACCCTGCCCGGCCCGCCAGGCCTGCCACTCGTCGTACGACCGCTTGACTTTATGGCTCTGGTACCGACTCACCCTCGCCTTCCTCCTCATCGCGTCCGTGACGGTCCCTCGGAACCCAGCCTTGCGCATCGCGGCATCGACCGCGTCCGTCTTGGACCAGCCTTGCTCGGGCGCGACTTCGGGGAGGAACGTCGCGTGCAGGGTCGTCGCCAACCCGCGCGGGTTCTCGGCGCGGCTGGCTCGCACTCGCAGTTTCGGGAGCTCGGTCAACGAGCGGTATTTGGTCTTGCTGCCCGGGGTCGAGGCATTGTCGTTGTGGTCGGAGGTGGTGGTGGTGCCGTTGGTGGTGGCAGAGTCGCCGTTCTCGAGGTTGAGTGCCGGGTTGACAAACTCGACGTAGATACCGTGCACGCCGAGCTCCCAGTCGAGGTAGTCGGAGCACAGCTCAAAGTCGGTCAAGAGCGAGACACTGCGGGGAGGTTATGGAGGGGGTGAGCTGTCAAGTCTCTGGGCGGGAGAAAAGCGACGAGGCACACAACGCACCCGCATTCGAGCCTGGGTAGTTCCTTTGCCGTGATCGGATCAAAGCGCGAATCCTGGAATGCACTTCGCGGGAGAACAGGAAGTTAGCGAACCTTCTTCTGTGAGCAGCACCAACTCGAGCCTTATGTACCTCGTCTTTGCGTATTCTGCGAGTCCGTCTGCGAGCCGGAGCGCGCCAAAGTTGCCGATGCAGCCGCGGAGTCGGGGCGCGCCCCCGTTCCTCGGTCGGATGTTCCAAGTCACAAAGAGCGGACTGCGAGGTGTTGTGCTGCATTCAGCTTGACTCTCGAGACGATGAGGCTCGCCGAGTCGCTTGAAGTGGGGTAAAGCGGCATCGGTCAACAGCCTCGGGAGAGGCGGGCGCTCACAATGACTGTTGACCGTCAAAGGGCGGCGGAGGTGGTGATGTGTGCTTCAGAGCGGCGTCGATCACTTCGAAGCAAAAGTAGGCGTGCTCCGGCAACGCGACGGCGGAGCCAGTCATCTGCACCAGTCCGAGTGAGGGCGGGTGGAGAGGGCGAAGGAGCGGCGGTGCGGCGAGTACGCCTGCCGTACGCAGAGACGAGCGTTCTAGACTTCTATCGCGATATATCCCAGCCAATCTGGGAGTCTGGAGAGGGCGAGAGAGCCAGATCACGTCTGGAGTCGAGTTGGCGGCCAGCTATCGGAATCTTCTCTCATGCACGTAAGAACATGGCGAGTAGTGTTATAATATTTCTTATAGTATAGAAAGTAAGATCCCACCATCCGAATGCTAGTCTGAGCGAGACATTCATGTTGAGAGTACGCGTGTCTCGTCTCGTCGCGGAGTTGCAGCTGCAGCTGCTCACTCGCCAGCAGCTTGCACAGGCGAACGCGTAGAAGAGGAGCAGCTGGGCGAGAAGGGGAGAGCGAACGAACCGCGATATGCACCACTACACGAGTCCGTACAGCGCCCCGTCCGGTGCTCGGCTCCGACAACGCCAGCGCCGCCAGCGCAGTTCGATCGCGCTCTTTGTCGAATCTCCGACAGAGGCCACGTCGACCCTGCTGACCTTTCTCAGGCGCAAGGCCGGATCCTTCTTCTCCCTCGGCGTCGGCATCCTCGTCGGGCTCTTCATCGCCAGCTTGTTGGGCGGCGGTCAGGTCAGTCTCTGCGCTGCACCTCCAGGGTATACCGCACGCTGATGATAGACGCGCACACACGAGACAGCCCGCAGCAGTGCCATGGAAAGGGTCCGGCGTCGTCGAGACGTGGACGCAGCGCCAGGGCGTCCACCGCAACCTCGTCTCGCTCCCGACGCTCGACCAGCGAGAACGCGTCTTCAAGATCCTGTCCACCTTGACCGGCTACCACACCCGCTACTGCCTCCGCAACGCCCAAAAGGCCTACCGGAGACAGGTCTACGAGCGCTACGAACCGTTGGTCGGGTACGAGCAGCACGGCAAGCACAAGGGCTTCCGCGGACGGCTAAAGTCGTTCGTGCCGAGGATCGCGCGCCGCAGCTTCTTTGGCGACAACGACGACGAAAAGACCGAGATTGAACAGATCTTTTCGCACTCGCGCGACGGGACGAAAGCCCTCCGCGCCGGGTACGAGGGCCACAAGTACTTTTTCGCCATCAACTTGTACAACTCGTTCGACATCATCCCCGACCTCTTCTCCAACATGTTCAAGGTCTCGGCCATCCTCGGCTTCCAGAACGTCTTTGTCTCGGTCTACGAGAACGGCTCGCGCGACCAGACCAAGGCCCTCCTCCGCCTCTTTGACGCCCTCGCCCGCTCGATCGGCCTCCGCGTCGTCATCCGCACTTCGCTCCGAACCCGCGGCGCCTTCAACCACCGCATCGAGTACCTCGCCGAAGTCCGGAACGCCGCCCTCGCACCCTTGTGGGAGCTCCGAGACGCCGAGGGAGAAGTGTTTGACTCGATCATCTTCATGAACGACGTCTTGCCGTGCGTCGACGACTTGCTCGAGCTCGTTTGGCAGAGTCGTAGGCAGAACGCCGGTATCACCTGCGGGTCCGACTACATCTTCCACGACGAAGTCGTGAGTCCCCGGTTTCTCTTCCTGCCCTTTTCCCGGCCGGCGGGCTCAGCTGATCTTGATCTTTTCTCTCTCACCCAAAAAGGGACAACCGGTCTTCTACGACAAGTAAGTATAGCTTTCACGCGTGATCAGGGAGAGTGAACGAGCCGCTGACCCTACCTCGCCCACAGCTGGGTCGCGCGTGACATGAACGGCACCGCGCTCGAGAACGCGCCCTTCGAGGCCGTCTTCCGCGACATGGAGTCATCACACCGCTTCCAGCGCCACCTCCCCGTCCAGGTCCAGTCGTGCTGGAACGGCATCGCCGTCCTCGACCCGGCACCGATGTACGCGCACCCGCACGTCAAGTTCCGCATGGCCAAGCTCTCGGCGGGCGAGTGCTCGGCTTCAGAGTGTTCGCTCATTTGCAACGATTACTGGAACGCCGGGTACGGACGCATCATCATGATTTCGCGAGTCAAGCTCGCGTACGATCGGGTGCGTTTGGCCCTTCCTTTTGTGACGCTGGGGTCATCATCATCTTCTGTTCGACTGACGAGGTCCACCTCCCCCGCGCTTGCAGCAAGTGTGGGATATCATCCACCCCGAGCGTCGCAACTTGACCTACATCCGAGGCTACCACCGTCTCGGCGGCAACCCGGACGACCCGCACTCTGATCCGCAGGACCGGAGTTGGTACGGTCCGCATGACCGATTGTTCCGCCAGGAGGAGAGCGAGGCGATCCGCTTCCGACCGCCACCCAAATACGGTGAGTCGGGCTAGGTCTCGAGTCGGGCTAGAACACGCCTCCAAAAATTCAAAGTGATACTGATGGCGAGTCCTTGACGGCGCCTTGTCTCGACCCACAGTGTGGTGTTGGGGATGGGACGGCGCAGGAGACCTCGACGGTCCCGACGTCGAGCCGATTTGGGAACTCATGGTCAGTCTTTCCATCCTTAAACTCCTGTCAGCTGCGCGCGTCAGACCATACTCACACTCCTCATCGGACCCCCTCCCCCGACCCAGCCCAACATTTCTGTCGATCCGCTGACGGTCCGACATGACCGGTCTTTCACCGACTTGTAAACTCTCTCTCGTTCGTTACGGCTCTTCTGTTAGAGGGAACGGTGTATGGACATTTGCTGCCCTTCAGACCTGTGCTCGAGAAACCTTCCTGCGCTTGTCGGTGCGAGGATCCCAGAGATACCGCACACCAGAAACAGAGTCTCGCAGCATGTCCAGAGCGCTATGACGCCATACCACCCACGAACCCTGCTTGTATCATTATTCCTCTCGTCAGTCTCTTTCGACGTGTCGGGATTCGTAGCTTATGTTTACTCCCCTTCCCCATCCACGCGCAAAGATATACCCGCATTCGCAACTTCTCTTTCGCTTTCCAGTGATGCGCGCGCATATGATTCGTCTGCGGGCGCCCCCGGTGCGCGAGAGAGATGTCTAGAAGTAGCTGATCTTACAACAACCATGGTAGTCGAGACTCGAGACTGTAACCCTGCTGAAACGCTCTGCTGACGCGGCGACCTCGAAGAATCACTCCTACATCCGGATCAGGGAGTACCCTCCGGGTCGGCCGCGACGTCGGCCGATTCGCCCTGTGCTTCCTCGACCTCTCCTTCCTGCTCTTCAGGCTGCTCATCTCCTACCGGCTGCCTGTCTCCCACTGTTTCGATCGGGTCGAGCGTGCCCTTGACCCGACCGACGTACTGCTTCAGCCAGTCGGTCGCTTCGAGCACTTCGTCGTCAGTGAAGGTGTGGCCGAGGTTGTTGATCGTGCGGTACTGCAGGAGCGAGTGGTTGATCGGCGGTTTGAGGAGTTTGGAGACGCCGAGCTCGGCATTCGGTTCGCTGTGAAGACATGGTAGTCAGAGTGGAGATCGGTGGTCCGGCGAATGGTGCGCGCCGATGAGGCGAGACGCACGTGAGGTAGATGTCATCTTTCCCGTGCATCCAAAGGATGGGTGTATGCCGAGAGTCTGAACCCACCCACTATAAATTCGAAAGTGTGAGTGTTGAGTCAAACGGCAGTTGGAGAAGCCGGAGGTGCGTACCTCGGAGGCGCGGTCCATCATCGGCAGATACGTCGAGAAGACGATCGCCGCTTCGATCCGGTCGGCTGGCGCAGTCAAAGAGAGCAAGAGCGACATCACGCCGCCTGGAAGAGATACTCCGACGTCAAACCCAGCCATGGAGAGCAGACGAGGTGAGGACGTGGTGGCTCACCTTGCGAGAAGCCCATGACCACGATGCGAGGCTCCTTGCCGAGCTCGACCATACGGGCGCGCTCTTCGTCTATCAAGAGGTTCAGCTGTTGCTGACTATGTACATAGCCTTCGACGTCTTCGTGGTAGTACACGTCCGGGAAACTCCTGTGGCGAGCGAGAGAGCAGGATTGTGTATCAGCGAGCGAGTCCCGCACGCAGTGCGCTCGTCTCGGGATGAACGGAAGCTCACTCCATGTCGAACCAGGCGTTCCCAAGTTCATACTTGTTGACCGTGACGTTCATCTGATCCGCGGTCGGTGCAACCCACCGGACGTAGGGGAACTGGACTGGCATCTCCCAGACGAACGGTGCGCCGTTCCCAAAGTCGCCGAGTCCATGAATCACGATCGCCGTCACAGTATAGTCGTCGCCGTCGATCGCCTCTTGCCGCCAGATCTTTTCCGGGTCGAGTGGTCGAGACGGAGGATCAAAGAAGCGTTCCTCCGGTCTTGTCGGTCTTGACGCCCACGGGTTCAGGCTCGACCAGAGTGCGCCGAGCGCCGGGAGGAACAAGAAGACGAGCGCGGCCACTACGGCGAGGAACACGGCGAGGATGAGCGCGATTCGTATCCGTCCGATCAGTCGTCTTCTGGCCTTTCTTCCGTTGAGCAGCGGCAGCGGCGGCAGTGCGTGTTCCTCGTCGCCGTCTTTGTCGTGCTCGTCCAATTCGCTCCGTAGCAGTCTTTGTCGCGCTCCGTCGGCGTCCCCGCTGTCATAGGCCGTTGCATCGCTTGCATCTGGAGCTGGCGTCGGCGGGAGAGAGCGGTTCAGCAGCGGGATATGGTCCGCCACTGCCGGCGAGTCGGCCATAGCAGCTGTTGCGCCGCTTGCGTCGTCGTGTCAAGCTGCTTCTCCTGGCGAGTTGAGTGTAAAGTCGCGCATTTCCGAAAAAACTCGATCGCGTCTTTTGTCTCGCCGGGATGACGTGGCGGACCATACAGCAGCGCGACTCCGAGCTTACTCGAAACAGTTTCAAGCGATAGTTACATGTACATAATCAAGTATCCTCGGCCAGTACAAGCGACGAAAGATCCGACAACATGGTGCACTTCGGAAACGGGAAAGCCCTGCCTAAAGGTATCGGCCGTATCCGCCTTGTTGACGAGGGCCTGCCGGAGGAGGACGTCCGCCCCAGCCTTGGTGAGGCGGTCTTCCTTGCTGACCGTACGAGCCTGGCGGCGGCAGCGGCGGTCCGACCGCCGAGGGGTCCATCATAGCGAGGCGGGAGGGGTGAACGGGTGGATACTGCCCCGAGGCGGGAGGTCCGGGTGGATACCCGCCGGGCTGCATCGTTGGGGGAGGTCCCGTCGAGTAGCCTTGCATCGCAGCAGGCCCAGTCGGCAAGGGAGGTCCGGGAGCTGCGGCGGCGTTTGGGCCACCGCCACCGAAACCCGGAATCGAGTTGAGGAGTGCCGGGTTCGCAAGCAGCGTGTCGATCGTGGACGGGTCGACCTGCGCGAGGAGGGACTGCATCGCTGCAGGGTCGAACCCTGTCGGCATCGGCGGCGGCGACTGTGCGGGCGGGGCAGTGTACCCGGACGAGGTCGGCAGCGCGCCTCCGTATCCGGTGGCAGGAGGAGGCGGTTGATGGGCAAGAGGAGAGTGCGAGCCGGCATAAGGCGGCGAAGCGCCATAATGAGGCGAACCGCCATAAGGGGGTGAACCACCATAAGGAGGAGAGTGACCGGTAAAGGGCGGAGGGTAATGCGACGCAGGAGGCGGAGGAGCAGCAGCACCGAACGGAACCGTAGGCGCCGCGACGGGCGGCATCGATTGTTGCGGTACGACCGGTGCGGAAGGTGGCGCGCTCGTGGTAGACGGTGCCGTGGGCGTCGGTCGGACAGTCTGCATCACGCCCTTCTGAACGACCAGGATGCACAAGAGCAAGTCGTCGTCTCGGGGTCCATCGTCCGGCAAGACGTGCTCGTCCGCGAGTTCGACATACTCGGGTAACGGCGCCTCCTTGGGCAGCGGCACGATGTAAATGTCCTTGACGATGCGGGCAAAGTCGCGTCCGGGTTGGACGACGCCGACGCGGTCGCGCTTCAGGTACGTTTCATAGATGTGGCGGTGCTTGCCCAGGCACGAGTCCTTGACTGGTTTGTGAGGAGAGTCGGTAGAAGGTCCGGTCGTATCGGGCAAGAGGGCCGTGATGACGAGCTCGCGGGTCGGCGCGAGCGAACACTCGACGAGGTACTTGACGGCTTTCGCGGTCGGGAGTCGCCCTGCCGTCGAGAGACTGCGCGGGAGGAGCTGCCTCCAAGTTTCCGGAGCGTGGCCGAGCGGTCGACCGCCGACTTGGACTCCGAACGCAGGGAAGCCGCCTTCTTCCGGAACCATCAGGTCTCCGGCCCACACATGCGGCAAGGAGGTGACCGCCGGCTTGGACGGCTTGGGCGGTGCGGCCGCAGTCGGCTTCTTCGGAGAAGCGCCCGGATCCCGGAACAAGTCGTCTTCAAAGTCGTCGTCGTCGTCTGCACCGCCGCCGCCACTTCCGACGTGGAACAAATCCGGCTCGTCGTCTCCGTTGTCGTCTCCTTGCTCACCCGCCGTCGCGTCGACTGCGGTCCCGTCTTGAGTGGGCTCCGTCCCGCTACCGGCGGCGGCGGCAGGGGCTGGCGATTCCGACTTGTCGGTCTTGACCTTTCCCCAGATCGACGACATGTCAAAGTTGGACGACACGCTGTGGCGAGGTTTCGGCGGCGCAGCAGGCGGCGAGAGGGCATCGCCGTCCTGCTGCTGTTGCTGGTCTGCCTTCGGCGAGGCAGCATCACCCGCAAGGGCGGCAAGAGATCCAGCCTGGTCGGCGGCGGCGGACCCTCCCGGCGACATCTCGTCCGGCACGAGGGAAGAGCGAGCGCGCGGCGTCGCTGCAGGCGAGTTCGAGTAAGTGTCCTGTCTCGCTGCGGGAGATTGCGCCACGGGGGAGTCGTCCATCGGGTTCGGGAACGGCGCCGTCATCGGCGAGTCTGCTCCTCCGTTGTTGTTGTTGTTATTGTTGTCGTCGGCAGCTTCGTCACCACGCTTGCGAGCCTCTTCCGCCTCGGCCTCCTTGACGCGCTCGACCTGTTCGGCAGCGATGATCCGCGTCGCCTCGTTGTCGATCTCTTCCTCGCCCTTGTGGGTCCGTTTCGCCGTCGGAGCAGCCAGCACCTCCTTGACCGAGTTGCGCAAACTCGCCGCGCGGACACTCTCGGCCATGGCGCGCAGTTCGGGCGTCTGCAAGTCCTCGGCCGAGAGGTTGATGAGCTTGTTCGCCGAGAGTTCGTCGTTGGCGACCCGCGAGCGCAGGTACGCGTTCGACTTGAGGTTGAAGTGCAGCGACCGGAACTTGGACGCGTACTTGGTGCGAGGCGCGCGGATGCCCTTGTCGTCCGGTTCGGCGTGCGCTTCAAACAGTTCCGACTCGACCTCTTCGGCGAACGCGGCCGAGCGGACGTCGATCCCGTGAGAAGTGGATTGGCCGGCGGCGTCGGCGGCGGCGGTAAAGATGGACGAAAAGATGCTCGTGAGTTGCTTGCGGACGTGCGTGCGGGTCTTGTCGCTTGCTGGAACCGAAGAGCCCGCCGCCGCCACCGCGGAGCCAGATTTGGAATCCTGACTCTGCGATGCCGACACTCGGCGAGCACTCGCCGCGGACGGACGCTGTGCACGGTAAAGTGAAGGTGGTCTCAACGTCTGTACGAGGCTATGGAAGGACTCCCGAGGAAGAACAAGCCTCACCTTTGCCCTCGTCCGTTTCGGCTTGTCTTCGTCGTCCTCGTCGTAATCGTCGTCCGACTCTTCCTCATCTTCTTCCGACTCGACTTTTCTCCGGCTCCGTGCGCGTCCACCAGCAGCGGCAGCGACAGGCCGTCTCCGCTTCTTGGTCGCGGCGCTCTCGCCTTCGAAATCGGAGTCGTCGGGATCCTGGTCTTCGGCGAGGTCCTCCTCTTCCTCCTCTTCTTCCTCCTCCTCCTCGTCTTCAATCCGGTCCTCTGCGACATTTGGATCTTGATAAGCGCCGTCTCCGGGATCGTAAAAAGTTGCGGCGGGTGCGATATAGCTGGGCAAATCTCCGATTCCTGCGAAAATGCAAGGTTTTGTATTGGAAAGTCAAGGTCAGCGAAAAATTGTGATCCAGACTGGGGAACGCGTTGCTGCGGCTTGTCGTCCTCCTGCCAATCTCGTCCTTGACCTCGACACTGCCGGCAGCAGATGGCCTGTCTAGGGCGTCTACCTGACCACCTCTGATGACCCTGGCTGCCCCCGCCTCGCCGCCCTCGCACACACACGCATCGTCTCGCCTCGCCCGCTCCTCCGACCCGGACCAACCCCCGCTGCACCCTCCCTCGACTGCCGCTACGCCAGAGCGCAGGCCAAATGACTATGCACAGAGGGCAGGGGAGGGAAGGACGGGACGGCGACCACCCTGCAACTCGGCTCTACCCTTCAGGTGGATCTCGCGAACGAGGTTCAGAAGAAGGATGAGGAGAGCGGGACAGAGGTGCGATTGCAACGTTGTGGGTTCTTTTTCGCTCGGACAACCAGGAACCGCCCCTGCCTGCCCGCCTGGCGAGCCCACGGCAAGATGAAATAGAAACGTCTCGGGTTCTTGTTCTCCGCCCTGCTGCCCCTTCTTCTGCTGCTCCGCCCTGGTCGTGCTCGGAAGCTGGAGCGGGTTGCGAGGGCCTCTGCCGACTACATCCCGCAAGCGAGTCGATAGCAAAACTTTGTCGCCGTGGTCGAACAAGCAACGGGACGACCGGGGTCGTTTCCGAACAGCGATCGAAGGCGGAAAAGGAAATGCACTCACTCCGAGTTGAGCCCATGCCCATCTGCTCGCACATGTCGCACGAGTAGGCTTCGATCTGGGCCGCCGTCTCTGCGGTCAAGCCGACGCAGCTAAAGTGGAACCTGCAGAGAGGAGGGGGGGCAAGTGAGCCGAGTCAGCACTGTTGTTTGGGCAGTGGATCTTGTAGCAGTGTCCGGGCGGGAAGGAGAGGAACTCACCAATTGCTGCAGTGTTCGCACTGGATCATGGGTTGCTCGCCCGTGTCGTAGCCGAGGCAGACGCAGTCTGTTTGTCCGACGGAGAAGTCGTCGTCAGCCTCAGCCCCCACTCTGTTCGCGGGGTGCTGCAACACACTCACAGAGAGTCATATCTTGTTCCTGCTCCTCTTCGTCTTCGTCTTCCTGTTCCTGTTCTGCTGGGCCAGGTGCGGGTGCGAGCGGGTCTGCTGCGAGCCCTTGCTCCTTGGCGACGGCCTGCTTGCCGCGTGCGTTCTGGGCCTTGCCCTTGCGTTTTACGGGAGCACTCCTGCTCGTAGTAGTAGTAGCAGCACTGGCAGCGGCGGCGGCGTGGTTGGCGGGGGCGCGGCGTCGCTCGTGCGAGATGGACGACATGAGCTGGCGCGACTCGACCGAGTCGAGGACGCGCGCGGTCGGTTTGCGGATGCGACCACCGACCATGGTCAGCTGCTTTCGACTGGCAACAGCTCCGAGTTCTCCGAGTGTCGAAAGCGAGCGAGAGAGAGAGGCGAGTGCGGCTTCAGCGCGAGACGAGCAGCTCGACTGAGTCGCCGAAACGTCTTCTGCTCTCGCTCAAACGTACACGCGTGCAGCGTTTCAGCCTCGGACTAGACTCGCACAAGCAACCATCCCTTCGCCACTCCCGCCCGCCCGTCCGAGTCACCGCCGCCTCAGAGTCGAGATGGGTCATGTTCCGGCCAACCCGACCAGCATCCTCAAGTGCCTCCCGCGCATGGTCAGTCTCGCCGAGCAGACTCTGGCCTGGGCAATAGAAGCTGAACATGTACTGGCACGCCTGCAGAGCTGGAGCCCCGCCAACCTCTACAACCTGTACCAGCGCACGTACGGACCGCAGTCGAACGAGACCCGCTTCACGAAATCGTCCTTCACCCTCTTCCAGCAGAAATGGAAGGCCAAGCAACTCGTCCGAGCCTACCACGGCGACATCCTCATCGAGACAAAGTTCAAGCGCCACTACTTGCCCGACGAGTTGCCCCCCATCGTCGGCACCAACCCGGGCGACTTGCCCGTCCCGCTCGCGTCCCTCATGTTTGCCGAGGTCGAGAAGCGCATCGACACGGTCGTCTTCAGGTGCTGCTTTGCCGACTCGATCTACAAGGCCCGCCAGATGGTCCTCCACGGTAAAGTCCAACTCAACGGACGCACCGTCAGTCTCTCTCTCTCTCTCCTTTGCACTCGTTGACGGTGCCAAGCAAGCCCCCGCATGCTGACCCTCCACCACATACACTCTCCTTGGATGATCGACCCAAAGATGACCGACCCGAATCGGAAGCTCCAACCGGGAGACTTGATCTCGGTTGACCCGACCGCCGTCGTCACCCTGCAACGACCACGGGAATCTCCCGCATCCAGCTCTGCGTCCTCTTCCGATGCCGCAGCAGCGGAACCTACCACCTCCGAAGCAGCAACAACCACCGCCGAGTCTGCACCCGAATCGGAATCCAGTACCCCTCCCCCTCCTTCTCCCTCAGCAGGCGCCCGACCACTCCCCTTCCACCTGCCCGATTACGCCGCCCCGTTCTTGTTCATCCCGCCTTACATCGAACCGAGCTTCCAGACTTGCTCGGCCGTCTACTTGAGGCATCCGACGGCGCGACCGGGCGTGAGCGAGATCCCGTCGCCGTACGAGGCGGATGGCGAAGTGATGCGGCTAGCATGGGTACGTCGGTCGCGCCTTCCCTTCCACTCCACTTGCAGTACTTCCCGCGTCCAAGTACTCTTTTACGAGTCTATCGGCGGGGAATCACTCTTGAAGAGGAAAGTGAACGCGCCCTGACCCATCTTTTCACCTCGTGCGCACAGGAGTACTACCTCGGCATGGGACGCAAGGGCGACGTCAAGAAGAGCCAGAAGACTCGTGGTCAGCGTCTTGGAGCTTGAGAGCAGCTTTGCGTCAAGCTCGTCGCCAGGGGGCAAGGCTGTGGAAGGGGAATCCACTGCTCGGGGGCTGCCGGAGGGAAAGGCTCTTTGCATCGTTCAACTTGGGGGTCTGATGTCGTTCGCAACTCGCACAATCCATCTTGTATACCAAGCACAATGTGTTCAAGGCTCTTGTTTCGAGTGATGAAAGTTACAAGTCGAGGGCTCAAGTCGAGGGCTCTCCCCGTAATCACAGCCCACCAGAGCCGTTGTCTCGTCGTTGTCTCGGAGCAGCTCGAGTCTCGCAGCGCATCCGTACAGCACGCCCCGCTCTCGTCTCTCGGCGAAGCGGCCGGGAACCTGTCCCCATCTCGCGCAACTCGACCAGCGAACCTCACACGGCCAAACGACATCAACGGAGAGTAGAGTAGAAAAGGCTCGCTATGGCTCAGCAAGGCTACGGCGGACAGGGCTACCCAGGCGCTCAACTCGGCGCCGCGAGCGGGTCCGGTTCGACCACGCCTGCGTCTGGTGCGACTCGATCAGGACGCGTCGTCAAGCCCGTCAAGCCGTACACTGCGCCCGTCCAGCCCGCCCGCGGTAGTGCATCTCGGATGATGCAGGGCGGCGGGCGTTCTTCGGGCGCAGGTGGGTACGCGATCGCTGCCGCTGGTCCGACTGGACCTCCTCCGCCGCCGCAACGACACCCGCTCGCGCTCACGCTCAGTGCCGTACCGCCCATGACTCGCATCACCGGACCGGGCAACGAAGCGAAACAGGCCATGTTTACCACGTACCCGGCCAGGATGCGGTTGGGCATGTCGACCCTCATGCAGCCGAACGCGTTCGCGGCGGCGCCCGCCTCGGCGGGGGTGACTTCGAATGGGACGCCCGTTGGTGGTGGTGCGGGGGGAGCTTCAGGAACGGGAGGAGCCAACACACCCGTGGTACCGGGGAAACGGCAACGGACTACGATCAACTATGCCGATTTCGAAAACCTCGACGATTTGCTCGATGGAGACGAGGACGACGAGAACCACGGCAACAACAACGCGATGCAGCAGACGGGACGGGCGAGACGCGGACAGAGTTCAACACCTGCCGCGCAGCAAGGCCGGGGCAAAGTCGCGGCGACGGCGACGCCGGCTGCACCCCCGAAACCAGAGTACTGGGGGGACGGCAAGAGCTACCTCGGTGCGCTGCCGCCGGGCAACCTCGTCCAGGTTCAGCCCGTCAAGACGACCAAGCATCTCGCATTGTGAGGAACGAGGTCTCTCTTTCTCGAAGAGTTTGTCTGCAGTCTGTTGACATTCCTCTCGTCCACAAAACCGGCGTTCTCTCGCAGTACGGAAGATCAGCTGGAAGAGCATGCAGAACGGAGAGGCGCGCTCGTTCCGGTCTCGATTGATCTCGACGTCGACACGTTCAAGATCCGAGATACCTTTGTCTGGAACGTGCAAGGTGCGTTTCGCGTGGACTTTCGAAGACGAGGCTTCCGGAACTGACGACAATTCCGCACAGAAAAACTCATCACGCCCGCCGCGTTCGCCCGCGTGTTTTGCGACGACCTCGACATCGATCATGTGCCCTATGCCAAGCTCGTCGAGCAGCAGATCACGCAGCAAGTGCATGAACAGACAGGGGTCGCGCTGTACCCGTTGTTGAGCGAGGAGGAGGAAGCCGAGCACATCGAGAAGGACTGGCGCGTGGTGATCAATGTGAGTGAGATTGCGACTCCATGTGTCGGACGTCCCCCTTAACGTGTGCGTATCCTCGCCCTTGCAGTTGGATGTCCAGATCGGCACGCTGCATCTGACCGACCGCTTTGACTGGGACTTGTCGTCGTCCCTGACGCCCGAACTCTTCGCCACGACCCTCGCCCGCGACCTCTCCTTGTCGTCGAACGCCGCGCCCCTGATCGCCGCCGCCGTGCACGAGGAGCTGTTCCGGATCAAGCGGAGCTTTTACGAACTCGGGTTGCTCACGGCCGACGAGACGCTGCGCGCGCGGAGGGGACCGAAACCGCTCGAGGGTGCGTGGCGGGAGTGGAACGAAGCGAACAATTATGGGCCGGAAGTGAAGCGGATGACGCTCGACGAGCTGGATCGCGTCGAGCATGAGCGGGAACGGGCAGCACGGTGAGTCGTCTCTTTTCGGATCCCTTTTTGTTGCTCGCGGGTTCGGACAGATTCTGATGACTTTCGTATTTGAATGACAGACGGGCGAAGAAGGACCGGATTGGGGCGGTACGGGTGGCACAGCGGCCACGGCGGTAGCTTTCTCCCTCTGCAAGGATTACCGCTCCAGCAGCTTTCCTCCAGTTTTCGTCTCTCGGAAAGACCCTCGCATGTTTGCAGATCAATGCAGACGTTGTCCCCTTTTCACGCATATGTGGCTCAATCTGTCTGGTCCGTTCGTTTCTGTAGCCGGCGCAGAATTTGCATCTGCGCTGTTCGGAGCGATCGAAGCGTCGGCCCGCGGACCGACATGCGAGCAGCTTCGGCTCAAAAACTTCATCAAGGACCGGCTCACTCTCTCGCTGTTCGCCGTTGTGTACGCAGCTACGCTGAGGTTTCTCGAGCTATCCACCTGTCGCTAGAGTCCGTCCAGCTGCGGCAGGGGCTTGCTCTACCCGGCATCATGAACCTCTCGCTTGCGGGCCTCCACCGGCCATCAAAGTATACGATGCGCGTGTTCAGGACGACTCTCTTTGTCTCGCTGGCAGCCGGACTATTCGGGTGAGTGGCCCAGAGCGGGCTTATCGCAGCAGAGAGGGACTTTCGCGCTGACCAGCGCGCTACATTCAGGTTCGACACAGGCAGGTGAGCGAAAATTCACCGGCCGTCGTTCAGCTGGTGACCGTGCGCACCTGGGACTCAATCCTTCTGCCTTTGAAATGCAGCATCGGTGCTATCACAGAGATGCAGACGTTCAAGGACGAATTCGGCGAGCTTACGTCGCTCGTCCGCGGTCTCGTCGTCTCGGTGAATTCTGCTTCCCACGTCTTCCCTTTCTCCGGACTGCTTCACTGACGGTCAACTTGCCCGCGAAAAAGATCATTCTCGTACCTTCGGCCTTGACCGGTATGCTTGCAGGGAATGTTAGCGACAAGATCTCGCGCAAACGGGCCATTGGACTCGGAGCCGCCATCTTTGGCGTTGGTTCCGCATTGAGCGCAGGCGCAAAGAAGTCGCTGGCTATGCTCATCGTCGGGCGCTGCGTCGCGGGCGCTGGCGAGGGCCTCTTCCTCGGATGCCTGTGCGTCGCCCTCTTCCAACTATTTCGCCGAAGATGACCCGCTGAAAGTCCGCGTCTTTGCTCAGCGGAGTGTACTTGACGGAGATTTCGCCGAGGCACCTCCGGTCGCAGATGATTCTTCTCCAACAGATATTCTGCACTGGTGCCATCGCGACGGCGTTCTTTGTGTGCTACGGAACCGTCAACATCCCCAACTCGATGGGGTGGCGCCTCCCGTTCATCATCCAGACCATTACTGCGATCGTCGTCGCCTGCGGCGCACCGTTCCTGCCGTACTCGGCACGGTGGTTGTTGTCCAAAGGCCGGCGCGAGGAAGCGTTGCATGTCCTCGACCGGCTCGTTGGACCGGAGAATGCCCACAACGCCGACGAACGGCGCGAACTGCTCGCCACGCCTGCAGCTGCGAACAAGAACATGTCGCAACTCGAGGCTCTGCGCGATATCTGGAGACCGGGCGTCCGCGGTCGGACCATCCTCGGGTGAGCCATCTCATGCAAACTTCGTCGGAGCCCACCTTTTGGGCGCTACATTTACGGAACACTGATGCTCATACCCTCGCTGTAGTATCGCCCTGAACGTCTTCCAGCAACTCAGTGGAATCGACTTCGTGAGTTGCCTTCCCGGCCCGCCACCCCATCGCCCGCGCCGCTCGCCAGCATGCTGTCAACAAGGGTGCTAACATCGATTCCTGCCAAAGGTCCTCTTCTACGCTCCTCTTCTCTTCACTCAAGCCGGACTCGTACGTGCTCGCCAGAACTCGTCCTCCTTTCCGCCGCGCGCACGAGCTGACAACGGCAAACGGTTTTCAGGATCCGAGCACCTCTTCCTTCATCGCTTCCGGCTGCACCGGTCTCGTCCTCCTCGTGTGCACAGTCTGCGGAACGTTCTACATCGACCGAGTCGGACGACGCAAGATCTGGCTCGTTGGCGGCACGGCGACCGCATTCTGCCATTTCGTACGCTCCCCGAATCGCACATTGCGCCGGCGCTCATTCGCTGATCTGGACGCTTACGATTGCTGCTCTCACAGGTCCTTGCACTGCTCTATGCGACTGGCGCCGCTCGTGGCAACGTCGGCAAGTACGTCGTCATCGTCTTTATCGAGCTCTTCGCAGTTAGCTTCGTTCTGAGCTGGAGTTTGGTCACCAAGTTGTACGTGTATCTGTATTCCTGGTCTCCTGGTATGGAGGAGAGTCTGACGCGCTTTTGCTTTTGCTGCGTCTGCCGAACAGGTACGCGGCCGAGATTCAGCCAACGCGAACCCGCGCAGCCGCAGCTTCAACCGGACAGGTTCGCGATTCCTTCTCCCCCTTGCAACCGTTAAATACCAACGGGGCTAACTTTCGGTCTAACAGGGCTTGAACCAACTCGCCAACTTTGCCGTCGCCGTTTCGGGCCCGGCTTTCCTCGAGGCTTCAAGCTTTGGTCCTTACCTGATGTTAGTTCTCTGACTTCGCCGCTTCTGTCACAGCACGCGCTCACACGCTCTGGTGACGCAGGTACGGCGGTTTTACCGCTCTTGGCGTGATCTTTGCGATCTTTTTCATGCCTGAAGTCTTGGGCAAGACATTGGAGAGGTATGTCGGCAACTTTGCGCCGACTGGCAAATCGCCTTCTCCCTGGCCGCACCGCTAGCACCGGAGCTGACACCGACGCCACCTACAGCATCGACAGCACGTTCCAAGGCTCGCCGGTCGCCGTCTCGTGGCCGAAAGTCTTCACCTCGGCGCGGCTCACCGAAGTCCGGCAGCGCAAGAACAGCCGGTCGCAGTCGACGACTCTGCCGGGCGAGACGCGCGACGAGATCCGCGCGCACATTGCGATGCAGACCATCGGCGAGGACGACAACGCCGTGAGCGACGACGATTAGGTCCTAGCCTGGCTCAAAACCGGGGACCGCCGCCGTAGACTGGTGCAAGCCTGCGCACCCTTTTCCCGTTCTCCTTTAGACGACTTCGATATAATCCTTTGTAGACCTTATACAGCTTCACTCTAGATCTGACTGCTACAGTACCCCTTAATATGCACGTTTATGGGCGCATCAACCCGCGGACGGCGGAATAGAAAAGCTGGATTGATCGACACCAGTCGAACTCGCCTCCTGACGCGTAACTATAGCGCAGGCTTGACTAGCTCATAGCAGTACTAGACACCGCACGTACCTGCTCGCCTGTACCTGCTCATCGCTGTTGTCGCCGTCTCAGCAGCACTCGACCACCGCGCCTCTCTCGCCGCTTTTTCACCAAAGTCGACACTTCTCGCTCCAAGATGGGAATCGATCTCCAGCTCCTCCAGAACGACAAGGGCGGCGACTTTGAGGGCGTCTGCGCCTCGCAGAAGAAGCGGTTCGCGCCCGAAGAGCTTGCTCACGAGGTGCTCGCGCTCTACAAGGAGTGGACAAAGAGTGAGCATACGCAGCTGCGGCTGCGAGGGGATTGACAATGCTACAGACTCTGATCCAGCGACTCTGCTTGCAGCCCAGTTCGAGGCGCAGCAGCTCCGGAAGCAGGTCAACGCCCTCCAGAAGGATCTCGGAAAATGCATGAGGGTGCGTTGAGGAGCACGCCCAACGAGGACGAGGACAGCAGGATTGACTTGACGATTTCCTTTGGCACGCGCAGGAGAAGAACATGGAGGAGGCCGACAAGCTCAAGGCGCAAAAGGCCGACCTCGACAAGGAGATTGCCGCTCTCGGGGCCAAGGCGCAGGAGCAGGAAATCGTCATGCGCAAAAAGGCCAACACGATCGGCAACATCGTTCACGAGAGCGTCCCTATTAGCGACAACGAGGTGCGTCGCCGTGCACCCCGGCAGGCGCAAACGGCGAGAGCTGATCGGTGTGCCCCTCCGCGCCCGCAGGACAACAACAAAGTCATCCGGACATTCTACCCCAAGGACCCGAACGGCGACTCTGCCCCTCCCGTCAAGGGCGGCGCCTTGACCATGAAGGAGGGCATCCTGTCTCACCACGAGGTCATGTACCGACTCGGCATGCTCGAGATGGAGCGGGGTGCGTTCGCTCTTTCGCTCTCGGCCCGAGAGGTTGTGGCATGCTCACACGTCCGCCCGCAGGTACCAAGGTCGCCGGCCACCGTGGCTACTACCTCATGGACGTCGGAGTCGACCTGAACCAGGCTTTGATCTCGTACGGTCTCTCCTTCCTCCGTTCCAAGGAGTACAAGAAGGTGCAGCCGCCGTTCTTCATGAACAAGGCCATGATGGGCAAGACGGCACAGCTTGAAGAGTTTGACGAGGCTCTGTACAAGGTGCGCTAGCATGGGCGTCACTCGCTCGTCGGTTGTCGGGACATCAGCCGAACTTACCTTCTACTCTTTCGTATTTGCTAGCTCGAGGGCTCCAACGAGGACACCGAGAAGTACCTCATCGCCACTTCGGAGCAGCCCATCTCTGCCATGCACGCCGACGAGTGGTTCGACCAGCCGAACGAGCAGCTCCCGATCAAGTACGCCGGCTACTCGACCTGCTTCCGCAAGGAGGCCGGCTCCTCCGGCCGCGACGTGCTCGGTTGCTTCCGTGTCCACCAGTTCGAAAAGGTCGAGCAGGTAAGGCTCTCATGCGATGATTTCTGCGACAAGCGAGAGCTCACGGCTGAATCTTGATTTTTTTTTTTTTTCCCTGCCAGTTCTGCATCACCGACCCCTCCTCCTCCTGGGAGATGTTTGACCAGATGATTGCCAACTCGGAAGAGTTCTACCAGTCTCTCGGTCTGCCGTACCAGCTCATCTCGATCGTCTCGGGCGCGCTCAACAACGCCGCCGCGAAGAAGTACGACCTCGAGGCATGGTTCCCGCACCAGGGCGAGTACAAGGAGCTCGTCTCGGTGTCCAACTGCACCGACTACCGTGAGTCCCGCACCGTGGTTCGCTCCCTAATCACGAGTGCGCTGATCTCGATTTTTGCTGGGCTGCAGAGTCTCGGTCCCTCGAGGTCCGATGCGGTGTCAAGAAGCAGGGCGACACCCGCAAGGTTTACGTCCACATGCTGAACGGCACCCTCTGCGCCACCGAGCGTGCGCTCTGCTGCATCGTCGAGAACTATCAGACCCCCGAGGTGAGCTACCGCCCCTGACCGCACTTGCCGCTCGATCGATCCCCTTTCGCTGACATACCGGTCGCGATCTAGGGTGTCATCGTTCCGGAGCCGCTTCGCAAGTACATGGACGGCGTCGAGTTCCTCCCGTACGTTCGCGAGCTCAAGAAGTAGGCGTCACGTCTCTCTCGCCGGGTTTCAGGGGTTTCTTTTCCGGAAGGGGAACAAAGTGCCACGCGCAGGCAATATTAGAGAGCTTGCAATCGGCTGTATTCATGCTCTCTCGAGGGTTCTGTTGCGGTATGAGAGAGTCAAGAAGAGGATGTGAATTGCGCAAGATCAATGGGACTGCAGCATAACAATGCGATCAAGATGGAACGATGAACAGGAAGGGGCATGAAAGAAACTCGCTACAGATGAAAGGGGAGGTTATCGGTGACGGCGCCGACTCGACTCAGCGGACAGAGATTCCAGTCTTGCCCTTGCGGCCGATCCCGTCGTTCTCGTCGACGTCCTTGCCGGTGAGCATGCGCGCCGAGCTGCCCGACGACATGGCCTTCTTGCCCATGTCAAACACCTTCCAGAACTTGAGGTCCTCGTCGCTACTCGCCGTCGCGACCGTCATGCCGTCCGGACTGACGCACGAATGCAAGATCCGAGCCTGGTGCGCGTGCGGGATCTCGGCAATCTTGCCGAGCGAAGGGTACGACCACAGGGCGATGTGGTGATCGGGCACGCCGTGGGTCGAGAGGAGTTCTTTCCCGTGCGGGTTCCACGCGAGCGAGGTGACTTGCGAAGTCGTGACGAGGCTGTTGAGCCGCGCCGATTGCGTTGTGTTCCAGAAGTGGATCGTGCGGTCGGATGAGCCACCGCCCGACGCCAGCAGGGATGAGTTCCACGGGCACCAAGCCAAGGCCTGATGAAAGAGTCATAATCAGATCCGGGCTGGTTCGGTAGCGGTGAGACCGAAAGCTCGGAGGTGAGGTCACTCACCTTGACCGCGGCGGTGTGGTTCGTCTTGCTCATCTTGGGAGCATTCATCATCCGCCCGTCCCAAACGTTCACGACGTTGTCGTTACCGCCCGAAGCCAAAAGCTGCCCGTGAAAGAATCGTCAGTCCAAGCTGTAGACAGACGGCGTGCAAACGCAGCCGAAGGACGAATCGAATTGCGTACCCCCTGCCCGCCGCCGGACAACCCGCCTGCAACTTCTGGTCGCCACTCGAGACCGCACACTTCCCCGCGGTGTCCCCGCATCTGCGCAACACAGTGCTGAGCGACGCGGACGTCCGAGTTCCAGATCTCGCCGCTCCTGCAGCCGCTCGCGAGGATTGCGCCGGACCAGCTCAGACTCGGGACGCGACTCGGGTGGCCCGACATGGTCCGGACGAGCTGGCCCGCCGTGACGTCGTAGACTTGAATTGGACCGGACGCGAGTCCGACGGCGAGGTGAGACCCATCTTCGGTGAACTTGACGCTGCAGATGTACTCGTCGCCTTCGAGCAGGACGCTCGAATCGCTGTTGCCGACTTGACACAGCTCGGTCACGGTCCCGGTCTGGGCGTTCCAGACGTAGACGACTTCTGCGAGCGCGATCGCGAGCAGGTTGGTCGTCGACCAGTCGAGCAGGTTGAGGTAGTAGTCGTCTAGCATGCCGGGGGCGTCGAGGACGCGGTCCGGCTGAGTCGGGATCCTCCGCCTCGAGGCGGCACTCGCTGCCGAAGACGCCGAAGCCGCGGAACCTTTGTTGGGGAGCCGCGCGTACTGGGACAAGAGCGAGTTGTGCTCGGTTTGAGGAAGTGGGGGTTCGGCGAAGAAGGAGAGGATGCGCTGCTCTTGGTTGATCCCCAGCGAGCGGGACAGGTCGGCGGTGTGTTGTGCGTCTTCGGCGGTCTGCGAAGTGGGCTCGGGGCCAGACGACGAGGTCGGCAAGAGGATCGGACCGGTGTGTTCGCCGTTGCCAGTCTGACGGGACGGGATGTAGCGATCCAGCTGGCGGTCAGAAAACGCTTGGTCAGCTCGAGGGCTACTGTTTTGATTGATGAATTCGGAATCTGCACGCACGTTCTTGGACTTTTTCGACGGACTCCGTTTCGAGTCGCCCGCGAGGATACTCGGGTCGCGGTCATGGTTCGCGACGCCCGACCTGCCGATCCCGCCTCCGGCTGCGAGGTTGCCTCCACTCCCACTCTGTTTTACGGGGCTGGACCTGCGACTCGAGACATCGTACGTGCCCGTGAGGTTGCCAGTGTGGTCGTCGCCGCCTGCACCTCCTGCAGTTCTCGACCGCGACTTTGGCGGACTGGCACTTCCCTTCCGCCGGGTGGTTTGGGCGACTGCGTTAGGTGCAAAGATCGACTTGGGCGCAGTCAGTACTCCCTTTGCGGGTTGCGGTCGACTGGGAGAAGCCGTGTTGAGTGATAGCGAAGCGAGCGGCAGCCCTTCGACGCCCGCCGCACGCCGTTTCGTCGTGGCCATCGTGATCGTAGGGCGAGTTCGGCTGATGAGAGTTCTGTGCTCAGACTGGGCGTTCCTTGGTCCCCGCGTCTGGATGACGGACGAGGACGAGCAGGCGAGTCGAAACGAGAATGAGAAAGCCGCCAAATGAGCATTTGTATTCAAGGATTACAACTCGTTTGTCTTCAGCCCCGCAACTCCTCTCTGCGCCGTCTCCCATGCAGGCTACGCATCGTGGAGAGCATCTCGAGTGCATGCTGAGCCATTTGCAGGCTTCCCGAGCTCCTCGCTACGCTTGCTCGCCCTCGCTCCGAGAGGATGTCGCTGTTCTCCTCTGCACTGCCTCACAACCGCCGACCGCCGACCACCGGCGACGCAGTCCTCCAGAGGCACACTTGCTACTGCTGGAGGCGATTCGGATCCCGACGAGGCAGCTCAATACGGTGAAAGAGTTAGCCGGCTCCGTCTCCGGCTTGTCGGCGTCAAAGGCTGCGACAGCGGCACCCCGCGGCGTCGAGATCTGAGAGGTGGACCAATCGACCGCCGTACATACGCGCACTGAGATCGGCGACCCGACCGTGCATTAAGCATGCAGATTCGACGCAGCCAGGGCGTCCGATCTGCTGCTGCTCCGGCTGTGCGAATCGCCCACAAACGGAGAGTGTCGACCCCGAAACTGCCTGACGGAGGCGTATAGCATGCTCGGCCGCCTTCCACAGACGCTTCAACACGTTTTCAGTTACGCATTTGTCCGTCCAAGCAGCGCCATGGTCGGCAGCTGGGCTCGCCGACCTTCAGTCGCAAGCACGAAGCGACATTTCCATGTTCGCTTCTCCGCCCTGGAGCGAGCTCTACGGGCCGGCGAGGGGGCGGTTCGAAAGTGCTTGCGCACAGCGACCGCGCAGCAGTCACGACGGCCGAAAGTGGTCCTCGCACCGGCGGCTTCGGCGGACCGCCCTCGTCTCCAGGCGGGCAGGAGGTCCGCCCCGAAAGCTCATCGTCTGAGGCTCTGCAGGTTCCATGCCCGCCACCTTCTGCGAACCAAAGCGATAGCGTTCCGCCGAGCGCAACTGAGCGTTCTCGCCTTCTCGCCGCCGCGTCGTTGGCTCCTCACCAAACCTCAAATTCGTCGGCCTCACAACTTGACAAGCTGATTCTCCGTCTTTGCGCGAGAGATGTACTTGCTGGAGGTACTGCTCGCCCTGTACCGCCATGGTCTACATGTGTAAGGGCAACCGAGACGCTGTAGACGAACTTTTTTCCATCGATCTGCGATTCTGCTAGCAATCGAATTATTCGCAAATGGCTGTGTTTGCTTCCCCTTGTTGTGAACGCCTAGTAAGGAGGCGTATAGCACCATAGAGCTCTGTCTACATATATGCTGGAAATCGAGTTTCGATCAAACGTTCTCCCCACCTTTTCGCCCTTCGCTCCTTTTCTGCTCCCTCAACGCCGACCACGACTGTAGCGACAAATTCGCCCGAGAGGAATGGCCTCGTCAGACGTGCCTTCGGCTACCCCGCCCGCTCCCGCCTCGGCTGTGAGCGAGGGAACGACGACAGCGCCTGCTCGCCGTCTCATCCCAGGTCTCTCGCCCGCTCTCGTCCCGCCCGCGAGCCAGCCAAAGCAGCGCAAGCGGGCACCCAAGAAGCAGACTGCTGCCTCGCCCGCGGGTGTCGACACGCCCAATCCCGACGTGCCCATCCCGCTCGAGGCAAAGTCACCGAACGATCATGACGCAGACGCCGAAAGGGACGACGACGCCCTCCTCGCCCAGCAAGAGTCCAAGCCGACTGCCTCGGACGTGGTTCAAAAACGACTCCGCGCGACGACCAAGAAGGTGCAGCGGATCGAGGGCTACGAGGCGAGCACCGTCGCTCTCAACCCGGACCAGCAGCGCGCCGTCCAGGGCAAGCCCGCCCTCCAAGCTGTCGTCCGTGAATTGTCCGAGCTGCTCGCTCTCTTGAAGGCCGACGAGGCAGAGGACGAGGCGCGCCAGCAGCGCGTCAAGGCCGCGTACGAGAAGAAGCAGGCGCGCGCCGTCGACGCTGCCGTCAAAATTGCCCAGGTGCGCTGGGCTGCCAAAGTCTCTGTCAACACGAACTGAGTGCAGCACATCCTGATCTCTGTCGTGCTTCGTTGTCTTGGTCACTGTGCAGGAGGCCGCCCAGTCGAAACTCGTCTTCCTCTTCCAGTTCTTGCACCTGCACTCGCTCGTCAACCCGCAGCAGCAGATGATGATGGGCGGTTTCGCGCCGGCCGCCGAGCTCCCCGCCATCCTCGAGTCGGCCACCTCGCAAGAGATCGCCGCCGTGCGATACCTCGCCGACGCGTTTGCCAACGGCCCCTTGCTCGGCGGAGGAGACGACGCCACGGAGAAGCTTGCGCACCTCTACGAGGGAACGAAAGATGAAGTCCTTCCCGGCCAGGGTGTACCGTACGAGCGCATCCGCTACCTCGTCCACGGTCTGACCGCGCCTCCCGCCTCGTCGTCGGCGTCGAACACTCAGACCGAGGGGCCAGAGGCCACCCAGACTGCCCCGTCGTCTGCATTCGGCGTCGGTATCAACATCGGAGGACCGGGCGACGACATCGGAGCGAGTGCGAGCGTCCCGGGTACCCCGGGTGCAGACAGTCTCGAGGACGATGAGCGCGACCGCGCCGATCAGCCGGCCGGTCCCGCCGACTCGGTCGTCGCCTTGGTCGACGGAGCCCTCGAGCCGGAACCGCACCCCGTCCTTCCGCGGTCTCAGCCTCAGAGCGGTATGCCGGTCATGAGCTTCATGCAGCCTTCGGAGGTTGATGCTGCCGCTGCCGCTGCCGCCGCCGCTGCCGCTGCCTCCGGTCCCATGCAAGGTGCAGGATCTGGCATGCGGATCGACCTCTCGGGCGCTCAGGCTTCGACGCAGACGCAGGGTCACTCCCCTCTCGGCGGTAATGGTAACGGTCCCACGTCCGAGACTCCGCGTGCCGAGGAAAAAGTCCAGAACTGGGCGCACGAGCTCCCGCAGGACGGACAACTTCCTCCGCCGGAAGAGACGCCGACTCCGCTCATGACTCCGACCCTCGCCGCTGCGCCCGCGCCGACTCAGGCGCACGTCAACGGTCAGACCGCGCAGCAAGAGGTGCCGAAGCTCGACTGGGCGGCGGACGAAGACGATGCCGGTGGCCTTCCGCACTTGCCGGAGCTCGCGCCCGCCGTGCCCCTCGTCGCTCCCACCAACGGCACCGCTCCTCGTCAGCAACAATTGCAGCAACAGCAAGCCGGTACCCCTACCTCCTCGTCGGATGGATTCCAGCCGGCTCGTCCGTCTCGGCGCGGATCGGAGCGCGGAGGACGCGGCGGTGGGGCATCGTTCGAAGGCGGTCGCGGTGGTGGACGCGGCATGAGCTCGAGGGGCTCGTTCCGCGGTGGTCGTGGTGGCAGGAGGCCAGAAGGAGGAGGTCCGAACGCGTCCAACGGTCCTCGAGGTGGCAACGAGCCGTCGCCCGGTCACGCCGCCGGTGGTGGCGAGAGGCCGCCTCGCGCTGAGCGGACCGGCAGCGGCGACAACGTCGAGCGTCGCGAGAGTTTCCGTGGTGGACGTGGCGGAGGTGGACGCGGTCGGGGTGGCGAAGGAAGGGGAGGTCGCGGTCGCGGCTCGTACCAGATGCCGGTCGTCAAGGATGCGACGGCCTAATCGTCTGCTTTCTCCACTTGATTCTCTCTTTCTCCCCTTCCTCTCGGTCATGTAGCTTTCTTGCACCATACCCTTACGTCGGAGCATCGCCCCTTTCTACTCGCAACCTTTTGCGATACCTTTCCGACTGTGCATCTCTCCCTTTTCCATCCGACCTGTGCATCTCTCTTCGGCCTCTCTTCTTCCCCTCCCCTAAAAGTAGGACTCTCGCTTGCAAATATCTACTTGACTATCCGCTTTCGTTGCATTGTTTCGGTGCATTGCCACGACCCGAGCTACTTGGGAGCTACTGCTTCTGACCACATTTCCTGCCCCGCGTCCTCCTCGAGTTGCACGGCTTCCGTCGTGCGCGATGACCTGGGCTTCTTCTTGCTCTTTGCTTGAGCTGGAACGCCTGCGCTTGTGTCGCCCTTGCTGCGCCTCAGGAAAGCCTTTGCTCGTCGCGCAGCTCGCTGGGCACGAGAGAAGTGCGGGTCGCGCATGCCTTCCGCCTCGTTTTCTTGACCAGGAGTAGAAACGTAAGACGGCGGACGCGAGTCAGAGCGCGACCAGCCTGGCGAATCATTGGTCAGAAAGGACGGTGTCGTGAGAAAGGGTGACCTTGGACCTGAACAAACGACTCACCGGCACGGCTTGGACCGTCAAGCGCGAACCATCCGTTCATGTATTGCCTGCGGTATGCAAGGTCAGTCTCGGCACAAACAGCGGAGCGAAAACGAAAACGAAAACGAAGCCCATGCTTACGCAGTTCCATTCGGACCTGGCTGCGCGCGAGGCAACCAGGCGGAGCTGTTGAGCGGCGACGCAGGAATGTCCGTCTCGGAGCCGTTTGTCACGCACTTGCCTTTGCGTACTCGACGGTAGCCGTAGCGTGCAGTGGCGAGGCACGACGCGAAGAGGATGACGCCGGATATGACTGACAACGAAATCACCAAGATGGTCCAGTCCTCCATGGCGTTTCGAGACGCGACGGACGAAGCTTGCGGCTGCCTCAAAGAGTCCCCAGGCACAAATATCGTGCACAGAGGAGGCCGAGGGAAGAGCAACGTGTGGTATGCTTCGGAAGGGAAAGGTTCCGGACAAGCCGAGGAGGCGGCCTGAGCGTGCAGCGCAGTGAGCTGGCTGGCCGATCGGTCCCCGCGCGCCTATATACAGCGGTCGGGGGAAATAGACACTTATTCCTGCTTAAAGCGAGAAGTGAGTCTCACTATACGCCCCACTGCCTCGCTCTCCAAGCTCAGTTCAGGGTGACCTTCTTGATACGTCCTCTTTTCTCGTCCGAGTCTAAGGTTTCTACACGTATAGGGTCTTTATTTTTTCTCGGTTCGTTCAAGCCAGTCCATGTCTCCGCGCCCGCATGTCCGCCTTGACTCGCCGAACCCGCGAGATCCAGTAATCCGTTCCGAGCGAAGGCGCCGTTTCTGGCGGGTCGATGCCACTCTGGGCGTTCCCGAGGGCGGCGTAGAGGTTACCAAAGGTCGCTAGATCCACGTCCGGCATGACCGTAGCAGCAGAGTTGGTCGACGCCGAAAGTTTGGACGAGAAGCTCGTCATGGTTGAGGAGCGCGAGAACGTAGACGAGGCCGAGCTGGGACGGCCCGACTTGGGTTTGAGCCGCAACGGCGGGACGACGTAGAAGGACGCGCGGTGGGTCGGTCCCTGGGATCTTGACGACCAAGAGTCTACGTTGATCTCGAGCAAGTTGTCGTAGTCTGTCCCGGCGCGGAGGGGCGCAGTCAGCGATAATTTCTTCGGTACTTCTCGTTGCGCGGCGCTCACCTGTTTTATTCGACATATCCTCGAAACCTCGGAGCCGGGCGACGCCGACGTGATCCAGCACTCGACGATGGAGAGCGGGAAGCGCGCGGTCCGACTTTGTAAGCCGTCCCGGGTCGTCACGCCTGGCCAAGATCACCACGTCGGAAAAGACCCAGACGTGCAGCGACGACTCTTTGGCTCTCAAGCGGAGTTTGGAAGTTGGCGGAAGCGAAGGTGACTGAGAGGGCAAAGGCAGCACGGCGGACGCGGGGGAAGACACGAGCGAATTGCGCTTGCTAGTGCCCGGAGGCGTGGCTGCCGGCGGGGCGCGCAAGGATTTGATTTTCGCCTTCGGCGACTCGGGTGAACCCGGAGGGGTTGTGCCGACGCTAGACGACTGCGATGCAGAGGTCTGTGTCGTTGCTCCGACGCTGGCGTTCGAATCTGACGCGGTCGAGACCGAGCACGAAGCTGACGACGCGGTCGTGCTGGCGTTCGAGTCTGACGCGGTCGAGACGGGGCGTGCCTTCGTTGTGACGACGGCACGATCGCTCGTGCGGCGAGGGACTGCTGCCGGTCTCGGAGGGGCCGCCAACGTGCTGCTAATGTACGTCTCTGAGGGTGCACGTGCTCGAAGAGAGTGTCGAGGACCAGCGGAGGAACTGTGCAGCAGATCGAGCGCCGCTCGCTCGCGATCGCCGACATGCAGGTGCCGGACAGTGCCCTCGAAGATTAATGTCCGACTGCGCTCGGCGAGTTTAAAGTCGTCCGGCAAGCCGACGAGGCTGCCTTCGAGCACCTTCATGGCCTCGTACTCTTCCTCGCGCATCTTGACGTCCTGCAGCGCGCGAATCATTTCGTCCATCTCGTCGGAGAGATCCGAAGTCGCCGCGTAGTCGGGATGAGAGGGACCGGTCACGTCCGAAAGACGCTGTGGGAAGAGCAACCAGATCAGTTTCGGAATTCCCCAGGACCGAGGAAACCTCCGAATGCACTCACAGCGAAGAAGAGCGGATACTTCATGAGGCGCTGTATCGGCTTGAGGAGGAAGCTGCACAAGGACATCCCGCCGGCTCCCGGTCGGAGCGCGTGCTCGCGCAGGAATGTGGCGAAAGGGCTCGTTCCCGCGGCGATTTCGAGATCGAGCACTGCGGTCACCGCTTCGAATCGCAGCAGGTACGCTTGGTACACCTCAAACTCGGAGACGTACGGCGCGAACAGGTCCGCGAAATGCATCACGAGGCGGCCGGCGTTCTGCGTGTCGGCCGCGACAGCGAGGGTACTCGAAAGACGAGAGTGCAGGTCCAAGATCCCTTCGAGGCGGGAGAAAAGCCGCGCGACGGATCGAGGGACTCCTTCAATCCTGCCCGCTCGAATGGACTGCCCATAGATGTCGACGACGGCGCGCATTGATTCGACGAAGGCTCGCTCGGTTTCGATAATCTCAAAGACGATCTCTTGCCGGTGCATTTCGTCATGACCGTGTTGCAGGGTCAGGTAAACGATGGCGTCGTTGTCGAGCAGAGATTTCCATGTCCGAGCGGTCTCGAGAGGCTGGTGGTCGACGTAGCTCTGGCAAATGGGCGAGACGGACCGCAACGAGGGCGAGTGCGTCGGCAGAGGCTGCGGCGATTCCGATCTCGCTTGCCACCTCCCGGATGGGAAAGTCGTCAAAGACAAGGTTGGTGTGAGCCTATACGCGGCGGGGGTCTCCGTCCCGCGTAGGTGGGTGACCGGGCTCCTCGGTTGCATCGGCGAAGAGCCACCTTTCGGCTGCTGTTCCGGTTTTGACCGTCCGAACAGGCCGCGCTTGAACAAGGTCGAGACGCGATTCCCCTTGCCTTCGGGGCTCGGCGAGCTGGTCGGGACGGCACTGTGGGAGAAGGAACGCGGTAGCGTCGGTCGAGCCTCCCTCGAGATCGCCGTGGCGGGTTCGCTCCGACTGAACGCCGGCGGCGAGGGACGCTGACGCCCGCTTGAAGAGGAAGAGTCTTCGTCCACGAGGACGGGCGATTTCGCTGATACATGGAGTCGTCCGCTTGCGGCAGGCGAAGGCGGAGAGAGCAATGACGGCGTCGCTGGCCTGGACGAGGCGGGTGTTCGCGTTTCGGTCGAGCTGTTTGAGACGACGCGCGAGACACCCGCGACTGGAGACAGGGAGCTCTGCTGCTCTCGGCTGCGAGGTTTTGACGAGGGCGAGGGAAAAACTGGCGAAGGTCCAAAGGCGGAAGAAACGAGGGGTTTTGGAGACGGATAGCTCTGCACTAAACCGCTCGAGATCCGCAGAGGCGACGCCGTCGAGGTTGGATAGGGATCACCCGTGTCTGTCGAGGTGTGTTCGGCGGAGTCGGCGCTCGGCGTCGCCGACGCTGGAGTCGCGCGGGCTCCCTTCGCTTCGGATTCTCCGCCAGTGCTCGCAGGCGAGTCCGAGTATCCTCCGGCATGTACAGCGGTGTCGATCGAAAGAGTTGGTACGATCTTTTTCTCCCGGAGGTGCGTGTCGGTCAACGGCAGCCAGTCTCGTACGAGGTCGCGAGGCAGAGTCCTCGGAGGAGACGACCTCCGTGCCGGAACGGTCCTCGCTTCGACCGAGCAATCAACTGCAGTCGTCATTCTTCAGGTCGGACGCCTCGTCGCGAACGGAAGCGATGGATGGCGAGGTCGCGCGGGGCCTTTGAACAGCCGTCTTCGGTGTCCGAGAGTGTGCTCCTCCGACGCCGAGTCGAGTTGGATGATGAGAGTCGAGTGCGAATCGGCTCGGCGGGCGCGCGAGTGCACACCAGGGTGGCCTAGCGTAGCGGGTCGTCGAACGCGCGCGGACTCGCGATGCCGAATTGCAAGCCAAGGCCGTGTTCGAGGCTGCAGTCGAGAGGTCGATCACTCGACTCGAAGAGACACCAGGGATGAGGGCGCGAGAGGCAGGCTGCAGCGAGCGAGCGAGCGACCGTGTGGTCGGCTTGCGTAGGGTTCTTGGCTGGCGTTGAAACCTATTCAACAAGATTCGAGGGTGCAGAGGTCCAACCTTGCCTCGAGAGTCGAAAGTCTCTTGAGTCGAGCCGGCGAGAGTTTCTCGATTGACCGACCGGCCGCCGAGTGATCGACACTCCGACGAGGGGTCGGCATATGATTGCTCTTTACATGCATACAGCGCACGCACAGGGCCTCCGGCACTCTTCCGCCAAACAAACAATATAAGCTGGCGCGCGGCGCAACAGGGGGGGGGTCCGGGCGCAAGACCTTGCGGCGAGGCCTCGAGGTTGATGAGAGGGAGTCAATTGCAGTCTCCTCTCGAGGCTCACGGAGCTCTCGCCGACGGCTGCGACCAGACACTCTCCATCCGGACGAGTCACGCTGCATGTGCAGAGATGAGTTCAAGATGCAGCGCCAAACGCCGACGACGCACATCACAAAGCTTGCAGCTTGCAAAGGCCGAAAATGTGGCCGAAGTTGTCGCGCCGGGGTCCACGCGGCGTGATTGATCGACGGATCGGCGACAGGTCCGAAGCGGTCAAGGATCCGGACCTTCCGAGTGCGCGCCCATAACGAACTGAGCAATTGATTGTAATGTGAAGCCGCAGAATGAAATAGAAGAGATCAGCAGGGCCTCGGGGGCGTGTGGTACATACAAGATGAAATCGGATTGGCGACCCGCGGGATTCGGACACGGCTGCAGTGCGCACCGCGAGACAAGACTCCGGCGGCGCCCGGCTGCCTGCATGCGAGATATTGTAGCAAGCCCCGACCTACCCGATATGTTCCACTCCGGGAGTCGGAACGGCGAAGCTTATGTAAAGGTGGCGCACGGGCCGGAGAGAGGTTGCGCTTGCGCTCCCGCCGAGCAAACCCCCGCTCGCAAACGCTTGCCGAACGCGGTCGACCTGCTCGCTTGCGGCTGAATCAGCGTGTAGAATGCGTTTCCAGCAAGTAGAGCACTGGAAGAGGAGCTCGCGGCGTTCGAAGCCCGGTTCTTTGGTAGGTTAAAAGATGCCTTGTTGTTACACTCGATGATCTGCACTAGGGACATCGACGACGAGGAGGGTACTGGACAGCGGCGTGACGCGCTGATCATCGAGCCTCGAATTGTACCTGCAAGAGGAAGATTAGCGGTCGGTCCTCGGTTGGTCATTCTCGCTCTCGGGGGGCGGTGCAAGGGACTCACCACTGTTGAAGGAGACGGGCAAGGGCAGAGTCAGTACGACGAGCTTAGCCGACTCTACGCGGTGAGAATGTACTCACTGCGCTTGATCCGCTTCTTGTACATGACACGGCACCCGCACTCGCGACACCGGATCGGTTCTCGCGCCTTGATCTCGTTCGACGCGGCGCAGTCTTTGCAGGGCGGGACGTTCCAGGATAGCAGAGCCGAGTAAGCACAAGGTCCAAGCAGCGCGCGCGAGTGTTTAGAGGCTAGAGTCAGCCCCCCGAGCTTGAGGGGGGAGAGGCAGCGGCCGCCGAGGAGACGCACCTGCGCACGAGTACTCGATGGCGGTGTTGCCACCGGGTCCTGCTCGGAACTGCTGTGCCTGCTGACCGTTCATGGCGGGCTGGAGCGGCGCTTGGAGTGAGAACCGATGAGGCCAACCTGCAACTGCGGCTCACGCGCTCACGCGGAAGCGGCCGACAACACGAAGTGGCGGAGAACGAGCACTATACAGCCAGAGCCCGTGCTATAGCTGGCACGACGGATTAAGGGGCTCGGCCATGCTTAGCTTCTGGGCGGGACTGTCCTGGCGAGTCTCTTCACCCCGACTACTGTCCACCCCCCCGCCCGGCTTATCTGACGGCTACACATCGACTGCTACAGGTCCCTCGGCTGGACATACACCATCATATGGTCCCTCTCGTGCGTGCCGCTCTCACTCAGCCCAGAAACGGCCGATCCGTGATGAACCGAGATGGCTTGCGCGCAGGTTCTATCCGCAAATATGGATCAACTACAAACGAAAGTCGACGACGGGGCTGAGCATGGACTTTCTATGCTTGAATCCGATAGGTGCGCTGCCGCCCCCGCCGTACAGCTTTCCGTGAATCGACCACGGCTGACACGCTCGCTCCGGAACTTGCGCTGGAAGGCTTCGCCTGCTTGACCGTAATTTGCTATTTCCCTCGACCCGCTGGCTTTCTCGACCGTCAGCTGACGTATGACCTTGTGCTGCAGGTCTACAGCGTCGCCCTTTACGCTTCGCCGACCGTCCGCGCGCAGTATGCCGAGCGGCATGATGGCCATTTCCCGCAAGTTCAGCCGAACGATATGGCTTTCGCGGGTCATGCGCTGGTCCTCTCGCTCGTGATCTTGTCTCAGACGCTCGTGTACAAGGTGCGACAGTCATGCCTTTCTATCGTCGCTCCGACGCCGGTCCGCGGGGACGATGAACCGTGGTGACGAGCTGTGCGAACTGCCCAGCGCGGCACGCGAGAGTCTGCCGATGAGGCGGAGGAAAAAGTCTCGGTCGCTCAGATGTTCTCGGCTAATTTCCTACCTTATGCACAGCGCGGAGTCCAACATCAATTGTCGCGCTTCCACCGCACCGTCATCTTGCTCATCCTCTCGACGATCGCGATCGCACTCCTCCTGGCCTGGTCAGGCTGGCTCATCTGGCTCGACTTTATCATCCTCCTCTCGCTTCTCAAGCTCTACGTGACGGCCGCGAAAATGGTGCCCCAGGCGTGGTACAACTATCAGCGCAAGAGCACCGTCGGTTGGAGCATCGAGAACATCGTGATGGACATGACCGGCGGGATCCTCTCCCTGTACGTACTACACTTTCTTTCATCCAGCTTGTTCGAGCCCGAAACAGCGGCATTGCACCTGTTTCTCTCCTCAAACGCGTACGGGCTCGAAGAGGAGTCCTGACTTCCGCTGGACCCGCATGCAGCATCCAGCTCGTCATCGATTCGGCTCTCGACCACGACTGGCGAGGGATCACAGGCAATCCCGGAAAGCTGTACGTTTCGCTCTCTTTTCCCCCGCGTGTTGCGATTGTCTTTCGTCGAGCACGAACTGATCATTTCCTTGCCTCCGTATCCCCTGGACCGCAGCGGATTGAGCTTCCTCGCACTCGGTTTCGACACCCTTTTCCTCATTCAGCACTTTATCCTCTACCGCGGCGCAGAACACGAAGACGAGCGCGAGGTGGCGGTGGCGGCCGATCCGGAGCGGGACCGTCTCATCCCTCCTGCAGCAGCCGTCTGAAGAGCAGGTACATAGCCAGTCCTCGCAATGTATACCTCCTTGTTGTTCGTTCTCTGCCATGTACCGTTCGAGAGAAAGAGGCAGTGTCTACATGCTTGCATGCGAGTGAACGGACAAAGGCGGGGAGAGGTGAGGACTCTACAAAAAGGAGTGAGGCCGCTCCGTGACCCGAATGCTAGAAAGTGGTGGGAGATAGCGGTAATGATGCACACATGTAACATAGAAAGAGAGGTATATAGGAGGAGGGAAGGGGTAGGAGAGAGGGCAAAACCGCCAGGGGGGGAGCTGCGGACCAAAGTCGCGCTCCTCGAGAGCTCCGGAGACGAGATTCTCGACCCGGACTATGCCATGGAGCTATAGCTCTCTACATGACAATAGCCGGTTCGAGAATACTCGAGCTCAGTGATTTATGGGGAAGAACACTCGCGCCATTGACATACAATTCGTCCTTGACGTTCACGTCGTCTCCGAGAACGGTTGTACCTTCAACCCGCGCCCAGCGTCCCACCGTAGAGCTCCAGCCGATAATAGACGACTGGATAAAGCAGTGGTCCTTGGCGCGGGCGCCGTCGAGGAGAACGCAGCGCTGGAGGCGGGCGCCCTTTCCGACGACGCAGTTCGGGCCGATGACGACGTTCGGGCCGATGCACGCCGTCGGGTCGACCTTGGCAGTCGGGTGGATGAGCACGTTGCCAGAGACGACGGCGTCGTGCTTGGCCGGGTCGGCGAGGTCGGTCGACTTGCGCGAGGTGAGGTGCGAGAGGTAGAGGCACGTTCCGGTGAGGTAGTCCTTCGGCTGGCCGATGTCCATCCAGAAGCCCTCGAGGTCCATCGAGTGCAGCTGCTTGTCGCGGGCCATGGCCGGGAAGATCTCGGACTCGATCGAAGTCGGCTTGACCTCGATGCGGTCGAGGATCGACGGGTTGAAGATGTAGATGCCGGCGTTGATGCGGTTGCCGACGTACTCTTTCGGCTTCTCGACGAATCGGTCGATGGTGCTCTGGCCCGGGTGGGTCAGGACGACACCGTACTTGGACGGCTCGTCGACCTTGGTGACCATGATGGTGCCCTCGCCGCCGTGCGCGACGTGGAAGTCGCGGAGCTCATCGAAGGGGTACGAGCAGGTGACGTCCGAGTTGAGGACAAAGAACGGCGCGTCGTCCTTGCCGAGAACTTCGCGAGCGAGGGCGAGCGGACCAGCCGTGCCGAGGGGCTCGGTCTCGACCGAGAAGGTGATGGTGATCTGTTCCGGTTCGACCGCACGGTCGCCCGTCAGTATCGTACCACAGACACGCTTGCAGGCATGTAGCAGCCGCTGCCGTTTGCGGGCGGCCGGAGCAACAAGAAAAAGTTGACTGAAGAGGACACGTTTCGACGCACGTTGTACAGCTCCTCGTACTGCTTCAGGACCGAGATCATGACCTCCGGGCGGCTGCGCGCGCGTCGACGTCAGTCTACATCCCAGCTATGTACCATGGCGAGGGCTCTAGCCGATGGGCGATTGAATCCGGGACACCGAAAAGAACGCGCGGAGGGGCGCGTTTCGGCGCGCAGGGGAGCAGCGATTCCGCAAAACTCACTAGTTGACCGCGAGGACAATGTGCTTGACGCCAGCCTATAGCGCGATAGAATATACACGATCAGTCAAGCCATATGCGCGCGCGAGTAAAGGCGGGATTCGCGCTCTCACCTTGACGAGGTTCTCGACGAGGTGGAGGATGATGGCCTTGTTGGCGAAGGGGACGAGGGGCTTGGGGTAGGTGAGGGTGAGGGGACGGAGACGGGTACCAAAGCTGCACGCGTACGTTCGGGGATCAGTCTACACGCTTCCCGAGATGCAGTGCAGGATTCGCGCGGGTACGGGAACACTGGAGGAGAAGAGGACGGACCCGCCGACGAGGATGAGTGCCTTGAGTTCTCCGGGCATCTTGACCGATATGTTACGTAGACGGGGGGAATGGGGTGGTACTGTAATGTTGGGAGAAAGGGAAGAGAGTGAGCGCGCCTTCTCCGGGGAGCTGCCAACGGCTGCAAGGGGATCGCGCGTCGCAGATCGATGCCTGGCAGCGGCTTGCGCGACTCACGGAGGTGGACGGAAACGGGAGGAAAAGAAGCAAGGGACGGGTCTCCTGGTCTGGCAGCAAGAGCAAATGTGCAAACGGCGAGCGAGAGAGAGCAGGAGCAGCGGGAACTTGCAGACTCGAGGCGCGCGAGGAAAACGAGGTCGCAAACCAAACTGCCACGTGGACCCCCCTCGACGCGTCTCCACAGCCTCGCTCTCGTGCAACCCGCGTAGTGCAAGCTTCACTACAGGTCATACACCCCAGCTACACTCTGTCGCCGTCCGCCTCCCGCTGCGCGCTGGGCCGTAGCTCAAGCTGTGGTCACCACCCTCTTTTTTTCTTCTGTCCCCGGCGACATTGTGGGGCTCCGCCGTTTCAAATCCCCAAATGATGATCATCGCAGCATGCATCTCCTCGACTTTCGATGCGATCTCCAGATGTCATCTCCAAGCTCGCACCTCTTTGCGTCCTCTCGGCTGCATCCGAGCAACCCTGAGGACTGCCCGCTTCTCCTGGCCGCACAGCAGGCGACAGCGTGTCGGCTGTATCCGAGCAAGGTGGCAAAGCTCTCTCGGCGACGTCAGCGCCAAATCAAAGCGATCGTTCAGCCTCGTCTTTCTCCGGACCAGCCATGTCGACCACCTGGGGGTGACTCCAGGAGAAGGCGCACACGAGCGCTTCTCGGCGTGCATTCCGCTTTCAAGACGAGGCGCACAGCCTCTTGCACGATCCCGACTGTGCACTCAACTCGAGCTCGCCCGACAAACTGCCCCCGACTACAAATCTAAAGTGCTAAGCTCGTGCGGTCGAGCGCGCCCTGTCTTGCTCTCTCTGCTGGCCTTGACACGATACCTCCTCGCTACAAGCTCGGCTGCTTTATACGTGTGCTTGAAGGCCCCGAAGAAAGCCTCCGTCGGGCGCCCTTTCCTCGTAGCAGTGTCGCCAGCTGCGGCGCAGTCTCCCAGTCCGACGAGCTTCGCCAGCTCTGATGCCTGCGCAACCTGCTCATTCGCTACGGCACCTGAAATACCAAGTTCCTCGCTGCTTTTCTTGCGCCTCGTCCCGAGACTTGGCTTCGCTCAAGAGCTTCGGGCTCAATCGACTTCCGAAGGCCCTCCTCACGCGCCTGACCTGCATGCGTACACGGAGCTCCGCCATATCGGTTGTCAACAATGGTGTCCCGTCGGAAAGATCTTGGTGCAGCGAATCTGGGTGCGAGGGGGGAAGAAGAGCGGCGGATCTACGCCACTCAACCGAGAGCATGTCGGACCTGGCCTGCGACGAGCTCTCACCTAAAGGCTGCCGGAAACGAGTGACAGGGAAGAGTCGCTCACGACGCTGCGACTTTCCGAAGATTCTATACGCCGCTCCGGGCCCGAAGAGCGCTGCCAGAGCTTGCACCAAGCTCTTTCCAGGAGCGCGAGTTTCGCGAGTGTTAAGAGCGCTGCCCCGTTGCGCAGAGGGAATGACAATTACATTGTAGTTCTATTCTCCCGTAGTGAGAGAAAGGAGTATGAAGATTGAGCGCCGCTGAGCGCGCGAGGTCCCCGCCGGTCTCCGCGGCCGAGCGCGCGCGCGATGAGGCGGTGCAAAAGTGCGGCGGCGCGGGGTCGTGCGGAACGGGCGGAAGAACCTGAGCGCTCGCTGCACTTTTGGAGGGCTTCTGCAGAGTCGAGAGCGTACTCGGCACTTTCAGGCCCGAATAAGACACGGCTCTGTCCTCGCAGCGCGCGCAACAGCTTGACCCCGAGTCGACGTCTGCTCTCTCTCTCACTCAACGTCCTGTCCTTTCGACAGGCAGCATGTCTGGCTACCCGCCTGCGAACCAGTCAGGGCGCCCGAGACCGCAACAGGGCGGCTACGCGGACCCGTTCAATGACCGCCACTCCCCCGCGACGCCGTACGGTCACGGTCAGGCCGCGTCTCCCGCGCCCTTGAACAACGGCCAGCAGCACCACCATCTCGCGTCCAGTCAGGGTCCAGGACATCAACAGCAGCAGCAGGGACGTCCGACGGGCTACGCGCTGCATGACAACCCGTCCTACGGCAACAGCATGCAGACTCTGCCGATGGACAGCACGTACTCGCTCAACGACAACAAGCTGGACTATGACGGCGGTGTTTACCCTGACGAAGAGGTCGAGAGCAAGACCCCACTCAGGAGCGAGTTTGGAATTCAGCAGGGACCGTACGATCAGGATCAGCCTTTGTGAGTTGATCAAAAGATTCTGCTGGGCGGCGTCTCGAAGTTCAGCAATACTGCGAGTTCGGAGCGGCGGTCCGCATTCCGAAGCAGCGACATCAAACTGACTGCTCCCATTCCTAAGGTACTCCGCCGGTGGGTACACCCCCCGGCCGGCCGGTTCGTACGCTGGCTACCCGCGTTCTCCTCCGGGCCACTCACTGCCTGGTCGCCAATTGTCCCGGAAACAAACATCGGCCGAGGCAAGTCATGACCTAATGCGCATCGTTGTGCTGCTTGATCGAGGCAGAGTTCTGACGAGTTCTCCGGACGACAGGCTTGGAAGCAACGGCAGATGATCGATCCAAACCGGGCGCAGACCAAAAAGGTCAAGCTCACGCAAGGTGAGTCTCGGTCATCCTCTCTCGCGCGCTAGCTGGAGTTTGGGTATGTCTCTGACGAAGCTGAGATGCGCGCTTGTTCCTCCTGGGGTGAGTGAACAGGCAACTACATCGTCGAGCACCCCGTTCCGACTGCGGTTCGCAACGCCAATCTCGCCAGCAATCACCGCGGCGGCCCGACAGAGTTTTCGCATCTTCGCTACACCGCGGCGACGGTCGACCCGAACGACTTTACCGCAGAGGTGAGCCAAGTCCGACACGTGCCGCATCGAGCGCGAGCGAGAATCTAAACTGAATTTGCCTCTGAAAACAGAATGGCTACACTTTGCGCGCGTCGTCCTACGGGCGCGAGACTGATCTCTTGATCTGTATCGTGCGCCCGTTCTCGGCTTGGTACGCCGGCGAGAAGTTTAGTCTGACGATTTTCCATTCTTCTCTCAGACGGCCTACAACGAGCACAAGATCCTGCTTGCGCGTACCCTGCACGGCTTGATGCTCAACATCCGCGATATGGTCAACGGCAAATGGTCCGAGTTCCGCAAGAAGGCTGAACGCGGAGGGACGGAAGGCGGCATGAAGGGCGAGGCGTGGAAAAAGATTGTCGTCTGCCTCGTCTTTGACGGTATCGAGCCGGCCGACAAGAATACTCTCGAGTGCGTACATGCTTTCGCGCCGGATTGTTTGTTGAACCTAGGAGGCTCATTCACATGCTCCATTCGCAGCGTACTCGCGACCATCGGTGTTTACCAAGACGGCATCATGCAAAAGTCTGTTGACGGCAAGGAGACCGTTGGTAGGTCCTCCAATTCAACTGCGACAGAGTGTCAAAGACACATACTGAGTGCAGTCGCGGCCGCCTTCCAGCTCACATCTTCGAGTACACCTCGTCGCTGTCGGTATCGCCGAAACCGGCGCTGGTCGAGCCGCATCCGGGTGATCCGAACAACCTCGTCCCGGTGCAGATGATCTTCTGCCTGAAGCAGAAGAACGCCAAGAAGATCAACTCGCACCGCTGGCTCTTCAACGCGATCGGGCGCCACTTGAACCCGGATGTCGTGTGCTTGCTCGATGCCGGTACCAAGCCCGGCAAGCGGAGTATCTACTACCTCTGGGAGGCATTCCACCACGACCCGCACCTCGGTGGAGCAGCGGGAGAGATCCACGTGGGTCATCAAAGGAGTGCTTATGCGGCACCTCTGCCGGAAGGATGGCTGACATTTTTATTCGCAACCGCAGGCCATGCTTGGAAAGGGCGGTCGCAAGCTGCTCAAGTGAGTCTCGACCATGTGATCTCCACAAAACTCGAGCCCGAGACTGACTGTGCACCTCTCATCAGCCCGCTCATTGCGGCGCAGAACTTTGAGTACAAGATGTCGAGTGCGTCATTGTTCGCACCAAGTCTGCGTCGTCGGTCGACTCACGCTATCTTGACCGGTGATCGCAGACGTCCTCGATAAACCGACCGAGTCGGCTTTCGGCTACGTCGCAGTCCTGCCCGGTGCCTTCTCCGCCTACCGCTTCGTCGCCATCCAGGGTCGTCCGCTCAACCAGTACTTCCACGGTGACGGCACGCTCGCCGCCCGTCTCGGACCGAAAGGACAGGACGGTATGAGCATCTGGACGAAAAGTGCGTGATGGCGGATCTTCTCTTTCCCGACTGCACAGACACTCACCGACATCTGGCGCAGACATGTTCTTGGCCGAGGACCGCATCCTCTGCTTCGAGCTCGTCGCCAAAGCGAACGAGCGTTGGGTTCTCGGTTACGTCAAGCCGGCCAAGGGCGAAACGGACGTTCCGGAATCGGCAGTGGAGCTGATCGGCCAGCGCAGGCGCTGGCTGAACGGTTCTTTCGCCGCCGGAGTCTACTCGCTTTTCCACTTTGGTCGTTACTACAAGAGTGACCACGGCATCCTGCGCTTGTTCTTCTTGCACATTCAGGCAATCTACAACACGGTCAACCTGATCATGAGCTGGTTCTGTGCGTTTGTCCCCCCTCGCCGGCTGCGTTTGTTTCGGCTTCGATGCTAACTACCGGCACCCTCACAGCTCTCGCCAACTACTACCTGACCTTCAGTATCATTATCACCATCGTTGGAGAGTCCTTGCGCTCGCCAAACAAGATCGCCGGCGGCGACCCCGAGACGATCAGCTGCTGGTCCGGCAGCTTCCTCGAGGACGAGAGCGGAGACTCTTTCGACTGGCTGGGCCTCGTCAAGTAAGTCTAACAGTCCTTGACTCGGTTGGACTTGGATGTGCGACTGACGGGGATGACCTCTTGTGTCCTTGCAGTTGGCTCTTCCAGGTCATCTGTGCGTCGCGTTAATGGCCTGCATCACATCCCCTTCTCAGTCCCCACTAATGACCTCGTCCGTCGCGTGCAGACCTCATGTTCCTGGCGCTCCAAGTCATCCTCGCTCTCGGCAACAGGCCCAAGGCGGAGAAACTCACCTACACCATTTCCATCGCCGTCTACGCCTTCTTCTCCCTGTATCTGATCTTCTGTACCGTCATCCTTACGATCAAGGCCTTCTGCCCGATCAAATCGATCCTCGCCGAAGCGAGCGGTTCCTCCATCAGCGTCTTCCTCGGCAGCACCTACGGACCGATTTTCGCTGGTATCGCCGGAACCTTTGGTGCGTTTCTTTCCTCCTCCTGCCCGGAGTGCCGGGCCGCGTCCCGACCATTCTTTGGCTGCTCCTGTACTTACGCATGCCATCCCTGCGCGCAGGAACTTACATCATTTCGTCACTACTCTACCTCGAGCCGTGGCACCTGCTGCATTCGATGCCGCAATTCCTCCTGATCGCGCCTTCCTTCACGAACATCCTCGTGAGCCTTCTCGTGCCCGACCTGCGCACCGTAAACATCGGCACGAGCCCTCTTCTGACGATTCCTCTGCAGAATGTCTACGCCTTCTGCAACTTGCACGATGTCTCGTGGGGCACGAAAGGCTCGGACAAGGTAGACGCGCTTCCCGCCGCCAAATCCAAGACAGACGGAGAGGAGAAGGTCGTCGTCACGCACGAAAAGGTCCAAGAGGGTCAGTTTTGGGATGCGAGGTACCGATTTCAGCGCTGGCGCGAAGGGAGCTGACGCCTCACCACTCACAGACATTGACCTCGGCTTCAAGACCACCGTTCTCCGCGCCGTCGAACCCTTTGTCGAGGAGGAAGAGGTCGTCAAGCCGACAATGGACGACCGAAACAAGACGTTCCGTACCCGGTTCATCTGCGTTTGGCTCCTCATGAACGCAGTCCGTGAGTACTCGAACGTCCCTCTTCACCACGTTCCTTGATGATTGTGCTGACCAGCCTCGCGATCCGAGCAGTCGGTCTCGCCATCACCCGGCTTGGCGCGATGGCCCGTTCTCGATAGTGAGTCGCTTTCGAGCCGATCGCGGGGAGCCTTTCTTCCTCCCGATACTGACTCCCTCAACACTTTTCTCAGCTTCCAAGCGATCTTGTGGATCACCTTCGGCCTCTCGGTGGTCAGGCTCCTCGGCATGATCTGGTAAATTCTATCGCAGAGCTGTTTTCCTCTCCCTTGTCAAAGCCGGTCTTGCTGATCACTCTCTTTCGCTTTCCTGTGATTGATGAAACAGGTACCTAGTCGGAGAGTGGGGTATGTGGTCATTCACGAGATCTGAAATGTTTCCCGAGGCTGACATCTTTCCCCTCCCTCCTTCCAGTTTTCCGCATCGCTCGCTTCTGTGCCCGTGGCAGGAAGTGATAGTCTCATGCGACTCTTGCATCCACGACGCTGCACGATCAAGCCGACTGGCCCTCCTCCGGCCTGTGCCGGCTCCAGTCGTCCGTAGACACTTTCAGACAGCTCCTTCTTTGTTTTGTATCTTTCCTCTCCTACCGCACAACGCGCACTTTCACAGCGTATTTCTCAGAATCTTTGGCGATCAGCAAAGTGTCCAACGAGCACGCGGCTTTCGATGCAGGCCAAAAGGAAGGCGATCAAAAGATCAAAATAATGCCAACAGTGACGCAGCGATCCGGACCCAGGCGCTCCGCTGCTAAGGGTGTACCGACACAGATTAAGCCATTCCACATAGCTACAAAAGAAGCGGACCTAAGAGAGGGTAACAGGATCTACACAAGAAAGTCGTCGAGGGCGACCGCACTACTGCTTGTCCTTCTTCAGGAAACGCGAGAAGAATCCACGCTTCTTGGCGCTGTCGCGTCCGCTATCGCGTCCGCTGTCGCTGCCGCCCGGACTCGGCGTGGCCGGTGCAGACGAGGAAGCGGAGTCAGCCGGCTCGGAGACACCGCCGTGGCGGCCGACGACCGTGGCATTCGCCGGTGTCGTCGGTGCGGTCGAGAAGGACTCGTCTGGCTTCGACGGCGTCGACGGCGCCGAAGGTGGCGGGACGGTGGACGGAGCGCCGGCGTGAGCGACGTAGGCGTCGGTCTCCGAGCGTGTCGCCTGCGGCGCCTCCGCGGCGGGCGCTCTCGGGAGCGCCTTGTCGCTGCTGCCGGTGCTGGTCAAGGGCGGCTTGGCCTCGGCAACAGGAGGGGGCAAACCGGTCCCCGAGGAGGCGCGCGGCGAGAGCGAGCCACCCTCGTAGGTCGAGCGGTCCGGAACGGTGTAGGTCGACGAGCGCGCGCCGGCCGCCGGCGCAGCGAGGACGGCCGGATCCCGCGAAGCCTGCTGAGTCGACGGGCCGAGGTCGGCGGCGGGAGCGTAGCTCGTTGGGATGGCAGTAACCGTAGCGGGGGCGGCGTAGAGCGCCTCCTGCTCCTGCTGCGACTTGAGCGCCGAAGTGGCGTAGCTGGACGAGGTGCGCGTGACGCCGATCGGGGGCGTGGTCGCTGCGTTCGAAAGCTGAGATTGGGCCCACCCCGAGCCCTGCGGGACGGCCGGCTCGGACTGCGCCTGACCAGCAATCGCGTGCGAGACCTCCTTCTCGGCAACAGGTGCCTCCGAAGCCGGCAGCGAAGTGATCTCGCTCGCGGGCAAGTTCGGCAGCTTGCGCGCCGACGAGGTCGACGTCGAAGGAGTCGTGCCATGTGCGGGGACGACAGCGTTCGCCTCGTTCGGCATGGCGTTGGTGCCCTCCTGCAGCGCGACCGGCGCCTCCGAAGCGGGCAACGAGGTGATCTCGGCGCCCGGAACGGTCGGCGCCTCCTTGCCGCTCAAAGCGCTGGTAGTCTCGCGCGATGCGACCGGTGCCTCACTGGCGGGAAGGGGCGTGATGTCCTTGTTCGGCGCGCCCTCGGCCGGCTGACCCGTCACGACGGCCTGAACGTGCGTCGCCGTCTGCTGAGCCTGCTTCTGAGCGTTCGCCGCGGTCTGCTGAGCGGTCTCCTGCGCGCTTGCAGCAGTTCGCTGCGCTTGTGCCTGGCCATGGTGGAAGGCACCGGCCACGGTCGCCTGCGCGGCGGCAGCCTTCTCCTGAGCGGCATGAAGCGCCTCGCGCGCGAGCTTCTCGGCCTCCTGAACGGCGCGATGAGCCTCCGCCGCCGCCTGCTCACGGAGGTGTTCGGCTTGGTGCTTGGCCTGCTCGAGGTACGAGACCCCCGTCTGACCCGCGCCCTGCAGGCTCTGCTGTCCGACTTCCTTGGCGTGGACGGCGTGAGGGTGAACGGCACCGACGAGTTTCTGGCCGAGGAGTTCGGCACCAGCGACGGCGGCACCGATCGCGGCGGCACCGGCGTGGTACAGGTGCGCATCCTCCGGGTTCTCCTTCGGAGCGATGAACCCCTCGACGGGCTTGTGTTCAGTCGAAGAAGTCGGCTCGGTCGAAGTGGCGGCCAGAGACTTGGGGATCGTCGTAGTGTGAGCGCTGTCGCCCGCACCGATCGGGGTGCTGGGACCGACCGGAGTCGAATCCTTGGCGACGACGGCCGTGTGCTCGTCGTACTTGGGCGCGGCCGCAGTCGTGTGCGCGGCGCCGACACCAGCACCAACAGCCGGAGTCGAGTCCTTAGCGACGACGGCGGTGTGCTCATCGTACTTGGGCGCGGCCGCAGTCGTGTGCGCGCCGCTGGTGCCGGCACCGACAGTGGGAGCCGAGTCCTTGGCAACGACAGCCGTATGCTCATCATATTTCGGCGCAGCGGCAGTCGAGTGAGCGGTACCCTCAATCGGCGCCAACGTCGAAGCCGAACTCGGCGCCAGACTGGCAATGGCATCGTCGGACGGGATGGTCGGGTGCGACTTGGGTCCAGTCACGCCGAGCGGGGTCGCCTCGGGCGATTTGGGCTTCTCCTCCGTCGAGGGGGGAGGGTTCGGTCCGCTCGCGACGGGGTTGATGGGCGCCGCTGCGCGGTCGATCACGGTGTCCTGAGCGGCTTGCGAGGCCGAGGAGGTGAGCGAGGCGAGACCGGCGGCGGCGGCACCTGCAGTGGCGACGACGGCGGCTCCCGCAGTGGCAGCTAGTTCATCAAGAGAGCGCGAGACCGGGTCAATTTTTTCCCGCTTGAAACGGCGCACGTTCTCCAAAGACTCACCTGCCGGGCCGAGGGTCTCCTGCGCCTTGGTCGCGAGCTCCTTAGCCTTGTCCTGCACTTGCGGCGCCACTTCCTGCGCCTTTGTCTGCGCCTGCTGCGCGAGGTCGCCCGCACGAGCCTGAACCTGCTGCGCCGTCTCGGTCGCCTTCTCCGTCAGAGGCTTCTCGGCAGTGACGTTGGCGGTGGTGGCCGAGGAGGTCGTGCCCGAGTTGGCCGCGAGGGCGGGAGTCTCGGAGATGTTGCCGGCGACGGTGATGGCCGATTCGGGGACGGGCAAGTCGCTGTGCTCGACGGTGTTGGTCGTCGTCGGGATGATGACCGTGTCGGCCGTGGCTGCGATCGGCGCGAGGACAGTCGACATGGCGGGAACTGTACGGCAGAAAAGATCAGTGAGTTCCATGCAACCATTAGATCGTAGTGAGGGCACGGGTCCAAGTAGAGCAAGTAGCCCGCGGTCGGTCGCCGTACCGTGCAGGACGTTGTTCAGGTTGCCGGAGTGGTCGGCTTCGATCGGTTCAGCCGGGTTGGTGAGCCATTGGCCGTCAACAACATACTGCACAGAGTGATTTTGGGAGGGTCAGATCTCGACTCTGTGCGCGTCCTTCAAATCCAAGGGGATGTACCTTGTAGAGGACCTTGTCTCCGTGGGGCAAGCTGATCTGACCCGAGAAGGACCCGTCTGCTTGCCTCGTCAGAGGCGGGAGCGAGCTAGAGAGAGTAAGATTGTAGTCGAAGGAAAGCATACGACGCGCATGTTTAGAAAGCAGGAGAGCGTCAGTGCTGCTGGGCCCTCATGTGCGCGGCGGTGCATCCCGGGAACGCACCATTTCCACTGCAGGATGGACACACTTGGTCAGTCATGCTGTGCTGGGACTCTAGCGCATAGACTGCGCCGAAACCTGGGAACAAAACAAACGCGATCGAGGAAGAACTCACGTCGTCAAAGGTTCCAGTCGCCTGTCGTCCTCAACCCGTGTCAGCGCGCGCGTGCTGCGCAGTGGCACCAAGTGACCAGCAGTGAAACTCACGATGACTGTGTCGCCGTGTCCACTCCTACACGCGTGAGAAGAGCGTGCGCCGAGGAGGCGAGGCGAGGGGTGGGGGAGAGCGACTCAAGTCAGGTGGATGAGCTGGATCAAGGACAAGGAGACAAGGGGGACGGACCAGGTAAAGGTGTGCGTCTGCGAATCTGTCGCCATCGCTGTGTCAATGAACGGCACTTGCTCTACAGAAGAGCTTTGATGATCGAGAGGAGAGGACGAGGCGAGTTCGCTGCGGCGGCGTGTTGCCCTCGCTCGACCCACGTCACCGCCTTTTGCAAGCACCGCAAAGAGAGAAAGTATTTCCACCGCCCTTCATTTCAAACTACGAGTCCATCTACAGATACTTCCGATGTCCTCGTCGTCGAGTCGCGTACTGTACGTGCGCGAGTCGGGAGAACGTCACTCACTCCTTCTCACGAGCTGGTGGCAATCCGGTTGAAGAGAGCCACTCCCTGACGCACCTGTCTGCGACGGCGGCTGCCGGCGGTCGCTTGACAAGCTACCTCCTCCGGCCGTGCACGCGGGTCACACAAGCAGCTCTGGTACAGACGTAGATGCGAAGGGCCTGTCTTGGAGAAAGCAAGAATCGTCGGCAGCCCAAATGGACCTTTCCGGTCTCGACCGCGCCGCCGTAGCCGAGTGCACGACGGATCAGACCAAGTGGCTTGAATCGCACGAGCTCTGGCGTCTGGGTGGGGAGGAGGAGGGCGTCTGGCGAAGGCACCTCCCTGTTCAGAAAGTCCAGCTGCTTGCAGCATCGGCGAAGCGGATGTACCAACGTCCGTCGCGGTGCGAGACGCCCAACGCAAGCAAGCATGCTGGGAATAGCTTGCTGTTCGGGGCCTCCTATGGGTCTGTTGTGCTAGAGCCGTCGACCGAAGCGGGTGCGGATCAAGCATGAAGGCCAAAGCAGTCGGACTCGTTGTCCGCAAAGAATCCTCGGAGAGCGAGCGCAGGTGCGCAGCCAGTGTGTAGGAAGGTTGCGTATAGCCCTACTAGACCGCAGCGACGCGTAGAGAGCGACAGAGAGAGTCGCCAGAGAAGAGAGGCTGCGTGGCGCGGAACGGGTTGCGAACGCGGCGTCGGCTGCCGCGAGCTCGTTTCAGCTCGTTTGCTCCCCGTCACTTCCTGTAAGGCCCAGTCTACACCCCCGTGCGCACAGCCGGGTCCTCCAGAACCCTCCTCTGAACTGACTCGTGCCCCTCCAGATCCTCAAGAATGGCCGCCGGTGGTGAGTCGCCCCGACCAGCTCGACTTCTCTCTCCGAGCGAGGCCCTCTCGCCAACCCCCGCCCGTCGAACCCAACACTGCGCGACTCGGCATCCGCACGGCGCTAGATAGTGGAGGGACGGCTGTTGGAGGAGATTACTGGGGTCGAGCGAGCGGATTGGGCGCGATGAGGAGCAGGACGCGGTGCAGGCGCTCGCTCTGCGCGCGACGACGAGACGCTCAGACGACTTCGCGAAGGGGGGCACCGTATCGGCCACGCACGCAGGCAGGGCGGGTACACGCAAGAGAGGAGGGACAGAAGACGGTGTTACACAGGGGAATTTTTGCCGTTGGGAGATGGCATGCTGACCGTCTTTTGCTCGTCGTCTCTCGACCCTTTCCGACCGTCTCTCCGACCTCGTCTCAACTCGTCCCTCTCCCCGTTCGACCGAACCCTACCCTCTATGATTCCGACGATCCGTCAACACCGCAGTTGTCTCCATCTCGTCGCGCAAGGCGCACAAGGCCCACTTCGCGGCGCCGTCCTCGGTCCGCCGGGTCATCATGTCGGCCCCGCTCTCCAAGGAGCTGCGCGCGGAGCACGGCGTGCGTCCCCCGTCTTGACCGGCTTTCTGTCGCTGTACGAGGGGAGAGCGCGAGAACGCTGACATGGGTGTGGCCTCGCTGCTCGCAGACCCGCTCGATCCCCATCCGCAAGGATGACGAGGTCAAGGTACGCCTCCCTCTCCACACTCGCGCCCCTGTACTGCCAAACACTGACTCGTCATGCTTGCACAGATTGTCCGCGGTACCTACAAGGGCCGTGAGGGCCGCGTCACCACTTGCCAGCGCAAGAACTTCCGCATCTTTGTCGAGGGTGTCTCGCGCGACAAGGGCAACGGTGCGACTGTCCCGATCGGCGTCAACGCCTCGAACGTCGTCATCACCAAGCTCAAGCTCGACAAGGACCGCAAGAATATCCTCTCCCGGAAGAGCACCGCTCAGAAGTCCAAGTCGGAGGACGTCGAGATGAAGGCCGTACGTTCCCTTTGCGTTCCGCTTCCCCCAGTTGCTGCTCGCACGTGATTCTGACTCTTACCGTCCTCTTTCGCAATATCTAAACGCGCTTCACTTCAACGCTTTTCCAACCGTCGCCCTGTCGAAACTCCGCTCCTCCTCCTGCCGCCGGGACGCAAACCTGTAGTAAATCTCTCCGTGACATGTCTCTATGTAACGGGCTGTTTTGGGGATACACGACGAGGGTCTGCTCTCTCTTGCGCAATGGCTTGGCATCGAACATGGCCGTGCGAGGTGGCAAGCGTCCCGCAATGCTTTCCCGGTCGAGGTCAGTCTCGGGTGCGAGGGCGGGACGTGATCCATGACGGCGATTCTAGCCAGGCTTGCTCTGTTCTCCGCTCAAAGAGCAGCGCGTACGAGAGATGCGGTCTCACGCCAAGCGACGCTTCTGCTCCGGGTTTGAGCACTACGACGAGGTGAAAATGATTCCCGCCGCGGAGACCGGCGGAGGAGGAGCGCACGACGCGACGCCGCCCGTCGATCAATTCCGAGTTTCGATCCCTCCGCAACTCGCGCTCACATCGTCGTCGGCGTCTGCGGCGTACGTCGCCTCGCTAGACTGGCCAGCTGCGGCGAACATGGGACCGCTCCGAGGAGGCACGAGCGAGAGGGACGGCGGCGGCGGCAGCGGTGGCGGCTACTACGCGTCTCCGACCCTGTTCAAGAGCTGGTCTCGCTCCTCTTCCCAGCACCCGTCGCCGCTCTTGCCCGCCAATCAGTACCGCAGGATCTCGATTCGGACACCGCGCATCCTCAGCAGCGGCGGCGGCGGCGGCGAACGGGCGCGCGCTCCCCTTGGCTGGGTCGGCGATTTCGTCCGACTCGGCGGCGCGAGGTCGAAACGCTCTGTCGCTTACTTTGCCGCGGCCGTCGTCCTCTTCTTTTATTTCGTCACCGGCGCGAGGATATGGAGGGAAGACAAGAGCATGCGGAGCTTCATGCGCGCGGGCGGGTTCGGCCTCGATTACATGGGCAGGACGGAGGACGAGACGACGGGAGTGCAGCACGGAGGAGGAGGAGAAGACGCGTCGACGAATGGAGGAGAGCGGTTACCTCCCGTGCCGGTCGACGGCGGGTTGTCGAAACTCTGCGCCCTCTTTCCCTGGCGGAAAGACTGCGCCGAACAACTCCGACAGACGCGGGATCCGTTCCAAGGGCTCGTCTACAAAGAGGACCGCGGGCACTTGTTCTACCCAGCTGTCGCGGCGCCAGATCCGCCGCCTTCGTTCGGTCAGCCGGTCCGACGCGCGACGGCCGCCGATGTCGAGCACCAACCGCATCCGATCCATTACCTGATCCGGGAAGGCAAACAGGCCTGGAAGGCCAAAGTCGCAAGGCAGAGCAAGACGCTCAAGGAGGCGGTCGCAGAATACGAGCGGAGGTACTGGCGCCGACCGCCGAAAGGGTTCGACCACTGGTTCGAGTTTGCAAAGGAGAACGAGTTTGTCATGATTGACGAGTTTGACGCCATGATGGACAAGGTCTTGCCCTTTCTCGCCGTCAAACCTTCGACCCTCGCCCAGCGCCACGAGATGATCCAGTTTGACAAAGACTTCTGGATCCAGGTGCGTTGCCTTGTGGTTTCGGAGCTTCCCTTTCTGCGCCTGTGTTTTCTGCTCCCGCGGCTGACCTTGCCCCGCTCCTGGCTCGCAGGACAAGACGTTCACGCTCGAGCTCAAGGGCCACGGCGAGGTGACCGAGCTGCACGGCCCGATGAAGAACACGAACGGCCGCGCGCAGCAGATGCTCGACCTCATGCGCAAGATCGGCAAGTTCTTGCCCGACATGAACATCACTTTCACGGGTCACGACGTGCCGTGGGTGACGATGAGTGGCGAGACGCGCGCGAAGCATCTTGTAGCGGCTCGAGAGGGTCAAGGTGAGCCCCGGTCCCCCGCCGACTCGAGCGCAATACGGAGAGAACGCTGACAACCAAAATCGTGTGCGCAGTCTTGCCGGACGACGTCTCTGGCGACTTCAACGACGACTGGAAGTACGACGGCTGGGCGCGGATCTGTCCGCCCGACTCGCCGATGCGCAAGGTCGCGAGCTTTGACAAGCGGATGGCGAGCAAGCAGATCTACAAGCCGCCGAAGCAACGGAGTTTCATTCGGGATCACCCAAAGTCGATGGACTTGTGCTATCATCCCGAAAACCAGCTTCTGCATGGATTCAGTGCTTGGTGGGTGGTATTTCTTCCTTGCTCGCTCGCGAGACGGCCCCGTGCTGACGTTGCGTGGATGGAACGCAGGTCCGGCCCTCGACCCGGAATCCTGTACCCGCTCTTCGTCTCGACGTCGACGTCGCTGCATTCCGACATGCTCATCTCGCCCGTCGACCAGTGGGACCACACGATCCAGACCGACCCGGCGTGGGAGGACAAGGAGCACAACAAGGTGGTGTGGCGAGGGACGACGACCGGCGCCGATCTGACGATTGACCATATGCGCAAGTGGAGTCAGCGACCGCGGTTATGCAAACGTGAGGCTGGCCTTTGCGTATTTCGCCTCCATGAATGGCCGGCGCTGACACCGTCTTCCCTCTCTTCCCTCCCCAGTGCCCTTCACCTCGGGCAGTGTCGAACTCCCGTTCGCTCCGAAAGATGAACCGCGCGTGCCCGGCCCGATGCAGACGTTCCAAGCGCGCGCGCAAGCGCTCGCGCGACATTGGTTCGATTTCCGCTTCCTCGGCGAGGCGAAGCAGTGCGGCGACCCGGCCATGTGCGACAGCTTTGAGAAGGACTTTTTGTGGGACGATTGGATGGATCCGGCCAAGCAGGCCGAGTATAAATACGTTATTGATGTCGACGGGAATGGTTGGAGTGGGCGGTTCCATCGGTGAGTTTCGGAAGGTCGGATGTCGTCGTCTTTCACGCGCTGACCGACTCCCATCTATAGATTGATGAAGTCCAACTCGATGGTGCTCAAGTCGACCATATTCCCCGAATGGTATCAGGACATGATCCAGCCGTGGGTGCAGTGAGTCGTCAGGATTTCTTATTCGTCGGCGGGTGCGGGTGGCAATCGCTGACGTTGCCCGCTCTCCTTGCTCAGCTACGTCCCGATCCAGACCGACTTTTCGGATCTGTGGACGACGATGGCCTTTTTTGCCGGTGACAATCTCGGACAGGGCGCCCACGACGACCTCGCCAAGGAGATTGCGATGGCCGGCAAGGACTGGGCCGAGAAGCACTGGTTCGTGGGGGACTTTCTCCTCTATTGAGCTGTGCACTTTCATGTGTGCTGACACTGCGCGCTCCCCTTTTCCACAGGCGCTGGGTGGATATGGAAGTCTACATGTATCGTTTATTGCTCGAGGTGAGTTTCCGTCCCGGGAGCGCTTCGAGCCACGCGGCGCTTCTGCTACCGGTGACTGACTGTTGCGACCTTGACAGTACGCTCGTATGATCCATCGACCGGACAATGGTCTCCAGGCGATGGACATGTGATCGCCTCTTGCCTCATCCTTGTTTTATATCTGATTTCTGCGCATCCCGGTTCTGTGTGGCCGGCCCTCGGAGGATACGTTTTCGCATTTTTCGCATTGTTGCTACACTTGAATCTATCTTGTTTACCCTGTTCAAAGGCGAACGAAGAGAGAGAGACAAATTTTCTTCGAGTCGAGTGCCATCGCTGCCGGAGCTCGTCGAGGTTGTCGAGTGTAGCCACTCGTTGCACGTCATGGCCGCCGCTCCGCAGTTTGCCGCGCCGTTCCCGCCTTCCGCCGTCCCGGTCGTCGACGACTCGTACACTGCGTATCTGCCGTCGTTCCTGCGACCGGTCGGCACGCTGCTCGACTCGCTCGATGCCGCCCGCGACCGCCTCAACCTCCCCGAGCCCGGCAAGTACGAGGACCTCGGCCGGGAAGTCAAGCGTGAGTACTCGCACTAGTTCATCGTGCACCGAACCTCGCGCGGGGCGAGGGAGCGGGTGGCGAGTGCTGCAGTGGGCGCTGACTGCTCTCCTCGACCCTCGGACAATCATCGCTACGCCGTCGCAATCGCACGCTCTGATGCCATGTGCTGGGGTATCGAATTTCGCATGCAGTCACGCACTTGACCAACTACACCTTTGATGGCGCCCGCGCCGACCTCGCAAAGACCCTGTCGCAGGTTCCCGCGTTCCAGGTCACCCACTCGTTCGCCCTCGGCTCCCAGGGCGGTCCCATGGGCGGAATCAGCCCCGGAACGTACAACTTTGGAGCAGTCTATGCCACCTCCAAGGTCGGTTTCAACCTCCTCCCTTTCCTCGTTGGCTGCGGTCACCACCTGACTCTCTTGGCGGTACAACCCATTGCAGACTTTCATGCAGGGTATGGTCGACAACGAGGGCGGCGTCACGGGACGGTTCAACTACGGCTGGTCGCCCAAGAACACGACCAAGATGTCGGTTCAGGTGCGCCCGGTGGTCCTGACCGTTTTCCTCTCTCTCTGCCATTGCTGACACCCGGTCATGACCCAAACAGCTCGCCGCCTCTGCTGCTTCTCCTTCCATGTTTGCCCTCGAGCACGACCGCGTCGGCAAGGACTACACCCTCTCGCTCAAGTCGTACAACCCTTCCCCCGCCGACTTTACCGGCTCGTACATGGCCGCGTACCTCCAGTCGCTCACGCCGCACTTTGCCGTCGGAGTCGAGACCCTGTACCAACGACCGACGCCCGACATGGAAGACTGCTCGATCGGGTACATGGCCAAGTGGCACGACGTCAAGAAGGACGAAGGGGGCAACCCGCTCAAGGACTCGTGGATCGCGACGGCCCAGGTCATGAGTCAGGGGATTTGGCAGGCGACGTACTGGAAGAAGCTCGCCGAGCGGATCGACGCCGGCGTCGACCTCGTTGTCGTCCCCGCACTGAACCCGCGCGAGCGCAAGGCTGTTGCCACTGTCGGCGCCAAGTACGACTTCCGCATGTCGATCTTCCGAGGACAGGTCGACTCGACTGGCAAGGTTTCGGCTCTGTTGGAGCAGCGGCTGTCGCCCGCCTTCGCGCTGGGGCTCGCCGGCGAGATTGACCACGTCAAGGTGAGTGGTCTTTCCTCCTCTCCTCTTTTCTTTCCATTCTGACTCTGTACTTGCTTGCAGTCCACGAGTCGCTTCGGAATTTCCGTTAATATCGAGAGTGCTAGCGAAGAGGCTATGCAAGCCGCCATGAACGCCGCGCCGATGGCTCCTCCGCCCTTGTAAATTTCCCTTAGAATCCTCCTCTCCCCTGCTCTCTTCGTTCTGTCTCCTCCCGTCGCAATGAACCTCGGATCACCCCTCGTATACTATACTACTGTCCTTGTCTGCTTTGCGGCGCGACAAGGATGGAAAGGACATCGGGAGCAGTTGCGGTGACAGTCAAGTCTTGCTAAATTTCTCGCCGATTGTTCTCTGCCTCGCACCCTCAGCTCTCGTCACCTCGGGAGGAGCTTTCCGCAAGGTCATATCACTTGCTATAACCTGCTACGCCTCTTTATCCAGTCGGCGCACTGCAACTCGTCCAGGACGCCTTCCTCACGGCGCCATGACCTCGATCGTCCGGACGACGACGACTCGCGCGAGTCGCCTCGCTGTCAGCACGGGCGATGCAGGCAGTTGGCTCCTCCAGAGCAGCGCGAGGCCCGCTAGCCCCGTCTACACTCCGATCAAGACCCTACCGCGAGCGCGCACGTTCACCTCGTCCGCGCTTCGTCTCGCTCGCGGAGGACCGATCAAAGTCTCTCCGGATTTCACGTGGCGGAGACCGTTCAGAGGGATGCCGGCTGCGCCGAACGTGACGCTCGTGACGACCGACTTTGATGCCGACGCCGTCCTCGAGACCCTCACCTCCAAGTGCGTTCCCTCCTCCCTCCTCCTCGCATTCGTCCAAACGGGCCATGACTGACGCAAAGACCACCATTTAGACGAATCTCGATCGATGCCGAACCGGGAGTCAGACCGAACATCTCGCCCGGAGCACTGCACCGCAGCTGGAGCGATACGTATGACCCCATTCACAGCTTGCGCGATGGAGTTTTCGCCCTCGCAGACGGAGACGGTGTCATTCGTGCGTTGACTTTGACAGCTCCGCTATCCGTGCATCGCTCCTGCTGACCGCTACAATGCTGCTACAGTCCTGTGGCTGGCCAAGATGAAACGTGCGTGAGAACTTGAGAACGCCGCAGATCCTGTTTTTTTTTTTTCGACTCTGACTTGACTCGGCCGCTCCCTCTCAGGACTGCCACGACGGCTCAAGGAGATCCTCGAGGATCCCAACATCGAGAAGGAGACCATTGGCGCGCACTGTGGGTCCCCATCTCCAGCAAGAGGCACTTCTATCGGACTCTGACCGCTCTTCGCTCTCCAGGGTTCGTCCGCACGGTCCTGAACGAATCGGAATTCTTCGACACCCGACCGCAGAACGTCGTCTGCCTCCGTAATTTGGCCGAGGTGGGGTGGCCATACGCGAACGACGACGACGCGAGGATGTCGCACGACCAGTGGGTCTTGCAATTCGCCGAGAAGGCGTTCGAGACTCGCCATGCCGTCCAGTGCAAGCAGACGGGGTTCCATGTACATGCGCTGTCTAAAGAGACTCTGGAACGTGAGTGGACTCGCTTCTCTTTCCCGTGCCATTCTCTTGCTCGCTGCTCGAAAATGGAAGGCTAACAACAAGGCGTCCCCAGTCCTGATCAACCGCGCCTGGTTCGCCTTTTGCCTCGGGCACGAAGCGCGCCAACGCATCGCCGACCGCTTCGGCAGCAAAGTGGACCGCGACCGCACCCTGGGCCGCATCCTCGCCGAGGCCGTCCTCTCGCGCGAGCGGATCAAAAAGATGCTCGTCGACAAGGCGACTCAGGGAGCGACGTTCAATGCCGAGACGATCGAGGCGCAGAGAAAGTTCAAGGAGCACCGGAAACGGTGGTTCGAGGAGATGCAGCAGCAGAATGGAGGCCGGTGAATGCTTCAAGGGGGGAATCTGGCATCCAGTTCGTGGTTGCGCAAATGCAAGATGTTCTTCTTTGCAGGGCAACATCTGCTCTCCCTGCGAGCTCTACTCATTGTGTGCGATGGTGGAGAGAGCGAGAGAGGGTCTTGCAGTGTGAACATCGTCGGGCGCGAGAGAACGCTGGACGAAATCGCTTCGGGACGCTTTCCGAGCGAGCCGGACCTGCCGACGGGAAGAGCACCCCAATCATACGGGGGTCTTGCAATGGGAGTCTGTTCCCGCGCCGACTCAGGCTGCGCCAAGGAGGTCGAGCACTTCGTCCATGGATTTGGCGAGCGAGTCGCCACCTTTGGCGAGTTCGGCCGGCGCCTGCTTCTTCTCCACGAGCGGTTTGCTCTGCGTGAGAATCATGTATAAGCACTTTGTCCCGCACCAGCAAATGTCCCGAGACTTGAAGACCACACACCTTGTCGGCCGACTTGAGAGCCTGCCTCAGCCCAGAGAGGTTCCCTCCGTCGAGCTCTGCGCGGACGTCAGCGTCCCTGGCCTTTTGCGCCGCCCGCTTCTTCGCTTTCCCTTTCGCGGGCGCTGGCGTGGGCTTCATGCCGAGCAGGGACGGTTTCGGTTTCGAGGTCGAGGCATGCGAGCGAGTTTTCGAGGAAGCGGAGGAGTGCGAGCCCTTGGCGGCGGCGGCGGCGGGAACGCGCTGCAGAGACGTTGAGTGAGCGCAAGTGTCTGGTATCTATGCATCTGGCTACTCACTTTTCCTGCCATGGTGCGCGGTGAGCAGAGGAGGAGAGCAAGACGAGCTCTTCGTTCGTCTGTTTCGGGCTTGTCAACCGACATGTACTCGCTCTTCTCCTGCTCTATGCCAGATTTCTCCGACACGTACTGCATGCGACGCTCTTTGCTGTTCACGAGCGCCCCGCCTTTTTGGTGGAGTACTCGCTGCTGTTCGGACATTCGCTCATCTTATGAATTTTCGATTCCGACATGAAGTGCACGCGAGCGTATGCTGTGTACAGTGCCATTGTCCGGCGCTTCTCTTTGCTTTGCAGAAAGAGCGCAGCCTCCCCACCCGCGCGTCATCGAGTCATCGGCTGCACGAGCCTTTCCGAAGACTCCTTTTTTCACTTGTCGCTCCGTCTTGCTCCCGACTTCTCCGCTTCGCTGTCGTAGACCGACTGCACGCTCCGGATCTACACGATGCCGCCCAAGCACAAGTACCGCCCGTACCGCAAGCCGAAACAGGACAAGGAACCGGAAAACAAACCCCCCGTCTTTGGGCCCGAACCGCCTCCTGGATTCGTGCCCGCTCCCGCTCCTCGTCCTGCTGCCGCCCGCGAGTCGAAGCCTGCTCACTCGTCTGCTCAGCACGCGACTACAGCCACTACGACCGAGGCGACCGGTCCCGACGCTGCCTCGACCGAGCAGGTCCATGGACAAGCCGACGGGAACCGTCATCAGGAGCGCTCGGACGGGGCACGGAAGGGTGTTGGAAGGGGCGGAAGTGGCGGCAGAGGAGGTGGAAGAGGTAGAGGAAGGGGAGGAGGAGGAGAAGGGCAATACAGGAGGAAGAAGCTGCCGAGGAAGAGGATCGACGACAAGGCCGGAGGGTGGGACGAGGACCATCTGGAGCGGCCGCTCGACGAGGCGGATCAGGACAGGTACTCAGAGTGAGCCGCTCTTCGAACTTGGCAGCGAATGCGAGTGTCATCTGGGCACATGTTCGCTGACGTTTACACGGCCGACCTCACAGAGACCTCCCGTGGGACCTTCGCTTGCTCCGCTGTTGCGACGAGTTCCGCTCGTTGCGCTCGCTCGGGCAGCACTCGTACAAAGTCAACTACGATTCCATCCTGCGCTACTTCCGCGTCAACATCACCTCGCTCCGGCAAAAGTACGGACGCCAACCCCTGCGAGGGTACGACCCCGACGCGGGTCTCGAGCAGGACAAGGACGAAGATGACAAGGATGACGACGACGACGGGAGCGGCGAGGATAGCGACGACGAAGCGGATGAGGAGGAGCTGGTCGAGGCTCGCGAAGTTACCGAACAGGAATGGGCTGGGATGATGTTCAAGGAGAAGCGGCTCGCGAAGTTCTTTTCGAACCGTTCGGCAGACAAGTGAGTGGTCGCGCCCCATGCTGACTCAGCTACTCGAGCCCAGGTACTGATGTAGACGACTCTCGCCGCAGCTACACGCCGACGCTGTGGATCGCGCCGATGATCATGAAGAGCTTGCTGCGTTTCATGCTGCAGCGTCAGGTGTTCCCGGCGCACAAGGCGGCGATCGAAGTGTTGCTGCCAGTTTGTGACATTGCCAAAGCCCAGCGTGAGTCTTTTCCTCGATCTCATGCTACGATTGAGTTGACGGCGTTGACATCGCGAGCGGCAGTCCTGCCTGCGAGTCGGATCCTCAAGCAGATCTGCGGCTCGTCTTTGCTCGTCCCGGCCGTTTCGACTCTGTTCCCCGACACGGATTCGCAGCTCGTCTCTCCGATCGTAGAGAAGCCGGATCCTAAACCGGAGGAACCGATCGAGCTCCCCGACATGTTCAGCAATGTGTCGCTCGCGGGCGGACCTGAAAGCGACGACGAAGGGATCGCGAACCGGTTCGCGCCGGCGTCGGAGATCATCACGTGGGCGACAGAGGCGAACGTCCAACAAGCCGAGGCTGCGAAGCCGGAGGATCCGGAGGAAGCGATGCGCGCGCGCGCCGAGCGCATCAAGAAGGAGCTCGAGCAAGCCGCGCAGCGCATCGAGGCGTGGACGAAACCTCCAACGAACCAGGAACCGGCGACGAGCGTGTTGAAAACGGTGCTCGCCGTGCTGAACAAGGGCGCGCGCGAGCCCGAAGGGGTCTGGCGCGTCGGAGCTCGCGAACGCAGCGCGAGAACGCTCGTCTCGTGGAAGAGCCTCGGACTTGCGGCGTTCCCCTCGACCTCGAAGCGCCTCGTCCAAGTCTCGCTCAGTCCGCACGAGGTCGATTTTCCGCTCACGTCGATGCATCTCTCGCCGCCGAGTACGACGATCGAAGCCGTCTCGGCGGTCGAAATCAATTCGCGCGAACTCGCGCACCGCCTTGCGGATCCGACGATCGTGGTCGTCGATCTCGCTCTCCTCGACACCGTCCCGGACGACTGGAACGCCCTCAAGTCTGCCGTCCTCGAAGCGGATCTCGTCCAACTTGTGTTCGTCCCGTCCGAGCCCGAATCAACTTCGGCCTCAACTTCGGATTCGTACGATTCGTACGCGGTCCGCTCGCTCTGGCTCATCGAGCAGCTGTACCGCGTCATTCCCGCGTACTGGCGTCACGGTGGCGAGCTCCTCCGCCTCGAGCCGGGACAGCAGATGTCGTTTGCGGGACCTTATGCGCCGATCCGCCCCGAGGTGCTGGCTCGGATCATGACTTTGCCCGTGTCGGAACCCGAAGACGCGGAAGATGAGGCAGCTGCAGGGGAGGAGAGGGCTTGAACGAATTGCACTGGAATGGCGGCGGAGTAGTAAGCGGTGGCGACTCGGCGAAGAGCCAATGAAAATAATCGCGTTGATACGGACTTCGTTCCCACTAGTCCCGATTCTTTTTCCGAGCATAAGTATATACCAACAATGACTGTACTGTATAGTTGCCGTCGTGCGCACAATTCCGCCATGAATTCAACGCAAGTTCGGCTCGCGTTGAACGACACCAACCGGATTCGCTGCCCAGTCTAGCGCGTGCTGCCACGCTCTACACGCTGATCGGATCGGCTGGCTGGAGCGACTTGAAGATCTAGAGAGGGGGACAGCTACTCGATCAGACCGCTACGCGTCAAGGAGGACCCGGCACCGCGATCCTCGCCCCACAACAAGCCAAACGCTGTCAACGCCAAGTGTCGACGCGCAGGACGCGCAGGAGCTAGCGGAGGGCCGGAGGGCGCCGCACAACGCGAGTCACGCTGGACTCGCTCTGGAAGAAGCCCCACAAGCGGGCGCGCGCGACTCCTTCCGCCGCGCCGGCTGTCCCACTCGCGGTCGACACGGCTAGGCTCGATCAACTCGCCGCGTCGAGCGTGCCGTACGAGCACTTGCCGAGCGCTTCCCCGACCAAGGCGAACCAGCACAACAACCGCGCGAGCGCGTTCCCGTATTCGTCGGCGTTCCCGCTGCCTGGTCAGGCGTTCGACAGCAGCGGCAGCGGCACCGACGGCGAACAAGACGGCCGCTCGTCGAGGCAGTCCCAACACCATCACCGGAGATTACACGAAGCACTCGGAAATGTGGCCCCGCCGGTCCCGCCCCCAGGGGCGCGTCCGAGTGCCCAGGCGATGTCGCGGACAGGGACAGCTTCCAGTTCGGAAACGACTTCGCGCGGACGCAATTCGCCGGACGGAGACGTGCGGCCTGCGAGTCGAACGAGTCGACGGCGATCTCCGGATATCATGTCTATACGCTCTGTCGCGTCGAGCGTGCGGAGCGCGGCAGCAGAGGATGCCGAACGGCGGAGGATCCAGGATGGAGACCGGTCGAGTCTGGCGGAGATGGGAGTCGGACCCCCCGCCGCGGCGGCTGCTGCGCCGTCGAGCAGTAGTCGACCCAGGTCGCCGCCACTGGTGATCCCGCATCGCAAGAACACTCTCAGCAGTCTCGGAGGCAGGTCCTCGATCAGCAGCAGCAGCGACAACCACTCGATGCCGCGGTATCCGAACGTCTCGACTTTCTCGTCTGCGCAGTCGAACGATCGTCATGGCTCTGTCGCGAGCCATCGCTCGTCGTCGCGACCAGAGAACCCGTCGCCAGCCATGCCCAACAACATGTCGTTCTTCCCTCGTCGATCCTCGGCCGCCTCGGCCGCATCGCGAACGCCAACCTCGAATCCGCTGCGCGAGTCGGTCATGTCGCAAGCGCCTGCTCCCTCGCCGTACTCGTCCGATTTCCACTTTCCTCGACCGACCGACCCGGCCGAAATCGATGCGCTCTTCGACGAGCTCTTGCCGCGGATCGGAACCAGTTCCGCCGCAGCGCTGGGTGCCGCTCGGAGTCTCGACGTCAACAAGAAGTGGACTCTAATCTACAACGACGCGTTCATGCGGTGGAAGAATGCGCGCGAGAAGCTCACCCATCGGCCCGTCGATGCGAAGAGCGCACCGGCCGTCGGGACCACTCGCGGCGGTCAGGCTGAGCATGTCTCGAGTCCACGGATAGGCACGAGCTCGGCTGCGGCCGATCGCAGCAGCGTGCGACCGTCGTGGGGCAAGAATGAGAGTCCGGAGTGGTACATCGCCCGGTTCATGGACGGCACGATCACGCAACAGCAGGTGGCGAGCTTGAGCGTGTGCCTTCGAACTTACGAGCTCCAGTGCGTACTCCCTGGCCTCTCTGTTCGGATATTGTTCTAACTGCCACACCCTTTCAGATGGCTGCAAACTTTCATCGCGCTTAAGGGCCAGGCGGTACTCGGCAGCGCACTTCACAACATCAACAAACCCGACACCGCGAAGAAGCCGGACGTCGGCATGGAGTCTGAGCTGATCAAGTGCTTGCGGACGCTCTTCAACCACACCGACGGCGCTCGAGACGCGATCGACAACAACACGTCGATTTCCGCCATTACCGCCTCGCTCGCGAGTGAGATCCCGACTCGAAAGAGCGTCATCGAGCTCTTGACCTTTTTCGTGGCCCGAGACCGCGTCAAGGGCTTCAACCTCGTCTTGAAGGGTCTCGACGACTTTTCCAGCTCGCACCGCCTTCCGGGCAAGTTCGACGGGTGGTTCTTCTTCTGGGAAGCCGCGATCGACGGACGGGGTCGGTTCGGCAGCTCTGTCGGAGCGAGTGATACGATTCTGAGCCTGCGGGGTCCCGGAAAGGAGATTTCGAGGACGACGCCGGGAGGTTCGCCTCACAGCCAGGATATCAAGGATCAAGTGCTGGCCGAGTATGCGGTACGCTCGTGGCAGCTCTTCCCGTCGATTGGACCCCCTCCTTCGCCCTTCCTGACTCCTTTCTCTTCAGGCAACGAATATGCTCCTCATCCAAGAGCTCCTTCGAAATCGCGAACTCAAGATCCGAATGCACTTGCGGGCGGCGATGGAGCTGTCCGGGCTCAAGCGAATCCTCGACAAGCACCTCGTTCTCGACCATCCCTTGCTGCGACGCCTGATCAGCGACCACTACGAAGGCGCCGAGCTCGACTCGATCGAGCTCGCGGACCAGATGAAGGAAGAGGTTCGCATGAACTTTTCCGACCCGCGCGGCTGCTTCGAGGCGATCCTCGCCAACACGGACGGTCGAGCCCGTGATTTCCTCACGAGCACTCTCAAGCATCTCCTTCTCCTCCCGACAGAGCCCGAAGCTCGGATGCGGCACTTCCAGCTCGTCGAGAGGTTGATCGCGGGCGTCGTCACGGACCGCAAAGGCCTCGACGGCGACCTCTCCCAGCTTCTCGGTTCGAGCGTCGCACAGATCGTCGCATCTTTTACGGACGAAGAGCGCCTATCCGAGGTGCAAGACGAGCTCGATGTGGCGCAGGCGCGGATCGCCCAGCTCAAGCAGCGCTGCGTCCAGCTCGAGGAGGCCCTGGCGGGCCGCGACGAGGGCAATGTCGGCAAGATGCAGGACGAGATCAAACGCCTCGAGCAAGCGCTTGCGACCTCCCGTGCTGCGACCGACATGACGAAGCGTGAACTCGCCGGCAAGGATCGCGACTACCTGACCCAGATCGCTGCGTTACGAGCGGACAACAAGATGCTGTACGAGCGTCTCAAGTCCGCCGGATTGCTCGACGGTATCTCGGACGACTTGCAGGAGCGCATGGAGATCCAGCTGCAGCGCAGCAAGACGGTGCAGATTCTCGAAGGTGGCGCAGGCATGCTCGGACCGCTCCCGGCCATTCCGGGCCAGTCCGTTCTCGGCATGGCCAGTGCGCGGCGGAAGATGGAGAGCGTCATGTCTTCGCAAAGACTGGAGGCCGAGGAACGCTTGTCAGCTGGTCTGAGGCGAGATGTGAGTCTGGGCGCTCCGCCATGTTCTGAAGCAGATGGACGGTCGCGCTGACGCCTACAAGGTCCTCCAGGACTCTCGCTCACCATCTCCAACGGTACAGCGTACACCGTTACGGCGTCCTGGACAGCCCGTCTCGGCGTTCTCGCCCGATACCGACTACGACGTTACTCCGGTCGGCGAGCGGGTCTCGACGCCTGGATCAGCCATCTCGACTGCTTCACCGACGGTCACCGCACGGCATCGGGCGACTGGCTCGCATCTTTCGCATCAACGGAGACCGACTTTGGCCGAGCAGATCCGCGATGTCGCGATCAAAATGGGCAACAGCCCGGCGCGCGACTCGACCGACGTCGACAGCCTGCACAGCGCGTCACAGCACAGCCAGACCACGCGTGCGAGTCAATCGACAGCTCCGACGAGTGCGGCTGCGTCAGAAGTCGGCGTGCACGTCCCGTCAACAGTGCCGGAAGATCAGGAGGGAGCGGACCTTTCGCACGACCTGCCGCGAGCGCGCAAGACCGATCGACCCTCAGACGACGACTCGACCCGTCTGCGCCCCGACACTCTTTTCTCGATTGCACCGTACGCGACTGCGCCTACTTCGCCGCTCTTGTCGGACGATGGTTCCACCGCCTCTGCTTCACCGCGACAGCACCTCCGCGAACGTTCCGACGAGCCGTCTACTCCTGTCAGCGGCGCTCCGGCTGCGTTCGCCAACGGGTTTATTCCAGTCGAACTGGCGATGGACGGGGAAGAGCAGGAGGATCGCGACCATTCCGGTTTCGTCTCGATGCCACCTGCGCGCATCTCCTCTTCGCAGTCGCGGGACACCTTACGCTCCGTTCAGCCTGAAGCACGCCGCGATGGCGCAGCTGAGTCGTTGGAAGAGCCGGCCATCTCGGCGTCGGCGTCAGAGGTGAGCGGCCCTCCACCACCGCCGCCACCACCACCACCACCACCACCACCGCCGCCGCCGCCACCGCCACCGCCACCACCGCCTCCGCCTCCCCCGACAATGCAAGGAGACGCTCATCCGCCGCCACCGCCTCCTCCGCCTCTGCCGCCCGTAGCCGGAAGCATTGGTCGATTTGGGGCTGTTCGGAGCGGGTCTACGATGGCGCTGAACGAGGTCCTTGCCGCTCGTGCTGGCCTGCGCAAGAATACGTCGGACCGGTCTCCGACTTCTCCCTTGCCGCCCTTGCCGGAGTCGACTGCTCCGCCCCCTCCTCCTCCGCCGCCGCCCCCTCCTCCAATTCCTGGCGCTCCCCCGCCGCCGCCGCCTCCCGCTCCAAAGGCGCCCGGAGCACCTCCGCCTCCGCCGGGGCCCGGCGCCAATCGCCTACCTGTTCGCACTCCCCTCGACCTTGCGCAGCGCAAGCTCAAGACGTTTCAGTGGGACAAGGTCTCGCCTCACGGGCTCGCCGCCACGATTTGGGCTCGTCCGAACGGCACCCCGAAGGGCGACGCTGCCGCGATCGCCGAGCGACTGCGGCAGCAAGGGATCTTCGATGCCATGGAAGAGGACTTTAGGGCGAAGCAGACTGTCAAGCTGGCCGCGAAGCGAGACAAGACGACCTTGATGAGCTGCCTCGAGTCCCGCCACGCGCAGAACATCGGTCAGTCGTCCTCTCCTGCCCGTGGTTCCCGCGTGCTCCTGGCTTACCTCTCGCCTGTACCCAGAAATCACCATCTTGAAGCCTGCCGGCAGCGCGACCGACGATCCGTGGACAAAGGTGCAGAACGCCGCTGGTCGGATTCTGCGCTACGACGAAGGCATCGGCGAAGCCTACTTGACCGAGCTGATGGCGCTGTTGCCGAGCCCCGAACAAGAGTCGAAGCTCAGCATGCACAAGGCGACCCCGCCCGAGGAGCTCGATTTCCTCGCGCCCGCCGACCGCTTCTTGATCGAGCTGCTCAAGATTGATCACCTCCGCGCTCGGCTCAAGGCGATGATCTATCGCGAGCGCTTCGTCGAGAACATCGCGAGGCTTGAAGACGACGCGCACAAGGTCTACCGGGCCTCGAAGGCGCTATTGGATGCGCCGCATTTCTCCGAGCTGCTCAAGGTGCGTTTGAGCGACAGGTCGGCAGAGGGATCTTTCCAGCTGACCCTGGATTTCTCTTTGCAGCTCATCCTGATGCTCGGCAACTTCTTGAACGCCTCGAATCACAAGGGCAATGCCCAGGGTTTCAAGGTCACGTCCATCAACAAGCTCGTCGATACCAAGTCTTCCAAGTCGAGCAGCCGGACTCTCCTCCACTTTACGGCGCAGACCATCACGCAGACCATGCCGGAGACGGAGGCTTTCTTGGACGAGCTCGTTCAGCCCGCCGAGGCCTTCAAGGGTGCGTCACTTCATTGCCGCGACGGCATCCGTGCAAAGACTGACCTCGGCGCGATTTCTGCAGTCGATCTCTCGCACGTCCGCTCTGCTCTGATCGACTTTACGACTCATCAAGAAGGCCTCAACAACCTCTTGAGCACTCACTTCGAGGATTTGGCGCAGCTGTCGCCGGACGATGGCTTCCCGAAGAAGATGTTCCGCTTCCGCCGCGAGGCGGAAGAGCGCATCGCGGCTCTCAAAGACTTGCTCCGTCTCGCCGACTCGACGTACAACCAAGCGCTGGTCTTCTACGGCGAAGACGCCAAGAGCATCGCAAGCACCGACGAGTTCTTCAGCGTCTTCAAGACGTTTGTCACTTCGTACCGCAGCGCCAAAGAGGACAATCGCCGCGCTGAAGACGCGAGGCGCAAGGCTGAAGAGGCGGCAGTGAGTGTTCACGAGTGCCCATTGTTCAAGCGCCTTACTGATCTTCTCGATCGACGCTCGCAGGCTCGCAAAGCCGAAGCTGCCGCCGCCGCCGCCGCCGCGTTGCAGACGGGCGACTCGCTCGTCGAAGACATGATGAAGTCGCTCCGCGACCAGTCTCTGAACACGCCTCGCGCAGTCCGTCGAGACCGCCGCAAGAACCAGGTCGGTTCGTCGTCGTCGTCGAGCAATCCGAGCGCCGCCCTCGGAGGCGGTGGTGGAGGAAGGGGCGACCGCGATGGTGCCGCTGCGAGTCCGACACCGCAAGTAGTGCCTGGAGACCGACAAGGGCTCGACAACTTGCTGGCAAGCGGGCAGGAACTCATGGCACGGTTAACGGGCGAAGGCGTGCGTTGACTTTTTCCTTTTCTCGCGTGGGCGATTGGGATGCTGACCGGTTTGCCTCTTTTCGTTTTGCGCATAGTTTGCGGCGTCAGCGTCCGTGTCTCCGACGGCAGCGCCGACATTGGCTTCTCGCCGCACTCGCACACGCGAGAACCGTCGGTCTGGCCCCGTCGGTGCGAAAAGTCCCGAGCGGACCGCCCCCGCGCTCGCTTCTTCTTCTTCGCCGCCCGAACAAGCGTCGTCGCAGCTTGCGAGACTCTCGTCGGTCGAGGAGCATCCGAGCTCTGAGTCGTTGCGTGGAGCGGAAGCCCTGGAGGAGGATGCGCAAAAAGGAGCCGATGCCGTCGTTTCCCGATCGCCTCCTTCTCCCTCGACGCCCCGCCGCACAGACACTCCGCCCACCACCAAGGACGACAGTCGACCACCTCGACTTGTGCACACGCTCGAGGTCGAACTCCCAGACTTGTCGACCTCGTTCTCGCGCAGCGAGCTCGACCTCGTCCAGCTCGTCGTGGACAACTCACTGTCCCCCGAGGGCGCGGACACGCCGACTTCACGTTCATCTGTCGAAGAGGAGGCGACGGCATCTGTTCCTTCTGACGAAGGCAGCGATGACGAACGCTCGTCCGGTATTCGGGCAGTCCGCGAGGGGAACGATCAAAGAAGCGGCAGCTCCATTGGCGCCTAGTCGATCCTGTCGTTCCTTCACCCTCCTCTTCTGTGTACTTCTCTACTCCCGACACACTGTTGTCTCTGCAGTTCCACCCATCAGTTAGCTGTCAACTCGGTTCCGCCGAGATTTCCCTTCGCATTTCCGTCCAACATCCTTCTTCAATTTCGATCGTGGCCTCCTCGCGGTCGCATGCCAATTCAGGTCCCAAGGTCCCCTACTGCAGCTGTCTTCTCGTTGGGCAGCACTTTGACCGAGTCTCCTGCCTGGGCAGAGCTCTAACTGCCGCTCGAAGCGGTTTGGGTAATCGGAGCGATGCTGCAGAGCGAGAGAAGGAGGAGAAGGGAGATCGAACCAGGCCAGGGATAGGGGGAGGGGAAGGATTAGAAGGGCGGCCCAAGGAAGGGGGGAAACGACTACGAGGAGGAGAAAGAGAAGGGAAGACTACAAGACAGCTTGCGAAAACAGAGGGAGGGGGAAGAGGGAAAGCCAAAGAGGTGGTAACGCGTCAAGTGAGGCGAGGCACTTTAGCGCGTTGCGAGTGAGTGTCGAGGTGGGAGGTCGACACCAGTAGAAGAGGAGGAGGGCGGTTGCGAGTGTGATTTTTTACATGTACTGAGCGATCCAGCGGAAGCCTGTTCCCCAAGAGGCATCGTCAGTCTTGTGTCAAGAAGATCTCGAGCAAGGGCAGAGACGCACCTTCTCCGTATCCCTGGCGCATGACGACCGAGCACATAAAGACCTCGATCGGGCGGATGTCGGTCAAGGGAACCTTGCCCTGTCGCGCGGGGGCAGGTGAGCAAACCTGCGCGAGCGAGTGCGAGGATAAAGAGGAAGGAACAGGGTACCTTTCCGGTGGTGGCGTTGAGGCCGAGGGCGTAGCGGAGTTCCTCTTCCGAGACTGCGCCGGGGGCGTCAATCTTGTTGCCGAGGATGAGGAACGGGACCTTGCTCAGTTGTTCGATGGCGAGGAGGGCGTCGAGTTCGGCTTTCGACTCGTGGAAGCGTTCCGAGTCCTGGGCGTCGACGAGAAAGACGATGCCGTCGACCTCGGGGAAGTAGTCCTTCCAGAGCCGGCGCGCCTGCTGGTGGCCCCCGAGGTCGTACGTCGTGAACTTGACGTTGCCGATCGCGAGTTCTTCCGAGGTCGGGTGCAGGGTCGGCTGGAGGGTCGCGAGGCGGTCGTTCTTGAGCATGTGGAGGAGGGTCGTCTTGCCGGCATTGTCGAGGCCGAGGAAGAGGATCTTTGCGTTCTTGTTGACGAGGCCAAAGCTGGCGAGGACGTCCCAGAAGTAGCTAAAGATGCCCGAGAAGAAGGACCTGCGTGTCGCTATGCTCAGTCGGTGTTTGCGACATCAGGGAGAAGAGAGACGGGCTCACGACATGGTCACTTGAGGGTCGCGGGGGGAGATTAGCTGCTGCGGTGCAAAGGCCAGTGTCAGTCACTCGCTTGCTACACGCCCTGCACTCGTCTGTACAGAGTCGAATGGCAGTCGGGCGGGTGTCGACGAGGCGACGTGCAATCCCGGAAACAGCGACGGCGGCGTCTGAAGGTAGACGGGGGCGCGTGGGGCAGGCTATAGGCTACCTCTGGACTCACAGTCTGGCCTGGAGAATGACCTGGGGACAGGAGCGAGATCAAGCGGTCGTCGCCGTCTTTCTCGGTCGCTTCCACGCGATCAAACTCTCGCTCTCGCTCTTCACAGCAATCCACCCTGACAGACCTATTGCGTATAGAGATCTCGCAAGTCTGCTTCTGACCTCGGCGAGCCGCCCAGCTCATCAGCTAGGCCGGCTACCGTACTCGCGCCCTTGTCTTTCCATCTGCTCATCTCGGATTCGTCGCCTGATCAGCTGGCAAGGGACATGGCTGGCAGAGTTGGCGATATGACAGCGCTTACCGAGTCGCTTGAGAGCGCACATGCATTATGCTCAGCTCCCGGCAAAGTGGCACCGATGCGCCGTCTCGACCGCTCTCAGAGCTACCCGATACAGCCACCATCTTTGACAGCCGTCGCAACGCGACAGCTGCCCTGTGAAGCGCGACAGCGTAGCTACCATCATCTCTTCCAGTCAATGTTGAGTGTCTGGACTGGACTAGACTGGCAGCCTCTCTTGGCTGCTAGCGAACAAGTTTCCGAGCTCTCAGCAGGTCCCCCTATCTGCGCGACTCTGTGCGCTGCTTCCGTTGTACAGCGGGCTCTGCCCTGTCAAGAGCGGGCGAAAACGTCACAGAGTCGGTCAATCTCCGCATAAAGCATGGCTGCTTTCGTCTCGGCGCAGCGAAGCGCCGATCCAAACGTCCTGCTCTTCGCTCGGAACGGGTCTCTCTGTCTCTCTTCTCGAACGTCACTCGTCCGCTGCATCACCACTCGGAAGCTCTTTGAATCATGTCGGGCAAGGGAGGCAGGGAGAGTATCTGTGAGTACCCGCTGCGATATTGACACCCCGAGCGAAGGCTGACACCGGACTGCCTTACCTCGCGTTTGCGACCGACCCCTCCCCGACTGTCCGCCCGACCTGCATATCGTACTCCGAACGCATGTCGCACTCCCACCTGCATTTTTTTGCACTGCACCAACCTATCACAGTCCCGACTCGCATGAACTTGACCGTTACAAAGACGAGGCTCAAAGGAGCGCAAACTGGCCACAGTTTACTTCGAAACAAGGGGGATGCGCTCAACCAAGTACGTTTTTCGCCCGCCCTACAGTAGAGGTGGTCATGCTGATTATTTTGAGCAAACAATGACCCCCTTCCGACCCGTCGTCATCGACTTGCGTCTCAATTCCCCTCGCGTGCCCGCCATGGTCCGTCTCGAGTCCCTGCCGGCGCTCTGACATTCGATTCTTCGCAACAGGCTGAGGGAGGAACGGGATGTAGGCTAATCAAGCGTGTCAGTTTGCTGTGGATGTATATTCAGAGCTCTCATTCTCGGTCACAGCTCGCGCAATCGTGTTCACAAGCTCAAGTCACGAAGGCCAAGTGCACGAGAACGTTCCCCCCTCGATACTTGCTCTGACTTCGTCAAACAAGGCAGGCGGTTGTTCCAGGTTTGCTACACCTTACATGGGTAGCCCGTGAAGCCAGAGAGTGAGAGGGATGCGTTCAAGGGACAGGAGAAAAAGCGAGGCAACTCGGGGAGATAACCAGAGAACAGGTGGTGAGAGCGCGCAGCGGATCCCTGACTGTAGATTAATAAGATAGACTGTAGCCAGCCAGCTGCGCAGGTAATCCCGCTCAGAACGTCTGTGTTCGCGGCGCTTTTGGCCTGGTAAACTTGAAAGGGTTGGCTTCTCGAAAGTCGTTTGTGGAACACTGTCGGACGTCACGCCAAAGCGGTTAGCTTACAGACCTTGTGGAAAGGGGAGCTAAAGACGTTTACAACAGTGTTGGTGCCCGTACGCTTCGCCCAGCCGGCTTTTACAGCGAGGGAAGGAGTCCGTCAAAGACGAGATGGGACTTGATTAGCTGCAACAAGCTTCAGCGTTCGGAGGCAATACGAGCTAAAGGAGACGGGTCTCTGAAGCATAGGAAACAGACTGAGACCGGAAAGTTACGAATCGACCGAGTCTCACCGAGCTGATCGTGAGCGAGAAAGGTTGAAACACGACTTCCATCGGGCGGGCGCTCCGGCTCACCAACGTTCGAAGCCTGGGACAGTCAGAGGCCAGTCCGAAAAGGACGCGCAGAAGGCAGACTAAGTCGAGCTCGAGCTTGCTCGAGCGGAGCGAGGCTCGCAAACGCGTACGAAGAGAGCCCCCAGCAGGGATCTTTCGCATGATGCGTAGCTTACTCACCCTCGGATGCCATGCTTTTTGCAAAGTGCCTTCTTTCTGTACAGGCAGGATGGCTAGTAAGTATGGGGCGGGTCAATCCGAAGCTCCTTAGTGACTATGTGGCGACATTAAGTGCGGACGGTCACGCCCGTCGGCAGAGCAATGCGCAGACATGACGCCGCGAGGACAAAGGAGGGCTGCGGCTTGGCGAAGCAGTTCTTGACAGCCGGTGTGCTCACGAGGGGCACAGAATACGATTCATGTCTCTGGAAGCCGTGAGCGCGGCGCAGTCGAGATCCGACCATGAGCGCATGAGCCTCCCCTGCAGCATAGATGAGAAGCTCGAGGGGAGGCTTCATGATGAGCCTTCCCCTTTTCGCGGTCGTGTACTCGTCGTCGACGTTCGCCTTCTCTTCGGCTCACGTTTACGCACTCGCTTGCAACCTAGCTTCGACGGCGAAAGACCCTGCACCGGGAAAAAGCTACTCCAGAGTCATCCGCCCCAGTTCGATCCAGTACGAACGTCTCGCTCCTATCTTGGAACGGGCCTCTTGCTCTCCTTCTCGAACGTCACTCGTCCGCTGCATCACAACTCCAAAGCTCGTGAATCATGTCGAGTAAGGGGGGCAGGGAGAGTATCTGTGAGTACCCGCTGCGATATTGACACCCCGAGCGAGGGCTGACACCGGACTGCCTTACCTCGCGTTGCGACCCCTCCCCGACTGTCCGCCCGACCTGCATATCGTACTCTGAACGCATGTCACACTCCCGTCTGCATTTTTGTGCACTGCACCAACCTATCACAGTCCCGACTCGCATGAATTTGACCGTTACGAAGACGAGGCTCAAAGGAGCGCAAACTGGCCACTCACTTTTGAAGAAAAAGGCGGATGCGCTCAATAAAGTGCGTTTTTCACCCGCCCTGCGATAGAGGTGGTCATGCTGATTATTTTGAGCAAACAATGACCCCCTTCCGACCCGTCGTCGTCGACTTGCGTCACATTTCCTACTGCGTGCCCGCCATCGTCGTCTCGACGCCCTACAGCGCTTCCGCGTCATCCTGGCCAAGATTGACGAGGCCAAGCGCAAGATGGGTCGCGTCATGCAACTCGCCGCCTTCTCCCTCGCCGAAGTGACGTACGCCGCCGGCGGCGACATCGCCTACATGATCCAGGAATCGGTCGGCGAGGCGACCTTCCAAGTCCGAGCCAAGCAGGAGAACGTGTCGGGAACGATCTTGCCTGCGTTCGAGGCGGTCAAGTCTGGCAATGGGAGCGGTGGGTCGGGTCAACAGCAGCAGCAGTCTTCGGAAGGCGGCGGCGGGACGTCGACTCCGTCGGGATCACAGGCTTCGCGTGCGTTCCTTCATGAGCGGGTTCAGCTACAGAGTGACTGTAGAGACGCTGGTGGCTGATTCCGGTGTGCGAGGATTGCGCAGCCTTCGGCTTGACGGGTCTCGGACGAGGAGGACAGCAAATCAACCGGTGTCGCGAAACGTTTGCGAAAGCCGTCGAGACGCTCGTCGAACTCGCCTCTCTGCAGGTGCGTCTTTTATCACGTTTTCTTTGCCATTTTGAGTACCACGATCGATGCGATTTGGCTCGTCTCCCCGAGTCGAGACTTGGCCTCACGGTCCAAGCCACTTCGGTCCGACGGGGGGAATCGCGCACTGACTGGACCCTTCTCTATTCGCTACAGACTGCCTTTGTTATTCTCGACGAGGTCATCAGGATGACGAACCGTCGCGTCAACGCGCTCGAGCACGTCGTCATCCCGAGGCTGGAGAACACCATCTCTTACATCAACTCCGAGTGCGTCGTCGTGCCCAATCCTTCTACAGCTCTGGACATTACCCCTGACCCTCTCCCTCACCTTTCCCCTTCCTTTCGAAACTCGTGCTCACGGCCACCCGCGGCGCGCAGACTGGACGAGATGGACCGCGAAGAGTTTTTCCGCCTCAAGAAGATCCAGTCGAAGAAGAAGCGCGACACGGCCGCGCGCGAGGTCGAAGATGCCGAGAAGCGCGACGCGGCCGAGGCGAAGGCCGAGCAAGGACGCGAGGAGCGGAGGAACCGAGAACTGGCCGAGCCGGTCAACTTGCTCCAGGACAAGGACGAGGATAGTGAGTTCCTTGCCTCTCCTTCCTCGACCTCTTTGCCCGGGTCTACTGCTTCCCGTTGAGGCGGTCTCATACTGACAGATCTCTTGACGTGCTTGTTCCGCCTGTATCTTGCAGTCATCTTCTGAGCTCGCTTCTCCCGCTTTACTCTTTGCGCTCGTACCCTTCTCCTCAGCCCTTCGTACAGCAGTATGTTCTGTCTTGTTGTGCATCAGCTTTTCTCCATGCCTTCGAGAAGGCCTTTGGCATGTGCCGGTATCGCGTATCTCGCTCTTTCGATGCTAGGGATCAAATGTTGAAGCCCCTCGGCGCAGATTGTTGTTTTTTCCCCATCAGGTGAGGAAGCATCTCTTTTCCACACACAAAGAGCATGAAAGGAACGACCAAAAAAGAAATACAAGGGAGAGGTGGAATGGACTTTGTAGGGGTAACAAGGGTGTGAGGGCGATAAGAAGCGACAAAGAGGACGAGGACACGCGTGTTTTTCTAAGCGTTCACTGCGCGAGTTCGGGAGAAAGGTCAGGTATCGATACTAGGAAGAGAGAGTGAAGTCAACGTACTGTAGGTCGAGGCGTCGATCGTCTCGGGCAGTTCGGTGATGGCCACCTCGAACCGGCTCTGGATCGCCTTGAGCACCTCCTCGTTCTCGTCGTTCGAGACAAACGTGATCGCAAGACCCTTGGTGCCGAACCGGCCCGCACGGCCGACCCGGTGGAGGTACGAGTCGGCGTCTCCGGGCGTGTCATAGTTGATGACAATGTTGACGCGCTCGACGTCGATACCGCGACCAAACACGTCGGTCGCGACGAGGACTCGCTTCTCGAACGCCTTGAACTGCTGGAACAACTTGATCCGCTGCTCCTGCGGGAGGCCACCGTGGATCGCGATCGACGGGAATTGGCACTCGTTCAGGAGCTTGTCGAGCTCGCGCGCGCGCGAGACCGACTTGACAAAGATGACGACCTGCAAGGCGGCGACAAGGCATCTTATGAGCAGGCATTCTCCTGCAGTCCGCGCAAACTGCTGGACTCCTCCGCTCTGAAGGTGGACGCGGCGGCCTCACCTGATTGAACTCGAGCGAGTCGAGCAAGTCGTTGAGCTTGCGGTTCTTGGCCGACTCTTCGAGGCGGACAAAGTGTTGTTGCAGACCGTGGAGGGTGAGCTTCTTCTCGTCGTCGACGTAGATCTCGAGCGGCTGTACGGAGGTAGTCACAAGCGATCAGTTCGATTCCTCTCTCGCGCTCGAGGAGAAGGGAGAACACAGAAAAGACGTGAGATATGCGTATACGCACGTTCTGCATGAACTTTTTGCACGTGGCGCGGACCTCCTGGGCGAGCGTAGCCGAGAACATCATGACCTGCTTCTGGTGCGGAGTGGCGCGGAAGATGTCCTGGATGTCGCGGCGCATGTCTGAAAAGTTGTATAGGCGTGATCGGGATTTGCAAGGCGAGTCGTGAGTTGTCGCGTCGACGAGAGAGGAGGCGAGCCAACGGCGTGTGATGCGAGGTGTTGAAACGAGTCCAAGATCGAAGGGGGTGGGCGAAGCAGAAGCGGCGAAATCCGATCCGAGAGAGTGAGTCGCATGAAGGCGACATAGGCGCGAGGGCGACGCAAGAGACGGGCGAGAGGAGAAAACAAGAGATGAGGAAAGAGTGTAAGTATAACCGATTCCCTTGCTTTTTTTTGCGTTTCGCGGGTGTTCTTTTTGGTCTTGGGTCGCCGGTCCACGACGGCAAGCGCGCGCGCGCGCACGGTTGCCGGCACGATCCGAGAGCGAGGAGTTGAGAACGAGAACGAGAACGGAAGCAGCCCGCGCGCGGATCCCACTCCTCTCGAAAGAACCAAAAAAGGTGAACCAGATCAGAAGTCGATGTCGAGTAGGTCGAGAGAGCCGGAACAGGTAGGTCGTCGCCCTCAGCGCGATGGCGTATATACTTTCCCCTTCGTCGAGACTCTGCGCGAGAAGGCGGCGTAGTCGCGAGCGAGACCGGTGTCGATCGAGATGGCCTGGCGATCATATGTGCGTCCTTCCACAAACCCGTCGCCCAACCGCACGATGCGCGCCCACCCCGGGAGGTTTCTTGCGCCGACGACTTGGGAAGCCCTGTTGAAAGGCCTCCGCAAGGACTCTTGGTCGGGCGGGCGACTGGGGCCGTACAACATGCGGTTTCTCCCTCTTCCGCGCGATCTCGAGCGCTCGCGGGTATAGTTCTCCGTGCCGTGACGTGCGCGACGTGGCCAACCCGGCCGTCGGGCGAACATCCGTAGAGAGCCGGAGCTGGAGCTTGTCGAATGATGGCTCGGTCCGGAAAAGCGGCAACCGTGCGCACGCGCGCGTGTGGGCGACTCCGGAGAAGCGAGGTTGATGATGATGATGATGAAGGAGACTAACCGAGAGATTCGAGCATCTTGTCGCACTCGTCGAGGACAAAGTGGCGGACCGAGGCGCCGTTGAGGAACTTGTCGCGGACGAGGGCGTGGAGGCGACCGGGGGTTCCGACGACAATGTGCGGGCACTTTTCCTTGTTCTTGAGGAGGTCCTGGTCGACCTTGACGCTCGTGCCGCCGTAAAAGACGCCGGTGCGGACGTTGGGCATGTACTTGCTGAAGCGGGCGTACTCGTTCTTGATCTGGAACGCGAGCTCGCGCGTGTGGCACAGGACAATGACCGACACCTCGCCGTCGACGGGCTCAATCTGCTGCAGAGTAGTCGTCACAAACACGGCCGTCTTGCCTGTAGGGGGGTGCGTGTCAGTTCGCGGGTCCCCATCCTTGGACGGAGACACCGATCAAAGGGAACGGTCGACTTACCCATACCCGACTTTGCCTGGCAGAGGACGTCCATGCCGAGGATGGCCTGGGGGATGCACTCTTGCTGGACCTCGGAGGGGTGCTCAAAACCCATGTCCGAGATGGCGCGGAGGAGCTCTGGCTTGAGGAGGAAGTCACGGAACCCGGTCGAGTGGACGCCGACGTAGGAACCCTTCTGGTCCTTGGAGTCGGCGGCGACGGCGTCGTCGAGGGTCGAGGCGGCGGTGGTCGCCGTGGTCGACGCGGGCACGTCGATCACATCCTCCTCATAGTCTGTCCGTCCGGGGAGGAGGGCGGTGTCAGTTCAGCCACGCGGTGTCGCGCCCACACACACGAGTGCGGGGGGGAAGGGGACGGGGCAGCGACACGCACCGATGAGGTCCTCGGCAGCGGGCAAGTTGGACCTGCAGGTACGTTTGCCGCGGCGTGCGATAGTGTGCGAGCAGGTTGGGAGAGTAGAGCGAAACAAAAGTCAGACGACAGCGACGGCCAACGACGGCGACGGCGGGGGGGGGGGGGGGGGGGGGGGGGGGGGGGAGGGCGCAGCGCGGGTACGCGGGACTGACATGGTATAGAGAGACTCGGGATACACGTGGCTCTACAGCGACGCTATGCGAGGGGACGAGGCGGCGTGAGCGGCACAAGAGGGCGGGCGAGCACTTCTCTGACAGGGGGAAACACGTGAATACAAATGCTGTTTGTAGTCCTTTTTCGATTACAAGCCATCGCGATTTCTCGACCGGGCGTTCCTTCTCCGCTCACGCACGCGCTGCTCTAGAGCGGACGTCAGGAATGGCGAGACCTCTGCGGACTCGCCGCGCCGCCAACCCAGCGGCCAGGGACGAGTCTCCGGCGGAGGGTGGTCCTCCTCCTTCGAGTCTCCGCAAACGCTCTCATGCCGACGCTCTCGGACGCGACACCACGAGCGCGCTTCCCGCCGCGGCAGGAGCAGCCGATGCGAGTCCAAGACGCAGCAAGCGAGGCAAGACGGGGAAAGAAGCCGACGCGAACGACGAGGCAGACTCGGTTCGAGGCGCAGCTCCACACGCAGCCGCCGCCGCAGCGTCTCAAGTCGACCCGTGCCCGAGCAGCTCGACGCTAGCTACGAGCAGCGATCTCGGTATCGAGAATGCCGACCTCCCGGACGTCGACCGACCGCCGCGCGATGACTCCGCCGCCGGGGACGACGAAATGACGACGCAGGAGCGTCGCATCCTCAAAGGCAAGGCGAAAGCGACGGACGAGGACGAGGACCAAGTCATGGCTGAGAACGTCGCCTCCGAGGATGCCGTGCAGAAAAGGCTCCGAGAGCTGAACGAGGTACGTTCACCTTTTGTTCTCCCGCAAACCGAACCGAAAGGAGCGGGCGCTCACACTTCCGTACCGCAGCTCGTCGCCTCTCAAACTGCCATCCTCGCTTCACTCCATTCAGCCGTCACCTGCAACGTCTGCCTCGAACGGCTCGAGCGACCCTTCGCGCTTCAGTGCGGTCACGTCTTGTGCGTCTGTACCTCTCTCTCTCGCGCGCGCGCCCGCTCTCCTGCGCCGTTTCTGCTCATACCCACTCACACATATCCTTCGCTTTCTGGACTGGCGTTGCAGCTGTCGAAGCTGCTTGATCAACTGGTTCTTCCGACCGAGGACAGACGGTGAAGAAGCGGAGGAGGACGGAGAAGGCGCTGGAGGAAACGCCTCTGCTTCCAGCTCTGGCAGCGAGTCAGGCGACTCCTCCGACGCAGGCCACTCTCGCGCTCGCGCAACTGGAGCAACGATCGCGAACGCGTCGACTTCAGCAGCAGCGGCGGCGGCGGTTCGGGCGCCGAGCGAATCCGCTGAAGAGATTGCACAGAGACGACGAGTCGAAGCCGACTTGTGGGGCGATTCCTCGGCTCCCTCGACTTCTATAGCCAACAACAGTCGCATGACCACGACGACGGCGCCGGGCGCAGCAGGGGCTCGAATCTCCCCGCCGCCGGTCTCTGCGGAGGAAGAAGCGGAACTGAGCGTGGATGCACTGCGACGCGCTCGACTCGCTCGTTTCGACAGTCGGCGTCCTGCAGAATCACCAGAAGCGGCGGCGATCGGAACGTCCGAAGTTGCTGGACCGAGTTCAGCCGCTCGCGCTCCTCCGCCGCCTCCGCCACCACCTCCTGCGTCCGTCCCAACTGCGGAGGTTGCCGCCGCCACCACTACCACCGCCACCGCGTCCACTTCACGTGCTGCTGCTGCTCCCGCGTCGATCCCATTCCCTGTACGAGCTCCGACCGGCGACCACCGGATGCAGAACCTCGTCTGCCCGCAGTGCCGCGCCTCGTGCGCGATGCGAGCCCCCCAACGGATCTTTGCGCTCGATGAGGTGCTGTCGACTTTGTCGCGCGCGAGGGTGAACGAGCAAGGGACGAGGCCGAGGTCGGCTTCGCCTGTCAAGTTGCGGATGCGCAAGAAGGGCGACGACGTCGACCGCGGCGAGGGCGCGGGCGAGGGCGAGATTGATCCGAATCTGTTGGACGAGAAGGACAAGACGTGGGGTGGGTTGTTCCCGGGCGAAGGGGGGACTGAGAGTTCGAGGGATCGGCGGAGACGACTCGCGCAGGTTGTGCGGGATCGGGAAGACGGCGTCAGGCGGTGCGGGCATTGCAACTGGGAGCTGGACGAGCGGACTGGGATCTGCGAGGGCTGGTGAGTTGCCTTGACATTGTTGCTGGGCGAAGTCACTCATGCAGCTGACGCCGGAATCTGTACCTTCCCTCCGCGTCTCTGCAGCGGACGAGAGTGGGACATTAGCTCGGACGATGACTCGGATTCGGACAGCAGCGGCGCCGGCTTGTTGCCCTTCCGTCGCGGTTTCCTCGGTCGGCAGCACCACGATCTCGCTCACTCGAGCGGCAGCGGCAGCGGCAGCGGCAGCGGCAGCGAAGACAGTGGCGAGAGTGACGGCGGCGGCAGCTCTGCTCGTGGCGAACGGATCAATTTTGGGTACAGGCCCGGAGGCGGGTCGACCGAAGAGGACAATGACTCGTACGAATCCGATTTCGTCGTCAAGTCTGAGCAAGACGAGGACGAGGACGAGGACGGTGGCAGACCGGGAGCAAACGCCATTGCCGCTTCGCGGTGGAAGGCGATACGCCATCCTAGCACCGACGACAGCTCCTCCTCCTCATCTGACGACAGCGAAGATGAAGCGACGATTCGGGCCGGACGCGATCGTCGTCACCAACAGCAGCGGCGGCGAGCTCGATCAGAGACTGGCAGCAGCAGCAGCAGCTCGGACGATTCGGTCAAGTGGACTCGGCGTCGCTCGCCGAACGCGGATCCGAGCTCGAGTGACGAGGACGACGACGCGGCTGACGAAAGTCGGGAAAAAGCAAAGCGGAAAAGGCGCTTGCAGGGCGAGGTGATTGATCCGGACAGCGATTCGGGGTCCGATTCCGCCGACGACGACGGTACCGACAGCGGGGAGAATTCGTCTGGTTCTTCTGAAGAAGAAGAAGAAGAGGAGGAGGGGGAGGGGGAAGCGCCCGCTCCGCGCACGACGAGGTCCGGTCGGAGAATCGCAGCACCCGCAGGAGGTCGGAACATCGACGTCTCGGGGTTCGACACGAGCTCGGGCGACGATGACTATTCCGCGCAGGACTCGCGCGGGTCGGGCGGGTCGGGGATCACGGACGACGAATCGTCGTCGAGTTCGTCGGAGGATCGCGAGGCGGGGAAGAAGGGCAAGGGACGGCCCTCTCCGACAAAGAAGAAGAAGAAGCGAGCGATTGCCGCCTCGTCGTCGGATGACGACTAGCTCTGTGTTCTAGGCAGACGTGCTTTACATCTTCCTCTGTGCGTGGCAAATCGTGTAGCTAATTCATTGTCCAGTTGCTTGACTGCACTGCTTTTTGTGCATTTCATGACTCGCTTCACACGCCCCCGTTCCGTCTCCGCTCAGGTGGTCAGGAAACCCCAGCTGAGGCGGAGCCAACTCCAGATGATCCCGGCCGAGCAGTACACACTCGTGAGCATCAGCGGCAGAAACTCCATGCTCGCCTCGCTGACCGTCTTGGCCTGCGAGACCGCCGCGGCATCGATGCAGGTTCCGTTGGCGCTCAGAACGCCAGACGCGCAGCTGACCAACGCAGGGACGGCCATTGCGGCGTCCGTCGTCGGGAAGAGCAGACCGTGCCCGATACTCGTGTCTGTATGCGAGGGTGTGCGTCAGTCCGCTATGCCGAGCTAGGAGCGCCAATGTGAGCGGGATCCCCTCGACTCACAGAGTTGGAGCGCGACAAAACCGTAGAGGTAGGCTGTTTCTGCCTTGTCGACGAGGAGGCTGAGCAAGTTGGGTAGCGGTCGATAGACGACTTTGGTGATGCGAGGGTACACGCAGAGGGACCACAGGAGGGTGTAACCGAGCTTGATCGGTGTCTCTGCGGCCGCGAGCAGGGTGACAATCGTTAGATCGGATCCACAAGGCGTGCAAACCACCGTGTGCCTGTCACTTACCCATCGGTTTGATCAGGAGTGGAAAGAGTCCAAAGACTCCGGCCGTGGTCGCGATCACGTACGAGCGGTAGTGATTGTAGTCATCCGCCGCGGTCAAGCTGAAAGGCGCGAATGATGATCACCTTCGTCAGCCTCTTTCTCTGCTCGCTGCATCGTCCCCAGGGGGACATACCTCAACGGGATCAGGAACATCAGGGCTGCCTTCTCGTGGACATGCCAGCCCCACAGGAAGCTGGTCATCGCAGCGAGCACGAGCGAGTCCAAGAATCGCTTGTACGTCGGATCGAACCACAGTTTCGTGAGGTACACGCAGGTGAACGCGAGCGTCAACGCGAACGTGATTTTGGGCGTGATGTTCGGCAAGACGCCGAACATGGTGGTCCCGACGAGCCCGCGAGATGCCGAGTTGATCGCCTCCTCCGAGACGGGCCAACCGCGCGCCACCAAGTCTGCGTTGGCGGGTGTGTTAGCTCAACGAAAAGGTGTCCGGATGAGAGCTCTGCTGATGAACGCACATTTGACGAGAACGCGATCCGCTGCGGTATAGATCGCCCAGACGTTGCCGGCCCAGTAGGCGTGATTCAAGCCGCGCTGGAACGGAAAGAGGCGGGAAAAGATCTGGCCGAGCTCGGAGAACCCGCCTGCGATCACAAAGGGTCCGAAAGAGATGGCGCAGACTGCGACGACGATGGTGCCCAGCTCGATGACGCGGTCGGTTTCCAGAGCTGAGCGGAAAGGCAGTGAGTCGATTGTTCTGCGCCGAGAGATGAATCGGCGAACAATTACCCTTGCCTGGCATCCAGCAGTGTCTCCTCAGAAGGAAGACAAAGTAAGGGAGCGCGAGGTAAATGTAGATGTGCTTGAAGTTGAGGAGGATGGCGAACAGCGCGGCGCTCGTGCGCAGGTTGTGCTGCAGGGCCTTTTGGGGTGAGCTTCATTCTTCGTGACCAGAGAAACTCGGGAGAGCTTACATTCCTGGCTGCGAGGATGCTGCACAGCAGAATGCCGAGGAGGAAGCCATTGTACTGGAAATGGATGTGGTCGACGATGAGCAGGCCAGGGTGGGAAACGATCGAGGCAGCGAGGATGGACGCGGTCGACGGATCCGGCTTGAAGGATCTTCGTGCCCATCTGCATTTCGGTGAAGGTCAGCCGGGCGCTATGACTTTAGAGCAGGAGGCAAAATGACTCGCCGGAATGCGGCGAGGATGAGGACTATCTCGGAAATGACGACCGTCGCCCGCTGGAAGTAGAGTGCGGTGGTTGCGTCGTAGCCGAGGTTGTCGAGGCGTACGATCTCGGGATCGACGATGTACGCAAAGCCGGAGAGAATGCGCTCGAAGAAGGCGAAAAACGGAGGGTAGTCGAGCGTCCATTCCGAGGTGGTCTGCGCGGCATTTCTCCGAGGGTCAGCTGCGTACTCGGGGACGGATCGGAGAACTCGGCGCACGTCATGGTACCACTTTGCGAGCGGCAGAGAGTGCGTGATGGCGAGCCTGTCGTCCCCCACATCCGGTCAACATTGGCGTCTCCGGCAGCCATAACTCGTCCTTACCAGTTGCGATGGACCTCAAAATCGGTCGAGTGACTGCGAGTAGACTCGTCAGCGGGTCTACGCCTCGAAAGTGGCTCAAGGAGGACTCACTATGCGGGAAAGAGGAGCACTTTGAAAAAAGTCGCGACGAGGACCACATCTCGCTCCGCCGTGTCGAGGTCCCACCACCGCCGGGCGACTGAAGCAGGTCGCTCGGCGTGTCGAGGTTCATACGCAGGCGGCTTGGACCGGCGACTGGTCACGGAGCTCGCAGATACGCTCATCGTTGTTGGCCAACCCAGTCTGCTCCTTCCTTGGCTCTCGCCTCTCACATCGAACTCGCCCACCCCTACGCAGCTTTCGATCTTTCCGCTTCCTGCAATGCTGTATCTTTGAAGCTACGCATTTCGCCCGATTGATCTGGATTGGCTGCTCTGCTCCCTAGATTCCTGCTCGTTTCCTTCAAACGGTCACGTCCTGAAGTGTCCAGACTCCGGCTTGTGAAGTCAAGATCCGATTGCATCCCTACCTGCCGGACACATTTACGCGAGTTTCGCTCGTCTAGCTTTCCGGCTCGGTCCGGTCCCGCGACGCTTAATCGTCTCCTCAAGCGCTCCGGGAGCTAGACGCTATCCTCCTCGGCTACTGCCGACGGCGGTGGTGCGATCTCTTGGAATGCTTCCCGGTGCTGTGATATGGCTGATATCCTTGCTCGGGCGGGATCCCGGCAAAGTGGTACGGCGGGTTCGGGTTCTCGATGTCGACGCCGAATTGGGTGGCGGCGTCGCGGTCTGCGAGTTCGTCGGTGTAGTGACCGACGACGAGGACGAGCCACAGTTCGACGAGGATAGCGACCGCCCATACCTGGTGCAGGCATGTATGTGGTCAAACTTCTGCTTTGAAGCTTCCGCGGGCACAAACGCCACTCCCGACGCACCAGATCAACCAGGATCACGCCGAGCTGGGTCTGGTTCTGGCAGGTCGCTGCGATGGCGTTTGCTCGCTCTGCAGTTACCTTGTAGGCGAGATGCATGAGCTGTTCTTGTGCCATCCCGACCGTGTAGCTGCGTTTGACATCGTGCTCAGCATGCAGTGAAACGGTTATCTCTCCGGGCCACCGCCGACAAGACGGCTCGACGCGACGTACCATGATGCTATGGACTCTGCGCGGGACAATGGCATGTTGAAGAGGAGGAGGCCGAAGAAGCCAAAGAGTACATTCGCCCAAAGGTGCCACTGTTCGCCAAGTACTGGAGGTAAGAGATCCACGCAACTGATTCTCCTGGACGAGCCCTAGGAAACGCACCCAGCAGAACTCGTAGTACCATTCAACCTGCGTGCCAGAGCACAAAAGGGTTAATCAGCATGCGCTCGGAGCAGCAAGCAAAAGCCTTGCCACCTGCACAAACTTTTGCAAGCCCGAGAGCCTTACCCAGGCGCTTTTCTGCATGATGGTTCCGACCCATCCTAGCGACAGTGCCCCATCAGTTCACGCCAAGAAGCGACGACAGGCCCCGGCGCCAAACGGCGGACGTACCGAAACCGCAAATTACCACCAACCCACTCCAAACGAAAACCATCACGACTTGCACGGCGGCCAACCTCGGCATATCATTATCGTCCGACCAGAGCGAGAGTAGAGTGGCGAGTGCGATCGTTGCCGACAAGACAGCGGTGACGGCCGTCAAGACCCAGGTTCCCCAGCGGACGGGAATGCAGAAGCAGAAGCGCCGGTGGCGAACCTGGGATGGTTGGAAGGGGACGAAAGCCGGATCCATCGCTGGTGGAAGGCGGTCTGGGTTGGTCGAGGAGGTAGGCACTACACAGAGAGATCTTGCTTGGGGCTAAAGGTGCACGAACGAGCTTGTCTGTCGTGTGTCCGGGAAGAGACTGACTGATTCCGTCGGCGACACTGGGAAGGCAGCAACTTTGGGTCCCCAGTCTCGTACTTTGTATTTGACTCGGGCGGCAAGGAAAAGTGTTTCAAACACCGGAAGTATGCAAGACAGCAGAAGTCGAGGCTGTCGAGGGCAAGGTAATCGCGAAAAAGGCTTGTCCGGACAAGCCGCGGAGAGAGAAGGTGCGAGCGAGCGCAGTCAGGAGTCACTTTTTCGCTCGCGGCGCATCGAAACTATGTGTGGGATGGACTCTGTGGTCTCTTCAGGACAGACACAGGCGTGTGATAACGACGAGATGCAGGGGTAGTTGCGAAGAGATAGGAAACATAAGCTACAGGGTCACGAAGGAATTTGATTAGGGCAATTCGGTGCTCCTGACCATGGCGGCGACGTCCTTCGCCTCTGCCCGGTCGCCAGTCCGCTCCATCGTGAGCGAGATGATCCTGCCAATGTCCTTGCCGACCGCCTTTGAGATGCCGTTGTCCTGCAAGACCTGGGTGACGACCTTCTTAAGCTCCTCGGATGACATGGCCTCTCCCTTCTTGGGTACGAACTCGCGCAGCACATCGGCCTCCTTTTCGTACTGTTCTGCGAGGTCTGACCGCGGCGGAGTCGACGAACGGAACGTCTGCGCGGCGTCGATCCGCTTCGAGATGGCGGAGGCGAGAATCCTGAGAGGGGAAGGGGACGAGCCGGCCGAGTGCGCGGCGGTCTGGATCTCGGCGAGAATCGACTGTGACAGTCCGTCGTCCATTACGATTGCCGAAGGGGACCGTATCGCATTGAGAGGCGAAGCGAAAGTGTTGAGAGATCGTTTTGAGGGTCAGCACGGCGGCTCAGAGACTGAGGTGGCACAGGGGTTAAGGAAGGCGGCGGACCTTGATGACAGCAGTCCGGTCTGGTGTCCTTGCGAGCATCGACTGCTTCAGAGCGGTCCTTAGGGAAGCGACGAGCGGATGAGCAGACGGCGCCGGAGTTGTGGAGTAGGCGCGGTGGGCGGCGCGAGGGAGCCACGATCGGAGGGCAAACATGTTCGGCGCTGATTCGGACTAGGTGCACTGTGCGTCTGATCGAGTTACGAGTGTGACCGGGGTCGATATGGTCGAGCAAAGTGGGGAGATCGAGTTGACGCGGAAGCAAGTCCAGAGCTCGTCGAGGCAGCTCGAGGTGTTGACGCCTCGATCAGACGAACAACGCTTCGAGCGTACAGACGAGGGGTACGAGTCAAGCACTCTTACGCTAGTCAGTCCACTATGGACACGGACGATCCTCCTCCCGCTGCGGCCGCCGCGGTCGAGTCGTCGTCCCCGCTGGCCGCACCTCCTCCGCTGTGGGACTTGCAGCACGCCGCCCGCTTCTTCCTGCAACGCCTGCGCGTGCTCGAGCCCACGCAAACTCAGCCGACTCCCACCCTCAAGCCGGACGCGCCTCCGGTTCAACTCGGCTGGAAACCGCTCGTCCCCATCGACGACCTGAGCTCGCTCATCGCCGTCATCGACTTTCAACATCGCCCTACAGGCCTGCCGGTCCAGATCAACGAGTCGCTGACCGTCCAACAAACCCGCCGGAACCTCCTCGAGGCGCTTGCGCGACTCGCACTCGACCCGGCACTCACCGCCGAAGTCATCATCGCGTTCCGACCGATCGCAGTCGCTCTCGTAGGCCGCTGGATCGAAGCTCTTGGACTCGGCGAAGAAGGACAATGGCGTCAGGGCCAACCCGGCGTCGAAATGGCCGCCGGAGAGCGCGACGCCGTCAACAAAGTTTGGCGCGCCATCGTCCGCTCCCTGCCGATTCTTGGAGATCAAGTCATGCCGTGAGCCACCTCTTCATACTGCTTGTTGCTTGCACGCTGAGAGTACTGATGACGCTCGTGAAACAAACAGCTTTTTGCGACTTTTGCTCCGCCACCCGCTACTCGCCGGAGGCCCTCCCCTCCCCGACCCTGCCGCGCCCGATTACCAACAGCAACTCGGACCGGCCCTCCTCACGCTGCACTCGCTTATCCATCACCTGCCGTCGCTTCCGGCCATCTCGCAGTGGTCGCTGCCGCAGCACGTCGAGCACCTCATGAAGACGCACGAGCACCGCGGGATTCGACTCGTCGCCTGGCGGATCGTTCGCGCCTGGCTCGGCCTCTTTGCCGGAACAGGCGAGAGGCTCAAGCGCAAGTGGGTCTGGCAGTTGCCGGACGACCTGTCGGAGGAGGCGATCGAGGACCTTCCCGCCGCACCGTGGACTCCGTACCCGGAACATCTCGTCGCCGAATACACAGAGCGGTTCGGGCCGGACTCTGCGTCCCCGCGCGACGCGGACGACCTCGTCCCGAGCGGGTTCTCAGAGGAGGTCGTCGCTCCAGAGGGGGAGGAGAAGACCTGCCGTCTCGTCGAAGGCGGTCTCGAGGTCCTCGTCCGTCAGCGAGGCGCCGACCCGTGGATCTTGCACTCGCTCGAAAACGCGCGCATGCAGGATGCGCAGGCTCGACTCGAGCACTACCTCGCCGACTTCGAGATAGGCTCGGCTTCGCTGCTCGACCAGCCGGAGATCGGTCGGACCGTCGTTTCGGTTTCGAGCGTTCTCGCCTTCCGCGAGGGACTCATCCCTTCCCTCGCGTCGCCGTCGGCAGCAGCGCCGTCGTCGACCTTGTCTCTCAGTCACGCCGCCGCTCCGGCAGCGTCGCCGGTCAATACGGCGCCCGAAGTCTTTGTCGAGACGGCTTCGCATGCGAACTTGCTGCGCGCACTCGCCAGCAACGTGATTCACCGCAAACCGACTCTGGTCACGGGCACGGCCAGTTCGGGCAAGCAGAGTGCGGTTCTCCACCTGTGGGACCTCTTCCACGCCGGTGGTGCAGACGGCCGCCCGACGCGCGAGGCCAAGCGTCGAGGACTCGTCGTCATCAACATGGCCGACCGCTCGCTGGACAGCAAGTCGCTCCTCGGCTCGCTGTCGTCAGCTCCGTCTTCGAGCTCGTCTTCGACCTCAACTGCTGGCGCCGGACAATTCACCTTTGTCGAAGGCCCGCTGACTCGCGCGGTCCGTCAAGGGCGTTGGACTCTGCTCCTCAACATCGATCAGGCAGCTCCCGAGCTGCTCAGCGTCATCAAGGTCGTCGCGGAACGGATGCACACCGCAGCTTCCGTTCGTCGGGAGCAGTCTCTCGCGTACGGCGGGATTGGCGCCGAAGAACAGGACGGCGGCGTCGGTGTTCGCGTCGGAGGCGGCGAGGGCCGCTGGGTCAAGGCGGCCGAAGGATTTATGCTCTTCGCCACTCGCTCCTTGCCGCCGAGCTCGCTACTCGACTCGGCAGCGCCACCACCCGCCAACTTTTTCGCGTCGCACTTTTTCAGCGAAGCGATCCTCGCTCCTCTCTCGGGCGAGGAAGTCGGCCAGATCGTCCAGGGTCGCTACGGCGCTCAGCTTGGACGCGTGGACGGACTCGCCGCACTCCTCGTGTCGGCGTGGGAAGCCGTCCGCGAGGCAGCTCACCGTGCCAAGGATGCGGCGGGTGGCGCTTCGGGGGGAACGAAGCGCGAGGTCGGCGTTCGCGACCTCTTGCGGTGGTGCCGACGCGTCGCGCACCTGCTCCCGAACGGCATGTCGTTGCCGTCCCTCGCCGCGAACCCGACCTTGCAAGAGGAGGTCTTTGTCGAAGCTCGCGACGTCTTCCTCGGTTCGCTCATCTTGCCGCCACCGGTCGTCGCCGTGGCTCCTACCGCTGCCGCAACGGTCGACAACGAGAGCGCCGAAGCCGGTCCGAGTGCCGTCCTCCCCCGTGACCGGTTCTCCATCATCGCTCGCTCGCTCGCCTCGAGCCTCGGCTTGTCCGACGAACGAGCTGAATGGGCGCTCCGCCGCCGAGTGCCCGACCTCGTCCTCCCTACGATCGATACCTCGTCCGGCCTCGCGCCTTCGTCTTCAGGGCTTTCGCACTCCGTCAAGGTTGGACGAGTCTCGCTTCCGTATTCGGCACCGTCGAAGCGCACTTCTTCGTCGCGCCCGTACGCCCTCACCAAGCCGAGTCTCCTCCTCCTCGAGAAACTCGCCGTCTGTTTGTCGCTCTCGGAGCCGGTCCTCCTCGTCGGCGAGACTGGAACGGGCAAGACCGCCGCCGTCGGCTACCTCGCCGAGCTGATGGGCAAGCGACTCACAGCTCTCAACCTGAGCAACCAGACCGAGGCGGGAGATCTCGTCGGAGGTTTCCGACCGATTGACGAAGTCGAGGAGGCGCGAAGTGAGTTTGCTTTAGTATGGTCTACCTTTTGCGAGACGATCGCAGCGATGCTGACCACTCTTCCCCGTGCGCAGGAGCGGCCTCGGAACTCCTCAATCGCTTTGTCGAGCTGTTCGGTGCTACATTTTCCCTCACCCGCAATGCCGACTTCGTCGCCGCTGTCCGCAAGGCGTTCGACAAGAAGCGCTACAATCGCCTCGTCGACTCTTTCCGGCAAGCGAACAAGATGGCCGCGTCTCGCATCGTCTCGACTCCCGACGCGACTACCGAAGACGCTTCCGAGCAAGCGCAGCGCAAGAGGCGCAAGGTGGACGGCGCCAAGGCCCAACTCGTCGAGCGATGGAAGGACTTCATGACTTCGGTCGGCGATTTCGAGCACCGACATGTTCTCTCGACCGGCGGCAAGGGCAAGGCCAAGTTCGTCTTCTCTTTCGTCGAGGGTCCGCTCGCCCAAGCGATCCGCAACGGCGACTGGGTCTTGCTCGACGAAGTCAATCTGGCTTCGTCCGAGACGCTCGAGTCCCTCTCGACCCTGCTCCAGTCTCCCGACTCGTCGCTCGTTCTGACTGAACGCGGCGAGCTCGAGCCGATCCCGCGCCACCCCGAGTTCCGCCTCTTCGCTTGCATGAACCCGGCCACCGACGTCGGCAAGCGCGACCTGCCGGCTGGTCTGCGCGCCAAGTTCTCCGAATTGTGGGTTCCGCCACCCGATGAGGATCGCGATGCGCTCCGAACGATCGTCGAAGGTTACATTGGCCGAGTCGCAGTGTCTGACCGTCAGGTCGTCGCCGACGTCGCCGAACTCTACTCGACCATCAAGTCGCTCGCTATGCGGGCGCAGCTCGCAGATGGACAGAACACGCCTCCGCATTTCTCGATGCGAACGCTCGCGCGAGCACTCAGCTTCGCGTCCGACTTTGCGCCGACGTTCGGCCTGCGGAGGTCGCTCTACGAGGGTTTCGTCATGGCGTTCACGATGCTCCTGGACGAGCGCTCTCAAGATGTCGTACGCGGACTCGTCGACAAGCATATCGTGCAGCAGGCCAAGAACCCCCGCTCGCTGATGGAGCGTGTCCCGACGAAGCCGCCGTCGTTCGGAGACGCCTTGCGCATCCACCACTACTGGCTCGAGCAGGGTCCGCAAGAACCGGAGGAGCCGGAGGACTACATCTTGACGCCGAGCGTGCAGGCCAAGGTCTGCGATCTCGCCCGCGCCGTGTTGACGCGCAAGGTGCCGGTGCTCATCCAAGGTCCGACGTCGGCCGGAAAGACGAGTGTCGTCGAGTACCTCGCCCGGCGGACTGGACACCGCTTCGTGCGCATCAACAACCACGAGCATACCGACATTCAAGAGTACGTCGGCACCTACGTTTCCGACCCGAAGACGGGCAAGCTCGTCTTCCAAGAGGGCGTCCTCGTTCGCGCCCTGCGGCGAGGCGACTGGATCGTCCTCGACGAGCTCAACTTGGCGCCGACCGATGTACTCGAGGCGCTCAATCGGTTGCTCGACGACAATCGCGAGCTCGTCATTCCCGAAACCGGCGAAGTCGTACGACCTCATCCGCACTTCATGCTTTTCGCGACTCAGAACCCGCCCGGACTGTACGGCGGCCGCAAGGTGCTCTCGCGCGCTTTCCGCAACCGCTTCCTCGAGATGCATTTTGGCGACGTCCCGAAGGAGGAACTCAAGGTCATTCTCGAGCGTCGGTGTCGCATCGCACCTTCGCACGCCGAGCGGACGGTCAACGTCTTTCTCGAGCTGCAACGTCGTCGGCAAGCTGGGCGAGTGTTCGAGAAGCATGCGTTCGCAACTCTTCGTGACTTGTTCCGTTGGGGCGGACGAGGGCCGGTCGAAACTATCCAGCAACTCGCAGAGGATGGCTACATGCTTCTCGCCGAACGGGCTCGGCGCATCGACGACAAGCAGACCGTAAAGGAAGTCCTCGAGGAGGTGTTGAAGGTCACGATCGACGAAGAACACCTCTACGACTTTGACCGCCTTCCGAGTTTGAATCTCCCCGTCCCGGTGAGTCTCTCGGTCGCGTCTCTTCACTCATCTGCCCACCATCTGACGACGTTTCCGGTGCTTGCAGCCTCAATCCGCAGACTTGGTCTGGACCTCGGCTATGCGGCGGCTCTATTTCCTGATCGCCGCCAGTCTTCAGCGCCACGAGCCGGTTCTCCTCGTCGGCGAGACCGGCTCCGGCAAGACGTCTGTGTGTCAAGCTCTCGCGCACGCGTTGGGGCGCGGGTTGCACATCGTCGGGTGCCACCAAAATACCGAGACGGCCGACCTGCTCGGAGGCCAACGTCCGCTGCGCAACCGTGCTGCCTTGCAAGCCGGACTTGGTGTCGAAGCGCAGGACATGCTCTCGAGTGCCGGGCATGACGCCGCATCTACCGATTTCGAACAGCTGGTGGAGCAGGTCGAAGCGCTCGGAACCGACGACGCGCGCGCCCTCGCCGACCGCATGCGCGCGACTACGGCACTTTTCGAGTGGCACGACGGTCCGCTCGTCCAAGCTATGCGAGGCGGCGATCTCATTCTTCTCGACGAGATTTCGCTCGCAGACGACTCTGTACTCGAGCGCCTCAACTCCGTTCTCGAGCCGTCCCGGACGCTCGTCCTCGCGGAGAAGGGCGGCCGCGATCTGGACGATATCCGGGTTGTCGGCTCGGCCGGATTCGAGATCCTGGCCACCATGAATCCAGGAGGCGACTTCGGCAAAAAAGAACTGTCGCCGGCGCTCCGAAACCGCTTCACCGAGATTTGGGTTCCCGCGGTCGACGACGTCGCCGACTTGCTGCACATCATCGGCAGCCGCTGGTCGGCTGCGCACCGAAGCGAGTTGGACGCGTTCGGGCCTCACATCATCGAGTTTGGGCGGTGGTTCGCTCAACAGACCGGCCAGAAAGGCGGTCTCGGTATCGGCCTTCGAGACATCCTCGGCTGGGTCGACTTTCTCAACGTTTCGGCATCGAAGCAACACGAGCGAGGGTGAGCATCCTTGACTTTGATCCTGCCGCCGTTTCTTCTTATGCTGACTCGTTTCCGTTCGTGCTCCAGCGCTCTCCCTCTCGCAGATGCCTTCTGCCAAGGCGCTCTCATGACGATTGTCGACGGGCTCGGAGCCTTGCCTGTCGCATCCGGCCTCTCTCGCGAGGGGCTGCAGAACTTGCGCAGCTCGTGCTGGCGCTTCCTGGAGGAATTGGTCTCGCCAAGCATCGCTCCAGAGGCTGTTCCGCTCGACGTCGTCGACGACGGGGACCGCTTCTCCGTTGGTCCCTACGGCGTATCGAAGGGTCCTGCGCCACCCACCAACGTGGGCTACACTCTCCTCGCGCCTACGACGCGGCTGAATGCGATGCGTGTCGTCCGCGCCTTGCAGCTTCCGAAGCCGATCCTCCTTGAAGGCAGTCCCGGCGTCGGCAAGACGAGTCTCGTCACCGCTTTGTCCGCCGCCACCGGCCACCCGCTCGTTCGCATCAACTTGTCCGACCAGACCGATCTCATGGATCTGCTCGGCAGCGATCTCCCCGTCGAAGGAGGCAAGAGCGGAGAGTTCGCATGGAAAGACGCGCCTTTCCTGGCCGCCATGCAGAGCGGCGACTGGGTCCTCCTCGACGAGATGAACTTGGCGTCGCAGTCGGTACTCGAGGGCCTGAACTCGTGTCTCGACCACCGCGGCACAGTCTACATCCCCGAACTCGACCGGACGTTCTCCCGACACCCCGAGTTCCGAATCTTTGCGGCTCAGAATCCTCTCGGGCAGGGCGGCGGGCGCAAAGGTCTCCCGAAATCTTTCCTCGACCGCTTCAGCGTGGTCCACATGGAGGAGCTCGACAGCAGCGACTTGCGAGCGATCGCAGAAGCCCTTTTCCCGACCGTCGACACTGCTATCCTCGAACGGATGATCGCTTTCAATCAGCGCGTCCACGAGGAGACAACCGTCGGACGCTCGTTCGGCATGGAGGGATCGCCGTGGGAGTTCAACTTGCGAGACGTCCTGCGATGGCTCTCGCTCGTCCAGGCATCGAGCGGCTTCGACGCACACCGCTTCCAACCGCTCGAGTACGTCCGACTCTTGTACCTCCAAAGGTTCCGCAACCGCGCAGACCGTGGGCACGTCGCGCGGATCTTCGCAGGAATTTTCGGAACGGAGATCGAGCCCGACGAGCAGCCCTGGGTCGCCGTGGCAGCCGACTCCGTGCAGGTCGGTCACTCGTTGTACCCTCGGGCGGACGACGGGATCGCCCTCCAACGAGCGGGCTTCACCATTCCTTTCCGCCGGTCCATGCACCAACCGCTCGAAGCGCTCACAAAGTGTCTCGAGATGGGATGGCTGTCGATTCTCACCGGTCCGCGCGGGTGCGGCAAATCGACTCTCGTTCGCCAAGTCGCCGCGCTCGGAGGACGTCGGCTTCGCGAGTTTGCGATGAACGCAGAGGTCGACACGCTGGAGCTGCTCGGCAGCTTCGAGCAAGCGGACCGTTTCCGCGACCTCGACGGTATCGTCCGCGACATCATCGAGGCCCTCAAGCACGCCGTCGACGTGCAATTGCACTCGCAGGGTACGAGTGCGCTGTACACGTCGCTCGCCACATTGCGTCAGTTGCGGCTACGCCTCGCCGAGGAAGCCGCCGAACTGGACCTTCGCGAGCTCGGCGAAGGTGTGCAGCGAATCTTGACGGACCCGGTCGTGGCCGGACTACAGGCGACCAAGGATCTCGAAACGCGCCTTGCCGGTGCACTCTCATCCGCCGAGTCTGCGGTCGCTGCCGCACGCTTCGAATGGGTTGACGGTCCCCTCGTCCAGGCCATGAAGAACGGCGACTGGCTGTTGATCGAGGATGCTAACCTTTGCAGTCCGTCTGTTCTCGACCGCTTGAACTCGCTCTTCGAAACCGGCGGCCGACTCCAGCTGGCCGAGCGTGGACCAGTCAACGGCGAGATCCAGATTATCGCCCCGCATCCCGACTTCCGCCTCGTCATGACGCTCGACCCGCGGAACGGCGAGCTCTCACGCGCGATGCGCAATCGCGGTATCGAAATCGCCATGCTTGAGTCCGCCTCGCCAAACCAGCCGCAGCTCAAGACGAGTCAGCACGCCATCGGCGCTTTCCGCGAACCGTCCGTCAGCGATCTCGCCCTGCTATCTCGACTTCGGATGCCAAACCCCTCTGCGGAAACCGACCAGGCTTTTGTTGCGCATCTCGTCTCGAAGCTTGCACCGACGCGTTTCGCCCTCGCCGCACGATTCCTCCGAGCGAACGCCTTCGCCGAGCACACCGACAGCACGGTGGCGGGACTTCGGGAGCTGGTGCGACACCCGCTCGTACTCTCGATCAACACGTGCAAGCGGAGATTCGCGAACACGCGGGAAGTGCCCTCCAAAGTTCTACTCGAACAGGTCCGTGCTGATCTTTCTCTTGTTGCACGCAACTCGTCTAGGTTTCGAGTGGGACTTGAGCTGAAACTGGTCTGTACACCTCGTGCCTTGCGCGCCTCTCTTTGCAAAACAGCCTATCGATGTTTCCCTGGTGCCGCTCTTCGCCGTGGTCGAGTCAGAGGCTTCGAATCTGCAGTCCGCTGCGCTGGACGTCCTCGTCAAAGTCTTCTCGGCGACAGCCAACGATCCCGGCAGCGTCTCGGCAGCCGGCGCGAAAGCTCTCAAGTCTTTGAGCGTCTGGGATCAGTCCGAGCTGGCCGCGAATGGCCGCTTCAAGCTGGACGAGAACATGTCGACCGTCGCGGGATTATTCCCGCTGCACCGAGCGCTCGTCGCTCTCATCGTCGCGGCCGTCGCCCGTCTCGCCGATCGCCCGGAAGCGGTCACGATCACGACTTTCGCGCAGAACCTCACCGCGCTCGACGACGAGCTCGTTGCAGTCACCGCCAGCCCGCTTCTCGATATCAGCACCATTCAACGAGTGATCGCGTGGATCTCTGAAGCGATCGAAAGCTCCCCGGAGCCGGTTCAGGATATCCTACAAGATACGGCTTCGAGTCTGCAGCCGATTCGGCGAGCACTCGCGCTCACCAGCGGCGAAGCCATGGAGGCGATTTGGCGCTCGGCTTTACCATACAAGCCGACGCGGGCAAGCCTCGCCGAGGCGTACCGAACTCTGATCCAATCCCTCGACGCGGCTGCTGTTCCGGATCCCGCCGTCTTCGATCTCGCGCTCGAGGTGGCAGTCGCCCTTGGTATTCCGCAGAACGACGTCGCGGGCGTGCGCGATCAAGAGCTGATGCGCGTCGTCCAGCACCTTGTCGCGCGCCTCGCCGCCGCGGAACCGAAAGCGCAGGAGACGGACGACGCCGTGATTGCCATGGCGCGGGCGTCGAATGCGGTCAGTTACTTGACGATTGACCTCGCGGCCACCGCCGCGACGTCCAAGACTGAGAACATGGTTCGTCTCTACCTTCCGACCTGTGCTTCGGAGTTAAGACACCGTGCACTCACACGCACTGCAACAGGCATACGCGCTGGCCGCATTGCGCGAGATCGCTCGCAGCGGACGCGTAATCACGCTGCGAGAGATCCTGCCGCAGCACCAACTTGCTGCTTGGCCTCGGGACGCAAAACAGGGTCAGTGCGCATGATCGCTAACGAAATCGGGACTGCTGGACTTACCGGGACCGTTTCCTGCAGACATTCTCGGAGCTCGCTTCGCGGCCTACACGGAGTGGGCCCAGCACCTTGCGCAGGGTTTGAACGAGGTGAGCCTCGCACTTTCGCCCCCCACTTTCGACCATTCTTCCAGCGCTGACGTCGCAATGATCAGAACTACGGGTCAGTCGAAGCCGACGACATGCTGCGTCCCGCGCTTCTGCGCAAAGTCATCGAGATCCGGTACGCTGGCCTTTCCTCGCGCTGCGGATTTGAGAGTGAAATTTTCGCTGACGGGCGATCTCCTTCCTTGCAGTCGCGGCGAGCGCCCCTCTCTCGGCCGCCTCGACTCGCAGGCTGCGGCTTTGGCCAGCACGGCACGAGCGCAAGTCGCCGCGATTTCCGTCGATCTGGGCTCTCGCGAAGAACGACTTCGGTCTATCTTGCTGGCGCTCATCGCTCTCGTAAGTCGATCGAGTCTCCGAGCGAGTCCGAACGGTTTGTATTGACATCGTTACTCGCTACCCAGACGGTTACCGCTGCATCGGACGAGGGCGAGTCGGAAACCGACACGGACCTCGCAACGTACCAAGGCCTGCAGCGGCGGATCGAATCCTCCGAGATTGTCCAACGAGCCGCCGACCGGTATCTCAACGTCTCTGAAGCCACGCTCTTTGGTTCGACGTTCGAGGGCACCGGAGTCGCCGCCGGGTTCGTCGCGTTCGGACAGTTCTTGTGGCACCTTTACGTGCCCAATCTGCCCCTCGACCCCGCGATCGGCGCGCAAGTTCACAGCCAGTACCTCGCGCGCCGTCTCGCTTCCGTCTCCGCTTCACTCGACGTGGTTCTGCTCGAGGAGGCGGCGTCGAGCGGGAACGCCAGCAACGCGAAGGCCGCGCGTCTTCAGTCGGATCTCGAAAACCTGCGACGGGAGTCTTCCTCGGCCGGCTCCGCGCCCGTCGAGCGCGAGATCGACCTCTCGCTTCTCGCGTCCCTTTTCGCCGAACTGCGATCGTTCGAGGACCAGATTCTCTCAGACGCGCTCGTCCGCGGTCTGCTGTCGGACCTTTGCAACGCCGACGCACCGGCAGCGACGATGGCCGCCCGCGTGGAAAGCATGCGGCGCTCCATCGATACGCTGCTACGACGCCTCGATCACGCATACGGTCGCATGTCCGACATCCTGACGCCGATCCGCTTGGCGCTCAGCGTCGTCAAGATCGGGTTCAGTCTCCTGGCAGCACACGCCAAATCTGCCGCGGTTCCGCCCACCGATGTCCCATATCGACATCTCGCCGAGCGCCTCACGTCGTTCCCGTCGGTACAAGTGACGGACAGCATCTTCCAAGAGGAGCTCCCCCTCAGTCTCAAGCAGGGCGAGGCTCCGCTTCCGCCGGCCCAGGCCACGCTTCTTCAGATCGCTGCTCTCGCGACGGCCGTTGATCGCGACACCTGCCAGCGAGATGACGTCGTCCTGCGTCTTACGCAACTGTACGAGCGCATGCACCATCTCTGGGCTACCGATCGGCGTCACGACGAGGAAGCCGCCGAAGCAGCAGCATCGTTGTACAAGGCGAAGGTCGACATCCACGAGGTCAAGACGGACGAGGAGATCGAGGCCGCAGAGTTTGCCGAACTGTTCCCGGCTTTCGACAATGTCGATGCTGCCCCGACGAGTTCGCCGTCGACCGCACCCGGCACGACGTCCGCGCGCTTCATCCAAAGTGGCGACCAAGACTTGCTCGCCCAATTACACAACAGCGTCTTCGGAAACCCGACATTGACAGGCGACAAGTCTCCGGCTCGTGTCTTCGAACGACTGCGAGTGGCCGGCCTCGATCGCCTGCTCCCGCGCATCTACGACAGTCTCGACGACGGCCTCGACTTGAACAGCGCCGCGTATCGTGTTCGCGCGCTTGTCGAGCTCGCTCGAGCCCTGAAACCCACCGACGCTGTCGAAGCTCCGCATCACGACTTTTACAACGGCGCGAACGTCCTCGAGACGAGCAAGGCGGTGCCCGTGCTGAACGCCTTGATCGCCCGGTTGAGCGTTCTGATCAACAAGTGGCCTGAGCAGATGGTTCTCCACGGTCTGCGCGACAGATGCCGCGCCGTCTTGGACCTCACCGCCGATGCTCCGGTCGCTCTCGTCTTGACCAACGTCGAGCAGCTTCTCCAGCAAACGGAGGACTGGGAGAAGTTTGCGGACCGCGAGCACTCCATCGCGACCGATCGCTCCGCGCTCACGACCCTCATCGTCGACTGGCGACGATACGAGCTCGCCTGCTGGGCTCAACTTCTCTCCACCGTCGAGACCCGATTCGGCGCCAGCGCTCACGAGTGGTGGTTCCGGATCTACGACGCGGCAATTCGAAGCGCCCCCGGTCTCGACTCGGAAGCGGAAACGTCGGCGGAGGGAGCCGAGGCTTTCTACCGCGACCTTGTCTCTCTCGTCAACACTTTCCTCTCCTCGAGCTCTTTGGGCCAGTTCCAGCCTCGCCTGGAGCTCGTCCTGTCTTTCGCCAAGTTCGCACGCCGATTGGGCTCCAGCCCGCGTGCACTCGAGGTCAGTCGAGTCGGGATTCTCCATTTTCTGCATAATCCCGAACGAGACGCTGATGCCTCGATGTACTCGCCTCACCCTCAGGAGCTTGGAGCCGGCGTCAAGTCTCTCTCGCGCGTGAGCGACTTGCTCTACAACGTGCACGGCTTCTACGCGCAGTACGCGTCGCGCATCGCCATCCACCTCGCGTCGGAGCGCGGAAGGATCGACAAGGAGGTCCAACAAGTCGTCAAGCTGGCAAGCTGGAAGGACATCAACGTCGTCGCCTTGCGCGCCAGCGCCGTGCGCAGTCACCATCAGCTCTTCAAGAGCGTGCGCAAGCTGCGGACGGTGCTGCAAAAGCCTGCGAGCGACTTTTTCCAGTCGCCCGAAATCGCTCAGCACGAGAACATGCCTTCGTGAGTCTTTCCCACTGCGAGTTTTTTGACCTCGACCTTCTGCTCACCCTCGTTCGAATCTCCGCAGGTCCTCCAACGCCCTCGAGACCGTCACATCGACGGTGTCGCTCCCGCCCCTGCCGGCCGGAGTCGAGAGCTCGAATGATGCTGTGCATCTCGTCAAGCTGGAACAAACCGCGAGCCGGTTGCACCACCTCCTGTCGACGAGCATCTGTCCTTTCGTCGATGGCGATCGCGCCGGCTCACTCGAATCCTTCTCGCACGATGTCATCTCGACGGCGAAGGATCTTCGGGATACGCCGCTCGGCCCCGAAGAAGGTCGGGAACAGCGTACAAAGAGCCTGATTGAACGCAAGAGGCGCGCATGGAGGGATCTGCTCAACGAGCTCAAGCGAATCGGCATCTCTCCGTCCCCTTCGCCTCGCGCAGTCGAACGCCTGGAGGACACCGCCCACACATACGGCATCGCGCCGTCTGACCCACTCCTCGAATTGAACGACCGGAGTCTCGGCGGTGATCTGCGGTCGAGGATCGAGCGCGTCGACAGCTACTACTTCAAGGCACTCGCCATGCTGCCCGAGCTGCGCGCGCTGCCCGCCGCCCACCACGGCGACGTCCGGACAGCAGACATCCAGCGCGCTCTTGGTCACATCCAGAGCGTCCTTTCAGCCGCTCTCGAACACCGAAACCTCCTCATGCCGGCCGCAGCGGTGACGCTCCGTATCGACGCCATCGCGGAGCATCTCGACTCGTCCCTCAGCTCACGTTCGTCCACGAACGGCCGACAACTGCTCGTTGACATTCGGACGAGAGTCTGCAGCGCGATCGCAGCATTCGAAGAGGCTCGTGCGAGTCTCCGCGACCACCGTACGGCGACGGCGCGCGGGGAGGACAAGGGCGCGGCAGCATTCGCTGCGCGCATCGAATCTGCGCTCGCCTCGTTTAGTCAGCTCCAGACGCGTGTTTGCACGGCACTCGACGTACGCGGTGACCCCGCGGCGACCGCCCTCCCGAGCAGGTCCGACATCGACCTTTCCGATGAGGCCGAGAATGCGATCCGCATCGCGCAGGAGTCGATCAACAATCTGCCGGAGGAGGCAACTCTGCATTACCTCATCGAGCCCTTGGCCGGGTACCTTTCGTCCCTGGTCGACTCCAAGCACGCCGCGACAGCCGCCGGAGCGGAGACCGCCACGCTCCAGGACGCCAAGCGCGCTCATGACGACCTCATCAGCGCCATCCTCATCGTCGCGCAGGAGCTCAAGAAGGCGGCTGAGGCCGGGTTGGCCGTTCAGGGCGACGGCGAGTTGACGGATGGCGCAGTTCTTCACGGCAGTCGGACGTACCGTGCCGTCCTGTCTGCTCTTCGTCCGAGCGACGTACTCGCCAAGCTCGAATACCTGAACGACAACGTTCGGCTCTTGCTCGCACACGACGTACCGGTGAGTCTCGCAATCTTTTTTTCGTGCAGCGAGTCGAGCTCACGAATCCGATTATTACAGGTCGAAGCGATTGTCTCGCTGGTCGAGCGCGTCAAACCTTTCCTCTCCATGTACCGCGCACTCTGCGCCGCGCAGCTCGCGTCTTTCTTCTCGTGGCACAAGAGCATGCTCAAGCTCAACCACGTTCTCGCCTCGATTCTGAAGGAGCTCGCTGCGGATGGCTTCTGCAGGCCGGCGGAGAGCGACGGCAAGAACGGTGCAGAAGACGCCGCCGACGGCAAGACCACCGAAGGCACCGGCATGGCCGAAGGTACCGGAGCGAAGAATGTCTCGAACGAGATTGAAGACGAGTCCCAGCTGGAGGGACTGCAGAGCGACGTTCCGCAGGAGAAGCGGGATGACGAGGAGGAACCTCAAGATGGAGACGATGATGCGGTCGAGATGAACATGGACTTCGAGGGCGACCTGGAAGATCGCGGTGACGGGGAGAAGGACTCGGGCGACGAGGAGGACGATGACGAGGAGCCGGATCAGGAGGAGCCGGAGGAGCAGATCGCCGACGTCGACCCTCTCGACCCCTCCTCGGTCGACGAGAAGATGTGGGGCGACGACGAGCCGCCGTCGGAGAACAGGGACGGCAAGACCGACGAGGTGAACCAAGAAGCCGCCAAGAGTACGGGCGAGGCGGAGATGGGTGCGAAGGATGATGAGCAATCCGCCGACAAGCCCAAGGCGGACGAACCGACCGATGCTGCCGATTCGGAGCAGCCCGAGCCGCAGAACGCGGACGGCGAAGACAAGGATGCTGCCCCGCAGGACGATGCAGGCGGCGACGAACCCGAAGACGAGCCGGCAGAGGGCGACGAGCCTGAGGCTGACGCGGACAAAGGGGATCGCATCACCGAGCCGATGGACGAGAGCGATAAGCTCGACCTGCCCGAAGACATGAAGCTCGACGAAGAAGACGACCGAGCTTCCGCTGGCGGCGACGAGGGGGACATGGACGGCGACCTGGACCTCCCCGACGATTTGCCCGATATGACCGAAGGTGCGCTTTGGAGTGACCGTCAGAACACCTCTCTTTCGAAACCGAGCTGATTCATATCTACATTACAGAAGGACCCGAAGGCGATGACGACGATGGAGATCGCCAGAACGAGCTTGACAAGGATGCGACCGACGCCGCAGATGGCGACGCCGAGGACGACACGGTTTTGCCCAACAACGACGCGGCGCCGGAGGACGAGCATGCGTCCGCTGCGCAGGACGAGCAGGTCGATGTTGACCAAGCCGACGGCGGGGCGGAAGATGGCGAAGCCGGGGGCGAAGGCCAGCAAGATGGCAGCGCTCTCGAAAACGATCCGAACGTCAAGGCGGACTCGACTCAACGGACAGGCGATCGCTCCTCCGCGAAGCAAAGCGACGACGCCGAGACGTCGGAAGACAAGGAGAACGCCGACGCCAGCGAAGCCGACGCGCGAGAAGACGAGGACGATTCCGCCCCGCCGATGGCGACGTCTGCCGACGGCACTGGTCCGACGAAACAGCGGAGTCAGCACGACGCTCGGGCGGAGAGCAAGTCGGATCCGTCCTCCCAGCGCGACGAGGGCGCTCGTCCACCTCAGCGCAGCCTCGGCGACTCGCTCCAGAACTGGCGCCGACGGCTCGAGGAGATCGGCGACCTTGCCCAGCCCGAAGAGCCGCAAGAAGCGCCGACGCAGACGGTGGACCAAGATGGCGCGGTTGAGTACGTTCAGGACGGCGACGAGCAAGAGGCGGACGAACAAGCCCTTGGTCCGGCCAACGAGGACCAGGTCAAGAAGCTCGAGCAGTTGCACCTCGGTGAGGAAACGGCTCCGGCTGACGAGATGCCGCTCGACGACGAGTCGCCCGCCGAGCCGTCCGACGGTACCGCCCCGCAACCCCAAGCGTCAACCGTCGACTTGAAGGGGTCGACGCTCACCGAAGCTGACGCTAAAGCGGTGGCAGCCTCCGAGATGCAGCGCGACGACCCGATGTCCCTTGACGCTCTTTCTGCGGATGAGGACGACGTCGACGTCGAACGAGCGGATGCGGACAAGCATGGCTCGACTCTTGCCGCTCCCGTCGACCCCGAGGAAGACATGGCGGTCGAACAAGCCATGTTGCGTTGGCGCTCCGGCGACGAGCAATCGCTCACCGCCGACGGCGTGTGGCGTCTCTACGAATCGCTCACGCGCGACCTTTCGTTCGCGCTGACGGAGCAGCTCCGCTTGATCCTCGAACCCACCCTCGCGACTCGGCTCAAGGGCGATTATCGCTCGGGCAAGCGTCTCAACATGAAGAAGATCATCCCTTACATCGCTTCCGAGTTCACCAAGGACAAGATCTGGCTCCGCCGTACGCGCCCGAGCCAGCGGGAATACCAAGTCCTGATCGCCATCGACGACTCCAAGTCTATGGCCGACTCGCACTCGGTTCATCTCGCCTTCCAGTCTCTCGCGCTCATCTCCCGCGCTCTGACTCGCCTCGAGGTCGGCGGCATCTCCGTCAGCCGCTTCGGAGAGGACGTCGACGTCCTCCATCCCTTTGAAGCGGGATCGGTCAGCGACGAGGCGGGAGCCAAGCTCATCGAAAAGTTCACCTTCTCGCAACGCTCGACCGACGTCCGCCTGCTCGTCGAGCGGACCCTGGCGCAGCTCGCCGAAGCGAAAGACAGCGCCCGATCCGGCAAGTCGTCGCTGCAAGCCAGCGACCTCTGGCAGCTCGCTGTCCTCATCTCGGATGGGTACGTTCTCGTTGGCTCGCTTCTCTGGATGCCCGATACCCTGCTGACATTCTGATCTTACAGAATGTGTCAAGACCACGACAAGCTCCGCGCTCTGCTTCGCAAAGCAGCAGAGCAGAAGGTCCTCTTCGTCTTTGTCGTCGTCGATTCGCTGCACGGTCGCGCTCGCGACAGCGCCGGTCAAGCCCAAGAGCAAGACCCGAACCAGCACTCGATCCTCGCGATGAAGTCGGTTTCGTACGCGGTCGGGGCCAACGGACGACTCGAACTCAAGATGGACCGCTACATCGACTCGTTCGGCTCCGTCTTCCCGCACTACCTCGTCCTGCGCAACGCCGACGCCTTGCCCGACGTGCTCTCGACTCTGCTGCGCGATTTCTTCGCATCCACGGTCAGTTGACAGAACTTTGGGTCCGTTTCAGCTTTGACAGCGAGTTTTGCTCACGCTTGTTTCCCTTGCTATCATAGGCCGCTGATCGGTAAACCGATCGCTCTTTCCACCGATGCCACCTCTTGCATCGGCACGCGCCTCCGTCGTCGTCCGATTGCGGATGACCGGGCACGCATTTCTACATTCCTTTCTCTTTCCCCCGCGACTCTCCCTTCTTTACTTTAGAGAAACTTGCTTGTTGTAGACTCTACCAGCACTGCATCGTCGAATGGTTGTATGACGAATCTGTCCTTCAGAAATAGCCGGAGGTCAGCCTCTCGACTTAGTCGTTTTCGTCTCTCCCGCCCTTCTCGACGCTTCACCATTCATCGCATTCCGCCTTTCGCCTAAACGATCGGACTTGCGCTCTGCTGCTGCGTCGGCTCTCATGTCGGCGAAGCACCGGGCGAACGTCAACTCTTTGCCGGACGAGATCCTGCTGCGAGTGTTTGCTCTCATCGAACCTGCCAAGTCGTCATGGCTCGACCCGACGCACGCCCGTCCCGACATGCTCGCCGAGGATGAAATCGAAACGGCAGCGTCGCTCGCTCGGATCGCGCGTGTCTCTCGGCGCTTCTGCCGCCTTGTCGACTCGTTCGGATGGGTCGTCATCGAGGGAGAAGGCTCTTCGCGTGACTTGCGCAAGAGACCAGCGGAGCGCCTCGCCGTGCAAGTCTATGACGACGTCCAACTACAAGAGACTAGCTTGTCGGAGCCTTGGCTGAAAGACGGCGTCGTGGCAGCGACCGTCGTGCTCCAATACCCGTTCCAACAAGACCTTCCGGGCAAGATCCACCCTTTCCCCGTGCCAGAGCTATACGGCTTTGCGCTCCGCGAACTGAACCTCCTCGGCGGCGAAACGTCGTGCATCGAAGGGAGCTGGCTAGAGCCGTGAGCTGCGTGTCATCTTGCTCGAGTTCCTGGGCGCGTTTCCCGAGCATTGCAGTGCCTCAGCTACTGACGGACAGACGCTCGCCTCCAGCTTTCTACGAGAGACACCATCGCTCGAGACGTTGCGGCTCACGCACGTGGACAGGCCAATCGTCAGCGAGGATACGCGGAATCTCTCGCTCAAGACGCTTCAGACGGGCTGTTACTATTCCGGCGATATAATCTTCCTGCAGGACCTCCTTTCCTCTTCCTCCTCCTCAGACTTCTCCTCTTCTCCGTCCTCCTCCTCCTCCTCCTCCTCCTCCTCTTCCTCTCCGCTCTTCCCCTCCGTCCCCGCCTTCCCCTCCGGAACGCACCGGCTGGAAAACCTCCACCTGACCGACATCCCCCGCCGCCTGCACGATCGCGCCGTCGTCGACTTCATGGGCGTCGACGACGAGTGGCGCACGAATCTCGGCCGCGTGGCGCTCCGCGACGTCGCCCCGCATCTCAAGACGCTCACCTACCTCGGCTTTGAGCCAGCGCGCGACCCCGCCGAGCGGAGAGCGCTCTCGCACATCCTTCCGCACGCTGGGGCGGCGCTCGAACGGCTTGTGACGGGTTTGAACGGCTTCACGGCCTCCATGCTCGAGTTGCTCGCCGAGCTTCCGCATCTGCAGTACCTCCGCCTGGTCCGGTCGGCTCACACCCCAGCAACCGACACCTCGGAGCATGTCTGGACGTTCGCCGAACTCGCCAAGCAAATCGCGGCGCTGTTGGACCACCCCGAGCGAGAGCCGCAGCGCTCGCTGAAAATCGACGTCGAAGTGCGAGGTTCCCTGCACAAGTACGATTGCGCGCAGCGCACGGCGCGAACGGCTTTCGAGGAGATCGTCATGGTGGACGGAGTCGAAGTGTGGTTGCTGTACTACCCCGACCGGCCCTACAAAGCTTACCCCGCGATGTAATCGAATCCTGCTCGCTGAGCACATATCCACCTGGTCTCTCAAGAATCCGCAGCAAACAGACTGGTATCGTATGAGAGCCTCGCGACCGGGCGCGAGCGCTCTGGGATTCGTGCAACGTCTAGAACAGTTTCCTTCTACATCCTCTTCTTCTCGCGTCATCATGCGCCGCACGCGCACAGACTAGACGTAGCCCTTGGCGACCGCGTACTCGGCCTACGAGAACGGGAAGCGAAGTAGTCAGCACAAGACCACAAGTCCGGCAGAAGGAAGACAACCGATACGCACATTGATGATCGAGCTCGTCGCGGCGCCGAGGTTGACGTTGTTGACGAGGACGACAAACTTGAGGTCGAGGACGGGGCACTCGCGGACGCGGCCGACCGAGACGCCGCTGCCGTTCTGGAACAAGCGGTCGAGCCTCGGTTGCGGTCGGTCGGGCTCGTCGTGGACAAAGATGGCCTGTTCGGGCGCCGACGGGCACCCGAGCTTCTGCGCCTCGGAGTAGAAATTGCGGAGCGCGTCCTTGACTTGCTGCGGAGACGGAGGCGGGCGGCGCGCGAACCGGACCGAGGCGCATTCGAGGTGGCCGTCGACGACGGGGACGCGGTTGCACGACGCCGAGACCTTCATCGGGTGCTTGGCGTGCAGGTCGAACGACTTCTGGTCGTCGGCCAACCCGCCGAGGATCTTTGTCAACTCCCACTCCATCTTTTCTTCCTCCTTGCCGATGTACGGGACAATGTTGTCGAGGATGTCGAGCGAGGGCACGCCCGGGTAGCCGGCGCCCGAGATGGCCTGCATGGTCGTGACCATGACGGTCTCGAGCGGGCCGAACGCCTTTTCGAGCGCGTACAGGGGGACCGACAGGCCCGTCGTCGAGCAGTTGGCGTTGGTGATGATGTAGCCCTTTTCGAGACCGAGCGCCTCCCGCTGGTGCGGCACGATGGCGAAATGGGACGGGTTCACGAGCGGGACACAGAGCGGGACGAGCGGGTCGCGGCGGAAGTTGCCGGCGTTGGAAAAGACGGCGTACTCGGCTTTCCGGAGGGCCTCCTCTGCAGGATTTTCCCTTTCGGTGTCAGCACAAAAAACAACGGTAGGCAAGACGAGAGAAGGAAGGGGGCAACGCACCAACATCACCGGCGACATCGCTGTCGAGGCCGGAGAAGACGATTTGTGCGTCGCCAAACTGGTCGACGTCGCAGGTTTTGACGACCATGTCGAGGACGTTCTTGGGGATGGGGACCGACTGCTTCCACCTGACGACGTCCTTGTAGGACTTTCCGGCGGAACGGGGCGAGGCGTTGAGCGAGACGAGGCGGAAGTACGGGTGCGCCGACAAGAGGCAGATGAAGCGCTGGCCGACGGTGCCGGTCGCGCCGGCGACGGCGACCTTGACCTCGCGCTGCGTCGAGGAGGAGGACATGCTTGGAGTTCTGGCTCTGCTCGCAGTTCCCATATGCAAGCAGTTGGTCGGATGGGAACGAGGCGAGGGCATGCGGAGCGAGAGATCGGCGACAACGAGCGCCAAACGCCGCGAGCAGGCAACACAGAACGGGTGGGGAGGAGCGTACAGTCAGTGCCGTGGGGACGTTTGAACTCCTAGTCGGCGTGGCTCGACCTGCTGTACTCACAGTGGCTCAAGCGTCGTGCTGTGTGGCTGAACTCAGGCGTCGAGGAAAAAGTCGGAGAGCGACGGTCGACGAGGAAACTCGTAGAACGCGGGGCGGGCAGTTGCACACGCAGAAGCAGACACTGGGTAGGGTGCCTGGAGAGTGTAGGGCTGACCCTGGGAACAGCTCGGTCGAGTCGTGTGTGAATGTTCGACACCCGCTCGCTTGACTCTGGCTTGCTTCCCTCCGCTGCTGCCGCGGTCGACTGCGGACTCGTCTCCATGACCAATTGCCTTTTGACAATACAGTCGAGCCTCCATCTTCTTAAGACAGTGCTTTACAGTCCCGATTCAGCGTCTTCGTCAAGCTAGACCCACCCAACTAGCTAGCTCTAAAGCCGTCTCCGATCAAGCGAAAAAAAAGCACGACTTGTCGCCACCCGCACGCTCCCGCGCCAGTCCGGCTCACGTTCGTTGACCTGTAGCCCCTCGTGATTTGCATAGACCGCATCAAGGCGGCAACAACGTCCCGAGCTACTAGTTATGCCGAGCGGTGTCGCGGCGTGATCTTGAGACTAAAGTCGACGATCGGGACTGACCCTTGGTGAATCGCCGACGTGCTCAGGATGTCGACATCTGTTATCGCACAGTTGTGCACACAGAGTCAGTATTTGTTGTTGTCTCAGAGAGAAAGAGAGAGAGAGAGAATGACGGACCGGGGCAGAGGCTCTCGGCCATGTTCTCTTCAGTCAGGCCCCCGCTCACTTCGACCAAGCACCGCTTCGCCGCCGACGCCTGCCCCTCTCCACGACTACCCGCTCCCGCTTCGGCACTGGCGCCAGTCTGCCGCTCCCAATCCTCCTTAAGGGCCTTGGCCGCTTCCGCGATCCCCTGCGGCGTAAAGTTGTCGAGCATGACAATGTCGGCACCGGCGGCGATCGCTTCGCGCGCTTCGGCGAGCGATTGACACTCGACGTGGATCCGGATCGAGAAACCCGCGACCGACTTGGCGGCGAGGACGGCTTCGGTGATGGAGCCTGATGGGCGCGAGTGAGAGGCCCGGGGTCAGTCAGTCCGCGGGACGAATGTGATAGTGTCTTTGTTCGAACGCACCTTTGGACCAGACGTGGTTGTCTTTGAGCATGACCATGCTGCTCAAATCGTACCGGTGCGGGTCGACGCCGCCGACGAGCATGCCATACTTTTCGACCAGTCGGAAACCTGTTCCCGTCGCGTTCGAGGTGATTAGTCCGGAAGCAAGCAAGCGGAGCAGATGTGGAGAGAGAGAGAAGCAGGCGCGTACCCGGCGTGGTCTTTCGAGTTCCGGCAATGATGCCCTGCCAGCCGTGGTTCCTCGCCGCGAGCAGTACCCTCCTCGATCTGCGCGCACGTCGGCCCGGCCCCATGTCAGCCGCCGCGACTTCAGCAGCACAAGAAGGGGACTCTTTGTACGTCAAAGACGCACTTGGTTGCGATCCCGCTGCACCTCGCCATCGTGTTGAGCGCGACTCGCTCTCCAAGCAAGAGGCATCGAGCGGGGCCTCGAACGGTCGCGACTTTGATTTTGGGAGTGTCCTTGGTCGGAGTGACGGCGTCACCTTCCTTCAAGTACCACTCGACGCTGTTTCACACCCGAGTCAAGAGTGGTCAGAGTTGGGGCCGTCTCCGGGATCAAACAAGGAGAAAGAGAGGACGGACGTGCAGCCGAGTTGGGCAAAGATCTCGTCGACGAACGGGACGCCGGCCAAGACACCCTACATCCCAGGAGACAGAGTCAACATCGCGAGGGACTCGCTACCCGCCCACGAGAGCGCGCGAGACGCACCTCGCTCTTGCCCCACAAGGTCGCTTCCTCTTGCCCCTCTCCGACGACGAAGCCGCCATAGTCGAACGAGGGCGTGTCTTCGTCGAGCCAGTCGGTGATGACTCGCTTCCACGAAGGCGGCAGCAAGTGCGCATAGTTGCCGAGCGGAGCGGCGATCGCAGCTGTGGATGTTGCCGTCGCAGAGGAAGCCATTACTTGAGTGAGCGGATCGGGGGATAGCGTCGATTGAGTGGATGGAGATACGAGAAGCGATCTGCTCGCCCGTAGAGTCTCTAGCCTGATTGACTCTCGTGGCGTGGAGTGCAGGAAGCGTCGGTCCGGGATTTACCGCACCCTGCCGCGGCCTGGACCGGCCGACGGCGAGAGAAAACACGACAGTTGCCATGGAGAGCTATCAGACATTCACGGGATACTGGTACTACGAGAGAGGCATCACGGGCGAGCACTCCGAAGCTTATCTGGCCACCTGGAGATCGAAAAATACGCGGCCGGATTCATGATCCGGCTTCGAAAGGTAAATCTACGCCACACTAAGTGAACGCCTTGAGCCAGCTCACGTCCGCCCCAGTAGCCCACAACCCGACCGCGACTCCGACCAAGCTCAGGAGCGCCCAACCGAGGTCCAGCCTGACGGCGGTCCAGCACCAGATGACGCCCAACCCGGGCGCGCGCGCCATCACGCGGAGGTACCCTTCCTCGGTCGTGGTGCGAATCGTGAGCAGGCCGGTGGTCACTGAGAGGAGGGAGAGGATTGACTGCATGAGGATCGAAGAGGGAGAGGGGAACGGAGAGCGCGAGGGCGACAATGTCAGGAAGAGGTTGAGAAGCAAGAGGGCTGCGTGGTTTGCGCGTGACATGGATCAGCCCGGAGGGCGTCAGCAAACATTGCATAGGCGTATGGCCTGAAAAAGGGAAGAGAGAGACGGACCGGGTAAAAAGTTGAGCAAGCGTATGAACTCTTGCGCGGGCGGCAGCCACTCGCCAAATTGTCGATGCACGGCGTAATCCCTGCCGAAAGAGCGGGATCAGCCACTTGTCTTGCGGAGTACAGTAGGCAAGTCAAGAGGACGCACATCCCGCAAAAGAGGAACCCGAACGGGATCGTCCACAGGACTGCGTTGGCGACGTCTTCCCACAAGGCCGGCTCGTCGTCGTCGTCTTCGGCCTCGTCGGCGTCTTCCTCCTCGCTCTCCCCGTCCATTGTCGTCGCATTGTTGAGCGAATTTTTTGGAGAAGCGCCGGCCTGCTGTTTCGCGACGAGCTTTTCGAGTTCTTCAGGACTCAGGACGACCATCGGTTCCTTGCCCTTGCCTTTTGCGTCTCGTTTCCGATCCTTGCCGGGTCTCGTTCCCGATGGTGGCGATGTTGCACTAGGTAGACCGAGTTCGGAGGGTCTCATCGGTGCGTACTGCTCCAGGATGCGGATCCTGTCCTCGGGCGAGAGGGTTTCGATGTCGACGATTTTGGGCGACGCAGGAGGTGACGGAGACGGAGACGGCGACCATGTCCCGCTTGAAGAGGCCAATCTGGGCGACTCTGAGTCTGTACGGGCCATTCTGCTGCAACGTCACGAGATGGAGAGAAGTCAACAGTCAGCGAGTCCTTCCTGTCCTTCTCCTTCGCCCTCTCGCACATTCTCACGGCGCTCCTTTCGCCTTTCGGAACGGCAGACGCCTTCCCTGCGCTCATATTTACACGACCTACGAGCGCTCGACTCTCCCCGAGCGAATCGCTTACACTGGGCGAAGTCGCGGCGGACGGCAGCACGAGCCTGCGACTCGACGTCATCTCGCTACACCCACGGTGAGCACGTCTTGCAGAAGGCGTGTGAGGGAGAAAGACATGCTGACAAGGCTCAGAGGATCTCTCCCTCCCACCACCAGGCTACGGCCCGCTACAACGCCTCGTTCAGTCTTGTTGAACCAACTTTTCATCGCCTTCCAGCCTGCGTCGACGAGTATCGGCAAAAGAGCGCTCTAGCTACATAGGCCGGCACATCTCTCCAAAGAGCGACACCCGATTTTCGTCTTGACAGCGGCGGGATCGGTGCCCAGGCGAAGACGTTTCCTCGTGCACGGCGCGGCGCGAGACCCTTGAGAATTGGCCTTGAATGCAGCCCGTGCCTCCGCCAAGGCGATCAGCGACTTTTCCGACGCCCGCACCTTCCTACTCGGCAATTTCGCCGAGACCCGAACCGACCCCGGCTGCCGTAGCGTCGTCTCCTGCCGCTCTCGCGCACCACCGCTCCCTCGTCGAATATTACTGGCACTATGCCCAGGGAGGATATGCCGCACCCTTGACGGCACTCGAAGGGACAGAGGAACGAAGGCGACAAGAAGCGGCGAGGAACGAAGCGGTCGAGTGGGCGAAGCGTTGCGGAATCCCGGTCGTCGACCCGCTCAATGGCGCGGCGGCTGCTGCTGCTGCTGCTCCCGCCTTTGCGGCACCGGTGCCGGCGCCCAGTCAGCCGCTGGTGCATCCGACTTTTTCTGGCGACGGCGCGCGGCACCCTTCCATGCCGGTGGCGTATCCGACCCCGAGCGTGGCACCACATCCAGTCGCACAGCCTTTGCCGGCAATGCCTGCAGCTCAGGCATATCAGCGCGTGCAGGGACTGCCGGTCCTACCGCACTCGTCGTCTTCCGCTACACCACTACCCTCGACTCCTGCGAGCGCCTCTGCCGTACCGTTCTCCCCAGCTAACAATCGCCCGTTACCAACCCCAAGGGGGACAGCTCCTCCTCCTCCGACTCGCGCGAGCACTGCGTCCAGCTCGAGTCGGGCTCGTCCACTTCCGAGACCACCACCGCCTCCGGCGCCTGTTCCGGCGATTACCATCGCGCCGTCACCCGATGAATCAGATCCTGCCGAGTTGGCGAAGGAGCTGGCGGAGGTCCGACTCGCCGATGGCGCGGGAGGCCCGCGGCAGAGTGCTTCTCCAGCCGTTCCGACTGTGCTCATCGCTTCCGAAAGCGCATCACCTCCGGCGCCGACGATCCCGACCTTTTCGTTCTCGACGGAGCAAGATGCCGACGAAACCGACGGTGACGAGGAGCGATCACCATCACCGTCTGTCGCCTTACCAACATTTTCCTTCGGCTTGATCGAAGACGACGAAGGCGATTCAAGCTCAGCTTCGCGCCCGAGCGTGTACTCGCCATCGTCGGCGGCGCCTCGGTCCGCAACGCAACGCGCACCTCCTCTACATCCGCGCTTTGACCCTTCCCATCCGTCTCATCGCTTGTACCACCCGACGTCCGTCATGTCCCCTCTTTCCGCGCCTGTACGAGATCCACACCAAGCCGACCGCGGCCACGCGTGCCCGGAAGCGGGCACGATCGCCTGCTCGGAATGCGACCAACTTGTGTTTGGCCGGGTATTGTTCGCGCTCGGGAAGAACTGGCACCCGGATTGTTTCAGGTGTGCGGAAGAGGGGTGCGGGGCCAAGCTGGAGGTGATGGAGTTTGAAGGGACGCCGGAGGACTGGGAGGAGGCGGGCAGTGGGGACGAAGGTGGAGAAGAGTTGAGAGGAAAGGCTTGGTGCATGGTCCATTTCGAAGAGGTGAGGGATTCTGGACGTTCTCCTCTTCTCTATGCATGGCTTACAGTGATTAATTTGCCTGCCCGCAGCGCTTCGCTCTGGAATGCCACCATTGCCACACGCCGATCGCCTCGGCCGACTACCTCCCGATCGCAGATCCAGCTCTACCCCCCGCGCCAACCTACCGTCATTCGTCCATCCGCTACTATCACCCGCTCCATTTCTTCTGCGCCGGGTGCGGCGACCCGTTCATCGACCCCGTCCAGTACGAGTCTACGCGCGCCGGTCCTCCTTTGCCGTCACCGCCGAAACAGGACGACGCGCCCGACCTCGAAGCCAAGCCGTACTTTGCGCACGACTCCCACCCGTACTGCGATCGGTGCGATCTGAGGATCTGGAGACCCAAGTGTCCTGGATGCCGGAAGGGGTTGCGCGAAGAAGACGGGTTCCTCGAGTTGCCGGAGGAAGAGGGAGGCGGCAAGTGGCATGAAGGGTGCTTCAAATGCTCGGTCAGTTGAGGACTCTCCTTCTTCATTGACCCCTCGTTTTGCCTTTGTCGTCGCTACGAGTCGGAACATTACCAGCTCATGCTCTGTTTTTGCGTGCCCGTGCCAGCTTTGCGAAAATGCGCTCACCGACGTCTACATGATCCGCCGCATGAAGCTCGACCCGGATTGCGATGCTCCGGTGTCTTCGAGAAGACTTGCTGAACAGGACGAGGAGGATCAGAACGAGGTGACGGTGGCGTTCTGCCTCGAGTGTTTCGACCGGACAGAGTAGTTGTCTCTCTGTTCAATTGGGCCCGTCGCTGCTGGACAGTGACGTTGCGATTATCTACCTCATGGCGACTTCTGTCCCGGAAGCAGAGTGTGTAGATTGGGTTCAGGCAAGCGAAAAGTTTCTTTCGCCGGCACGTGCCGCGAAATGTCCCTCTTCATCAAAGGATAGCTTTCCCTTCCTCCTACAAGGTCGTGCACACGCTCAACAGCGGCATAGACTCGGGCAACATGGTCACCTATGTCATCGGTACGGCGTACATTCGCTGGCTCCCATAGGCGGGAGGCCGCACTCTTCACCCGCAGCAGCGAACGCTGACCCGACCAGCTCGTCGTCACAACGCCTGCTCGCAGAACACATGGAGGAGGACAACGCCGATGCGACCTTTCCGCACTGGATCGCGCTCGAGTACGCCCAGATGCTCAAGTGGGCGAGTCCGAACAAGGTCATCTTCTCGTCCCTCTCGCCCGCTTCCGTCAAATCGCTCTGTCAGTCCTCTCTCCCGCCGTACTGTTCCTTTTAGCGCTTCTATTCGAAACGCGGTATTAGGTACAGTGTGATGTTGCAGGGCGTGCTAACACCAGAAGGCGAACCCGCCTTCCTCCGCGCGCAGCTGAACAGCTCGTCGCCCGCGGCGCTTCTCCAGACGCTTTCCGCGCCGAGACCAAGAGCGTGACCGACCTCATGAAGGAGGAGAACGTCGCGCTGGACAAGGTGTGCTTGCTCGACCCGCGAGCGACGGGCGAGATCGCGCCGCAGGACGGGAAGGAGTTTGACTGGTTCTTGTGAGTCCTCTCGGATTCGGGGTGGCAAGTCGAGCGCCCAGGCACGCGCAGTGTGGCCGAGGCTCGTCGATCCGTGTCGGTATGAGGCTAACACGCAGCGCCTCGCAGGTTCGGCGGGATCTTGGGTGACGACCCTCCGCGAGGTTCGTTCTTGACGCTCCTTGTCCCTCTCGCACACACATCTATGCGCTCTCTGAACTGCTCTTACAAGTCAGAGTGACTGATCTCCTACTGACCTCCATGCTCACCACCCCACAGACCGGACTGGCATTCTGCGTGCCAAGGGCTTCCCGGGACGGCATCTTGGACCGGTCCAGATGACGACCGACACGGTGCGTCCTCGGAGGGACTTGCGTCAATAGATCCGCTCTTCCATCGAGCGCATCTTTCTGACGCTCCACGCTTCACCCCGTTGACGCACAGGCACTCGGCGTGACTTCGCTCGTCGTCCAAGGCGGCAAGACGCTCGCGACGATCAAGTTTGTCGACCACCCGACGATCCAGTTTGACGAGCACGAGGGGGTCGAGATGCCCTTCCGGTATGTTGTCGATGACAAGTCGGGCGAACCGATCCTGCCTGAAGGCATGCGGGAACACCTCAAGTGAGTCTCTCGCTTCTTCTTGCCACGCTCGAGTGCCGCGGGTCACCCTCCCGGTCAAGGGGGCTCTCGGCGCCACGCTGCTGTTTGCTGCGCGAGTACGAGTCTCTCATATATGCTGCTTCCTCCTGCAGAGCCGACATGGACCGGGGACTCGACGACTTCTAGAAGCAGTGAATTTGATTGATATGCAAATCATCCTTATTTTCCAGCGCTCGACTTCAAAGCCTACCCGCGTTTCTCTGAAACACTGTCATATGATCATGCAAGCCCTTAGACGTGCCCGGTAGCGTAGAAGTCATGCTTTGTTTTCGTGAAAGTAATTCCGCTTGCGAGCGAAATAGCGCGTGCTTGCACAGCCTCGTTGGCATACACTCGCGCAACGCGTGTAGGAGCACTCGCTGCCAGTCGAGTACGCGTATAGAGTACCCATCCAGGTCGACTGGACCGCGCAGCGCCGACTCTCTGCCGACTCGACCGCTTTCATCGCTCGATCAACTCACAACTCGCTCTACACACCGCCGGACCGCGTTTTCGGGCTCGAGTTCAGTCTCAACGTGAGCAGGCAGTTCTTTGGCGTACGCTCGAGTTGGAGTCTCGCTTCGAGAGGCGGCCAAGGGATCGAGACGGAGGCGGATTGTTTTGTCCAGAGTGGGGGATGTCGCTATGCTGCCACGACAGCCGCCGGTGGACCAGCAGCACCGCGAACACGTGCGAATGGACGACGCAAGGCGGGCCAGGTGCTGCTCGTACGCTCCGAAGGCTGTCGCAGTGCTCCCGGAGTGCCTTGCGTCCTTCCTTCCGGCTACCTCGAGAAACTTGATCGCACACGCGCACAGTCACGCAGTCACTGTACTGACACGGTCTTGACTCTGCAGACTCTCGACTCGGTCTCGATCTCGCCCTACGGAGGCGCCGCCATGTTGGGCTCACCACCCTCAGGCGCGGCGGCGGCCCTCCCGTCGTTCAGCTTCTTGGACGACGATAGCTCGCATCGAGCCGCGTCCGATACCGATTTCTTACCAGCGTGGAGCAAGACGCTCTCGCCGTCGCCTGGCCTCCTGCCCATGAGCATGCCGGACTTGTCCACCACCGCGAATGGGAGCGGGAGCGGGAACGTCGACGTGCCGACGGGATCGACGAGCACGAGCACGGGCGCGTCCGTCGCGAACGCGTCGCGCTCGACCACTCGCAAGGTAGTTACAAAAAGCGCCAAAGGGAAGGGCAAGGCGCCCGACGTCGGGAACGGGCTCAGCCCGGTCCTCGCTGCAACCCATCCGTCCGCTCTCACGCTCGACCCGGCAGATCCGAGCCTCTCGGACGCCGTCTTTTCGTCTGCACATCCCGCAAGCACGTTCGAGTCTTCCTTTGGCAAGTACATCGACCCGTCAGCGCCGGAACCGATCGCCACGCGCAAATCGCCAAACATGCGTCGCAAGACCTTGTCGTCGCAGGGTGGTCCGGCGCCCTTATCGATCGCCAATGTGGCTACGCTGCCGTCCTCGTCGGCCCCGGGACCTGCGAGCGCCTCGACGAGGCGGGCGTCGACTTCGGTCACGCAGAATCCGAGCAGGCGGCAGTCAATGACGGACGAGGTGGCGGGACAGAGAGCATACGCCCAGGGGTTGCCGGAGGGATTGCAGCGGAGGTCAACGGCGGTATCGTCTCTGGACGGCGCGGAAGATGCACCCCGAATACAGGTACGAGGAGCGTGCGCTTCTCATGGCCGCTTTCAGGACAGCTGCTGACATTCGCAATTCGACGGACGAACGCAGGCCTATGCAAAACTCGAGTTCCCGTCCTTCGACATCTACATTCAAAAGTTGAGCGTCACGATTGGTCGAAGACCCGCCTCCGCCCTCGCCAACCTGCCTTCCCCTTCGGTCCCTCTTTCGCTCGACGACGCCCGCAACGCCGGCGTCTCGCTCGAAGACTACATCCTCGGCTTGTCCGACAACCCGCCTTCGATCAAAAAGGAAGAATCCTTGACGCCGCATGAGCTGAACGGGTTGTCGCCAAAGGAGCTCGACAAGGGCAAGGGGAAAGCGCGCGAGGTCGACCCGTTCGCCGAATTCGTCCGGGCCACGTCCCCGTCGGATGGCTCGAAGCCTGCAGTCGAAGCCAAACCAGTCTTTTCTCCGGCGGTTGCACCTTCAAAACCTCCTACCCCCGCCACCACCTTGACAGACGTCGACCTCGGACCCCTTCGCGCCGTTTCCCGGCAACACGCCAAGCTCTTCTTCGATTACGAGATCGGAGCATGGGTTCTCGAGGTTTTGGGTCGGAACGGAGTCGTCGTCGAGGGGAGCTGGAGAGCAAAAGGGGAAAAAGCGATCCTCACGAAGAAGACCAAGATCCAGATCGCCGAACGCATCTTTCACTTTGTCCTGCCGACAGTCGACGTTGTAACGATTGGTGGAGACGTCGAGGTGCCGCCGGCGGCGGCGGCGGCGACGACGTCGAGCACTACCGCCCATGCTGCCAAGCGGAAGGACTCGAACGATGCGCGATCGGCGTCTCTTCAGGTGGGCGAGAACGGCGACGGCGCCGTGTCGTCCTCGAGCCTCTCGGAGGTCTCCGATAGCGACACGGAAGTGACGGCAGTCCGAGCAAAGTCGTTGCATGGAAACAAGGCGTCGTCTCGCGACTTGTCAGAAACGCCTGCTCCGCAGCCGGTCACCATGCCGCCGACTACAATCAACCCGGAAGCGTTGACGGCGCCGATGCCGTCCACATCGACTGCATCGAAGGTACCTACTCCGCGAAAGGCGCCTCCCGCAGTACCGACCGCCGCTTCCTATCGACCGATCCGCGCGAGCACGAAGCGACAAGCTTCACCGCCGCCGCCGCCGCCGCCGCCTTCCGCGAAGTCGACGGCGCCCGGCGCTTCCGGCGGCAACGAAGACGGTATGGAAGACGCGCACACGAGCGCCGAGATGGTGGCGCAGATTCTCTCGGGTCGAATGCCCGCCGGAACAGGCCGCGAGACGTTGGTCAGGGCTGCGGCGGAAGCGCAACGACGTGCCGGCAAGGGCAAGGCACCCGTGCGACCGGTCGGGAAGGCCCCTGGCAAGGGCAAAGGCTTGCCACCGCGATCGAGGCGGCCTTCAGATGCGTCGCAGTGGAGCGAGCACGATGTCTTCGACTTCAGCGACAGCGACTCGGACTCGAGCGGCGATAGTGACATCGACGAGGATCTCGTTCAGGCGGCGACCGAAGTGATGGAGATGGACGTGGTCAAGAACCGCTTCGGTGGAGGAAAGATGCTCGCCGTGCGCAAGTCTTCGAGTGCCTCGCCGGCACCCGCTCACATGCCGGCCAAGACGCCTCGGCACGGCGGCAAGATGCCGGCGAAACAACCGCGTCAGCGACCGAACCCGCCGCCGGTTGCCCCCTCGCCGGTTCAGGGTACGCCCGCAGCACTCCCTCCGACGAGCTTTACGTCGGTCCCTGCGTCTTTGCCGTCGGTCCTGCCCGCCCTGCCGGCTTTTGCTCTCTCGCCTGCGAACGGATCTCCGGCGCTGTTGCCTCCTTCCGCGCTGCCGTCTCTACCGCCCTTGCCGCCACTCAAGCCTGCGACGCCGAGTCCGGCAGCGACAACCGGTTCTTTGCCGGGGCTCTCGGTCTCGGACACAGGCGGCGCTGCTCAACCGAAAGGTGCCGCAGGTACGGGTGCGAGCGCCGCGACCGTCCCGACCAAGAAGCCAAAGTCGCACAAGAAGAAGGCCAAGACCGAGATCGTCGGGACGGGCGCAGCTGCCTCGAGCTTAAAGTCCAACGGCAACCCTCCAGTCGCTCCAGCGGCCGGTGCTACGGGCGGCGTCGACCAAAAGCCTGGAGCCGCACCGACGGGTGGCAAGGCCGACGACAAGGCGAAAGACGGCAAAGGGAAAGGGGACGCGCCCGCAAAGCCGCGACCGTCGCCGTACACACCGGCGCCATTGCCTGAAAACGGCATCATGCCGGACGAGGCGCCGGCCGACAATCCGAACGCGAAGCCGCCGTATACGTACGCCTCGCTCATCGCGCAAGCGATTCATCGGTCCGAGCAGAAAAAGATGTCGCTGCACGAGATCTACGACTGGGTCAAGGTCAAGTGGCCCTTTTTCAGCCTTAACCAGAGCGGATGGCAAAACTCGATCCGGCACAACCTGACGCCAGCACGAGGGTTCCTCAAGGTGCTCCGCAAAGACGACGAACCGGGCAAAGGCTCGTTCTGGGAGATCGACCCGACGCAAATGAGCAACTTTGACGGGCATCACTTCCGCAAAAAGGCGGACGGCCCTACCGGCGGTTCGGGATCGAACAAGGCCAAAGCGGCGGCAGCGGCAGCAGCAGCAGCGGCGGCGGCGGCGGCGGCGTCATCCGCGGGAGGTGCTCCTTCCACGTCGGCGACGACTGCGACAGCAACCGTACCGGCCTATGCTGGCAAGAAGCCCAAGTCGCATGCGATCCCTCAGTCTGCTGCAAATGCCTCAGCTGCCCCTGCCGCCGCCACAACTTCCGCTCCTGCCGCCGCCGCCGCCGCGCGTCCGCCGGCCTCGACGACCTCGTCGTCTTCGTCGCACCGGACCGGACCGCCCGGTCCCGGGCAGGGAGGCGGTGGCGGCGCCATCCTGTCCAAGCCGCTCCCGCTCGTGATTAAACCGATCCCGGCTTCGTACGTCCGGCCGCCTCCGCCCGTGACGCCGAACGGGCAACCGCCGGACGAGTTGACCGCTCAGTTGCTCGCCGACCCGCCGATCGTGATGCACGAGGGGGAGTTGATCCTGAACCCGACCATCTTTGCGACGCTGCCGAAGGAGACGCTCGATGCGCTGCGGAAGTTGCCGGCGGGGAAGGCGTTGCCGACGCTGCAGGCGCACGTCGTCCAGCATCTCAAGGACCAGCTCAAGAAGAAGGGCATGCCGAAACCGAGTACGTTTCGTTTACATTTCTGGTCCTTCGCTACAACTCCTCAGCGCCGTCGATTGACGGAAGAGCCGGGGGCGTTCGTTACCCTCACCTCTCAACCTGACCATCCTTCCCTTCCTACCGCTCCAGACCGACCCTCCCCGCCTGTCGCGCCGTCCGCGTCGACGTCGAAGCATCACGGCGGCGGTGGTACGAAGCGTGCCCGCGAGAGCGAAGGCGGATCAGCAGCAGCGAGTGGTGGAGGAGCCGCCGCCGCGTCCGGTGCGGATCCAACAGCTGTCCACTCGACGTCGGCGAAATCTACCGCACCGCCCGCAAAATCTGCCAAACACAAGAAGGGATCACACGCTTCTTCCTCGGCGGCGGCGGCGGCTGCTTCGGCCTCGGTCAAGCCGTCTTGAATCGGTGCGGCATTTTGGCGACGCGATTTTAGGGTGGCCGCAGACAGGCCGCGTATGGCAGGATCCCGGTTGCTGTAATACAGTACAGTACATACACATGAACTAAGTGCTCGATTCAAGAGCTTCCTTGGCGTGCATATGATGCCCAATCGCCATCGATAAGAAATTCGTCGCGGGAGGCCGCAGCTCTAATTCGCCAGTCAATTGATACAAGTACTTGCTGTAAATGCGCTCTTTTATGTTCGAAGGCGTACGCTGTGCAGCATAGCGCTAGGCCGCGCGGAGTGACGCTTCGAAGCTTCTCAGTGGCGCGCTGCAAATGCCGGCGGTGCAGTGCGTGCATAGCGAAAGGCGAGAGCGCAGTACAGTACATACACTCCTAACGAGATTTGTATCCGTTCGTAATCCGGAGGCAAGGTTGGCTGGAGCCGATCGATCTACATATCGAGCTTGCCCAAACGTGGCCGTGCTCACGAGACGAGACTAGACGCGGGGTGAGCAGAGATTACGTAGGCTGGTAGGTTCGGCTTCACCCTCTGGCCATCGCTCGGGAGACCAGCGTAGACTCTATACGCGTGCGCATCAGCGCAGGAAGCTGCGATTCGAGAAGCTCGAAGTTGGTGTTCGGGCCGAATCCGGAAGCGATTGGCAGGAGAAGAGCTGGGGACCCCGGATTTGTGCGAAAGGGAAAAGCTGCGTGTGCGTTGAACGCTCACTTGCGGCACGAATCGTCGAGGGAAAGGCTCTCACAAAACACCGAGTCGACCCAACCTAGACAGCAACACGGCCGATCCTCGAGACTCGCGCGAACAAAGGACAGCTCCGAGTCTGTTGCAGAGCCTACCCTGGGCATGGCCGGCGGTCCCTCGTTCCAGTCGCTCGCGGTCCTGCAAGCGAACCAGAGCGCACAGCCGCTCCCCAATTCGACCACCGCGACTGCGTCACCCGCCAGCAACTCGGCGCCCAGCACACAGCCGGCTTCGACTGGACCTGTCAAGAAGCGCAGGAAGCGCGGTGAAGCAGACGGCAAGCGCTACCCGTGCGACCAGTGCGAGAAATGTGAGGCAACCCCCTCGTTCGAGAACGTCGCATGACCAGCGAATTCCCGCTCGCTCGCAACGCCGCGCCGTTGGGCTGCGGTATCATGGGGGTCAGTCTATTCATCGTGCAGCGCTGACGGCCAGGCTCCCACCTCGCGCAGCTTTCTCGAGGCCGGATCATCTCAGCAGGCACAAACTCAACCACAACCCGAGCCAAATCTACGAGTGCACCAGGTGCGTAGCCGTCTCCGGCCATCCTGAACACCTGTCCATGTACTGAACTGGTGGAGAGGCGCCGCAGGTGTCCCAAGACGTTCGTGCGGCTCGATCTGCTCGTCCGCCACACTGATCGTCATGAGCGCAAGGAGAGGGGCGAGGAACCCGCCGATGCGGCTCGCAAGGCAGAGCGCAGACGACAGAACTCGACGACGGGAACTGCGTCGGGCTCGGGGACCGGAGGGGCCAACACGACCCCGCAAGCGTACGACTTGCCGGGGAGCGGGAGCGGGGGGAACGGGAACGGGCATTCGCATCCACCTCCGCCTCCGATGACCAGCTACGACCATGGTCAGGCGCTCCAGCAACACCTGTACAATGCCATGCCCGGGTCGAGCAACATGCACATCCCGCCCATGCACGCCTTTTCCATGCTCCAGAACGCGGACCTGAACGCCCACACTCCGTCGTCCGGCACCTACTCGACTCTCTCGCCGCACAACATGTCGCAAGCCTCCAACTCTCCTGCCGATAACGCCTTCTCTGCGCCTCCGACCGCTTCGAGCTCTTTATCGGGCCCATCGCCGCCTTCCGCTTTCGCGAGTTCGCTCGTGATCCAGAACGATTTCGCCAACGGGCCGCCCGACTCGCTGCATATACCGCCGCCTGGGCAGCATCATCCGCAGGTGGGCATGCAGCATCCCGGCATGCAGCCTCAACAACCGCAACCGCTTCAGCAGCCGCAGCAGCAACAACCTCCTCAGCAACATCCGCAGCAACAGCAGCAGCAGCAGCAGCAACAACAACAGCAGCCGCTGCCACCGAACGGATTGTCATTGGTGGATCAGGCCCTCGTCGCTAGTCAGGCGCTTGCGGCGGCGGCGCATCAACACCCAGTGCCGCCCCTGCAGCATGCGGCACCGCAACCGCAACCGCATCCTCAGCACTTGCCCGCCTCGAATCCTCACCAGTCTCCCTTCGCTTTCAACGTCAATGCGCCTCTCGCTCCGCCAGTCTCCCACCACGACTTTGAAGAACCGTTCAACTTCCTCTCGGCCAACTATGGGGCTCCGTTCGCTTCCGCCTCCGATTACTCGTGGCTCTTTGCGCCCGATCAGTCCTTCGACGTCCACTTTACGGCGAGTCGGCCCGCGAGCCCGGGTGCCGGCGCGCACTCGGACTTTTTCGCAGGGCTCTCGAGCGGCGGGATGGGCGGGACGGGGTTCGGCGGCACGCAGACTCCTGCGCGGCTGGCCGCCGTCGCGCAGGCGCTCAACGGCCACGCCGGGTTGTCTTCGCAGTTGGACAAGGTGTCGCAGCAACTCGAGGCGACGGTCGCGAAGCAGCAGCAACAGCAGCACTCGTCGGCGCCGTCGTCGGCGCACGATCTGCTCGGCTATCATGGACCTCTGAGCCCTGCCAAACTCGAGACGGTCGCCGAGGTGGAAGAGCTGAGCCCGTCGATGCATGGTTCGGTGGATGCGGTACGTCGACCTCTTCCCTGCACGGGTCTGGGCGATAGATCTCGCCTGCTGATCAACGTCGCGCGCGGGAAACAGATTCCGAACGGCTACGCGAATGCAGAGGAGATCGTTCCCGATCCGAACGACCCGACCACCTTTGTCGACGAGGAAACTCGTCAGCGCGTGATCGAATACCTCGGAGTGAGTGTCGCGCGGTTTCTCTCTCGACTCCTGCCCAGCTGATATTGACGCGCCCGGTCTCGCGTCTGCAGTCTGATTGGTCCCACTTGCGGGAAGATCCTCGCCTCGGCGTCTCGCAAATGGCGCACTACCTCACCCTCTTCTGGATCAAAGTGCACGAGACGCAGGCGCCGGCGGTCCACCGCGCGTCCTTCCGGCCCAGTGCGACTCAGACACCGCTCCTCCTCGCCATGATGCTCCTCGGGAGCTACTTTGCGCCGCCAGAGTCTTATCAGCTTGCGGTGCAACTGCATCCGTGGTTCCGTGGCAAGGTCCTCTGCGTACGTTGGTTGGCGTTTTGCCTCGAACTTGCGCCATGCCTCTCGGTCCTGATGAAGTTCCCACGCAGTCTCTCGACTTCCGCCCTCGATCCGAGATCTGGCTCATGCAGACCCTGCTTTTGATCACGGTTTTCGGCAAGCTCTGCAGCAGTGCGTTCAAGAGACTTCGCTTGTTGTCGGTCAGCTGAGCCGAGTGCTGACTCGGCAAACGACAGCTCGCATGGACCACGAGATGAGCCACATCTTCCAATCTTCCTTTGTCCAGCTCAGTCGTCGCAGCGGTCTCTTCTCGCAACGCGCGTACGAGATCCCGGACGACAAGCGGGACGATATCGAGTTTCAGTGGCGCGCATGGATTGAGGAAGAGGTGGCGAAGCGCCTTGCGCAGATCGTCTTTGCCATGGACGTCGAACGTGAGCACCTCGAAGCGGTGACCTCCCTCTCCTGCGCCGGGAAAGTGGGCTGATTTTGATCGCGCCTCATGTGCAGATGCGGCCTTCTTCCGACACGCGCATACTCTCTCCGCCTTTCAGATTCAGCTGCCGATGCCCTGCGACGAAGACTTGTGGGAGGCGACCACCGCCGAGGAATGGAAGCGCTTGCACGACCGCGCTCGGCAACCGATTCAGTTCATCTCGGCGCTCAAAGCCAGCTTGACTGCGGTCAATGAGACCACCTCGCTCAACCCCTTCTCGCGGATCTCGGTCCTGCACGGCTTGCTTAGCGTTGCGCAAGATCTGCAGTGGTGGGTCACTTTCCCCTTATCCTTCGGTCTCACAGCCTTGAATAATCTTGCTGATCATCTCGAGTGTGCTGCAGGCGTGATCATGTCCTCGGTTTCTCATCACCAGAGAGGCGATCCCAGAACTGGCGCGACATGATGTTCGTCTTGCTCCGTCCCTTTCCTCCTTGATCGAGTATCTCCTCGCTAATGCGGTCTCTGCGCAGCTCTTCTGCCTACAACCTCTGGAAGCAACGCCTCGACGAAGCGTTGATCAACGCCTCGCCCGCGACGACACAGCTGCTGCGGGCCAGCATCAGTCTGTACGCGACGGCGCAGATCACCTTCAGCATCGACATCCACGAGCTGCAGATCTACGCCGGTGCCGAGACCGCTGCCGGCTTGATCGTCTCGCCCGCCGTCTTCCACGCGACCGAGACTCGGATCCGCATGTGGTCCGGATCTCGCGAAGGTCGCGCGTCGACCTGGCACGCGGTGCATTTCCTTCGCAGCTGCCTGCAGCATTGGCGGCAATCTACGGCGGACCTGGCGTGAGTTGTCGTCGCGCCTCTTGCTCGCCGAATTTTGAGCATCCAGGTTGACTTTTCTTTTCGTCCTTCCAGTGGTTGCCTTCACCACCGTTGGACCGTGTATATAGCTTTCCTCGCCGTCTATGCCTTCGGCCGTTCAAGTGAGGCTCCGCTGGCTCGCAATCGATCATTTACGAGGCGTTTCGACGCTGACATTGCGTTTTCCCTTTTCCTCACTCAGCGAGCGGTCATCCTGCTCCGCCGCAGACCGAAGACCCGGACGCCGCAGTCCGGTACCTCGACGCGATGTGCACCGGCACTCCGGACGGACTCCTCGCCGTCAGCGGCAAGCAAAACTGCCTCGACCTCTGCGTCACTGTACAAGAGTACATTCGTGATACCCGCTGGGAACTCGGTAAGACCACTCCCCCTACTCGCTCCATACTGAGGTCGTCTCCGCATCCATGCTGACGTTTCGGTATTTCTTCTGCAGTGCAAGACGCGGCACGCATCCTCAGCAAGCTGATCCGCCAGGACCCGATCACGCCGCCCGTCTAGCCTCGCCCTCCTCTTTCTCGTCCCTGATTCTCTGCCTTTCCGCTCTCCTCTCTCGTTCACTCTGTCTCTGCTCGCACGCTCGAATACAACGTTACACCTCGTTCCCTTTTATAGATTGATTTGGGGTCTCCCCGGCCCCCACTCCTTCCCAGTAGACTTTTCTTAATACCGCGTACGGTTTGGTTTAGGGGATGTGTTCCTCCGCACATTTCCCCCGGGTGTAGAATATGTCCCGACGATGTACTTGTGGAATCTTTCCAGCTCTAGCTTGTCACTCCGAAGCGTGTGGCGCTCAATTCGTTCTGGAGCGTGACTGCAAGTTGGTCGAGTCTGCGAGCAATCCTCCACGTCCAAACGAACCACAACTTCCGCAATGCTTGTCGATGTGTTTCAGCAAACGGATTCGACTCTCCTGCCTGCGACGAGCATACGGGTCAAGCGAGAGAGAGAGAGAGAGCACAAACGTTGTTGTTTCGTTTTTTCCAGTTAACTGCTATTGCTACTGCGCATCACCAGAGTTGTATGTACCTAAGGCGCAGTCCCAAGAGCTAGAGAAGGAGGTTGAGCACGCAAGAAACCGACTGTTTACTGGAGCTTGGCCTTGAGGAGGTCCTTGAGCTCGTCGGCGTCGGCGGCGAACTTGACGATACCTGCACGAGGGGCATAGCGACAGAGTCAGCAGGAACATCCACGGTATGGCATGAGGAGACCGTCGGAGCTCGACAGCCTCGATGGCCGTCCCAAAAAGCCAGTAAGGACGCTCTCCGACGACTCACCCTCCGTAAGCTTCTCGTTGGCCATCGGGTCCTGAACAAGCGACCACCTGAACGCCGGCTCGTTGTCGATGAACGAGGTCTTGCTCATGGGCTCGGCCTGGCCGGCCTTTTCGGGCGAGAGGACGCGCGGGAGGTCTTCGGTCGAGTTCTGGAGCTCCTTGAGGAGGGCGGGCGAGATGGTGAGGAAGTCGCAGCCGGCGAGGTTGGTGATCTCGCCAGTCTGTTTTTGGGCGAGGGAGGAGAGGGAGGAGAAAGGTAGCGTTCGTCAGTACGAAGCACCACAGGCTTTTAGTGGCGGGGAAAGGCGAGCTAGCGTACGTTACGGAACGAGGCCTGCGCAAGAGGTGGAAAGGTCAGTACGGATAAACTCGAACGGGTCTCGAATCGAGATTTAAAATAGACTTACACCCATGACGATGGTCTTGTAGCCGTGCTGCTTGTAGTCTAGACGAACAGGTGGGGGGATCAGTTATCGCCACCTCCCGAACGAGTGCCGCCGCGGCGCAAGCAAGACGCACAGTTGTAGATCTTGGTAACAGACTGGACACCCGGGTCCTTGGCGCCGGCGTAGTCGGCGTCGGGGTTCTTCTTCTTGTACCAGTCGAGGATGCGGCCGACAAAGGGCGAGATGAGGGTGACGCCGGCCTCGGCGCACGCGACGGCCTGCTGGAAGCCGAACAGGAGGGTGAGGTTGCAGTGGATGCCCTCCTTCTCGAGGTCACGGGCGGCCTGGATACCCTCCCAGGTCGAGGCGATCTTGATCAGGATGCGCTCCTTGGGGATGCCGATCTCCTTGTAGAGAGCGATGAGCTGCTTGGCCTGTGGGAAGACAAACACTTTGAATCGTTAGGGAACTGCTGTTCTGGTGGATGCAGCGCGCGAGGGTGTGCGCACCTTGGCCTTGGTCGCCTCCTTGTCGAACGAGAGAGCGGCGTCAACCTCGGTCGAGACGCGGCCGGGAACGACGTTGAGGATCTCCTTGCCGAACTCGACGAGCTATAGGTGCGATAGAGATAGCGATGAGTACCGACCGTTCAGGAGCTACGACGTTGCGAATCCAGACTCACGAGACGGTCGAGGCAGTTCTGAACCTGAGCGTCGAGGTCACTGTTTCTCGGATCAACGGTGCAACGGTCAATTCTCCGAAAGGTTGTTGGACTGATGGGAGAAAGCCAACGCACCCGCCCTTCTGCTTGGCGTACTCGACGGCGACGTCGATGAGGCGAGCATAGTTGGGGTTCTTGACGGCGGCGAGGATGAGCGACGGGTTGGTGGTCGCGTCCTGGGGCTTGTAGACGGCGATGGCTACATGGCGTCATCGAGACGTATCAAGAGGGGCGCGAGCGGCGAGAGGCGAGAGACCGGATTTGGTCATGCCGAGAGAAGAAGAGCCGGCCGGGGTTGGGAAATGGGGTAAACGGAGCGTCATCGATGGCCAGTCATGGCGAGTTGGAGAACAGGCGGCGCGAAGGGGTGCGGTGGCAGCATAGACAACAACATGGTCAGCATACGCTCGGTAGACATGCGCATCCAGAACCCAAGTGGTCGATGGAACGTGCGGCAGTCGAGACTCCATCGCGTTCCCTCGGTCACCGTCCGCGAGAGAGACTCACACTCAAAGTCGCCCGAGTCCGAGACGACGGTGGTGAACTTCTTGAGCTGCTCGAGAGTGTTGGACATGGTTTCTGCTGCACGGGCACCTTGCGAGTTGTCAGCGACGACTGTGGCCCGAGGAACGGCGACGCGGATGGCGGAAATGCGGTGGATGGATCAAGCGGACGGGCGTACAAAAGTTCTGCGAGACGATTGCGAGTCAGTCGGGCAGGCTTCGGATGGTCTGGATCTCCTGTATACGCACTATGGGAATCTCACGCGAGGGAGAGGTGAAGGGGAAAAGTGCAAGAGAAGTCGCTCGCGGCTCATGACAACATCGCAAACTCCGCTCGATTCCGCTCGCATCCCTCGCCACTCAGACCTGCGCCAGTACTGCCGTCTGCCTATTAATTTCCTCTAAACTGCCAGATTGAACGGATATTTACACGGACCAGCGCCGGCTGTCCATATTCGAGGCGAGCGTGCAAAAACTTTTTCAGTGGCGCAGCGCCTGCTATCCGGATGACGGTCCTCTCTCGTCCGCAAGAATGGCCAGACACAAACGAACAGCCGAGTTAGAGGTTAGATACATATACAGATTGTACTGATTGAGGTATATACGGTCTTGGGTTGCGCTTCCCTCCGGGGCGAATTAGCTCTCGTGGATCATCCGCTCGAGCTTGTCCCAGACCGTCTTGCCCGTGGTCCCCTCGGCCCATTTCGGCCACCCGAGCGGCTTCAACCTCTCGTTGCTCGCTTCGAGCCCCTTTCCGCGCCCGGACGGGTTCGCACCGATGTAGACGGGAATCTCGGCGTACCACGCGGGGAGGTTGCCCATCGGGGTAAAGCGCGCCATGAGGGGGCCGACGTACGAGTAGGCCCAGAGGACTGGACGCGGAGCGATAGAAGCCGAGGCGAGGGCGTTGCTGGGCATTGGTATTCCGAGGGGTAAGCGCAACGTCTCAACAGGGGGTAAGAAGGGACTGCGGAGTGGCGCGAGGGGCAGACTCACGTGTAGACAAAGCCGGGGAACAGGTGTACCGCTCGCAGGTGCGGAAAGTGTTGGTTGAATTGCTGTAGAGATGGGCAGGGGTTCAGCTGTGCCAACTCGGAAAAGGTGACTGGATCGACCAGAACTCGGCAGGCCAACCCAAGATCGAATAGGACAAAGCAATCGCCATCCCCCGACTCACCACCGCGATCGCATCCCCGAGCGCCGAATCCTGTTTCGCCTGCCCCAGCACCCGCCCGAGCATCCACTTGTCCCGATGCGCGGCGCCTCGCAACTCGAGATCCTCGACGTCCGGTTCGGGACCTTTCTCGCCCGCGGGGGCGCACACCGACACCCACGTGTCTTTGAGGGTTCCGGACGAGGCGAGTAGGTACGCGAGACCGAAGCGGGAGAGGGTTTGCACGGCGAAATGAGAGTCGTGCGTTGGCTTGGTGGACGTTTCGATGTATTTGCCGTTCGGAGGACCGCCTGCGCATGCAACCGAAAGGAATGAGTCTCCCCTTTCTTAACCTTCGTGGATTGCGTAGAATAGGGCGCGGCGGTTGGCGTGACTGACCCTGAGTCGTGACGAGGAAATCGATGCCTTTGCTGCCCGATTTCGCCTTGAGCTCCTCAGCAACGCGTCGGACCTCACTCACGGATCTGTTTGGTTTCGGAAGGAGCCCGCGTCAGCGTCGAGTTCTTTGTCAAGACGGCGGCGAACGGAAGAGACTCCGCACGCACGAGAGGTCGGCCTTGATGAATTCGTACGTCCTGCCGTCTGCGGCGTCTTTGGCCTGCTGGCGGCACTTTTCGACCACCTCCTGTCCGAGTTGTTCGTTCCTCCCGATGATGTACACATTGGCGCCTGCTTGGGCGAAGCGGATCCCGACGGCTGCTCCGATGCCTTGGGCTGTTGACGATCCGCAGAGAGAGTGAGTGCTCAGGGAAGAGTGACATCAGGGAGAGGGGCGTGGGACTCAACTGCCTCCGGAGACGGCGGCTGTCTTGCCGGACAGGTCGAGTCCTATGTTGGCATTCCGTGCATCGGTCGAAGAAGGCATGCTCGTGTGAGCGTGTGTAGTGAGCAGAGAGCGAGAGAAGCTAGAGAAGGCGGCTGATCTTCGCCGAAGTGGGGAGAGACGTCGAGATCGACGCGCGAGTGTAGAGAGAGCTCCCGGGATTTCGAGTACAGCAAGATCTGAGTACTACTCTATCATTTCTTTTCCGACCACTCGACGGACGTATGCTATGGCGGTGAAAAAGTTTTCTTCATCGGCGCTGGTTTCGATCGCAGCTGCTGCCCGTCGTCGTGTCTCTGCACGCTGTCTCTTGCACCAGCTCTGACTGGTCTACGCTGAAGCGGCTATCGAGAGGATGGCGACTCCTGCTGCAGCCCCGGCCGCTGCGCCTCCCGCTGCCGACCCGCAGGATGCAGCACGCGGTGTCGTTCCCATCCTCAAACAGGTCGCGCTGGGATATATCGGAGTCCAGGCCATTCAGTACTTCCTCGGCAGTGCGTTATACACTCTCACAAGTCTGTACCTGTGACCCTGGCTCACCCTCTCCATCGACTGTTCGACTCTACGCAGCCAAAGTCAAGCCGCCGTCGCCGCCCCCCACCGCCCAACCCATCCTCGACAACGCCGCACCTCCAGCCGGACCCGCCAGTGCAGTCAACGCACCCGCACAGGCAGGAGCAGAGCAGCAGAGACTACCGGCTGTTGTCCCCGTGTGGGCCCCGAAATCCACCCTCGACGTCGCCCTGAAACTCTCGACCGACGAGGACCCGCTCAACGTCGACCTGCGCGATCAGACCCTCCCCGGAGTCACGTGGGAAGGGATCGAGTACGCGTCCGGTAAATGGAACAGGGTCTGGGAGACCGAATGGAACGTTCCAGAGGTAGGTCCGCTCGGGTCGCTTCAGCTTGCATCCTCTTAGCTTCCGAAAGCTCACAGAGAGTCCCGACGTACCTCACGCAGTCTGTGCAAAACAACGCCAGCCTCTACCTCGACGCGTTCATCACCCAGTCGGGCAAATCCCCCGTCCGTGGTGACCCGACCTACCCCGGCGACGGTGATGTCCTGCACGTGCGCAAACCCTTGACGCGCTACCAGACTCAACGCAAAGTTCGCGCGGTCAAGAACTTGCTCACGGGCAAGTCGGACAAGGAGAAAGCCGAGGCCGAGGCGGCGCAACAAGCCGAGGACGAGAAGGAAGAGACGGAGGAAGAGTGGAAAGCCCGCCCGATCGTTTCGTTCTACCACCCGAATGTCACCCTCGACCTCGTCGTCGACTCGGGCGCGATCGAACTCGCCAAGACTCCGCCGCCGGTTCGCTCGCGTAAGTCGTCCTCCCTCGTCGCACAATCACCAGGCTTCCAGAGCTGACAAGGGCCTCCTCCTTTTCGGAACTGTTAAGACATCCACATTGCCCGCGACGGCGCCAAGACGTACGACAACAAGCAAGCCTACTTCCCCATCGTCTTCCCGAACGACTTTTGGCTCCTCTCGTCGCACATGAACCCGATCAACTCGACCGTGTCGCGACTGCCTCTCCGCGTCGAGATGAAGCCGACCAGCCTCTTCAAGTTCCAGATCCAGAGCTCGTTGTCGGACAGCTTTGCCAAGCAGAGTGAGGGGATGAGTGGCGGTATGGCCCAGTTGGACGAGATCAAGCGCATCTTGGTCGAGACGAACCCGCTCTTGCTCGTGACGACTTTGGTCGTTTCTCTCCTCCACATGCTGTATGCCGTCGAGTTCTCGGTCCACGTACAAAGGCAAGGTCCTCAGCCTACTGACGATACTGTCCTTGTACAGCTTCGAATTCCTCGCCTTTACGAGCGACGTCTCGCACTGGCGCAACAAGAAGGAACTCGTCGGCGTCTCGATCCGCACCATCCTCACCAACGTCTTTACCCAAGCCGTCATCCTCCTCTACCTCATCGACTCTTCCGAAGAGACCAACGCGACCATCCTCTTCTCGAGCGCCATCGGGCTCGCGATCGAGGCGTGGAAGATTACGAAAGCGGTCGACGTCAAGGTGATCAAGAGCACGGCGGGGTCTAGCTTGCCTTACAAGCTCTCGATCAAGGACAAGCACGTCCTCAGCGAGGACGAGAAGAAGACGCAAGAGTTTGACAAGCTCGCGTTCCGCTACGTTGCGTGGTGCGGTGCGCCGATCCTGTTCGGGTGAGTGAACCTCGTGGGCGCTCGACAGGACAGCCACAGGTAGTTGTTCTGACTTCTCCCTCGTTGCCGCAGATGGACCATCTACTCGCTCCTCTACCAGCAACATCGCTCGACGTACTCGTTCGTGATTCAGACTTTGACGAGTTTCCTTCAGTGGTTCGGCTTCTGTCAGCTCATCCCGCAACTCATCATCAACTACGTGAGTGACGGCGCAATGTCGCATGGATACCATTCTGCTGACTTCGCGTTCCTACCCAACAGAAACTCAAGAGTGTCGCGCGTGAGGCGGGGATCTGACTTCACTTCCCTGGTCCGACAGCGCTGACCCTCTCCTTTGTCATCAGACATCCCGATGAAGGCGATGGGTTACAAAGTTCTCAGTACCGTCATCGGTACGTCCATACTCTTGCGGCGCACTAGCCTCTTCGAAGTCTGCATTGTCATGCTCACGCTCTTTCTCCCTCGACGCAGATGACTTTTTCTCGTACGCGCGCAACATTCTCCGTACAGCTCGCCGCGCATTGGTGGTCGAGTCCCTCCCCTCTCACTGATTGCCGTCTTTTCGTGAACAGGTTCATCATCAAGATGCCGTTGCTGCACCGCCTGGCTTGCTTCCGCGACGACGTTGTCTTCCTCATTCTGCGTGAGTCTCTGCCGTCGCTCCACGAGGAAAACTAAGAACTCATTCGACTTGGTTTTATAGTTTACCAAATGTGGATCTACAAGGTCGACCCGACTCGCGAGAACGAATACGGTGAGTTGTTTTGGCAAGGTTCTGCTTGTTTCCCGCGTGGGTCGATCGTCGCTCATCTGGATTTGCCCGTGGCCTCGCAGGCCAAAAGCTGTCGAAGGAGGAGGCCGAGAAGCTTCTGCAGCAGCAGAACGCCGACAAGGCCAACGCCCCGGCGAAAGAGGCGGGCGAGGAGAAGAAGGAGCCGAAGATCAAGGAGACGAAGAAAAACAAGTGAGGAGAGACATGGACGGCTCCGTTGTCGTGTCGTGTCGCAGGATTCTGGTTATCTCGCTTTGGGTATTCTCGGATGGGTGTGTTTGCCGTTGTGGCTGCAATATCGCATGTTATAACTACCGATGCCTATGACGCCATGACCCTTTCTTTCGCCCCGAGACTTGCGCAGCGCTTCTCCCGGCGCACAAAGCTTATGTTGAACCGCAGACCAGCGTCCTTTCTTGCGGAAGAAGCTCGTGAAAGACGATGCAAACAAAGCTAGTGGCCCTGCATTCTCAATCGCTTCTTCGCTACCTCTTCACAGCCAGGGCCAGTTCGAGCTGCCTCTTGACGAAGTGGACGACTCCACTGCTCGACCATGCGGCTTGAGGATCGTTCTCGGACGACACTGTCGCTGGGATCTTTTCGCTCAGGATCTCGGTCTCGGCTTTGCAACCGAGTCGGAGCATTTGCTGCAACTCGCGTCTGCAGAGCGAACGAGCGAGCGCAGTCGTTGCCAGTCGTCAGTCATCCCGACCTGTAGGTCCAGTAGCCCGGCCGATCGACTCACTTCCAATCATCAGGTACGCCGTCGCGCTTGAGGAGCGCGTGCGCTTTGAGGCGATCCGTGGACTTGAGCGGGAGCAGCTTGTCGCGTCCGATTCCTTCCTTCCCGGCGTCATCAAGTTTCAATCCCAGCCACTGAATGTCGGGCGCCGCAAGTTGGTCGGCCTCGTGCGCCAGAGCCCTCGAGCCGAAGCAATAAGTCGACAGGATTTCGAGGCCGTGAGGGTCGCAGTCGACCAGAGCGAAAATCGGAATGCTGGAGCTCGATTCGTCAGTATCGTCGTGGGGATCTGAATGTGGACGTGGAACGTACTCGGGCGCGGCCGTAGCGAGCCTGACGACCAGTTCGCGCGTGACCACGTCAGGGTAACCCTTGCCGGTAATAAGGATCCCGTTGCCAAGCTCGCCGTCCGAGGTGAGGCCGGCATCGTTGAGCGTCGAGAACACCGCCTAGGCAGGTCGAGGGTCAACACTTCGTGTCTCGGAAACGAGAGTGGACAACTGGCTCACGTCCTTTTCGACGATGAGAATCCAGCGGACTTGATCCAGCTCGATCCAGGCAATCTTCTGGCTCGGCGGGATAAGCGCCCCCTGCTCTTGTACTTATCAGTCTCAATTCTCGATCAGCGGTATTGCAAGGTGCACTCGCCTTGCCTGTGCCGTCGAGCGCACTGCCATCCTGGGAGACAAGTCGGAGAGCGCCACTGAAGAGACCTTTCGAGGTGGCGACCACGTTCAGGTCGCTTCGCCGAACTCCGAGGGTCGCCGCGATATCATCGATCATCTTTCTCGGCAGGGCATCAGCGACTTTCAAACGTGGCAGAACTAGAAAAACCTGCAAGTCGACGACTTACCGCATCGACTACTTGCTGCTTTCGGAAGAGTTGTACGTCCCGATAGTACAGGTCGCGTTTAGTCGAGACAACCCCGAGCTTCAACCCGTCGAGCAAGAGCTGTACGACCCGGAGGAAGATTGCTTCATCGAGCAGTTTGATGTCAGGAGGCGATCCTTCGCGTTGAGCACCGTTTGAGCCGATGCTTACCCAGCTCTCGCGCTCCAAGTCGGACCCCCTCGCCTTTTCCGACCTTGTGAGGGTACTTGATGCGCTGTTCCTTGCTGACCGAGCTGCGAGTATGGAGATTAGAGCGTTTGTACCGCGCATTTGAGAAGGCCACGGCGCTTTACTCACCGATCCTTTCCGCCTCGCTTTGCCAGCACGACGACGAGAGCCTTTGCGTTCGGTACTGCACTTGCCTGGCCTCGGTCGTCGCTCGTACTTTCCCGATCCGAGCCTGCAGCCTCAGTCTGGATCGGAGGCAGCACGTTGTCGGCGATTTGTTGCAAGATCGAAAGGGCGATGCGTTCGAACGCCGTCCGGATATGCAAGCTTTTGATGTATAGAGGGGTCAATCTCAGTGCTGGTGATGGACAGCGCGTCGGTGCTCACCTTTTCTCGGCGACGGTCAGGGGTCTGCCGGACGAGGCCGAAACAGTCGGGATCCGCTCCAATTGATAGTACGGACGCGGAGACGCTTCTTTCTTGTCGGTAGTGGCGTTCTGCGCCGTCGACTTGTCCCGCTGCCAAGCTCTGATCTCTTGTCCGAAGTCGGCCCGTCGATCTTCAGGCGTTGTCCGTTCCCCCTGCGTTGCAGCCTGCTCGGTCGCAGCGGCGTCGCCCCCAGCCCATGTCGGCGTGACTTGCATGTTGAGTAGCTGTGGATCTATCTGTATGGCAGGAGCAGCGACAAAGCCGAAGAAGGCGTCCATCTCTGCTTGGGTCGGGCTTCTCGGACGGCTGTTCGTCGGGTGATCCCGTGCCCGCCCTGCGTCCAGGCCGGGCGATTCCTCGGCTGTTTCATTCTGGATAGAATCGGAGTGAAGAGTCTTGAGACGCTTGCGAGGGCGCGGGCAACGCGGCGGCTTCTTCGTCGAGAGTTGATCTTCGTGCCCGAGCATTTCGTCATCCGATTCGTCGAGCGGCGCAGGCTTCGAATCGGGGTGCAGGTCGTCCAGGTGATCGAAAGACAAGAGCCCGTCGTCCGAAATGGGATTGCGTCCTCTTCCGAAGCGCGGGTCACCTTGACCGAGGTCGTCAAGCCCGTCGTCTTTTGCGGTTGGCAAATCTCGACGCGGCGTGGCCAGGGTCGCGTCGGGCCAGCTGTCCTCCTCGTCAGACGAGAACGCAAGATCGGGCAGTTCCTCGTCTGTCTGCACAGCGTCTTCTTCGGCGGTCGAAGAGTGCGACTCGTCTGCCGAGGTGAAGTCGTCCTCGTCGAGGAAGGTCTCGATGTCCATCTCGAGCTGCTCGCTCGCCAAGCTGTCGATGTCGCTGAACTCGAGCGGTGGATCATCGCTACTGTGCATAGTAAGCGCGCTGAAGCCCGTGCTGCTGCGCGACGGGGCGTTCTTGCGCGGTTGAGCAGCTGGCGGCAGGTCCTCGAACGAGAGCGGCGCGTCGTCCCAGTTGCCGAACGCCTGTTCGAGATCAGTCAGCGACAGACCTGTCGACATTGCGAGCCTCGCTTGAGCGCTAGCCCGACGGCCGGGGTAAAGTGAAGGAGGAAAGCCTGAAATTCGGCAAGGTCTTTCGGTCGTTCACGGCAGCGGCATCGCTCGCTCCTTCGAGGGATGATACGAAAGTGCTTGATAGTGGTGTAACAACATTGACAAAACTCGTTCTGCAAAAGAGAGAGCACCCGGCGGAACCAACAAGGAGTTCTCGGACCTTCCCCTACTTTGGGTTGGCACCCGCCATCGCCTTGCCGATCCCCTCCCCCTTGCGCTGATAAGTCGAGAAAGCGCCATCGGCAAACCACTTGGCGTTCGCTTCCTCGACCTTGCTCCGCATCTTGGACGGGTCGACCAACTCGAGACCTGCGAGTCATCGCGGAACGACGCAGATCGGAACCAGTGACGAGAATCAGCGTCCCGCTCATCCGATCACGCGCTGCAGCAAAGACTCACCTTGGACGGGAGTAAAGGCAAGAGACGTGGCGAGACCGGACGTGGCGGTGCCCGAAGTCGGCGCCTTGATGGACCCGAGACGACCTTTTGCAGATTTTGACAGTTTGGCTGCGGCGACGGACACAATCTCGATCAGCAACATAATCCGGGCGCTCAGCGAGTGAAAGCGAGAGGTATTTTTCACCTTTGCTGCGGGCCTCTCCCATGTTTGCCCGCACGCGACCGGACGACGACCCGATCATGCCCATGCCCTGCACGTCGTCGTACGCGCCGACCTCCTCCTCGGCCTCGCCAAACTTGAGCCGGTTCTGCTGTTTCCGCAACTCCGTCATGGCGTACGCCTCCTTGGCCTTCCGCGCCCTGTATTGATACAGCAATCTCAATCAGCGATCAAGTCACGGGGAGCGGCGAGAAAAGGAATAAAGTAAGGGACGCACCGCTTGCCACCTCGCCTGGCCTTCTTCTTCTCATCAGGCCTCGGCAAAGCCTTGACGACCTTGAGCGCCGAAGGTCTCGCCAGCCGCTCCATCTCAGCCTCGAGCTTGCCCTTCATCTCTTCCCCAAATGCGCCGTGCGGCGAACTCTTGGCGATGTCGACCCGGGCCGCGAGCGCGACCTTGGCTCCGACTTTGCGTTGCGCCTTCATGCGGTCTTCAGGACGCGTACGCTGCACGAGCGGGCATTGGTAGATGAAGCCGGTGTGGAGGCGGTCGACAGAGTGAGCGGCGGTTGAGAATCCCGTGTTGGCGCGTTTGACGGCGCCGAGAAGCTGCATGAATGCGGCAGCGTGAGCAAACTCGGGGGTGTTAACTCTGCCGATGCTCGTAGAAGCGGAACGCACGTAGATATTTGAATGCGGGATCCGAGTCAGTCCGTTCAAACCGCCCGCGATACCCAGGATTTTGGTGGCGGTTGTGGTGCCAACAATGGCCGAGATATTCGGCGCCAAGAGCGTGATTCGAGACTCGACATACTCCAAGATCTGTATTGGCGAGTTCGCGTGAGCCGTCGCTAGAACATAGGTAACCGAGAAATCAAGAAAGGCCGCGAATGCTGACCTTGCGTTTGGACTCGTCCAGCTTGAACATCATGTCGCATGCCGCCTTGACCGCGTTCCACTCCTGCTCCGCCAGCTGGTGACCTTTGGTCGTCGCGGCCGTGACCTTGACGGCCATGATCGATCCGGACGGCAACAGGCCGGCAATGTCGCCGTGCAGTTCGGGACCATTCCCGAGCGCGAGGATGACACGGCAGTAGGGCAGCGGAGACGAGACGAGGGTGTCGAGCTCGGGGAAACGAGGGAGGTAGTGATCGCGGATGAACTGTGCGGGCAAAGCGGAAGTGAGGAAATGAAAAATCAGCGGACAAGCGGAACTGCCTTGCCCTGGATCATTGCGAAAACGCACCTTGTGGACAAGGAGCATCTCGTTGTCAATCTCTACGCTGAGATTGTTGGCCTGGACAATCAGGTGGTACTCGTCGCTCTCGCCCTCGCTGGCAAGATTTGGATCCGGGTGCTCGCGGTAATAGTCAATTTTCTGCCGCGGGGCAATTCGGGTCAGCGGACACACATTGAGCGAGAAGAATGCAAGAGAACCTGAACGCACCTGGAGGACGTCGCGCATAGTTCGTCCGCCTTGGAGTCTGGCGACTTTGGTGACTTCAGCGACTCCACTCATGTCCATCGCGTTGACCGCGTCTTCGTCGAGCTCGTGCGCCGGCTTGACGCCTCCTGCAGGCACATGCGCTTCCCCGTCTGCGAGCCCAGCCATCGCCGCGTCGACCGCGTCGCCGTCCTGATCACCGCCGTCTGCGTCTGCGTCTCCGGCTCCACTCTGCCCCTGTCCTGCGCCGTTCGAGCCACTCGGGCCCGCCATGGCTGCGTCGAGTTCGTCGTCGAGCTCCGAACCCGAACCAAGGTCGTCCAGGTCGTTCATCAGCTCGTCTGCCAGGCTCGCCATGTTTGGTCGTTTGGTCGAGTGAAGCGTTCGCGCGGAAGAAGCGAACCGAGCGAACGGTCTTGCAATTGATTGTCAAAAGGCCTCGCTCTCTCTCACACGGCTAGGCAGATCGAGAGAGTTCTGATTACGAGATACAACAATTACATGAGACAACCGGCATCGAGAGGCAAGAAAGTCCGACGGGTTTTTAGTCTCAGGACGAAACGGTTTCCGGTCGCGCAAAATTCCTTCGGTTCAGGAGAGCGCCTACGGGGCGGAAGAGCTAGGTCAGTTGCGGGCCCAGGGAATCCGGAACACCAGGAAGAAAGAGAAGGGGAAGCGCACCCTTGATGGATTGGATCTCGGCCTTGAAGTTGTGCGTCGCTTCCTGCAGCGCCCTCCTCTCGCCCGTCGCCGTCGACGACGATCCCGCACTCGCTCCATACGCTCCATAAGGCCTATACGTATGGAACGTCGCAGCCGCGTACGATTCCGACTCGAGGTACTCGTTCAGGGTCACGAGGGACCGCATGAGCATCCCTTGCGGTTGGACGAGGTTGGACGGGTTCATCGGCATGTGGCCCCCGCCCGTCGAGGAGGTGGTGCTTGCGGAGGGGGAGCCCGAAGCGAGTTCAGCGCGGAGAGAGGTGAGGGAGGTTTTGACTGGTTCGAGGATCCGGGGAGGAGGAGGCGGGAGCGGTTCGGTGGCGTGCGGCTCGAGTTGTCCCTCTGACGGGTCCGTTCCTTCCTGAGCGTCGGCTCCCGTCTGCAACAGCGGCTTCTTCTCCTCGTTGACATCACCTGAATCCGATCCAGCCGACGGAGCCTTTTGATCCGAGGAAAGCGCCCGACGTTCTCGCTCTCGCTTCCTAAACTCGACCGCTTCTGCTCCGCCTAGCCTCCTGATCCCCGCCGCATTGACGAGACCAATGATCGTATCGTGCAGCTTGGCGTAGATGGTTTCGTGGGATCGGAAGAGCCGTGTTCGGGCTTGGAGGGCAATCACGAGTCGGGGATAGACGATCGTCTGATGGAAACAACGAGCGGGCGAAGGTGACCAGGTCAGCCAGCAAGATCGGGAGGGGACGTGTTGAGCACGGGAATGCTATACCTTGTACACCCAGGCGATGGCGCTGCTGGCGGTTCCGCCGATCAAGACCAGCACGGCGACGATGCGAAGGAAGTTGGGGACCGTCGAGTTGGGAGCATAGGCGGGCGGCGGTGCGAGGTAGACGGGTACTTTGGGATATGTACGTGGTGGTACGGGTGCCTGTTCAGTCCCAGAGTCAGTGCTGCCAGCGGGAGAAGGTTGCCGGGCACTTTCAAGTTACCGGTGCTGTGGGTGGAGTCGAGGTGGGGGGAGGAGCAGAGTCGCTCGCAGCGGGCGAGGGGAGCACGGCAGACTGCGCAGCAGCTTCAGTCACTGCACTCGGCGCTTTGGCGGCTTCCGACATGACAGACACGACAAGGGGTTGAAGAGGAGAGAGACGAAGTCGCGAAGAGCGTCGAATGGATGCAAAGAAAGAGTTGCGGTAAAAAATACACTACAGGGGAACGATGTCTTGACCCGATCAGGGGACAACTGCCACGCCGGCCGACTTGCACTGTCCGACGACGCTCCTTGCGATCGCCTCGAGCGGGATGCTCTTCAAGTGGTCGTCGCGCTGCTTGATCTTGGCAATCTCGTACACGTGCTTGACGCTCAGGGTCCCCGCCGCGGCCACGTTCGGTCGCCCCGCCTCGCCCGAAGCCGTCTCGATCCCGGCGGCTTGCTTGACGAGCCACATGGTCGGCGGCGTCTTGGTCACAAAGGTGAAGGTCCGGTCGGGCTGGATCGTGATCGTCACCGGCGTCGGAGTTCCCGGAGTCAGGCCGGCTGTTCGTGCTGTTGTGTGCGGTAGCACAGAGTGGGTCAGAGCTGGTTCGGCGAGCGAGCGAGTGCAGTGCGGACGGAGGACGGACCGTTGAACTCTTTGACAAAGTCGATGCTCTTGACGCCGCGTGCTCCGAGCGCCGGACCGATTGGAGGCGCGGCCGTCGCCTTGCCTGCCGGCACGATGAGCCTGCCAGTCCATGCTCAACAAGTCAGTCAAGGGGAGCTGGGCGGAAGTCGTGCAGGAGACGCACGCCGCCCCGAGCGGAGGTGGGAGCTCTTGCGAGAAGGGAGGCGGACGCACCTGACCATCTGGGCGGCTGCTTGTGCTGCTTGTTTTGACATGATTGTAACCCGCGTATAAGTCGACGGAAGGGGGACAAGGGAGCGAGGCGGTGCAAAGGGAGGGCGACCGGACGAGGTCGAGTTGATCGCAGCTCTGGTTCTTCCCTCATGCGAAACTCCTGCTAGACAGATATGGCTGGGCTCAAACAACCGACTGGAGCTCGCTGCAGGCACCCCGCTCGATTCCTGCTCAGGAACCTTCTCGCCCAGCCACCAGCTCGCTTTGGATCCTCCTCGCCGACTCGATCGCCATCCCATACTCGCCAAGTGAAGGCGCGCGTCCTTCCCGCTGATGCGACTCTGCTCTCCGCTACGCACGCTACGCAGACGAGCGCGCACCGACTCATTCCGAAGCTGGCGGGGCCGTGTACTTGCTTCGCTCTCTCTTTTCGCTCGCTTGGGCGCCCCGGTCAGTGCATGCTGGCATCCTCTCCTCCAATCCTGCTTCCCATACGAGTTTGGCTCTGTCACTCTGCTACCTGTGTCAACTGCCGGACGCGTGCTCGCTATGCAGAAACAGAGCTCGCTCTTCGCGCCAAGGCTGAGAAGCGGCGAACCCTTCCAAGCTGTCACCTGCGCATTCTCTCAGGAGCTGCGCCTCGGGCGGTTTCTATCAGGACCGGTCGCACCTTCTCCGAGTGCTCCTGTGACGGGCGCAGGGATGCGCGTTTCAGAGCATGGCTGACTCGTCGATCGCAAATTGAGCCCCGAGGAAGAGAAGGGGGATGACGCTCGAACAAGCAGGCCATAGACCTGGGCAGCCCCGGACGCAGACTCCTGCAGTCGCAAAAAACACATATGTAGAACACTGTAGTTGATCTTGGGGCCGAGGAATGTGTAGTTGTAGTTTTCTTCCCGGTCCAGCCATTTCTCTCGGATTGACGTCGGCGGAGCGCTCGGCCGGGCTTGGAACTTCTCCTTCACTCTCACAACCGCTTTTCCAGAGCATAGACACGACGAGCTGGTCTCGGTAAAGCTTTGCTTCGACATATTCGAGCCGGCGTGCACCGCTCGCACAGCGCGAGTTCCGACGCGCCGTCACTTGAGCACCTGCTCGGCGATTCCGCCAGCAGCACGCGAACGGCACCTATCGGCTCAGCTAGGGACCGAGAATAAAATAGCTCAGGATGGCTTTCAACGGGATGCCTCAGATCCCGAGCGTGTCGCAGGCTCAACTCGCCATCACGGCGACGCAATTCTCATCGTTCGCGACTCCGGCCATCACCGTCCCGTTCCCGTCCGTCTACGCGGGCCAGACCCAGATCCCTTTCACCTTCTCGGCGACTCCGACCTACGCCGCGACCCGCATCCCGACCACCCTCGGAGGTCAAGCCGCGACCGCCGGAGTCCACTCGATCAACTCGGAAGCGAGCGCCGCAGGGTACCGCACCCACGACTATGGCAACAACGGCGGGGGGTCAGGGTGGCCCGTCTGGGCGACGGCAGTCATCGCCACCGCGGGAGGGCTCGCCGTCATCCTCGTCGTCGTCGGCTTGCTCTGCTGGCGGCACCGGAAACGACAAAAGGCCAACAGGAGAGCGAACGCCCTCGCGGGAGCGCAAGGGCCACAGGGCTTCAAGGAGAGGAAAGACTTTTACAGACAACCAGGCGGTGATGGTGGTCGTGGTGGCATGGCGGGCACAGGCGCGGCAATCGGCGGTGCGGCTGCACTCGGCGAGAAATCGAGACGGTCGCACCGTCCGCCGGCGGTCGACACGCAGGGTCCTGAAGGTCGACCGACGGCCTACGGTCAGGGCGACTATCCGATGCAACCCTATGCCAATGCTCCCACCCAGTCGACGCGTCCCGATCAGCCCATCACACCCACTCGTCCTACAAGCTTTGCCCAGCAGCAGCAATACTCGGCCGCTCCTCCTGGTTTCCCCGCCTACGTTCCCTTCAGGAACCACCAACGCGAAGACTCCGCCGGTTCCAACACCGGTTTGCTCCCGCCCGCGGCCGGGTTCGCCTACGGCGAAAACTCGCCGGACCACCATGGCGGGTGGGCGACCACCCCGCCTCGTCGTGCCCCGAACGACTATGCTGGCGACTCTCCTCATTCGCCGGCGCACTTGCTCGTCAACGGGAACGGGTACGGGAACGGGTACGGGCAAGGGTACGGGTACAACGACACGCCGCGGTCGAGTACGACCGTATCGACTGGCGGGACGGGCGGCGACCCGTATCGCTGGGATCAGGATCCCGACTTGGCGGACCATATGCCCAACCCCGAAGAAGCGAGCGCGGCTCTCGGCAGAGCGATGATGGGAGGAGGAGGAGGAGGAGGAGGAGGAGGAGGAGGGTTCTCGCACGGGAATGAGGAGTATCATCATTCCTTGCCGGTTGCGTCGGGCGGCGGCGGCGGCGCTTCGACGAACCCGGCGGTCACGCCGGAGCGGCATCACTTGCCGACGGGCTATCGGCTGAGCGCCGAGCAAGACGCGTCCGCATACGGCGCGAGGGCAGCCCCGGCCCAAGGAAGAGGAGGAGGCTCGATGGCCCTCGCGGCCGCATACGCTCATGCTGATCGCGCTCCATCGCCCACGAGTTACCCGCCTCCGGTCTCTCGCCCCCATTCGCGAAACGCGTCCCGCCCTCGCTCGGCGGCGGCCGCCGCGGCGCGCGACTCTGCGTACGAAGGCCGGAGATCCGTCACGCCTTCTTCTGCCGTGAGCGGTGGTCGGAGATCCGTGGATGGTTACGAAGGAGGAGGAGGGTCGTCGTCGCGCGGCTCGTCTCGTCCACGGTCGGCGCAGCCGCCGGTCAGTCTCGCGCCACCCATCGCGCTACCGCGGAGGTCGCTCGATCAGCAGCAGCAATCGACGGGACGGCGCTCGCTCGACGCCGCACCGTCGCGACGACCGACGAGTCGGACTTCGAATTACCAGCAGCACCGCCGGAGCGCGTATGACCCGTCGTGGGATGACGCGTCCGTCTACTCGGATCAGCAGGACGCGGCCGTGCGATCGTCGACACCGAATGCGCTGGTGCAGCAGGCGGCCAACTTTGTTGGCAGGAGACCTAGCCGGTCCTATCGTCCGGCGCAGTGATCGCTCGCCCGAAATTTGTACTACTTCTTCACGAACTTGTTGTTTCGATCTCGACCCCCTCCCTCTCTCCGACAGTAGACGTTAGAACCCATCTTGCAGATGTACGATTGCAACAGACACTTTGACGCCCCCCTCTTGAAATTTCTCGGACTTGCGGGTCGGCTGTCTGATGACAAGGACGGAGAGAGCGACTCCCTTGCTCCACTCACAACACCTTTTGCGCGAGAAAGAGCCAGAATGGTCAGACGTGCGCTCTTAGGAATCGCTGGATGCAGTGCTGACCCGCACGGCGGCCCTACACTCGCAGTCGACTCCCTCTCGCCGCCGACTCGGTTCGTCAGCCTTCGATCGCGCTTCATTCCTCTCAGAGCGCCGCGGACGCCTGTGCGAGGCTGCAGCGCGTGCCCCGGAGCTGACGAGCTTGAACGCCGCCTGCAGTGCGCGACTTTAAGCGGCTCCAGAGCGACCCTCCCGGCGGTATCTCGGGCGCACCCAGCCCTGACAACCTCATGGTCTGGAACGCAGTCATCTTCGGACCAGGTGAGTGACGTCAACTCTTGTCGGAGGATATGCGGCTCGTAGGCAGGCTTGGAGGAGACTGTCTGCGATCAAGCGCTCGGATGTCCGGAGACGTCTGTGTCGAGTGGGGCAGGCGACCCGGCTGGGCAGGATTTGCACACCTGTTGCGCATCCGATCGTGCACGTACAGGCCATACTATCATTGAAGCATGCATGCCGGCGCCCAAAAGGGATTCGAAACGCTGACGAACGCCACCCCGTCCTTTTCCGTCCTTTGTCCTTACACAATCATGCGGCAGCCGACACCCCCTTCGAAGACGGCACCTTCCGCCTCGTCCTGACCTTTGACGAATCGTACCCGAACAAGCCGCCCGTCGTCAAGTTCATCTCGAAGATGTTTCACCCCAACGTCTACGCCAACGGAGAACTGTGCCTCGACATTTTGCAGAACCGTTGGTCGCCGACGTATGACGTCGCGGCTATCTTGACTTCGATTCAGAGTCTGCTGCATGACCCGAATCCAAACAGGTGCGGAGATTCACCATCGTGACTTTGAGGGCGAGCTGTGGTTGACATGTTTCTCCCTGGCCTGACCTTTGCGTGTCTGTGATCTCGTCGAACAGCCCCGCCAACGTCGAAGCCGCGACTCTGTATCGCGACAACAACAAGGACTACGTCAAGCGCGTCCGCGCGACGGTCGAGCAATCCTGGGTCGACGAGGACATCCCGATCTGATCATCTCCTCGCGCGCCTTTCTTTCCGCCTCTCGCTCTCTCCCTCTCCCTATCCTGTCCTGACGTATATCTCTGCATCATATCCCTCCGAATGACCCGTTTCCCCTTGTTCTTCGTTGTAGCATCTATCGCCTTTTCTCTGTCTGGCCTGGCCTCTCTCTCTCTCTCTCTCACATGTCTGATACGATCAACTAGCAAATGATTCGCTCCACCGTCTCCAAAAGCATGGCACAAGAAGGTCCGCGCGGGGGCGAGCGTAGGTACTTTTCAGGTGTTACAGACTGCGATGATTTGATGGGGAGGAAGGGAGAGACAGGAAGGGGCGCGGGTCGACGTCGGCTTGGGACGATGGCAATAGACAGGGGTGATGGGAGATCAGAAAGTCGGCTCTGAGGGGGGTGGGGGTCGAGAACGAGGTAAGAGAGAGAGCATTAGGCGAGCTGGAGGATGAGATGGCAAGAAGGGAGGGTATAGGAGCGCCATCTTCCGCGCCTGCGCCGGAGTGGCGAGGTTGCGAACAGGGTATGGCGTGGGGTATCTTAGGAAGAAGGAGGTAGACGACGAGCTTGGAAGGCGGGCGAACAGATTTAGTCGTCGTCGCCTCGGGGCGGCGAGTCTCGCGAAGAGGGAAGAGGCACTCGCAAACGTCCGCACCAGCGTGCGACTCAAAGGAGTATCTCGCATGCGCAGATAGGACCTAACCGAGGACTGCAAGGTGAAGATAGTGCGGTCAGCAGACGCACTTTCGTCACAACAATACGTATCCGACGGAAGCCAAATGATCGACAGTTCGGGAATACGCAAGCACGATGAGTGCCTGGTCCGCCGACTGACCATACATGCTGAGCCAGCAGAAGAATCCAAAGAGAACGGGCAAGCTCAGGTTGTCGTCAAAGCCGAAAAAGTCGATGGCCTGCGCAGATGGCCGAGGAGGGGCAAGTTTCGATATCAGTTTGGCAATTCCGTAACCTGCGCCGAAACGTCGGCCGTGTCCACTCACCTCTGCGAGCCCGGCTGTGAGGCCGTTGACGACGACCAGTGTCCGGATGTCGAGCGTGCTGCCGGATGAGTCCGGCCAGGTAAGCGGCCTTCTTTTCGGTCCAGGGCACGCTGAAAACAGCGCAGAAGCACGGTCTCACCTTTGCGGGTTCGGCAACCGCTTCAAGCCCCAACTGGCCCACGGGTCCGGATTCGGTTTCCCCTTCCAACCACTCTGCAACCTCGCCGCGACCCAACTGACATCGGCCTCGTCCCCGCGCGCGGCAAACTTGGTCCAGAAGACGTAGCTCGCCGTCATGCCGACCAGGACGGCGGCCGTCGTGCCCGCGAGGGATTTTTTCGCGCCAAAGAGGCGGCCTGAGAAGGGCAGGGGAGGCGTGAAACGACCAAAGAGGCGGCCAAAGACTGAGGCCGACGTGTCGCACAGCGAGAGCATAATGATCGACAGGACCGCAATGTCTGCGCGCACAGTTCAGAGTGAAGTGGTCAGCTCAGAAGCTCCCTTTCTGGAAGATCGGGGACTGCAGACGAAAGTTGTCTTTCGTCCCGACCAGCGAAAAGTGTGCGAGGAAAGCGAGCCGACTCACCTCGAGGGTAGAACGACAGGCACCACACGACGCCCACGAGGTAGTAGATCGTTCCATTCACCGCATCTGCCACGCTCGACAAGAGGTCAGTTGAGGGGTCAAGCCCTGCTTGCGTCGCGCGAGACCTACGTCGTTCAGATTCTCGCTGCAGGTCAGAAGAATCCTCAAGTCAGGACTCCAATTCTTCGGACAGTCTCTGGTCAAGAGCGACCTACCATAAAGTAGCCGAGGGCATCCTCGTACGCGCGTTCGAACCACGCGAACCTGAAGCGGAGCAAGTCTGCAGTCGCGATCACGAGGGTCGCCGCTCCGAGGACGGTAATCAGGGTGACGAGGTTCGGGTGCGAGAGCCAGAGCCAGAGTACGAGTCCGGCAATGGACGAATGCAGCAGCTTGCGAGGGATCTTTGATCGGCCACACGATATGCGCACACACAGTCTTGAATGGATCAGCTTTTGCGTCAGGGCGAAACGAGAGAAACGGGCTGTGCGCGTACCTCGAGGCTGCGGGAAGGGACACGGGGTCAATAAATACCGCTATAAATCCTCTTGGAAGCAGACAGACTAACCCAGATCTCCACCTGCCGCGGTCGACGCGGTCCGGCGTCCGAGGCACCTTGAGCGGCGCCTCTGCCGCCTTGTCTTCGCCCGTCGCCTGCCCGTTCTGCAGCCGCGAAGTAGCAGTCCGTTGCCGTAATGATGCCATGCCTGTGCTCTCGTCTGTCTCGCTCGCGAGTGGAGCAAGCGGTGAGGCGGAAAGCTGAGATGAGGGCGACTCGGTCGCGTGTGAAAGTCCCGAATTATCCGCGCGACGTTGGGAAAGGGAGGGCCATAGAGACAGCAAAAGAGTCACAATGAAGAACATGCATACGAAAACACATTGCATTGCGAGTCTTGCCCCCTTTTTGGATTGTGAGGAACTCTTTTTGAAACACCATTAGCTGTCGAGGAGGAGCGGGGAGGAGAGGATCATGGCGGGAGGATGAGAGGGGAGGGAAACTATCGAATACAAAACGCGTATCACGGTCTATCGTGATACGCGCGAACGGAGGTGTGAAAGTGGAGGATTCAGAGTAGAACGACAAGGGGAAACGAGTTGCGAAGGGAGGCGGAGGGAGTTGTGCGTGTGGTCTCTTGAGGTTCCGAGGAGATCACAGAGACCGCTCGGGAACTCCGAGAGAGGGCCAAACACATCTCGTCCAGCCTCGGGATGCAAATGCGAGGGTGGAGAAGAAAAAGGGAAACTCAAGATTGGCGTGACGGGTTTCGTCGCGCTTAGAACATTCCTCCGCCGCCCATGCCCGGCATGCCACCGGGCATGCCACCAGGAGCGGCAGCCTTGTCCTCGGGTGCGTCGACAATGCACGCCTCGGTAGTCGACATGAGACTCGCGACGCCGGCCGCGTTGACGAGCGAGTTCTTGACAATCTTGAGCGGGTCGAGGATCCCGGCCTGGATCATGTTGACGTACTCGCCGCGGGCGGCGTCAAAGCCCATCTCAAAGTCGCCCGAGTACTTCTCGAGCAGTTGGCCGACGACGACCGACCCTTCCTCGCCGGCGTTCTCGGCAATCGTCCGCGCCGGCTTGGTCAGCGCCTGCCGGATAATGTTGATCCCGAGCTTGCGGTCAAAGAGGTTGTCGTGCGCGACGTCGTCGAGGACCTTGGACGCCTTGAGGAGCGCCGTACCACCTCCCGGGACGATGCCTTCCTCGACGGCGGCGCGGGTCGCGTTCAAAGCGTCGTCGTACCGGTCCTTCTTCTCGCCGACCTCGACCTCGGACGAACCGCCGACGCGGATGACGGCGACACCGCCCGACAGCTTGGCGAGGCGCTCCTGGAGCTTGGTGCGGTCATAGTCGCTCGTCTGCGGGTCGTTCATCGCGCTCCGGATCTGCTCGCACCGCTCCTGGATCGTCGTCTTGTCGCCGGCGCCGTTCAGGAGGATCGTGTCCTCCTTGGTGATGGTGACGGAGCCTGTCGTGCCGAGCATGTCGGCCGAGAGCTTCTCGAGCTTGATGTCGAGCTCGTCGGTAAAGACGGTCGAACCCGTCAGGATCGCGAGGTCGCCGAGGATCGACTTGCGGTTGTCGCCGAACCCGGGCGCCTTGACGGCGGCGACCTGGAGCTGACCGCGGAGCTTGTTGAGGATGCACGCCGCGAGGGCCTCGCCGTCAATGTCCTCGGCGACGATCAGGAGCGGCCGGCGCGCCTGCGCGGCCGTCTCGAGCGCGGGGAGGATGTCCTGGATCAGCGAGATCTTCTTCTCCGAGAGGAGGATCAACGGCTTTTCAAACTCGACGCGCTGGCTCTTGACGTCGGTGACAAAGTACGGCGAGATGAAGCCGCGGTCGAACCGCATCCCTTCGGTCACCTCGATCTCGTCCTCGATCGTCTTGCCCTCCTTGACCGTGATGACGCCCTCCTTGCCGACTTTTTCCATCGCCTGCGCGATCAAGTTGCCGACGTGCACGTCGCCGTTGGCCGAGATGGTCGCGACCTGGGCGATCTCGTCCGAGGTCGTGATGGCGCGCTTGTTGGCCTCGAGGAACTTGATGACGGCCTCGACGGCGGCCTGCGAACCGCGGCGGAGGTCCATCGGGTTGCAACCGGCGGCGACGTTCTTGACACCCTCCGAGTAGATGGCGCGCGCGAGAACGGTCGCGGTGGTGGTGCCGTCTCCGGCCTCCTCGTTGGCCTTGCTCGCGACGTCCTGGATCAGGCTTTTTCACGGGTTTCAAGGGTTTTCGTCAGTCTGTGTTCAGCAAGTTTCGTGCCCGAGAGAACGTACCGAGCTCCGAGGTTCTCAAACTTGTCCTGGAGGGTGATGGATTTCGCCACCGTGACACCGTCCTTGGTGATCTGTTGGGCACCGGCGCCAAGTCAGCGTCTGTGTAGCCATTCATGTGTGTGTGGGTGTACTTGCCTTGGGACCGCCAAAGGGCTGCTCGATGATGACATTGCGGCCCTTGGGACCGAGGGTGACAGAGACGGCTTTGGCGAGGACGTCGACGCCCTTGAGGAGACTGGTGCGGCCCTCGTTGCCGAAGCGGATGTCCTGCAGGGATTGACGCGAGTCAGTGCAACTGTGTGGCGTCCCGAGTGTGCGCGGGTATAGAGGGGCGTCGAGTGTACCTTGTGGGCAAACCTGCGAGCTGCGACTTTGGTGTGGGCGTTGGGGATTGCGCGGCGAGCGGCTGATCGAGTCGAGTGCATCATGGTGGGCGAGTTGGTGAGCACACTTCTCTTGGCACCCGGTACAATGCAGAGGGAAAGGAGAGAGAAGAGGAGAGAGAAGACGAGACGCCAAACCCGCGGCGTTCCGAAAAGTTCCAAGTTCCACCCGAACTTGCGTTCTCGCCTCTCTCTTCCTCCACACCCGTCTAGACTGCGTGATCATGGTGAGCACCACGATTAGGACCGTCTACACCCAAGTCCGAGACTGAACTGGACGCCACCCCGGCCATGGCAGTCCCTCTCGATCAAGTCGATCAAGTCCCTCGCCCCCTTGCTCGACCGCGTCCTCATCCAGCGCGCCAAAGTCGTCGAAAAGACCGCGTCCGGATTGTACCTCCCCTCCGCAGCCACCCACGGCCCCCCGCCAGAGGGGACCGTCCTCGCAGTCGGACCGGGCGCACCGGGTAAAGACGGCCAGGTCAAGCCCGTCAGCGTCAAGGAGGGCGACCGCGTAGTCCTCCCCGCGTTCGGAGGTGTCCCCATCAAGGTCGGAGAGGAGGCAAGTCGAGCGGCTCTCTGTGCGTGGGGTTCACTCCGAACTGACACCCCGGCTGCTCCCCGGAACAGGAGTACCAGCTGTACCGCGACTCGGAGATCCTCGCCATCCTCCGGGAGTAGAGCACAAACACATACACCGGCTCTCTCTCTCTCCGCAGCATTTATGTTCCAATCATTCTCTCCTCTCTGTCGTCGGTGGTTCTCGCCTCTTCTACTCATCCCCCACTCGCAATCGCATCTTAATTCCTTATGGTTGATTCACTCGGGATTACCTATGACCGGACCAGCTCATTTAGCTCGAGAGAGAGTCTGCAGGGCGTCAGCGGAGGGCGAGCCGGACGGGCGAGAGAGGGCTATCCGCGACACGGGCAGAAACGAGCGACCGGCGAGCTGTCGCGCCTTCAATTCCTCGGAACAACTCAATGACCATTCCATGTTCCTCGCATGGTCAGCGTGCAGTCGGGAAACACCTGGCAAGGACGTGGTGCTGGCGCGATCCGGGAAAACAAAAAGAGAAACGTCGCCACCGATAGCACAGCAGACGATCTGTAATATTCAGAGGGCCCTTTTTTGCGCATGAACTGAAAGTCTCGTGGGAGGAGAAGACACCAAGCTACAAAGCGGGGGAGACCTCGAACACACGGCGCCTTGGGAGGGGTGAGGGGTACGGTATGGAGAGGTGTTTTTACCGCTTCAAGTCCCGACCGATCACTTCTTCGAGTCGGGTTCCCTCGGCGATGAGTTTCGAGACCCGTTTGATGAGCCGCTCGATCCCGTCGAGGCCTATAATTTCGTCAAGGGGCATCGAATATAGCGCATGAGGTGGGAAAGGAAGGAAGGGAAAGGGAGGGAGAGAGGGTGGTCAGTCTTCGGAGAAAGAGGGAGCGGGAACTTGAAGAAGAAGAAGAAGAACGATGCTAGGGCGTAATGTAGACCAGGGGAAAGAAGGGAAACCACATGAGCGCTGGCTGGCTGTACGTACCGCGCTTGATCTCTTCCATCGGAGGTCCGAACGAGAGCCGGACAAAGTGGTCGCACGGCGCGTCGAGCAAGTTGCGGCTGTGGGTGGGGGAACCGGCCAGGTGGTCCTCACGATCAGTTCTGGCACAAGAGGGTGCACGGCCCGCATGCGAGAAGAGTTCTGTTGACGAACCGGTGGGACGGATCTGTTCATGTCCAGTTCCCGTAAAGGAGAGGTCAGCATTTCTTTGGTTACTTCTTGAGGTCTGGAACTAGAGTGACTTACTCAGGTCAAAGAATTGGCCGGGACTGAACCCGCGCGACGGAAATGATGACACCGTCAGCTCGGTTCACTGGACCAGGAAAGGATCCGAGACGATACCACCGCTCAGAAAAAGGGAACGGGTAGAGACTCACACGACAATGACTTTTTCCTTGAGCGCTTCCTCGAAAAAGACCAACCCGCTATTCAGCGGCGCCGGCAACGCGCTCAAATCCAACCACACGTAAAACGTCGCCTGCGGGGGGTTCCACACCTCGAACCCGATCTCTTTCAACCGCTGGACGACAAAGTCTCGTTTCTCGCGAAAGACGCGTTGGAGGACGAGGCGCTCCGAGTGGACGAAGGAGGGGTCGAGGAGCGGGATGGCGGCGACTTGGAGGGGGTGGGGGGCGCCGCCGTCGAGGAAGGAACCGCTTTGCCCGAGGGCGGTGATGAGCGATTCGGGTCCGACCACCCTGTGTGAGCGTGTTCGTCGTCGTCAGCGTCGCGTGGTCCGGTGCCGGGAGGGGGGCTCACGGACGGAGGGCGGAGCCGGGAGATTCCGAATTCCGAGCAGTCTGAACGGGCAGGGCTTACCAACAGACGCGCCAACCCGGGAGCCTCCAACATTTTGTGAGTCCCCCAATGAGGACAACGTTGTCCGACTCGACGTCTTCGACGAACTCGGCCGCCGAGACTTGAGCCCCTTCGCCCAAATCGTAAATGTACTGCTCGTAAAACTCGTCCAAGATCATCGTCGTCCCCTTTCTCGACAGTTCGACCATACGCTTCAAGTCCTCGCCGTGGATGACTTGACCGGTCGGGTTGTGCGGGTTCGAGAGGAACAAGGCCGAGATGCCCATGTCGTGAATCATTTGTTCCAACCCGTCGACCGAGAGGTGGTAGCCGTGTTCGGGTTTGAGGACGGACGGGACGGGGACGATCCGCTTGAAGGCCGCGAGCATTTGGTCGTAGCTCGTGTATTCCGGGATGCTGTCGAGCCAGAGGGAGGTTATTCTCCTCGTCCGCTTCCGCAAAGGGGCGAAATCGGGTCACGCACGTGTACGCGACAAAGACGTCGCCGATCACCGCAGCGACGCGAGTCAGGCCAGCTCGTCTGCGGTAAGAGGATCAGCTTGTCGATCTGGTCCGAGGGGACACGAACTTGGCGCCTACCCTCCGGGAACGATGCAAACATTCCGGTACGTGCTGCGGGTAGCGAGCACCGTTAGTTGCTATCGAGTCTCTCAGAACACAAGAGGTCATGGAGGCACGCACTACTGGCTGTCCTTGCCCTGGCGGTAAGTCTCGTTGTAGTACTTTGCCACCGCCTCTCTCAGCGCTTTGACTCCCGTCGTCGGCGCGTACTCGTTGACGTCTTCGCCCGCGAGCGCAGACAATTCCGAGAGTGAGATATTGTCCGGACGCGGGGCACCTCCTGGTAAGTGGCCGGCTGTGAGGTGCGAGAGGCGTGGTCAGCTGCGCTGACCCGATTTTGGGGGTAAGAATCGATTTACTTTCGGGAGCTCCTTGACCCTGTGTGGAGCGCAGAGTCAGTCTACAGTGACTCAGGTGCTGATATTCTCGAGCAGGAATCAACGTACGAAGTTGGCCCACTGAAGTGCGCAGAGACGGAAGGAGGTTAGCCAAAGTTCTTTCAGGTCTCGCGAAAAGACGCGGCAGACGAACCCCGTCTCCGCCCGGTTTGAAGCCGTTCGCCGTTGCACGGTCCGTAACGTAGATCACGCCCGTAGCGCCGGGAGGGCTAATTCCGGCGACGTCGTGTTGCGACTTCTTGCCTCCCTTCTGTTCATGACCCGGAACTGCAGAGGGGAAGCGGGAAAAAGAAAAGAGTGCGTTCGGAGTGAACGCGCACCGATTGCTCGTCAATGCCCGCACCAATGCGATTGTGTACAACCTCCCTCTTCCCCCTCGATTCTTATTGGGCTGCGAGTGAAGAGAGCCTCCCAATTTTAGGCCGAGAGCGAGAAAAGTGACGACTAACCGGAGCGGAAAAGCTGCAGAGGAATCGCAGGTCAGCAAGGGAAGCAGGCGGAAGAGAGGCAGGGACTCACTCTGTGTGCCTCGCTGTTCTCTTCGCCTGTCCGCCCGAGAGGGAGAGCGAAGGATGGAGAACTGATCAGTTCGGATGGACCGGCGGGATGTGAGGGCAAGAGAGTCGGTGCGGACTTGCTTCCTTTCGGTTCTGCGCGTTCGGCGAGGGCTTTGAGGTGACTGGCCGGGCTCTCTGTCATGCTTGCGTGGCTTTACGAGGTGTAGAGCGTGTCGAGTGGGCCAACCCGCAAAATGGCGCCCCGCCTGCCTTTCGTTCGACTCTCTCCGTCATCGCTCACTCACTCGCTCGGGCTCGCCGGAGCAACGGATTGCGATGGGGAAACGTCGCAAGCAAGCCAGAATCGCAGTCGCTTCGACCGGCCGCGTCGAGCTGACCGACGACCATGCGAAACGCTCGGGTCGCCCAGAGCGATCCCCCAGCCCGGCCACCGCAGCACGCCTCGAGCGAGCCAAGAAGGCCCAGCAGAGCTCTCAGAAGTATCACAAACCGACTTGGCGCGATGAGCAGGAGCAAGGGCGCATCGTCGACGAGGGACAGGCCATCACCAGCTCGAGCGAGGACGACGATCCCGGACTGGTCGAGACGTTTGAAATGGTCGACGACGAGGCAGAGGAAGCTTCCGACGACGAGGAGAGCTCGGAGGGAGAGGAAGGGGGGCACCACCGCCGCCGCCGTGGGCGCGAGCGATCCGACTCGGATTCGGACGAGCAACCGACTCCTCGCCGTGCGGCGAAAAAGTCGCGCCGCGCAAAGGAGATCGTGCTCAGCAGCGACGACGACGACGACGAGGAGGAGATAGTTGCCCGTACCACTCCGGTCGCTTCCACCTCCAAGTCCAAGGTGAGGTTGCTTGGCGCCTGTTCATGTTCGCGTCGAAAGGCTGATCCGTTACTAGTTCCTCTCAGCCCAAGACCGCCTCGGCCACAAAGGAGAATGGGGGGTCACCGCCGAAACGCAAGGTGCTCGTCTTTGACAGTATCGAGGTCAGTCCGCCGCCGCCGACGAAGCGCCGCGCCCTTGCCCAGAACAACAAAGGGACAAAGGCCAACCCCGCCAGCAAGCCGAAACCGAACACCGGCAAATCACGCCCTGCTCGCGAGTCTGCGGCTGAAGGGACCCCGGAAGAGGAGCGCATGTCGATCGCATTGGGGCATCCGCAAGATTCGGCGGACGAGTCGGACGAGGAGCAGCCCGTCAAGGGTCCCGGGAGCTCGGCTCGCAAGCGCTCTCGCGTCTCGTCCTCGTCCGACGAGTCGCATCGGTCGGCGACAACCGACACTTCTGACGGCGAGGTGCGAGACGACCTGCCCCTGCCGGCGTCGATCGCGGCGGACAATAAACGCCTCAAAGCGAAACGCGAAACGACCCTGAACAACGCCGCGTTGCGGAGCCCGCGCAAGACCAAGACGGGCAAAGTCCGCAAAGTCGACACGAAGCGCAAGCTCACCGCGCTCAGTCAGGGCGTGCGGGACCGGCGGAGCGAGGACGAAGAGAGCGACGAGGAGGATTTCGTCGTCGATGATGACGACGCCATCATTTACGACACGACTACGGAAGAAGAAGAAGACCAACAGCCTCCTCCGACTTCCAAGAAGCAGAAGAAGAAGGCGGCCGCGGAACGAAAGGGCAAAGAGCGCGCGGTGACTGAGGAGGAGGAGGAGGCAGAGGACCGGCCGGCTTCGAAGAAGAAGGAGCGGGGGAAAGGCAAATCGCGGAAGCAGGTCCAGCGAGACTTGCTCGCGACCGATAGCGAGGACGAGCAGCCGATCCGCAGCGCCTCGAAGCGGAAACACGGGAAGAAGAACGGTGGGCGGGTCGTCCGGAGCGACAACGAAGACGACGACGAGGAGGAGGACGAGCCGGTCCAGCGCAAAAAGAGAAGGAGGCGACAACACCACCGCTCGTCTGGATCGGAAGAAGAATCGAATAGCGACGACGGTATCGACGACGGTCCGGAGGATCTCAAGATCTTGGACGAGGAGACGGTCCTGGATCAAAAGTTCCGGACGCTCAAGACGAACGAGAGCAAGTTTGCGAGTCTCAAGGCGGCTCGGGATCGTGAGTCCAGCCGCGCATTGCTGCTGCTTCTTCGCTTTCCTGGTCATTTGCTCATCCTCGAACGCGCAAACGTTTGCAGGTCGAAAGGCGAGTCAGAAAGCGATCGTGCTCGATTCGGAGGACGAAAGACCCGCGACGCAGAGCCGCTCGCAACGAGCGCCGACCGGTTCTCAGCCACGCTTCCTCGGCGATCCCGACCACAACTCGGACGAAGAAGACGACAGCGAAGACTCGGATTCGGACGGTACCGAGTCTGGCTCGGGCTCCGACTCGAGCAGTTCTCGGAGGAAGGCGCGGTCCGACAGCGAAGGCAGCATCGACGACTTCCTCGCCGAAGACGACGAGAATATGGAGAAGGAAGTGGAGAAATACCGCGCCGACCTGCAGATGAAGAGTCAAGGCATGCGCTACTACTACAAGACGTACATCATCTTGCTCGTCTACATGATTATTGATCCGGATCGCGATTGGCGCCGCGAGGACAAAGAGTTGCGCACGGCGGACGAGAAGGTCACGCAAGAGCTCGAAGGGTTCCTCAGCAGTCTTGTCGGATCATCGGCGTGGAAGGTGTGTCTCGTGCCCGAAGAATGAACCCGCATTTCGACACACACCCGCTGACCGCACACTTTTGCTTGCCCAGCCCAAGTTCCAGCACGTCATCGATACGCGACCGGAGCTTACTGTCGACCCGCTGGACGCCGACGAGGCCGGCGGGCCGTGCGATGTCTGCACGATGGGCCGCGCTCGTCACGCGAGCAGCTTGCTCACGCTCTTTGTACGTCTTCGTTGGACCTTTCTTCATCCATGCGCGCAGTCTCGCCCCGACCCGTGTCCATTCAGCTTACAGATGCCTTGACGCCGTAATTCGCAGGGTCCGAAATACAACCGCAAGACGCTGCAGGACCTGGTGTCGGCCGAAGATTCGTCGGCGGAAGAAGAGTCGGACTCGGAAGACGAGAATGCGGGGCGTAAGAGCCGAGACAAGTACTATACCTTCCACAGTGAGTCCTGCAAAAGACGGACCACGCCGATCTCTCTGATAACAACAACGAGAAGCTGATGTCTCTTTTCGCGCGCAAACAAGGCGGTGGAGTGTGCACGATGCGCGCCGAATTCTACCACCAACTCCGCCACTGGGCGCACTCGACCCGCGACCGCGTCGCCGACATGTTGAAACCGCTGCGCCGCGAGATCCGCGAGCTCGAGACGGACACGATGACCAAGAAGAAGCGGAAAAAGGCCCGGAAGCAGATGACGCGGCTCAAGCACGAGGAAGCGTCGAGGTTGATCCGGATCCTCGAAGACGGGCGCGAAGTCGAACAGGTCCGTTAGCTATTAACACCCTCCTCAACCTGGTGCTCGTCGTTGACTGACCTCTCGCATCTCCGCACACAGCTCACGGATCGGCTGCAGAAGGAAATCCAGCAGGCGTGCTCAGCCTTTGCGAAGAACGGTTGACGAGGCGGGTTGGTTCGGTTTTCAGTGTGTTGGGGTATGCTGTGCATCTTGACTCGCTTGGTCTGGACATGTAGTCGCCGTGGCGGAAGGAGCGCATTCGTCTTGTCCATCGGCGTGGCGAAGGAATGTTTTCGACCTCAGTTCCGCTCTGAAACGGAATGCTTCCTCCCGATCGTTTTTAAGAGAATCTGGTAGGAGATACTTCGTAAGGTAGCAGAGCGTATAGCTCCTCTCCAGCCTTCCTCTCGCGCGAGCCTGCTGCGACTGCCGGAAGCGGCAATTTAATTGACTTGCAAAAGGTGGCTGCCGTTAGGGGCGTGGACTGCTTGGTTGTGCACCATAGCGAGTCACTGCGCCAGTCGCTGTCACAGACGGAACCAGAAGCCAGGCTCCTATACCCCCACAGCGTGTACTGCTCCGCGCATCGCTGCTTCCTGACGAGTCATTCATCTTCGGACGAGACTCGCCCCGTGTCGCCGTTCAACCTCGCAAACCTCTGCGCTGCCTTGCAGACCAGGTCAACTGCCTACTCAGATAGGACTCCCTGTCCGTGAGTCGCTCCTACCATTCGAGCGCCGTTGTGACGCTGCCTCGCTGACCTCAACCCGCCATCTCCCCACTTGAAGCGTCTCGCAGGTCACGCTAGAGTCTACACCGCACAGTGAGCACCGCCGGCCATTGCAGAAGCCACAGTAGGGCTGACAGTACTCTACGCAGGCCTACTCGACGTCTCCTGAGCCTCTCGACGTCGTGCCATGTCGTCCCTTCCGGCCTCGTATTCGGCCATCCTCTCGGACCTGAACCGAGACGTCCTCCGCGCCCAACCCACCGACCCGCTCCAGTTCTGCGCAAACTGGTTCAACACTCGCCTCGAAGAGGAGCGGACCGTCGCCCGTTTGCATGCGGGCCCGGCAGCAGCCGGTTCCTCGTCCTTCCCGCTCTCGCATCAGTACCGCCCTTCGATCGACGATTCGAGCATGAGAGGCGCTACCCCGCCAGCGTCCTCGCGGTCAGGGTCCGGCGATGCGAACGCATCGCACCGAGACTCGGCCGCTTCGATCGGGTCGAACAAGATGATGCCGCCGCCGTCACTCGCGTTCAACCAAGGGGGTTACGCCTTTGGCGGGCCGTTGACGTCCGCTGGAGGCACCGGCAGCGCCCGCCCGTCTCCTTCCACGGCCGAGTTTCCGACGACGACCACGGGTGCGGGCGGACCGTCCGGCTCGTCGCCGCGCGGTTCGCACGTCAACAAGCCGAGCATTTCGTCTTCGCTCGGCGGCGGCGCGCCTGACATGACTCCGACGTTCCGGAATCCGCGCTCCATGTCGGGCGTCGTCGGATCAGCAGGCGGCGGTCGGCTCAGCACGACCGGGACTGACACGGACGAGGAGGTCGAGGACCCGCGCGACGACCCCAACTTTCACCCGGGCAAGCCTGGTGCGATGGGACTCTTTGGAGGGTTCGGCTCGAGCGGACAAACTCAGCAGCAGCAGCAGCAGCAGCAACAGCAACAGTCCAACTCGCTCGCGATCCCGGTCGCTTACAACCTCGGGCGGCGCACTTCAGTCTCGGCGGAATCGCTCGACCCGAACGCGGCGACGCAGGCCCTGCCCAAGACGGTCATCCCCAAGACGGCTTCCCAGCGCGCTCGGATCGAAAAGGCCATCGCCAACAACCTTTTATTCCGCAACTTGGACCAGGAGCAGCACGACGACGTCCTGAACGCGATGAAGGAAGTGACGGTCCAACCGGGCACCGAGGTGATTGTCCAGGGGGCTGTCGGCGACTTTTTCTACGTCGTCGAGGAAGGGACGTTCGAAGTCTGGGTCCGCGCCGCGCCGACGCACTCGTACGCCGGACCGGGCCAGAGTCTCCTCACTCAACCGGGCGAGGAGAAGAAGGTCGCGACCTATGGGCCCGGCGGTTCGTTCGGTGAACTCGCGCTCATGTACAACGCGCCGCGTGCGGCCACGGTTGTTGCTACCTCGCGCGCGACCATGTGGGCGCTCGACCGCGTCACGTTCCGCTCGATCCTGGTCGAGCACACGTCGCGCAAGCGCAAGATGTACGAGGCGTTCCTCGGCGAAGTCTCGATCTTGCAAGAGTTGAACGCCAAAGAGCGGGCCAAGATTGCGGACGCGCTCGAGGAAAAGGTGTACGAGGAAGGGGAGGCGGTCGTCGTCGAGGGCGAGGTCGGCAAGAACTTTTACATCATCGAGTCGGGCAAGGCCGAAGTTACGAAGCGCAAGCGGAACGCGCAGGGTGCGGTCGAGGACGAGGTGCTCGGAACGCTCGGCAATGGCGACTACTTTGGCGGTTCGTCCCGGGGACTCCCTTTCGCTCTCATCTACCGCCCCACTCGCTGACCTGTTCCTCACCCGCCCCCGACTCGTGCAGAGCTGGCCCTCATCAACTCGGCTCCTCGTGCTGCGACTGTCCGCGCCAAGCCCGGCGAGGGTCGGTTGCGCGTCGCCACCCTCGGAGAAGGCCTTCACCCGTTTGCTCGGACCGATCATCGACATCCTCGCTCGCAAGGCCGAGAGGTCGTACGGCCCCGGAGCGGCGGTCGGTGCCTCGGCGACGACGACGTCGGCGCCTTCTACTAGCGGCGCAGCGGCGTCGTCGAGCGGCGGGCATGAGCGCCGCGAGAGCGCGTTCCCGATCTCGCCAGCGCCGGCGGCAGGAGGAGACGGCCGTCGCGGTATCGCGGCAGGTGGTGGCGACGCTTGAAAAGGTGGTCTGATTCCACCTCATCCAAACTCCGCAGAACAAGCTTCTCCGTGCCTTCTTGATACCTGTTTCTGTGTCTCCTTACCCCTCTCTTGACCACCCCCACTTTGTACACTCCGTCGTACTTTTCCTTACTCCATTCTAGGTCTCCTCTTCTCCTTAGTTTCAGTAATCTTCTTCGCAATGAGATCGCTCACCGTCCCCATATAGTTATGGTGCATCCGCCGGAGGTTTGATCGTTCGTTTCGACGAGAATGGCCTTGTTCGCTTCCCTCTCCTCACCGCCTCGCCCTCCCAACGCCAACATGTCTGCCGTTCTGTCTGCTCTGCCCGAGCTCCCCAAGCTGGTCGAGCCTGCGCAGACCATCAACGGGAAGCGGATCCGGGTCCCTCCTCGCGTCAACTTGAGCCCCGTGTGAGTGCTCCTTCCCTGTGTTCACAAAGGCCCGTAGTGGGCGTACAGAGCTCATATATGCCCTGACAGGACGGTCAACAACCTCGGCACGGTCCGCAAGCTGCACAACGTCCTGTTCCCGGTCAACTACGACTCGCACTTCTACTCGTCGCTGACCGACGACCGGCTGCACCACCCCGAAGACTACTGCAAGCTCATCTACTACCAGGATCTGCCCGTCGGTGTCCTCGTCTGCCGACTCGAGGAGAACGATCACGAGGCGCCAAAGACGCTCAGCGAGGCGGTCGCTTCTGTCGCTTCCTCCTCCGCAGAGGAGGCGAACGGAAAGGAACAGAGCAGCAGCGAAGACACCGCCAAGGAGGGCGGCAAAAAGGCGTCCGACTCGAAGAAGCCGCAAATTGACGACCAAAAGACGTACAAGCTCTACGTCATGACCTTGGGAGTCCTCGCGTGAGTCGCGCCAATATCCCTGACTTGATGGCATGCGATCGGTCAAAACTGACACGATCCTTGCGGGCATCTGCTTCGGCGCTTGCTCTGTCTCACAGACCGTACAGGCAGCAAGGGCTCGGGTCCAAGTTGATCCACCACGTCCTCTCGACCGCCGCCGAATCTCTCGCCCAGCCGCCTGCTGCTCCCACTCCTTCTTCAACTCCCACCCCGAAAACGAACGGCACTTCTCCCGCTGCACCACCTACCAAGGGGGGCAAGGCGGCGTCGTCCGCAAAACCCGAATCGATCACGAAAAAGGACGAAAAGGACGAGGAGGAGAAGGAGAGGAAGGAGCCACCCAAGCCGAGAGTCGAGAGTGTCTACTTGCATGTCCAGGTGGGGAACGACGAGGCGAAGCGGTTCTGGGAAAAGTGGGGCTTCGAAGTCAAGGTACGCGAGGCGCCCTCCGTGTCTTTTGTTTCTCCTCGGGCGTTGCTCGCTGACCTTGCTTCCCCCATTTCTTCCTCATTTGACTGTCCTCCCGCAACGCCCATTCCATACCTTCATCGGCATGAGCAGGAGACGGTCACGGACTACTACCGCAAGATCTCGCCTCGCGACGCCTGGCTCCTCGAACGCAAGGTCGCGCCCGCCGCCACTTCGTCCTAGCTCGTTTCACGCTTGCAACCCGGTCGGCTTTGTAGTCCTTCCCACTCGTAGCATATTACGCAACTCTAGAGACAGTCTTTCGATCGTCCGTCCCTCCTCTCACATGAGAGCGAAGGAAGAAATGGGCAGAAAAAAAAAGCGCAAGAAGCGGTTTGCTCTGTTCGTCCGAAATGAGGAGGAAGGATGATAGTTTAGGATGCAGTTCTAGTGTATACAACAGCTTTGTTCCGTGTGTGAGCTGCACAGATGACGAGTGTTAGCTGCATAGAGTGGGAGAAGGGAAACCGGAATGCTCACCAAGAAAAGAACCCCTTCGTGCTTCGGCCTGGGCGCGAGGTGTTCCGTCGTAAGCCCCTCTCCCTCAGAGAATGACCGCGAACGCGACGGCGGCGGCAGTCACCGTCCCGACTGCCTTCCAGGTCCCGAACACGCTGGCGATGCGCTCCGCTCCGCTCGAAGGTTTCGAAGTCTGCGCTGCTCCTCCTGCGTTCGAGCTCGTGACTGTGACGGTGGTGACACTCCCGTCGACAGTGCTCGTGACGACTGTATCTGTGGTCGCTGCAGCGGGGGAAGTGGTCGAGACCCTGGAAGCGGCGGAAACGGCCGTAGTCCGGTTTGAAGAGGACGACGTTGCGGAGGCAGAGGCGCCGGAGGCGGATACGCCGGAAGGCAAGCCGGTGAAGGTTGAGAAGATGGCGGGACCTGGACCGGTTGGGAAGTTGCCCGGATCGAAGGGAGTTCCGGATGGAGTAGAAGTGCTGCTGCTGCTGCCTGGAGCGGACGACGACGCTGTCGGCGGGTCGGGCAGGATGGTGGGGAACGTTTCGAGATTCGAGACTGTTTCGAACCCATGTGCATAGCGTCAGTACTCTGTACGTGCGTTCGTATGCAGGTTCTCGCGTGGTGGCGAAAAAGCCATCGTTCATGTGGGGGGAGACCGAGGAGCGACGGACCTGAAGTCTGCGCGCAGGCTGGCTGCAAAGCCAACAGGGCACCGAATGCGAGAACTGGTGTGACGAGCTGCATCTCTCCTGGAGCGTAGAGAGAGCGACGAGGTGTGCTGCTGCAGCTGATGAGTTGGAAGCGGGCGAGACGCCGAACGGAATGCGGGGTCGAGTATACCCGAGCTGGATTACCACGTCACTAATCCCGAGCTACAACACCCGAGCGCGTCGTTTTCAAGTTGCGTCGCCACGTCAACTCACCTTCGCCATCAACAACGACCATATCGAGCAGCATGTCGTGCGTATGAGCCGTGAAGGCATCGCTTGCACTCTCAGCTGACTCTGCTTGCCCGCAGCGGACACGCACAGGAACCGTGCTCAGTCCCGGATGCGTGCGTCCTCTCGCCAACCCCCACATACGCTTGAAGCCCTTGTTCTCCTTGTGCTCACGTACGCTAACTTTGTGTACTCGTATACAGGGACCTCGCACCGACTGCCACGGAAGGCTACAAGGTCGGTCAGGCAAAGACTCTCGACGAGTTGCAGAGGGTGAGCGAGGCGCGACAGCTTTTCTCTTTTCGAAGCGGGTGTTCGGGTTTAAGCGGACGCGCTGTACGTTGGGACTGACGTCTGTGTGTGAGCGCGCTCGCAGCTCGACGCCGAGGACGAGTCGCTCGCGCGCTGGAAGGCGTCGCTCGGACTCGGGGCGACCGCAGCCACTCCCGGTGCGTTCGCGACTCGCTCTTCCATCACTCAGAGGAGTTCGCAGGTCTGGGCACCTGACCGATGTGTTGTTATGTTCTCGAACGTACAGCCTCCGGCCCGAACGTCGAAGTCCTCACGCTCTCGCTGCACTCGCCGACGAGGCCCCAACCGATCGTCCTCGACCTCGCGCAGCCCGAAAAACTGAAAGCGCTCAAGAAGGACCGTGAGTCGCCGAGGTGGACTGCTTTCGCGAGTGCCGGACTTTGCTGACTGAGCGACGGTAATGCTGTTTTCAAAAGCCGTCGTGATCAAGGTGCGTCTTCATAGGCTCGAAAGTCAGACAGCCTCGTGGGCTGATGATCCCCCTTTGTTTATGTCCTTGCAGGAGGGCGCAGAATACAGCGTCGAGCTCAGCTTCCGGGTTAACAACCTCGTCTCGGGCTTGAAGTACCTGCAAGTCGTGCGAAGGATGGGAACCAACGGTGCGTGGCTGATCCTTGAGATATGCGCTGCCCGCTCGAGGGCGCGAGCTTGGCCAGTGATTCGGGCCGCTCATTATTCTCGACCATTGACCACGTACAGTGGATAAACTTGAGAGTATGATTGGGTCCTATGGTCCGGCGGCAGAACCGATCACGAAGCGGTTCGTGTCAGAAGAAGCGTGCGTTGTCCCCCCATTGCGCCGCCTCGTGCATGCTCGCAGGCTCGGAGATCTTTTCCTGCCGATCGCTGACGTATACGTTTTGTCGCTGGGGGCACGCACAGCCCGACTGGCATGCTCGCCCGCTCGGGTAGCTACGCCGTCCGATCGCGGGTCATCGACGACGACGGAAAAGTCTACGCCGATTTCGAGTGGACCTTCAAGCTCGCGAAAGAGTGGTAGTCCCGGGCGGCCCGGTTCTCCTCTTCTTGGTGCCGTACTCTTGAGCGCGTGTCTTTCTTCTTATATCCCCGTGTATTCATATGACAGCTGGCTGTCCGTGCTTGGAGACTCAAAAGCATTGCAATCTCTTCTTCCCTCGTTCTCGTTCAAGTTCCGAGTCAGGTTCTGTTCGGCTCCCTTTGGAAATCACAGAAAAATATACTCAGGCTTAGACAGCTACTGCTACTGCTACTGGCTACATGCAACACACGCGGCTCGAACCGGACAAACTAAAGCAGGAAGAGGAAGTCCGCTGCATTCAAGCGGTTCCCAACTCGGCGACCGAGAGGAGGAAAGCCGTCCCGCAGAGGAAGATACGGCCATAGTGCAACGACATCCAGCGATTGCGAATCAGGTGGTCGACCTCGGTGTCCGAAGTGGCGGCTGTGTGCGCACGTCGCATCGTCAGCTGGGATTATCAGCTACGGGACGAGCAAGCAAGAAGAACTTGCCTTCCGCGCCGGTGCCTTTGGCCTTGGCATCCTTGATCGCTTTGAGGCGCATATTTACGGGCATGATGACGGCGAAAGTCAAGGGGACACTGGCAATCGCCGAAGCGGCGGCAACCGCAAGAACCGCCTGCACGCCGAAAAAGCGTTTTCGTGAGCACACACCCCGTTCCCGCGTCAGTTTGGGCAGCCTTTTCAGGGAGCCGCAAAGTACAGAATGACCGGAAGGGCACTTGCCTTGCGGTGGCGACCGATCCAGCTGGCGGGGAGGTAGTCTGCCGGAGCGCGAGTCGCGTACGAGGCGTACGCGAGCAAGGCGCTCATGCTCGGGAGGACGGCCTTCATCACGTCGGCTCCGTGCGAGTAAAAGTTCCAGAAGAGGTCCTGCGGAAGATCATGCCCGGAGACTCACTCGTCTGAGCGACCGAATTCGGGTAAATCGGATTCAGAAGGAGGGATGACCGACGCACGAGACGGCCTTTGATGTCGTGCGGCGAGGTAGGCGAGTATATGCTCGGCCAAGATACGAGCGGGTACGAGAGCATGACGCCCGTCGCGATGCCGAGGCCGACGGTGGCCGTCGAGCGGACGGCGAGGAGAGCAGTCGAGTCGTAGCTGGCCTGGCGTCCGTTCACAAACGGTCAGATGCACGCTGGTCAATTTTCTGACGAAGGCAAGTCGGCACAGCGTAGGGACTTGCAGGGACGACGCACCATCGTGGTTTCTGTCTGGAGGTTGATGAAGATTCCAGGCAAGTGGGGCGGCGCGAGGTTACTCCAAGCTGTAGCGCAAGGGCAAAGGGGCACGCTGCCTGTAGGAATTGTGCTTGCGCACCTCGAGTCGTGAACGCGATCCGCGGGGAGAGTGCGGAAGGAGAAGGAAAGCAAGAGTGAGAACTTGGTGCGAGCCGCCGAGTTGCGCCGAAGTGGCTGACGACAAGCGTCGGCCGGAGCTATAGTGTCCTCGCTGGCATCTCAACTGGACGTAGAAATACTCTCATCTTGCACGCTGACCACGCGCGGGAAAGGAAAAAGGCCAAGCGTTACACATTGAAGATAGGAGGGTATCGAGTTTCGGGCCCAAGCAGGAGGAGAGACACCCAAAGGAACAAGCACACCGAACGCGGGGAGCGAGTGGACTATTGTTCGAGGTACGCGTAGCTGAACGAAAAGTCGTGCTTCCGCCGCTGGCACCACCCGGCTGTGGGTCGTCAAGAACCCAACGGCTCACGAGTCAGTTTCTCTTCGAACGGCCGAAGAGGTCACACTTCTCGATGCAGGGGCCCAAACGAGCGACGCACCTTCCCAGTCAAAGTACAGGTAGACGCCCTGCTCGTACGAGTCGGTGATGGTCGTCGGCTCGTTCGCGCGCTGGAACCACGTCAGGTACTGCTTGTGGAACCGCCAACTCTGCTTCTTCAACTCGTTCGCGGCGAGGTACTGCAGGTACGTTCCCGGGCGGTAGTAAAAGATGTAGAACAGCGTGTCGACGTCGAGCTTGGCGAACAAGGCTGGCGAGGCAAACTGCGAGGACGGTTCCTGCGGGTAGTACGACGGCGTCGCGTACGGATTCCGAGGCACGTAGTGGTTCGGCCTGCGCGGGGAAAGTGACTCTGTCAGAGGCTATACAGCAATACTCCGGACACGAGGGATCGACTCACTTCTCGGCGTCGAGCGGTTGCGGGATGTTGACAAGGCCGGCCTCCAGGACCTGATTGACCGAATCGAGGTCCTGTTCCCGTCGCAGGGCTACATTTTCCCCGCGCCATAGCAAAAACGTCAACAGACTGTCCAGCTTGATTAGGTGCCGCTCGACTCGAGAGGCAGACTCACACTTCTGCTTCGCGCTCTCAAAGCTCGTGACCAAGTCGGCCAGACTACTCGGCAACCTCGAGTCCGCCTTGGCGTTCGGTTGTTGCGACTGCTGCTGCTGCTGCTGCTGCTGGGTCTGCGAACCTTCTTGTTGCGCTGCCGACGAGGACTGCGATTGTTGAGGCGCATCCGGTGCCGAAGACGGAGCAGGGGAAGCGGATCCAGGCGCAGCCTGTGAGCGCGCGCCGGGAACATATCATCAGCATGCCGTTCTTCTCTGAACGTCAAGCAGCATGAAGCCTTTCGATCACGGCACTCACCGTTTGTGCCGGTGCTGGACTGGGCGTTGGACTCGGTGCCGGAGAAGTCGACGCCTCCTTCGCTTGCGAATCCGTCGCCGCCGATGTCGGGACCGTCAACCCTGGTGGAGCAGCCGGAGACGAGACTGCCACCGGTGCCGGCGCGGGCGCAGCCGTTGAAGGGGCAGACGAAGCGGTGGTGGTCGTGGTAGTGGTGGCATTGGCGTTGGCAGCAGCAGCGGCGGCAGCGTAGCGGATAGGAGGCAAGGCGGGCGCGGGCGTGGTACGCGGAGCCGGATGAGACGAAGCCGGGCCCGAAACGGATCGCAGCGGCGTGGTGGTCGCTGCTGCTGAACTGGCAGGAACTCGAGCCGAGGACGACGACGACGACGAATCGAGGCTCGCCTTCTTTTGCGGAGTCGGCTTGACCGGAGTTGCCTTTGCTGGCGTCTTGGTGCTGCTGTTGGTGGTGGTGGTCGTGGTCGTAATCGAGGTGGTAGATTCTTCCTCGTGTGGCGGCATGGTGGCTTTCTTAGCCGGAGTCTTGGGTATAGGCGGAACGGGCGGGGCGGGTTCGGAATCGGCGACGGATTGAGAGTCGTGCGACGAGTGGTGGTCGTCCTGCCCGATCTGGAACATGTCCTCCTCGTCTTCGAGGTTCAGCTCGTCGTAGATGCCCTCGTCCTCCTCAAAGTCCTCCTCCTGCAGTTTCATGCGTCAATAACCGTCAGTCATCGCCTGGAGCGATTCGAAGTACCAGAGAGAGGAGGAGAAGGTGGAAGAGGTGGAGACGCACCGTATTCGACTCGACAAAGTACGCAATGTCGTCCTTGACATTCGTCACCGCGTCGGTCTGCAAGTTGCCGTTCTCGAGCAACCGCAAGATCAACTCGAGCCGGTTGATGTGCCACGACCTCCGCTCGTTCAAGTGCTCGAGTTCCTCGAGCCGCTGTTCCCGCTCCGAGTCCTTCTTCTTTTGCCGCACGCTCTGGATCTGCTCGACTTCGGCTTCGGACTGCTCGACTTGTCGCGACAGTTCTTCGACCATGGTCTGGATCCACTGGCACATCTCGAGCTTTTGCTGCTCTTTCGGGTCGAGTTTCGTCGCCGCGTTGAGCCCTTCTTTCGAGAACGCCTTGGTCTTCATCTCCTTCTCGCACGCCTTGAACCGCTCCATTTGCTGTGCGTGCGAGGGAAACAAACAAGAGTCAGCAGCAATGTCGACCCATCGTCGTAGTGTGGCGGACAGCCGCCTCGATCTGCCTCGACGCACCGTCTCGATCAGTTTCCGGTTGTCGATCAGCGGCTGCTTGTCCTTGATGTCGTTGCTCGTCATCCATGTCTTGATCTGGTCTCGCAGTCGTTGCAGCTTCTTGATCTGAGTCTTGAGGTCCGACTCGAGCTTCTCCTTCTGCGTCTGGTTCGAAGAGGCCTGGATCTTTTCGAAAATCTGCGAGAAAGGCGCCCGAGTCAGCACCCATCTCGTTTCGCATGGCAGAGGTCTCATTCGTGGCTTACTCCTTCAAAGATCTCGACCTGTGCATTTGAAACCGGATCAGAGTCAGTTGCGGGTTCGTCAAGGCCGGTCTGCGACGAGCAGCGAAGGGAGACTCACGCCCTCCTGCACCTTCTTGAGGGTCTTGTCGATCTCGGCTGCGCGCAGTCATACGCAAGAAAGGTCAGGTCTATCCCTCCAAGTGGGGGAGTTGCGGCTTCTGGGCGTTTAGGCTGCCGAGTGTCTGCTCTTGATGAGAATGGGCTCGGGGCGAGAGGGAGTCGTCTCCAGCCCCGCCGGCTGGAGAGCCTCGCCCGGTCGCTCGTCCTTGCGCTTCAGGTGACTTCCCAGACCATCCCCTGGCCGCTGGAGGCGATATGGGCGAGTTGGGTGTGGAGAGACGAGAGCGAGGTGGTGGCGGGCCCTTACTCTGCAGTTTCCGCGCAGCCATGCTCGCTGAGAGGAGACGGAGAGGAAGGGGCAGCTGTTCGCGTTCACTCCGAGTCTAGTCGAGCCTCGTCGAGCGTCAAGTCTAAACTCGTCGAGACTCGCGACGCTGCTGTCAGGCGTCGAAGAGAGAATCAGGGGGAAGCGATGCGGCATTTTCCCTCTCTCGTCATGTAGACTTGCCAACAGAGTCAGGATGTGCTAGTTGCAACAATGCATACACAACAACAACAAATACGTGGGAAAAGGGAACATGACGGAACAGACCGGCCGGGTCACCGTCTTCGCTTCTCGCCCTCATCTATCACCAGCCGCAGCCGCTCGACGCGCTCGCGCCCGTTCAGCGACCTCTGTCCAAGGATGTCGAGCGCGGCGTCCAGCTGCGCCCGCACCTGCTTCGACAAGCGCTGCACGGCCCCGGGATGGTTCCGCCTCAGGAGCGCGAGCCGTTCCTCGACCGCCTTCTGGATCCGGTCGTCCCTCGCAAAGTAGTACAGCGGGATCGACTCGGCCGCGCGGATCTGGTCCTGCACGATGCTCCAGATCCCGAGGAGGACCAGGTCGCCGACGGCGTTGGCGAGGTACTCTTCGACCGAGGCGACGTGGGCGGCGGCGAGTTCGCGGCTGACCCATTTGAGCATGATTTGGTGCGCCGACGAGACGGGTTTCGCAGCCTGTGGGGACCGCAGCGCGAGCGAGAGGGTCGCCGTGCTTGATTGTAAGAACTTGTTCCCCTCTAGCATGACGATCACTTGCAAGAAGGACGAGAGCAGCGACGTGTCGCCGTCGGGACCCGAGAGCGAAGCCGAGATGGCAATCTTGAGGTTGGCGCGCAAGGCCCTCAGAGTGGCCAACGTCGCCGGGTCCTTGGCCGCGAGTTCGTCGTCGGTCGTGTCGTTAACGCGGCGCGACATGGCCCCGACGAGCACGATCGCCATGTCGTGGTGCGATCTGCCCATCCGCATGGCGTACACGAGCGGGAGGGGTTGGCCCGGTGGGGAGGTGACGAGCAGGTCAAACTGGTGCGATTTGACGTCGAGGATGACGGCGAGGTCCTTTTTCTCGATCGCGCGCAACACCTCGAACGGTTCGTACTGTCCGCCCCCTCTCTTCTTGCCGCCGCCGGACCGTTTGGATCCGCCGTTCGTGACATGGAGAGTATCGCCTTCTCGAGGGTGAGCGGGATCGGTTTGCGGCGGAGCTGGTCTTGCGTCGAGAGGAGTTTCGACGGCAGAGGTGAGCGCCTCGTCGAGGATGTGCTGCTTCCTCGCCGAGTGGGCGTACTGCTCTGCCCGCTTGGAGATCTCGCTCGCTGGAGGCAACCGTTTCGCGAGCACCTGCACACCGGAGGGGCGTGAGCCGTCAGTCAGGGAGGGGATGATGACATGAGGACACGAACTGGGTTGCTAGGCAAGGCGGAGTGGCGGGGCGGACTGGCGTCTGTTCTCGGCGGTTTCTTGTCGATGTAGTACTCGTAGTTGAGCATCCCTGCCCTCGCTGTCGGTGGTCCGAGTCCGGCAACACGGCAACACGAGTCGGCCGAGAGAAGCGTCTCGTTCTCTTGGACGTCTGCGCAACTGGATCCGGTCCCGCAGCGATGGACGAGCAAGTCGGATCTACGCATTCTGTACCGCTCTCACCGGCGACTGCAACACTCCCCGAACCCCTACCGGACGTCACCAAGGTGCGGCCACCTCTCTCTCTTCGCACGTGAATCCGACCACTGCTGACAAGGCTGACATGGTTTGCAACCCTCGAGCAGATCGTACACGTACCTGCGACGCGTAGGCGATCAGCCCGTCGGCAGGCAGTCGGGTTCCTGCGCTCTCCGGATGGCAGAGACGCCGCCCTCGTGCGTCTCAGTCGCAAATCGGCGGCTCTCGCTTCAATCGACCACAATCAGGAGCGCTGATGCTCGCACGCTCACAGCGCCTCGTGCAGTACACTCTGCGCTTCGCGCTGACGTACCAGAGACGGACACGCCACCGCAATAAAGTGCACGAGCGCCTCCTCGCGGTGGTTTCCCTCCTCGCGGCTCTTCGGAGAGTCGCCGCGCTGCATCAATTACTCGTCTCGCTCCTCCCCGCGAGCGAGTTTCTTGGCCTTGCATCAAGACCGGCACGACTACCCAACGAAATCAAACCGGCCGTACCGGAAGCGATTCCAGGTCCCCGACAGCTCGTCACCCAAGATTGGCTCGACGCCGTGACCCGCATCACCTGCCAATCCCTCGACGTCGCCTCCCTCCTCGCCTCCAACATCTACCTCTTCTCGCGCCTCGGTCTCGTGCCGCTCTCGATCCGTACGACCTGCCGCGTCGACAAGGTCTCGGATTTCGCGACCCTCGTCGCTGCCGCTGTGGGTCTCGCTTCGGTCGCAAGGAAACGCGCACAGCTGTACCGGGTTGGGAAACAGGCGAGGAAGAATGCGATTCAGGCCGAGTCGAGGCTGGAGGAGCTCGAGTTTTGGGAACAGCGGCGGGCTCGGTCTCGGTGTCGGTCTCGCCGGGTCGGATTGGACCCGGCCGCGCACGCGCAAGGCGAGGGGAAAGAGGCGGATGTGCACGAGGCGCCGGCTAGTGAGCTCGCGGATGAAGAAGAAGAGCGCACGCAGTTGCGCGACCGCGTGCGGCAGGAGCGGAGGACCCTGCGCGGATTGAAAGACCAACTCGGCGAGTTGTGGTGGGAACGGCTCCGACTCGGCGCGGACGGACTCTTTGCGCGTGAGTCTGCACTCTTGCGGTTCCTCCCAATCTCCCTGCGCTCTGTTGCTGACTCGAGACGCGCCGTCGCCTTTTTCTCTTGCTTGGGCCGCCCTCACAGTGTACGACGCGCTCGAGCTTTCGGTCGCGTCCGAGTCGGTCAAGAGTCTTGCAGGGATCACTGCGGCTGGGATCGAGTGAGTCCCGCGTACGATTCTAGCTCCGGGCTGAAGAGCGCTGACCGTTTGTCGCGCTCCGGCACCAGGTTCTCGCAAGTATGGACGCAGCATTTCGGAGGAGGGAAATTCACGTGAACGTGCGCAAATCAGGCGGCGGTCTTTCTCGCGAAACAGCCTGTAGCTACCTCGCTCTATTCAGCTAATTGCAAATACACTGCACACTCGAGTCCGAGCGCCCCTCCATTTGGTTGTTTGTTTTGCCCTCGTCGACTTGTCCGATCGAATGAAGCCAAGCCTCGGAGATCGACTCCGTCTGCATCCTCTCCGCTCACTACACTCGACTGATGCCCTGCTAGAATCTTACACACGCTCCTTTCGTCAACTACACACTCGCTTGATACCCTCCTATACCCCCCCAAGGCCCGCCATGGCACCTCGCCGCTCGCGCTTCGCCGCCCTCTCGGTCGCGGCTGCTGCGTTTGTTTGCACGCTGGCGACTGCACCCCGCGCGGCTGCGTTCAAGACCGGGAACTCGGGCAGCGATGTCGTGCCCGGTAGCTACATCATCCAGGTCAACACGTCCAGCGCCGCGCTCAGCAAGCGGGGCATGACCCCCTTCACCGTCCGTCTCTCACTCAACTTTTCTCTCTTTCTCCGGAATCGCGTTGTACTGACCGGCCCTCTCCGCGCAACGCAGGCACTCGAACACACCCTCGCGGCCGTGTCGAATCAGGGCGTACAGTACTCGATCCGGCAGCGCTTCGATGCGATCCCGGACGCGTTCATGGGCGTCAGCATGCAGGTCGGCAACGATGTCACCATGGAACAACTCGCCCAGATCTCGGGAGTCGAGGTGCGCGTCCTCCTCCCGTTCCCTGAGTGCATGACTCGAGGCGCCAGATGAGCTGACACCGACCGCTCGTACTACACAGCGCGTTTGGCCCGTCCGGACGCTGCGCCTCCCGACCGAACCTGTCGTCGAAGACTACCAACCCATCGACCAATCCGCCATGTCCCGTCGCGACTTTGCTCCGGAGCATGACGCGACCGCGCACCTCGAGAAGCGAGGGACAACGTTCCCGCCCGCGTCCGCGTACACGAACGACCAGTTCTACCCGCACCAAGACACCGGAATCGACGTCCTGCACAACCGCGGCATCCTGGGAGAAGGTATCAAGGTGAGTCGAGCCACTTCCTATGTGTATGTGAAAACGGCCACTGAAACGCGACGACGGACGCGCGCGCGCAGATTGTGGTGATTGACGAGGGCGTCGATTATACCCATCCGATCCTCGGAGGTTGCTTTGGCTCTGGCTGCCAAATCTCGTTCGGTTACGACTTTGCCGGAGATGCGTTCAATGGGCTCAACACCCCGCGGCCCGATGCTGATCCTTGTGAGTGCGCCAGGAATTGCTTTCCGCTCGAAGACTCTGATTTCTGACAATAGTCTGTCCTCTTGGCAGTCGCGAACTGTACTACCCACGGTTCGTCTTTCCATGAAGCCTCGCCTTTGCCAAGCAGTCACTGACACCAGGACCGCCTCGTAGGCACGCACGTCACCGGCACGATCGGCGCGCTCGCCAATTCGTACGGTTTCAGCGGTGCCGCTCCCGCCGCCACCCTCGGTCACTACCGCGTCTTTGGCTGCACAGGCCAGACGTCCGACGACCTCGTCCTCGCCGCGGTTCAGCGCGCCGTCTTGGTCGACAAGGTCGACATCATCTCGCTCTCGCTCGGGACTTCGGTCGGCTGGCTCGACAATACGCCGATTCAGATCTATCAGGACTACCTTGCCACGATCGGAGTGCACATTGTCGCTGCTGCGGGTAACGAACGCACCGAGGGCTTGTTCTATTCGGAGCAACCGGCTGCCGGTCTCTTGACGAACGCAGTCGGCGCAACGTACGCCCTTCCAGTCTTTTGCCAAGCAAAAGTAAACCCCGACTGAATCTATTCTACTCCGTATACAGCGACCCGAAGACTTTGCCCGCCTACCAGGCTCTCCTGACGGGCGGCGGTAGCGGCCTGATCCCGTACTCCTCGCCCGCGCCGCTCGTCTTCCCCGCCCCGAGCCGCATCTACTTCACCTCGACCAACCCCAACCTCTCGGGCGATGCCTGCTCGGCCTTGCCGGCTTCGACGCCGAACTTGTCCGACAAGGTGGTGATCGTCAGGCGCGGCGGTTGCGACTTTACCGTCAAGCTGGCCAACGTCGGCAAAGCTGGAGGGTTCGTTTCGACCCTCTCTAGGGCTTTCCCGTATCTCCCTGCTGATGAGGCAATCGCGGATCTTGCAGGAAAGCTGTCTTGGTCTACAACACCCCGAACACCCTCGTCATTCCTCAACTCAACGTCGGCACCTCTGGCTTGCAAGCCGTTGGAAGTTTGCGCTACGAGGAAGGAATCAAGGTGTGTGAAGGAGCGTTCGCTGACCGTGACTAGTTGCGCGGAGTTTACTGAAACGTTATATGGCCCCGCAGCTCTTGAACCTGTACACCTCTCAGCCGAATGGCGTCTTCATCAGTTTCCGCGGAAAGCAGCTCGTTCCCGGCGTCACGGACAATTTCTCCGGTGGTCTCACTGCGTGCGTCGCGACCGTGGCCGAGTTATCAGACGCAGGATATGATTGCTGATGGCTCGCGTGATGATAGGCCCTATACGACTTTCGGACCGACGAACGACATGAACCTCTTCCCTTCGATTTCGGCTCCGGGTTCTTCGATCCTGTCGACTGTCCCCGGTGGACTCGGCATCATGCGCGGTACCAGCATGGCCACGCCGCTCGTCTGTACGTCGAATCTCCCGTTCATCCGCTGCTTCGACTTCCGCTAACGCATTTCGCACGACCGTAGCCGGAGCTCTCGCGCTCATTCTTAGCGCTCGCAAGAATGACGGCCTGAGCGTGTCGCAAGCGCGTGCGCTAATGATGTCGACAAGTGTGCAAGCTCCGTCGACGTACCAGGGCTCGCTCGCAGACACCGTCACTTTGCAAGGCGCCGGTAAGAAAGAACAGCTTTTGAGGCTTGACTTAACCCTAAGCTGGAAAAGACTGATTTTTTTTTTTTGTTCCGGGGGGCAGGTGTGATCAATGCTCAGCGCGCGGTCGACATGCGTACCCTCGTCTCGCCCGCGCAGATCATGCTCAACGACACGAAATATTTCAACGGCATTCACACCATCACGATCAACAACCTCGAGGCGGTCCCGGTGACGTACACCCTCTCAAACATGAATGCGCGTGCAGTAACGACCTACAACAACGTGAGACTTGAGCGGACAATCTCAGAACGCCGGGCACAAGCTAACGGCGGGTGGACTATTCACAGGGCGCGTCTAACGATGTTCTCGTCTCGACCACTCCCAACACGATCAATCTCCCTCCGGCGACGGTCACCTTTAGCCAGAACGGCTTCACGCTCCCGGCCGGAGGAAAGATCGAAGTCACGGCCTTCTTCAGTCAGCCGAGAGTGACATGGCCGCAGCGCGACCTCTTTGCGCTCTACTCGGGCTACGTTCGCATCGACGCCCAGCTGCAGGGCGCCTCATCTCCTCAACCTTACACGAGTGAGTCGTGATTGCGCGGAATAGTTGTCTTTGAGCTACCCTGACACCGATCGACCGCACACAGTTCCGTACCTCGGCCTGCTCGCTCAGCTCGTTGACATGCATGGTCGGTTCCCCTTTTTCTCTTCCTAGTCCGCCCGCGCGATGACCACATGCGCTGATACGTTTGCGTCCGACAGTGCTTGACTCGACTGCGGCTGCGCTCGGCGCGGCTTTGCCTTTCATCGCCGTTGGGCAGGACATTCAGTCCGGTCCGGCCAACTTTTCGCTGTCGGACCGGAACGGCCCGCCGACTTGCTACTTCCGCCTCGCGGGCGGTACGCGCATCCTCTTGCTCGACCTCGTCGACGGCGACCTCAACTATGCTGCGACCATCCCGGCCGTGCAGAACCCGCCCCAACGGATGGCAAAGCGCTCGCTCGAAGCTCGCGCTGCCGACCAGCCTGAGCCTTTCCCTAACTCGTTCGCCCTCGTCCCGCGCTACGGTACCATCTACAGTCCGTACTACTGGCCGCCGCGCGATGCCCTCGTGACGAGCACTACGGACTATGAGATTCCCATCACTGGCACCTACACCACGAGGGACGGCTCGGTCAAGCAGGCCCAGCTCGGCAAGAGCTACAAGGTCCTCCTCCGGTAAGACGCTTCGGACGCTCGAGACCGCTGCTGCTTTTGCTGACTGTGACTTGTCGAGCAGAGCGCTGCGCAACACGGCCGACCCCGGTTACTCTTCATCTTACGAGTCGTGGCTGTCGCCACCTTTCACTCTGCAGGCTTAAGCCGCAACTTTAATCCCTCCTATACCCATTTTTCGTCTTTCCAGCTCTGTCTCTTTTTCTCGAAGAGTCCTGGCCTGCGAGCCCCATCTTTGTTCTAGACCTGTTGGCTGTAAAGGATACAGGTATTTCTACACAGGGTACTGGCTACACGAAGGTTGCGTTTCATGTCGCATGCGCTTGCTGGAGGTCGTACAACATCATGTCGGCCCAAAGATAGCTTCCAGGGACCGGCTCGCCGTGCAGGCGATCCGTCTGGTGAGGTTGATATCCCTTGAGCACGTTGCCGAATTCGCTGATGCGGAAGCCCGCTCCGGGCGCTTTGTAGACGACGCTCGACTCGTGAGTAGTGCGCTTGCTCGCTTGCGAGCGCATGATCGAGTTGATCTGGTCGACGCGTTCGTGTGCGAAATAAGGAGCGGCGTTGTTGGAATCGTCGCTTGAGGTCGAGCGGGAACTCGTCTTGTCCTGCGCGGGCGAGGCATGCATTAGTCGATTGTGCGGGCGAAAAGACACCTCAAGACGGCTTGACGCACCAAGAAATAATCAATCTCGGCCTTGTGGTCGAACGAGAAGTACATCGTCCGCCAGATCTTGGTGCTCGCGGTCAGGAAGGCCGCCTGAAGACGGTTCCCGGTAGCAGCGAGTCGATTCCGGAACCACGCGAGGCGATCCGGCGACAGCGGTTCGTTCGTGTTTCGCTGCGCGGCCACGTCCTGCTCCGCCCAGCGAGCGAGGTCCCAAGTTCCCGGAGCAAACTCGACGTAGTCCGGAGCATTTGGCCGACCATCGGCGCGGATGTTGGACAAGAGCGGCTTGATCACGTCCGAGATCCGACGTTCGAGCACCTCCGGCGCCGTGTATTGCGGATTCTGGCGAGTTGACCAGTACTCGTCTTGACCGAAGCCGTAGTGGAGGACAGAGAGTAGCTGAAGGCGAGGGTTTGGGTCAACCGTGTTGAAAAATCTCCACCATGTGCGCGTGTAGTACTCACGAGGAGATCGAAATGAGGGACGTAGCACATCCTCGGCCGGCCAGCGTCTCGGTACGCGTTGCTTGACCTCGGCGATAATCGGTTCGCTCGCTGACCTTCCGCTACCTTGGCGCGGGACGACGTGCGCGACCGCCCTGAAGCCGGCGCCCACTTGTGCGTCGGACGGATCACCTCCGAGTCTTCGCCCATCAGGGCGCAGAAGTTTTCCACCTGTTCGCGACTAGCGGCGTCTCCGATCAGGAGGACCGTCTTGCCGCGCAACCAGTCGAACTCGGTCGGAGCAATCGTTTCGCGTTGGTACCGCTCGTCGAGGAAGCGCAATCGGGCGAAGAGATTCGGCGGTTGGCATTTCGGGTCGTGGGGTCGCCAGCGATTCTGGTCCGGATCCGACAAGTCGACTTGCAGCTCGCCCTCGGCTGCATAAGGATGACACGGAGGCGTCGAGCCTGCGGTGTAGAGGCGCGAGACGAAGCCGGCTGGCTCTTGCGCTGGTCTGTTTCTGTCCAGAAAGACTCGAGTAAGCTTCTGATCCTCGTGCCCCCGAGATCATCAGGAGGTACGTACGCGGAAGGGAGCGCGCAAAGGATGACGATCGTGAGGCACAAGGATGCGACGCCTAGCACGAGGGTGGCGCGAAGCGACTTTGCCGGCACATATGCGCCTCCTTTCGGCGGCGTCCGCCACATGAGCGGCGCTTTCTCCGCCAAGGTCGTCGAGAGCAGCCGCGGCGCCGGTCTCTTCCATTCGCCGCCGTTGAGCTTCTTGATCGAGGCGTCCAGGTCCCACGCCATGAGGGGCGGCGAAGGCGGCAAAGTCACGTCGCCAGTTCGTTCGTCGTAGGGTACGCATGCGGGAGGCGAATCCTCGACCGAACTCGCCGGCGAAACAGGCGGCAGCTGGGCGAGTCTTGATACCGAGCTACGCTGGCGCAGATGCGTCGGTACGGCGAACGGCATGATCCGCGACGGCTCGAAGATACGGCATGATCCCGGGATTAGGTGGTCGGTGATTCGCTGGCCAGACTGTGCTAGCTTGCGGAGGGCGGTAGAACAGACCGCGACGAAGTAGCACAGAGCTTCGGTGAGCAAGAAAGCTGTCCGATTATCGTGACGAGCGGTAGGAAGCAGAGAGCTCCCGTAGAAGCGAGGCCGTGATCTGCAGGCAGGCAACCTCGTCGAGATCTTGTCTCTCGGAACGGGCAGCTGCAGGACACCCTTAGGCTCCGAAGCAAAGGTCGGCTGGTAGATCGACTTGAGGCTATGCCGACCCGAGCCGGTTGCACGCCTCGAGCCCAGACATGCGTGCTCGCATCTTCTCCAGCTTGTTGAGCCCGTGAGAATGGGCTGGAAGCTGGGGAAACGGATCGGCTCTATTCCAACACCGGGAAGTCGGGCAAGATCGGCACGAGATAGCAGGTTTACGGGAAACGCAAGCGGGAATGGAGCGGCCACTCGAGGGGCTGGCCTCTGGGGGGTGGGTAGCGGGAAGTGGAGAAGAGAGAGCGGCGGGACTCGGTTCTCGACTTTTCTTGCCGAAAGCGGCAGTGGCGTTGCCGAAAATTTAAGCACTCGCATGACGGTGCATACACCTTGTCAAGCGACACTTGGGCTCTAATTTTGACTCGATATAGCCAATTAATCTGGATTGATCTAGAGACCCACTCGGAGGCAACAGAGAGCAGAGGCGTATGGACCGAGCTCGGGACTGCAGCAGATCTAATTGGTAGCTTGAGCAGATCCAACATAGCTACAGGCGCATATGCGCAAACTGGATCAGGACCTATGCTGGGTTTTGCAGTCTTTATAGATGTGTCTACACGCTGACCTCTTTTGCGTATGATGCCAGATGCTCCCTTACGTCCGCACGATTATCCGAGTCTCTATACATACCATATACTCTATCACGGCTTCCGTCATGTTGCCGTCAGCGTCCAAACGAGCGCCTCTCGAGCCACCGCGCCGGAATGTACACCGCCGCCGCGACCGCCATGCCCGTCTCGAACGCAATGTCGCCTCCGGCATGCGCGTCCGGCCCCGTGACGAGTTTCGCGAGCGGGCCGCGGAACCAGACTTGATCCATCCCGACGACGACCAATGCGGCACCGCAGAGCGAGGCGAAGAGGGCGGCGAGGCCGGGCGGGAGGCGCGAAGAGCGGTTCCAGAACGTGAGGTCGTACGCCGAGAAGCGACCTTTTCGGAAGAGCAGGTGCTGTGGGATGGGGTGATGTTACGTGAGTATCCAGCCGTTATCCCGTAGGACACCCAAGTCATAATGCGCTTGCTGGCCATTGAACGACCGAGAACGGGCTCCGTAGACTTACCTCGACGAGCAAGATGGCGACAAAGATCGAGCTCCAGTACCCGAGCAAACCGAGAAAGTTGCTCAGCGCACTCGCAAAGTGCGCAGCGGCGGCGATGGCGATCGGAAGGTAGATGGCCGTGCCCACGATCGGGAGGAGGAACCGAGGCAGTCTCGTCAAGAAGGGGAAGACGATCTGGAGCGAGAGCGAGAAGGCGTATTGGGTCGGGGCGTTGTTGGCTGCGCGTGCGTGTGAGAGGTGCGGGATGTAAGCAAATGAAGTGGCGGAAAGCTCGATGGAGCAAAAGGGGGGACTCACAGATCATGCCGAGCGAGAACAGGACGAGCAAGAACTTGCCGAACCCGCGCATCGGTTCGACCGCGACTCCGACCAGCCCGCCGACGCTGCCGTCACCAAACGCCGCCTCCCATGTCGGCACCGCGCCACTCAACGCCGCCGCCGCAAATGCGGCCCCCATGACTTGCACGAGCATGCATGGGAGGTACAACCCCGCGAAGGTGTAGAGGCAGACTCGGACGGACGAGATATCGGGGCGCATGTAGGTGTTGAAGTCGGCCGAGCAACCGGACCACGAGATGGTGAATCCGACAATGATCGAGATGAACGAGAGGACGGCGCCGGCCGTGGCGGGTTCAGAGGCGGCAAACGAAGGCGCCGAACCGAGGTGGCGCGCGCCAAAGCCGGCGAGGAAGATGAAGGCGAGGAGGACGGGCATCCACGCCCACCGTTCCATCGTGTGGAGGACTTTGTACCCGCAGAACGAGACGAGCATGCTGATGACGGCGACGATGACGATCCCGGCGTTGACCGAGAGGTGACCCGGGTTGACGGCGGCGAGGACTTGTCCGGCCACGATCGAGTTGACTGCGCAGAAGCCGATAAAGGAGATGACGTTGAGGAGGGCGGGAAGGATGGCAAAGTAGTAGCCAAAGCTGTGGGCACAGGCCAGTGTGAGGGAGGAATTTGCCACGCAGGGGGGAGTTCGATGGGCAGACTGACCTGTACCGGGCGATGCCCATGGTCCGCATTCCCATTCTCGGACCGAAAGTGGCGACGTAAGCCGGTACGCCGCACGAGAAGAGGTTGCAAAAGACGATCACGAGGGTCGAGTCTCGGAGCGAGAGGCCGTAAAAGAGCGGACCGAGCGTCCCGGTCGAGAAGCACGAGATGGTCATGTTCATGGTCAACCAGATGGTGAAATTCGAAATGAAGTGGGCGTCGGTGCGGGCGTGTTCTGGCAAGGGACCGACGCCGTGGTCCTCGACGCTGTCCGAGGCGATCAACCAGGCCCACGCCTTGCCGTACCACTTCCTCGGCGAGGGGGCGGCGGTCCAGTCGGTCGGATCATCATAGTCGGGACCTGCTGGTGGTTTCGCGAGCTCCAAGTCGAGCGAGGCGTGCTTCGAGTCGGCGTCGAGGAGTGAAGCTGCAGTCGGAGTGCGATCCGGCGCAGGTGGCCGCGAGTCGGACGAGGCGAGCATGATGCGGTCTCTTAAGGGGGGAAGAGAAGCCTCGTCTGCCTCTTCCTGTCTGCTACTTATCTGCAGCTGTGGTGCGCGAGTCAACCCAAGAGTTTCTCTTCGTCTCGATCGGCTCGCCGCCACTTTTTTCGTCGCACGGAAGCGCTCGCACCGCGGTCCAAGCCGACTGCTGACGGACCTCTCCCCGAGCCTCATCGACAAGGCGTGGCAGGGTCAGATTTGGAGGGTTGGCTTGGAGACGAGTTCAGAGGGCCTGCTCATAGTACCGAGCTCTTCTTGAGGTCAATATAGAGCGCAGAAGCCGCAGAGAGACGCCAACCGATCGTCCAATCGGAAGGAAGCGAGTCGCTGCTGCACCGCCTCCTTTCTCGACGGCCTTCTCAGCCTCGCATGCCCTCATCTGGACACACTCTGGACACGCTCGAACAGGATGGCAATCCCACTCGCCGTAAATGCTGAAGCCCACGACGGCGACCGCGACCGCGACTCGGTCTTCCCGCTACTCTACACCGCCGACGTCCTCGCGTGCCAGTTCTCGAGTTGGTACCCGCGCTTCAAACGCATCGCACCCAAGGCCACCATCGTGCGAACACTCCCCGAGGATGAACACCTGATCGAATTCCTCGAGGCGGACGGGCTCTTCCTCCCAGAGGGAAGCGGACCGATGGGGTCAGTCGTACCTCCCTTCGCTTCAAGCCATTCGCTGCTGACGACGCCATACTACCATCAGCATCAGCGAATTGAGCGACTCGGAAAGCGAGGAAGAGGAGGCAGACGAGGACCAGCCCGTCTTCTCCTTCCCACGTCTCGACGCCGAAATCCGCTCAGCACTCGAAAAATACGACGGCGCCGTCTTTCCCAAACTGAACTGGTCATCACCACAGGTACACGCATGCCAATAGTGAGCCGCCGAGGGCTTTACAGGCATGCTGATTTTGTCTGCCATACTACAGGATGCAGCATGGATGCTCCCCGGCCAGAACCTGAAATGCCAAACCCCCGCCGACGTCTACCTCCTCCTGAAATCGAGCGATTTCATCTCGCACGACCTCGATCACGCGTTCGAAGACTGCGTCGATTTTCCCCCGTCGCCATCCGCCGCCCCTGCCGCCACCGCGAGTGACTCGAATCCGGGAGTCGAGAGGGTGGCGGTGGGTCTGGCCGCAGTCGACCTCGGCCCGACAACGACAGCAGCAACGTCCAACGAAGGAGATGTATCGGAAGCTCGCCCGGTGCAAAACAACAGCAGCACGGGAACGACGACGAGACCGTTCGAGTTCGAGTTCGAGTTGGTCCTCAAGAAATGGTTCGACATGCCCAAATCGCAAGAGTGGCGTTGCTTTGTCCGTCAGGACCGTTTGCTCGGTGAGTGGAGAGTTTTTTGGGGAAAGGGCCGCCGATTGCATCGGAACGGTCTGTCTGCCTGGCCGCGCGCCCAAAACGCTGAGCTGATCCGTGGCTTCCTCTTTGTCCCCTTCTCCTCCTCTTCTTATTGCCGATGACGGATGGAGAAACGCAGGCATCTCTCAACGCGACACGACTCTGTACGATTTCCTGCAACCCGAACAAGCCCGCACCGAGATCCGCGACTTGATCCGACGTTTCTGGGAGGAATCGATCCGCGACCATGCGCCTCTCCACAACTGTACGCCGCACCCCCTCTTCCCCCACCTTATATCTTTCCCTTAGTCTTTACAAGTCTCAGAGTCCACTGACTGATTCTGTCTCTGGTTCTCGACAGACGTCCTGGATGTGTACATCACGCGAGACCGGTCGCGAGTCTTTGTGATCGACTTTAACCCGTTCGGACCGCGGACCGACCCGCTCCTGTTCTCCTACCCCGAACTCCACGACCTCTTCCTCGCCTCATCCCCCTCCTCCTCTACCTCGGTCTTTTTATCCGCTGCTGCTACGTCGACGACGGAATCCGATTCGCAACCGCAACAACCACCGCGACCACCACCACAACAACCCGAACCCGAACTGCGAGTCGTGACGCCTTCAACCAACCCGGCAGCGCAATCCGCCGTCCCGCGGTACGCGCACAACCGGTATCCGAAAGACGTCGTCAACATGAGCGAGGGGCAGTCGATCGCCGAGTTTGCGAAACAGTGGATGACCGAGGTTGGGGACGCGGCTGGATTCGGAGAAGGAGAAGGGGAAGGGGACGCGGCAGCGGCCCGGGAAGGGAAGGAGGGCTCGGGAGAGTCGGCGGAGAATGAGCGAGTTGGACGGTAGCGCGTCGGCACCTGAGAATCTTCAAGACGATCCACTCTCGGTCGCTTTGACGGTCTCTGTAAGCAGTCTTAAACAAGTGTCACAGCTACGCAAGATGCAAGCAGCAAGTCTCAGTTACCCAACTTCGCCAATGAGAGTTGCCGTTTCTTCTCTTCCTCCCTCCGCCGCCGTTCCCGCTTCTTGCTGCGCTTCTCCTCCTTCCGTAACAAGTCGAACCGCCTTGCCTCTCGTCGAGCTTTGCGTTCGAGCTTCTCCGCGCGGCGCAAAATCTCGGCGACGCTGAACTGTTCGAGCCGGCTTTCGCGGACTTTTTTCGGGCGGCGCTTCTTCTCCTTCTTGCCCGGGCCTTCTTCCTCTTCCGGGGGCGAGGAGACCATCTGCGTCGTTGCTACTGCGGCGGTGGCGGCGGCATGGTCGACAGGCGCAATGAGCTCGTTCGTGCGAGATGTCGGATCAGGGAGGGAAGAAGGAGGTGGCGAGAGGTAGTAGGCCTCTGCGGCTCGCTCGTGATCCGAATCGGGAACGAGCTGCAGCTCCTTCTCCTCCTCCTCCTCCTCCTCCTCCTCCTCCTCCTTCGTCTTCTTCTTCTCCTGCGCAACGATGGGGGATTGCGCGCCCGCCTCGGCGGGGCGCTGGCGTTTCTTCGGGCGCGGATAACACAGAGGCTGGGTCGATGCTGCTCGTTTCGGGCTTGGTCGTGCGGGACTGGGATCCAGAGCGGGGAGATCTTTTGCGGGCTTCAGAAGAGGTGAAGAACTCGGCGGCGGCGTCGGCGGGAGCGAGATTCGCGAGATCGGCTCGAGGGTGGTGAGAGAATGAAGCAGTGGGGGTGATTCGGTGGAGGAGGAGGTCTGTGTAGTATTTAAAGGTGAGGGGGATGATTTCGGCGGCGGCGGCGTCGACGGCGGCGTCGAGGAGGGAAGAAATGCGTCGAGGAGGTTGGTGAAATGTTGGGCAAAGACTTCGGTGTCGCCGAGAACTGGGCGTGCGCGCGTGAGCAGGTCAGCAGGGTATCACAGAAGCGAATGGAGGATAGACTTGAAAGCAAGCTCACAATGGTAGTCAAAGACGGCATTCCATTCTTTCGAAACCGCTTCGCGATTGACCAAGACGCAAAAGCCGCCTTGCTGCCGGACGGCTTTGGAGAAGTCCTTGACCAAGCTCCGAAAGCCCGGTATTCGAAGGCTCGTACCCGCGACGATGAGGCACGTCGGACCGGCAGCGAGGTCGGCGTCGGCGATGGAAGAGATGTGACTCGCCGCGGAGGAAGAGGCAAAGGACGGGTCGTCGTAGAGGACGATGGCGGGGCGGAGGAACGCGAGTTGGGAAGGGTTGATGGCGCGTTTCGACTCGAGTTTGCGCGATTGGGCTGTACACGTAGGCGGGTCAGTTGTCACGGTAGACGGTTCGAATCGATGGCAAGAAGGGGGGGACGCACCTCGCCCGTAGCAGATCGGGCACTTTTTCGCTCGGCCATTCTTGAAGGCGATGGTGTGACGCTTCTTCCATTCCGTCGTGTGATGGCATACACTGCAACTGACGTGGTCCAGCGAACCGTGCAAGGCGACGACGAGGTCCGGCGCAGAAAACTGGTGTCGGTGAGGCGTATCTGTGGTGACGTTGACGCGGCCGCCGCCTGACGTTCGTGATCGTGTGAGACGCGGGGTAGATGGACGGTTGGACGGCGTGTCGGCAGGAGTCGTGGCCAGGGAAAGCAGTCCCGTCGCCGCCTCGACGCCGTCGATGTTCTGCGTGTACACGCGCGCCAGCCTGCCCCGGTCCGCCAAGCCCTTCATGAGCCCATGAAAAGCAGTCGGTACCGGTTCGCTGCTGCTGTTCACCCCTTCGACGACGGGTGCACAGTCCTCCTGCTGCCGTCGTTTGCCGTCCTTCACCGCTCGTTTCGCGGCCTTTCGCAGCTCGAGCATGAGCTGAAAGTGCTCGGCGCGGGAATCGGGGCGGAGGATCGCATCGTAGTGGAAGAGTTGCTTGGTGCGGCGCGCTGACCGCGTCAGTGTCAGACGCGGATCTGTGTTTGTTGAGTGAGCGAGGGTGGGGGACCGAGAAGGTGAAGCGCTGTACACGCTCCCACAGCCTCCGCGAAAGTCCTGCGGGCATTCGAGGGTCAGCACTCGGGTCTTGGGAGGCAGCTCCACGGTCTGCTCGCACCGGTATGCCCGCAGCGGTCGAGATTCCCGCGCCGACGCCCAAGACGACCTGGGTCTGATCCGAAGCGACGTGCATAGCCAACGCGGCGAGCGCTTCGAGCGTGACGGCACTCGTAGAGGCATAGCTATCCAGCGGGAGGCTCAGCATAGCCGCCGATCCCCTCCCGAGGTTAAGAAGAGATAGCACTGATAGGTTGCGGTGAGAGTCCAGACGATCGAGGACTCCGCGAAAGGCGACAAACCCAAACTATATGGTGAAGGAGCTCAAAGTCAACCTGAGATGATAGAGCATGTCAAGATAGTATGGAAAAAGCATCGAAAGTATCGATCGTCGCCGATTCAAAGCATACTCGCACAAGCTGACCCCCTCCCTCACGCGCCAAATCTCGCCAACCGTCGCCGCCTCAGCTCCTCCATCGTCGGACTGTCCTCACCGCCTTCATCTCCCGACGCCTCCGACTCGGTGATCCCGCCGCCGTCGCCGTTGCCGCTGTTGTTGGCTTCGGCAAGACTCGCCGCCACGGCGCGGCGGAACTCTTCCTCTTCGCTCAAAGCGGCACGACCAGGGACCTGTGCGAATTTACCACGCCAATGTTATCAGCTCAAACCCCTTCCAAACTCGGAGGGATAATAGCGCCGAGGTCTAGAGCTGAACGGCAAACGCACCTTTGGATCTGTTGCCGTGCTCGTCGACGTCCCCGATCCCGATCCACCTTCGCCTCTCGCCGCCCCATTCCCGCTCACATTCAAGCTGGCCGCAATCGCCGCCGCCATCTGTTCCTCTTCGCTCAACCCCGGAGGCAGCGCGGCGGCTCCTCCTCCTCCTCCTCCTCCTTGCGCAGTCTCGGTGCCCCTTCCACCGATCGGTTCCTGCTCGAGTCGCCTCCGCCGCCGCCGCTTCTCGCTTTCCGAGTCGACGCTCGACTTGGATCCCTTTCCTTCCTCAATGATGATGTCGTCGTCGTCGTCATCATCATCTTGACCCATCGCATCGTCGGGCGAAGCCGCCCTCTTGCCCTTGCGCGCCGAACTCGCAAATCCATTCTGGCCATTCATCGCCGTCGTCGTTGACAATGCGCCCAACCCAGACCTAGAAGATGTCGAGGCCGACGAGGTGGAAGCGAAAGCGTTGCTGCCGTCGCCGCCTCCGAGCGAGTGACCGGATCCGGAGAAGGCGCCCCAGTCGGAGTTTGAGTCGCCGTTGCCGTTGCCGCTGCCGCCCCCTCGTGGCGGCGGAAGGGTACGAGCGACTTCTGCTGCGGCGCACGGTGGAAGACCGCCGAGTTGGTCATCCGTCGCAGATACGACGGCAAAGATGGAGTAACCTGGCAGGAAAACAAAAAGGGACAGGTTCAGTTCGGCATTCTCGTTCTCTTTCCCAAGCAATCACACCGACTCACCCTGCCGCTCCATCTCGCGCAACGTCAGGCCCAGATACATGGCGCTGATCCACACCGGCTCGGGGATGCACGAGTCGAGGTTGTAGAAGCGGTCCGAGTTGCCAAACTGCCGGATCGAGAACCAGTGCAGCTGGTGATTCAAGAGGAACGCTTCGACGAGCCTGTCGCGCGGGGTTTTCAGATTTAGAGCCAGCGGTACTTTGGGCAACGAACGGAACACGTACTCTGGCCGATCATGCACTTGCTGCATCTCTTTGCTGCCCCAGCGGACCAGGCGCAACCCCCAAACCTTGAGCGCATTCTCCATCACTGCAAACATAACCGCGCGAGTCAGCCGCATCCTAAAGACCAGCGCCAGTACCAAATCATTTCTCGCGCCCACCTTGTACCGAAAAAAACCCCGAGTCGTCATAGTTCTGACTGCTCTCCCACGGCGAGTCGCCCATCAGGTGCTGGCCCGCGCCGAGTTGCGAAGCCTCGAGCGCGTCGAGTGCGCGTGCGATCTCGGCGAGGTCGGGAGCGGTGAATAACCCGCTCTGCAGAAGGTTGTTGAGCGCATGCTGGCCGCAGAGCATGGAACCGCCTGCGAGGGGTGGCGAAACGACGAGTCAGTACGCAAGACTCGAGGGGCCGCGCAGGAAGAGACGCTTTGTGGTCTGCGTCTTTTCTGAGAGCTCTGAAACGTACGCTCTTGCTGTATAAGGTGCAATCAGGGTCAGCTAACGGGGTCATCGCCAGTCTTAGGGAGCAAGCAGGTGAACGGACCTTTTCGTGATAGATGTGCGGAACGAGATCCATCGTTCACAGCGAGTCTCTGCGGCGAGACGCTCAAAAGGTCAGCATACTCGTCGGGGACCCTTGACTCCACCAGCGCCCCCTGGGCCCTCTACGTCGCGTGGTTGGATGACGTTCGCTACGACCGACGTCTTCGCCCGTGTACGCCGCCTTTGCAGGACGAGATCGCTCTTCGGCTACTCACTTTGAACCTTCTGAGTCTGTCCCGTGCCCTGTGACGTCTCCTCTGCTGCTGATTCGCGCGGATGATGGACGAGTTGCGCGGCCTGGTTGATGAGCGATGAGCAGCTCGATCGACCTGCCGCAATTTGAGAGCGCTGCGCCTGGGTGTACTTGTGGGTAGAAGGGCAGCAGTAACGAACTAGCCTAGCACAGCGTCCGAATGGGGATGTGTAGAGGGGAGAGCTGCGAGATCCGCTCGCTCCCTTTTTCTTCAGCTTCCGCGTGAAAAGAGTGGGCCCGCGAAAAAAAACAGTTCGACCAGTCCGCACATGACGGTATTCAAATACGAATGGCGGCATTATATTACAAGTCTGTTTAAGGATAAACGAGGGGGAAAGAAGGAAAAAGAAACAGCGCGGGCCGGATTCAGGTGGCGTTGCTCAGTCGGGAGTGCGTGAAAGTGCATGGCCGACATCTCTCCATTGACGCCAGTGTGCTGATTCTGGCAGCACTCTCCAACTTGACTGCATTTGTAGTAGACGAAACGGGGGGTTGAGCAATCTGACCCTCTGAGCTCGAGAACGTCTCAGCTTTCTACGCAGAATTTCCAAACAAAACTCAGGCTGCATGCTTGACGACCGCGCGTACCGCTCTTTTCGTGCTGCACGTTACTGCTGTATGTACACGGGTCTCGCACTCTCACAGTAACTCCTGGCCGGATAGAGCCGGAATCGATGCGGGGAGCGCGACGGCTTGTCCGCGGAGGGGTGGCCCAAGCTTCTTGGAAGCACTTTCATGCCGCCTGGCTCGACTGCTCTTTGCTTCCCGTTGTAGCGTCGCGATGGCTGATCAAGCTGAAGCTGAAGCTGCTGCCAGGTCCCGCATTATCTCGGCACACGAGCACCTGCTTGACCTTGCGCACTACGAAAGGGTGCTTGGCGCTGCGCTGCCAAAGCCTCCCTCAAAAGCTGCAACCTTGATCAGAAGCGCCCGCACAACCTTGTCAGGGGCCTTGCGATGCCTCAATAACTGTACTGGGTTGACAAGAACATTTAACCAGACTGGCGAGTGGCTCGAGCAGAGACACAATGCCTTGACATCAGCTGCGGACACTGGAACATCTCTCCCCTTCGATATCTTGCTGTTGGGCCTTGTGAGTTGCAGCGCTCACCACCTCCCTTGACTGTATCTGTCTATTTAACATCTGCCATTTATAGATGACGCTGAACCTGCCGCTCTTGCTTCGGCAGCTTGTGGGTGCCATTCTGTGACTTGTGGATCCTGTACTGATGCACTATCTTGCAGGGTGCGGACGTGCCTCTGATTGACATTGAATTTGCAGAGAAGCAACTTCAAAATGCGCGGGCTTTGGTCAACACAAGATATGACACGCCTCGTGGGGCCGGAAAACAGTATGACCAATGGGACCAGCAAATCGAGGTTCTGCAAAATCTGTTCAAGACCAAGATGACAAGTCAACAGCATGTCATGTTGGGAATTCGGGCACAGCTGGTGACCTGGGCACAGACCTCGCCGGATCTGATGGCCAAGGAGGTGTTTTGTGCACTGCCAGTCCTTGCGCAGCGGGGGCTTATCGAGATCCTCAACCGCCTCTACAAGGTGTTGGAACCGCTCATGGCAGAGAACGAATGCGAGAAGGCGCTTGACCTCCTGGTAAGAGTTTGAAAGAGCCTGTACAATACCCAGCTTACACTGTGCAAGGTCTTGCAGAAGCAATGGCCAATGCGCCGCCTGATCACCCGAACAGTATGCCCTCTACCTCTTACTCTGCATCACTGATCCAGGCTGTGGGCTGATGCGCTTTTCCCGCTGCCCCCGGCTGACCAACTTGTGCAGATGTATACCTTGGAGATGGTTCACCACTGCACCACTCGTAGCCACCAGGACACTCGGACACTTGAGGAGTTGTCGAGTGACGCAAAGAATCCGCGGTACTTTGCCGCCCTAGATCTGCCGCATTCTATCCCTCAACACCCGAATGAAGCGAACATCCAGTTGCCCCGTCACCTGCAACCGGTCCCGAGCCCGGTCGCACCCCGGTCTGCAGATTTCCCACCACGCCTTCGTATCGCAGACCTCATCCACCCTCCAGAACAGCACCAGCAGGATTCGCTCGGCACTGAACCTCCCATGGGCATTGGCCATCGCGCCGCACGCCACTATGGCGTCAATGCAGCTGACTGGAAGCTGCGAGCGCGGCAGCGTTGGGACTTGCAAGAAAAGGACTCTTGATCCGGTTGGACAAGACCCTTTGACAAGATGTGCTGGCATTATTTGTGCACAAACGATCACACTGCGGGCCTCAAAAGCTCAAAATTTCGATGCGAGGCAGCAGCGAGAGAGGGGGCCATGCGCGATTTTGGGTTGTGGCTTGTAGAAATGTGTGAAGGCGGGTATACAGTGACTTGGATATGGATCTCAAGCAAATCATGAGCGAGAATGGGGTGCTAAAGAACAAGAAAGCAGCTCCGAGTCCGAGTGAGAAGATGCTCCAACATAAATCGACACCCGGCGTCAAGTTCTTGACGGGGCAACCGTCATGTTGTGTCCGGCAGAATGGAGGGCATCATCTGTGCAAGAACAAGTATCAGTGAAGTTTGAAGGGCAAGAGTGAGAAGGAGCCTTAGCAAGCGAAGTCGATGGAGAACAAGCCTTCCGGATGCACGTCGCATCTCTCGAGCACAGAGCATCTCAGGCTCTGAAATTGTACGCCCTGAGAGTGATCATCACCAACTGTAGGATCACTTTTCTACCACAATGCACGTGGCACCGCAAGACCCTGTCAGCTCTCCCGCGCAAAATGTGCATCAGAGGTTATTCAAACTCCTTTCGAGAAAGGTTAACGATTCTCCACGAATGCGCAGCGGATCTTTTGACATGCATGAGCAAAGGAAGTATGATATATGCGCAAAACTACAGCTCACTCGGAGAAGACGAAGGACCGGCTTCGACATCAGAAGTCTCGCCCTTAGTCTCAGCAGCCGTCCTGCCCAACCTGGCTTCCTGCGGCAAAGGCTTGCTCGTCGAGAGCGACTTGAAGGCACCGCCTTTCTGACGTGGCTGTCCGCTGCTGCTCTGGCTCCGCGTCGTCAACTGAGGAGGAGGAAGGGCAACCCCTCCGCTCGACGCAGCGACAGTTCCGGCCCCTCCTGCTCCTCCAGCGGCAGGATCCAGCCGGAACAAGCCGACCGGAGTCGCACTGCGACTCGGCGGCTGCGAGACGTTCAAGCCAGCACCGGCGAGACGCAAGTTGGCCGCCGACACGCCGGCGGGATCGGCCCCCTGAGCAACCAGCTTGCGGCGACCGCGCTCGACCAGAACAGCATCGCTCAGAAGAGGGATCGTGGCCCCCCCGCGGCTGCCAAGAGGCGGGCCCGGCGCGGCTGCCAGGATCGGAGTCGTAGAGCCAGTCGCGGGAGTGTTGGCGCCGGACGTCGTGTTGCGGACGACCGAAGCTGGTCGCGTCGGCGCGTCTTCGGTTACCGGAGTCATCGATTGCGGCTCATCGACTACCGTCGCGCCACCGATGACGACTGGGCTCTCCGGATTGACCGGTGTGACCGGTGTGGTGGGAATCGGTGTGCCCTTGCGACTTCCCAAAGGGGCGGAGGCCGAGATCGGCGTCGGCGTGCTGTTCTTGCGGGGCGAAGCCGAACGCTTGCGGCCGCCACCACCGAAAGCACCGGATCCCCATCCAAGCGCACCGCCGAGCGTTCCCGCGTTGGTACCCGTGACGGGCGTCCCGTCGCCAACAAACGTCCCAGGCGGCGCCGCGCCGGACGACCCCTCGCGGTCTTTGCCCGGAGCGCTGCGGCTACGGACCATCCCCTTCCCGAGGCGACCGACGGTGCTGGCGATACCGCCCAGGGACGATTGTTTCGATTGCGGTTGACGGCCGAGGCCTGCCGAAGGAGCCGGTGGCGGACCATTCAAATCGCCCACTTTGCCCGCCGCCTCGGGCGGGACATAGTGCAGCATCGCAGGCTGATGCGTCTCGTCCGCGTCGGTCTCGTCAAGGATCTCTTCGCCAATGAGTTCCTCGATGACGTCCTCGAGCGTGATGATGCCGACGCAGGGTTCGTCCGTTTCCGATTCGTCGTAGATCAGGCCCGTTTCGCTAGCGTTGAGGGCATAGTCGACCGGCCCTTTCTTGTCATCCGAGTCGCTCTTGCCCTTGGTGCTGGAAGAGGCCGAAGACGACGAGTGGCTGCGTTTGCGGAAGATCTTGTGAAAGAACCCAGCGGCGCCGCCGTCCTCCTGCTCCTCCTCCGCCTCCTCGACCTTGGCGCTGTCACCACGTTCGAGATCCGTCTCGGTGAGACTCGACCGCGATTGGATCGTGGCGAGCCGGGGCGGGCAGGAAGCCTTGCGATCGGGCGAGCGGTGCACGGCCGCGATGTGCGAGCGGCCTTCTTGGAACGTGTTGAGGATCTGAAGGAGCGGCAGATCCTCCGAGACCTTCGGCAGCGAGCTCATCGGGATATCCGACAGCGGCACAGCGTCTTCGGGGTCGAGCAAGATGAGCTGCTTGGTGAGGAGGACTCCGATGATCTGGCGTCGCATGCGCTTCGAGCTCGAGCTCGCCTTGTCGATCGGGTCGGCGAAACCTTCGACAGGGACCTCTTCGTAGACCGGAATACGGGAATGACCCGCTTTGAGGATCCGTCCGAGGGTGGAGTAGTCGAGCTTGGTGTCGATCGGAAGCGAGAAGACGGACGAGAGCGGAGTCATGGCGTCGCGAACGACCTTGGCCTGCAAGTCGAGTGTAGCTGCAGCTCAGACCGGGTCAGTGTCGTGTCGATGTGTTCGCGCATCAGCGCGGAACATCGCCGCCGCTTACCGCCGACAATCGTGACCGTATCCGTTTGCAAGTCGCCGTGACCGGCACTCGTCGCATGCATCGCCACCAGTTCCTTCAACTCGGCACGTCGGTAGACGATCCCTTCGTGGGCGCCGAGGAGGAACTCGAGCAGCTTGGCGACCGGCCACGCGACGACGAAAAAGACGTAGATGATGACGCGAACGAACGGCACCATTGCCGCTCCGATCTGAAGACCGAAGCGAGAACAGACCGTTTGCGGAATGATTTCGGCAAATATGATGACGAGCACGGCTAGTGAGAGCGGTGCGTGGTCAATGTTACAGTCTAAGAGGGGGACGGAGAGAATGCACGGCAGACTTACTCGATGCAACGACTGCTTGGATACCGCCGCCCATGACGCTCTCCGCGATGACAGGCAGTGTCTACAAGATGAAATATACAGTCAGTATGGTATGCCTAGCGGCGGACCCAGAGGATTCATGCGATCCTCCGACAATTCGGAAAGATCGGGCGGAGAAGTCAAATGCGACTCCCGCACCGGCGAATCAGGCAGAACTCACCTCGTTGAAGAGCATGTTGGCGATGAGCAAGGTGCTGTGCGCGGTGCACTTCGTCAGGCGGTCAATCGCCCGGAGAAAGGAACAACGGCAGAAGCGTACATGAGCAGCAAATGGCCGTTTGAACGCAACGGAAGCACTTTCTGCGCCGCTTTCCGCTGCTTCTCGTTGCCCGTCTTGGAGAGGACTTGAAGTTGCGTCGTGTCGAGCGACATGTAGCCGAGCGTCAAGCCGGCCGAGATGCCCTAGTCACGCGATGAAGACACGATGGGTCAGTCTCGATTACGGGACTAGCGCGAGCGGGAGAGGACCGTCTCCGACACACTCACACTGAAGACGACGAGGACGGGGATGAAGCAGGCTGCGCGTGAAAACGATCCGCCGGGGGAGATTATCAGCAATGCCGCGTAATCAGATGGAGTGCGATAATCGCCCGAGGCACAGCGGGGGGCGCACCTTTGACGACAAACGCGGCGTCGTGCTTGGTTCCCGTCTCAGACTTGCATGCACACGTGTTGGCAGCCTGGCGCGTGGCCAAATTGCCCATCCAGGGCGCCGTGTACGAGGGCGAGTCGCTCCACTGTTGTTCGATCGAAACGACGGGAGTGGCCGCTGCCGCGACGCCGTTCGAGCACCACAGGGCGACGCAAACGAGCAGGATAAGCGCGTGCTTGAGCGTACTCCTCGTCGTATGCTTCAGGCGTGCAGGAGTGGCGATCCGGCGTGCGTTATAGGCGGACAGAGGAGTGAGCCCCGGATCGTCAGGTTCTGCGTCGTCAGACGTTGCTGCGGTGGCTGTGGGAATGGTTGCATTCTGGGTGGTGCGGACGCTCGACGTAGCTTGTGTCATCCAGGGGCGACTGGAATGGAGCACCTGCGGGTGTACAAAGAGGTGTCGCCGTCCAGAGATTCGATCGAGACGTGAGGCGAGAGCTTTGGAGGCGGTGCACAGTTCCCAATTTTAGAACTTCTAATCCGCCAATAGGAATATCCTCCGATGACTAAGCGCACAGCCCAAGCTACTTTACACGGGCTCGACCCTAGCTGTCCACGGTAGGATGACCTCTCGTCGACTGTAGCGCAAATCATGTATCCGGGTACTTGAACAAATTCACAGTTTGCGGGCACGCGATGCTACCGCCGCAGCGCTGCTTCTTCACCGCCGCCGCCGGCCTTCTTGAAAGGCTCCCCGTCCTCCTCCAACTCTTCCAGCTCTTCTATCTGCTCGTGGATCATCTCGTTCTGCTGGTCCCACATGGACCGGTACAGACCTCCTTCCTTCGCCATCAACTGGCTGTGCGTCCCTTGCTCGGCGACGTAGCCGTCCTTGAGGACGATCAGCAAGTCGGCATCCGCCACCGTCTTCAACCTGTGTATGCGGGATGTCACGATGAGTAGTCCCGAGGCTATGGTGAGCTCAGACCTGAGAGGGAAGACGAACCGGTGCGCGATAAAGATGCTCGTCCGGGCTTTCGAGAGAAGGGTTTGGTTGATGTTGCGCATCAGGTCAACCTCGGTCGTCGTGTCGAGCGCCGAAGTCTGCCAACGCAAAAAAAGACATCAATCAGTCACTTTTCAGGAGCATGCAGGAAGAGCCAAAAAAGGACGCACCGCCTCGTCAAAGAAGAGAATCTTGGGGTCCTTGAGCAACACCCGCGCGACCGCCATCCGTTGCTTTTCTCCTCCAGAGATCATCATCCCCCGCTCGCCAACCTTGGTCAACCACTTGTCCGGCAGACTCTCAATCGTCTTCGAGACGTTGGCCAACCGCGCCGCCTCTTTGACTTCCTCATCCGTCGCATCGAGGCGGCCGTACCGAATGTTGTGCAGAATGTCGCTATGGAAGAGGGGCGTCTCTTGCGGGACGACACCAATCTCGCGCCGCAACGACTCGAGTTGAACGTCGTGCAACTCTTGCCCGTCGATAAAGATCTTGCCCGTCGTCGGCTCGTAGAACCGGAACAGCAACCGGAAGACGGTCGACTTGCCGCAGCCTGAAGGGCCGACAATGCCGACTTTCTTGCCCGCCGGGATCGTGAACGAAACGTCGCGGAAGATGGGTCGGTCTGGGTGGTAGCCGAAAGAGACGTTCTCGAAACGGATCTCGCCGCCCTTGGTCAGCGAGAGCGGTTTGGCCGTGGGAGAGTCCTGCGAGTAACATACGCAAGCACGTCAGAACGAGTCTCTCTCGAAACCAGTTCCCGTGTTGCCAGTTCCTCACCCTGATGGCCGTGCCGACCGACTGCAGGTTGAAAAGGGTGTCCATGTCGATCAAACTCTGGCGGAGCTCGCGGTAAACGGTACCTGCAAGTGGAGCGATTTAGCGGCGAGCCCCCGCGCCGACAAAAAAGTGCAAACGCACCGAGGAAGTTGAGGGGAAGGGAGAGCTGGAAGACGAGCTGGTTGACCATGACGAGATCGCCGACCGTCATCGAGCCTGAGAACGTCAAACTTGATCAGCTCGATCTCGCTCGCAAGGTCGTCGCTTCCGAGCAGAAACGCACCATCCGTGATGCCCTTGGCAGCGAGGTACATCATCCCCGTCAAAGCAGTCGAGAAGATGACGTTCTGGCCGATGTTGAGCGCCGCGAGCGAAGTCGAGATCTTGACCGAAGCTTTCGTGTAGTCTTTCATCGCGCGGTCGTACTGCGCGACCTCGAACGCTTCGTTGTTGAAGTACTGCAGCGTTGTGGGACGGGAGAGTCCAGGTGTCAGCAGATCGTCGTGGCGGCTGCGTTCGAGTTCGAGTTAAAAAGTGATCCGCACTTTAACGGCGTCGTAGTTGATCAGGGAATCAACCGACATTGTCGCTGCGCGATTGTCAGCCGCGTTCGCCTGCTTTCGGAACTTGGTACTGCAAGATCGCGGGGGACTAGGATCAGCCGTCGTCCCGGATTGAAAGAGTCTTCGGCGGCTCACCGCCACGCGGTCGTCTTGATCGTGAACCAGGCATAGCCCGCCATCGTGACCAATGTCAAAGCGGCAAAGTTCCAACCAAAGTTGTAGCTCTGACGAGGAGATATAAAGGGTCAGAAGGCAAGGTTCTTGAGGCGAGCGTTAAACCCGTCGCTTCCTTCCACTCACAAGGATACCGCACACCATCGAGATCTCGAGTGCGGTCGGAACGACGTGGAACACAACGGACGAGAGCAGGAACGAGATGCCCCTGCACGCCGAGCAAGACCTGTGAGCACCAGCCGCGCCCTCTATCGGAGGAACATACGCACTTTGTGCCTCGGTCGATCGCTCGCGTCAAGCCTCCCGTCTGCCGCGTCAAGTGGAACCCGATATCGAGGCTGAGCAAGTGAGCAAACACGGAACGAGCGACGCGGCGGATCGCGCCCTGCGCGACGCTCGCAAAGACGGCGTTGCGGAGTTCGGAAAAGAGGCCGGCGCCGATCCGGGCGAGACCGTCTGCGGTCGCAGGGTCGAAATGATCTCCCCCGTCAGTATCGCGGGCTTAGAGTAAGAAAGTGGAAAGTACGCACAGCCGACGATGACCGTTCCTGCGATGGCGAATGCGCCTTGGCCCGAAGTCGGGTCGATTTCTACGTTGAGGGCGTCGACGATGCTCTTGAAGAAGAACGGGACTTGAACGTTCAGGAGCTAATACAGCGCTCGTCAGCGTGTCAATCGGTGTGTGTAAGAAAATCGAGGCTATGGGCGCACCTTGCCTCCGACCAAGAGACCGAGGGCGAGCAAGACTCGACGTTTCGTACTCCAGTCGTTCTTGGGCCAGACATTGGGCAAAAGCTTCTTGATAATGTCCCAATCCCGCCTCGTCTGCTCCTTGTCGCTGACATTGTGTTCCTTGCCGACGTCGGTCGTCACGGGTGGTTGTTTCGCTTTGACCGGCGTCGACGGTTCCGGCTTCCTCTCGGCGGCGAGGTGGTGGTGGTGTTCCTCCTTCTGGTGCCCTTCCGGACCCGAGTGGGCCTGCGTTGCCTTGCGCGCTGCTTCCGACAGTTCGTGTTGCCGTTCTCGTGCCTCGTCCTGCGGCGGTGGTGCTGCTCGTGTCGGCAACTGGGAAGGGTCGGGATCGCGGGCGTAGTGGGCGTGCGATCGGGTGAGGGTGAGGACGGGCGACGGTGCTCGTCTACGCGGCAATGGCGATCGCAGCGTGTGCAGTGTCCGTACAGGCTGACAGGCGCGGCAGAGGCGCAGCGGCGAAGCGGGCACTGGCAAGTGGGGTGCGGCACCACCTCCAGCCAACACTCGCGGCGGTACGGCGGTCCAGATCCGCCAAGCAGAGCCAGTCGCAGTGTGGATCGCCATCAACCTGCGCTCCCTTCTGCCCGTCTCGTCCTTTGGGCGAGAGGCTGAGAGCGGTCGTCGAGGTCAAGCAGCGAGAAGAGTTGCCGACGAAAGTTGACCTCGGCTCTACCGCGTCAATCACTCTCTTTGTAGCTGAGAAGGAATCGCGCGACCATGCGCAGAGTCGCATATGTCTACTCGGACGAGCTCATCCGCGCCGCAGACTGCTTGCCAGCGAACGAAGGGCGCGCCTCGCTCGTGCACTCGCTCGCAGACAGCTACGGATTGCTCGCCTCCTCGCCTGCTGGAGCCCGTGATCGGCCAGGCGACAGGACTGCTTGCATTGTACCGCCTGTACGAGCCACGCGCGACCAGCTGACCCGCTTCCATGACCACGCCTTCATCGGTGAACTTGCTCTTTTTCACGCGCTACGTCGACTTTTTGAAACTGACTGCATGGCGGCCTATAGATGCCATCCTCGGCACGGCCAACTCGGAACGAGACTCCGAGTCCGATTCACTCGACTCGTCCGAAGAGGAGGAAGAGGAGACTCCGGCTGCCCCTTCGTTCGGACTCTCCTCCGAGCGCTCGTCTGCCCCGAGCCGTCCTCGGAAACGCCGCAAAGACGCGTCCGCCGCAGCCGACAACAAAAGCGGCCTCCAAGACGATTGTCCAGTCTTTCCCGAACTGGCCGACTATGTCCAGCTCGTCGCCGGCGCTTCCATCGCCGCGGCCCGCGAACTGAGAGACGGTCGGGCCGACGTTGCCATCGCCTGGACCGGAGGAAGGTGAGGAACCCCCTCGATTAGCGTGTATTGAATGCGTCTCGAAATTGACAAATGACCCGGACCCTGCGCGCAGGCATCATGCGAAGCGTGCAGAAGCAGCCGGGTTCTGCTACGTCGCCGACGCCGTTTTGGCTATCATGGAACTCCGGACGCCACCCCCGAAAACCTCACCTACTTCTCTCAATCCCGATACTACTCCTCCACCTCCTCCAGCGCCGCCGCCTCCGAATAGCCGGATCTCTCGCGTGCTGTACCTCGACCTCGACCTGCACCACGGCGACGGCGTCGAATCCGCCTTCTTCTCCTCCCCACACGTCCTCACCCTCTCGCTGCACCTCTTTGCGCCCCTCTTCTTCCCCGCGACAGGCGCGCTCGATTCGACCGGTCCGACAGGTGCGAGGGCTCCCGCAGCGGGGCACGCGCTCAATTTGGCATTGGAACCGGGATTGGGGGAAGAAACGTTCGAGAGGGTGTGGGGATCGTGTGTCGAGAAGGTGGTTAAGGCGTACGATGCAGATGCGATTGTGCTCCAACTCGGGGTTGACGGTCTCGCTGGTGATCCGTGCAAGGTGCGCGCGCCCGCAACGTCGAAGGTGTCTCGTCGCCAAATTCGACCGCTGACTCGAGCCCTGACTACCTACCGGCAGGAGTGGAACCTCCCCCTCGCCAGTTTTGGCTTTGCGCTCGAGCGCGTGCTCAGCTGGAACAAGCGGACCCTGCTCCTCGGCGGCGGAGGCTACCACAACGCCAACGCCGCTCGCGCCTGGACCTATCTCACTTCCGTCGCGGTCAGTCTCTCGCTCCCTCTTGCTTCACTGTCGCCGCTTGATCTGAACATTACGCGATCTCGCCCTTCCAGCTCGGACGCCCACTCTCGCTCGAAGCGCCGATCCCGGCCGACTTGCCGACGACGACTTACGAGCAATTCGCGCCGAGCTTTACGCTCGACGTCCCCGCCGGACATGTCAGCGATCGCAACACGTCAGAGACCCTCGCACGAGTCGAGTCGGCATTCGAGTCGTATGCTGCACGACTCGCCGCGCGCAAGAAAGTGCAGCAGAAATAGGGAGGGCCGAAACCAGGGGGGTAGAGATTGAAATAATGCATAAGAAATGACAAGCGACATAAGGAAAAAGAGGGAGAGATGAAAGAGACAAAGCTTTTTAATCGACGGTGACGACCTCGACGTTTTCCTTCTCGTGCAACTCGAGCTGCTCGACCATCACGCCCAGAGCCAGCCACGCCCAAGTCCGCAACCCAAGAATCCGCTCCGACGCCCTGCCGCCGCCCACCTTTGCACCCTGATCGACGCGGAGTGCCTTGGTTCTGTCTTCTCCTTCTTGCACCGCCGCGTGCCAAGCCGCCCATCCGTTCAGGGCTTTGTCGAGGGTGGACAAGGGCGCGGCGGATTCAGCCGGCCTGCTGGGTCCTTCGAGGATGACCTTACGGATGACCTCGAACAACTTGACAGCTTGCTCTTGTCGGCGGCTCGACTCGGCGCGGTCACTTTGCTGGAGACGGCGGCTGCCGAGCGAGACCGAGAGGAACAAGGCCTCCTCTGACAAGTCGTCCTCCTTGCGGCGCGTTGGATCGGTGACGAGTTTCAAGAGTTCGGCCGACAAGGACGGCAAGAAGCGGCGATAGTGGTTGATCGCGCTCGGAGGTGGGTTCTTGACGTCGGGCACGTCCAAGGGTCCGGTGAAGGCAGCCAACATGGTCGCGATCGATTTGGTGAGCGTCCGCAGCGGATCGGCATCAAAAGGCGAATCGAATGGCGAAGAGACGTGAGCGCTCGTGTTGCCGACAGCGCGGTACAGCTGACCGAGCGCTTTTGTCGAACGGTAGCTGTCGGCTGCGCTGTCGGTCAAGAAGTCGGGCCAGCCTCGCGCAGGTGGTTTCGGGATGTCATGGAAGGCGACAAAAGTGCCGCTCTTCTGAGCGTCGACGCAGTCGGCTGCGGGGAGCGGGCGGGGAATCAGTTCTGCCGGTCTCGAGCGGTGGAGTGTCCGACGCACAGTGTTGCTGAGCAAGCTTGAGGCAATCCGGATGGAAGAGTCCTTCCGGATGAGCGTCAGCGAGGAGCAATTGGCGGATCGCAACCACGCCAGTCAGATCTGATGTCAAGTCTGCGTGACGCGAGGCGACTCGTCAGAGGGGTCTGCAGCTCTAGAATACGGCTGGAAACCGAAAAAGTCTCACACTGGAAGAAGAAATCCGCGCCGTCTTTGACCTCGACAGGGCGATCGAGCTTGACGACAGGAGCAGCGTCGTATGCAGCCGGCTCGACGATGCAGTCGTCGGCAGGAACCAGACCGCTGGCTTCGGTCAGAAGCAGGTAAACATCTCCGTCCAGGTCGCCGCCGGCGAGTTTGGAAGGCAAAGACCGCGATCCTGGGTTTTATCGAAGCGGCGTTAACGACTGCGGGTCCTTGAGAAAGATGCAGAAGACACGCACCTTGACTGGAAAACACAACGCAATTGTGCAGTCCGCGAATCCGTTCGCCAATGCCGAGAGGCAACCTCCCGACCGCTTGCACGATCCGGCAATCTCCCGGATGATTAGTCGGACTACGCGAGATGGCGATCCGCCCCGAAACGTATTCGACCCTCCCGTCTCCGTGCACCATCTTGGCGTAGATCTCGTCGGGACCGAGGCATTCGTCGACGTCGAGGACTCCGACGAGGTTGTAGCAACCGGGAAGCGGAATTCGGCCCGAGTGCTTGATCTCGCGCAAGGCATGGGTGACAGCCGCGTCGAGGCATCGCGAGACAAAAGGGTTAGCGAAAGCGGCGCCGCGAGTCACCGAGTGCCGAGCAAGGTAGTCGAGGGTCCGGGTAAAGTGCGTTGCGGGAGCGAGACTCCAGTCTCGGAGCAGCACGATCGCCGACGCGAGCGCGGTACGAGAATTCGTGATCTTTGCCGTCGCTTGCGCTTGCAGCTTCAAGAATTGTCGCGGATGGATTCCGAGATCCTCTAAGAGCTTGATCAGCGGTCGATTGAGGAAGCCCGGTCCGGCGGAAAAGGTGCCGGCGATCTCGAGACGGGTGCGAGAGCTCTGGAACTTGACCTGGCTCGGTCGGAGGGCGATGGTCCGTTGCTTCATCGCTGGATCGACCTGGACCATTCCCTTGGCTCCGCCGAGGCGGATCTGGAAACAGGTCGGCGGGGATTTGTGCGAGGCCGAGCTGGGAAAGAGCGTGCTGCTGACGCGTTCAGCCAGCTGGACTGAGATGAGACCGACGCCGTCGCTGAAGATAGATCCGGAATGCGAGACCACATCGTCGATGGCGAGGATGCGCTTCTTCTTCAGCTCGATGCTGGGTTTCGACGACGTGAACGCCTGCGAGATCCGGGCAAAGTACTTGGCCGGGATCAGAGCGGTCTCTGTTCCCGTAAAGTCTCCGATGTCTTGATGGATGAGTTCTGGAGTGACGGCTTTGCCGCCGTCGGCGGCGGTGAACGGCGACATGAAGAAGCAAGTTCCGGTCTTCAAGCCGGACGACGACCACGCGAGAAAGGACCACGAACGTCCCCCAAGGTCAAATCCCTGGCGCATGAGAGGCTGAAACCGGTTCGAGATGATGGACGAGTCGCCTTCCCGAAGTCTCTGCCCGTCCTCCTGGCGAAAGGTGACGGTCAGGAAGCAATCGGGGCGGGCGTAGGTCCGAACGATCGTGTTCGAGTCGGCCAAAACCGGTCCCGCCAGAAGGATACACGTCGGAGTTACGGTGAGGGACCTTGCGAGCTGCAGGTCATCGGCGGTGGCGCTCAAGCGGTTAAAGGTGGAAGAACCGTCGGTCGCGCGGCGAAGAAGCGTTCGGAGCTCTTCGACCGAGGTTTGCGCCGCTCGCATCGCCTTGAGACCGCGCAAATACGGCAAGGCAGCTCCGACGATGATGACGGCGTCCGGGTCGTTGTCGGAGGAGGAGGAGTCGGAATCAGAATCGTCGAGGATGATCTCGTCCAAAGACCGCTTTTGGCCTGCGACTTGCTCGGAGGGTGTTGTAGTGGCGGCCTCGAGCGTCCGTACGCAATTATCGAGACTCGAGAGACTGTCGGCGAAGAAGGCGAGCACACGCTCCGCTTCGCGCACGCCCTTGTCCTCGACGAGGTCGTCGACTTCGGGTCGGAGCTGCATCACCTTGATGGCATCGAGCAGCCCGTTCCGAACGAGTTTCTCGAGCTGGAACGCAACGCGGAAATCCAAGGTTGCCAACCAGCTCTGGAAAAGCGCCAAGGTCGTCTCGTCGTGACGGCGCGTCGACTCGACCGATATGTTGTGGGCGATCACGCGCGGCAACCCTGCCGACGGTGCGCCCTTCATGAAGCTGGTAAAGTCGCGTCGCGTCCTGAACTCGATCATGAGTTCGCGGCTTGCGTAGCCGACCACGAGCGAGTGCTCATCATCGAAAAAGCCGACCTGCTGTCCCTTCGGTCGCTGCGAGTGGCCTCCGGCGGCAACGGTCTCGAAGAGAGGCGGGCGAGAGAGCGAGAGCAAAAGTCGAGTCCCGCCGGGTGCCGAATGACACTGGTCGACCGAGTCCACCGCGACCGTGATTCGAATGCTCGAAGCCTTCGTCGCTTCGACAGAGAACGAGTCTTCGTCCCACAACCGTATCACGAGCGTCTTCATCGGGTTCGGGCGCTTCTTCGTCTCCGAGAAGAAGACCCGGTCGACGCCGCGAGCAGCCCTGGTCCATTCGGGGCTGAAAGACGCGGCCGCGCTGCAAACGCCGAAAGAGATTGAGCGGATCGAAATGTCGGACGGTCCCTCGACCGGTGCTGCTTGGTTCGGCGTCGCTCGACTTTGATAATCTGTCGAAACGCGACGCAAGTTGGGGCGGCGCATTTCGAGGTGCACGTCGTCGTCGTCCGACTCGCTCTGCGACGGAGCAGCAGCGATGCCAGCAGCCTGAGTCTGCTCGTGGCGAGCAGCAAGCAGCGCACTCGAGGCGGAAGCTCGGGGAGGAACTTTCGAGTTCGCCATCGTCGTATCTCCCCCCGACTAGAGGCTGTGCGCACCGCCGCGGAGCAAACGAGATCGGACGTCCGCCGCGGGGAGAACGCGCACACGCACGTGCGTACGGACGTGCTGCGGCCACAGGAGCGTGCGGCCACGCGCCGTACAGAGTCCTCTTTGGTGTCTATAGCTCGGAAAGCAGCTTATGATGCGAGAGTAGCGAGAAAGAGGAGCAGCTGTCGACGAGACAAAAGGAAATTTTCGGGTGTCACGTGATCGTCGTTCAATCGATCTCGCGATGAGCGCGCACTACATACTGAGTGCAAGAAGCGTCTTTCCAAGATACACAGTGAGAAGGACTACGAGTTGAAGCGCTTCAGAGCCTTTTCGCGCATCCGGTCCGCGTAGGTCACAGGCGCTTCTTCCGATCCCACCGCGACGCCTTGAAGCGAAGAGAGAGGGGTCAGATAGTGCACGCTCGTTGAAAAAGACCGAGACTCCGTACGTACCCTTGGTAGCTCCGAGACCCGCCCTTTGCTGGAACTGGGCCGCCTGGATGGGGTCGACCCGACCTGCGCCTTCGGCTCCCAATCCACCGCCGGCCGACCATCCCTACAAGGCGGGGTCGAGTCTAACACCGTTAGCAATCACACATCCCAAGTCTGACGCGACGTGACAGTAGCACGCACCATCTTCTCGAGCATCTTCCGTCCAGCATTGCTCTCCTCGAGGCCATCCTTGTTCGGCGCGGCCGGAGTCGGTTTCGGAGGTTCGGGCGCCTCAAACTTGCGCTTCTTCTGGTTCTGGCCCGGTTGCAGTTCCTCCGATTTCCCGAGCGCGACTCGGCGAGCGGCGGCGCGATCGACGTACTTGGGCTTGGTGGACGACGAGTCGGCCTGAGCTGCTCCTCCTCCCACGGCGGCGGCGGCGTACTTTTTGGCGGCGGCGGCTTTGCGGGTCGCGCACGCTGCGAGAGCTTCAGCGTTGGACATGTTGGTCTAGTTTCGCCACAGTGCGATGCGATGCGATGGCAGGGAAAGGAGAACAAAAGAAAACGTTAGCCAGAGAACGGAGGTGAGATGCATCGTGTTTGCGGGTTTCAAAGAGAAGATGTGCCTTGTGCAATTGCGATAGCTTGTTGTGCTTGCGCAGTTCCTCAATGGCTTTGAACTGTCGCTGGCACAGCAAGCACTGGAACGAGATCGGGTCGCCGTGCACAAACTCGGGATCGTCGAAAGCAGCGACCGGGACCGGCGTAACAGCCGCCGGAGAAGCAGCGCCGGCAGAGGAGGACGTGCCGGCGGCGGCGCTCGGAGGAGAGGCCTGCTTCTGCTTCTGCTGTTGTTGTTGGGGCTGTAGAGAGTTCGGCCAGAGCGGCAGCGAGGGAAGGGGTCAATCTCGATTCGCAAAAGCAAGGATTATGAATGGTGCTCGAGCAAGGTACTGTTTGACTCGTAAGAGTAGATGAAGCGGTCGGTGCAGGCTTGCCCGTTGCGGCGGTAGCGGCTGCTGCTGCTGCTGTTGGAGGAGGAGCCGGTGCCGGGTTGGCCGAGCGAAGCTCTTTCGCTTTCTTGTTCCACTTGGCGAGGTTCGGCGCCGCTTTGCGGCTGACGATCAGATCGCCCTTCTTCTCTTTAGCTGCAGTGTGCCATGAACTTTGTCAGCGCAAGTCAAAAGTAGAAAAGACCGCGGTGGAGGGAGGTACGCACCGTGGAGCAAAACAGCCGTGGCGGGAGGAGGAGCAGGTGTCTCGCCGGAAGCTGCTGCAGCAGGCGAAGGAGCAGTCGACTTGGTCATCGGATCAGATTTGAGAGCAGCAGGAGGCACAGAAACAGATGTCGATGTCGATGGCGGTGGCGGTGCCGAAGGGAGCGACGTGATCGGCTTGATGGAAATCGGCGGCGCCGTGCCGCCCTTTGCCGGAAGAGCCGAGGGAGGAGCCGCGGTGGAGGCGGCGGCGACTGGTGGAAGAGCCGGAGTGGCTGTTTGGGCTGCCTGAGGGCCGATCGGCTCCGACGACCCGCTGGCGGGTCCCGCTCCGCCTTCGAGCGGCAAGTCGGCCTCGATGCTATCAAAGAACGCTTCGAGATCCGCCTCGGCCTTGGCTTCCTCTTGCGCCCTCGGGGCCTTCGGTACTCCTCGAAGGGCGGCAGCCGGATCGGGAGTAGGAGGCGGGATCCACGGTTGGGTGAACCCCTTGTCGTCCCAGTAGGCGAGTTGAGCTCCACTGTCCCCGCGGAAGGACCACGGCGAGGGTGAATAGAGAGGGATGAATGAGTTCTCGTGCGAGAACGAGGCGGCGACGACTGCGTTGCGGATGCGGAACCCGGTCGGATGGAATTGCGGGTTGAAGGCCGATGCGAGGACGTCGGTCGCGAGGCGGGTGTCGGCGAGCTGGACAAACGCGAAGCCCCAACTGCTCCGAGAAGCTCGGTCCTTGACGAGCATGACTTTCTTGAGCCCTCCGCGAGCGACAATCTCTTGCGTCGCGCGACCGCCGATGCGCGACAGGGCCGTGGCGATCTCGGCTTCGGTCGTGAGCGGATCGAGGCCGCGCAGGAGGAGGATACTGCCCGGAGTGGTGCCAATATCGCGAGTCCCGTCGTTCATGTAAAAGCCCTGCGAGGCGGCCCCCGTCATCGATCGCTGATCTTCCGACAAGCGAGCGGACGCCCCCTGGTCGTCGCGCCACCCGCCCGTCTTTTGACTGTAGTTGATCTTGATCCGCATCCCGTCGTCCGGTCCCGGACCTGACCGTTCCCGCCAAGGGATGCTCGGAAAGTTTGGCTCGACGAACGAGCGCGCGTGCTCGACCGAGCTGAACTTCGCAAACCCGAACCGCTTCGAGAGGCCCGTCTGCCGGTCCATGATGACGGTCGTCGAGTCGATCGAGGCGCCCATGTCTTCGAGAAAGTTGCGCAGCGAGACGTCGTTGACGCGTTCGGGCAGGCCGAGGAGGATGACGGACGCAGAAGGGGGTTCGAGTTCGGGGGCTTTACTGCTGCGCGGAGTCGGGCCGCTCGAGTCACCTCTGCGGTCGCGGCCGTCTCCACGCGGGTGGAACGCGTTCGCGTCCGGTGGTGGGTAGGCAGCAGCGTCGTAGTCGGGTCGACCGTACGGGTCGTGGTGTGGCGGCGGCTGCGGCTGGTACGGCGAGTAAGGGCGATGATCGCGGTCCTGGTAGCGGGGCTGCGCTTCACGGGTCAGCGCAGGGTCGACTCGGCCGATACTCTCCCAGAGACTGACCTCGTCCTGGTAGCGTCCTCGCTTGTACTCGCGTTCGTCGTCGTGCCATGCTGATGAACCTCGATGAGGCGGATACCCGCGCTGCTCGTCGACTCGGCGAGGGCCGTAGCCGTGCGAGTGATCGTCTCGATAGCCACGTGGATCTCCTCTGCGGCCATACTCGTCCTCAGGGTACCCGTGCGGTGCGCCGTGGTGAGGTTCACCGCCGCGGCGATGCTGCTGCTGCTCGCGAGGATGGCGGTAAGGGTCGCTGCAAGGGGGAGAGCGGTCAGTTCGGGAGCTCTGACTGGGTCTACTCAGTCGAGCTCACTCGTAGCCCGACATGTCGTATGCTCGCTGGGGTGGCGAGGTCAAAGCGGTCACAGTTCTCCTCCTCCTCGTTGCCTCCGACCAACGCTGGTCAATCGCGCCCATCCTCGCTTGCAGGCATTCGTTACACGTCCATGCGTCCACACAGAATGCTCTCGGCTACCCGGACCATTCCTCCGGACGATAGCGCCACCCTTCTTTCCTCCGTGCTCGAGCCTCTTCTCTTTCCTGCTCTTGTCCTCGTCTCGGACACTGTCACCCTTTGTCATCAAGCTGCTAGGTCCGAGCACCCGAGCGCGCGCTCAGGCTACTCGTTTCGCTAATGACAAGGGACAAGCTGCCCCCCGCTCGGGCTCTCATGCCACAACGCCGCCTGCTTTCCCTTCTCTCTTGCGCTCACTTTCGTCTGCTTGCTTGTTGCTGTCGCTTTCTCTCCGCCGAATCCCCATACCCCGTTTACTCGAAGCTCTCCGCATGTACATTCCTTCTCATTCTGACCATTCGGTCCCAGTCAAGCAGGAGCCTGACCATTCTCGCCAACTCAGCGTCTTCCTTCACGCCATGACTATCAACCGCCGTCGCGCCCCTCCCCACCCTCTCCTTCTCGCCGGAGCCCAGCATCGGGACCCGACTCCCGCGTTCGGCAAGATCGCCACCTACTCGCACCGCTTGCCGCTATCGGCGCGTCGTCGCTGGTCGGCGCGGCGGTCTCTTCGCGCGCATCAAGATCCTGCCTCGAACGAACAGCATTCGCCGACCAGGACGACGGGGACGATGGGGACGAGAAGCCCTCGTATGGCGGTACCTCGTACCGTCTCGAGCCCACTGACTCCGGCGGCCGAATCGGCACAACTCATTCGAGCGATCGCGGTCGCAGAAGTCGGGATCCGTCAACCCTTTCGTCGCCCCCCGAGACAGCGCGAAGAAGCGACCACGCGTACCGTCGCGATCCCTTCAGCGGAAGCTGTGACGGTCGTCGATATACAGCCGGCGACGCCGCGAGGGGGATTGTCCCCAACGCAGGAGGAGGAAGCTCAATCGAGCGAATCAACTCGCCAGCCTGCGTCGCTTCACTCGATCCTCATGCTCGACGACGACGACGACGACGACGACCACCACCACCACCACGGTGACGAACAAGAAAGCGAAGAAGCAGTTGAGATCATTCGGTTCGAACCGCAGCCGGCGGGCGCTGCGGGATCGTTCCACTACCTCCGGCCCGACTTGAGTGGCGCGAGCGGCCTCTCGATTCACCACTTTGAGGCTCACGGTCGGACCGTCTCGTCCAGCAGTACCGAAACCCTCGTCGAAGTCAAGCCTGTCCAAGTCGAAGGGCTGGACGCACCCGTCCCGCTCCCGGGACCACAGGCGTCGAGGACGATGCACACGCACAACCGTTCCGCTTCGGCTCCGACTGGACCTCTCGAAGCCCGAGCGCCACCGCAGCACCTCGCCGAGTTGTTCGAGCCGCCACCGCCGCGTTCGTACCTCTGCCCTTGGGAGCTCGACGCTCCTCCTCCCTTCCCGCCCGCCCACCTCGAGAAATCTATCCGCCGCGGTTCCGACTTTCCCTCGCCGGAAAAACCCTTGCCGCAACCGATCAGTGCCGGTTCATCGAAACCCACCCGCTGCGAGCGGAGGTGGCGGCGAAAACATGCCGTGACGGCGGCGCTCGTCCTCCTCACCGTGCTCATCCTGACCGATCTCGTCGCGCTCAACGTCCGAGTCTGGTCCCTCCGCGACGCTTACTATGACGAGTAAAGCCGGATTTCGTAGCGCCTTGTAGACACTCACAGACAATCCTCTCTCTCTTCCCGCGATCATTTTTCATACCCATTCTTCCTGCGAACGGACGTGTGATGGAGAGCTGACTTGACTTGGAGCGAGAGCAAAGATAGCGAATTCCTTTTTGCAAGCGTTGATGAGCAACAACAATTGACCATACTTTGAAAACCCCATGAAAGTGATCCAGCACCTATGAGTAGCGCTTCCCACGCCCGCGCGTCGTCGTGCCGCCACGACGAGCACCCCCACCGCCACCGCGACCGCCTCGAGACGACGAGCCGCGAGAAGGTCCAGCGTCGTTCGGACATGCGTTGGAAAAGTGGCCCTCTGTGGAAAAAGAGGTGGTACATGTGAGGACCGCGAGAGCGGTAGTTGGCGAGCGAGAGAGAGAAAGACGTACCTTCACCGCACTGAGAACGGCCGATTGGAAGCGTCGTCGATTAGCCGTGGTCAATCAGCCAAAAGGGTTTCCGACGCGGACGCACCTTGAAGCAGGTGTAGTTCGAGCCGCCGCCGCCCGCACCACCTCTGCCGCCTGCGCCTCCGCCAGCCGAACCGCCTTGCGGGCAATCTTTCGCCCAGTGCCCGTCTGTAGGTTCGTTCTCTCTGTCAGCAGTGCTCGAAGCTCGGTAAAGACAAGTCGGCTCACCTTCTCCGCACTTGTAGCACCCTCCGCTCGCGCCACCACCGCCACCGCCGCCGCCAGCACCACCACCTCCCGAGCCTGCAAACTTGGCGCCACCACCGCCTCGGGCGTTCGAACTTCCGGAGCGCCCTTGCGGGCAATCTTTCGACCAATGACCGGCTGCAAAGAGCGCCATCAGCATCAGTACGACGAGACGAGAGCGAGAGACGCGAAAAGACGGCTTTGCCTACGTACACTCGCCGCAGTTGAAGCAATCTCCCGACGGCGCGGGACCGCCGCCGCCGCCGGCACCACCTCCTTCTCCTGCAAAGTTGGCACCGCCGCCTCGGGCGTTCGCGCCTCCGGTACGGCCTTGTGGGCAATCCTTCGACCAATGACCAGCTGCACGAGGGCATCGTCGGCGTCAGTACCACAAGAGCGAGAGGCGCAAAGAGACGACTTCATCCACGTACACTCGCCGCAATTGAAGCAGTCGCCCGATGGCGCAGGACCGCCGCCGCCGCCGCCGCCCGCATTCGCCCTATCTCGGTAATTCCCACCACCTGAGCCGTTTCGAGCTCCGTCGTCCGGCCCGTCAGCCCAGCTGAAGTAGTCGCATTGCGAAGTCTTTGAGACTTTTGAGCATTTGTAGAAGGCTCTGCCTTGGTTCGGTCCTGTCGATGTGAAATCGATGAGATGGGACGGAATACGATGATGTTCAGGAGGCATGAACGCACCTTCTTTCGAGACAGTGAGACGCGCCGCCTTTAAGCCACAGTTGCAGCAGGCTTCGTCGTCGTCGTCACCCGCGTCCGCTGCGTACTGCATCCTCTCCATACAGTCAGCCCGGTGTGACACGCTCGGATGATAGTGAATGACGCACGGCAGGTCGTGCCGGAGCCGCACGCTTTTGCGGTACGACAGCTCCAGCCGCACGTCCGTTTCCTTGCGGCCTCGGCCCGACTTGGGCTGCTCCTTGATCGTCAGCCCAGGCGAAGAACCCGCATCCTTCGCCCATTGGTTTCGCGCAGCCGAAAAACTTGCGCCCTTTGTTCGGCCCTTCTTTGCTGACGGTTCGCTCGGCGGCAGTCTCAGCGCAGTTACACAGCGGAGCATCGGCTGTGTGATCCGAAGCTCGTCAGTTCGAGAACTTTAAGCGATCAGGCTAGCTCCAAACTGACCTTTGTGGTCGTCAAGATCATCCTCCGAGTCGACTTGCGCACGCGAGCGAGGAGCGGCTGCACCTCCTCGACCTCGTCCTCGAGCCGCGGCGCCTCTTGCCGGTACTGCAGGTCCGGCGGCTGCCGCACGACCTCTACCACGCGCATTCCCGCCACGAGCTGCCCCTCGACCGCGGCCACGGGCACCACCGCGCGGTGGCTGCGCACCGCCATCGTCATCGTCCGAGTCGTCATTTTGTGCTGCTCCACGACCTCCGCCTCCTCCTCCTGCGCCTCCGCCACCTCCTCCGCCATTCTGCTGCCCGGCTTGACCTTCAACATATTGCCGAACGGTCTGCGAGGAACACCTGATCAGCAGGGCAGGAGAGAGCGAAAGACGCACAGATAACTCACAGCGACGAATGCTTGCATCTGCTGTTTCGTGCGGTAAAACACCTCGCGATATTCGTCGAGGGTCTGATTGATCACGTCGTTCTTGTTGCGCGTGCCATCGCACACCTGCACGAGACGCTCTTCCGTCTACAGAAGGGGAAAGCATCAATGGAGAACTTGACGACCGTTTCGGGATTGCGCTTACAAGACGACGGAGATGCGGTTTGGTGAGCGAGTTTTCGAGTCCGACCGTGTCGTAGGCCTTGACAAGTCCGATGCCGAGAGTGGACGGAACGAGGTACTCCACGGCGCCCTCCTTCTGCTTGAAGACGTACTCGCGGTCGATGATCTTGGAAATGTGCTCGGCGATGGTCGCGTCCGTGCCTGCGCGTGCGCAGATTGTCAGCTCTGACGCCGAGCTCAAGCGGAAAGAGCCTGTGTGACCTTACCGATGCCGTTCTTGTCCATCAGAGAAACGAGATCGGCTTCGGTCAGGAGCGACGGCTGGGTCGTCCGTCCTTCTCGGAGGTCAAGCTCGTCGGGCTGAAACCGTTCGTTCACTTGAAACTCGGGCAGGTGGTTCCCAGTCCATTTGTCGTAGATGTAGACGTCGAGGTAGTTGCGTTCGCGGATGACCAGACCTGTCACAGCAGTGGTCAGCTGGGCAGAACCGACGTTTGCGAGGCGAAGGGAGGCAGCAAACCTTTCGCCGAGAAGGCTTCGCCAGCGATCTCGATATCACAGGTCGTCTCGAGGCCTTTTGCATTCTTTGAGCAGCAGCCCAGGAAACGCCTGACGATGAGCTCGTAGACCTTTTTCTCCTCGCCGGCGAGATTGTTGACGTGCGCCGTCGGATGGATGGGCGGATGCGCCTTGTCGTTCTTCTTGCCGTTTCGCGGGCGCTCAAACCCGCCTTGGTTAAGCAGACTGTACTCGAGTGTGTCAGTTCCGGACTTCTTGCACGATGTCTCGGTGCGGCTGCGAAAACTCACGCGCTCGCAAAACCGCCCCACGCGTTGTCGCCTGTCTGCTTCTCGATCAACTCGTGGAAGTTGAAGTCACGGTCGAATTGGTCCGTCTCGGTACGAGGATAACTGAGGATACCGCGTTGGTACAAAGCTTCGGCGCACTGCGCCGAGGTAAATCTCGTCAGCGAAATCGCTTGGGACATGTCACACAGATGGCGAGACGTTGCTTACTTCGAGCACCCGCTTCGGAGACATGCGCAAGAGCCGAGAGCCCGTCTTTTGCAGCTCGACTGTCGTCAGCGGGAGAGGTTTCCTGCGTTGTGCCCGGGCTTGTCAACCGGGGCCTTCTCGAAGACAGTTTTCTGTGCCCGCACGACTTACCATTTCTGGGTCGGCTTGGTCTCCCATCGAGTGACCGTCGCTTCTGGATCCATCTCGACCATAGTAAAGACCGCTTCGGCTATTTGCTGGTCGTATAGTCGCCCTCGCCGCCAAGAGAACGAGGTCGTTTGCCCTTCTCGATTCAGGCCGACGTGGATGTACCAGAACGGTTCGGGAACGAAGGCGTTGACGCGCTCGTATTGATCGACGACGAACCCGAGCGTGGGGAATTGGCATGGGCCTGTGCGTGACGGGACTTTTAGCTCACGTCGACAACTAGACCGGGAGGCAAGAGTGGTTTTTGCGGACATACCGTAGCTGACCATCGATTCCTGAAGAGCGGCGACACGCTGCTGAAGCTCGAGAGTCTGTACCCGAGTGAAGATGGAGCCGACGCGAAGGTCGAGCTCCATGCGAGCCTGGACTGCATCCGCCTGCAGTTGATCGAGGTCGACCGGATTCCGCGCAGCCTGGTTGATCTGGCTACAGTCGACGAGCGTGTGCGATGTCAGTCCTTGCGAGTGCCTTGCTGAACGATGAGGCGAAGTGCGAACGCAGGGATGATGGCACTGAAGCGAGCCCGCTTGACGACAATGTTTGGCTTGGCTCGCCGGCAGACGTTGGCGACCATGGCGCCGATGAACTCTCCTTCGCGATCACAATCGGTCCAGATCATCAGGTGGGTGGCTTTCTTGGCTTCCGCGAGGAGGTTCGCCTCGATGCCGCGGTGGTCGGCGTCCTGTGAGGGGTTTTCTCTTTTAGCATCGGCAACTCCGACTCAGCACACGTCCTCAAGCTCACCTGCGTTACGGAGGTCTTGACTCCCGCGTCGAACAGCTGAACCGGATCGCAACTGTGCCACTTGCGGTACTGATCCTCGAAGTCGTTGCTGGTCAAGTGGCCCGCGACCGCCGTCACGGTGAAGTCGGTGTGTCCGCCGCCGGGGCCGATGCGGTACGAGAACGAGTAGTTCTTGATCCATTTCGGGTTCCGTGCATCGCGCTGGGCGGGATGCGGAATGGTTTAGCTTGGGAACTGCAGCGAGAGAGTAAGAAGTTGGGCTCCTCACCGTCTGGAACTGGCCACCTGACAGGATCTGTGTGATGGCCTTGGCGATGGACGGCTTCTCTGCTACGCAGAGCCACTTGACCATCGCCCCGAACGGTGCAAGTGGACTCTAACAACGATCCGCACTCGCCGCCGTTGCAACCCCACCGAGAAGTCGACTTCGCCTGTCGTGGGACCAAAAGGTCAGCGCTAGGCACGTCGCTCCCGCATGATACGAACACGCCCGACTCACCCCTGTGCTCAGCCCTGTGCGTGGACTGACCACTCGCGGCGAAGTTGATCAAACAAGGTACGGAGGGCGAGGGGGAGAAATCGGATCGGCGAGAACGGCGAGCACGCGATCCGGTTGCTGATCTAGCCAGGGGTCTACCGTGCGTTTCGGGACCTGCCTCGTGTCGCTGGAGCAGCCGCTATGGAGCTCTCTCGTCTCTCGCCGTCTCGCGACCGTTCCGCGCCGACTTCCGAAGTCAAGTTGACCTTCTCGCGGCGCGCGATGTCAACTTCGACAAACTACGTCGAGTCGGACCGGGACCTACCGCTCCTCCTCAGCCTCTCTTGCTCAGTTCTCAGTGTCTATTGCAATTCTCGGGCCGGCCTGTATCAAGTTTGGACAGATGAATATTACACGCAACCCGGATGTACAGGGAAGGACCCGTCTCCTGCCTTGTTCGGCCGCAGGTCCACAGCTCGGCGGCGTCTCCGCTTCAATCGGTCTCGTAGTAATGCTGCTGAGCACCCCATCGCCTCATCGCCTCCGCTGCCCATCTGTCTGCATCAATGCTGTACGCTGCGGCTGCCCGTCGACCGATGCGCGGTTCGCCACCGAGGTTGTGGTATCCATTTTGCGGCCCGGGCTCCGGTGGCCACCTGTAAGCGGCGAGATTGACCGCGCCGTGTATACTCAGTGGGCCACTTGTGGCGAGTGGCTGCTGGGGCTGAAGGGATGCGTGGGGAACCGGGAGAGTGCTTTGTGGCTGAGGCGAAGCCCAGGGTACAGGAAATGTGTAGAAGTACGCTGGGTCTGCTGGGTTGCTTGACAGCTTCTCCAGCGTGGACCCAGGCGTGAAGACTTGAGTAGAGCAATGACGCGCCGCATGCAAGGTGTTATTCTGCATTGTGCAGTCAGGATTGAAAGCAAGTGAGCAGAGCGTCACCTCGTATGTAAAGCAGCACACGGAATGCACGACATACTGTTCGCTCAATCATGCGCTCCATGGTCCAGTACTCCTGTGAAGGATTACAGATTGTCAAGCAGGGAAGGAATGGAAACACAGGCTGTACTGAGCTCTTACCACCATGTTCAAAGCCTCTGCGTACCGGTACTGGGCGACAAGCCTACTCAACACGTCACACAAGACGCAAAGAACTTCAATGAGTCCGCGTTGCGCAAGACTTGGCAGCGCGCAAAATTTCTGCTCGGTCATTGCAGATGTGGACCTCTTTTTCAAGGCATCAAAGCGTTGAGTGACATGCTCCGGCATATGTTGTTGACTTGCTAGTATGTGTAGTCGGTCAGTTTGCTCAAGCCATTGAAAGTACTGCCCGCTGGCTCCTCGCTGTGTTTCGTAGGTTTTCTCGGCGAGTGCCCGCGCCTTTTCGAGGTTTTTACCTGCCAGGCTAACGTCACCCGAACGCATATGTACACCCTACGTAGAAGCGCATCAGTACACGGGGCTTAAATGCGCAGGATGACACATACAAAGTCTTCGAGCAAGAGTGGCAGGTTCAGCGGTATCTGCACAAGACAAACGTCAAACGAACAGTCAAGAAAAAGGACACGATTTGTTGTGCAACTTACCAGGCCCAAAAGCAAGATGTCAAAGGGAAGAGCGGTCCCTGTATCGGCAGCTGCTTTTAAGGCAGTGTACCGCTGCCCGAGCCAATCACTGATCTTGACCAAGTCCGAAGTCCGTGTCACAGAACCTCGGTTCAAGCAACGAAGTGTCTTTGACAATATGTCTTCGGCAATGGTGTATACGCTCTTGAGTTTGTGTGCAGGCTCGGGTAGCGGAGAGCCAAGGACGGTCTCGTAGCGCACAAGGCTGACAAGTTGGCGGTGTTCTGAGAGCACGCGGGACCGGGCGGCGACCTCGTCCTCAGCCTCAACTCGAGTCCCCATCGCGTGGCAAATACGGATCAAGGGAATACAAGCGGAAGAGCTCTAGAGGTGGTCGTGGCTCCGGGTTTGCGCGTTTGCGGCGCGGACAAGCCGCGGACACCGAGGGCGGGCTGTCATAAGCCACGCGCGACGGGGCACGCGGACGAGCGCACTTCGGCATCGAGCGTGTGGCTTGGTACCGCGTGGAAAGCCGCACAGACGGGGAGCTTGGCGATGCACAAGGCGCAAATGATATCGGAACTTGAAGGCGAGAAAAGGACCTCACGTTGACCGTAAGGATCATTCAGCCGCAAATATCTGTGGAGTATGGGTTGCCTGCGCTGCATGCAGTGACATCTAAAGCTGTATGCTTGAAAGTCTAGTCTACACGGACTTGATCATAGCCGAGGGTGTCATGACCTTCTCAAACTGCCGCAAGGTTTCCTTGTGCTTTCGTCCGCGTTTCAAGCGCGTTAATCCAAGGAATGAAGTATCGCTCTCGCACTGCAAAGCAGTTCTAATAATTGCCTCTATGCTTGTCCAATCAGTCTCGGAAGGTCGCAAGCGATTATTTGCAGTTGTGTAGATAAACAGCCAGGAAGAAGGAAAGGGTCAGCTCTAACAAGCTAAAAGGTCCCTATGGCAGGCCCCAGCGCTGCTGGGCTCTCCAGTTCCACTCAGCTACATCAACACTGTAGCGACGTGCGGCGCGACGGCTGATGCGAGGCTCGCTGCCGAGCGAGTGCGCGCCCCCCGTCGGTTGATCCGATCCAGGATCTTCGAGGAGCGCCGAAATGCGCATCCGCTCACGACCCGACGGTACAGATGTAGAAGCGTTTTGGTCCACTTGCGGATGCGCAGTGGGCAATCCGAGGTTCGCATTGTCGGGCCGGTGCTGGAGCAATGGGCAGGGCACAGGTGGCGGCCAGAAGTATTCGGGGTTCTGCGGGTCGCTTGACAACATTTCGAGGGTAGAAGTGCCATTGATGGGCGGGGTGGTGCAGTGACGGGCCATGTTAAAGCTCTCCATCTGCATCAGCCGGTCCACAAGGGATTAGAAAAGCATCAGCAAACATTCCAATCATCCAGCGGGATAACGCTCCAAGTCCAAGCAGAGAGACTTTGATATACCGTGCGCTCAATCATGCGCTGCATAGTCCAGTACTCCTGCAAAGCCCCACGCGTTGTCAGTGGAAAGTGGAATAGTGGAATAGTGGGATAGAAACCCGGATTTGTTCTAGCTCTCACCAACAGAGAGAGAGTCTCGTTGTATTGTTTTTCCGCGACAAGCGAGTTCAGCACTTGGTGCAGGAGGTGAAGGACTTCCGCAATCCCCCAGTATGCGAGAATCGGGAGTTGGTGGTGACAAACTTTTTCCACCTCAAGCTCGCAGGCAACGAACCAGTCCTGCAGGCGCTTCTTGTCTTGTTCCTCCAGTAGGTGACGCTCGAGAAGCGTGTGTATTTGTCGACAGCCTTTGAGGACTCCCTTCTTCCGCCCGCCCCAATCGGCAGACGGTCTCGTGACAACAAGCGCTGCGCGTGCTCGGTTGATCCATTCATCCGCTCTTCCGAAGGCTTCATAACGCCATTGCCCACTCTCAGCCTGTGGAGAGTGCTTGTCATCATGAGGTTACACCAAGAGAGCACATGTATGCAAGTTTAGACTCGCGTGCAAGAAGCAATGCCCGAGGTTTTCGAGGAGTCTCGGCAAGCTGAGCGGTGCCTGGACAGAGGCAGTGTCAGCTTGGTCCTCAGGAAAGCGCAGGGACGCCGTGACTTGCGATACCTAGCACCAGAACGTCAAAGCGCAGCGCTCGCCCGTCATTGAGGGCGGTCTTGAGAGAGTCGAGCCTCTGCTTCAGGCATTGCCACACACTGCCCACGAATTTGTGTGACGCGACGAGGTTCAGGCAGCAGATTGACTTGAACCAATCCTGCTCCACCGCCTTGATCCGGTTCCCTTCCGTCAGCGTCGGTTTCGGATACGGTTCTTTGTGCTCAGGTTGATCCCAGACGAGCTCGAACAGCGCGACAAGCTGTTCTTGGATGTCATTGAGGCGAGGTTCAGCAGCCATCTGTCTCGTGGGTTCGGATATGGCCAAGAGGGCTGAAGGGAAAGACAAGGACGACAGGAAGACGCGCGATCGTGCGACACCTGCGACGCGAACCTTTATCCGGTCCGCGGAGGTGCGTGCGAGAATGCTGCGGACACCGAAGGCGTGACGTACTCCGGAGCACGAGGAACCTGCGAATTTGCTTCGAATAGCTCTACTTATAGCAGCAACATCGATCGCAAGCGGCTGCGACAAGCATGGGCGACGTCGATGCAAAGCAGAATAACGATTCCGACGAAGCTGGGCCAGAGCGCTGAGGGCCGGGATAGCTCGCCCGGGTGGCAGAGGACGCGGTGTACGCGCATCCAAGCAGTAGCAGCTAGTCGGCATGTCTAGCACACGACTACATAGAGCCACCCTCCGTCAGGGAGAGGGAGAGAGAGGGAGAGAGAGGGAGAGAGAGAGGAGCCCCACTCGACGTGCTTCCGCGCGACGCCTCGAGCTCAAATTGAACAAGCTGAATTGGATTGGGCGGAGCTATACTTGCCCATAGGCTCGCTGCTGCACGCTAGCAGTGTAGGCTAACAGCCGCACTCTTACCGCCTCCGCTACGCACCTGACTCGGTACGTTCCCGGAGTCGTCAACCCAATCCTCGACGAGTCAATGGCGATCCATGTCGGAGAACGAGCCCATGCACAACGCCGCTCGTTGCGCTAGCAGGCAAGCAGAAGGAGGCAGGAAGACGAGCGGTACTCTGGGGCGCAGTCAGCGCCCATGACCGCGGAGGACGAGGCGCCGGCGGACAACCGGATGGCACGGCCAAGTCTCTTTGCCAGGTGGCGAAAACGAGGGACCCAGTATGCACAAGCAGAGCCTTGTACCTATAAAATGGTCTCGAACTGACCTTCTCCCTGCCGCCCCCCTCGCTGTCACGAAAATAGCCGCGCGACATGCTCGTCCTCGCCGGCGCCTCCGTCTTCCACCCGCCGCAGCGCGCTGCTCTGCTCGCTCGCGTGCACGCTGCTGCGCCGCAAGTCTCTAGCATAGACGCAGTCTACGTCCACTACGTCGAGGCGGTCGACGCCGCGGCCGAAAAGGTCCTCGCCGACGCGTCGTCAAAGGAACGCAAGGTCCTCGACGCGCTCCTCAAGTACGGCGACGACTATGCGCTTCCCGAGACTCGTCCGACGGTCGACGTCGCTCTCGAGACTGGAAACGCCCCCGGCGCCATCTGGGTCGTGCCCCGCGCCGGCACCATCTCGCCGTGGTCGTCCAAGGCGACCGACATTGCGCGCATGTGCACCCTCGACCAGACCGTCCGCCGCATCGAGCGCGGCCTCGTCTTTGTCGTCAAGGCCGAGCACGACAAGGCGCAGCGCGTCGCACACCTCAGCGCCGCGGCGCCGCACTTGCACGACCGCATGACCCAAGTCTTGCTCGACCAGAAGCCCGCTTCCAGGTCGCTCTTTGAGCGCGGCAGTCCCGCACCGCTCAAGACGATCGACCTGAAAGACAAGACCGTCGGGGTCGCTCGCGAGACGCTCGTCCGCGCGAACGTCGAACTCGGTCTCGCCCTCGCGGGAGAAGAGCTCGATTACCTCGTCGACTCGTTCCTCGCTTCGGCCGCCGCCGGCCGGAACCCGACCGACGTCGAACTCTTCATGTTTGCCCAGGTCAACTCGGAGCACTGCCGTCACAAGATCTTTAACGCCGCGTGGGTCGTCGACGGTGCGGCCAAGGACAACTCGCTCTTTGGCATGATCCGCAACACCCACAAGCTCGTGCCGGATCACACCATCTCGGCCTACTCGGACAACGCCGCCGTCATCGACGGTTCAGTCGTCCCTCGCTTCGCCGCCGCGCCTTCGGACGTGAGCACCGCGCCCGTCTACCAGGCCAAGGAGGAGCACATGCCGATCCTGATCAAGGTCGAGACCCACAACCACCCGACCGCCGTCTCGCCCTTCCCCGGTGCCGCGACCGGTTCGGGCGGTGAGATCCGTGACGAAGGTGCCGTCGGCCGTGGTTCGCGACCGAAAGCCGGTCTCGCCGGGTTCACCGTTTCCAACTTGCGGATCCCGGACTTTGTCCAGCCGTGGGAGACCGACTTTGGTAAGCCGGCGCACATCGCTTCGGCGCTTGACATCATGATCGAAGGCCCGCTCGGTTCGAGCGCGTTCAACAACGAGTTTGGACGACCGGGCTTGACGGGCTACTTCCGCACCTATGCCGAGGAGGTCCCGACCCTCGACAAGGACGGGAACCGCTCGTCCGAGATCCGCGGGTACCACAAGCCGATCATGATCGCGGGCGGTTATGGCAACGTCCGTCCCGAGTTTGCGCTCAAGGACAAGATCACGCCCGGCGCTCGGCTGATCGTCCTCGGCGGCCCGGGCATGCTCATCGGTCTCGGTGGCGGTGCCGCGTCCTCGATGGCGTCCGGTTCCTCGTCGGCCGACCTCGACTTTGCCTCGGTCCAGCGCGAGAACCCCGAGATGCAGCGTCGGGCTCAGCAAGTCCTCGACACGTGCGTTTCGCTCGGCTCGGCGAACCCGATCCAGTCTGTGCACGACGTCGGCGCCGGCGGTCTCTCGAACGCCCTCCCCGAACTCGTCCATGATGCCGACCTCGGCGGCGTGTTCGAGATTCGCGACGTCCTCGTCGACGACCCCGGCATGTCGCCGATGGAGATCTGGTGCAACGAGTCGCAGGAGCGTTACGTCCTCGCTGTCGGACCGGAGGACCTCGCCCGCTTTGAGGCGATTGCACAGCGCGAGCGTTGCCCGTACGCCGTCGTTGGTACCGCCACTGAGGAGCAGAAGCTCGTCGTCACGGACCGTCTCCTCGGGCAGGACGCGATCAACCTCCCGATGTCGGTCCTCTTTGGCAAGCCGCCTCGGATGCACCGCAAGGCCGACACCGTCCAGGCTCCGCGTGACGCCTTCGACTCGAGCCTCAAGTCGTACCTGCCCGACGCCGCATCGGAGCGTGACCTGATCGAGCTCGCCGTCGAGCGCGTCCTGCACCTCCCGACCGTCGGCTCCAAGTCGTTCCTGATCACGATCGGCGATCGCTCCATCACTGGACTTGTCGCTCGCGACCAGATGGTCGGTCCTTGGCAGGTCCCGGTCGCCGACGTCGCCGTCACCAAAGCGACGTACGGCTTCGAGGTCATCGCCGGCGAAGCGATGGCGATGGGAGAGCGCACTCCGCTCGCCCTGCTCTCGCCTGCCGCTTCGGCACGCATGGCTGTCGCCGAGTCCCTGCTCAACCTCGCCGCGGCCGACACGCCCTCTCTCGCTCACACCAAGCTCTCGGCCAACTGGATGTGCGCCGCCAATTACCCCGGCGAGGGCGCCGGCCTTTACGAAGCTGTCCAGGCGATCGGCATGGACCTCTGCCCGGCTCTCGGCGTCAGGTGAGTTTCGAGAGTGACCGTGTGTACGCATGCTTCCGCGCTAATCTGCACCCTTCGACCTGCCCAGCATCCCGGTCGGCAAGGACTCGATGTCCATGTCGATGGGCTGGAACGACGACGCTGGCGAGCGCAAGACTGTTACCGCGCCGCTCTCGCTCGTCATCACCGCGTTCTCTCCCGTCTCGAACGTCGACCTCACTTGGACTCCGGAACTTCAGCTCGTCGCCGAGCCGACCGTCCTCGTCTTCTTCGACCTCGCGAACGGCAAGCAGCGCCTCGGTGGATCCGCCCTCGCTCAGGTCTTCAAGCAGCTCGGTAGCGAGGCACCCGATGTGGAGGACCCGAAGGTGCTCAAGGCCTTCCTCGAGGGTTGCCGCAAGGTCCGGTCTGAACACCCGGACGTCGTCCTGGCGTACCACGACCGGTCGGACGGTGGTATCTTCACCACTGTGACCGAGATGTGCTTTGCCGGTCGCGTCGGTGCCGAGCTCATGGTCGACAGCTTCAAGAAGGACGACGACGCCATCGCTGCGCTCTTCAACGAGGAGCTCGGCGCGGTCTTCCAGGTCCGCCAGGCCGACGTCGCTGCCTTCTCGCAGGTCTTCATCCGCGCTGGCTTCCCTTCGACCGCCATTCACCCCATCGGTCGCGTCGCCTCGAGCCGCGAGGACGAGGCCGTCAGCATCGCGTCCGCTGGCGGTTTGCTCTGGTCTTCCACTCGCCCGGCTCTCCAGCAGCAGTGGGCCGAGACTTCGTACCGGATGCAGGCACTTCGGGATAGCCCGGCCGGTGCGATGGAAGAGTTCGAGAACATCGCTCGCGAGGACAACACCGGTATCTCGTACCGCCTCACCTTTGACCCGGCGCAGTCGGTCGCCGACCCCTACCTTGAGCGGCTCACGTCGCTGAACGACCGACCCAAGGTCGCCATTCTGCGTGAGCAGGGCGTCAACGGTCACGTCGAGATGGCGTGGTCTTTCGCTCAGGCCGGCTTCGCCTCGGTCGACGTTCACATGTCGGACCTCATCTCCGGCAAGATCTCCCTCGGCGACTTCAAGGGTGTCGCAGCCTGCGGAGGATTCTCGTACGGCGACGTTCTCGGAGCCGGAAACGGCTGGGCCAAGTCGATCCTCCTGCACGAGCGCGCTCGTCAAGAGTTCAGCGCCTTCTTCAACGACCGCGCCGACACCTTTGCCCTGGCCGTCTGCAACGGCTGCCAGCTCTTCTCGCAACTCCGCGACGTCATTCTGGGCGCCGAGAACTGGCCTTTCTTCAAGCAGAACTTGTCGGGACGCTTCGAGGGACGTGTCTGCGTCGTCGAAGTCGTCGACTCGCCCGCCACGACCGAGTCGGTCTTCCTCCGCGGCATGGTCGGCTCTGCGCTCCCGATCGCGATCGCGCACGGTGAAGGTCGCGCAACTTGGCTCGCGCCTGCGTCGGCCGAGCAGGCCAAGAGCTCCGTCGCTCTGCGCTACGTCGACCCGTCCGGCCAGCCTACCGAGCGGTATCCGTACAACCCGAACGGCTCGCCGGACGGCGTCACCGGTGTGTCGGCTCTCAACGGCCGAGTCCTCGCTCTCATGCCTCACCCGGAGCGTGTCACGATGCTCAGTGCGAACTCGTGGTACCCTCGGAGTGACAGCAAGTCCTGGAAGGGTCGCGGCCCTTGGGCGCGGATGTTCGAAGAGGCTCGTCGCTGGGTTGGATAGAAGCCCCGATGCCGGTCTTCAACAAGGGTAGTGGTGTCTGTGTCTGTCGAAATAGAATTTATGTGGGCCCATCGTCTCTTTGCCCGCGTGAGCACTTTGTCTCCAGGATCTGCGAGCTTCTGCCTCTTCCCCGTTCACGCCGTTCTCACTCACGGGCAGAATGTGGCCTCAGGCAGAACGGTGACTCTGGCCTACTCAGCGAGCTCGATGGCACTACTGACCGCGGATTAGGAGAGGCCGTAGAGGCGTGTCGAGTCGCTCTTGGCGGAGATGCGAAGACGCCTGGGACAGTTTGGTATCACACGAGAGCTTCGGTTTGAATGCCTTGCAAAAGAATGATGCGGTACAAATAGGGAATTAGGCGAGCTGAATGCCGTTCTCGCGGAGGTACTGCGCAAAGGGAGTCGCCAACTCGGGCGCCACACCCTGCATGAGCGCCGGCACCTGCGGAAATCCCAGAGACAGTCAGGACTAGAAGTCATGAAAGAACGGCGGGCAAAGTCGCTCTTACCTTGCCGGGCTGCGTCTTTCCGAGCTCTTCCAGACCCTTGGCGAGGTGTGCCCGCGGGTCCTGCACATAGCCGACCGGGTCCTCGCGCGGCTTCTCGCTCGCGCCGAGCTTGGAGAACGACGCCTGGTATCCGACGTCTTCCGGGTCGATAAAGTCGACCTCGTCGGCGTCGGCTGCAGACGTGTTCTTGGCGAGCGGCAAGGGAGAGTTGAAGAGCTTGAGGAGCGCCTCGAGTGTAGGCGTCCTGCGGAATGCGAGGCGGGCATGAGAGGATACTCTATCGTGGTGTAAAAAGCAGAGTCGCGGCACGTACCAGGCACGGACATTCGGCTCGTTCAGCAATGCCGAGCTCTTGGTGAGGAGGTTCCCGAGACCGACGGCGACCATCTTGCGGTCCTTCATCGGGACCTTCTGGACCTCCGACAGGAGCACAGGCAAGACCTGTCCGAAGAGTCTAGAGCATGGAAGATCGACTCAGTATGGCCCGGAGCTGCAAAATGACCCGGGCGAAAAAAAAAGGACTAACCCTGGTTGCACGCCGTCGACAAAGCCGACGACTTGATCCGGCGACAAGTCGCTCTTTTGGATCGCGGCGGCGAAAGCGATGAGCTTGAGCAAACCCTGCGAGAACTTGTCGGTCTTTGCGGTCTGCAAGCGAGTGAGGAGCAGGACAAAGATCGGCGAGGACATGTAGGGCTGCATCACCGAGCTGCAAGAGTTGCGTTGGCGCAGATCATCAGCTCTTCGTCGCGCGTCAGCAGGGCCAGAAGAAGAGACGAAAAATAAAACGCACGTCGGCAGGTTCTCGAGGAGGGCCTGGAGGAGGTCAAAGCCGTGCTGGTCGTTCGCCTTGCTCTGGCACAGGTGCTGGAAGATTCCCAACATCGGCGTGACCTGACCGGCAGCAACGATCTGCTGCCCGCCGCGGCCGAGGAACGCGCGCAAGAGGCGCACGAGCGCGGGGATGTTGCCCCGACTCTCCCACAGCGTCGGCGTGAGGAGGGGCGGGAGAATGGCGCTGTACATGTCGGGCAGGCCGGAAGAAATGGGGTGCAGCTCGAGGAGCTGGGACAGGATCTGAAAGACGAAGGGAGTGAACTCGGAAATGTCCTGCGAGAGGATGGTCTGGAAGGGCGGGAAGAGGGCGCTCTCGAAGGTTGAGAGCGAGGAGGGGTCGCCAGCGGTGACGAAGCTGCGCAAAAGCTCATGCGTCAGCTTAGGATTCGAGGACTGAAATCGAAGCTAGCAACGCACCGAATAAGAGCCGAGATGCTCTCGAACGTAAAGTGGTTGAATTTAGGGTTCGACGGGTTCTTGCTGATCTCGACCAGAATAGCGACGAGATGCTGCAAGATCGTAGTGTATTGGGGAACCAGGGCCTGGCGCGCTGTCACGATGACGCGCATGGCGGCTGTGGGCGGTTACTGGCGATCAGCAGCTTTTCGCGTGGGTGAAAGCCAAGCGAGTCCCGTCTCACACTTCATCAAGTGCTCGTTTGCGGCAATCTGCTGAGGGCTCGTGCCGCTCTCGATGATCTTGAAGAGCGCCATGAGGATCCCTTGAGCATGCTCGGCAATGTCGGCTTGTCCGAACCTGCGCAGTCATGAATGCAACCGTGAGTTTCGAGCAGTTGCTCGCGGTGGCTCGACGAAAGAGTCTCACATGAAGGCGTCGTCCTTCTTGATGAACAGGATGCGCTCGATCGTGAGTGCAGCGTAGGTGTGGATGACAAAGGACGGGTTCTGGAGATGAGGAATGAGGAGCGGCATGACGGCAAGGAGCTGTTCCTTCGTGAGCTGCGGAGGTCGTCAAGAGGTTACAATCAGTGTCAAGGTCAGCTCTTTCAAAGAGAAGGAGGTCGTCGCCCTACCTGCATGCGGAAAGTGTAGAGGAACTTGATCGCGTCCGCCTGTACGATGGGGTGGATCGCCCCCGGCGCCGCCTGCAAATCGGCAAACACATGGTCCGAGAAGAACTTGATGACGTCGACGAGGGCGTTCGTCGAGGTGACACCCTGCGTGTGCGTCGAGCCGCGCGTCGCGATCGACGCGAGGAGGAAGATGGCCGTGTCTTTCGACTTCCAGTTCGCTTGCGGGTTGGCGGCGTATTGCTACCGGCGGGGTTCCGTCGGCGAGGTCAGCACGTTCTCCCCCGAAACACAAGACACCCGAACTTTTTGCTCACCTGCAAATAGGCGCCGATGTACCGCGAGACGATCTGCGTGATCTGCGCCTCAAACTGTTCCATGAGCGCCTTGTTAAAGTCGCTCGCAGCTTGCCGCCTCGTCTCGCTGCCTGATTCGTCCGAGCAAGAGCAAGTCAGCGTCAAGCGTTAGGCAGACATACAAGTCATGAATCGCTCACCCGCAGTGTCGAGGTCGCGGCGAACATACTCGGCCGGGTCATCCTCGAACAGTTCTTCTTCGAAAGTCCGCAGCGTCATGTTCGGCAAGACGATCTTTTCGCAGAAGGCTTCGAGCGTCTGTTGACTCTCAAAGAGGGGCTTTTGAGACGGCATCTTGACGACCGTGCCGAGGAACGCGGTGGCCTTGGCGACGAGCTGCGTTCCACCATGCCGCGTCAGTGGCCGGTGAAGGAGCAGGTACACGGACAAGTGGGTACTCACGGTATCGTACTTGACGGCGGGACCGAGTTTAGTCAACAACCCCCACGTCTTTTCGACAAACGGACCGAGGTAACCGCCCTCGCCGAACGCATCGAGGTACCTCAAGCTGTACAGCTGGGCAATCTCGCAAATCTCTGCCTTGGCCGCTTCGAGGTCACCCATCTCTTCGTCCTCTTCGTCCTCGTCCGCAGGCGCTCCGGCGGGCGTGTATTCGAGGTATTTGAGGAGGAGTGGCATGAACTGCGCGAGGCGGTCTTCGAAGAACTCGGGCAGGTCTTGCGAGTTGAGGTCGTAGTAGAGCTGGAGGAGGAGGAGGAGGGTGCGGTGGAGGATGGTCGCTTGCTCGGCGGGAAGAGCGGCGCCGGAAGACAGGATCGAGTCGGTTTGCTGTTGGCGTTCTCTCTAGTATTAACGCTGCCCTTGGCACACTCCGCTGCAGAATCGCCGCCATACCTGGAAGATCTTGAGATACGGCTCGCAGAACCGGTCCAAGACAAACTTGATCTCGAGGAACAGGGTGTCTGTCCGGAACTCGGCGCGCCACCTGCACTCGCGCCAAAGTCAGTCCTGGTCTTCAGAACCCAGCCTCCCCTGAGACGCTCTCACCTGCGGAAGATGGAGTGAGCGGTTTGGAGGACGGCGTTGTTGACGATAAAGTTGTCGGGTGTGAGTTGGGCGGTCAATTGCTGCAAAGCGAGGAGGAGGGGAAGAAGTCAGTCACCAGCCCAGACGTCAGAGCGCGCAGTCTCCTGGAAAGCAAGCGCACCTCGATCAGGCTGTCCCATTGGTCCGGGAAGTCGGACTCTGCCATGATGGCGATCGCTTCTCCAATCTGGACCTGGAGTGCCGGTTCGCCCGAGAGCGAGATCATGATGGCGACGATCGACTGCTTGAGCGACTCAGCGGTCTGGGTCGACAGCGGCGTCGGCGCGTCTTCGAGCTGTGCAGGGCAAGAGTGTTCAGTATCGCGTCGACTACTACGCGGACCTGCACCGCCGACCAGAGTTGGACGACGATGAGAGGAAGGGCGTGAAGAAGACGGCGGCGGCGACTCACTGCCCAGTTGGCCTTGATCCAGTTCTTGAAGCTCAAAGCTGCGCTCTGCCTGACTGGCTTCTGCTGGCTCGCGTCCTGGGCGAGCTGGAGCACGAGCGGGCCGAACGAAGGATGCGACTGAGCCTGCGTCAGGTCGCGCTCAGCTTGGCGGCGAACTGCTGCGTCGGGAGAGAGCGTAGAGAGGAGCACAGCCCCGAGTGCTGCTTGATCGGCCATCCTCTCTCAGCACTCCGACTATGCACGTGGCGGTAGAGCGACAAGAGCGATCCATGTCGAATCTCCATCTCTCAAGTTGAGTGATCCACTCGAGGGGAGGCACCTCTCCTCAGACACCTGCATATAGGGGCCATAGACTGGGCTCATTCCAAGTAAAAGTTTACGCAAGGCACAAAAGGAATAAAAGGGATGAAAAACGAATAAGAGAATGTGGTGAGGAGCAGCTCAGCGACGAGTCGCCCGCTTCTCGCCACTCACGCGCCGGTCGAGGGCGCGCGTTCCGGTCGGCACAAACGCCCGCTCCAGTTCCCGCTCGACCTCGACGAACCCACGCGCCTTGCCCTTGCCCTTGTCCTGGGCTCGCGAGTCCGCCGCCGTCGAAGTCGCGACTCGCAAATCGCCCGACGCAGCACGCCGCTTGACTCCGCCACTCGACGACGAGTTGTTCTGCAACAACTCGACGATCCGCGCTTCCTCTTCCTCGCGCGACGATTCCGCTTCCTCGATCGCGTTGACGACGTCCCACACGAGACTCCGCTCGCCGGTGCCCGAGTCCGAAGACCGGCGGCGACGGCGGTACGCGAACGGGACAAAGGACGACGAGGCGGTGGTCGTGTCAGCTGCGAGTGCGGAGTGGTCGAGCGAGGTGTCTGCTGCCACACCCGCCTTCGAAGTGGAAGCGACCGGTACGTGCGATGGCGGGAGAGGGAGGATCTTGCGATCCGAAATCGGCGGGAGCGGTTTCGCCGTGTGTACGCCCAATGAAAAGGACCGCTGCTCGACCTGCTTCATCTCGGGCTCTTCCGACGACGTCGACGACGAAGCCTCGGGGGACGAACTACCGGAAGAGCGGGGCGCCGCGCGAGTCGAAGAGGATGGCGATGCGCCGGGGGAACGTCGGACGAACGAGCCGAGGTAGGAAAGCAGTCGCTGCGCCGAGGACGGAGACGACTTGCCGCCCCCTTCAGAAACTACCTCCCGAAGTTCAGGCGTGTGTTGAGATCGCTCGTCGGTCCCCGAGCCAGACAAGGTACCCGGACTCTGCTCCTCCTCATCGTCCGACGACTCGGACGCCGGCGGCAGCGGACGGACCAAACCCTTCAACCGCGGCTTTTCCGGTGCGGGAGTCGCCTCGTACAGGTGTCGCAGAGCCGGATTGGCAAGCGCAGTCGGCTGATGTACCGGCTCGATCGAAGAACGGCGGCGACGACGGTACTGTCCCCCGCGCGACGGGGCGAAAAAGGTCTCATCCGCCTCGGCGTCGCCTTCCTCGTCGTCCGAGCTCGAGGCGTTGTTGCTACCTTCCTCGGCGTGTGCGAGAGCGTCTTCGTCGGCTTCTTCCGAAGCTTCCAGCTTGACGAGCGACTCATCGTCCACGATCGCACCATCCTCCTCGTCCTCCGCCTCTTGTTGGTGGTCACGAGAAGACCCAGTTTGCGTTTGGGTCGACTGATGTGCGTGCTGCGACCGGACCGAAGACGCTCGTTTGCTCTGCGCGTCTTTCGCTCGCCGGGCCTGAAGAGCCTCGACGCGGATCACAAGCTTGTCCCTGTACGCGCACGCGAGGTAACACGGGTCAATCTCCATTCATGCACAGAGTCGAAATCGGAGCAGGGTCGTTACTCACCAAGACCACTCGTCACGCAGGTTGCTTTGCGGGATGGACCATTTCCGCAAGAACGTCTCGATCACCTCGTCCGGTTCAACATCCTCGCCGGTCACGGAAGCCGACGCGATCGCCTCGCTCGTCATAGATATTGAAGTGGAAGCGGCCGAGACGGCGCTCGTCGCGCGCAATTGCCGGCGGCCGACTTCAACGAGGGCTTGTTCGAGGCGTCGCCATTCTCGCGAAGTCCAGGGAGGGAGAGACTCGGTCACCGAGGCGGCGGATATTGCTTGCCGAGGTGGCGGAATGGTGTTCAGGCCGGAGAGGATCGCTTCTGCCGGGGTACTCGATTGCCGCGGAACGAGCTCGCGAACTTCCTCCTCCGCATCGTGCAGCAGCGTGCGCAACTCCTCTTCCTCTTCTGCCTCGTCATCGTCGTCGTTGTGAATCGCGCTCGAGCGACGACTCCGTTCCGCGATGCTAGCGTCGAAGGCTGCGCCGGCCTGCTCGGCGGCGATGAGTCGTTCCAGATCGACAGCCTCGACGCCCTGCTCGACGTACTTGTGGTACACTTTGAGGATCGCGGCCGCGCGAGCTGCGGCGTGCGCATCGGTCGACGAGATCTCGATGACGGGAAGGGTCGGGTGGGATGGACGGGATCGGCGGCGGCTAGACCGGCGCGAGGTGTGCGAGGAGAACGAGGTGGTCGAGCACTGCGATTGGGTCTCCCAAGTCAGGTTGAAATCGGCAGCGAATGGCAGCGAATGCTGGAGCTCGAGGACGTACATTTGAATTGGCGAACGGCTGCTCCGCATCTTCGGCGGCTGCGGCCTCTTGTTGAGCGGAAGCTTTGACCATATCCGACGCGCTCGAGGCTTCCGACTGGGACGAAGGCCGTTTGCTCTGTGGCGAGCCGAAGAGCATGCCCTGAATGCGCGACCGACTTCCCTCGACGAACTCGCCGATGCGAGCTCGCAAGGGACTGCCCCCCTGAGAGCGGACGTGCTCGGACCGAGCCGGAGAAGGAGACGCCATGCGGCAGTCGACGTCGCCAATCGCAGTAGCACCGACATCTCGCGGCGTTCTCTGAATCGATTCAGGGTCGGACCGATCGGAAGAGTCGGAATGGCGTGGCGATGGTGAAGCCATCCGCACGTCGCCAGAAAGGGACCGAGCAGCGGATGCGTATCCACCCTCTTCGGAAGAGGATGCCGCTGCTGTTGAGTCTTGACCGGGGGCGTCAGCCGGCTTCGGGGCGGCCTCGGGGCGCATCTCGACGGCGGTGGTGGCGGGAGTCGCACTCGCTGGGCTGAGGCTTCGACTCTTGGCACGCTCGAGCGCCTGTGCCTCCTGGCCAACCAGAATCACCTCGTCTTCCTCCTCAGACTCGTCAGAGTCGCGCTCCGACCCAGCCTCGTCGCCTTCACGCTGCTGCTGCTGCGAAAGGTCTCCCTCCTCCTCCGGCGGCGCAGGGCTCGAAGTCTCCAACCCCGCCCACTGCTGATACTCCCGACTCTGCTCCATCATCGAGCCACCTTCCCCTCTCGCCATCATACGAGCCTTCGCCCCGCCCGGATGGCGCTCGAATAGCGTCGCGGTTTTAGGGAGCGCGGCATGAGCCGGGGGCGAGAAAGACGAAGAGCGAAAGAAGGCGGGACCGCGCGTCCACGATTTGGCGGGACTTGATTCGGGTGCAAAGATCAAGCTTGCGGGAGCGGGCGAAGTGCCGCCGAATGCGGAGGAGGCAGTAGGGTAGCGATCACGAGGGAGTCGAGGCGACGCGAATTGCAGCGTTGGACGAGATGCTGGAGACGGGAGTGGTCGAGGAGGAGGAAAGGTGGCAGGAGAGGGCGACCGAGTTGAAGGGAAGAAAGTCGACGGCCGCAACAACGCGGGCAGGACGCTGCTCGGCGTGCCGTGCAAAGGGAAAGTCGCGTGCGAAGTCGACGCGACGACGGGTTTCGCTTCTTCAAGCTCGGGCTCCTTCAGCCGAGGTGCGTTCGTCGTAGAAGAAGCAGCCGGACTTGTCGTCCTTGCTGTCGCGTTGGTGGCGGCAAACACGTCCGGTTCGTCCGCTTCAACAGGCTCGGTCGCCACCTGAACCTGAACCACCGGCTCGACCTCGACCTCGACCTCCTTCTCGTCCTCCTCGGGTTCAGGCGAGCTACTCGCCATCCGAACGGGCACCTCCTCGTCGAATTCGCCGGTCCGGTTCGGCGACAAGGGTGGGTACGAAGGGCGACTCTGCCGCGCGGAATGAGAGGGGAACTCGAACGACGATGACATCGACTCGTTCATCGCGGCTTCTTGCCCTTCGTCTTGACTGGCATTGCCGTCTTCGTCGTCTTCGTCGTCGTGCGACTCGAGCGAGGCTTGGTCTGCTTCTTCGGAGCGTGAGGCAACGTGCTCGTCGGCGGTTTCCTCAGCGATGGCCTCCTCCGTGAGTTTGAGCTCCTCCTCCCCCTCCTCCTCGACGAAAAGGAGCTGCGCAGCAGAACCCGCCGCCGCCGCTTCCTCCTCCTCCTCCTCCGCCTCGTTCGCAAGCGGCACCTCCTCCTCGACCGCTTCGACTTCGAGTTCAGCGTCGTCGTCGCCCTCGCCCATCTCGGAACCAGAAGAGGGCTCTTCGAGGTCCGCGAATTGCAGACTCGGTTGTTCCATCATCATCGTCGCCGTCGTCGTGGTCGCCATGGGCTGAGGGATTTCGTCCTTCTCCTCTGATTCGACGACGACGACGACGCCGTCCATCTCCTCGTGAGCCGAGACTGCAGCACCGGGGACAAGTGCCGGTACCGGCTGCTCGTCGAATTGCGTCTCGTGGGCGTCGTGGGAAGCCTCGACCGATTGGGTGGCGAAAGGACCGTCCGACGGTGCTGCCGCCAATTCGGGTTCGGGTTCGGGCTCGAAGGAGAGAGCAAAGTCGTCGTGCCCGTCAAAGCCGCCCATGTCGTTCTCGTACGGATCGTCGCCACCGTCCGGTAGCAGTCCCGCTCCGTCGTGATCGTCACCCGTCCTCGAGTCTGCCCTCATCTCGCCGGCAGCGTCGTCGCCATCAACCACCGCCGCTGCAGGGTCTGAGGAAGGCGCCGTGAGGGAGAAGAAGGACACGTCGACCTGCTGTTGCCGTGGTGGTGCAGTAGTAGCGAGCTCTAGACTCTGTTCGCTTTTGACACTCGGATCCTCCTCCTCCGCCGCCTCTGCCGCCGCAGAAAAAGAAGTCTGACTAGCAGGGAACCGAATCGTGTCCCCTCCAAGCTGATGGGACGTACTCCTCGTACGCTCGCGACGGTAGCCAGGGTTTTGAGCGTGATGGTGAGGAGGTCGGACTTTCCCTTCGCCGCGACCGCGAGTCATCTCGGGTGGCAAGAGGAGCAGCTCGTCATAATCGGCGTCGTCTTCTCCTCCTCCTCCCCCGGCGGTAGGCGGGGGCGACCCCAACGGCACGGGTAACAGTTCCGAAGGGCGCGGTTTCGGTCGAGTTGACCCCGCCGCCGTGGAGCGACTCTTTCGCTTCGGTTTCGAAGACGCTGACGACGACGATTCAGCCGGAGGGAGGGAAGCTGTGGCCGGCAGCGGGGAGACAGATGCGCGCCTCCGGGCCGCGAGGACATGGGGCGCGTGCGAAGGACCGGGAGGGATCGCAATGATGGGCGAACGAGAAACGCGGCGGCGAGTCGTGCTGGCTGCTGCCGAGGTGCCGCTGCTTGAAGTTGGGACGGCGAGCGAATTGCTTGAGGAGGGTTCACCAACGGCGGCGGCGGCGGAGCGAGCTCGTGGGAGTTTGCTCGCGGGTTTCTGAGTGCGCCAATTCTCTTACGGTCAGTCTGGACCTCGCAGGAAGAATCTCTCGCTAAAGGAGGCGAGGGAGGTGGGGACGAACCTTGACAACAAGCCCTTTGTCTGTCGTTGCGGCGGATCTGGTAGCCTTCCGAGGAGGACTACTTTGCGAAGACGAGTTGTGCGGTGTGGGCATTTGGTTGTCGGCTGGGTTGTTGTTGCTCTGACCGGTCGCGGCGTGCAAGGGAGCGAACGCGACGCGCAGACGACGGCCGGGAGAAGCAGGCGGGGGAGGGGGAGCAGCAAGTGCCGCCTTGCCTGCGCGACTCGGTGGCCGGGACGCGGGTGGTAGGTTCTCGTCTGTGTCGTCGTCTGCTTGCAGGGTTGAGCGTGCTCGCGTGGTTGTGCGAGTGCGAGGGATGCGCGACGACGACGACGAGGGCATGACTCCGAGGAAAGTCCGCGGCGGGGGCGGGGGCGCGTCAGGCCCAAGTCGGGTGCGGGGGCTATGGCGAGTTGTGTTCTGTGCTTGCATGGATCAGCATGAGTTCGCAGTGCGTGTGGGGCTCAGTACGCACTGCTTGTTGTTCGGACTGAATGTTGAGACACCGAAGACGCGTCGCTGCGGGTTGGAGACAAGCGCGAAAGGAGAGCACAGCTGGGGGGTTGGGTAAAACGAGGCTACTCTGTCGTCTCCTGGGCAAGCTGTACACGCGTTCTGCGGGACCTGGTCGAGGTGTAGAGCCGCTCGAGTCGCTCCAGGCGAACACACGCGTTCGATTTCAGCGCACGTGACCGAGCTGCAACCTCAGCTCGAACACGCTCGTGCTGCAGACAGACGCTGGAGCACTGGGCAAGTCAGCTTCAACTCCTACAAGCAGACTGTCTGTATTTGGCGCCGCGCTTGCTGTCTTGCTCGAATCTCGGACGACGGACAAGTTGCGTCTCACGCGGAAGCAGACGCAAAGGACGCACACGGTCTCGACTCCCCTGGACACCAGCGACACGCACGTGCTGGCCGAGTCGAGCTACTCGCAAGTGCATCCAGAGGAGCCCCAGCACCGGGCCCTGCTTCGAGCACCGGGGAGACGACGACGACCACCTCGTCCCAACTTTTGACTTCTCTCATCGAGGTGTCGTTCTCGACTCCTGACTCGCGCTTAAAGCTGCGAGGATGGGCTCGCCGCCGATCCCAGACCGCACACCAGTAGCCTCGTCCTCCTCAACGACGACGACAGCTCGCCCGATCGGGTTTGGCGACGCCCCACCGCGTCCTCACCCGGGCATCCGACCCGCCGTCGCGCCCGCCAGCGTGCCCTTCAGTCCTCCCAAACGCAGAACGGGAGGGAGTATCAAAGGCAAGGAGCGGGCACTCAGCGTCGAGGAGGGCGAGGCGGCGGAAGAAGGGACGGCGGAGGGAGATCCGGCGTTCCCGCCGCAGATGCAGCCTACTTATAGGCACATCCTCGGATCAGGCAACGGAGGCGCAGCGTGAGTTCAGAACCCGCCCTTCTGTTGACTCTGGAGGTCAATCTTTCCCACTCACCGCCCTTCCTTCTCCGTGCGCGCGCAGAAACCCGCTTCGTGTAATTGCCCATATCGATATCGATGCCGCGTATGCCGCAATGGAGATGGCGCGGCTCAAGATTCCGGCAGATCAGCCGATGGCGGTCCAGCAGTGGAACGGGTTGGTCAGTCTTGGGATCACTTCGCTGCCCTCGCGCCGCCCCTTGGACCTCAATACTAGGGCGTGTGGTGCGTTGACAAGCAGGATTGGCCCCGCACTGACACAGACACAACAACCATGTTCGCAGATCGCGGTCAACTACCCCGCCCGGGCGTACGGCATCACGCGGCACGAAACTCCCGCCGAGGCACTCAAGAAATGCCCCGACTTGATGCTCGTCCACGTCCAGACGTACAAGAACGGCGAAGTCGTACCCGGGTACTGGGACGGAGCGAAACCCGAGACGCACAAGGTCTCGCTCGACATGTACCGCAAGGAGAGTAAGAAGATCTTGGCGGTGTTTCAAGAGTTTTGTCCCATTGTCGGTGCGTTTGCGTTTTTGCGTTCTGGCGTCTTTGTGTGGCCCCCGAGGCATTTCGATATCCGCCCGACAAGACCGCAGAAACTGACTCGCACGAGCACATCCCCCCATGCAGAGAAAGCCTCGATCGACGAATCCTTCCTCGACCTGACCCTCCCCGTCCGCGAACGCCTCCTCGCCGCCTATCCCGCCCTCGCAACCCCGCCTCCTTCCTCGCACAATAACCTCGATACGTCTTTACCGCCTCCCTCTTCGTTTGGGATCACGCGGGACGACATCAAGTGGGCCGAGTTGGGGAATGTGGTGCCGATTTCGGGGCAGAAGAGGGAAAAAGTGAGGAGGTTGGACCCGAGGGGGGTGCCGATGCCTTCTTCCAGTTCTTCGTCACCAGTCAAGGCGGCCGGCTCTGGCGATGGCAACGAAGAGACCGCTCAAGTCGAAGAAGAGGAACAAGGATCCGCTTCCACCTCGACGTCGCCCGAACCGCTCGACGACGACCCCCCACTGACCTGGTCCGACATCTGCCTGTCCCTCGGAGCGGCCATCGTACGCGATACGAGGACGGCCGTGACCGAACGGCTGGGGTACACGTGCTCGGCCGGGATCGCGACCAACAAGATGCTGGCCAAGTTGACGAGTGCGTGGAAAAAGCCGAATGCGCAGGTGCGTCGTTTCTCGTTTCAATCTCGGCCATCTGTTCGTCCTGCCTCATATGGTAGAGGCGAGGAAACTGATACAACTGGGAATCGTGGAGACACACAGACCATCCTCCGCTATGGGGCCATCCCGGCTTTCCTCCGCCCGATGCCGTTCCAAAAGATTAGGAATCTCGGCGGCAAACTCGGCACGGCCGTCAAAGAGACGTACGAAGCCAACACGGTGGGAGATTTGCTGTACGTTTAGGGGCCACACTCTTTTCACGAGCTTTGCCCCCATCTCTCCGCTGGTGTTCTGGCGGGAGGGCTGCGCTTAATCGACGTTGTGCTCCTGACGTAATTGACGGTCCATGCTTGCAACAGTGATTACCCGCTACCAGAACTGAGGTCTAAACTCGGAGACGCGAGCGGCATGTGGTTGTGGGAAATGGTGCGCGGCCTTGACTATGCCGAAGGTGAGTGAGAGAGACCTCCGATTCGCATGCATGCATGGCATCCGGCCGACGAGGCGCTAAGGATGGGGCGGACATCTCGGTAGGTCTCTCACTGACGAAGCTTGTTCCCTCCGGTAGTGGATCCCAAGACGGCGGTCAAGAGCATGCTCTCGAGCAAGAACTTTCGGCCGTACATCGACAAGTATGGCGAAGTGGTGAGTTCCGAGTTCATGGTTCTACCACGCGCTTCTGAGCTGATTCGAGGCGACAACGCACGGGTGCACAGATGCACTGGATGGGTATCCTTGCGACGGAATTGCATCTTCGGTTGAACGACGCGCGGGAGGAAACTCCCGGACTTTGGGTGAGTCTCTTGCCTCTCGCGTACGACGAGACGGCTCCAGCTGATTGCGAGTGCCTCGAAACCTCGCAGCCCAAGACGATCACCTTCACGCACCGCTCCCCGTCGTTCGTGATCCGCTCGCATCAGGCTCCCTTCCCGTTCACGTCCAACCTCACGCGGACCTACATCCTCAAAGCGGGCGAGAAACTCTTCCGAACCGCGATCGGCGCGGGGCAGGCGACCGAACGGACTACGGACCGGACGACGGTGGGACCGTACTCGAACTTGCAGTTGAGCTTTTCGGGGCTCGGTCAACTCGAGCAGGGGCAGCGTGGGATCGAAGGGTTCTTTGTCTCTGCGGTTGCTGCTTCTGCGGGAGGACCCCCGGCGGCGACGAATGGAGCTCGCGAGAGGGTCAAGTCGGAATCGGTCGCCCCCGAGGACGAGGAGGAGGAGGACGACCCTATTCCCGCGTCGAAGAAGAAACCCGGCGCGTCTTTCTTTGGCGCTTCGGCGACCTCGAAGGACGACGTCAAGCCGGCGATCAAGAAACGCAAGCAGAAGAAGCGTGATCTGCCTGTGCTCGTCAAATCGGTCGGTGCCAACGCCAACGGGACCGAGGAGTTGATCCTCGCTTCGTCCGACGACGAGGACGGGGACGACGCCACTTCTGCACTACCGCGATTCCGATGCCCGAGGTGTAGCAAGGTGCTCACGGTCCCGGAGGAGGCGCGTCGCGCGATCGAGGGCGGCGAGATGAGCGCCGACAAGGCGGACGAGGTTCTCGAGCGGGACAAGGCCGAGCATGCGGATTGGCACGTCGCGCGGGACTTGCTCGGTGAGTCTTTTCGCTTGCTTCTGCTCTTCCTTACACACGCGTCGCGAGCATGGCGGCCCGCAGAGAGCTGATGCGAAGTTTTGGGTGAACGCGCCGCGCAGAGGCCGAGCGCAGAGCTGGCGGCTGGACGACGAGCTCGAGCGGCGGCAAGAGCGACAAAGGGAGCAAGAAGCGCAAGTCCTCCTCGACGGCGGGGAGTACGTCTTCTCCGAAGAAGAGCAAGAAGCAGGGTGGTGGCGGCGGCAAGGCTGTTGGTGGCAGTTCGGCGACGGGCAAGTCGAGGGGAACTCTGAACGGATTTGTTTCGCGGGGATGAGGATGTCGTTGTAACCTTTCCTTTGCATGCTCTGTGTTCATGATCCGGGCAGCGATCGATAGGAGAAGTCGAACGCGCGAGGATTGCCCCCTGTTTTGTCAATGTTTGGCCCCACTCGAGACTCGCTTCGCCCCTTTCGCGCCCCTTGCAATTGTTTGGCCTTCGCAGATCACGTTCATCTCGCGCCGTCTCTCTCTACGCACGCGCGGACCCAGTCGACAGATGCCTAGCACACGTGGTACCAACGCTCCGCGGCGCTCCAAGCGCGTCACCGAGGCCGAGAAGCAGCAGGCCAAGGTCAAGGCACAACAAGCTGCCAAAGCCACCGCCGCCGCCGCCGCCGCTGCAAAGAAGAAGGCCGCCGCCGCGGCCAAGAAGCTCAAGGCAGAGGACAAGGCCGAGTCGGTCGTCGCTGACGTCAAGAAGAAGGCCGGCAAGGCCGTCAAGGAGGTCAAGAAGCAGGTCGTCAAGCCCGCCGCGAAGAAGGTCGCAAAGGCCGCCGGCGTCGACACGAAACCCACCAAGGCCACCGCGACCAAGTCCAAGAAGGCAGACGACAAGGCCACCACCAAGGCGAAGAAGCCCGCCGCGACCCAGGGCAAGAAGACAAAGTCGTCGACCTCCAAGGCCGTCTCGGCCTCGAAGCCAGCCGCTGCCCCGAAGAAGCGAGCGCCGCCAAAGGCTCGCGGTACCGCTGCTGCCGCTGCTTCGACCAAGAAGGCTGACAAGCCCAAGAAGGAAGAGTCTGCCGCCGTCACTCCGTACAAGGTCGGCGACATCGTCGAGGACGTGACCCTCCAGAACGGTGCGCGCGGCTTTCTTCCCTCTTTCGGAACGCGCGTCACGTTTTCGTTTGTTGACACCTCGTCGCCCTGGATGCAGAGGACGACAAGCCCGTCTCGCTCAAGAGCCTCTACGAGGACAAGCACCTCGTCATCTTCTCGTACCCCAAGGTGCGCCGCGCGACCGAGAGAGAGAAGAGACGCGTCGCGCCCGAATCTGACGCGATTTCTCCCCCCCTAGGCCGACACTCCGGGTTGCACCACCCAGGCGTGCGGTTACCGCGATATCCGGAACGAGTACGAGGAGCACGGCGCGACCGTGATCGGCCTCTCGTGCGACCAGCCGACCGCGCAGATCAAGTGGAAGTCGAAGAACGAACTCGGGTACTCGCTCCTCTCGGACCCCAAGGCCGACTTGCTCCTCAAGAAGCTCGGATGGTCCGACAAGTCCAAGTGAGTCTCGCCGGTTGTTTGCCCCGCCCGCCGTTCGGAAAGAACAAACGAGACTCGCGTTTGTTGATTGATCGAGAAATTGACTCCTTGCTTCTTCTTTCCCCTCCTCCCGCGCTCCCGCTCGTCTTTAGGCGCTGCCACTGGGTCATTGAGAAGGGTGGCAAGCTCGCAGAAGCCAAGCTCGGCGTCAAGCCCGCCGACGACCCCAAGAACGCGTGCGTACCGGTCCACTCCCCTCCTCGGTTTCCGGAAAGACCGGCCTGCTGCTGACACTCGACAAGACCGCACAAAACAGTCTCGAGTTTGTCAAGAGCCTCAAGGACTCGAAGTAGACGGGCGAACAACAGCCCGCCGCCCCGCCTGACCAACACGTTTCTGCGATACCCATTCTTCTCCTTTACATTCACCTCTTTTCCTCCCCCCTTCGCCTTTCACCGGCCCTCGAGATACACTCGAGGATCTTCTTATATCCTCTCTCTCTCTCCCCAGCTTATCTCTTCTGCGCCTCTGACTTAGCCTTTCTCCATCCCTTTCTTCCACCTTTTTCTGACTCGGTTTTGGCTCTCCCTCTCTCTCTCTCTCTGCGTGTTTCCGTCCCCCTCTATTGTCTGTCTGTAAGTGTTTGATCGACCTACTTGTCCTCTATTCGGGCTCGAAATCGATGCATACCCGCCCTCCAGATCTCGAGAGAGTCTCGTGGAGTGTTGTCTCGAATCGCTCAATTCGATTCCCTCGTCAACGCTTCCGTTCCCGGCTACCAGAAAAGGCTTTGCGGAACATTTATCTTTGCACTCCTCGAAGCAAATATACGAGAACGTGCTCCTTCACATCCTGGAGAGAGAGAGAGAAAACCCGGAAGGTCGGCTGTGATTATACGGTGTCTTTTTCGACGGGTCGCGATACGGCTACACACGAGAATGATTTACTTGGCCGAAAGGAGGTCCTTCAGCTTGCCACCGCGGTGCTGGGCCTCGAGGTCGGAGCAGCCTGCGCGTACCCCGAAACGCAACAAGAAAGGTCAGCAAAACCGCCCGCCGCTTCGAAGAGGGGCAAATCTAGCGACAGAGCTGGTTGGATCAGGTCCGTGGGGGAAGACGCACCTCCGATGAACTCGCCGTTGATGAAAATCGAAGGGACCGTCGACTGGCCAGTCTTCTGGGCGAGGTATGCCTGTCGTGGAGGATTCGGTTAGAGAAAAAGTCCGGTCAGTCAGCGGGGTAGAAGGGTTGTTGGTGCTCACCTGCCAGTCGGAGCCGTCGTCCATCTGGTCGAGCTCGTAGACGTCGTACTTTTCGCCGAGCGACTCAAGGAGCTGCTTGGCGCGGCGGCCTGCGAGATGGAGTGATGAGGGTCAGGGGGCCGGACACCTTCGTCCACATGCACAGTGCCCAGCGCTGCTATAGCGCGGACAGCCTGCAGCTCGAGAAGTCGTTTCGCTTTGACTCACAGTACGGGCAGTAGCTCTGTAGAAGCGGGGCGGAGGTTTTAGTCAGCCGGGAGATGCTGGCGATGATGAGGTCACCCTCGACGGACCTTTGAGAAGACGACGGTGCGGTTCTTGCGCTGCGCGATGGCGTTCTCGACTGCAGTCTTGGCCGACATGATTTCGGGTGTTTTGACTGGATCCGGTGTAGAGTCAAGAGACAACGAAGAGACCGCTCGGCTGTCGGCGGCGGCGGCGGCGGCAATCGACGCGCTCTCTCGCCTCGCTCTCGTCACCGCCGGGTGGAAGGTGCGGTAGGTATAGATCAACGACAACAGCGGCAACAGGCACACGAGGATCAGCACCACCAATAGCCTCAATCGCCGGCCTTGCATCGTCGTGACGCAAGTCGAAAACGGCCAGTCGACCAGATCCGCACGGTCGCTTCTAGACAGCCTCCTCAAGGCCTCGCAGTGCTTGGGCCACTCCTAGCTGTTTCCCACTAGCTGAGGACCGCTGCTTTCCAGCGAAGTCACCTCAGTCGCAACCGCTGTCCGATCCGCCTACTCCGACCCGCCTGCTCCAATCCGCCTGCTCCGATTATACAAGTCCCTGGACCAATCTCTTGTCATCGAGAAGCCCGCTCAGTTTGCTCTCTCGCCGCCTGCACAGCTACACGTCGAAGCATGCGTGCTTCAGCCACGGTGCTCCGGGAGCGTAAACTCTGCCTCTACTGGCGCGCTGGAGGAGCAAAAGGCGAACAAGCTCGGGGAGGGCTGGTTGCGTCTGCGCACAATCACTGCTGGTTCTCGTCTGCACTCAGCCCGCTTGCTGATCAGCCCTATTCCGCGATTGGTGCATGCTCGTCGCATCTTTCTACGAGACGCACCCTTGCTGGCCTGCACTCGCCGCGGCATCGGTTTCCTACAGTATCTCCTTGACCCGAACAAACTTGGGACTCTTCACAAGCTGTTGCGCTTCTGTACTGTAAAAAGGGGTGCAATCCAGAAGAAGAAAATCTCTGCTACGTGCATCAAACAATACTGGTCGTGAACAATAGAGAGCTAGACTGCCGCTGGAGAAGGAGTGCTACATCCGAAGAGCTGCGCAACGCTTCCACTCCGCGCGGTTAAGGCCATAATGCACCGCAGCACGACGTCCCAGACGAGGATTGGACCCGAGTGCTTGCTCCTGGCTCTCAACGTGGTTGACAGCTGCAAACGGAGGGGTGGCGCGGTGTTCAGGAGTGTGCGGGTCCTCAGCAGTGGGGGCATGCGGAGGAAGTGCAAGGCACTCGAAGAGTACACCTGCGTGGACATTGCTTGCAGCGTTCTCCACAGTTCTTTCCTTAATATTGTTTGACGTGGTGTGCTTTCTTGCAAAGTCGTAGGTTTCCTTCTGTACGCGAAATGCGGCTGGCAGTCAGTTGCGGAGTCAATGCAAATCATGCTTGGCAAGCTCCGCAATTCATTTCCCATCACTCACGATCCTCTTTATGATCTCCTCAGGTGACCACTCTCCCTGTTGACCAAGGGTACGGTCAGAAGCGAACTGTATGAAAACAAGTTTGAAGTGAACAAAAGCCTTGCGTACTAGCACTTTCGCGACCTGCTCCGGGTGTCCTTTGTCAAGGAGTGTCTTCAGGCAATTGTACAGAAAGCCCAAGAGCTCCCTAATTCCCAACTGAATCAGGACATGGCTCCCCGCATAAAAGTCTTTGGTCAGCTCCGCATCAGCTTGATGGTGCCAGTCGTCGTAAAACTTTTGGTCGATCTCCCTGGACCGCGGATGTGTCTTGAGGTCGCGGAGCTTGCCACATACATCCCGGATGTGTGGTTTCCAGCCGCTCGAGGAGTTCGAGAAGCTCCGCGCGCCTGCTTTCGGGCCGGAGGATTTCCTTGCTTTTCCAAGGAAGGATGCAACTTGCTGAGAAACCACTGTCAAGTTCGTTACGCCCTGTACGGTTAACCTGTTCAGTTCTTGAGGAGCTTTTGAACTCGTAGTTGAGCAAAGCTCAGATTATGTTACCAAATTCCTCGCGAGTTTAGCGGGGTGGATTGCAAGCTGTGCAAACATGGGGAACTGGTGTCAGCGAATAAACATGAACGCAATGGAGGTGATTGTGCTCACAATACCAAGCACAAATAGGTCAAAGTGCAAAGCGACTTTGTTGTTAAGAGCATTCTCAAAGGTGTGCTTCCTGGTCTCGAGCCACTGGTGCAGCCGCTCAAGCTGGTCTTGATCCAATGACTGCGCTTGCTGGACCCAACATCTCTTCAACAGCTGTTGGACCTTACGAACGCAAGCCTTCTGACTGTTGGAGAGCGGGAAATCGCTCTTAGACGTGGCGGAAAGATGAGAATCGCCGCGCGGTTTACCGAGCGCAATCAGCGCTGCGGCATCCGTCTCAATCGTTGTAGGCGTGATCATGTGTTTTACTGGCGCGAGTATGAGTGTCAAAGTTCCAGCAGACGTAGTAAGGGTGAAAGAGTCAAGAGTCCTGTCCTTGACAAAGCACGCCACCGCTAGGCTTGTCCGCGGATCACTGGCGCGCTCGGGTACCTTTCGGGGCCCAGATCCCAGAGGCCAGAGGACTGCTGCAAATGCAAGATAAGAGCAACTCATCTTGGCTTGGGTGTCCACTGTGCCCGAGGTCAATCGGCCACAAAGGACAAGCTACTATTGTTTGCCGACGCAGCAAGAATTCTGACTCGGAGGCTGAGCTTCCGGAGCTCCGAGAGCTCGTGAACGTACCGGCGTAGCAGCACGCCGACCCCGGAGAGTTCAATTTCTCTGATGTAGCGCACCACCACGGCCTCTTCAGTTATCACAATGCAGTAAAGCGGAGTAACGGAAGCAAAGTCAGACGAGGGGGGGACGGCGGAGCTAACAAGCTTGAGAAGGTCGAGCTCAGCCAAGCATCGTTCGAAAGGCTCACACGCTTCCGCCTTATAGCTCATAAGTCTTTGACCACTCTTCTGCAAGCCCGACAACGGAAAGTATTCTCTGCACATCCGGGAATCCAGCGCGGTCCATCCAACGCACAGAAGTAAAGTTAACCCGCCTATCGCTCTCGCCGCCACCGCAAAGCCGCCTCCCGCTCCCAAGCCTCCCGATTGATACCATAATGCGCTGCAGCACAACGAGTAAGGCACGGTCTCAAGCCGAGTGCGCGCTCTTGCTCCGCAGGGTTGAGGAGATTCTGCAGGCTGAGTGGGTTTGCAATGTGGGCGCCAGACACACGGTGGGGCAAGCCCAACGGTTCGAAGTAGTATGGCTCGCAGCTTGTGAGCACTTCGAGGGGTAAAGAATGGCCGGGACGCAAGGTGGTGCAGTCCTGAGCGGCCTGGATGGTATTTTTCTTTGAACAGGAACGCGGCTTGCAAGTCAATAAGACCCGGAAGAAGTTGGAGATCATGAGCGGGAAGGCTTACTATCCGCTGAACTATACGGACTGGCAACCATGTGGTCTATACATGAAGAAAGAACGGGTCATTTTCCAGGACAAACAGATTGAGAATGGACGTGTACGCACAAGCATTTCCAGAGCGCGCTTCTTGGCGCCGCGGTTGAACAGCTCACATAGAGCCTGGTACAAGAAGTACAGCAGCTCCCTGACTCCGTACTGGAGCAGCAATGGCCACCTGTCGTGCACTCCTTTGGCTAAGTCTTGTTTAGCTTGAGTGTACCAAACGTCAAAAGGCTCGGTGTCTGCGAAAGGGATGCGGTACTGATCTTTCAGCTTGAAGATGATAGTGTATGCCGTCTCTATTTGGGAAGCCCAGCCATCCGAGGTCAGACTGTCCGGGTCTCGTAGGGCGGAAAGTGTTTGACGGGCGGCCGCGAGACACCTTTGGCTGTAGTCTTGCACTGCACAGTGGACCTCCAAGGGGGTCCGAAAGGGTCAGGCAGGTCAGTCTCTATACCGCTACACATCAGGCGGGTTGTGCTGGTGGAGGTCTTACCTCTGTCAAGCTGGACAGCACAATGCCAGGATTGATCGGCAGCTGTTTCTCTCCCAAGTTTAGCTCACGTTCAGCCCGCAGTACCCGGCATGTCATTGTTGTTCACTCACGATTCCGAGCACGAGCACATCAAAGTGCAAAGCCCGTCTGTTCCTCAGCGCTTCGGCAAACGCCTCGTGTTTGACCCGCAGCCACCTTTGAACTTTGGCGTGCAAGTGCTGCACAGAGTCACAGCTCATTATGGATACCACTGATGTGCGCCACCCATAGAATAACCGGTTGATGACAGTCTTCTGGTTCTTCGATAGTGTGAAGAAGCCGCGACGGGACAAAACATAAACTCCTCGGGCGGGTGTCCCGAGCTCGAGGAGTTTGTCAACGTTGGCGACTATGCTCGCATCCATTTTGGCGCTCTCGAGGATGGAGAAGGGAAAAGAACAAGAGCGCTGAGCGCACGCGATTCCATAGTCCAGCCGAACACTCAGCTGGCGGGTTGTCCGCGGATTCGCCAGCGTGCCGCGCGGCCGTGCCGCGCGGCGCGAGCTAGGCGTGACGCTTCGCTGCGACCGCGAGCAGAACGCAAGCTCACTGAATCGAGCCCGAGAGGTGGCACCCTGAGCACGACCTATTGCTTCGTGAAAGTCTGGAGCAAAAAGTGAAGAGAGAGAGAGAGAGAAGTCGCGCAGATGGACTCATTACTAAAACTCCTGTAGTCGATTGATACGAGTGATTACAAATACGACGTCGGGCGCCCCACACCGCCGCGCTCCCTCCTCCGATCGACAGCCACTGCGGTGACGTGTGACCGCTGAACAGGCGCTGCTATACTCACTCGGACTCGCGTACATCGCTGGATCCCTGCTTACGCCCGCCGATCCGGCCTCTGATTCGACGGACCCGCTTGAACCGCGATGACTCCGAGTCGGCACCTCGAACCTCGACTCCGCATCTGAGCCGTACTAGAGCGCGAATCTACAGCAAGACAGAGATGGATATACACATGTCAGAGGAAGATCGGGCAAAGGCGGACCAGCTCGTGCACGTACGTTCTTCCACCGCCTGCCATCATTGCGCAATCAGCGGATCACGTTATCGCGCGAAGGGAGGGCTGACTCGCTTCCGACCCTGCCAGCATTTCTACGCCAAGACAGTTGCAGTCATCTCCCAGGCTCGAGGCGCGGAGGCGCCGGCGGGACCGACCGCGTCTACTCCTCCCGTCGCCGCGGCAACCGACGACACCGGAAGGAGGCGGACCGTCTCCGGGGCGACAAAGACCAAGCGAAGCAACAAATGGGTGGGCAGGCAGTCGAATACCTATGATCTGGAGTAGTCAAATTGATCCCAGTGCTGCCTTTATCCCAGTTCAACCTCGAACTGCCCGACCCGGATGCATTCCGCTCGCAACTCAAGACATGGCGAACTGTGTCGTCTTCTTTCCCTCCCACGGCCGCCACCACCACCACCGCCACCTCCTCCTCCTTGACCCCACCACCCTTGAACAGCCCTCCGCCGCTCGTCCTCCAAGTCGTGCTCGACTCGTCCGATTTGACCTCGAACCAAACCGTCGTCCTCTCGGACGAACGCGGCCGACGCGTCCGAGTCGAGCCTGCCGCCTCTCCCTCGCTGCTCGAGCATCAGAACCGGTACGGTCACGCAATCGCGAGACCGGCTTCGGCTGCGGGCTACGCTCGAAGGCCGATCAGTCCGTACCCGCCTCCAGCGGGCTCGACCGGAGTCGGTGCGGTGCACGGAAAGCACCAATCCGGAACGAGCAGCGCCGGGACTCGATCTCCTGCTCGAGGGAGTAATGCCTCTACGAATGCAACGCCTCCGATCGTTCTCGAGCAATGGACTCTGAACCTCGTTCCGTTCTCTGCCGCCGAACCGGAATCTCGACGTCGACAAAGGACCAGCGGTGACGCTCCGGGTTCCCATCCTGGCTCGTCTGAACCCTCACCTGTGTCTTCAGCTACCGCCTCGACCTCGTACTCCTATCCATCCGCGACGGCACCGCCTCCCCCTGCAGCCGTCGAACTCGCAACCGTGTACAAACACTCGATCTTGCACTTCCGGACGCTCTACTCTCTCGTCCGGACTCTGCCGGCTTTTTCTCTTGCGCGCACCCTCGCGCGGAGGAGGAAAGGTCTCTCGGCAGCGGCGAGCGGCGGCGGCAGCAGAGCCGAAGGCGGGCTAGCAGGAAGCGCCGATTTGGCGGGTGGCGGAGCTCGGCCGGCTGCGATAACGGGGCATGGAGCGGGACTCGGAGTCCGAGTTCGGCTCGTGCAGGCAACAAGCGGCGATGGAAGCCAACGCCGTCCTTCTGGCCACGAGGGACTCCCGCGTGCTCCGACGAACGACGACGAGCCAGACGAGGTCGTCGCGGTCGATGTGGCACTCGACGGCGGCGACGATACAGCTTATGCAGCGCGGTCGGCAGCGAAGGACGGCGCCGCCTCATCTAGGCGACGTCCGACTTCGGAGAAGATTGTGTTTCCCGGCGTGTTGACTCCGTTCGGGTACGTTACGGTTGACCTCTCATGCTTTTAATGCATTCACTCCATTCTGCTCTCCGTACACTGACGTCTGTGTCGATATCCGTACAGCGCTCTGGTCCTTTCGCTCGAGTACCGCGTCAATACCGACTTTGCAGTCGAAGACATCGAGACCCTCCTCTCGTCTCGGTTTATCGACGAGGACTTTTTCCGCCCCACCGTCGCACGCTACACGAGTACGGCTGCCGTTCCTACTGCCGCTGGCGGCAGCTCGCGAGACCCGCCAGCGCCGGATGAGGTGGTCCGGCCGGGCTCGTTGCCCATCTCGGCGGCGTTTCAACCTCGCGCAGCAGATCGAGCGATCAGTGGGTCGCCTAGCGGTTTACGTCGCGAAACAAATCAAGCAGAGTTTCCCCCGCCACCAGCAGTAGCCAACCCCTATGGTTCACTGTCCGCGCGGCGCTCGGGCGGACTCTTGAACGAGCCGACGGCGGAAGCACCATCACGTCAAGAATCGATCGTTCGCGCGGCGACTGCCCCTTTGCCGGTCCCGGCCAGCTCACCGCGTACACAGAGTTCGTTCGCGCTCGGATCGGTCTCGTCGAGCCAGGGCGGCGCTCGAACCGGCGAAGCTCAGCCTGCGACAAGCGGCCCGTCTTCGGCAACAGCTGTCGCCGGTACTCCTTCCACCGGCGCAGGTGCCGGTACAAATGTCGAGCCGGCCTTCATCTCGCTTTCTCGGACTCGCGGTGCGAGCTTTGGCGGGACCGGCTCGGGGATCCAGCGGTCGAGTCCGCTCAGCGGCAGTCCGGGCGGTTCGGCCAGTCCGAGTCCTGCCGACGTCGGTGTCGCACCGAATGTTGCTGGGTCGCTTCCGCGTCGACCAAGCTTGACGTCGAGCGGCGCGAGCGGTTCCCCCATCTTCCGTCCTGGCAGCTACGTCGGCACGCCTGGCTTGTCCTCTTCGCCTTCGCAAGGGTTCGGCTATGGCTATGGGCACGCATACAGCTACGGGAGTCCAAGCACCGGCATCGTTCGCCATCAGCAACAGCAGCAGGTTCCCGCCAGCGGCAGTCCGTCCTCGCAGCACTCTTTCAACATGTCTCGCTCGCCGCTCGGCGGTCCGCCCACGTTCCCAGGCGGAGCGACCGGACCAGCACCGACTCCTCGTCCGATCATGCAGGGCGTCCGGACGTCAAGCTATACCGGAACAGGCGGGATCGCCGCCGCCAGCGCCTACGGAAGTCAGGGCTCGTACACGGCTTCGAGATCGTACGGCCGAACGGGATCGTCCGCCGGTTCGGCCGAATGGCCCGCCGGCGCTGCAGGTCCGGGAACTGGTCCGGAGCCATTGAGCAGGCGGTCGACCGCGAGCCGACTCTCGTTCGGAGCTGCGGGCAGCCCGGCCATCGCGGCCGTTGCCGCGAGCCGTTCGTCTCGGCTCGGCACCATGATGCGCCAACACGACGAAGGTCGCTTCCCGCTCACCACTTCGAGCAGTGCGCCGACGACAAGCGCTACCAAGCGCTTCCTCAACGAGGGCAGGCCACCCGAAGACGCCGCCGAGATTGAAGACTTTCTCAGCATGCTCGACTCGAAGCCCGACCTGCGCGCACTCGACTCGAGTCGTTCGTTGCCTGCCGCGCCCGGCACTCGCAGCGTCATCATGAGCAAGCGCGACATCGACGAGCAGCTGCGCATGCTCAAATCGAGCGTGTTCGGAAACGTCAGCGGCACGAGCGGCGACAGTCCGAGTCCGCCGGCTTTCACGAGCACCCTCGCTGCTACGACTTCGGGCGCAGGGGGACCGAGCGCGAGTCCGCGCAACCCGAGTGGGCTCAGCGCTCTTCGCAGGCAGACAAGTCGGCTTTCCATCGAGGAACACCCCGCCGAGGAGCTCGCTGCTGCCGAGGCGGACGCGGCGGTCGCGCCCAGTCAGCCGGTCCGAGTCTCACCAGTCCGCGAGAGGCTTTCGCCTCCCACGTTGCACACTCCCGAGCACGGCAACGGAGGAAGCGGTCTTGACCGAACACCGCGTGGAGGCTACCGAACGCTCAAGCGCGACGTTCTTGCCAGCCCAACCCTGTCTGCTACGTCTTCTTCGACGGCATTGCCGCCCCCGCCGCTTTCCGGCGAGTCTCCCCTGCGAGTCGAACCGCGCTTCTTACCGCTGCCGACGTCTTCGACAACTTCGCCTTTGGCCTCTCCGCGTCATCAACCGCACGCGCCTCTTTTCCCGTGCATGGTACCGTCTGTCGCGCAACCGTACCCGCCGCTGCCGTACCCTCCTGCTGTCACCACGACCGTGTCCACCTCTACCGATCCGATCCCCTTCAGCCCGTACATCTCGCGCGCGAGTCGGCAACCCGTCGGTCCCACTCGCGCCGGCACCGGCGAGACGGCTTTCGGCTTGTCGACGATCGAGTCGGAGCGTACGTCGATGACAGCTTCGGTGTCGAGCTTGAGCACGCGCGACGACGGTGACGGCGAGCAGGAAAACTCGTACCGAGGTGAGGAAGAAGCGGTCGGACGCCTCGAGCTGGACGACTCGCCGGCGCTCTCGCAGGAAGGTGGGCAGAATGAGAGGCGTGGACGTGCAGCCTGGAGTGGGCTCTCGACCGAAGCGGAAGGAGGTGCCGACGAGGACGACATCGGTACGCTCGCCGCGGCAGCGATTCGCCACAGTCGCGAGCCGACTCCGGCAGCTCGTCAGCACCCAGCTGGGTATTTCTCGGGCAGCTCTCGTCGCAGTCGCAGCCGAGGCGGCGCCATCAGTCCTCCGGATATGCCTTGGATGGCTTGACGATTCGACGCGACGAGCGTTCGGACGTTTGTATAGAGACGTGACTTTCTTCTTGGACCCCATTCCCTTCCCCTTACTCACAGTGACTTGTATCTTGGGATCTTCCCCTTGTCGGCATGCCATATAGTCTTCTGCATGGAATGATCAGCTTACTTGCGTCAACGAGTTCGGGTCCAATCGGGTACGGCCAGCGTCGAAGAATCACGTGTCCAAGTCGACCGCGGGCCAAGTCGGCGAAACTCACTTCCCACGTCAGACGCTGCTCTCTCGAGTCCGTTCCAGTACCTACTTTGCGCAGGAGAACGATTTGCTCTCTACAGCTAAGACAAGGCTCCCCACTACGAGCACAACGACCAGCAACACGCGCCGCCCCACCTTCGGTCCGGTCGATTGCCTCTCTCCGACTTGCCGCGGCCTTCTCAAACATCAACACTATGCTGGCACTCGAGCCCGCGTACTTGCCGTTGCAGCCTATATCGGGACCGAGCACTCCGAGCTCAACCTCCGTGTACCCTCTCGTCGACCTCGCGCCGGAGAGAGCCCGATTGGACACGGCGCCGTTAGCGTGTTCAGTCGCGGCATTACGTTATGCCTTCCGTCCATTCCCAGTCCGGTCAGTGTCGGGCGGGTCCTCGACTGCTGAACCTCCGGCAAAGAGGGCAAGGCGACTCCATCGACAGTCGGACGAGATTCGGTCGATTCGCCGTGCCGACGTTGATGCAGTTCGCGACCTGCAGGTGAGCCTATCATCTACACTTTCAAAGCGGACTCTGTCACCTTGCTCTCGTCGCGTGGTAAACTGACCCGCTCCTGTTTGAGTTCCGGCAGGGAGCATGTCTTCCACTCGACTATCCCGTCTCTTTTTACACCACACTCATGAGCTCTTCCACGTCGGCGTGCCTAGCGAGCTTCGACGCCCACGGAACAACGACAGGTTTCGCCGCCGTACAACTAATTGCCCCACCTCCCTCCCTATCATCACCCCGGGCGGATCCCATCCCGGAAATCTACATTCTCGCCCTCTCTGTCTCGCGCGCATCTCGGCGGAAGGGTCTCGGCGCAACCCTATTGCGACAAGCGACAGCGGGCCTCGTCCGCGCAGCTAGCTCAGGCAACCGGAAAAAAGTTAAACTCTCGTTGCACGTCGAGGTCGGAAACGAGGACGCGTTGGCATTCTATCGCAAACTCGGCCTCGACATTGCCGGGACCCGCCCTCGCTTCTATAGACGATTACGGAACGGCGGAGGAGCTTCAGATGCATATGAGGTGTCCGGAATCGTCGAGTGGGTATCATGAGGATGTTTCGTACAGGTCTCATCAGCGAAACGAACCAGCATTCTCTCCACTTCTGTGCGGAAGCAGTGCAGCAGCGGAGCCTTGTCGAGCAAGCAGAGAATACGAGTAGCAGTACAAATACAAAGTCACGCGTCCTTCGTCTCCATCTTCTGGTCTGACGATTGCGCCGCTTCTTGTTCTCGGTGTCTGCGACACTTCTCGCAAGGGTCGCTGTGGTGATCCCCGCCGTGGACGCGCTGGCTCGCTACTCGTTCCACTTGGGCCAACTTGTCGCGAAGGTGACGCAGATCTGCAGTGTCCAAGAACGTCAGCCGCACGGCACATATTGCATGTCCTCCAGCTTGATCGTATCGACTGACAAAGGAACTCCTTCATCGAGCGGTCGTTCTCGACGTGCTCGCGGTTCTCGCGCGAGAACTGCTCTCGATCTGTAATCCGGAGATCGTCTGTATTAGCCTTTCGTCTGCACAAAGTGTTCGAACATCCGCCCTCACCCATCACTCGACGCGCCACGCGATCGACATGCTCATCCTTGACATCGTCGTCCGAGACGATCAAGTGGTCGAGATGCCGCCTGACATCTCGCAGCAGGCTGAGGACCGCCCTTTCGTGATGATCATGCCGGTCGTCATCTTCGCGAGCGGGGATCACCGTGACGTCCGAATCTCGCGTCTTGCCAGTTTCGGCACGGGGCAAAGAGAGGGACGAGCCGGATCCGCCATCCTTTTCCGCTTGCGGGAGAACGTCGATGTCGGCGTGTTGAAGCTCCTTCGCATGTTGCGGCTGGAAGACCTTGATGAAGGCGCGAGTGAGGAAGCTTCGCTGGAAGGTTTCCTCTGACAGAACGCGAGCTGCTTCAGCCATGGCATCCCTGTTGATCCAGAAAGGCGATCGTGACTCACTGAAGCGACTCGTATATGCATCCGCGATGACCGAGAAGAGGACCGTCAAGATTCCGGCGCCGAGGATTGCCCAAACGCAGAAGAAAGCCCTTCCGGCCTGCGTTTGGGGCGCATAGTCGCCGTAGCCGATCGATGAAGCCATGACAAAGACGAAGTAGAAAGCGATGCCGTAGGTCCAGCCTTCTAGGCGGCCGAAGACTGCGGCGCCGACGAACCAGAAGGTGAGGAAAAAGACGAGGGAAGTGGCGAGCTGTTCTTTGCGCTAAAAGTCAGCGAAACGTTCCCAGTCAGAGTCGTGCTCGGCCGTACCTGCGAGCGGAACTCTCTGTTCTTCTCGGCCCTGAGCTCCTCGATCGCCTTCTCGTATCTCTCATGCTCCGCTGCGCCTGAACCCGGCGCGACCGATTCTTCCTCCTCCTCTGCGTCCGCCACCTCTTGTTCCGCCTCCTGTCGGGGCCGAGAGCGGATGAGGCCGAAGGAAACGATCGAGATGACGAGAGATCCGATTCCGGGCGACGGCGACGCGGTCGCGGGAACATGCCGGCGGAGGCGTTCGAGGATGAGCCGTTCTTGCGACTTGTACCTGTGCGGAAATCGGTGTCAGCTTTTTGACATTTTGTCCGGCAGGCGATGGGAAGCTCACTGCTCCTGGACTGCCTCCAGAGCGGTTGCTCGGGTGAAGGTGACGAGGAGGGCGAAGGTGAGAATGCCAAAGACGTTCCAAAAGACGGAGAACACGATGGCGCCCGTCGTGTTGAGCGTCACGTCCCCGAAGCCGACCGTCAGTGCCGATTGCACGCAAAAGTAAATCGTGTCGAGGTATGTGGCACCGATGATCAGGTAGCGGTAGGCGACCGAGCCGATCAAGATGAGGAAGACGAAAAAATCCCAGGTCAGAACGAGGGACCGTTGCTGTCCGCTGACGCCGGTGCCGCCGCGAGAATACCAGCCGGTGAGAGTTCCGTCAAATATGAGCAAGGCGACGGAAGCTGCTGCGACGCAGGCGCTTGCGGCGGTCAACCAGAAGGCAGTCGACAAGACGTATCCGTCGGGGTGGGCATGTTCGACGCCAAAGATGATCAGCGCGACGAGATTGACGACGACATGAGCCGTCAGGAAGGCGATGGTTCCCAACGAGAAGAAGCGCTGTAGGTGATGAGGGTAAGTCTCCTCCTCGAGTCATCCTAAGGCTAGCCTCGTTTCCACCGTCCCTTCAGCGGCCAACACGCTTGGGTTTCCGCCCGCCAGCAGCACAATCCCTTTCCGAGAAGCCGCACTCACGGGATGGGTGTCGATCAGACGGAAGAGTATCGCAATATTCGCGAAAATCGCGAGCGCGAGTGTCAGAGCTCCGGCGGCGACGATCAAGGGCGGGTCCGGTCTTGCTTCGACGATAGCCCCGCTAGCGTCTTTGACGACGTACCTGCAGAGCAACAGAAATGGTTAGCTGCGCCTTTCCCATGCGAGAACCTACTCTTCGTTTTCATCAGCGAAGAGAAAGGCAATCGCACTCACCACTTCTCCGTCAAGCCCGGCAATGAGAACAGCGGGCATAGCGGTACCAGCAGCTGCGCGGACAATGAAGAGAACCGCCTGAGCGCTGCTTGCCTGCGCTCGATCTCTTGCTGCTTCCGTTCCGCTTCGGTCCTCAAACGCTTCTTCTGCGGATGTGCGCGCTGGTGTACGACGTCGAGCGAGACGTGCATGGCTCGAGTCGGCGGATCACTGTGTCTGGATCATCATACAGCGTAGCGTGGGAAGCAGAGTGCGCTCGCTGCATTTTTGGCACTGCCGGCCCCTCGACGAACGATGACGCGCTCCTCGAGAAGCCGCTGCGGCGCGTTCGCGGTATCACGTGACGGATCTGCATTTGCATGAAAGCCCTCCGTCCAAGCTGCCAGAGCCGCATAAGCATCAGGGGGATCGTCAGCATGCGTAGTCAAGAAGGAATCAGTGACTCGGAAATGCCAAGCGCTGGCCGCGAAAGAGAAGTGCTTCTGTGGGAACGCACACAAAACTTCCTACGGAGCGGCCGCCTTCGGGGCACCTCCATCCGGGTAATACGACGGTCCGTAGTCCATGAAGAGCTCCTCGCCTGCTTGTAAGGGTTTGGTGGCGTCTGTCCCGATCTGCAGTCAGCTGGGTCGTGTTCCTTGTTTGGTCGTCCGCGAATCTCAGCACGCACAAATCGCAACTTGATGAGTGCCGGAAATGTTAACAACTAGAGCGGAGGCAAAAGTCAGAGTCGTGACAAGACTATAGCATGGGTACCAATTCGAACGCACCACGCGGTTCGACGTTTGCGCGTGCAGCGTTGTGGTTGATGAAACGAGTCGGGCCTCCCAACTCGACACTATCAACGGCGTCTGCGTTATCGACCTCGAACCAGTAGCTCTGAGGAGCAAGGGACGAATGGCCGAGGCCTAATCAATAACAGACCGCGAGCGCTTCCGTGAAAAACAGAACTCACGACAGGATGCGCATCTGCCATGTGCCTAAGGGATGTCGCACGCCGAATGAGTCGCCAATCTCAACGCGCACAGACACAGAGTGAAAGAAACGTACGCTCGCCATGATCCGGCCGCATTGTCGATGGTCAAGTCCTGAACCACCTGCGGGGCATCTTTCGGGAAGAGCTCGCCGCCGTAGACGCCGATAAGGTCGTTACGCGATACCGGCTCGAGGAGAGCAAGCCTAGGTAGTTCAAGCTGAGTTGATGGTCACGAGTGCGGGAGCGCAGAAGTGATGGCACGCACCCCGTACCGGAATCCGGAATCTGCGAAACAACGAGACAAGTTCCTCGCGCGTGTCCGAGGCGGATGTGACTGTTACCGCAGGCGGCTGGAGTAGAGCGACGCAGTCAGCATCAGAGAGACAGGAGGCAGAGCCGCCGCTTGACTCGCCGTGGGTACAGTCGCAGAGGCGCGGATTGCATTCTCGCCCTCGTTGCCGACAGGGACAAGTTGACTCCGAGTCGCATCTCCGGTCCGAGCATCCCTTGAAGCGCCGAGGGCCTGTTCATGAGAGAAAGTCAGCGGCATACAAAGGAGGCGGTGCGTGTTGAAAGGTAGTGGCAACTGACAGCTAGTCGGGCAGTTGCAGAACTCGTCGCAGTACGTCGACTCGGCGCAGACACATCCATCGCCGCAGATGTCGACGCATTGACATGGGACATAGCCATAAGAGTCAGCCGGCTTTAGTATGTTTTGCTTCCACCATTTTGACGACGACCGCGCAGGCGGTGCAGGGCTCGCCGGAGCTCGAATTGCCGGGACCTGTTGCGTAGCCAGACTGGTCAGCATCGAGCGGACACATTCTAAGCCCGCGCCAGCGTACGTTTTCGAAAGGTTGTTCCAAGATGAGGGACAAGGTGCACGCGTCGAGTCCCTTGAGCCTCTCAGGAGGCTCCTGAGGTGCGTCGTCGAGGTTCATCCGGTCCTGATCCATCGGATCGCGCGTCAGCATGCTGAAGACATGCCCGCGACTCTGGTCATACAGGCGCACGAGTTTCGAGTTCATCAGGCATGCTTCTTGCCCGCAGCGGTCGCAAGAATCGGCCTCGTTGGAAGTAGGCTGCGGAAGAGCCTTCTTCGGTTTCGTTTGCCGGTTGTAGGCCACGAAGCCTACGCTTGAACGCATCAGCACCATGACCCTCTCGGCTGAAATCGCACGAGAGGGGAACTCACATGCGTGGACAGTGCAGGCAACGGCTCCGCACCATGCGCACCAGTCAACCGTTTCTTCGGACGGAGAAAGCTCTTCTGCGCTGATGAGGCGGTGGCTTTCCATGACCAAAGCGATCAGACAAAGAGCATTTCCTCAGGTTGATATAGTGTAGGGGGTCACTCACTCTTCCGCGACCTGTTGCGCCGAACGTCCGACGCGGCGCCTGAATAGCTCGAGCGCCGCAGCTCGCTTGTCGACGTTGTGCTCTTCGTCTCCCGACGCCGACACGAACTCCCGTTCGAGACGTTCGAGCAGGCGCTTGAGCGTACGGAAATCACGAACGGTGCCTATCGGTTGCAATGGAGGGTCAATGGTTGGATCTGACAAGGGCGGGGGCGAAAGAGGGCGAAAAGATGAGCTCACGGCCATTGTCGGGTGGTTGGAAAGCATGCAGGTCGGTGAGGGCATCCCGAAGCCAGTCGACCTCTGGAGAGCTCGGGTCTGGGGTCGGACCATCCTCGAAGTCGAATGGCAGGAAGCATTGGTACTTTTCGGCGATGAGCTTGTTTGTCGCGGTGGCGTCCTCCCACTTCGGGATGTGCGGGAACGATTCGAGCCTGTGGCCCGGGACTGGAACGGCGCGACTGGCAAAACTCGTATAGCTGTATCGCGGTATCGGAGGGAAAGAAGGGGCGACGGCGGTGGCGGCGACGATCGGTCCTTGGCTGTTGAGGCCGGGAATGAGCGAGCCGGGATCCGGCGCATTCGCGGGTAGCACAAGGTCTGCCGGAGGTCCGTAGGCGGGCGGAGGTTGCGCTTCAATCTTGGCAAGTAGCTGCGGAAACTCTAGTTGTCAATCGGTGCTCACAAGCACGACGACCTTGAGCCGCAACAACGCACCTGAGCGCGAGCAGCCGTTTCTCGCCGCCAATCTGCCTCGGCCGCCCGCAGCTCGTGCTCGAGGAAGCGAGCCACATCTTCCTCTTCGACCAGCTCGTCTTCGGTCCCGCTGGTAGTCCGCACCTCAGTTTGCCACCGAACAGTGACGTGAGTGCCGTCAGGCGCCCTCCGCGTCGAGCCCCGTCCGGAACGGCGCAGTTTTCCTCCGCTCACGAGAGACAGCCAGCCGCAATACGACGGCTGTTGAGCTGGAGGTGAGATGGTTGCCAGAATCCCGATGTCGCACAAGTCTTGCGAGGTCGCTGCGGTGCCGGGAGAACGCGATCGCTTGCGCAGGACGGGGAACTCGTGTTCTTGCGTCAGGTCATCCAAAGTGATGGAGAGTGAGCCATCGTCGAGGGTCTGATGCGCAAGCGCATTGACTTGGAAAGCGGTTGAAGACGCCACAGATGCGGTACGGGTAGACTGGTCGAGGTGACGGAAAGCGACTGCCAGCTCGACGATCGGCCGCGAAGCCGCGAGGTCTGAGCTGAGACGGACTTGCTCGAGGCGCAGCTTGATCGAGAAAGGAAAAGTTCTGCTCGGCAATGCGGTCAGCGGCTTGTTGAAGCGGAGGAGGCAGCCAAAGGAGGATCAAAGGAACGCACATTCCGAACGGGGTTTCCGGTTCCGCCAAAGCTCTCGCAGCCGATGATTGTGGCTGAGATGGTTTCGCCGGCGAAGTTGGCCAACTGGGGACCGGGAAGCCTTCCTCTTGCTTGATCAACGGCTGCTTGAGGCGCGATTTCCTCGAGCTAGCGCCTGCCGCCGTCGCCTTCTGCCTTTGCCGGACCGCATTCTGCTTCGCTGGTCGTCGGAAAGTCGATTTGCGGGCGGCAGGAACGCCATGCGGGGCTGAGCGAGACGGGCGGTAATGCGCTGGCGGCTGACCGCTGCTCGCTGTCGGGTGAGGCTCGTCCTCGCCCTCCTGGTCTTCGTCGGTAGAGCCAAGCTCGATCGAGTAGACAGGAGTGTCTGAGAGCTCGATCGTCTCGGGCAGCGCGCGTGCGTCCGCTTGCTCCTCATCGTCGAGTCCGCGGGATGAAGTGGGGGAGGACGACGACGAATTCATCACCGTTCGGCTGCCCTTGGCCTCGCAAGCGAATCTCGAGCCGTCCAACGAGTGTTGCTCTTGAGCAGCCCGAGTCGGCGTGGCCACGTCTCGGCGTCGGGAGAGGTGTTCAAAGTTTCTCGACCCGAACTTGGCTGTGAGAAAGACCAATTCAAGCCTCGACAGGGAATACAGTGCTTCCGTTTTGGTCTCGATAGAGTAAAAGAGAAATGCTCGAAGGTACAACGGGGATTCGCTTTGTTACAGATTGCGAGGGCGGGAAATGCAAAAATTCGAAGAGAGGGAGGAGTCAAAAACAGCGACGGCGGCTGCAACACTATTGCGTGCGGGATACAGATATGGACGGCTGTGTCGAGAAGAGTGATCAGGAACGGGGTATCGGTTCGGAGTATGACTGGTTCAGGCGACAGCGAAGGCATTTTCCGGCTGTCGAAGTCGCCTCACGTCCCCTCGATGCGGGCACCGGGTGTTGGATATACAGTCAGGCAGTTTGTTCGCGCGAGGTGTAGGGGTATGAAAGGGTGCGCGTACCCTCTTTCTTCTTGCAAAAACTCCAAAAGCGCCGCTTCGCCTCGTGCTCAGCTTGAGGCTCGGAGCCAGCTCGTTCGGGGGAAGAGCCGGACTCGCGGGCAATGGTCTCCGTTCGACTGCGCGCCGGGTAGAGCGAGGCGTATCCCGAATCGGCGGAGGCGGCGGAAGCGGCACGATGTACACGGCGCGGCCTCGAATCGGACGATGCCGCCGCGGCGAGATCGTCTTCGATGACGGTCGAAGCGGAGAGGCACGCCGCGACCGTTTGCTCGTCCGGAACCTCGAGGCGAGTGCGTTGCAGGGCGAGAGAGTTTGATTCGCGGGAGGGTTGACGGGAGAGCGAGTCGTAGCTCGGTGGCGCATCGGCGGGGAGGACGTGGTCTGCCGGTCCCACGGGCGCCAGTACCGGTACTGAGGTCGCCGAGTGCGAGAAACAGCGAAGGAGGGACGGGCGTCGGCGCCGTTGCGGACGAGTGATGGTGGGCTCCCGCTCCCGTTCCCGTTCCGCCGGCTCGACGACGACGACAGCAGCGGCGGGGGTGAGCTGCGCGAGGTCGAACGGCTCCCATTCTTCGAGGTAGGGCAGGGTAGGTAGCCAGCGAGCGACGATGAAGGCGTCGGTCGCCTTTTGCCGGCGCCGCTGGTACTGAGCGGACGCGGCAGCGGCAGAGGGTCGGATCGGCGGCGATTCGGGCTGCGTTTGCCCCATGCTGCGGCGCTCTTGCGTTCGGCGAGTGTGCGCGGTGATAGACGAGCGTATGGCAAGGTCAAAAAGTACTGCGCCAGAGTCCCGCCGCGTGTGGAAACGATCGAAGGGTATCGAAGTGACTGTGACAGCTCTCGGGAACGGCGGGAACGTCGACCGTGCCTGCGCGAACGGCGCTGTCCGCTTTCCTTCGCAATTTGTGGCGGCTCGAGGGGTTCTCGCTCGAGGTACAGTCACCTCGTAAAGTGTCTAGAAGGATGCGGGAGGCAAACGAGGCTAGTGTCCCGCACTGAAGTTCGTCGCAAAAGTGGAGGAAAAGATGCGCGTGCCAGCTGCCAGCGCGGTCATCGGTCCCCTTTCTCTTTCCCAGCACTTGTCCTTTCCACCACGATCCAGGCTACAAGATGTAGCTGTCTCGGCGATACTCGCGCAGCTCTCGTGCGACTTCTTGGCGATGATCTCGCGTGCGCGTGCAGATCTTGCTGCTCGGGACAAGATGCATGTGATTTCGATCTCGACCACCGGTCTCTCACTTCTCTCGCAAGCTGATCTGCAGGGTGCCGCTCTCACACTCTCCTGTCACTGCGTTATAAGGGCTACATCAGAGAAGAGTGAACTTCAGATTTGCAGAGTAAGGATGAGAATACAAAACGTAACAGACAACTCGGTACAAAAACTCGAGGCAGTTAAGGTCTGCCTCCAACTCTACGCACACCATCAGATTCGTTGTTGTGTAACCCGGCGGGCCCACTTCTTTGGATCAAAACCGTAGTGAGCCGCCGCTCGAAGACCGAGTCGAGGTTCGACACCGAGACTTTGAGCTCTACCCGGCGGCGAATTCATGATCGCGGCAAGGTATGGATCAGGTGTGGTGCGGGGTGTTCCGTAGCCACAGAAGGGCGGCAATTGGAAGAGTTTGTCAAGAACTGCACAGGGTGTAAGGGAATGGCGCCTTGGGAACCCGGCAAATGGTGGCAAAGGCAGTGCTTCGAAGTACTCGCAGCGGGTGCTCGCTTCGGCTTCGAGAGAAGTACCATCCACCATGAAGGTGCAGTCTCCAGCACACTGCAAAGTTTTGTTCTGTAAGCAAAAGCCGTGGTCAATATAGGCATTTCAGAAGCCTGCCACTTGGCCATCCGCTGAGCTTATCATGGCCTGCGGAGCTCTGCAGACTGATCTTGCTGTTGATAAGCAGGTGGGACCTACAACTCTCATCACAATTGCCTCTGGACTCCAAAAGGCCTGTCAGAATTGGACACAGTCAGTTTTTGTAAGCACCTTGAAGTTCTAGCTAGGTAAAATGGACACACATAGACATGCAGCAAGGCTTCGAATTGACGACTGTGGTGCAACTCTGTCAGAGCTCTGTAAAGGAAATACAAGAGCTCCTTGACGCTGTATTGCACCAGCGGGTGCAGGCTTTCGTATGTGCCCGAGTTTAAAACGTCCTTCCACTCGTGAAGTGCGACAGGAGCAGCTTGGTGCTCTTCTGCTGCCGTTTTAGCGATATGATTCAAATGAAAGAACAGGCCCAGTATGTGTGACTTGTATCCACTCCGTTCCCAACGACATCTGTCCGCGGTCCAGTCCGGCGTCAGTTCCTTCCTTGCTGCTTGAAGCATCTGCTTGGCAGCTTGAGCATGATCCGCATGCTGTGGGTCTACTGGACCCAGTGGAAGTGCAATCCCCAAGTGTCTGAGAGTTTGCAAGACATTGATTGGCATCTGCAGCGGGCGGAGATGTTAAGTGCGATTCATGAAGAAGAAAAAAGAGAGGGATGGAGCGCTGGAGCACCACTTACGAGACCAAGGACCAGCACATCGAAGTAGAGGGCCCGTCTCTGCGCAAGTGCTTGCTCAAGTGCCGTCTGTTTCTGGGTAAGCCACTGGACAATTTGCGCCGCCTGGTCAACATTGAGCCCAAGCATGCCAGCCTTCATTGCTTGCGACCATCTCCATTTCATGGCCTGTATCACCGCTGCCTGGTGTCCGCCCACTGCGAAAAACTGGTTCTGTGTTTTCCGAAGGAAATGATAACCCCCCTGCTGCGGAGGGAGTGCCAGTTCTGCTAGATTCGTGATTGCCAGCCAAAGCTCAGGGTTGAATACTGGAGGAACCATGCCTGGCGACCTCACTGGCCACAGTCTTCAGAGAGATCAAGCGCAAAAGCGGCGAAGAAAGAGAGAGAAGGAGCGGGAAAACAGCCCCAAACAGCACTACACGGGAAGGAATACCACCGGCATGTCCGCGGGGGTGGTCACGCCAGCGCGCAAAGCTCATTCCGAGCACGGACGCAAGCAGTACGAGCTTACGAGATGGACCTAGAGCAAGCGCTGTCAGGCTAGCGGATATGCGCGTGCCCACATGTTTTGTGCAAGGCACATTGTCCGCCAGGAAAGTCCTGGGAAAGTGTACTTCTCGAGACGGACAGAGACGGACAACTCGCGCAAAAGTGGACTTGTAGCACATATTTTTTCTCACAAGGAACAGTGATCAAGCTCAGCCATTAAAGCACAGAGTGTAAACAAACTGCAGGAGGAAGAAAATAGAAAAAGAAGCTGTCGAACGAAGATTTAGGAGTTGAGGCACACAAGCACCCTTTAGAAGTCTTTCTCGACCAGAAACAGAGGAGATCTGGGGCGATTGCAAACAGAAGGCAGAGGAAGCTGCAAAAAAAGAGAGGACAGGCAAAAGAAGAGGCAGAGGGGAAAAAAGAAATGGGCAAGCACTTGACTGGCAAGGACATGGGAAAGTGAATCCAATCTCCGGACCAACACCGACGGCCAGCGCCTCAGTGGCCCTTCTTGTGTCCATTGCTGTCCAAGCCCTGCAGGTCAAGCAGATAGTGTGAGTGGGCATGCTGGGGCTCAAGCGGGGCTTTCACTCACATTCTACTGAATCAGCTCAAAGTCCCTGCACAACATTGTGACGCTGCCGTGCCCGGCGGGCCCAGGTCTCAGGATTGAAGCCATAGTGTGCTGCTGCTCGACGGCCAAGACGAGGTTCCGCACCGAGACTCTGCGCTACCGCTGAAATTCGAGGTATTCCAGTGTCGGTATTCAAATCCGAAGTGGACGACCTGGTGGTTGGTGCTCTGAGTATGTTGGCAGTTAGCGTGTTGGGTGTCAGAGACCTACTAGGGGCAAAGAAGTCTTCCACGCTCCACTGACTTGGGGAGTTCCGGCCACTGGGATGCACTAGAACTGGATCCGGCCGCTCCGCCGGTAGCTCCATGCGCCAAAATCTGCATTTTGACGCTGTCCAGTGCTTTTGTCTGCAAAGAAAGATCAGATCAGATTCGGTGTGAACATTGAGTAGCTGGTAGTATCATCTGTCAAAGCGATGACCCAGTCTTGGAGACTGATGAACGCGAGAAAATACATACAGTCCTTTCAATAATCCTGTCCAAGCCCCACTCACTCTGTTACAAGGTACAGATAGGGAATGAGTGGTGGCAGTTTCTATCTGCATCTTGTTAGTCAAGGCTGGACATACCAGAAGGTTGAGCATGTCCTGAAAGCGCTCGCATTCCAGCAGGTCCTCTAGTCTTGTGGAGAGGAAATATAACATCTCCGTCACACCATATTGTGCAAGCAAAGAGAGATCATTGTATGTGTCTGCGCTCAAGGCTGGCTTGCCTAGTCCGCGAGGTTTGCCCTTTATGGTTAGCTGCGGCGGATGGTACCAGACGGGCAACTGTGTGGGCTCAGTGTCCAGGACTTCTGCCACCTCTTTAGCAAGGCAGCTCAGTTTCTGGCACAAAGGTGGAATCTGTTCAGCATAACGTGACAAAATCGAGCGACGGCAACGGCTGGAGTGTTTCTGCAGGGATTCCAGCGCCAGCTTGTAGAACATCTCTGGTCCCTCCTGCTTTCTGGCTTGTCGTTTGTCTTCTGACGGGGGCGGAACGTTGATTTTCAGGTTTTGGCAAACGTGAAAGATGTTGATTGGCAGCTGCAAGTAGATTTAAGTGGGAATGATCTGCAGGGAAACAAAGGAGAAGCGTCTTACCAGACCACGGACCAGAATGTCAAAATGGAGGACCTGTTTCTGAGCAAGTTCCTCTTCGAATGTCTCGTGTTGCTCTTGAAGCCACTTGAGAAGCTGTCCGGCCTGCTCGTCGTCGAGCAAATCTGCGCCGGATTTCATCGAGTTGGACTAGTGTGCCAGCATGATACCAATTGATTGTTGATGGGCGGGAACCAGAGAGAAGCGTATGAGCTTGCCCTTCTTGTCTGGAACTCCGTGGTAGTGTGTGTGCTGTGGCGGGAGCGCGAGTGCCACCAGAGCGTCAATGACCTCGTGTACTTTGGTGTGCACTGAGTCAGCCATGTGGCAGTGCTTGCTTCCGCAGGATGAGCAGCTCACTAAGGAGAGCAGGAGAAGTGCGCTTCCACTCGAGGCTTGCTTCAAGGAGGACGCCGGGATGTCCGCGGAAGCGCACGAACCTCTCCTCGAGCTCGGTTATATCGAGCAGGAGCGATACCGGGTCGAGTTGGCATGTCGGACGATCTTCTAGCGGTCCACAGTGAGCGTTGCCGAAGCGGGAGGAGGGGGCCTCGAGACGGTCGCCTCAGCCTGCGCCGAGAGAACGGGTGTTTGGCGGGGCTGGAGAGCGCTTGCGCGGCGGTAGCAGTGGGCAGCAGGGCGAAGCGCAAGGCTACACATGCCCCTTGTGTAGCGCGCGTATATGAGATGAGCGCAAAAGCTATACAATACCGTGGCGGTCTGATCGCTGATGAGAATCGAGATGGCGAACAGTCGCGCTCTGCCCTTTCTCGTCAAAGCTGAGCATGGTGCGTCCACACGGGTATAGGCACTCTCAGTCGTCCGATACTCACTGCCCGACCGTACAGTCCACCGGTACGGGCGCCGCCGCTGTCGCCGCTCCTCCCGAAGTTGAAGCAACACTCTCCCGACTCGTCGGCTACAGGAGTACGCACGCCGTACAGAGTCAATTCGCGAGCACGGAGACTAACAAGTCCTCCCCTCACTAGACGTCAAGGGGGTCTTGATCTTGTCTCGCCCGAACGGCATCATCCTCCGGTCTGCTGGGCCCCTCTTTGCGCACACGCCAGCTCGCTCTCAACCAGTCGAGGAAACGGCTGGACGGCTAGACGACGCGGCACCAGATCAACAGGAAAAACAAGACGGAGACGGCGCTCCCGAAGAAACGAAGCCGCCCCTGCCTCCGCCTGCGCACAGCGAATTGGCGCGGAAATATGCCCGCGCGGCGGCGAGGATGGTCGAGAGCGTCAGGGCCGAGGTGCGAGATGTAGAGGAGGAACAAGAGGTGTGTGGGCTTCGCTGATCAGTCCGGCTAGTGATGCGCTGACCATGGTGCCTGCCGCCAGGAGGACGTGCGGTTTTTGCGGATCCGAACACGGCGTCACGAACTCATGATTACGCCAGGTGCGCTCGGCTGCTTATCAGGGGCCATGAGAAACCGAACTGACTCAACTCTACCCACACACACAGATGATGAGTATATCCTGGTGAGCCGTCTTCAGTGGGTACGAATCGACGCCGCGCCCCGAACTGACCGAAATTCTTCCTCACAGGTTGTCGTCCAAGATCCGACCTCCTGATCAAGCGAGAGAAGCAGAGACCTCTTCTGCTCTGCAGTATACCCCGGCTCGTCGATACCCTACACTTTGCATTTCACTGTTCTCTTTTGATTCGCGAACCTCCCCGTGAAGAGCAGCGTCAATCAAGCCCGTGTCGAGATCGGCTTGGGACCGCGTAAGCCAGCACGGAGTGGCTGAGCGCACAATGCCGATGAATCAAGGAGAGAGCTGGCTGAGCGAGAGAGCGAGTCTTCCCATTGCGGACAATTCCATCTGAATACCGTCCCGCTTCATTCGGTGCACTGAGCTAGATGGACGAGTCTCGATCAAATATATTCCAATCTAGAGGTCTACAGCCTGGCTTGCTTTGGAGTCGAGTCCGGCTCGCCTGCCGCGGTCGGAGGCGTCTTGCCCCGGCTGTGATTGACCGCGATCGAGAGGGACAGCGCCATCTGTGTAGCAGGCGAGGTAGTCAGCAAGCTGAACGGGAATCGCGCATAGCGTAGTAGAGTAGGGAGTGTTCCAACGGACCTGTGTGCTGACTCCGACGAGGCGGGCTCCTTCTCGCCGCCACTTGGCCACGCCGTCCGCGCCGATTTCCTCCTTCCTAGGCGGTCCAACTCCCAACTCGCCATCGACAGCCCACACTTCAACCGTGAGATCGTGTCGACCTTCGTGGATCGCCTTGGTCTCGGAGTAGATGCCGAACGTCCGGCGCGAAAAGCCGGAAGAAGAAGCGGCGGTGGAGGAGAGCTTGAGCGGGAATTTCGACTTGAAGTCGAGCGCGAAAGACATGGTCGGGTACCAGCTGCGCGATGCCTGAGTGTCAGTTACAGGGTCCCTGAGATTGGTGCGCTCGTTCAGGACCCACGAAACGGCTGGCCGGAGGTCGGCGGGCAGCATCGAGGGCCCGTTCTTGGCGACGTCGGCAAAGAAGGCGACGAGGACTGTGAGCCGATCCCAACCAGGAGTTCACGTCAGCATACTGAAAGCTGTCATTTTCGTTTATACGGCGTGGAGCGCTGGACCTGGCAAAGCTCACCGGCAGAGAGGGTCACGTCTTCGCCGCCGATCAGTTCGACCCACGAGCCCGAAGCGAGACTGCCGTCCGACTTGTCGACGTCGACGTCCTTCCAGCGGATCCCTTCCCTGAACATGAGCTTCTCGGGGATGTGGTCCCCTCCGTCGCTCATGTCGATGTTGGACGGGTGAACGAGAAGCGGGCACGGACGCGAGAGGAAGTTAATCCCGCCGTCCGGAGTCGGGCCGACAAAGCCCGCTTCGAGAGGAGGATGTTCTGGCAAGTTGGTGACGAGCAAGTGAGCCTGTATCCGTACGGTTCGCTGCGTCTTCGCGTCGAGGTAGAAGGTCGTGTTGACGTCCGGAGTCCACTGAAACAACTCGACAGCGAGTCGCGTCCACCGTTTCGATTCGCTGACGACTTTGACTTCGACGGTCGCCTTGCCCGGGATCGTCGCCGTCAGGAACTGGGCCGAAAGGTGCGCGGGATCGTTGTGCGGCGAGGAGCAACTCGCTTGCCTCCGGAGGGCGGCATCGACGAGGATGTTGACGAGGACGCCGCCGTGCGCCGTGCTGCCGACGCACCACTTGGGCGAGATGTCGACGTCAAAGACTTTGACCGGCCACTCGGAGAGCGCAGGCGGCGGGCTCGGGTCTCGGACAAAGCGAGGTCGCGTCGTCGAAGCCTGCGTTGACGATGAGGTCATTCCAGGGTGTTTCGAGGTTGTGTAAGGAGGAGTGCGCAAGCATACCTCGTCTAACCGGGTCATAGTCAGTCAGCGTTTCTCAGTGAAGGATGCGAGGGAAGAGAAAGCCGAGCGAGCAAATCTTCGGCCGAGAGAGCGCGGAGAAGGCGCGCGGCTTCTTCGGCCACAACGAGCACCCGGATCACCTTCGTGTCTTGGCTTTTTCCGGGCCATACTGTAGTTGCCGGACAAAGAGATTCTTGACAAAAGTCTAGGGAGAGCAGAGGAGATTCAGGCTACAAGGTAAAGGTCCGGATCGCGGATCACTGCGGCTGACCGCCTTGAGCCAGCTCGCGGTCGAGTTCCATCCCCGGCACCTCCTCGACCGGTCCGCCGTCCTGCCCGACCCGGCCGTACTCTTCCTCGTACGTCTGCGGCGGTCCCGTCGGCGTCGCGAGCATCGAGTCGCGCGAGGGCAACGGCAGCGGCATCGTTTCTTGCCGGCGCGGCACATTCGGCTGCCGGAGTTGCGGGCGAACCTGGCGAGCGAGCGAGCGATGTGTCCCGAGTTAGCGTGAATGCAACAAAGAGGAGAGCGGGGAACTGCAGGGTGACTCACCAGCCGCCGGAACTCTTCCACCTCTTTGACAATCTCCCTCCGCATCCCTTCCATCGTCTCTTCCTGCTCGAACCCAAAGTCGAACAGAGCCGGGCACGTCGGTTCGTCGGCCGGTTCGTGCCACACCGAGAGGTACGGGTGCACGAGCGCGTCCTCGCACGAGATGCGCTCGTACGGGTCGAACGCGAGCAGTTTCGCGAGCAGGTCGAGCGCGAGCGGGTTCGCAGTCGGGAACAGTTGCACGAGCGGGACTCCCGGCTTGTACGGGAGCGAGCGGATGTAGTCTTGCGCGCGCGGGGAACCGACCCGTCGCAGAGTGTGGTCCGAGGGGGTGCCGAGGAAGTGCAGGACAATGTTGAGCTGGTCGATGTAGTCCTTACCCTTGAAGATGGGCCGGCCGCCGAGCAGCTCGGCGAGCACGCAACCGACCGACCAGATGTCGACTGTGAGCGGGGTTCCGAAACATAGCAATCAGTCGGCAATCCTGCAGTCAGGTATACCGAGCAAAGGCAGCTTTCCAAGAAGCGTCACTCACTCGCGGTCGTGTAGTTGGCGAAGCTGAGCATGATCTCAGGCGCGCGGTACCACCTCGTCGCAACATACTCGGTCATGAACCCTTGCTGCTGGTTCTGGTTGCTGGCGTTCGCATCCTGGTCGAACCCGCGGGCGAGGCCAAAGTCGCAGATCTTGAGCTCGCAGTCCGCGTTCACCTGTGCGTTTGGTTCGGAGAATTTAGCCAACGATGAGTCTGTCGGGGCAGATGACCAGCATCGACTGCGGCAGCGACTTTCGACGCACGAGGAGATTGCCTGGTTTGAGGTCACGGTGCAGCACGTGCGCAGAGTGGATGTACTGCCCGTTCTCGCGCAGAGTCAGCCTCTCATAAACGAGTAATGTAACGGGTGGTCAGACGAGCGACGGTACTGACCTTGAGGCCGCACAGGGTCTGGTAGATGAAGCTCTGGAAGTGGGCGTCCGACAACGGCTGACCTGACCGGATCTGCAGGAAAAAAGCTCGGAGCGAGAGTCAGCGAGGGATTATCCACGGCCTTGAAGCCTACACCATCGGCATGCAGTCTTTGGAATGCCTAGGGATTGGCATCAGCCCGTGCGAAAGTCGCTGTCACCCACAATTGCGTGCAAGTCTGCCTCCATGCATTCCTCATAGAGGTAGACCGAATCAAAGTTGACCGGATCGACGAGGTCGAGATCGTACAGGCATGTGATCTGGGTGTATGAGGGGCGTGTCAATTCGGTCGGGAGCGGGAAGAGGAGGCGAGATCGCCGCAGAGGGAGGGAACGCACATTCTTGTGCCCTCGGAAATGATGCAAGAGCCTGTACGTTCATGATAGTCGCGGCATATCAGTAAGGACGCCTCTGGTTTGCGGTCACCGAATGTGAGCGCTGGATCCCGTACGCACTTGATCTCCCTCAGCGCGCGCTTTGTCAAGATCTTTTTCTGGAAGAGCTTGGTGACCTGTGCGATCGGACAGCACCGCTTTTATCAGCCTCGCTCGAGCACAGCACAGACACTCGAGCGCTCAGCGGAATGGCAGTAGCGACTACGGTTCCCGCACCTTTTTGATGGCGACGCTCTCGCCCGTGATGCGATTCCTCGCCGAGCAGACGACTCCGTACGCGCCTGCGAGATGCCCGGACCTGGGTCAGCATCTTCATGCCACGTCGCTCGACAAGGCAGCGCAGGAGGTGCCCGCCCCGCCGCGGTGACTGACCTTGGCCGAGTTCCTTGACAAAGTCGTAATTGTGGTCGACGAGGAAGGGCTCTGCCAGCACGGGGAACTGGTGCCGCGCAATGTTGTGGATCGGATCGACCTGACTGTAGTCGGCCATCTTGCGTCTCGCCTAGTCGAGTGCTTAGATCGGAGCGAGGCGACGTGTGCAGACAAGGGGAGAAACAGGTGGGGCCTCGAGGTGAAGAGCGGCGTGCAGCAGAGCCTCGTCTACAGGCGGCAGCTCGCGAGACAACTCAGTCCGTAGTCGATAAAGCTCTTTGCGACCGGAGCTAAGCCTTGCGGGCAGACAGCGATCAAGCGAGCACGTTGCGGCGGCTCAACGTCAGCGTTTCGGAGATTCCGGACTTGGTCGGAGTAAAGGATATACAAGTCTCGATTGTCACAGACTATAAGGTTGCACACAACATACGAAATCAAGCGTGTTCAGATGCATCGCGATATCAGGAATAAGAGGTTCGCAGCTCGTACGTTGACGGAGATTGCGCGCGGCTGCTCGAGCTCGCATGAGGGCCACGCATGCACGCGCGCACTCATCGATGCTCACTCGAGCGTCTTTCTGCGGTCGAGCGCAGCTCCTGCTTGCGCATCATGGCCCCCATGCGCCGCCGACGTCGCCCGAGCTGCGTCCGAGGTCCGGCGCGCCGGCGGCGGACTGCTCGTCCGGCTTCCAGCGCCGCTTACGATCCCATAGACAACGTCCTCCTTGCGCCTCCGCATCAGGTCTCGCGTGTCGATGAAAACGGCACCTTGTGGAGGCGGTAGTGCGGAACCGGACGGGGAACGACCAGTCCGCGGGGCGGTGGCTGGCAGAGGTGGCGAGAGCGAGAGGGCCCGTTCAGGCCGCGAAGTCCTCGAGGAAGCTGGAAGGCTCGGGCCGGAGGTTTGGCGTGCTGGGATCGGACGGCGAGATGGCGTCGTCGGACGCGATGCCGGCGCCGAATTCGCAGCCCCGAGAGGGACCCGTCCGTGCAACGGCTCGTCCCGCATCGCTCGCTCGACGGTCGTGACGAGGTGCGTTGGCGGGGCGGTCGCACTGCCAGCCAGACTCTCGACCAGCTCTTCCGCGCTCGGCGACAGAGTCGGAGGCGAGGTCTTGGACGGTGGGAAGGGGGGCGACGCTCCTCCGCTCTTGGAGCTCCGACTCGCGTTCGAAGAACTGCGCCGGTTCTTGGGCGTGAACGTCAGGATGTTGTCGTCGTCGTCTTCGGCGTCCGAGAGGGCCGACGAGCCATGCTGCACTGCCAGGGTGTCTTTTTGCGGCGAAGGGGTCGTCGAAGGAGCCAGGGCGACCGAGTCGGTCATGACGGGAGTCGGCGGGATGACGTTGACCGCTTCGACGTTTGGCAGAACACCATTCGTCGGATGCTCGACCCGTAGAGAAGTCCCAGTCGTGGACATGGTGCGCAAGGAGCTGGCGTTCCGATCCGGAGCAGACAAGCCGATTCGCTGCTGTCCGAGCTCCTTCGCCGCCGCCGTCTCGAACGCCTCGACGATCCAGTCCGCATGCATCGCAATCACCTTCTCCGCTGCGGGGAGCAAGCTACCCATCTGGAGGTAGCCGTGACTCCAACCGGCAATGATGCTCGTGCGGACCCAGTCGTCCTCGTCTTCGTCGAGGAGCGGATCGCGCTTCTTGCCCGAGGTCGACATGCGCAAGCCGTCGCCGTGACGAGCTTCGCGCGCGAGGATGTCCATCTTGCGCGCTTCTTTCGCTTCGCGGAGTTTTCCGGCAAAGATGACGGTCTGTTGTCAATGTGTTTGAGTTAGCGGCGGTGCTTCACGAGCAGAAAGGTGAAAGAAAACAGCTCACATCGTCCACGAGCGGGTCTCGCTCGCCGCAGGACATGTAGACGGGCGGGAACTGAGCGAGTAAGTGCGACGGTGTAAAGATTGGAGAGAGGTGGTAGTCCGAGTGCAGGTCAGGAGCGTTGCGCGGCCCGACGTAGAGAAGCGCCATCGCGCGGCACTGTGAGCGAAGGAAATGCTGGAATCAGTACCCAGTGGCATACGTGCCGAAACTCGGCGCTGAGACATAGTACGGTCCGGGCTCACCATCGAAGGCGAGATGATCCGATCTGCGTCACCGCCGAGAGGGGATTTCGAGTAAGTTTCCCAGTTCGTAACACGTCTCTCGAAAGTCGCGCAGGATCCCGAACTCGCCGTTGAAGAATGCCGTCCTGCTCGTCATGGCCAATCTCGTCTCGCCGAGCATCTCCCCCTCGTTGCCCTTCTTCCTCTTCGCGATCGCCTTCCTTCCTCCCTCTTTCGCTGCACCAGCGCCACCTTCTTCGCCCGGTGCCGCCGCCGCCGCCGTTGCGCCGCCGCTCATGACGAGCTCTTCATCCTCCTTCACCTTTCGCTTGAGCTCGTCCTGCGTCGATTTGGACGCGCCGGACCACGGTGTGGCAGGCTGGTCCGTTTCGTCCCACCACAGGATACGGTCCTCGAGCGCCTTGTCGCATTCGTCGGCAGACGACTGGTCCGAGTCTGCAGCCAGCTTTTGTGCAACGGCTGCGGGGTCGAAGTCTCCGCCGACGACGCCCGCGAGACTGGCGCGCCGGCCTCCGAGAGTCAGGGTCGAGAAACTCTTGCTCCCCGTCAGGGTCCTTTCCTTGCCCTTCGAGCCGCCGTTGCTACTGTTCCACGGCCATGTACCGCTGCTCGTCGTTCGCCTTCGAACAAAGTTGGGTCGTTTGCCTCGGGCGGGTTCGACGTCGTCAACGATGGCCAGCGGCGAGCGATGCTCGAGGTGGTCTTTTTGTCGAAGGAGGAGGGACGCAATGTCGGAGCGAGACTCGGTTCGGAGGACGCGCAGGTCGGAAGAAGGCATCCACGAGGTAAAGTGGAAGGAGAGGGCGGGGTAGGCAAAGTTGAGGGCGACGGGCAGAGGAAGCGAGTCGGGTCCGCTGGCGCCGGCTTGCGGAAGGATTTTGCCGTCGAGGGTGGACCGCATCTCAAAAATCTTGACGACCATGGCGGTGGCGATGTTGGCGCCGCTACGAGAGTTCTCGGTCAGTTTCTGCGCTGCAAGCAGTTTTGACCGAAGACTTACGCCGAGTCGCCCGTCAGCAAAACCTTCAGGTGTTTCTCGCCGTTCCGATTCATGCCGATACAGCGACCTTTGGTCTGATGCAAAAGCGTGTAGGTGTCGTACATCTCGTCAATTGCGAACGGGTAGGGGTACTCGGGAGCCTGCATACGCGAAAAAAGATCGAGTGAGCTGAGAGTCTTCGCAAGGCAGTATATGTAGAGTGTGCCGAGCGGGAATTGCTCCGGCCCATGACGCGCCGCGACAACTCCGAGGACGACCGGGGCTCACCTTGCCATAGTCGAAACTGATCACGACCCGCTTGGTCCGGATCGCCCAGCGGAGCAAGCGCTCTTCGTGGTGGAGCGGGGTCATGCAGATGAAGCCGCCGCCCGGGATGTCCATCACGAGCTCGTGCGACGCTTCGAGTTCGGCTTCGGTGCCGGCGAAGAAGAGGTGGAGCGTGAGCGGTTTGCTGCGGGAGGAGCGACGAGGATTTCGGGAGTGTCAGTGGCGCGACGCATGCAATCAGCTGCGAAGCTGCTCGGGGTACTTCTCGAGAGCTGAACTTCTCGAGAGCGGCAACAGACCCTCCAGCATGTCCCAGAAGCGCCGCGACTCACCTGTACTTGCTCCCCTTTGGTCGCGGGAGGAAGAGCTTTTTGCGGATGGTGATCCGGGGGCGGTCAGAACGGGTGAAAAAGCGGATGTAAGGGTTCCCTTGCTTCTCCCAAGTTGTGCGAAGCATCTCGACGGTGCAGAAGGCGCGGAATTTGCGAAGCTGCGCGAAGGAAAAGGACCGATAAGTGAGTCGGGGTCAGTCACTTGCATGAGCGCCTCTCCCCGTCCAGCGCATAGCGAGTGGGCAACGGCCTAGCAGGAATGGTATGAAGGGCCATTGACTCACCTTTTCGTCTGCTTCGTTGGCAAAGAGGAGGTAGTAGCCCGAAAAGGCGAGCGAGGCAATGTCTCTGAGCCATTTCCAGCGGATCGACCTGGCGGTCGCGAACCCGGCGTCGAGTGCGGTCACGATCCATGTCGCGCTGCGAGCAGGTGCGCTCTAAGAGGTCAGCTCTACTCGGCGATAGTGCCTCCAGGGGTCGATCGGCGGGAGCGATGCCTGCGCGAGGGCGGGAAGGGCAAGGGACGGACCGGTAAAAGTCGCTCGAGTAGAGTCGCGCGAGCGGTTCGGGTGCCTGCAGCCCGAGGAGGACGTCTCCGTGCCTGACTGCGTAGAAGAGGGTGCAAGTAGCGAGGATGATCTGCCACGGCGTGTACTTGCGGGCGAGGAGGCGGTTCAAGCGGCGGAGCCAGAGGACCCGGGGGCCGCGAGACGGCGACAGGTAGAACCGCGAGAGCCAGAACAGGAGCACGAGCCAGACCTGCACGCATGAGTGTATCAGCTCTGTGCACCTCGTCTGTCGCCCCGTGTGAGCCGTGGGCCCGCCGTCACCTTGCATGGAGGCGGGACTCGTGATGAGATGGCGGGCTGAGGTGAGGTGGGCGAGAGGGGGACTGACCTGGCTGCGACGCCAGCTTGGGCTCGGCCTGCCTGCGAGCTGGTCGAGCATCGTGGGGCGTGGTCCCGAGTGTCGCGATGGTTTGGCGGAAGGAGAACCCGGCGACTTGACTGGTCTCGGCGGGTGAGCAGCAGTTTCACGTGTCGACGACTTGGGGCCTCTGTCTTTGTTTTTGATCACACCACGTCATCCCTGTTCTCATGTGCGCCGATGCCACCACCATGCGCAGGGCAGACAGATCCGCAGCTTATGCCCGACCAGAACGCACATGTTCTCGGAAACTCCGTTTACTTGCGTCCGGACGAAGTGGCGAGTCCATTCGGCGCTACTCACTCTGTGCTGGTCGACGCCGGACCCGTACGCATTGGGCTTCCAACGCGGCTGATACTGTCGCGCTGAGAAGTATGCGCCTTCGCGAGCAGTCCACACGCTGGACGTCAACGATGGCATCGGCGGACTTGCTATCGGCGACTGCCCCTCCGCAACAAGCAGCACGGGCAAGCTGCCTGGTTCGAGCTTGCCCTCTTCTTGGCTCGTGGCTCGTGAAACTGCGAGTTTAGGCGATCTCCCTAAACCGACTCGAGTGCTGCGCTGACACGCTGTGCCGCGCTGTGTGCTGGATTTGTCCCAAAAGCAAGCTTTGACGGCCGGGTCGTACGCAGCTTTGTCGTCTTTGTTGTCCTGACAACCCGACAATGCAAGCCGCATCTTGCCCTTTCCGAGACTGTGCGCGCGCTCGGACGGGTGTACGTGGACTGTGCACGTGACGGGATGTCCGCGGAGTCGCCAACGACCTCTCAGAAGGTGCGCCCCTCCCCCCTCTCTGACTCTCCCATACCAGTCGCATCAAGCCTCCCAGCAGCTTGACGACAATGCCGGCACATAACGAGCACGTTAAGCACATAGGCGAGGCCGCTGAGACGCTCACAAACGTGATCTGGCGGTATCTGGACCAGCGCAAAGAGGATGTCGGCCTGATGCTCTCTAAAAATCACACAAGCTGCCTGCGTCAAGCTTTGACTAAATGGATGAAGACCGCAAACTACCAGAGCATGGTTCCGCCGAAGGCAATTACGGCAGACGTCGCTGCGAAGGTTGTTTCTTTTCTCGAGGCAAAACAGTCAGCTTTCCAACATGCCATGACGGAGAAGCGTGCACTTGCCGTTGATGTTGTACTTCTCGGTATTGTGAGTCTGTACTCGCGTTGCTGTTCAGCCAAGTAACAAAGGCACTGACTAAAATGTCCTCAACTCCGCATGATTTCTGCAGTTACCCATCAACCTGGGCCTTGTCCTCCAGCAGGTGAGTGTCCAAAGCGGGCCACTCTCTGACCTTATATTCACATGCCCAAACTCAACAGGACAAATGTCTGAGCGAGAAGGCTGCGGTCTGGATAGACCAATACTTGGCCCAATCGCGCGACGTGGGAAACGCGCGCCTAAACCCGATTCCTTCAGGCTGGGATTCCAATATCAGAACAGTGCCAGCAAAAATCAAACGTCTGGTGCAACGATACCTGGAACCGGTTGAAGGGCTGCCTACTGTTATGGCTTGGCTTACCGATGCTGACAGCTCCCTGAGCTTCAATGCTCATGAGGTACTTCAGCCTTGGGAGCAGGCAGGGGTCAGAGAGTTGCTACACAACTTTTCTGAAGCTCTCAGCCGCTGCCTACTGGCCGGAGAGAATGCTCATGCCATTCAGCTTTTTGTGGGTCACCAGATTCTTACCAAGTTGCCGTACCCGCAAAGTGAATGCAAACGCTGACAACATGGCAAAAGGAGTGGGTGCCCAGTCTTATGATTGAGAGGACAAGAATCAGCATCAAGCTAGCAACAGAGTGCGCTACCCTCAAAGTGGACGAGGTCAACACGCTCAAAGGACTATCGAGCAATTGTCGAAACCCAAGTTACTTCTTCACCCTCCCTTTACCTCCTGCAAAACCGGAATGGTCCGAGTATCAATTGCTCCTTGGACACCAACATGTGCCAGAAGGTGCTTACAATCAGGTATGTCCTTTTGTGGGCCAATGAGCCAGGATATCATTGTCCAGCAGCCATGCAGGGTGTTGCATGACTTGCTGCAGTGCCATGTTGTCTTGACTCTCCCTCAGCCACAGGTTCCGGCCCATGCTCTGTACCACCGCTCGGACACGTCAACCCTAGACCCACATTCGCGGCACCCAATTCCGAATTTGCCGCCCTTGCAGCTGAACCCGAATCCGCATCTGCCTGACCAGCGTTTGCCACCCCTCAGTGCATTGCAGGCGTTTGCGGATGCGGGAGCGCGTGCCGGTGCATCTCGGCAATCAAGTCGACAGTCAGGACTGACGGATCCAGAAGCGTATCGCACATCCTTCCGCGGGCACCGTCACCCGCAGCACCAGGCCGCGAACTGCCCAGGAGGGCCTCATGAGCTTGGTAGCGAAGCACACATCGGTCACCGCGCCGCAAGGAGGTACGGGATTCAGGACCGTTGGGAATGGATGGAGTGCCACCGCTTGAACTAGTTTTTCTTCCGGTGCGGTCAGAAGAAGGAGAAACCTGACTGCCCCTCTGTTTGGTATCTTTTTGAGTGCCACTATATCTTTCTCTTTGTGTCATGTGAAGAGCTTCACATGAGAGACATTTCGGGTGCAGACGACCAAAGCTGGCGCTTGCACTTCCAGTCAGGAGAGCTTCGGAATTGAGTGATGCCCATTGTGCTGCCAGCCACGGGGTAGAGTGGGAGCTGCACCAAACAGCAGCACAACAACAGCGCTTGTTAGCACCGGGAAGAAGGGTTTGGTTTGGTGTCCATGCCCGGATCAGTCCAGCTATCCGGACTCGCGCGGTTTTGAGCGCAAAGCGCGGTAGGCGTCCTACGCAGGTTGGGTTGCAGCGAGGGTCAGATGAGCTTGAGTCAGTGTACAGTGAGCAGCAAATTTAGCTTGATTCATCAAAAAGAGCTTAAGAAAGGGATGAGGACAAGCAGAGGAGAGCGGCTGGACGAGGGACGCACCTCTTGGTCGCTCCCTCGGCCACCCTCGGGCTCCACTTCTTGCAACTCTTGGGCGGAATCAAGCAACGAGTACTATCGCAAGACTCTCCATAACAACAGAGTAGCGTATAGGGGGCTTTTTGGTATCCTGCATGTGCCGCTGGTGCGGGGACCCCTTGGGCGGACCGGCTTGTCCGCGGACGTGCTGGAGCCGGCAAAGGTCACGTTCGCGCCCTTCTCTTCTACATCCTCACCCGCCTGTGAACGGAGCCCTCCGTGCTTGCCAATCCAGAGGTCCAGATCCCCACGACCATGGCAGAAGTCACTCAGACTCCGTCCTTTGAGGCGGTCAAGGAGGTTGCGGGAGAGCTTCTTGACTTGTGCTCCTTGCCAGTCAACAAATATCAGACTCCGCAAAGCGTTCTGAGCTTTACCATGGCTCAAAAGGGGGCGGCCTTGGCGGTGATGAGCCATTGGAAGTCGTCGCTAGACTTCCTCCCCCATGATGCGCGCTTTGCGGATGTGATGACCTGGCTTCGGAGCCGTAAGGCTGTCATTGAGGAATTGATAGTCTGCCAACTTGCTCTATACTTTGACGCGTTCATGCTTGGAGTCGTGAGCTGCAGGATTACTGTGCAGTGGTCTCAGGTTTTCAAAGCTGACCTCCACCTTTCTAATAGCTGCCGGTCAACTTGGTGCGGCAACTTGCAACGCTCATGGCACGCCTTTACTCTTCCTTTCGCATGCAAGACCCTCAAGCTCAATTTGCGCGTGTCTCTTCAGGATCCGCATAATGAAGACATGTCTACCACGGGCGCGGCATCGGCGGCGCACTGTCTGGAACTTGCGCGCGCAAGAGTAAGTTTCCCGGGCACCAAACTCGGGGGGAAAAGGTCACACGTCGAGGACGTGCTTGGCGTTATGATCACAAGCTGTGTTGAGCACCGCATCATTGCCCGCGTCACAGAGAACCAGGTCCAATCCGCTGAATTCCTGCAGAACTGGAACAAGGATCTCAATGAGCTAGTCCACAAGTTTGATGCCCTTCCGGACCTTGCTCAATCTGGCTTGAAGGAGCTGGCCTACTTTTACCGCCACACTTTCGACGACTTTGCGGACCAAGCCAAGGCATTGCGTGCACGCGGTGAAGAGGCCCGAGCTATCGAGGGACAGATTTTTGAGCTCATGGCAAGTCATACGCGCGACCACGCGTGGTATCTGCCAAACAGCCGAGCTGATCAGTGCTTGAAAACAGCGCATGTGGACCCCGAAGATTTTGCTGCAGAGAATTGTGAGTCCCTTGCTAATTCTACCCGCCAGCCCATCTTGACGCCTTTTCCTGCAGCTCATCACTGTCGAAATGGCGGAAAGGTGCGCAACTCTGAAGCTCAGTCACGATGGCACTCTTGAGCAGCGGTCAAGCAACCCGCACGACCCTGGATATATCCGCCCGCTTGCTCTACCACCAAATCCACCGGATTGGTTCTGGCCGGACAACACAACCGTTGCTCAGGTGGCAGCCGCACTAGTCAGAGTCGAGTATGTGCAACCTTTCGGTTGAACCGCGGTCAAAATGCCGGCAGCTGATGAAAGAAACATCTGCGGGCAGGCCACCACCTCCGGATCAGGGCTTCCGACTTGCATCCAGTCCCCCCTATTCCGAGCAATACCTGTTTACACATGCTGGGGATTCTCCCGGTCTGCAAGGCCAACATGAGCAGCTGCCTTCCCAACTGCAGCAGTACCCGCAATATCAGCAGTTCCACCCGCATCAGCCGCCGGAGCCGTACCACCCGCAGCCGCCGCTGTTCCAAGGGCAGCAGTGGCCGTACCACCCTCTCCAGCAGCCACCGTACAATCCGCAGCAGCCGCCACTGTACAATCCGCAGCCGCCGCCGTACAACCCGCAGCAGCAGCTTTACGCTCCGCAGCAGCCGCCGCCGCCGCCGCCGTCGTCGGCGCACCACCACCACCCGCACTTTGGAGGTCCTTACGAACTCGGCAGCGAGGCGCACATCGGGTACCGCACAGCAAAGAGGTACGGGATTGACCGTCACGAGTGGACTGAGAGTGCGCGCCGCCGCTGGGGCTAGGCTGCCTCCGAGGGTGGGAAAAAGCCGACCGTTGGTTCTTTGTCTTGTGGAGAGATTTGAGCCCTTTTGTGAATGAGCGTTTGGCATGTGCATGGAGAGACCGGGCGAGCAGCGAGAAGCGCGAGTTTAGTTTCGCGGGAGTCTCGAAGAAAGCGCTGAACAAGTTGGGAGAATGGCAAAGAGGAGGCGGACACGGATTTCGAAGCGAGAGAAGCAGTAGACCAGCGTCTGTTGACGGGCAGAGAAAGAAGGGTCTGACGCGTCTCTGGGCATAGAATCAATGCGGAGGGGAGCGAAGCGCGAGTCAATCGCGGGCGCTGACGTCCGAGAAGGGGGCAAGCGGTTGGGGGAGGCCGACAGCAGTCCATCGGCGTCCAGAGTCGACCTGGCCACCGCGGTCTCCACATTGGCAGCGCTTTCTCTCGATGTGCCCGTGTTGATTCGGCAGCGGGAGGAAGAGGCGGTTGATCTCGTCTCGGATCGACCGGGCGATGATGAGCCATGCCGTTCCGCACACTGTGTCGCCGAGCACCAGCACGGTCTTTGGGAACGAGTAGCGGTAAGCACTGCGAGTCTAGCTTGTGCATGCGGTCCTCACACCCCGTAGCTGCAGCTGTGAGGGAGGATGAGACGAACATGAGTGCCGAGCTCGACTTTGTTGACGTTGAAGCGACTCGAATGCGAGCGCGGCGGCAGCTCGAAAACGCGCCCGCTTCTCCTGCTCGCCCCGCCGTCAGCCACTGTCCGCCAGTCTCTAGGTTAGTGCAGCGCTCGTCCGTGCACGCTAGCTGCCTCGCCCTTGGGCGCCCGACCTCGTGCTCGACCCGCGTTGTGAGGGAGTGGGACGATTGGTCGCGAGCAAGACGCCCCGGCCAAAGCACCGACGCCGCCTCGACTACCTCGACTCGGTCACTACAGCGCACGCGGGAGGGTATGGGCGGGTTAGATGCACGGATAGGGTTTTTGGGGCGGATCGGAGGGGTCTAGAGCGGGCGCACGAGGGCGAGATTGCGAGGAGCGACGACGGGGGCGGCGGCTCAGCCTCACGACCGCCAACACGACCCACGACTCACGACCCCGCCCGGTCACGAGCAATCGACTGTCTGCCAGAGGGGAAACCTATGCTCGCAGAACCGAGGTACTGACTCCGTTTGACCCCACCCCCGCGTACCGCCGCGCGCACAGCCATGTCGTCCGAGGCTACCTTCAAGCGCTACGTCGAGGTCGGCCGCGTCGTGCTCCTCAACGACGGCCCCTCGGCTGGCAAGCTCGCCACCATCGTCGAGATCATCGACCACAACCGCGTACGTGCCATCTCTACCTTGCGGGTGGAACGGGGTCCTCGGGGAATCGTTGGGCTGACTTTGACGATTTCCCTCCCATATGCGACCCTCGACTCTCTCTCTCGACTATACAACTGCTCAACTCCCACACTCCGAAATTTGCACCCATCTCCAACGCTGCGACCCACTCGCCAACTCGCACTACCGACCAACCCACTCGCCAACCAACCCACAGGCGCTGATCGACGGCCCGTCGACCGGTGTCCCGCGCCAGCCGTTCACCTACCGCCGCCTCGTCCTGACCCCGTACGTCCTCAAGAAGCTGCCCCGCTCGGCCGGCTCGGCGACGGTCAAGAAGGTCTGGGACGCGAGCGAGGTCGAGGCCAAGTGGGCCAAGTCGGCGTGGTGCCAGAAGCGCCAGGCGCAGGAGAAGAGGCGCAACACGACCGACTTTGAGCGGTTCGAGGTCATGCTCCTCAAGAAGCAGCGCAGGCGCCTCGTCCAGGTGCGTTTTTTCTTTTCTTTCTTACTTGGTCCTTTGCCGGGCGGGCGAGACTGACGCTTCCCGCCAATACGTACGTGCAGGCCGCCGCTGCCAAGGCCAAGAAGTCGGCGTAAATCACCCACCCTCTCTCTCTCTCTCTCTGTCGGCGCGCCCTCTTCCCCCCCTTTCATTCTGCTTCCGGGCGACGACGGCGGGTCAAACCCTTCCCCTCACCCCTTCGTACCGTGCGCTACCCTTTGATGTGTGTAGTCAGCGATGCAGGGATCGTGGTGGACGGGAAAGGTCTTTCTTCTGATCCCTCTTGGCGGTACCCCGGGAACTGAATTCCAACTCACTGGAAAAACACAAAAACCAGCTGGCAGGGGTGCGTGGAGAGAGCCGCTGATCTTGTCTCTTTAGCAAGAAAGCGTGTGCACGCTATGTTGTTCGATGGTTGGCAAAGATAGCGAAAACAAGCCAAGCCGAAATCATGCTACGGAGGTCACCTCTTTGGACGCGCACACACCACCACCACCAACAACACAACAAGCAACATGCTCAGACTCCCGCACCCGCCCTCACCGTTTCCCCGCGCGCCGACTCGCCTGACGGGCCTGATCAAACTGCTCACTCTTGTGACCCTCGACGCGGTCGAGAAAGTCGCGCCGGTCGAGGTACCCGTCCTTGCGCGCGTGGGCGAGCGAGTCTTCGAGTCCCGTCTCGGACGAGACGTACCTGATTTTGGTACCGAAGATCGGTATCACGCGTCATGTGCGCCGTGCCGTGCCGTGGCGGGGTCGGGTCGGGTCGGTGTCGTGCGGGTGTGGTTGAACCGGTTCGAGTGACGGAGTTGGAGAGTCGGTTGGCGTGAGAGGGAGGTGCGCGAAGCAAGCAGAAGCAAGGCAGCAAGTGGCGGTAGTAGTGGTGGTAGTAATGATACGTCAGCGACGGAGGTATCTTTGAACCGAACCCCGAGAGCGAGGAGAGGAGAGGAGAGGAGAGGAGAGGAGAGGAAGAGCGAGGGGCAACGCACGAAGTCCAGTCCAGTTTCGACTTTTCGAGCGTGTTCAACTTTGCCGGTTTGCCCCCGACGCCGACTCCCATGGCGGCGGCCATGCCGGCGAGTCCACCGCCACCCTTTCCGGCGCCGGTCTTGCGACGTTTCGCGGCCGGTAACGGTGCTGCTGCTGCTGCTGCGACGGGGGGTTCTGCCGCGGGTTTCGGGGGATTCGATCCGGACGTGGTTGGTGTTGACGATCCGGGTCCGAAGAGGGCGTCGAGAGATGCAGTAGTTGGATCGGTGGGTTTCGTCGCAGTCGAGGGCGCGGGAGCAGCAGCAGGAGGAGGAGCGGAAGTGGTGGCGGAAGAGGAAGAAGAGGCGGTTTTTGCAGGTGGATGGCGGGCCAAGTAGGCTTGCGCTTCGGGGGAGGTGCGAGCAACTTGCTTCTTTTGCCTGCGGGCGGGGTCACCCGTGTGTCAGTCTGATTTTGGTGACAGCCCGAAAGAAAGAAACTGGACGAGGAGGGGGACCGACTTTAGTTTCTCTCCTGCGAATTCGTACTCGACCTCGATGGTGACGAGGTCACTATTGTCGTCGTCGGCCTGTTTGGGGTTGGAAGAAGTCGTTGCAGTCGTAGCTGGGCGAGCGTACGGGTCGTCGAGGGGGTTGTTGAACTGAGCCCAGAGGTCATCGACGGTCGCCTTGTCGATCGCGGGTTCCGGCGCGGACACGGCTACCGGGGATCGCTTGCGTTTCCTCTTTCCTCCGCCCGAGTCTGAATCTGACGAGTCTGCGTCCGAGTCGGAGTTGTTGCCGCCGCCATGGTCCGAGAGGTGGAAGTCGGAGTCGTCTTCGTCTTCGGAGGGGAAGAGGGTCGGGTCGTCTTGCATGAGCTTTTGCGCGACGGCACTCTTGGGCGGGGCCATTCCTGCGCCGGGTCTAGAGCTGTGGACGAGTGCGAGAGTCCGAGTGAGCGAGGCGGTGAAGGCGAGTCGGTTCTTCAAGGTCTCTCCGACTCGACGACCACGCAGCGTGGCAGGGACGCAGAGTGGCACGCGCAGTCGAGTCGACTTGAGGACTGCCCGCGACCCCGCGCCAGCTCGAGTCCGCCTCCTCTCTGATTCCCGAGCAACTCGTGCCGTCGACTGCTTCGCTCGCTGCCGTAGCTCACTCGCTCAACTCGCTCACCACCGCGAACCATGGCACGCCGAGCGAGCACAGCCACGCCAGCAGGCACCGTCACCCGCCCCCATTCAGCCAGACGCGCTTCCACCGCCGCAGCCGCAAAACTCTCCGCCTCGTTCCGAGATTCCGACCCCGCCGCCGCTGCTGCCGAGTCGGGGCGGACAACCGAGTCCGAATCGGCGCCCGTGCCCCCGGCGAAACTCGATACCAAAGAGGAGGAATGGGGCAAACAACTCGCCGCGAAAGCGGCAGAGAGGATGAGGCAGTTGAGGCAGGCCGCCGCGACCCCTCCCGTCACGACTGCCGGCAAAGTACCCCGGGCAGCAACGGCAGCAGCCAAGGCGGGCACCTCGGCTGCCCCTCCTCCTCCTGCGTCGCCGCCGCCCTACTCGCGACCTGGCACCGCAGACGTCCCGAGTCCGGCGACGACTCCGGCTCCCGTCGAGGTCGTCAAGAAGAAGAAGAAGAAGCGCAGCAGCAGCAGCAAAAAGTACAAGAAGGGGAAAGGGAAAGCCCTCCCGGCGGATGGCGATCAAGTCGAGGCGACGGCGCCGTCGGAAAACGTGAGTGCTTTCGAGCCTCTCTCTTTCTTCATCGGTTGAACCTACTGACTTTTTTGCTGTGCGGCCCGTCCTCCTACACCTGGACGCCTTATACAGATGAACGCCGCCGCCGCCTCCGCTTCGCACACGCATCCACCACCGACCGTCCCGATCGCGTCCACTTCCAACCCCAACCCTCCCGCGGCGTCAACCTCAACCTCGACCTCCATCCCGGCGGGAACGGCAACAGAAGTCCCTGCTCCCGAATCGGTCGCCGACTCCGAGACAGCCTCGAACAGCGCCGAGACGAAGAAGGAAAAGCGGAGGAAACGGAAAGAGGAACGGAAAGCAGCCGCGGCGGCGGCGCAGGAACAGGGAGCTGCGCCTCATCCTGCTCCTGCCACGACGACGACGGCGACGGCGGCGAGTTCACCCGCCAAGAAGAAGCGCAAGTCGAAAGCGGAAAAGAGGAAGGAGAAAGAGCAGCCGCAGCAGCAGCAACACCAGGAGGAAGAGGAGCGAGGCCAACTCGCTACTGGCGAGGCAGAGAAGCACAAGGGCAAGGGCAAGGGCAAGCAGAAAGGCGAGGCGGACACGCAGGTGCGTTTTTCGGTGCCTGGTGTCCGCGAAACATGGGAACAAGCGACTGACCCCCACCCTATTTGCGGGTTCTGGGTCCTCTCTACAACCAGCAGCCGACTACTACATCTACCGCGACCACCTCGAGTTTGGCGTCTCCCGACAAGGCCAAGAAAGCCACCACCGCCACCGCCACCGCCACCGCCCGCGACAAGAAGCGCAAGCGGGCCGAATTTTCGCCCGCGACGCCGGCGGCGGTGATCAACCTCGATCTTCTTTCGTCCGGTCCGGTTTCGAGCGAAGCCTCGTCTTCTTCTTCTTCAGCAGCAGCGGCGACAGCGCCCGCCACTGCGGGTCGTAAGAACAAGAAACGCAAGTTGGACGACGTCGCGTCGGCTACTGCTACCCGAACCGAGACTACCGAGGAGACGACGACCACCACGCTCGGCGGCGCAGTGGTATTGCACGCGACGTCCTCTCGCGCCGGGATGCAGGGATCGTCGCGTCAACCTCTGCCCGCGCACCCGCATCCGCACCCGCACCCGCACCCGCTTGCGGCGTTCGTGCCCCCGTTCTTGCACCCCCACCTCGCGAGCTTGTCCCTGTCCGCCGCCGCCGCCGGAGGTGGAGGAGGAGGAAAAATGTCCACGTCCTCCACCGCTTCCGTCGTGGTGGAGAACATTGTCGAGGCGTTGTATGCCGAGTTTGGAGACGAGGTGGTCGATCGCGCGGTCAAGAGGGCGAGGCGGGGGCGTGAAGGAGGAGGAGCCATTCCGACCACCGCTGCGATCAGCAGCACCACGACGACGGCTCCGAGGTTGAGTGGTACCGACGTTCAGGCGCAAGGCTTGACGACGACGGCAACCCGCATCAACCCGAGGAAACGTCGAGCGAGCAACGACGAGGTCGAACGGCCTCCAGTGGCAGGTACGACGGACGCTCATGCCGTTGCCGGACCTTCGGGTCTCGCGCCGCAGCGAGATGACAGTCGGCCGGTGCCTGCCGAGACGACGACCACGACGACGACGACGGAGACTCAAGATCGTCCGGTCAAGCAACCGCCGCCGCCGCCGCCTTCCTCCGTGCCCGTGCCCGTCCCGGCGACTGGTCAGCAGCAGCGTTCTTCACCCGTCAAGGCGCCCAAAGTGCCTCCATCTTCCTCTGCGGATGCGCGTCCTCCTCCATCGTCTGCGGCATCATCTTCCTCGTCGGCGTCCTCTTCGTCGTCGCCTGCACCTCCTGAGACGCAGACGCTCTCCAGCGCTAGCAGCAGCAACGCAGCAGCTTCGTTGACGGCGAGTCAGCGTCGGCGGAGTCGCGTGAGGCCGAGTAAGAGCACGAGGGAGGCGATGCGCCGCGCGGCGGCCGAGGCGCATGCAGATGCGCATGCAGAGGCGAAGGTGGAAGGCGGTGCCGGTCCCGTGCAGGGTGGGTCGAACTCGCCCGCGACAGCGACGGTGCAGGCGGAACAGCGGATGCAGGTCGACGGCGAGCAGGAAGAGGAGGAGGCTGCTGCTCCCGGGACTGGTGAAGCGAAGCAGTCGCAGCCGGAGGAGCCTGAGGCGGTTCAAGAGGAGGACGACGAGGCGATGGCAGAGGAGACTGCTGCTGCTGCGGCTGCGGTGCCTCCTTCCAAAACGGTCGTCTCCGCCGCAATCGAGAATGACGACGACGACGAGGAACTCGACCAGCTCGAATCGACGCCGGCAGCCACGCCGGACCGGGCATCGTCTCGCAACGGCAATGGCTACGGCGCGGTCAAGGCGGCGCAGAACCCTTCCATCCGCCGTACTCGCGCCAGCGACTCGTTCGTCAACGCCCACGGGGACCTCGAGACGCCCGAAACGTCAGAGGACGACGAGGCCGAAGTGCAGCTCAGTTTGCAGGCTCATGCGGCGCCGGCTTCGCCTGGTCGTCGTGAGACGCCGATGCGTCCGAGGCTTCGGTCCGTCGAACCGGAGGAGGCGCCGCTGCCGCCCTCCGCCCAGAAACCTGCCGCTCACACGACGACGGCGGCGGCGGCAGCGCAGGAAGAGCAGGTGGAAGCGCAGCTCGAACAAGCTGCCAATACGCGCTTGCCGTCTTCCTCTCCGGAGCCGGACCTGCCGACGATTGGCGGCAGCCGCAAGCGTCGCGCTGGTGGCTCGGACTCGAGCGACGACTCGTCGTCTAGCAGCAGCGATTCGGACGATGATGACGACGACGACTCTTCATCTGGAGACGACGGTCCGGGCGGCTTCTTGACCGGTGCGGCGCGGCGCCTCCAGGCCGCGACGGGAGGGAGGCAGTCGCTCGGCATGGTCGCCCGCGACGCGTTTGGCAAGACGCGCCGGCCTTCGCTCGCGCGCAAGAAACCTTCGGCGCTGAGCGCGTCCGGGAACTACAACCCGAGTCCGCTCAAGAACTCGGCGGTCACTCCCGCCGCCGCTTCCTCCTCGCCCGTCAAGGGGGGACCCGAGACGTCCACAGACGATGTGGACGAGATCGACCAGCTGTTGAGTCAAACGCAGCAGAGTCAGCGCGCGGTGAGGCGCACGAGTGGCGTCAATTGGGCCCAGCTCGAGCAGGAGGAGGAGGAACGGCAGAAGCGCAAGGGCAAAGGTCGCGCGAGCGAGTCTGTCGTCAGCAGCGAAGAAGACGAAAACGACCAGTTTGAGGAGGCCAAGGAGCAGCTTGACGACGTCCCCCTCGCGGCACAGCAGGTCGTCCCTGCCGATGATGACGTCGACATGGCCCTCGCCGACGAAAACGCCGTCGAGCAGGAACGTTCGACCGTCAACGGCGCGTCTGCGCAAGCTGGCGAACCGGTCACTGGTACTTCGGTCTCGGCAGCTCCTCGCACGACCGTCGACGGCGACAGCGCGCCAATCACGACCGCTCTCCGAGAAAGTGATGATGAGGTGGAACCGGTCGGCATCCCGTCCGCTTCTCAGCCCGAAGCGGTCACGGGCCTCGCCGCCCTCGAGCCGGTCCTACCGACTCAGGAAGCGAGCCAGTTTCCGAACGGCGCTCGGTTGTACCCTGACTTGAGCACGATCGGCAATCTCGCGAGCAGCAGCCAGCCTGGCTCGCCCCCGATCGAGGTCGACCCGTCGCGGGTCATCACCGACGACGAGCAGACCCAGGAAGTCGAAACGACTCCCCGAGCCGGCGAGGATCCTCTTCCCGCCGAGAGTCAGTTTGTTCCGCTGCAGAAGGACAAGCCGCTCTTCCTCGAGACCCAGACCCAGCACGAAACCGCGCAGGACGACGTCGACGAACCGGACACGCAACTTGACAATGCACAGGTTGACGAGGACGACGACGAGGACGTCGAGATGCAGGTCACCGAGGCGATTGTGGAGGACGATCCGAAGGAATCTATCCAGGTGAGCGCTTTTTCTGCGCTCCAGCCGAGGGAAACGCTAACCTGATCTTCTGCTGCAGGCTCCTATCACGCCTGATGCCTCGGCGCCGCCGTCACCGACCGTCAACGCGCCCGCCATTGTCGAGCCGGCTGGTTCTCGCGAAGAGAACGAAGACTCGGCAGAAGCCGACGACGAAGCTGCCACTGCGATTGCGCCACCCCAGGCCGAGTCGCCCGCGGCGCGTCAGCAGCAAAAGCAACTCCTCGCGCCGCCTACGACGAGTGGGACTTCCACGCCGGCGAGGATGACGCGCGCTGCTTCGGCGAGGATGGCGTCGCGGTCGCCGTCGGCTGAACCTCCCTCGACGACGACGAACCAGAACGGTGACAGCAACGGCGTCTCTGCTTCTCAGCCGGTCTCGACGACGGGGACGACCGCTGCGGGCACGCCCATGTCGGCTGTCGCGAGACGCAAGCAGGCCGCGGCCCTGGCAATGTCGGCGGCGCCCTTGCCGACTCCTTCCCTCGCGAACGGTCTCACTCCACCTCCTCCCGTCCCTTCTCTCTCGCTCCCCACCGCGCGCAGTCGCGCCTCGGGTCTCCCCTCTCTCTCCCAACTCGACTCGGTCAAGCGCGTCACCCGTCGGTCTGCGCGAGTCTCCAACGCCGCTGGCGGCGCTGCGCAGCGGAGTTCTTCGAGTCAACCCGCTGCGGCTACTGCTTCCTTCTTGGCGCGCGAGAGCGACGACGATGATCAAGACTCGAGCGATGATGACGACGAGGACGTTGACAACGGGAACAACAAGAAGAACGGACGCTTGTCGATGAGTCAGCCGGTCGGTCGGACCCGACCCCGGCGAGGGCGGGAGAGCGACTTGTGGAAGTAGAGGCGGGCGGAGTGCGTTTGCGTGGCGGCTTTCGGTTTTTCTCCTTTGCTCGGATGGATGGGGTTTCTCATGTTTTGTCAAGTGGCTTTTTTCACGGGTCGTCGATGTTGCATGCGGGCGGTAGGGACGACCTTTTGTACTTGTTCTCGTGCGGTGTAATCGCTCTCCTTTCGCAATCACGCTCTCGTCATGACTTGGAGTACCGGTCGGAGAAATGGTCATCTGCGCAAGACGCTACTCTTACTCCTGCTGCTTCCTCCCCATGATGAGTCCGACGTCCCATGCGACTTGAATCGTCTCTGCTCCCTCCCCCTCGAGTCCGAGTCCGTGTTCCTGCAACTGGGCGACAAACTCGTCGACGCAGTCGTGCGCCGTCGCTGCCGAGTTCTTCTCATTGTAGGCGTGCGCGGCGGACCATGTCCGCAAGTAGCCGACGAGTTGGGCGAGGGTCCAATCTCGTGTGAGTAAGGACCCGGATCGGGAGAGGAGGACCGTCCGGGTCCCGTCGCCTCCTGCTGACCGGTCGGAGTCGAGAGTGTAAGTACCGCTTTGCGCGTCTGGGGCGAGTCCTTTCAGCTTGAAGGGGAGGAGGGAGGAGGAGGCGGTGTTTCCGGATGGGGTTGGTTCTCGAAGGAAGAAAGACCGGGTGTACGAAGACGGGTCGAACGGGGGCGTGAGGGCGCGGGAGGGGAACGGGAAAGGGACGAGGAGGGATTCAACAATCGAGCGGCCTGGTTGTTCCCAGTAAGGCCCTGCGCGCACCATTCGCACTCTCCTCTTCTCAGCACACCTGTGCATATGCGTCACGCAACGAAGTCACGAAAGGAGGAGAGAGAGGGGAGAGGGCGGGGAGACTGACCGAGAGTTCCGGCGGAATAAGGGGGGATCAAGGCGCTCAGGTCGGGCCGGGTCGGGAAGTAGAACTCGCCGTAGCCCTGTGCGTGACGAAAGGTCAGCTCATCCACTGGGAGCACTGTGCAGGGATATATGCGCGCACCCAGAAGGCGAAGGCGCCGCCTGGTTTGAGGACGCGAGCGAGTTCGGAATAGGTCGGTGCGGGGTCGAACCAGTGTGCGGCTTGGCCTGTGTAGATCTCGGGCGAATTCAGTCAGAATGATGCGATGAAAAGAAGGGAGCGTTGAGCGGACCTGCTACGACCAAATCGACGCTCTCGTCCTCGACGAGATCTTGTAAGCGATCCGCCCGGCCGACTTTGAACTCGACGCGTACGCTCTCCGGCACGGTGCGGTCGCGGAGGATGTTGTTCGCCGCTTTGATCATGCCCGCGCTCGGGTCGATGCCGATGATGTGGTCAAAGGTCTGGTGGTCGATCCAGTCAAACGTCGAGAGTCCGGGTCCGCATCCGCAGTCGAGCAAAGTGCGGTGGGGCGGTCGGGTGACGGTGGCTTGAGTTCCGTTATTCAGGTATGCGAGGACATGCTGGAAGAGGGCGGGCGGGTACGAGCTGCACCGTGTGTGGACAGGGTCACTCGAGGGAGCGACGCGGGGAGAGAGAGAGAGCGGGACTGACGGTCTGGATGCTGCATAGGCTACTGCGTCGAATGACCGCTTCGCAAACGTGCTCATCGTCGTCTTGCGCGTCTGTCGAGCCGAGTGTCGAGTGTAGAGGCGACGTCAGCGAGAGGAGGAGCGGAAGCGAGAAGCGGGTGGGACCCCACACTCGGCTGGTGCTTCCGCGTGAGAGATGACACGTGGCGACTTGCTTCTCCTCGGTCAACTTGAATTGCCGGACTCTTCTCTCCTCTTCCTCAACCCTACGCCGAGAGTATCGACGCCATGTGGAGAGCAGTCAGTAGAGTCACAAAGCTGCCCACTCCAGCGACCCGCGCTTCGTCCTCGTCCGCGATCCGGCCGGCTGCTCTCGCCTCAAACCAACCTCCCGCGGCTTCGTCGCCTCCTCCGCCTCCGCCTCGCCCGTCTCCCAAGCAGTCCCAAGCACAGCCGCAGAAAGCCCAGCCGTTCATCCTGAGACCGCTTGCCAAGCGCTACCAGCTCCAGTCGGTCGAGGCTGCTCCGGCCGTCGATCCCGCCTCCGCCTCGACCACGCTTTCGCTCGTCTCGCCCAGTGACCCCAACGCGCCCAAGACGGTCACCGTCCCCAACCTGTGGCTCAGGGACGCTTCCGTCCACCCGGACCACGTCCACCCGAGCTCGAACCAGCGCCTGTTCAAGACCACCGACATTCCCCTCACGGGCAAACTCATCGGCTACGGCGTCCACGACTTGCCCAACCACGGCGAGTGCCTCGTCACCGAATGGTCCAAACCCCTCCAAACACCCGGAACCAACCCGACCACCGCGAAACTGAGCGTCGTCCCGACCAAGTACCTCGTCGCCTTGCTCGAGAACCCGCAGCACCCGCTCCAGGGGGAACTCCCCGCCCCGAGGACGTGGGACCGCGCCGCCGCGCTCGAAAAGACCCTCGTCAAGATGCCGTACGACCGCTTCCGCTTGGACGACAAGGCCCTCTACGAGACCCTCGACGCCCTCGTCCAGGACGGCATCGTCTTCCTCACCGGCGTCCCGACCGCCGAACGCGAAGGACACCACACCGAGCTGAGGAAAGCGGTCGAACGGATCGGGAGTTTGAGGAGGACGTGGTACGGCGACCTGTGGGACGTCAAGGCCGTCGAAGGCAGCCTCAACATTGCCTACACCAACCTCGACCTCGGACTCCACATGGACCTCACGTGTGTCTCCTGTGTCCCCTCTTGCTGCAGAGATGCGACAATCCCTGACCCACTCCGCGCCAATAGGCACTTTGACAACCCGCCGCGGTACCAGTTCCTGCACTCGTTGCAAAACGCCCGCGTCAAGGGCGGCCTCTCCTACTTTGTCGACACGTACGCCGTCGCCGCTCACCTGCACGCGACCGCCCCATCCGTCTTCTCGACCTTGGCGCACGAGAACGTCCATTTCGAGTACCGCAACGGCGGGCAACACACGCGGTTCGTCCGCCCGACGTTGGAACTCGCGCCCGGTTCGAACTCGCGCTTGCACGCCGTCAACTACTCGCCCCCTTTCCAGGGTCCGCTCCCGCTCGAACGCCTCTCTACTACCTCCTCCTCGTCTCAGGGAGTCGTCTCGGACGACGCGCAGCGCCTCGCCGATCTGCACGACGCCCTGTCCCAGTTTTCTCAACTCTGTGACGACCCCGCCTCGCAGTTCCGCTTCGAGCACCAACTCGAACCGGGCCAGTGCGTCATCTTTGATAACCGTCGCGTGTTGCACGCCCGGACTGCGTTCGAGTTCTTGGAACCGCCCACCACTGCGCACGGGGAGGAGGATGTGGAAGTGGGGCGGTGGCTCAAGGGAGCTTATATGGATGGGGACGAGTTGTGGAGCAAGTGGCGCGTGTTAAGCCAGAAGTTGCGCGAACAGGACGAGGAACGGCTCCGCACAAAGGGGCGGACTTTGTTCGTCTAAGGGCATCTCCGAAGTTGATAGATATCCCTCGCAGTTTCTGCGCTTGTTTTTTGTGTACATCGGCTCTTGTGTTTGTCTTCTTCTCCCTTGTTGCCATACACAGCACTTCTTTACTCTTGTCCTCTCGGCGGAACCTCCGATGCGATCCAGCTTTTGCCAGGGATTGGCGACAGCAGCGAAAGCGAGAGCAGCACCGTTCGAATATCAAGAAATTGAGGAACGGCGATTACAACAGGAGCACAAACGCGAGGCCAAAAAAGGGTTTGAAGAAGTGACCAAGGAAAACCTGGTCAAATGGGCGGCCTCCGAGAACTTGGTAAGAAACTCTAGGGATGAAAGACGAAGAAAAAAGGAGACGAAGAAAGGAGGGGCCTTTAGATGACCGATGAATGTTGAGGCAGCTCAGAACAATTCGCTGACGCTCATCCTCCCTTCCATCTTGACGCCCATGCTCTCCCGTCTCGGACCTCCCGCTCCTCTCCGTCCTCCTCCTCCTCCCTTCGCCCCCGCAGCAGCTCCGACACTTTTCGCTCCAGCTCCAGCGCCTCCGCGCAGTGTTGGCGGCGCGAGGGTTGCCGGTTGAGATTTGGCGAGTTGAGGCGGCAACAGCGGGGCGAGGTCGTCCGCAAAGGCGACAGAGACGGAAGTGAGAGGGTTGTCTGACGTAGCAGTGGTGGTCGCAGTGGCGTTGCTGCTGCCGGAACGGACGAGAGATGCTCGTCGCGCGATGCCTCCCGCAAGAGGGGGAGCGAGAGACGGTGCCGATGGAATGCTGGCGGCTGCGGCTGTAGGAGCGGATGACGACGAGGAAGAGACCACCACGGTCGGAGTCGGAGTGGGCGCCGTAGATGAGTAGGCGTCGTCCATTGTCGGGCGGGTCACCCGAGCGCGCGTAGCAACACCACTACCACCGCCGCCGCCGCCGGAGGTTGGTACGGCGCGGTAGGTGTCGAGCTCGGCTTCGAGGTTCGAGATCTTTTGCTGTGCAGCGGTGAGCGACGAAAGCGTTGCCAAGTGTTTCTGTACGAGAGGCAAGGGTCAACCAAACCTTGCGCGCGGGCAGCGGACTCGGAGCGGGCCCAAGGCGACGAGAGAGAGCCCCTTCCCGTCCTCTTACCTTCCGACTTTCGGCCAACTCTTCCCTCATCATGGCAACATGCCGGATCTTTTGCCCCTGGTTGCTGTGCCCGACGAGCTCCGAGTTTTGCGCAATAAGCTGCTGCGCTTCGGCTTCTGATGCGGCGTTCAGGCGCGCGAGGTGGTCGACTGTTTGGTGTAGGGCGTCGGTTTCGGCGAGGAGGGGCGTGAGGTGGTCAACTTCACGAGTCAGGCTGCGTGCGCGCAAGAGCGACCAGGATCAGACCAGTCAGTGAGGCTATCGACGATTGCGGCGGCGGCGGCGGTACACTCCCTCACCTTTCGACCTCTTCCTTGAGGGCCGCTTCGCTCGCCCTCGTCTGCGCGAGGATCCCAACCACCCGCCTCTTCTCGCCGCGTTCCTTGTCCAGCTCTTTCCTCCCCTCGCTCAACAACCGCTTCTGCTCCTCGACCTGCCCCTCGAGGCGGTCCGTCTCGTCGACGAGGCGTTGCTGGATCTCGGCGAGGTCGGATTCGAGCGTCGAGATGTGCTCGTGCGCAGTGGCGAGCTCGGTTCGCGTGGTTTCGAGGGACGCTTCGCTCGAGGCGAGGAGGCCTTCCAGGTGCGGAATCTCGGTGTTGATTGCCTCGTCGAGCCTGGTGCGCGTGTGTTTGACGTGAGCACCTTCCTCACGAGCGGGACCAGGAGTCGTGGCAGATGAAAGAACAGTAGCGCAGAGAAGAAGTCCACAACTCACTCGTGTTCGGTCGCCTGCAGCGCCTTTTTCGCCGCCGCCCGTTCCGCCTTCCAACTCTTTTCCCGCTCGTGTTCCCACCGGAGCGTCTCGCCATGCAAGGCACTCAGCACTTCCTCCTCGACCCGCGCCAACGCCACCTCTTCCCGCAATCCTTCCACCTCTCGCGCGTCGGCCCTCGCGCGCTGCCTCCATTCCTTCTCCACCTCGGCCCGCCCGCCGCCCGACTGACCGCTCGTCAGGGGGGCGTTCAAGTCCCGTTCGGCATGCCACGCTTCGAGGAGGACAAAGCGCTGATCCCGGTCCGAGCGAGCGCGGTCCTCCTCCGCGAGGGAGAGGCGCGCCTCGAGCGTCGAAGCGTACGCCGCGAGGGACTCGACTTGGGCTTTCCGGTCCGCGAGTTGTCGCTCGAGGCGGACGTGAGCCGTCCGATCCGCGTGCAGTTCGACGAGTCGTTCCGTATCCCTCTCGTCGGCGGCGGCACGGACAGCGCGGACCGCCTCGCCCGCAGCGGTTGCGGCTTCTTCTCGCCCTTGCCGCTCGCGCCTCGCCCTCCTTTCCCACTCGTCCCGCTCCGCTTCGACACCCTCGCGCCGCTCAACTTCAGCCGCGAGGCGCTTCTCGAGTTCGGAGAGGCGCCCGCGCGTGGTGGCGAGTTCGGCGTCCTTGCGGGCGGCGGAGGCGGCGTGCGAGGCCGACATGGCTTCGAGTTTCGATTGGAGAGAGGGTAATGCCGATTGGTGCTTTTCGAGCAGGGCGGTCGTCTTGCCCAGCTTCGAGGTCAAGTGTCCTGCGAAAGCGCGGATTGGATCAGTATGAGTTCGGCGGCGTTCGGCGAGGAGCGGGCTTGAAATGAAACGCGTACGGATCTCGCTCTTGAGTCCATCGCGCTCCTTGGCCGACTCGTCGCGATCTTTCTTGTAGTCGGCTTTCGTTTGCTCGAGTTTCGCGAGTTTCGAGTGAAGTTTCGCGAGGTCCTTTTCGTGCGCCGCAGTGAGGCGGAGACGCAGGTCCTCGAGCTGTTCATTTTTCGTCCGCATGGCGGCATAACGCATCAGTTAGGAGTGCCCTGACATGCATCACAGCGGTGGGACCGCCTGCACTCACGTCTCGCTTGTGCTTTTCTCGGTCGATCTGGGCGTGACCGGACCGAGTCGATTTGGCGAGAGTCCCGCCGTTCTCCTTGTCGGCAGCAGCGAGAGTCGGGTCTGTATTGTACAGTCCAAATGTGTCTATATGCGGTTTCAGGTCAGAGTGCAGACTCGTAGAGTACCACGAGCGGGGTTTCGGCGGCCGGACCTGGTTTGTTTGGATCGTGCAGGGTGCCGAAGCGGTTGGCCTTTTCGATCATTCCTGCTCGCTTGTAGGGCTGCACGGGTGAGTGTACGGGTACGTCGTAGGCTCCTGGTGGCGGTACCGAGTCTGGCGCTGCGTGTGTGTATAGCGAGTCAGCACTCGGGTTGTCGATGAGAATGTTGAGTGAACCTCGGAGGGGGGAGGACTGACGAGGAGTCGGGAACCGCTTGGAGCGGGCGAACTGCATCGCGTGTGTGCGTGACCTTGACGGTGCTCTATACGGACTGGACTACTGGCGTATGCTCGGGGAAAGCGTAGAGACGGAGAGGAGAGAGACAAGCGCGTAGTTCACGCTGAAGCAACCTCAAATCCAGCGAGCGAGACTCGCCGAATCTCTAGACTGGCCAACGAGGGACGGGGCGAGATGCCTGCGATGGGGATCGGCCCGTTGACGCCGTGGCTCGAACGCGAATTCCTCTCGCAGCGCAACCAGCACGGAGACGCGTTGCCCAACGACTCGCCCCGCGTCGACCCGAAACGCGTCCAACTCATCACCGTCAGCTCTCCTACTGCCTCTGGACTCGTAGGTGGGACACTGACACCCTGTGTCAACTAGGCGACCGGCACTACGACCGAGAATGGCGAGGAACTCGTCTGGACTGAAGTCGCAGACGGCCAATTCTGGATCCACTGCTGCTTCCCCAGGGACCTCGTCAACCAATTCGACAGCTCGAACGCGCGCGCGAAACCGTTCTCGTCCTACTCGGCGACCAAAGGCCTCTTCCGCCTCGTGCAATACCGCTTCGTGCTCGCGCGCCCGCTCATCCCGCCCCGTGCGTCCCCTCGCAAGCAACAACATGCTCCCAAACAGGAGCAGCAGCAACCCCGCTTGAGGTCCTTGCGCGTCTGCCTCCGCGTCGACGAGTTCCAGTTGTACTCGCAAGGTCAAGGGTCCCTCCTCGGCGACTATCAAGACTTTCGGAAATGGGTTCCGGTCGCCGCCACCGCACCGGGACGAGAAGCCGGACCGTCAAAGACCACCGCCAAAGAGAGGGTCGAGTGGGTCAGTAGGATCGAGTGCGGCGGCGACGACACCTCGAAGATGAAGCAGCAGCACAAGGATGAGGCCGACTCGGGCGCTGCAACCAAAGTCGAATTCTTGCAGGATGTGCGTGCACTCCTTCTTTGCTCTGAGGGCCGAAGAAAAACCCGAAATAGAGAGCAGCAAACTGACTCCCCGCTGTTCCCGTCCCTTGTTTCTTTTTTTTTTTTTTTTTCTCCGCGCGCGTTTACAGCTTCAAGGAGCTTCGGACCCGAAACCTCGTTTCCGGAAACCGTCACCACCTCCCGCCGCTGGCCCCGGCATGGTCGACCCCCCTCTTGCGGCGCCGTTCTTTCCCCCGCTTGCCTCCACCTCAAATACGAACCCTCCTCCTCTTGCGCCAGGTTCTTCGCTCCTGCCTCGACATCGACTCATCCCGAGCGTGAGGGACGGCGTACCGCCTTATGTACCGACGGCGACTTGGCCCGACGATGCGCAACCCATCGTCAAGATTGATTGGCGAGAGGGCGAAGAACGGATCCAGCAAAGAGCGATGGCGCCGCCGCCAGTTGTCGTTGTCGAGACCAAGAGAGAAGAGGAGGAGTCAAAGGAGAAGAAGGTGGTGATCCCTCTCGAACGGGGACGAGATGCCCGAGACCCGCGACGGGTCGACAAGGAGAAGGAGGAGGAGGAGCAGGCGGAAGTGGAGATGCTCTTACTCGGTGGTACAGGCTTGAAGCCAAACTCGCCGACGAAGGAAATCGCAGTCTCGGCAGCGGTGGCGGTGGCGGTGGAGACTGCCAAACCGATCAAAGTCGACTGGTCTTCGGCGGCGGAAAAGTTGCAGCAAAGACAACGACAACAGCAGCGGCCGGAAACACGCACCGCCGCTGTTCAGGCGCGACCGTCCAAGCCACCAACAACGACTATTGTCGCTCCGTCGGCGGCGTCGTCGTCGCCTTCACGCCGTTTGGATTTGTCGCCGGCGGGACAAAAAAGCAAGAAGGCGGAGGCGGCGGCGGCGGTGGTGGTGCCGGTCCAGCCACGAGCCGGGCCGAATCCGAATCAGACTCGGATCCGAACGCGGACTTCCCCGCAGCAGCGGCAGCCACGAGAGCGCGCTCGAGCGGACGTGGGACCGGAATCTGGCCCAGGAACAGGAGCGGGAGCAGAAGCGTCGGCGGCGGCGATGAGGGAAAAGTACGAAGCTCCTTGGCGCGTGGAGGGCAAGGACGGTCCAGACGGGGAGGGGAAGGTGTCGTCGCCTCCGCCGGCGGCGCCGGCAGAGGCAAAGGTCGCTGGTGCCGACAGGTTAGTCGGTCGACATTCTTCTTTCTTCTCCCTCTTTCGAGATCATGGTGGTGGTGCGAAGGTCGGGTCGAGCTTCAAATTTTTGAACACTTCTGACCAGCTTCTGTGTCTTCCTTACTTCCGCTCTTGCCCTTTGGAATCGTCAGCGGCGGCAAGGCAGACGCACTTGGGGTTGCAACGCCGCCGCGCGTTCCTTCGAATGTCGATCCCGCGCCCGACTCGGCACTCTCGACTGGACAAGCTCAAGCTCCGCTCCCCGATCTAGCCAAACCCGATCGATTGAACGACATGGGCGACCCGACGAATCCGGTACCGCTAAATAACCTAAATAACCAGGGGCAGCTCTTCTCGTCCGCAGAGCCTGCGGTCGGAGGCGTCACAGCGGACGCTGTACTCGGCGCGAGCGTTACGGACGACCTCGCCGACACCCTCGAACGGCGAGCACACGATGAGGACAAGCCACCTATAGCGAAAACGGGCACAGTCTCGTCGACAACGTCGGGACCGCGAGCCGGACCGTCGACCACGCAGGGCGTCGCCGCTCCTCGTTCTTTCCACGGGGACACGAATACGCGTGCTGCAGCAGAGAAGAGAATGGCGGCGCTCGCCGCAGCGAGGCGCGCCGGTGGACTCGACGCGAAACGTCGGCGAGACGAACTCGAGGAGGATCAGGATGCTCTGAATCGACCACGCCAGCCGAAACTGGACGAAAGGCATGTCTCGCCTTCCCATCGCACTGACGACGCGTCGGCACTGCTTTGCTCTTCCAGTCCGACTTCACCGGCGGCGGCGAGCATGTGCAGCTCCGAGTTGGAGCCCCTGGCCGGCTCCGAGTTGGCGTGCACGAGCAGCGCCGAACCGGCGCCCTTTTATCGCCACCGCACGAGTCGCGTCGATGTCCACGGCGCTGTTCCCATTTCGAAGTTGCCTGCGGCGAGCGGGTGCAGCTCCGAGTTGGCGCCCCTGACCAGCCCCGAGTCGGCGTGCACGAGCAGCGCCGAGCCGGCGCCCGTGTATCGCCACCGCACAAGTCGCGTCGATACCTACAACACTATTTCGAGCTCGCCTGCGGCGATGACTCCGAGCAGCTCCGAGTCGGCGCGCATGAGCAGCGTCGAGCCGGCGCGCATGGATCGCCGCGGCACGGCTCGCGAGGAATCAATCTTGTCGCAAGATCTTGCGCAGTCGTCATCAGATCCCTCGAACTCCGACGACGAGGGCTGCGAGACCCGTCCAGGCCCGGCCAGCGAGGCGGACCCAAGCCATCACTCTCGAAAGGCGCAGGGCACCTTGGAGGACCCGAACTGGGCCCTGCTGCGCCACATGCAGGGCTTCGCTGCCGCCGAACGCGTGGTCAGAGCATCGCAGATGTCCCGAGAGGCGGCCATTCGGGCGGCCGGACCGTTACTCAGCGAAATTCAGGGCGAGCGCGTATTCGGCGGCGTCAGTGATGGCGAGAACAAAGACGAACACGACCAGGAACTCGCCGAGCTCGTTGACAATGCAAAGGAGGACGAGGATGTCGAGGCCGAACAGGATGAGGAGGCCGCCAGACTCCACCGGTGCGTACAGTCTCAACTATCTCAGCGAACAGCAGCACTAGCTGACCAAGTGGTGTCTACAGCCAGAGGGAAGTAGAAGCCGAAAAGGCAGCCTTTGCCCGTGCTCAGCGCGTCGTAGACGGAAAAGAGCGAAACAAACGCGGCCGCAACGAACTCGCCGACGACTACTGTGACGACGATTCCGCTCGAGTCGACCATCGCCACAAGTGGGCACGAGCCGCTGTTGCAACGGCCGCTAATCTGAGTGAGTCTCCGTCACGGTCTCGTTTTCAGCGTTCTCGATGCAGAGATGCTCACTTTTCAACCGTCTTGCAGAGGCGGACAGAAATACTCGCGGCTTTGGCGACACCCTCAAAATGGCGTGCCTTTCCGAAATCAACGAGACTACGCAAGTGACATCGGCGGACGAGGACGAAGAGATGCAGGATGTTCGCTTGGACGTTCGCGGCTCGGAACGCGCGCCCATCAATCCGCATGTCGCCCGTACCTCAAACACGCGTGTACTCCAAGACGACCAGATGCACTTCGCCTCAAGTGGAGCGACTACAGCCGAGGCCATCTCCTCGTCGGTATCGCCTGATCGGCTTCTTTCGACGCGAAGGGACCGAGCCGAGCCCATCGCCGTCAACTCCGCGCCGTCAACGACCGCCGCTGCTGCTATCATACAGGATCTCGGCCAGGTCTTGATCGACTCGGCTCAACTTGCCGCCTCTCCGTCGACGGCGGCGGCCAAATCCCAGCATTCACCACCGAAAAGGCCGCAGAAGGTCACTTGGCGGATCAAGCCCGAACTGTTCGACTTTGGCCTATGGTGCCGCGCAAACGAGATCACGGCGTAGATCCTCGTATCGGATTCTATGCAGAATCAGTTTGCTCCTCTGACGGCGCCTCGAAGACCGTAACCGAGAGTGACCAGCTCAGTTGCCCGATTGCCCGAGCGCAAGAGCTTCGGGAAGTCCGCGGACCAGCTCTCTCGCTCTCCCGTGCTCGAATCTTGACAACACGGCTTAGTTGCTACGAGTCAGAAGCTTTCACCACGCAGCTGGATGTCTCTTCGATTGTGCTCAGTCAGAGAGCGTGTGTGAAGAGCGCTCCTAGATGACCTATGGTTCTTTGCGCGATGGCGGACCGGTATGGCTCTCTCTCTCTTTCTCTTCTGGCCGGCACTTGTCACGGTTCGTTCTCGCTGACTGTGCCGTTCGCTCCGACAGAGCTCCGCCACCGAAGAAAGCGCTTGTGACCATCAACCGTCGCGACGCCCGCCGAAAGCTTCTCAAGGCAAACCAGCGCGAGAAACGACTTCACGCACGACTTTGTGGATCTGTAGGCTAACATCCGTACCCTAATACGGTGGCTGATCAAGTCACAGCTCCAGTTGACGTGGCTGTCTCCTGCAGTACTCGCAACTTTTGTTTTCGCCACCTGCGCCGGTGCTTACTTGATTTTCTCGACTCCGATAAATGGTCCAGTCAGCGGATCTGCGTCGGCTGCAAATACGCACGCAACTGTCACAGCAGACGAGACTGAGACAGCAAGCGTGGCTGAAAAGCTCACCTCCTCTGGAGCGACAAATCGTCCGTCGACTTTCTCCGCTGTAGCTTCTTCGCTCTCCACCCTAAGCGACGCATCAGCAATCACGATCACAGCCCGCACAAGCTCTGCGGCGACCCGCCCAAGCGCAACCAACGCGAGACCAGAGGGCGAAAAAGTGCTCGACCCTTCTGCACTTAAAGCGATGGGCGTCTCGACTTTTCTGGGCAACAACACGGGCGCCATCGCCAGCTGGTATAGATCCAAAGATCCTCAAGATGACACGAACGGTATGTACTCGCAGGAATCAATCTCAAGCGCATGAGCAGCTCGAAGTGTGCACTGATCGCGCGCTGCCTCGACTCCAAACAGGTCGTTCCTGGTGCGAATTGGACTGCGAGTCTAGGCACCTACAGTTTCTACAGCGATTGATCCTGCTAACAATGCATCGACGACTGCAGACAATGACGCTGTACCCGGTTTTGCTCCGTCGCTCGCGACGATGCTCGCCTCGTTCGATCAAAACTCGGCCGCGGCGAAACAGGCCTTCTGCGGTCTCGAGGCCGAGGTGTACTCGCCTCGCACGGGAAAGACGGTGACGCTGTACATTGCGGATGCGTTCGACGACAAGTGGGTCCGGACGCCGTCGAGTATTGATGTCTTGTTCGACAGTGTGCGTTCTTAGTTTTGCTTTTTCCGGTTGTCAGCTCAGTCGGCGCAGGCGCTGCCATCGAACGACTCGATTACTGACCTGCTTGCCCCAGTTCCCTGAACTATACGGCGCCAGGACGGACAACAAGAACGACGTGGTCAAAGAGGTCTGGTGGCGGTTGACTGGCAGACGAAACGAGCAGTGCGTGTTGTATCTGTGGACGGCCGAGTCAGCAGGCGTCATCTGATTCCCATACCGAAACAGATACACATACAAGGGTACTGGTTCTGGCAATAGCAGGTAGGATAGCACCCGACCACTGCTCAGAGCTCGTATCGTCGTCGACCGTCCGCTTCTTCGACGCGGACCACACCGGCGTGGTGACCTTGCCGAACGAGCCGCCGGGCGACAGTCTCCAGATCGTCTCCAGAGTCGCGGGCGACAGAGACCACGGACCTCCAGGTCCGAGCCAAGCGAGAACGGTCGTCGCTCCCGCTCCGGAACGGCAAGAGGAGTCTCGCTTCCCGCAATTTCAGGTCGACGCGGATATCCTCGGCCCCGATCGTGGTGAACCTGCCTACTGCTGAGTCGTGTACGCCGCCGACGATCCAACCTCTGCGAATCCCTTCTGCAATGACGAGATCTTCGCACCTCGCCTTGGGTTGCAAGTGACTGAACAGGTCTTGTCGCGCATCTTTTGGGATCCGGAGCGCGTCATCTTCTCCCGTCATGAGTAGAGTCGACGCTGCGAGTCGGGAGAGTGAAACGGCGAGTGTCGCCGTGAAGAGATCAAAGATGGCGAGTTCGCGCGACGTCGATGAGGACAAGGGCGACTTTGTCGGTGCGCTCTGTTCCGCTTGCGCATAGCTCGGCGGAGGGAAGTCGCCGTCCTGTTCGTGCTGTACCGCCGGAGTCTGTAGGACCAGCGCGGGTATACCCGTCAAGGCGGACCTTGCCAGTGGTGCGCCACCACCACCCGCTCTCGTGCGCGTCATCGCCGACTGCTGGACCTCTTCGAGCCAGAGCGGTAGCGCCTGCTGCCGAGCGAGGTTGACCGCGTGCAGGTACAAGGTCCGCGAGATGGGTTTGACGCCGAGGACGAGGTCGGGCAGCGAGAGGTGCGACAGGACGCGGAGGAGGAGCGCGGTCGGCAGCGTCGAGAGGCGGTCCCGCTTCTGGCGAGGCGGTCCCATTCGTTCGGGCTTCGGCGGGTAGAACAGGGGCGCGCAATCGGGGTGTTGGCGAAAGGTTATCTAGAGTCGAAGCGGCTGAAGAGCGCAGCTTGATCCACTTATGTGAAATCTCCGCAGAAAGACTTGCGCCGAGCATAGGCGCCTATCTGCCTCAGCTAGTCCAGCGACATACAATCACATGTTGCGGCAGTGGACCCGAATTCAACTGCTGCGCGAGGAGAGAAAGTCTTGACTTTTGGCGCCTGCGCTCTACATACTACATACTCCTCCAAACCACTGACCCTGCCGCTTGCCTCCGGCCCAGCGTGAGAATCCTTGGGTATGCAGTCCCACTGCAGTCACGTCTGGTGGTCAGCTCGGCGTCGACTTACTCGAGTAGAGCCTTCGACCGACAGTCTGGTTGACGAGATCATGGACCAACTGTGGTCCTGCTCCCGGAATATGGCATGTCAGCTGCACATAAACACTAGACTCACACAGCAACAAGGCGCTCACAGATATGGTGCGCCGGTATAGGAGGGAAGATGCTCGCGCCACAGCGGCGGTTCAGGAAGAGCATATCCGTCAACCAAGGTTGCCCTACAGCATGACAAAGGAGTACAAAAAAGCACAGCCTCACACGTTCTCAAGGTGGATTCCGTTGCATCAGTTTCCGGCGCTCCTTCAAGAAGACGTCGGCGGAACGTAAGCTCAACTCGTCGCAGAAGCCGATCCGGATTGCGGCAAGCGTCGTGATTGAGCACAGGACAACCATCATGCCCTCGTAAATCTGCTCAATGGCGGAGTGGCAAGCTCTGCCAGATGTTGGTGCCTTAGGGTCTGCAATGGATGGAAAGCAGCAAACCAAGCGTCGCGCCGTTTCAGAACTTTAAACTCCAGTCTCCCACACCCTCTCGGTGCTTTTCACATGGACGGGTCACATTGTTAAGCAGTAGACTCGTCTGCACTTGATTTCCAATCTTTGAAAACCTAACCGGGCTCAACCAAGCTCAAAGGCCAATAAAGGTCACCACATCCGGAGGGCTGCCTGACGTTCCCACGCTCTGCGGTCCATCCCGTAATGAAATGCCGCTCGCCAGCCAATGGCAGGCTTGAACCCAAGGGCTCGCACCTCTGTAGGGCTGGAGAGAAGTCTTTGCATCGAGGTTGGGGGGGTTTCGGTCAACGGGGCCTCAACATATGGAGGAAGCATTAAGGGAGAGAAGAGAGTAGGGTTGGCGCTGCTTGCAGTGCCCTCAAGAGACAGCTCGGCAAGCCCCAACAGGGAAGTGGTGCAATTGGCACCTTTGTTGAAGGTGGTTTTCTTGAGGGTCGACATAGTTTGGCTTGCGGTCAGGAAACATGGGTCGCTTGACCAAAGGAGCAAACTGGCTACTCACAATCTGTTCAACTATTGTCTGGGGGGACCAGTATTCCTGAAGACAATGCGGACAATCAGCCATGGTTGTCTGCAAGATCAAGTAAAAGCAACCACGCTGAGCCGGATGTAGGCTCAAGTGGCTGGAATATTTCCCTTGCCTCTGCGAGTTTGGCCGCCACAGGGCGGTGCGCACCATTGCGCCGCAGCGTGGGCATTGTCTTCAAGACCGTTGTACCCTGGTCATGTATACCCTGTCAGCTGTGCTCATAAAGGCATGGCAGAGTGGTAAGCACAGGAGATGTCGCAAGGTTACGAGTAAGGATGACCGGATTGATCGGTAGCTACTAGCTGGGCCAAAAAAAAAAAAGAAAAAAAGGGGCAAAGGCTGCGTCAGCCGAGTATGACATAGAGGCATATATTTGTACTCACAATACCCAGGACAAGTACGTCAAAATGCAAAGAAAACTTGTTGTGCAGCGCATTCATGAGGGTTTCCCGTTTGACCCGAATCCATTCTCGCAGCCGCTCGAGAACACCGAATCCCAGCAATTGCACCTCTTTGCTCAGGGACAGGTACCACGCCTCAAGTGCTGCCTTAATCCACTGTTTCTTGTCACCAAAGAGCCTGAAACATGGCCCCTTTTCAATGGCATGGGTGCCCGGTTCCGCAGCCCCGAGACGGGACAACAATTTGGCAGTAGTCCGGATGTCACGACGAATTGCCGTTCGCTCCTTTTGCTCCGGCATCGAGTGTTCAGAAGTGTCAGAGGGTGGAGCGAGAAACGAAGAAGCAGTCTCCGGGTACGTCCCATTCACGCAGCGCAGGTGTGCGCACGCAAATCCGGGAGGTCCGCGGATCGGGCGGATCGCGTCGGTCCAAGCGCAACCTCCGGAGGACACAAGGAAGTCCGGATGAGCAAGCATGGCAATGGTATTGAGCTGCCTGGGTGCTCGTAAGGCGCGCGGAATGCACGAGCGAAAGCTCTCGTCAATGTAAGAAGGCTGTGCCCGCGCCACTGGCAGCGTGCACTCGTTACGACTGCTGTATACTTCGGACCTTCAGACACAGCCTCTTTCCCGCCAAGCTCTTGGCAAGCGTACCTTCGGATTGCCGCTGCTACGTACGCCCGCTCCAGTCCGTCCGTCATCTCTCCCCCATTTCCTGTTGCTCGCGACCGTCTCGGCATCTTCGGCTTACAGACTCTCCGTAATGCTATATTCGAGAACCCTTTTGCAACTCTATGACATTGATTACCACACCTGCTGTCTGAGATTGTATTGCCTGCGCTGGTATCCAGTCGAAATAGAAGAGAGAACGACCTGCTTAACGGTGACGGGGTGAGAAAGTGGCCGGATCGTCGAGACCACGGGTTCCCTCATGACCCCTTTGCGATCGCGCGGTGGTGGGACTTGATGCCGTTCCGACTTCTTCACCGGACGGTGGCGAGACCGAGCTGGAGACGGAGCCGGGCGCCGTCTGCAAGTGAGACTCGGGTGAGCGAGACTGAGCTGAGCGTTGGTTTTTTTTTTTTTTTTTTTTTTTTTTTTTTTTTTTTTTTTTTTTTTTTTTTTTTTTTTTGATTTTTGACCAAGAAGGGGATCAGAGGCAGACATACAGCGTTCGGAGGGGCGCGTTGTAGCTCTTTCTGTGAGACATAAGGCACGGGCGGAATCTGGCCACTCGGCTTTGAAGCGACAGGCGAGTGGTTTGAGCTTTCCTCTGGCGTCGGCGCGGCGCCCGTCCCCCCCGCCGACGGATAACCTTGGTAATTGAGCGCAACCATCTGAGCATGCGTCATTGGCGGCGAACCTTTGTCCGCGTTGTGGTCGCCAAAAAAAAGCGGAGGCTGCACCGAGCGAGCGCGGCGACGGCGGCGGAGGCAGAGGTAGATGGTGAGGCCTAGTAGGGCCAGTGCGGCGAGGCCGCCGACCACTCCGCCTGCGATGGCTGCTCGTGTGGGGCGTTCAGATCGTCAGAAGTAGGTCAAAGCGCGAGACAAAGCGCGCTTGAGTGGACTCACGGCCAGCGTTGTTTTCGTCGCCAGATCGCTGTGCTGCGGCTGAGGTCGGGCTGAAAAGGCGCGACCAGTGATCTCTTTCAGCACAATCATGAGGCGCGGGTGGTGAGGAAGCATAGGAAACTCACGGTTGCCAAACCCACGAGCTGTTGAGCGACGACGCGTACGAAACGATGCTTTGCGTGTTTTGGCCTGTTCCGGCAAATCAACACCGCGTCAACGCTACTGGACCGTCGTCCGAGTATGTAGAGTTCTTGTTGGCTCACCTGGACCGGTCGCGATGCAGGAACTGTCGGCGCTCGGTTGGACCACCAAGTTGCGCAAGGTGAATTGCTCGACGCGGTTATTGATCGAGACCCCTGAAGAGAGAGTTTACTCTGCGCTGTCAGGGGGGGTCCACAAGACCGAGGAGCGTAGGAGAAGAGAGAGAGAGAGACGGAAGGAAGGAGACGGGCTCTCACAGAACTGGACTTCGACGCTCAAGCCGGCAGGGAGGTCGACCAGCCAGGGAAAAGTCCCGCCGGTCAGGGAGATGAATTCGCCGCCGAGGGGGATCTGCTGCAAGTAGGTCGAGGTGTCTGTGGGTGTCCAGAGGTCGTGGTGGGTGAGTCTTGACGACAAGGAAGTTTGAATCCGACCAATGGGGACTCGCTTGTTACGTAGACACCACACTGCGACGGGATCACACCGATGCGGGTCAGTCGAAGTGGGGGAAGTCATAGATGCAAATGATCTGCTCTGCTTACGGATTTCGGTACGGCTGGGCCCGTGAATCTGACGGGCGTTCCCGACATCAGTTTTTCGCCGGCGCACGAGCACCCGAGCAAAAGCCGTCCCCACTCACGCGAGATCGACCCGCTGACACATGACTAGCCCCCCCTTGGGCGGCCAGAGCCTCACTTGCTGCTGCGTCGACGTTGTCGTGTTGGCCGTCGGAGCGGGCAGCTCGCTGCTGCTGGTCGCGCTTGGGGACGTGGACGTGCTCGAGGAGAACGGGATCGTCGTGGGAGCGGGGAGCGTAATAGTCGACATGCCCGACATTGTAGAGTTCTGTGTAATAGCGGTGGTGACGGAGGAGGACAGCGACGCTTGAGCCTGCTGCGCGTGCGCGGGGCGTGCGCCGAGGAAGAGAGCAGCCGCCGCAACGGCGGCATAGAGGAGACTCCTCGGTTTCGGCATCTTCGGACGGACAGACTCGGTAGATCTGAATAGCGGTTAAATATCTCGAGATCAAGAGGACCGCGCTCAGCTGAGGAGAGCATAGCAGCGATGGCGCGATCCGGCGGATGGTCTCGCGGCCGGACAAGCCGAGGAGGAGGTTCGAGCGCGCGCGGCGATTTAAGAGGGCCGGCGATTGACGTTGAGCGAAATGGCACTACCGTGTAGAGCGTGCTTCCCACGGGCGCATGAGGAGCAGTACAGGGCGACTGGGCCGATGATGAGTTTTTGCGGAAAAAAGCAGAGGAGCGGCGGCGGCGGCGAGGGTGGCCAGCGGTCCCGTGAGCGTCGGCTGTTCTTCGCTCTTTCTGCTCAAGCCAGCCCCGAGGTCCAGTCCAAGAAGTGTAGCGAGGGCGTGCGTTTGAAAGAGTCGTCCAACTTGATCGCCTTCTCTTCGAGTCGGCGGACGAAGCGGCTTCTCGTCCTTGCTCCAGTCCGCATGGCGACCGCAGCTCCGAGCAGCAGCGAGCCACCGGCCCAGAAGAAGCCAGCCGGGCTATGGGACTCGCTCTCCCCCTCGGAGCAGAAAAAGGCCATCACCGTCTTTCTCTGCTCGCTCGGCGTCACGTTGCTCATCACCGGCAGGAGCGGCGGAAAACTCCTCAAGCGCGCCAAGGCGACCGAGACTAGTAGGGCTACGGCGGAGACAGTAGCCACCACTAGTGCGGCTCGCCTCAGGAGTGCGGCGCGACCTCCTCCTCCTCCTCCTCCTCCTCCTGCACCGACAGCCTCGACGAGTGCGAGTGCGAGTGCGATTCCACCAACGGCCCCGACACCCCCACCGCGGCCTCAAGCACCACCAATCTCGTTCCTACACCCGAACGCGCTCACGCCGCCCTCCCACTCCCGCCCGCGCCGCCGCCTGCTCCCCTCGTTCATCCTCCCCTCTTCGTCGCCCTCGCCCTCAATCCTGCCGCCATCCTCTCGCCGATCAGCCGCACCTTCGTCCTACTTTCTCCCGAATCCGACTATCGTAGCGAGGTCGACCGCGTTTGCCGACGAACTGGACAAGTACGACAAGTTGCACGAGGATGGGGCGCCCTTGCCTCCTCCGCCGGAAGACGACGGGTTCAATCCGGCGTGGTTTGCGTTCAAGGCGTTGGCAATCGCGACGGCTTTGTCGGTGGGAACGTTCGCGGCGGGCATCTACGGCGTCATGCGATACCTCGGCGTGGACGACGTGAGTGCCCGTTTTGACTGCGAATTTGACCCCCTCTTTTCTTTCTGACACGGTCTCTCTCCTCCTCCGCTTTCTCAGGTCGAATCTCTGGCGTTGGCATTGCAGCATCGCCTCCCGTCCGTCTTTGACGCGCACCGCCCTTCCCTCCCCGATTGGGCGACCCCTTCGTCGTCTCCTCAAGCCGAGTCGTCGTCACCTCTAGAACAACAATCGTCGGAGATCAAGGACAAGGCGGAGGAGGAGGAGATGAGCTACTGGGCTTCGGTCAAGGAGACGCTGGACCGCGAGGCGGAAGAGAACCGCCGCGAACGGAGAACGGCGTGGGAGGAACGGGTCCGGCAGAGGGCGTTGGCGCTCGGCGGCGGCGATGGTGGCGCGGGTGGTCAGGACCGGCGGGTGTGAGACGGCTGCATTGCAATATAGACCTTCTTTCGCAACTCTATATTCCGCATGCAGTCAAGGGGAGGCGCAGACTCGATACATTCTTCGCTCTGCTTCCGCGCGTCGCGCCTTCTTTTCCATCGTCATCTCACCGCTCGGTCGACGTGTCACTGCCTAGAGCGACGCCATGGACGAGGTGAGAGCCCTGGACCTATATTGCAAGAAGCATAATCTGACCGCTGCCCTTTCCCGTCGCCTCCTTCTTCGTGCACTCCGGACTCTCCCTCTCCGCCGCCCCACCTGCTTGCTAATGACCGCCCGTGTCTGCCGCCGTCGCAGCTCGCCAAGATCCCGCCCTTTACGCGCTCCGTCGTCGGCGGCATCCTCGCCGTCACCCTCCCCGTCCTCCTGCAACTCGTCTCGCCCTACCGGATTGCCTTCCTCCCCGACCGCATCGCCAACCACTTTGAACTGTGGCGACTCGTGACGCCCTTCCTGTACGGCGGAGGCGGGCTCAATCTCGTGTTTAGTTTGATTATGATGTATAGGAGCTTGAACGACCTCGAGGATGGTCATTTCGCCATGAGGCTCGCAGACATGAGTTGCGTTTTCCCCTTTTGCGGTTGCCCCTCCCTCCCTCTCTTCTTCTACTGACCCGACCCGCACCTTTTCGCAGCCTGGGCGTTCATCTTGATCGGACTCGGTATCATCGTGAGCTCGGAGTCGAGGGAACTCCAGCAGAAACAGTAACCCCCCGAGGGCTGATCTTTTTGGGTTCCGCCGAGCAGGGCCTCAACACGCCACTCGAGACGCCGTTCCTCTTCTCGCCCTTCATGATGGCAGTCACTCACCTCGTGAGTTTGCTTTCCTGTGGCAAATTGACCGGGGGGCTGAACTGACGGCCGGATGTTGTCGCGTTACGCAGTGGGCGCAAACCAACTCGACGCGGCAGTGCGTCGTCCCTTCCTTCTTTCTCTCCCACTCTCTCTCTCCGTCCCGCTTAACAGGCCTTGCTCTGCGCCAGGGTCAACTTGTACGGCCTGATCACGATCCCGGCTCCGTACTTTCCGTTTGCGATGCTCGGCTTTGATCTCCTCAACGGCGGGCCCGGAGCCGTCCTCCGCAGCTTTACGGGGATGATCGCCGCGCATGCGTACTACTACCTCTCTGTCGTGCGTCCTCCTGCCTCGAGTGGAGCTTCGTCACCCGAACAGGCTGCTGATTCCCCCAAGCTCTTTTTTTCAAAACTTGCCCATGCGCGTCCCGCTGATAGATCTGGCCCTCTTCCGGTGGCTCACCACCTCCTGGACTCGTGCGCTCTCTCCTCGCCCCGCCCCAATTACTCATCAACCTCCTCGGCAACGGACCCGCCGTCCCTTCCTCGTTTGCCGCACCTTCCGCCACTTCTCGGAGATCTGGGTTCTTCTTTGGTGGTGGCGGGGGTGCTACCGGACAGAGGCTGGGAACGACAGCTCCTCCGGCGACGACCGTTGCGGCCGGCAGCGGCGGCGGAGGCTCGGCGTCCACGGCGGCGTCGGCGGGAAGGGCTTCGGGCGTGCGAGTGGGAGCGACGGCGGCTGGACGGGCGGCGGAGGAGAGGCAGGCGCAGCATCGGTGGGGGAGGGGACAACGCCTCGGAACGGATTGAGAGAGAGAGGGGGGGGTTGCGGTCGGTTGCAGGATCCAAGTTCTTCCCACGAAGCGTTTTCTTTTTGGAAAATCCATACGCGAGGGTGGACCCCCCGAAAACTTGTGTACTAGGAATGAGAAGAGAGAGAGAGAGAGCCTCTCGAGAAGAGAGCCAATCCATGGAAGGATGGATTGACTTGCGAAATATTATGTACTTTTCTCTCCCCACCGACTCCTCCTCTACGAAATCCTTGAGTCTCCACGCGGGGCAGGGCTCTACAACTCGTGATCGAATTCGCACACGGTCGCGTGCGGAGTAAAGAACCCGGTCAGCAAAAGCTGGTTCCGCCACGGCGCGGCGGTCGTGATAGCCGAGACGACCTCGCCCCTCGGATCGGCCAAGTAGACCTCCTTCTTGTACTGCCGTCCGAGGAACGTCTCCTCGCTCGAAGTCTCGTTCGAGACTCGCCAGATCTCGACCGGAGATTTGGAGGAGGCCGGACGGGAAGGGTCGGAAGGGGTCGGGGCGGACGAAGTGAAGCGGAAAAAGTTGGGGAAGGTCGCGGCGTAGACGTTGCCGGTCGTGGGGGAGACGTGGATATTGTCGATTGCGCGGTCGAGCTGCATTGACATACCCAGGCGCGATTAGTCGTGATTGATTAGTTAGTCCCCGAGGAGGGATTTTTTTTTTGCTCGAGTACGGAACGCGAAACGCACCGAGATCAGGTTGTAGGGGAGGAGGGTCTTGTCGCTCTGGATCTCCCACGAGGTCACTTCGCCGTGAAACGTCGAGGCGAGGTACAACAAGTCGCCGGGGCCCTTGGCGATCCCTGTGGCGTTTTCCGGACGGTTTTGTCCAAGAACATCAGCACGGGCGGGCTTTTCGTAGCGCAGGACCCCATCACTCGGGCAGCCCACGCGCGAGTCGAGTCGGAAAAATCTTACCGTTCGGGTAGGTGAGCGCGTCGGCGGCGACGATGCAGTCTGTCGTGCCGTCTGCGAGGACCTCGCAGTGGACGATTTCCGAAGATTCGTAGTAAGCGAGCTCGAGTTTGCGACTCTGCGGCGGGTGACGACGTGTCAGGTTCAAGAGCACTCTTGATGGAGGCTGGCGGGCGCATGTAGCGAAGCAAGCTTACCCAGTGAACTTTGCGGGCGTGGTCGTTGGTCACGTAAAAGCTTCTCGGACCGGTGGCGACCGGATTGTTGGGCGTCCGGATGAGGTCATGCTGCGCCGTCGCGACCCACTTTGCCTCGTCCGACCCGGTCCTCGTCTCAAAGATCTCGACGACCGAGTCGGCGCCCGTCTCCAGAGCGAGGGCGCGCTCGGCGGGCGGACGGTGCGAAATGAGGAAGAGGACGAGGAGCGATGCGTCGTCCGGATGCGGGAGGACGTCCATCCCATGGAGCCAGACGCCGTGGCTCTCGGTGGGCAAGCCGAGCAGCCGGACGGGCTTGTGCGTGCGCGTCGAGAGGTCGAGGAGGCGGAGTCGGTCGGTCGACTCGGCGGGTAAGGCGGTCGCGTTCAGGTGACCGAGTCCCGGTGCCCAATGCGCGCGGGATTCGAGGCTCGAGCAGGCGCTGCGCAGGTATCGATCACACAGGCGAGAGCATTTGTCGAGATTGCGGAACAAGCGATGATGTAGCGGAAGAGTTGTCAGCGAGCGTCTGAAGAGAAAGGCGCAGGATCAGAGACTCACAGGTAAGCGAGACCTTTATCGTGCTGGATCCACGCATCCTCGCATGCTTCGAGCCCTTGTACGGCGTGGCAGCGGTCAATGTTGAGTGCCTCGTGCGGAGTCCGGTTGACGCCCAAGATCGTCATCCGCGGCCTAGAGACGGCCAACAGAATCGAGACGATCGGCAGCAAGAGCACCAGGACTGGCGCCATCCTTCCTCGGGAACCGGAGAGACGGCGAGAGGAGAAGAGGCGGAAGCGGCTCTTTTTCACGCGCCAAACTTGCGGCAGAGAAAAATCGCACGGGTTCAGACGCGAGTGCGGTATAGACAATGTGTTGCAAATGATGGCAATGCAAGAGAAGAAGCGCGGTCGGGAATCGAGGAAACAACATGAAAGTCGAAAGAGAGAGAGAGAGAGCAGGGAATCGCAACCGAGAAGTTATACCTCAGAAAAAGAAAGTCAAGGACCGGATCACCTCAGTTTGCGCGTCGAGCCGCCAGCCGCCTTGACGGCACTGCGACTCCCGCCGCCACCGCCACTCGCAGCGATCCGGTCCTTCCTCTCCTTGGCCACCGCGCGGCGGTTCTCGTCCTCCTCTCTCGCCTCTCGCTCCTCTCGCTCGCGCGCCTCTTCACACATCCCGCGCAACTTGATCCGGCCCGCCTCGACCCGCGCCTCGAACTGTCTCTGCATCGCTTCCGACTCGGCCGTGAACCGGTCGGCGATCCGGCGGTGACAGAGCGAGTACCATTCGGCGACGGTCAGGGTGTCGAGTTCTTGTGGCGTCGGAGGAGGGACGAGCGAGAGCAGGGTCGAGCCGCCGGCAAAGGGGTTGGTCGGCGCCGTGAAGGGCGCGTTCGGGTCCAGAAGGGTTGCGGACGATAATCGTTCACTGGCCGTCTCGAACGCCGAAGTCGGCAGCGACGACTGTGAGCTGCTCTGAGAGGGTAGCACAGCCGGGGCGGGGGCGGGGGCAGTCACTGCAGGCGCCGCCGGCGGTACAGGCGGAACTGCCTCTCCTCCTCCAGGGGGCAGCGAGAGACCGTTCCCGAGCGAGCTCGACGAGGGCGATTTCGACGACTTGTTCGGCGGCAGAGCTCGAATCGGTCGGCTCGACGATGTCCCGGGAGAGGTCGGAGAGAGGGGAGAACGAACAGCGGTCGGGGGAAGTGGTGGAGCAGGAGGCAGGGTCGAGATTGGAGCGGGAACCGTAGCGGTCTGCGGGTGCGCGGTCGAGGTCGAGGTCGAGGTCGCGGGTTGTGCAGCAGGTACGGCGGTGGCGGTCGCGGTCGCGGTCGCTTTCGCCTTGGCCGGTCTACTCTTTGCCGATTCGACATCTTCAACGACCATGGCGTCGGGTTCGTCATGACGGGCCGTCGCCGCCGCACCGGACCGTCCTCCCGAACCCGACTCTTCTTCGCCAGCCGAAGTCGCCGCCGCTTTTTTGCCCTTCTTGGCCTTGCTGATACTGCCGGACGAGCTCGAGCTCGCACTCGCACTCGGCGAGACTTTTTTGCTCTTCTTGCTGTTGTTGTTGTCTTTCGAAGGGACGGGAGGCGGGACCGGCTCGCCCACGGTCGCAGGCTCTTCCTCGAGACCTTGAGCCTCGAGCGCGGCGTCTGCGATCCGCGCGAGTTGAGCGATCGACTCGTCCCCGTCCACGTCCGCGTCCGCATCGGTCGTCTCTTCTTCTTCTCCCGCCGCGCTCGTGCTCGTGCTCGATTCGATCACCGCCGCCGCTGCCTTGCGAGACGCGGACCGTTTCGGCGGCTTGACGGCCGGCTCAAGGTCGGAGGACTCGACGCCAGTCGATCGCTTCGGCGCGACGGTATCGACTTCAGCGGAAGATTCGGCGGCTGGAGGAGGCGGCGCGGCTTGCGCGGCGGTGTTCCGACTTCGCGTCGACTTGTTGAGCGCGGCGGCGGCGGCTGTTCGGAGAATAGGGACCGCCGTCGAGGTGGTCGAGGCGTTCGAGGCTGCGCGGACGCGAGTAGATCTACCAGGTGAAGAGGATCTAGAGTCAGCACGATTGATCACAGTGAAAGGGGGATTCAATAAGGAAGCAACACACTTGCGGAGGACTGACACATCGGCTTGTTGGTCCGGTGCTGCGTCTTCTGCCTCCGAGACGGCCGGCGTCGTCTTTGCCCTCGTACTCCGAGTCGTGGTCTGCCGCGCCGTCTTCTTCTTGGCGGCGGACGATGCGCTTGCCTTGCCCTTCTTGGCCGCTTTCATTGTCGTGGCAGGCTTGAGCGACTCTGCCTCGGACGCGTCGTCCTCCGCTACGGACGGCCCGTCCTGCTCTTCGACGTCGGCTTCTTCCTCCGCGGGATCGACCTCTTCCTGATCCGCCTCGGCCTTCTTCTTCTGAGCTGCTGCCGTTCCACGCGTGCTCTTCTTCTTCCTCGGTGCATCTTCGTCAGCTGCGGCCACGACCGTCTTCCTGCTGCCGCGTTTCGGTTTGACGACTTCTGGCTCGGGTTCGGGCTCGTCCGCCTCCGTCGCGTCCTCGATGGCTTCGTTGGGGTTGACGACTGCTTTGGCGGGTGCGGAAGTCGAGCTGGCAGGAGCCGAGTCGTCCGCTAGGAAGAACGGGCACTTGAGTCCAATCTTGCGCTTGTGAAGCGCGCTGTCCAGCCCCAGAGAAGCGCGTCAGCGTCAAGAACACTTGAAGAAGCATCAAACGGAGTCAACTAACACGGGATCGTCGCCCTCTTCCCATCCTTCGACCGTTCGGCCGCAGTAGATGCACGCGCACTGGTCCTGCGATTCTTCCTCTGCGCCTGGCCGAAACACCCACCCGGCGGCAGCAATCTGTGGATGTATCCAAGAGTCAGCCGTGAGCGATGGAAGTACGACACAGGGCCGGGAACGGTCGACGCACCTCTTCCTTGGTCGGGACGCCGTCTTGGCCCTCGTGCGGCCACCCGAGGCGGAACGTGGCGAGCCTCGCCCAGGTCATGCGTTCCCCTCGCGGGTGCATCTCGTCGCCCCAGATCTCGGGCCACGTCTCCTGGGGCGTGAGCGCGAGCCCGTCGGCGCCTTCCTTTGTCCAACTCTGGTTCAGGACGTCGAGCCACCCGCACCGAATCTCGGCCTCGTCGATGGCAGCCTCGTGCCGGTACAGCGGGTCTTCGCCCTCTTCCCATTGACCGATGACAATCTCGCACAGGAAGCAGGTCGTGACGGTCGGGTCGTCGTGGGTCGGCGTGCAGTAGAACCCGGCTTCGACGAGTCGATCCGGGTGGATGGTCGACGTGCGCGCTGCGGCGGCGGTCAAGGGGTAGGGCCAGTTGAGAGCTTTGTTGGCGCCCTTGCGGGTCTTGTTGAATGTGGCGCGGCGTGCGCTCGCGAGGTGGAGCTGCTGCTGCAGAGCCGAAGTCGACGCGGTCGGCGCCATGTTTGAGGTCCGCAGAGGGCGAGGGCAGGTCCTCCTTGGGCAGAGGGGGCGCTTTTCAAGGCAGCAGCAGGTGCTAGTATGCAGGGCCTCTCGCCGTGCTCTATGCCCCCGTCGAGCTGCTGTCGAGTCGAGCGAGTTGTCGAGGTTGAACGATCGCGGCAGGCGAGGTCGACGAGACCAGGACCAGGCGGCGCTGCGCGTAGGCGGGTGGCGCCGTATGTGGTCGTCAACGGAAAGATTACGCGTCCCTGTGTACGCAGATCAGCGCTCTGGCTTGTGTGTGTAGAGCTGAGCGTCGCTTGGCAACAACACAGCCTCTCTCCTTCCCTCGCGTCCCCCTGTCTTTCTCCGACAGAGGAAAACTCGACGGTCGTTCACACATACAGGCTGCGGACGATGCTATTCGCTTCGGAAGTAAGTTCAACTCAGCAATAGCGGGAACAAGCGTAACTCCGTCAAGTGGGAAACTTCCTCCGGTGCAGTCGCAAAAGCGTCGTCAAAGAAACAGCGCAAAAAGTCCAGCTTCATTGCTGCATAAGGAGTCTATGATATAGTGGCTACAGTAACAAACACATAATCGGACTCACAGACCGACCGCTCCGAGGCCCTTGAACTTGTACCGCTCGTTCCGGTTCCCGGTAAAGTACCAGCTCCCGTCCTTGACGACGTCGTTCTTGTTGGTCGTCTCGCGCCCAAACAGTTGCGCGAACGACCCGATCACGACGTCGATGCTCGAAGGCGTCCGGACCCACGTGTCGTCGAACGCGTCGGCGAGGTAGAGCGTCGCGGTGCGGCCGTCCGGAGTGGTCACGATCGCTCCGAGGCCGCAGTAGGCCTTGGCGGCCGCTTCGTAGTCCCAGTTGAAGTTGCTCAACATCGTCTTGAGCGAAGGGGCAAAGCCCGGCACGGCGTCCTGCAGGGGGGAGAATCGAAATCTCGTCAGGGAACCGACTGATCTCCGAGAGGGACATTCGAGGGAGTGAACGAAGCCTACCGTGTACGGCGAGCCACACCAGCTATGCCCGTTCGTCGAATCCTGACTCGCATCAGTACGGAACCAGCTGATGATGGCGTCTGGACGTGAGGAAAGGAGCGTGCGAGAAGTACCCGAGTTAGCCACGCTGCGAAAGTCCTCGCATCCGAACCCGGATCACGCACTCTTGTTCACGCCCAAGAAGCCGGTCACGCCTGCCGCGGCTACCGCGTTCGGAATCAAGGTGACTGTCGGTGCCGGAGCCTCGGTGGTAGTGGTTGTTGTTGTGGTTGTGGTGGTGGTGGCCGTCGGCGGTGGCGGCGAAGTGGTGGTTGTGGTCGGAGGAGGCGCGGTCGAGCTCGGCGGCCGAGTCGTAGTAGTGGTAGTGGTCTTGGTGGTAGTAGTCTTCTTGGTAGTCGTCGTGGTTTTCTTGGTAGTAGTTGACTTGGAGGTGGTGGTCGTGGTCGTGGTGGTGGTGGTCCGACTCGAACTGGGCGGCTTGGTCGTCTGCGGCGGACCGACCACTCCGGACGGTTTAGGGGACGTTGTGCTCGGCTTACGGGTACTCGTAGTGGACGAGACGGGAGCACGCGAGGTGGTGATCAGGGTGCAAGTCCGGCCGACTTGAGTGAAACCGTCGTCGCAGCCTGTTTGCGGGTCGCGGCACCGTCTCGTCAGCGTGATTTTTTGAGAGAAGGCGACGGGAGCAGACTCACGCCATCCGCATTCGTTGTCGACGCAGGTGGCGAAACTGTTCTCGGGGCGAGGGTAGAAGCGGCACTGGAACGGTCCTTTGCAGTTGGCGATGCCGCGGACGTCGAGCACTGTTTTTTTCGGAGAGAGCGTCAGCACGACCTCGAGAGTCAAGAGCTGTTGAGGCGAGGGAGTGACGTACATGCGGGCGCTGCTTGGACCAAGACGGCGCAATGAGCGGCGAAGAGAAGGACGAGGCTGGCGGAAAGTTGCATGATGAAGACTTGAAATGGCGAGGCGAGTAGGTGACAACAACAACAAGGTAGGCGAGCTTTCGACGCAATGACCAGCTAGGCGACGAGTGGGCGACCAGCGCTTTGACGGACGGATGAAGGGCACAGCGACGGAGGAGGAGAAGAGGAGCGTGACAAGAGGTGGTGAGGAGGGGCCGGGGCGATCGCATATCATTCCGACTGTCGGACTTCCAAGCACTTTGCGAAAACTTTCGGTCATGGGCGCGGTTTGATGTACCCTCGCGTGTGCGCGTGCGCATGTCCGCGGTGGGGAGGAGTGTGGTCCCAACCAGGCAAGCGATGAGGTCGGGCGTGACCTTCCCAAACTGGCCGCGAGCTGCGTTTTCACGTGCCACTCGCTTCGCATGTTCGATGCCTTGCTCCTCATCTCGTCACGGTCTCTCGGGGCGTATATCCTTGCAGTTCCAGCTCGTTAGCAATCACACGGGTCTGCAGGTCAACAGGCGTGTCAGGAGTTTTTTTCGCGAGCACGCCAACCGCAAAAGTCACCGTTCGGCTCGAGCTCGACTTTTCTTGTCCCGCCATCTTCCCAACTGGGCTGAACGCAATTCCGCATGCAAGGTCTCTCTATTAGGCAGGCCGCATTGGTCTCAGCTCGGCAAGATGCCATCACTCTGGTCGAGACAGGTGTGTAATGCTGAGCGAGGAGGGCTCGACAAGGAAATCGCGCGCAAACGGAATCGAGACGAGTCTTCTGGAGTTACAGGACGGGTGAAGGGCTACAGGAGGATGGGATGAAGTTTAAATAGAGGCTACAGTACTCAGTAGCCAAAGACCGAAACAAGATCAAGTACAGACGCGAGGGAACAGACAACAGATTTATATTAGCGGGGGCGGAATGTATGTCAAATCTGGAGCGCGGCGGAACCGTCGTCAGCAGCTGAGAGTCCCTAGCGCTCATTGTCCCAGCCGTGGGGAGACCTCACCATGTAAGAAGGTGTATCGAATGATTAGGGGTCTAGGCGTAGAGAGGCGATTCAGTCGTGTCGACATTGGGACTTTGCTGCTGCCGCTCATTGACGGTCCGCATCGTCTGCTGGATGCGGCTCGCGCGTCCCGCGAAAGCGAGGCGTTGGATACGCCGTTGCCGGATGATGTACATCGTGCCCTGGTCGTGGGGCAGAGTGACGAGCCGGGGGAGGGTTGAAATCAGCTTGGCGTCAAGGGGCTTTTGGACACTTGGCGCCCACTCACGAGCAAGCCCAGTAGCAGCAAGATTCCCAAGCCGAGGCCGAGACCGAGTGCGAGTCCCAAGGAACTGCCGCCGCCCGACGAGGATTTGGCCGACCCCGCTGCTGCTGCTGCTGATGACGCCGAGGCCGCCGCACGACTCGCGGCGATAGAGTTGCCGGGGACGTTGCTCGGTCCTTCACTCGCGGTGGTTGAGACCGAGATGGAAGTGTAACTGTACCCGGAAGCGGGGGTGTAGTAGATCGAGAGGGGGGCCATCGTCCTCGTCGTCGCTGCGGTCGGCGATGACGCAGGAGGGGTGGTCGGGATGGTCGTGAGCGAACTCATCGCTCGGGGCGAGGGTAAGCGGGGGCGCAGTCACTGGTCGCTGTTGATCTCTGGGGAGTGTGTCGCAGTCAGAGGAGCGCTCGCAGCTGAGGGTGGAGGCGATAAGCGAGGTCTGCGGAGCGAAAAATGGCGGAGCCCGCGCCGTGTGCGGAGGGAAAGAGAAGGTCGAGTTGCCCCCTGTCCGTTGTCGAGGAGCTCGCGTCGATTTGCGTGCAGGAAAGCGGGCGGGACGCGGTGCTGGCTGGCTGATGAGCAGGAGTGAGAGCATAGAGGGACCAAAGAGCAAGTCTGAGGCCGGAGAAGAGACACGGAGATGCCGGGCAAGCTTTTCTCAGCAACAGCTGCAGCACGCCCAAGCCACGCGCGAGGCCACTCCGGAGGCGGTGCGTGCACACGAGGAGGCGTATCTACAGCAGCATAGTGTCTGCGAGCTCCTGCGGACAGTGCAGAGAGAGACGCACGGAGATCGCTCGAGCTGCAGATCGGCAAAGCCGGCCGGCCGCGGCGACACGCGCCTGGCCTCGAGGATCTTTGTTTGGCGACGCAACGCGTGTGCAGATCACGTCGAAATTTGCCTCAACCTTTCGGTTTTGAGCCACTGCAAGGGGTCTACAGAGCGGATAAAAACGGGGACCGAGCACTGATATTGTTTTGCCTAGGTTGACGCGCCCAGAGAACAATCAGAGAGAGTGCACGGTTCGCTAGGCGCGGCTCGAGCTCTGAGTCGCCAAGCCGTTGGACGCGTCGACGGTTGGGCGCCGGTTCGTGTCCTCGGCGTTTGTCTCTCTCTCCTCTCCAGCTCCAGTCTCTCTCGTTCCCCTTTTCTCTCTCGTGCTTCGGTTGTGCGCCGCGTGCTCCGACCCCAAGTCAGCCGACTGTCCGCCCAACGAGCTCTCTCTCTCTCCCCGCGCCTCTCGCCGCCACCCGCTCGTCAGTCAACCCCCTTCCACTTCCCAAGCTTGTCTGCCGGTCAGACTCGTCCTTGTTGCTAGCCACACAAAGTCACTCGCTACACGCTATATACACCCACGCCCACACCGCACAGTGAGTCTCTCCTCTCTGCCCCCTTGTGTGCTCGAGCCGTTGGATTGGACGCGCGGCGCGTGCACGCGGACAATGTGATATCGACACCACGGACACCACAGAGAGAGGGCACCGACGTGCGTAGCCACCGAGATGGTATCTTCAGGACTGACACGCGCCGCCGCCGTTGCAGATGCTCTCGCAATCGATCGCCCTTCCCCTCGCCCTCGCGGCCTCGCTCGCGTCGTCCGCAGCAGCCTTCAAGGCACCGGTCCTGCACGACCACCACCTCTCGACCCGGCACACCAACAACCATCACGGCAAGGTCGCGCGCGGATGGGCCGCCGGCGCCGAACGGAGACAGCAGGGTCGCATGCAGCGCAAGGTCCGACGTGGAGAAGGTGAGTTCGGCCTCGGACTATGCCCTCCGAGCAGTCGCAGATGTGCAAGCGCGTAGCTGTGAATGCTGGGATTGCGATCGATCTCCGCCCAGGCTGACTCGGACGCCAATTTCCCCCGCAGGCGCCATGCTTCTCACCGTTGCCGACAACTCGACTGAAGCGTCCACGTCCAAGTCTTCAGGCGAGACCTACACGTCGACCGCCATCTGGTGGCTGCAAGACGGCTGGGCCGGCGCATGCGGCACCGACATCAGGTGCGTTGCCTTGACAGATCCGTCGGCGGAGATACGCCCCCATCTCTGACCCGCTTTCGAACACAGTGCCGACGCCCTCCAGGTCGCGCTGCCACTGTCCCTCTACCCGGACGCGTCCGTCAAGTCGTCGCTGTGCGGTACCACCGTCAAGGTGACGGCCCCGTCGTCGGGCAAGTCGATCGATGCCGTCGTCGTCGGCGCTTCGGAGCGCAACGACTACACCTCGTTCACCCAGGCGGCGTTCACCGCCCTCGAGGGTGACCTCGAAGCTGGCGAGTTGGCCATCTCGTTCACCCTGGCGGACGGTGCGTCGGCTCCGGCCTCGTCGTCCTCATCTTCGAAGGAGGCACCGGCTTCGACCTCGACCTCGACCTCGGCAACCAAGGAGAAGGCTGCCGCTGCCACCACCACCACCGTTGTCGAGGCTGCCAAGTCTCCGGCTGCGACTGCCAAGGAAGCCGCGCTCAACCTCGCTCAACAAAAAGCGAAGACCACTACCACCACTTGGTCCGCTCCGGCTGCGACGGCTTCTTCTTCTTCGAGTGCCGACGACGAGTCGGAGGACGACTGGGTCTGCGACGAGGAGGATGACTCGACGACGGCGACGACCTCTCAAGCGTCTTCGTACGTGGCGCCGACTGCGTGGGCCGAGCGGAAGTCGCAGCAGACTCAGCAGCTCGCAGCTGCTGCTGCCGCTCCCACCACCACCACCACCTCGGAATGGGTCGCACCCTCCTCGGAGTGGGTCGCTCCCTCCTCGTCTTCGTCGTCGTCTGCACCGGCGCAGACCTCGACCTCGTCGTCGTCGTCGGCTGCGGGCTCGGACGGCGTCGCCGACACGTCGGGATCGACGTCGCTCTTGTCCCAGGCGGGCATTCAGGGCTTCCTCGGCCTCAACAGCAACTCGATCGTTTCGTGGTACCACACCAACTCGGGTCAGGGTGAGTTTTCGCGCTTATCCGTTCATGGCTTTTTGGAGCCGATCGGTTTCCGGTCTTCGTCCTCAACCGCTTACGAGTTCCCTTCCTGCGCTCATAGACTCGACGAACGGCAATTCATGGTGCGGCTTCAAGTGTAGGACTATATTTACTGCTTCTCCAGCACGATGTGGACGATCCTGACCTTGGTTCAAACGTGCAGACAACGACGCTCTTCCGGGTTTCGCTCCCTCGCTCAAGACGATGCTCAACAACTTTGGCGGTGACTACGAGACTGCTGCCAAGGCCTACTGCGGTCTCGAGGCCATCGTGACCCTCCCGAACGGCAAGTCGGCCACCCTGTACATCGCCGACGCGTTCGACGACACGTGGGTCCGGACCCCGGCCAGCATCGACGTGATCTACGACGCGTTCTCGAACCTGTTTGGATCGCAAACAAACAACAAGAACGATGTCATCCAGGGTGCGACGTGGAAGTTTACCGGGAACCGGAACGACAAGTACAAGTTCAAGTCGACCACGTCGCTCTCGTAAAGAGGGATACTCGCCTCACTCTCCCGCTTCCGTTTTGCCTTTCTGGCTCGGTGAACTCTGCAGCGCCGCCTCTTCACGGAGCCGGCTTGCGCAAGTCCTCAAGCCCGGCGGGGATTCACTCCCGCCGACCCGTTTTTCCTTCCCATGTTTCTTGCATCCCGCACCTTCTTTCCTCCTCGCACCCAGATCGTCAGTCAGGTCGACCGTGCGCGCGCGCGACCGATCGGACGAACGGACCCCCCTTCTTGTAGCTCTTCTTCTCCTCGCTCCGCTTCCTCAGAAACGCTGGTCGTTTCTAGGAACCACCTCCTCCCCCTCTCTTGCTTTTCCTTGCCTCCCTCCGAGCTCATCGCGACGTCCCTAACACTCTTTCACGATATGCAATGCCTCTCGAGTCGCAAACCAATGTCGTCATCGCGTCGATCCCGAATAACCCAGAGTCTGTGGCGCACTTTGACCAACCTGGCACAGCCACCGCTTGCTTTGATTGATTGCGAATTGGTATTTCGAAAACATGGGTATGCACATGCAAAGCTGAGGTAGAAGAATCGAATCAGGATGCGTCTTGGAAAGCTCAAAGGGGCGGCGGGACTGGGGACGGTCCGAACAACGAGTGTTCCACCTTCAGCTCGGTTTTCGACCACAAGCTAGGAAGGGAGTTTTCAGCTGCCGAGGCCGCAGAAGTGGGTGAGGGAAGCGGCCGCGTCCGAATGGAGGTCGAGCAGAGCGAGCCGCGCCGCCTCATTCTCCGCCACCTTCTTCGTCGTGGAGAACGCCGTCAAGCTCTTCCCGCCGTGGGTAGTCTCGAGCCTCACGCGAAAGACTTGTTCGCTTTTGAGCCTGTAGTGGAAAGAGTCACGGTTGCCGCAGGCCGTGAGACCGTGTTTCCAGCATGCGCAGAGCGTTGGGGGGCGGACGGCGTTGTGGGAAGCGACGAAGCGGGCCAGAGGATCTGCGCGTCGGAGCTCGCGGGGATTCGTCAGACTCGACGTGTCGATGCATGCTGGGCTGTCCGGGTCGCGCTCGGTTTGCATACCCTAACCTCGGCTCTCTGACCGGGCCACCGTCCGCTTGACGAGTTTGTACGTCCGCCCACTCGCACGGGATAGAGAAGACTCCGTCGAGCCAGCGCGGGAGCGTCTCGCATTGGCCGTCAAGTTCGAGTCCGCCGACGAGCGCCTCGAACGCACTGCCGAGGGTTTTGCGAGCTGAGTCGGTGAGGACGTCATGGTCGGAGAATGGGACGGCGAATGGCGGATTGCTTGAGTTGCGAGCCGAGGTCGTACGCGAGGGCGATTAGCGAGAAGGTGTAGTTGCTCTGGAGGAGGGAGCGGTAGGCCTACGAGCACCATAAAGCCTGGATGGAAAGGCGAGGCAGAGTGGCAAATCGAAAGACGGCCGGCGACGCTTGAGGAGCGCGTCTCAAATGGCGGTAGTCAACCCTGCCGATCGACGCGGACAAGACCATGTCGCCGAGCCTTTCAAGGAGTACATATCGCTCATTCTCGGACCCAGTCGGGCGCCGGTTCGTGCGAGAGGAACGCGTCGACCGCGGGCGGACGTTGAGGCGGATCTCGGGCGAGCGGACCGCGGGGACCGGCAGGCGCTGGAGCAGGAGGGCGCGCACGTCCTCCCCAAAGGCACGGGCGACCATTGCGGGACAGGCTTGTGCGGCGAGGCGTTCCCGCTTGGCGACGACGAGATGATGCGAACGTTCGCACCTTTTGAGGTACCGAAGTCGACGGAGCTTGCGGAGCTGCCGCGAGCAGGTCTGGCTTCGATGCAGACTGTTGCGCGTCTTGCCAGTTGCCACTGTAGACCTTGAATTACCTATAGCCGCTTTCTAGGCCGTTCCATACCCTGGATGTCCTCTCGCAAGAAAGGGAAATGGAGCTATTGTTGGTCATTACTGTTTCTAATTAAGACCGCATTAGAAAGTGCGCTTTTTCCAATCTCCGCGGACTTGACGAGTCCTTCTCGCGAGATGGGCTCCGAGCGAACTCCGCCGTTCTGAAGGAGCCAACGCGTGCGTCGGGCGCAGAAAGCACAGCGAAGCGCGTGCCTGTCGATATGGAGGCAGGGCAGTCTGGCGCTGCAGTCCCCGGCCCCGCCAGAGCGATTGAGCACCTCGACGCGTCTGACCAGGACGCGCTCGCCTCGGGCACGACAGCGACCGCGACCGAGCCTGCGCAAGTGCAGACACCAGCTGTCACTGCGGACTCGGCGATGGAACCGACGCCTGCCCCTCTCAACGGTACTGCCGCTGGCTCGGAGAAGCGAACTCGCGAGCAGGACGCCGACAGTGAAGACGAGGCGATCGTGCACGCGCTCCTCCCCGCGAGCAGCAGCAGCAGCAGCAAGGCCACGTCGTCTACACCCGCCGCCGCCGCCGCCTCCGCCCCGAAACCGAAACCGCGCGCCCGTTCTCGCGCGAGCGACGCCGGCCCGGCCAAGAAGAAGCGCAGGTCGTTCGCACCCGGAACGCCGACCGCGTGGTGCCACCAGGATCACCAGCCGCATGACTTGAACGAGGAAGTCTTGCTCCACTGTAGCAACCGCAAGCCGATCGGGAAACCGAAATCGGACGCGACCGAACCGGGACCGACAAAGCCCTGTACCATCAAGTATTGCGAAAAGTGCCTCGAGAAGCAGTGCGTCTCTCGCCCCTTTCCGTGTCCCGTACCCCGCGTGTTGACCACCCCCACGCAGCTACGACGTCAACGCTCGCGAGATGGTCGAATCGGGCCAAGCCGCAGACTGGACCTGCTACGTCTGTCGCGGAGAGTGCAACTGCACGTCGTGCCGCCGCAAACTCCTCGGCGAGACCTCGACCGAGGTGCAGTCGCTGTCCCACCCGGGCGGCCTCTTTGACAAGGAGCCAGAGGTGGTCGATGTCGCCGGCGGTCGTTCTGCTGCCGTGCGTTTCTCCTTGCGTCCAGGTTCCCACGATCAGTCGGATGACTCACGCTCTATTGCGCACCCTCACAGAGAGCGGCCAAAGCTCGCATGACGGCCGCGCTCGCTGTGCCGGCCAAGGCTAGTCAGGCAGGAGAAGGAGGCGACTTTAGCAAAAAGGGAAAGAAGCGCGCGAAAGCCACCGGCAAGGACAAGATGGACGTCGACGGCGCCGTGTCGGACTCGTCGCTGTCCGACTTGACCGACTCGGATGCGGAACGTGCTGCCGGTGCCGCCCCTGGTGGTGCTAAAGCACGCCGGAAATCGTCCGCGGCGATGAACAAGACCGACTCGGCGGCCGGGAGCGTGACGGCGGACGGTCAGAAGCGAGTCATGCCACCCCGTCCGCCTGCCGCGCTGCCGCCCCCGCCGCCGACCCACGCGCTCACCTCGGTCTACTACCCGCACCCGACCCTGCCGGTCGACGACTCGATCCTCTCGCGCATGCACCTCCGCGAATTTTACCTCCGCTTTCTGCACCTGATGCCGTCGATCGCGCCCCCGTCTTCCGGCCGAGGTCCGACCGCCCAACTCGCGCGCGTCTTGTCTTCCTTGTCGGACGACATCCTCTGGCTCTGGACGGACCACGACAGCGCGGCCGAACTCGTCCAGCTCCGCCTCCTCGGCGGCATCGTCGAACTGCTGCTCCGCGAACGCATCACGACGACGGCAATCCACAAACTCCAGCGCGAAAAACTCGACGACTTGCAGAACCAGGTGCACACGGCCGTCGCGGGCATTCAGAGGCACCGCGAGGTGTACGACTTGCCATGGCGGACGGCGCGCGAGGTCTTGACGGTTGTGCAGAATTCGAGAGGGCTCGAGTGGGTCGGCGTCGGCCTCGAGTGGGAGAAGCAGGCCAAGGCAAAGCGCGACGCGGTCGAGGGGAAAGGGGCTGCGGCGATGGCAACGGCGGCGGTCACGGACGAGGGAGCGGAGGCATCGACGTCCGCTGCCTCGACCTCGGTCAAGAAGGACGGCGACGACCACGAGAGCGAGCTCAGCAGCCTGAGCAGCGCTTCTTCCGTCGCAGGCGACGAGGCCGCCACCGCTGCGAACGGTGCTGCCCCGTCCGTTGCAAACTCGGTCACCACCACCACGACGACCAACGGTGCTACCGCCCACCACGAGGAGGACGAGGTCGACCAGCTCGCGAGCGACTACGAGGAACCGCCGCGGCCGATCGGGTCGCCCGAGAAGAAAAGGCGCAGGAAAAAGGGAGAGCGCGAGACCCCTTCGGAGGAGAGGCTCGCGCTGATCTGTGGGTTGATCGAACTCTCGTACGACACCGAGTTGATCCGCGGTGACTTTGCCAAGGTGAGCGCGCGTTTGGTTTCTTCTTGATTTCGTTTGCCCCGAATTCTGACTCACTCGCCCGTCCCCCCCCTTCCAGGCCGCCGAAGTCTATTACCGCGAGATGGTCGACAACAGGAAGGACCGCGTCGCCGTCAAGAAGGAACTGAACGAGCGCAAGGCCGACTTGACGACGAAGAAAGCCGAGCTCGAAAAGCCCGCCGGGAACAATGCCTCGGCCAAGGTGAAAGAGTACTATGACGAGCTGGAACGCATCGAGGATGAGATCAAGGAGGCCGAGGTCACTGCCAAGAAGGAAGGATGGCGCGTTCGTGAGTTTGCGGACCCAGTGGCCGGGTCTTCCTTTCTTTCGCTCACTCTTTTGGCCTTGCTCGCCCGCCCGCAGAGCACGAATACATCCAGATCGCAGCTCGGAATCGCTTGCGGTTTGAGCACGTCGGCAAGGACACGCATGATAATGTTTACTACATCTTGACGCTGCCGCCGTCCGAATTGCTCAATAACCCCTCATCGGCCACGACTTCGTCGTTCCCGCTCGATCGCCGCTCTGAAGACGACGGCAAGCGCGACTATCCCTTGAGTTACTCGATCGTCGGCTATGGCACTCGTCCGTCAGTCGCCGCCGCTGCCGCGCCCGCGCCGACGCCTTCCCGCCAGTCGACGCCGGTCAAGAAGGAAAAGAGCCGCGAGTCTGCCGCCGTCGTCTCCGCCGAGGAAGCGGCCGTCCCGTCGCCGCCGTCTTCGAAAGAGTGGTTCGTCGTCTACGGGATCGACGAGCTCGACGCCCTCGCCGATTGGGTCGACTCGACCGCCGAACATGTCGACTGGGCGATCCGCCTCGCCGAGTTCCAGCTCGAACACCCCAAGACGAAGCAGAACGGCAAGCCCTTGCCGCCTCCGGACCCGCAGGTCGTCCAGGATCTGAGGACCCGCCTCGCGAGGATGGATTGGGACCTTGTTGATCGGTTGCGGCAGTTTGCGGACGCGATGAAGTGGGAGAGGGAACAGGCCGCGGTCAGGACCGAGGGGGGCATCTTGCCCCGCGTTCGCGCCGGCAAGGGTCGGCGGAGTGCGTGAGGACTGTGTGGGGGTCGTTGCTTGGTACGCGGTGGTAGCTGTAGTGCGTCGTGAGGGATGACCTTTGTAGGATGGCCTTCTTACCTTTTTAAATCGTTTCTCACGTCGGTTCTTTGCCTCTCTTGTTTGTTCGAAGCCGTGTTGCATTGCGCACACACACAGGCCGTTGTTTCACAAGCAAGGAGTTGAGCGCCCTCATTGCGAGGGCGGAAAGAGTATTGCCTAGCGGGACTTTTCCGTTTCGCTTGCGGCCTTCAGACGATTCCCAACCTTCTCCTTGCATGCTTGTCCAGCCGCCAATGTGTCAAGTTTCGTGTCGAGCGTGCCGATAGAGCGGCGGGCATAGCCGGGGGAGAGTGGCTCGACAGCTACGCCGCTCACCACAACTCGGCAAGCTTTTGCGCACTGACACCATGAACCGGGTTTTATGCAGCCCGACGGTCAAGGGGCGATTTCTCTGTACCTTTGCCCTTTGACAAATCCCGTGGAGGTGTCTGGGTTGGGAAACGCGGCGCCGCTGCAACGCGACATGTCCGCTTCGCCTTTGCCGCCGCCACCGTTTGAAAGCACTCTTGCGGGAGCGATTCGCGCGACCGAGGGGTTTCTCTTCGGAGGAACTTGCTTGGTGCAGCCCAGATATAGTAGCAGGAGCATCGCTCAGGCTAAGGACTGTATTGCTAGCCGGCTCCAACTGCTGCTCCGGCGCCACTTGAGACTGCGTTGCCTTGCTGGAGCACGTCTGTCAGGGCTCATCCCTTGCCTGCGGACCTCGACAGTAGCGACACGGCTATTCCGTTCGCACACGAGAAATACAGGCCTGAGAGGTGTTCAGCCTCGGCTGCATGCGCTACAGTGACTGAGTCCGCGGCCGACCCATCCAACCTTGGACCCATCGCCGAATCGCTGCGCTGAAGCTGCGCGATGACGTGGAGCTTCGCGGTTCGCCGTCGTCATCGCTTTTCGGCTGCCGCTGCCCTTCTTGCTCGCTTCCCGTACAGCCCAGCGAGCCTAACAAGCTCCAGCGATGAGCACCGCGACCAGGACGCGAACCCCCTCAGCAGGCGCCAACCTCGGACTGTCGCCCCGCCGCCGGTTCGTCGCCCTGTTGCTCGTGACCGCCTTGCTCGGCACGACCTACTCGATCGTCACCGTAGCGCCAGCGACCACCGCCTTCCGCTCCCGACTCCCGGCGCATACCCTGACGCAGCTCACGTCCAAGGAACGAGCGTTCCCCGTCCCTTCCCTCCCTTACTTTGCCGACAAGGTGAGCCCCTCCTCGCTCCTGGGAGTCTAGTCACGTACCAGCTAACCTCGGCTGAACACGCAGCGCAACGCCATCAATCAAGTCTTTGTCAAACGATCCTGGGCCTGGGTGACGGGTCTCTTCCTCGCCTTTGCCGGCGCCGTCGTCCTCCTCCCCGCCACTCCGTCCAGAACACCAGAACCCTCTTCCTCTTCTCCGACCAGCAACACTCGAACAACGGACCGCAATGGCTCGACGACCGCGGCGAAACCGTTCGCCGCGAACCCGTTGATGCCGCACCTCCTCTCGCTCACGAGGCGGTACCTCCTCGCTTCCCTCTACTGGTTCTACCTGACCCAAGCGACCTGGTTCGGACTCCGACTCGGCCCCTCGATCACGCATCGGATCTTGCGCTCGTCGGGAGCCGTGTGCGTCCCGAGCGCGATCGCGCATGACCCGCTCGCGCCGCCGGCCAGCGGAGGCGCCAACATCAAGAGTATGCACCACGACGGAGGAGGAGGACTCGTCTGCACGGGCGCCAAGGGCGAATACTGGCGCGGCGGGCACGACGTCAGCGGCCACGCGTTCATGATGGTCCACTGCTCCCTCTTCCTGTTCGAGCTCGTCCTCCCCCTCCTGCCGACCTTGTTCCCGGCACTCTTTGTCGGGCCCAAGATCAGGGTTCACCCGGCCGTGAGAGCGATCGCCTATGCCGCCGTCGGCATGATCGCCCTCTCGTGGTGGATGCTCCTCATGACCAACCTGTTTTTCCACTCGCCGACCGAGAAACTGTCCGGCTTTGGCTTTGGCCTCATGGGCTGGTTCCTTAGCGGGCTGTAGATTCCCGTAAGACGACCGATACCCCTCTCCATAATATGTTCTTTGAGCAGCTTGCAAAAGGCGACTTGATCCGGCAGTCCCTCTCAGAAGTCGGGTGCGGAGCGTGAGCAGACAGAGAAATTGCTGCTAACTCGGACTACAATAGTCTGTGACAAGTTACTGCGGGGGTGGGGTTACTCGGGTTGGAAGCTTTCTTTACAGGTCAATCTGCGGCTCGTCGGCGGCCTTGTGGTGGTCGTCCGCGCCCGGGATGACGTCGAGCTACGATAGGGGGCGAGAGCACAGTGAGTCAGTGGCGGGTAATTTGGAGCAAAGTACTGCCGCGCTCACCTCGTCGAGAGCTTCGAGCGATTCCTTGATGCGCTGCAGGCACAGGTCGAGTTCTTCCTCGGTGATGACGAGGGGAGGGGCGAGGCGAATGCTGTGCGGTGCGGGTCTCTCTCTTTGTCAGCAACGACTCGTCGAGAAGCAGCGGTAGTAGGAGACGCACATGTTGACGTGAGTCGGCTTGGCCAAGACGCCCTTGCTCTTCATAACGAGCGTCAAGTCCCACGCCGATCGACCCTTGGCACTCTTGCTCTGGTCAATCACGATCGCGTTCAACAACCCTTTCCCGCGCACTTCCGAGACCCAGCCCCCTTTCGGGCCGACAGACTGCAACGCGCGGAGGCCGGCGCGCATCTTTTCGCCGAGGCGGGCGGCGCGCGCCGACAGGTCTTCGTTCACGATGACTTCGAGCGCGGCCTTGGCGACGGCACACGCGAGCGGGTTCTATGTGAAAGTGCAGAGGGGTCGTCAGTACAGAGTTTCAGCGAATCTGGGCAACGTTGCCTGAAATCTTGGGCGAAAAACGGCCTCGACTTACGCCACCGTAGGTCGAACCGTGCTCGCCCGGCTTGATCGTGAGGAGGACGTCCCGTCTCGACAGGACGCACGAAACGGGGTACACGCCGCCAGAAAGGGCCTTGCCGAGGAGGACCATGTCGGGCTTGACGTTCGGGTTGTGCTGGAAGCAGAGGAACTTGCCCGTCCGCGCGAGACCCTACACGGTGTAGATCGTTGGGTGCCGTCAGCGATGTGGATACACGTACAGGAACGGGAGGAAAAGTGGAGGAAAGCCACGCACGGTCTGGACTTCGTCGCAGATCAGGAGGACGTTGTGCTTCCTGCAGAGCGCCTGGACCTTTTCGAGGTAGTCGTCGTCCGGAACGACGATGCTGTGCGGTCGAAAAACACGGTGCATCCGAAAATCAGTTTCGCGTGCCAAATTGGAGCCAACGCGCGCGCGAGCTTCGGAAACGATCCCTGCCACCATTCCTCACGCACCCAGCTTCGCCCTGAATCGGCTCGACGAGGAACGCGGCGACGTTCTTGCCGTGCTTCTCGAGCGCGCGCTCGACGGCGCCGACGTCGTTGTACGGGATCCGGCCGTCTTCGCCGAGCATCGGGCAGCGCGTGCCGAGGCCGGGCACGAACGGGCCAAAGTCGTTGGTCGCTTCCGGGTCGGTCGACATCGAGATGATGCCGATCCTGTGAGCCCGGGTGCATATGCCCATCAGCTTGACGCTCTCTTCTTTCGGGGAAAAGGGCTGTGAGCAGAGAGAAAAAGGGGAGGAACACCGAGACTCACGTGCGGCCGTGAAAGTTGTTCTCGGCAGAGAGGACGATCGCCTTGTCCTTCTCGACGCCCTTGACCTTGTAGGCCCACTTGCGTGCGACCTTGATCGCCGTCTCGACCGCCTCGGCTCCCGTGTTCATCATGAGCGCCATCTCGAAGCCGGTCAGCTGCAGCGGTCGGATATGGGGAGCGAGTCAGTCGACATCCCGTGACGTGACCGACAGCTTCCTTGATTTCGACAGAATGCAGACTGTCGTGTGCAGGGGAAGCGGTGAAGGGAAGGCCGACTGCTCACCTCGGTCAGGTACTTGGTGAACGGTCCGAGGCTCGAGGTGTGGAACGCGCGCGAGCTGAGCGTCAGCTTGTTGGCCTGCTCGGTCAGCGCCTTGATGATGTGCGGGTGGCAGTGACCCTGGTTGACGGCGCTGCGGGCAGATACCGTCCGATCAGGTCAGGCAAAAGTTAAAGCGGAATGGGACGGCCGAAAGGCAGCAAAGGGCCCGCATCGGAGGGGCGGACGCACGAATAGGCCGACAGGCAGTCGAGGTACTCATTGCCCTGTAGAAAGAGGTGTCAGTATTTTGGCCGGTAAGGGTATGTTTGAGACGGGCAGGCAAGCGGGCGACTCACTTCGGGATCCCAGACTTTGGTTCCGAGCGCGCGCTCAAACACGACCGGAAGCGGGTGGTAGCTGGTAGTGGTAGTAGTTCGAGTCAGTTCTGCGAGTAAAAAGCGGCCGGGGGGTTGTGTTTTGAGCGACGAGAAAAAGAGGGACGCCGATCAGATGGCGGAGAGAGAGAGGTGGGACTCGTTGTCGGCGCGACAAGGCTCGAGGGGATGTTCTGCCAGCGCCTATGTCTTTATCGATACTGATCGGGGATATATAGGCGTATGCCCACGCTCGGCAGGTGATTATAGCTCGTGTGCACCTCGTTTGAGAATTTCGAGAGATGGCATGCCGTTCCGTCCGCCCGCTTTGACCCCCTCGTGTTCCTGCTCCTTCTGGGCGGGCAGGGTGATAGCTAGAGAGGTGAAACTGACTTGTGTGCGCTGTACTGCTCTTCCAGGGCGATGGCGTCTGCGCTCGAGATGGTTGCGGGCGAGTGTCCGTTCGCCGCTGTCGTCGACTTGGAGTTTGCGTCGGCGGCCGGAGCGAGGCCGAGGTTGGCAAAGGCGTTGTTGATCTGCTCGCGTACAATCGACATCTCTTGTGATTCGTTCAAGTAAAGGCTTGAGAGGGAAAAGAGAGAAGAAGAACGCCGCCGTCCGTCGATCACGGCGACGTTCGCCTTGTCACGTGTCGACGCAACCAGCGAATCGGGGACCCGGAGTTTGCCCGGATGCAGCGCAGACACCGTGTAGCGCGATACTCAATGTCGTCCTACACTCAGAGTCGCACTACGGGCTCATTCCACGCATCCGAAGTCTTCCGCACACGATGACGAGACCCAAAGCCAAGCTTCTTGCCACTCTCTACGGCGACCAGATCAGAGATGACCATATGGGAGAGAGGTAGGTACTCGGGGTTGTCCCCGACCAGTACAGCGTAGAAGGCACCATACTACCGCACTCGCCGCCGCAACCGCTGGACTACCTCGCGCATCCGGACGATCCGCTCCGAGTCCGCATCACCCGCCTCGACCCGCTCTCTATCCCCCTCCTGCTCCTCGAGCTGCGTCTCGGCGAGGTCGACCTGGGAAGGCTCCTCCTCCTCCTTCTCCTCGTTGTCGTCGTCGTCGTCGTCCAGATCTCGCTGTCCGTGCGCCACGTTTGCGCCCGAGGCCTGAGCGAGTCGTCCAGCCGACGGCAGCGCCAACATCGACCGCCTCGCCTGCTCCCTCTCGTCGTACAGGCTCGCGAACCCCTCGAGAGCGTCGAGCACATGTCCGAGCACGACAGGGTGAGCCTCGAGCGCGGCCGTGATGGTCGACTCGGCCGCTTCGGACGACAGCAACGAGAGCCCGAGAGCGAGGCGGAGGAACCCGTGCACCGATGCGCGGTAGACCTGCACGCGTGCGGGTACGGTTACGAGTCAGTCAAGCTGTCAGTGGGAAGAGGGGGACGCTGAGTTGATGGACGCACCGGATCGACTGCATCGTCGAGAGGGTCGATGGCGAGCCGGCACAGCGCAGCGAGCGCAGTCTCTTGCTCGTCGTCCGGGCAGCGACACGCCCGCGCACACTTTCGTTTCCCGCGGCAGGCAGCGTTGACCGCTTTTGAGAAGTAGTTCGAAGGCGTGATCAGTTTTTCTCTCTCGAATGCTGCATGAAGGTTCCCCCGCTGAAGACTCACACAGCTCGAGGAGCGAATCTCCGACTTGGGATTCCGGCGTTGCGTCGAGGACGTTGGCGAGGACTCCGACCGAGAGGGAGAGCACGTCCCAGATGAGGCGTGAACGGCCGTTGTCATCGGCGGCGGCGGCGGCCGCAACAGCGACCTCTTCTGCTTCCGAGCTGGCAGTGGTGGTCGTCGCATCGGACGCGACGGCATCGGTGCCACCCTGCGAGGGAGAGGATGGTTGCGGCGCCTCTTCTGCTGCTGCTTTAGTAGGAGCACTGAGCGGGACGCCTTCTCCTGCGACTCGTCGACTGAGTAAAGCCGCCCGCACCAGAGTCGGCAGCAGTTCGGCCTCGACGAAGGCGACGCTCCATCTCTCGTCTGACGAGAGAGCGAGCAAGATCCCGAGGACGGCGACCAGCGTCCTTAGGGCATCTTCGGAGGCGGCGGCGACTCGGCTCGTCGAAGGAGGACCGGGGTTCCGATCGAGCGCGAGCAGGACCGAGACGTGCGCGAGTTGGGTGAACGCGAGCGAGAGCGGCGGTAACAAGTCGGGGGACGAGATCAGCTCGAACGCGAGCGGGCCGGCGAGCGAAGTCGCTTCGAAGATGGACAGGTGGAGGGACAGGACCGGGATCGAAACTTGAGGTTGAGCCGGCGGAGGCGCGAGGAGGTCCTGTTACGCCAGATGTTCCGGGGTGTCAGTGGCTGCGATACAGGTTGCGGTAAGGGAAAAAGACGCCGACCGACCAGTCCTTCCTCGTACTTGCTGATCCGCGCCTGCAACCCGGCGCACTCGTTCAAAAAGTCCCGAACGACATGTTCCAGCACCCCTGCGGTGCACAGCATCGACTGAGGCTGAAAGATCGGGCGCGGAGCAAAGAACGCGATGGAGCGGATGGTCAAGAGGACGAGGGACCGGATCGAGACGGGTAGGGCGGCCGCGTCGTCGGCGGAAAAGAGGCTCGACTTGTCGATCAGGTCGCGGAGGGCTTGGAGCTGTGGATTGCGTGCAGAACTGTGTTCAGCGCCCGCTATGATTTGTTTCTCGGCCAACACTCGGGAGTCGACGCGCGCGGACTCACGTGTCGAGTGTCGCTCTTGAGGACTTTGCTGACCCTGCTCCGGCCACTCGTTCCTCCAGCCTGATTCGGTCCGGCCGCCGTGGTCGTGGCGCCAATCTCGTCCGGAGCCCATTCTCGGTTCAACAGCGCGGTCAACACCTCGAGCAGGTCCGAGTTGCCGTCCCTGCCCGGCTCGTCCTCAGGGTCGTCCGGTGGCGAGGCCGTCTTGCGCGTCGCAGCGTTTCGCTGTACGTCGGCGGGACTGATCCGCAAGAGCGGCTCGACGAGTCTCTGATCCTTGACAAAGAGCGCGAGTGTGACGGCGATCGCGGCGTCGAGGACTCGATCGGCTGTCATCGTTGCCGGGGTCCGAGGCGTGGCGTTTGAGTTTGAGCCCCCGCCGGACGAGGTCGCAGTCCGGAGAGCGAGATAGACCGTCTCGGCCTGTCCGGACGACTTTAACCTCCGGATCCAATCCTTCTCGAGCGCCTTCCCGACCAACTCGATCGCACTCGCCCTCGCAGCGCCTCGATCGCCGCCGCCTTCACCACCACCTCCAGCCCTCAAACCATCACACATCCACCCCAATTCGTCCATCCACCGTTTCCCCTCGCCCTGTCTCCTCAACGTGCCCGAACCGACGACTTTCGCGCCGCGGTCTTGGGAATCTTGGTCCTCGTCTGCGTCGAGGTTCTCTTCGGCGTCGATGCCCCACAAGAGGCGCAGAGAAGCGTAGGTCTCACGTCGAGGAGGAGGAGCGGCCACCATCGAGGACGCCTTTAACGTGCTGGCGTCACCACTTTGAGGGCGCCATGATCCGGGCACTGTGGCCAGCATCTGGCTCGTCGTCGCGGTCCTCGCCGAGGTGAATGCCTCACCACCTCCTCCTCCTGCTCCTTCCGCCGGCTCGACAGGCGCGCGAACTGTCCTCCGACCGCTCGCATACGTCCTCGTCGGCCCGTTCCCTTCCGTCGTCATCACGCCCGCACCACCACCACCGCCGCCGCCGCCCAACAACGCAGCGAGACCATTACCGCTGCTGAGGGGACCGATGTTGGGAGAATGAGGTCGTCGGAACGGACTGGTGGCAGTGATTGGAGGAGGAGGAGCGGGACTTCCTCCTCGTACAGGCGACGATTTGGTAGGCGATAGGATCACCGGTACAGAGAGCGAACTGCCGAGCGGAGGACGAGGACGATTTGGCCGCGAGGGCGGCGAGAGGACGCTGCTGCCTGGTTGAGAGAACGTCCGGCCGAGGCCTCCGTCACCGTCGCCGTCGGGATCGTCATCCCCCGGATTTGGAGACCTCGTAGTGCCTCCGAGGCGTTTCGCGATCGGCCCCGCCATCCCGCCGACGAGGCTCCTCGCCCTCTTGAGGCCCGCTGTCGGCCTCGCAGCCGGCGGCCTCTGACCGATTTGCGCTCTCGGCCCAGAGTCAGCACCTTCGAGTAGGCTTGGCTCCTCCTTGTGCTGTTCGACGGAGACGACGACGCCGCCGCTGCTGCTGCTGCTGGTGGTGGTGGTGGCGGATGGGACAGCAGTGCGGGTCGCAAAGCGGGAAAAGACGGCGCTCAGATCCTTGACGGGACTGGCAGCGGATCGGCGAGTTGCTCCTGGGGTTGGCTTTGCGGGGGACAGAGGCGACGACTGGTCGTCGGCGGGCGGAGGACGACGGGGAGACGAAAGCGCCGGTGTTGGCGTCGGCGCCGTCGTTGCTTTTCGAGGTCGAGGCCTTTTCGGAGGCGAAGGCGACGGGGTTCGCCGCTCTCTCGCTCTTGGTGGTTGATTCGCGCTGCTGCTCTGGTCGTGCGAGCCGTGGGAAGCTTGTTTGAGCCGTTCCGCAAGAGGCACGAACGCCGTCGGGGCGGGGATCTCGTCGTCGTCGCGCTCAACAGCCTTGCCAAGGTTCCGGTCCTTTGATGATGGCGGCGGTGGTTTCTTCTTCTTCGAGGAAGGTGCTGCTGCTGTTGGGATCGAGGTGGTGGCGTTCGAGGGTTTGCCCGTGCGTGTCAAGGTGGCGGCGGGGTCGCTGTGGTTGTTGCTGCTGTCGGTCCGTTTGACTTTTCGGCGTGGCGGCGAGGGACGGGGTAGCACCTCCTCGTCCTCTGCAGAGTCGGCGCCTTCCTGTTCGTCGTAGATGGGAGTATGAGCAGCACGCTTGCGAGGCGAGGTGCGCTGCTGCTGCTGCTGTTGCGATCCGGACGACTTTGTACGGGACCGAGTTGAGGTGACCGCTGTTGCGCCTCCGGATCGACTTGCCCTCATTTGAGTAGACAACGCAGCCGGATTCTCGTCCCATCGAGACTCGGCGTCGTCGTCGTCGTCGTCGTCGTCCAGAAGAGCGGCTGCGCTGGTTGAACGAGGAAGCGAGCGAGAAACCGGTTCCTTCCCTTTCGCCTTGGCTGACCTCGCTCGCTTCGGCGCCGGCGCCTGAGCAGTCTTCTCCCCGGCGAGGCCGTCCTCGTCGCTCGAGTCTGAATCTGCGAGCAAGCGGTCGAGAGCCGAGAGGGGTTTCGACGGAGGAGGAGGAGGCTGTGCTGAGGAGGAGCTGCCGTACGTGCGGACGAGAGCTGGTTTCCGCTTGAACGGGCTCGCCATCGCTGTCGTGCACAGGCGCTGTAGCCTGGGACAGTCTATAGCGAAGTACTCGCCTGCAGAGAGATCCAGTCGACTGCACGCGGAAGAGGAGAGAGGAAGCCTCCCCTCAGCTTGTCCGAGGGTGACGTGGCCTCCACTTTGAATCGAGATCGACACTCGATCGACGCACATGAGAGCTGTCTCGTCGTAGAGCAGGGCGGGACCATAGCGCGAGTCGGGGTCTGTGCAAGCTTTGATAGACTGTGGAAAGCTGTCCGCAGAGGCATTTACCCCCGAGTCCGAGTGAGTGCATTGCGAGCTGACGTTGACGGGGGAGCGCGATTCGAAACGTCTCCGACGCAGCCGTCGCGTTTCGGTCGCTCCCGCTCGGACTCGCTCGTGAGCTTGTAAGAGCGACAGGAATGGCAGACAGCAGCAGCGTACAGCAACTAGAACAGCGAGTCGGCGCAGTCTCGCTCGAGCAGCAGCCCGCAGCCGCGTCCTCCTCCCCCGCCCCGTCAACGTCAACGTCAACGTCAACCGCCTCGCCCACTACAGCTTCTCCGGACGCAGTGCAGTCACCTGTGAACGCTGCCCATGCCTCTCCCGGGCCACCGCCAGCGCTCAGTCCCCGCGCGTCGGCACCCGCTGCCGTTGGGCCTGGGTCCGCACCGAGGAAACCGCCAACCGTCGGCGGGGCTGGCTCGGCCAACGCACTGAGGCAGGGCGTACGAGGGCCAGGAGGTGGACCGCTCAAGATGCCACCGAGCCTCGCTGCGAAAATGGCGGCCGTGCGTTCTCTCCTCTCTTCTTGCGTGTCATCTCAAGTTTCTCTCGGAGCCTGACCCTTCTCTCTTGGGACCACCTCGACTCTCTCTCTCGCACAGATGACGTCCCGCAGCTCGTCCTCTCCGGGAGGAATAGGCAGCTCGTCCAACGCGGGTGGCGGTCCCCCGAAACCCAACATGCAACCGTCCCTCCCGCTCCGAACTCCTGCCGGCACCGCCCCGGCTCCGTCTCTCGCGCCTCGTCCCGCTCTCGCTCCGAGACCCGGTGCCGCTGTTCCATCACCGACCGCAACGGGAGAACAACAAAGGAACAGCGGCGCGGTGGCGGGGAGGGGGATCTCGGCTCCGGGCGGGATGGCAGGTCGGAGGCGAGGCATGCCCGGTTTGACCCTCAGTCAGATGGGGATCTCGACTTCTTCTGAGGGAGGTGGGGGTGACGATTCGGCCGAGTCGTCGAAACCCCCGACGACGGCAGGCGCTGCGACGACGGGCGGTGGAATGAAGCGCGGTCTCTCGGCACGGACGGGCGGCATGCGGTTACCCGGTTCGTCACCAGCCGGGGCATCCGGCTCGGGTGAGGGTGTTGCGAGGAATAGTGGAGCAGGGTCGAGGAGAACAGCAGGAGGCGAGGGATCGCCGACCAGTCCCGGTGGCGGCGGTGGCGTCGGTGCAAGCCCCTTTTCCAACTTTCGGAAGATTGTGTATGTCCCTTCCCTCCCTCCTCTCTTCTCGTTGTATGGACGCCCCAATTGACCGAATGATCCATCCCCGCCACGCGACCACTAGGGACCCGTCCGGGCGACTCAACTTTGCGCAAAAGGCCATCCTGCACTCGGACGGCGTCGACTTTTCGTCCGGCGCGAGTTTCAAGATCAAGATGGACGAATTTGAACTTTTCGAGGAACTCGGCAAGGGCAACTATGGCACGGTGCAAAAAGTCGTCCACAAACCGACCGCCGTCACCATGGCGCTCAAGGTGAGCGAGCAGCGCCCCCGCTGATGCAAAGAGGCTGTATTTTCTTCCCTTCGGAAGCTGACTGTCGTGTTCCCGCTTTGTGCCACCAGGAAATCCGACTCGAGCTGGACGACTCGAAGCTCAAGACGATCATCACCGAGCTCGACATCCTGCACCGCGCCACGTCCCCCTTCATCGTCGACTTTTACGGCGCCTTCTTCATCGAGTCGTGCGTCTACTACTGCATGGAGTTCATGGACGCCGGTTCGCTCGACTTTTTCGCCGGCTGCGACTTGCCCGAGGACGTCCTCGCGCGCATCACGAGGAGCATGGTCGAGGGACTCAAGTTCCTCAAGGACGAGCTCAAGATTATGCACCGCGACGTCAAGCCGACGAACGTCTTGCTCAACTTGAAGGGCTATGTCAAGCTGTGCGACTTTGGCGTGTCGGGACAGCTCGACCGGTCCCTGGCCAAGACCAACATCGGTTGCCAGTCCTACATGGCGGTGAGTGCGCGCGCGCCGGGGCTCCGTACTCTCTCCCGTGTCGAATCCCATGGCAGAGTAACTGACGGATGGCGACGCTGGCGACTCTACAGCCGGAGCGGATCAAGGGCGAATCGCAAGGCGCGCCGACCTCGTACACGGCCTCGTCCGACGTGTGGTCGCTCGGCCTCTCGGTGATCGAAGCCGCGTGCGGGCACTACCCGTACCCGCCCGAGACGTACCAGAACGTGTTTGCCCAACTGACCGCGATCGTGCACGGCGACCCGCCCGCGCTGCCCGACTCGTACTCGCCGACGGCGCAAGATTTCGTCGCCCAATGCTTGAGGAAACAGGCCCACACGAGGCCGACTTATAGTCAACTCCTCGTGCGTCGCGGCTCTCCTTGATTGGTGCTGTTTTTGGAGTGGTTTTTTTGAGGCTGATACCCCTTGCCCCGCGCGGTGGCAGGCACACGACTTTTTGAAGGACGACAAGGACAAGGATGTCGACATGGTCGGGTGGATCAACCGCGCGATCGAGTACCGCAAGACCCACCCCAAGATCAACGCGCCCGCTCTCGCCTAGCTTCTCTCCGTCGCTTCTTCACCTCCCCTCCCGCTTCGCTGCTCCTCCGTTTTTTTTTTTTGGAACGTTCTCCTTTGTCGCCGCAAATACATCAACCTCTTCCCGTACGACCTCTTTTGCATCATATACAACTTCCGGATACCCCCTCTCACACCCACTTTACAGCGACCTCTCTTCCTTCGCACTTTTTCCATGGTTGCGTTCTTCCCCACTACTGGCAGTCTCCTCTGCACACAAGGGATGCAATATACACGCGATCCCCAAATCTTTACCACCTGATTACTTCCCTTTTCACAGTGGGGAATTGCTTGCTACGTTTCTTTTGCCTTTGTCCTGATACGTCCGGGCACTTCAAAGGTCCTCTTCACTTGGCCCGGGTCGGGATCGTGCAGATAACGACCTCTTCCGAGTACAGTCCTGTCGACGAAGCGAATAGTCAGCTATGAGTAGAGTACAAGAGAGCGGTGGCATTGGAATTCACCGGTGAGGAGGAGCTTGTCTTGGTACGGTGCGGCGCTGGTCGAGCCCATGACCGTTCCGCCGTCGTCGGCAAAGATGAGTTCGGATCGGTACTGGACGCCGCTCCTGTCGAGGGCGAGTACGAGTTTGGACGTCAGCATGCGGCAAGAATTGCCGTCGAGACTGGCCCCCGGGAGGCTCACATCTCGGCGAGCGTGTTGTTCGAGATGCGGTACACTTCGACGGGCGGCCGGAGACCGCTCATGCCTGCGTCGGCGCCGGCGGCTTTGAATTCGAGGATGTGAGTCAAGGCGGTCGCGTACATGGCGCCGTCTTGGCCGACGTGGATGTTGTCAAAGTGGCGGTTGATCTGCGGGCAGGCAGGGACGAGAGCCGATGAGAAGGCCGTTTGTTGCAAGAGGACTGGATTAGGGGACTCGCCTTGATGACGTCCTTTTCTTTGAGCGTGTGGTCCGGTTGGGCTTCCCAGACGCGCACGAGTCCGGCGAGGGTCGAGGCCTGGTAGATTAGGTTGCCGGGACCCTTGGCGATTCCTGCGGGCGGCGCAGAGTGAGCCTCTCTCTCGCACACGACGAACAAGGACTACTCGACGGCTCACCGTTCGGGTAGATGACGTTGTCGGCGGCGACGATGCAGTCGGGAGTGGCGCCCGAAGCGTCGCAGTAGATAATGTCCGAGGGCGTCGCCTTGATGATCTCGAGCTTGCGCGACCAGTGAGTCTTGTACCGGTGATCGTTCGAGACGTAAAAGCTGCGCGGACCGGTCGCGGCAATGTTGTTCGGCGTGCGGATGTGCGGGCTCTTGACCGTCTTGACGTAGCGTGCCTCGTCGGTGCCGACCAGGGTTTCGAAAATCTCGATGACGGAATCGGCACCCTGCGTCGGAGCGAGCGCGCGGTTCTTGGGCGGCCGGTGCGAGTTGATAAAGATGGTGAGGTGGTTCGGGTCTTGCGGCGAGCGCCAGAGATCGATGCCGTGGACCCAGATGCCGTTCGCTTCTTCCGGCAGGCCCTTGAGGGTCAAACGGCGATACGACCTCGAAGCGAGATCAAACACGGCGATATAGTCGGTGCTCTTTTCCGGAAGCTGAGTCGCGTTCAGGTGCAGCGTTGCCGGAACCCAGTGGATGCGACTCGTGCGGTCAGAGCAGGCGCTGCGGGCGGAGCGCGAATGTCAGCTTCGGAGTTGGCGGGAAACGGCGCCAGGGACGCACAGGTAGGCGGTACCGCTCTCTTGGTCGACCCAGGCTGCGTCCTCGCATGCCTCGAGTCCTGGCACGGCAAAGCAGTCGTCATTGTTGTAGCCGTGCACCGGCCGGCGAACTCCTGCCCGGTCCAGGCGCGGGGAGATCAAGGCGTACAGCGCTGCGATCGCGATGATGACGAACGAGATTGGCCGCGGCATCCTCGTCGGTGCTTCTTTGGGCCGGCAAGAGTGCCTATGAGCGTGTGAAAGAGACTTAGAAAGCTGTCCCCGCACAGCGGAGGCGAAGAAGCGCCAAATGTGCCGAAGTGGGGAAAGAACACGCGCGCCCGAGCTTTCACGGCAAGACTCGTGAAAGCATGCAAGTTACGATGAGAGTGGGTACGGGGGTATACACAAGGAAGTAGAACGGGGCACGTGAGGAAGAGAAAGTGGGGGGGGGGGGGGGTATCGAGGCGTGTGCGCGCATGCGCCACACGCCATTCAGTTCTAACGCCAGAAGGCGAAGTGACGAAGAGTGAAACATGGTGTTGGCGAGGAGAACCCGAACGCATATATGAGAAGGGGAGAGTGCGCGCTCAACTCAGCGGCGAACACGGTCCGTGCCGAGCAAGAGCTGTTCAAACAGTCCGACCGCCGACTGTTCCGTCTTGAGCTGTGGGGCACGTCGTCGTTAGCGTCTGAAGGGCTCTCTGAAGCGCACCAGCCCGGCACTCACCTGCAGCATGTGGACGATGCCGGTCCGGTCCCCTTCGTGACTGAGCTCGACCGCGACGCCCGTCTTGCCGACGCGCTCGACGCCGTCTTCGAGCACGATGGTCGAGATGATGGTCTTGCCGCCGCCCTTGTCGCTGTCGACGACGAGCTGTTTCCGGTTGCTCGGCAGCGAGTGGAACAGGCGCAACTTGGCCGTGCCGAGACTCTTCCACACCGAGTGGTGCTGCTGCAGAAACACCTTGCACCGCATCTGGGCGACCACCGCCGTCTTGTCCGGAACGGTCGCCTTGACCGGACTCGAAGGCGGAGAGACGTCCCCGAACGACTGCTCGGGCACGATCGGCCCCGCTCCGCCGCCACTGGTCGAGATCGATCGACTCGAGCCGGGGGCCGACGACGCGCGATCCTCGAGCAACGTCTGCGACGGCATACGGTAGTGCATCTGCTGCTGCAACGCATCGCTGCGCAACGCGTCCGCCGACCGAGCCCGGTGCATGGTCGGACCACCGGGACCGGGACCGGGGACGTGCAAGCTGTCGCCGCGGAAACTCGTCGCGTACAAGGGCCCGCCTCGTCCGCTGATGTCCATGCCGTTGTAGGTGCGCTCTTTCGGCAGCGGAGGCGGAGCTTCAGGCCATCGACCAAAGCTGTCGGTCCGGTTCGACGAGTACGACCCGTTCGACTGGCGCGAATCCGGTCGGTCGCCACCGCCGCCAAAATCGCTCGCGGACTGCGAACTCCGCCTCAGTCCCGGTGCGAACGGTGATCTTGGTCCGCCACTGCTGCTGTTCAGACTGTACCGGTCGTTGGAAACGGGCTGGGGCGAGTTGCCTCGCGAGCTGGACTGGTGGTGCTGGAACGACAAGGCTGAAGGCGACTGGACCAGTCCTCCTGGGCTGGAGGGGTGCATGCTCGCGCCGCGAGTCGGTCGGGGGACACTGCTGCCACCCGGACCCGATACGACTCGTCGAGACGGGTCGAGACCGAACGGCGGTTGGAGCGGTTGCAGTTGGAGCGGGCTCCTCGCATCGAAGCCTTGCGAGCTCGCAGGCGACGGGAGAGCGTGCCCGTACGCCGACGACGAAGACGCAAGCGAGTTTTGTCGCAACGGAGGCACGGGTGCTGTCCCCTGCGCGGCACCAAATTCGGCGGCGGCTTGGACTGCGCCCGCCAAGTCTCGAGCGCGCGTGACCGCCTCCGGACCGTCGAAGCGGAACACGAGTCGCTCCCTCTGCATGATGGTCACGTGGACCGAATCGAGGTCTTGATGGGTCACTCGGACGTGCTTGCCAGCCAGAGGCGGGTACACGAGCCAGAAATCGGCGCCGTTCGCGGCGGTGGAGGCCGCATCTTGCGGAGTGATGCGCTCGCACACGAGGAACAAGTCGGTGAGGAGGAGGATGTGGGCACGAGGGTGGGTGACGGTGCGTTGCTCGGGGTCGGAAGAGGGCGTGAAGGACATGTGGGCGTCGGCGGCGAAGCGCAACTCGCGCCGGAACGGCAACGAGGCGGGCTGGATCTGCAGTCGGCAGCGCTGTGTGAGGGCGGCCTTGGTCAGTGTTACATACTTCTGATCGCGCGCACGACTGGAACGCACTCGAGGCTGCATCGTGAAAATGTCCAACGTCCGGTCCGTGTTGAGGCGCCGTTCCAAATCTTCGATTCGGAGCGGCGTCTCGACCGCGGCCTTCTCGGGCGGCGCGGGAGAGAGCGACATGATGGTCGACGTGTTGGCCGTCGAGATGCCCGTCGCGCCGGAAGATCGGAGGCTCTCACTGCATTGGGAAAGGGTTAACTTACAGTCCGGAGGGAATGGCAAGCTGTTTTCGAGCGACTCACCTGGTCAGGGGGCTATCGAACGTTGCGCTGTCGTTGCTGGTCCGCTGCGGAGCGGTCGTACTCTCTCCCGTCCGAGCGAGACTCGAATCCTCCGAATCGCTTGCCCCGTGTCGAGGCGGAGGTTGCTGCTGAGACACATCGACGTGCAGGCGCGGAGGTGATGCGCGCTCGGGTTCTGGTGCAGGAGGCGGCGGTGCGGCAGGGTCGTCTTTGGGAGGTAAGGGCTCGGGGAGGTCGCGCTCGCCGTCGAAATGCACCTCCTCCTCCTCCTCCTCTCTTGTGTGCTCCTCGACCTGGGCGTCCGACTCTGCATCGACCAAAGGCGAATCGACTGTCTCCGTGGCGACTGGCGCTGGGGGCAACACGCTCCGCTGCTTGCCCTGTTCGCACAACGCCTCGAGGTGGGCCAGTTTCTCGTTCGCCGAGACGAGCAACGCGTGGTCGCTCCTCCCCTCTTGCGTACTCCGAAGCAGCTTGGCATACAATCGTTGGTAGTACTGGACCCGGTACAGGGGCAGTTCGAACACCCGGTCGAGCGAAACCCCGGTCTGTGACGGGGGTGCGGGCAACGAAGCGGGCCATTCGAGCTGGGCGAGGATCGGAGCGAGGTTCGGATTCGACTGGACCCGGTCGAACGAGTCATAGTCGAGCGCGTACGTGGTCGCGTAGCGCGTGTAGGCTGGCTCGATATCGTCGACCCAGCGCATCAACAAATCGCCGAGCGCTTTCGGAGAGGAAGGGTTCGGCCCAATCTCGAGCAGTTTCTGTGGGGTCATAGTAACGTTTCAGTCTTCTCTCTCGCACCAACGGGAAGCGTGAAAACCCACCGCCAGGAGAGCCTTGTTGATCCTGTACACGGCCTCGATCGCGCGAAACATGCCGTCGAGTTGCGGTGGCGGGAAATTGGTCCTCGACCACGCGGCCGCGACGCGCTTGATAATGACACTCAGGTCTTGCACGTAGACGGTCTCGGTCGCGATCAAGTCTTCGAGCGGGTTGGCGCGCTTTGATGTCGCGGTTGCCGTGGCAGTTGCCGTTCGGACGGGAGATGAGCGGTTCGGCGGAGCGGCCGAGGCGTGCGAGTTTTGAGAAGAGGCGCCGCCGTCGGGATCAAACGAAGAGTGGGATGCCGAGGTAGGGAACGGGCCGGACGGCGGTAAGGACGGCAGAGGGGGTAGAGCCGAGCTCGTCGGCGTAGTTGCGGCCGGTAAGGAAGCTTTCCGCGAGCTCGTCCGGAGCGGACTGACGCCCATCGAGGCTACAGGCGGAGGCGAAGGTCGGATCGGCGATACGCCCAGGTGAGAACCGCCGCCGGGTACAGACGTCGTGATGGGTGCGAGTTGAGGTGGACGAGGTCGACTCGAAGCGGCGTACCCACCTCCCCCGGCCGCCGCTCTGTTCGGACTCGGTAGTGACGGTGGCTGCTGACTGTACGGCGCATAGGGATACATGCCCGCTGGGGAGGTGGACGAGCCAGCGCCTCCGTTCGGCGGCGGTGGGCCCCTCGCTGCTCCGAGATGCACCTGCCCCAACCCCGATACGAGCTGACCCGGGTTGAAATGCGACGACGGTTGCGACGGTCTCGCTCCTATGGCTGCTGCGCCGGGTGGCCAGGTCGGCGAGGTGGGACTCGTCAAGCCAGGCTGGGGAGCAGGCGATGAGCCGGGCGGCCGATCGGGTGCGAACGCCGACCAATCCATCGCACGTGCTGCACCGGGCTACCGTAGCTGTCCCGCGTCGAGCGTGCGTCGGCGATGCCTCGTCCTTGATCGGTCAACCCCTTGCCGAGATGCGGCCCCCTCCCCTTGGCGCTCCCTTTCGACGCGTGTCTGGTGGGCGGGCGAGTACCCTGAGCAGCTCTGTAGGTCACGAAACGCGTCACAAGCCAGTCCAGACGCGTGTTTCGGTGCGTGTTTGAGCACGGCGTCGGCGGGAGGCTCGAGAAGAACGACAAAGCGAATTTACGTCTTTCTCGATCTCTTCACCGCGATGCCTTCTCCCGTACAGCTCCAGATCTGCTGCCTCGATGGCATCACCGCTCACGCTTGCACGGCCACCGACTTCGTCCCCGTCACCGTCACCGTCTCCCGAGCCCCTCGTCTCGCCCGCGCCGCTTCAAGCCTCCATTTTCGGACTTGTTTCCTCAAATTCAAATCGGCTTACATTTCGCTTTGTTAATCGATTCGAGCATCTGCTCAGCAGACGGCTCAGCGCCGTGGATCTGAGGTGAACATGGCCGCGGCGGCGCAAACAGGGGCGTCACGAAACCGCCGACACCTGCTGCGGGCGGATCGAGCGCATTCGTCTTTTTCCGCGAGCTCGGCTTTTCGGCTATAGCGATCTTCCCCTCTCGCCTCTGACCAAGCTTGGAGCACTTCCTCACTACCTGCTCCGTTCCTACTCAAGAACCTCGAAGCTGGTCCTCGCCCTCTCGTTCGAGAGCAAACCCGATTTGCCACCGAGGGCCCGCAAACTCTGCCACCCTTGCGCAACCCTTTTCGAGGGTGAGCGCCCGCCAGCTGGGGACGCATCTCTCAGGAGCTCAGACCGGAGAAGGGATCACGGCACGGAGGATTGCGGCCCTTGGGCACGGGAGGACGGCACAAGGGCTTTCGAGCGCTTCGAAGTTTGCCGCTCGCCTCGCCCCCCGCTCACCGGAGAGAGGTGTTTGTGCAAGAATGGTGATGTCCGAGTATGTACCGTGAGCCTCTTTTGACCCGACCAGACCTGAATGCAAAGTCGGTAGGCTTCGAGACGACAAACTCATGATGCGTGCAGCTGGATCCGCTTCGTGCGCTAATTCCTTGAGGGCAAGGTCCGATTGCCTATCTCCGGCATGAATGCGAGTATTGTAGCCCCTCAATTCTGTCGGCTGCTGTAGAGTATGTAGTCAAGTTACAACAAGAGGGATACGGCCAAACAAAGTTATTCATCACTGGGTTTCGCGCTTGGGCAGAAAGCCTAGTTTCGCTCTTCTCCTCCTCACTCTTGCATCTCGTCCTCGGCTTGACTTACCGACTCAAAGCGAGAATGGCGCTCCGTCGACCACCTACCGCCGTCAGCTTGAAGCCCTCGGACGTAGCCGACTTGCAAGCCGCGCTCGACAGGCGCAATCAGGCCGAGGGTCAGGGTCACTCAACCGGCTCGTCGCAAGCCAACACCGCCGCCGAGGACGAGCTGCTGAGGCGCGAGAAGGACGAGCAAGAAGCGAGGGAACGAAAGGGGCAAAGAGAGAGGGTCATGGGTGCTTGAGTCTAGAGCGGGGCGGGGTTTGGAGTTCGCCGGGAGGAGAGTTCAGAATCGCGTCGAGCCTCCCCTTTCTCGCAGTACTGGACTATACGAGGGTGAGTCGTCGCTATCTTTTCGGAACCCGTTCCGGAGCGGAAGACCACTGAACCCCGCAATCACCCTCTAGCAGCTGTGGTTTCCCTTCGTCGCCATTCATCTCGTCTCTCCCCCTTCCCGACCGACGCGATTCATGCCCCCAGCTGGGTTCATCAAGATTGACAGCAGCAACTCCACGACAACGGCTTGGCAACGAACCACGCGCCGAAGGATGGCGCGAACCGGAGGCGTCGTCGACCGCGGCCAACGTCCAAGAGTAAAGAACTGCACGCTCGCATGCTGCACGAGTGCGCCGCTTTCTATAGTTGCAGGATCGACCACCCTCTCGATCGTCCGCCTGTTGTGTCCGACGACGGAGTCCGCATTGCCACGAGGACCGGAACCTGGGGAGGAGGCCGTCGTAGCCCGCGGATCCCATGCTGTTTCCATCCCTTTCGAGCCCTGTCGCTCGCATGCAAAGAGGCGCACTCTGTTTTTCCCGTCAGCGGCGGATCTTCCCGCGAGTCTAGTCTGCGCGCGCCTGAGAAATCGCATCCGAAGAACTCAAGGGAGACTGCGGGAAGACTGCGACGGAAAGAGTTTGGGGAGAAGAAACGCAGCGTATAAACCACAATCGTAGCTTGTTTTACACGGAGAGGGGCAACCGATAAGAGCAAAACTAATAGAAGGGGAAGCGCGTCATGAGAGGTTTGCGGTACGCATGTAAGGCGTCCATGGGGCGGAGTGCTGGCGAGAGGAGAACGGAGAGGGGTATCGTGAAGTGGAAGAAAAGCCGCTTCGAGCAGAACAGTGTCCATGAGAGTTTGGGTTATACGAGATAGCTTTATGCGAGCATCCATCCGCCGGCAACTGCGAGCGCTGCAATGGCAACAGCCTGTCCCCGGACCACTCGCGACCCGGCCGGCGCGCCGTTCGCGAAAGCGTTGGTGCTCTTGGTCTGGGTCGGGAACGGCACGTTCTGCCCCGACTGGAAGATGGTCGTCGGGCCGTTCGGGCCGCGGGTCGACGAGCCGGCGGTCAAGTCGCCGCTCGGGATCGAGCTGGTCGCGGACGAGACGGTGCTGAAGGTCAGCGAGGGGGTGGTCGCTGTGAAGAGGGAACCGACGCCGCCGTTGAGGCCGCCGGTGGAGGTGACGACGGCCGAGGAGAGCGAGGTCGTCGAGGTCGAGGTGGTCGAGGTGAGCGAGGTGAGCGAAGTGGTCGAGGTGAGCGAGGACGTGGTCGAGTCGGTCGTGACGACGGTGCCGGCCGTGGCGCAGTAGTTGGTCAAGTCTGCATTCTCTTTCGCGTGTCAGTTCAGTAGGGGGATCGTTCGGAGCGTGCAAAGAGATCGTGGCGACCGACCTGCGGGAGCCTGGTTGGCGGTGGCGGCGTTGGTGGCATCGTTGGCGGCGGTAAACTCGGTCGCGAGACAGGGCGCGCACGCGGCAAAGTTGTTGACGAACGTCTGGTCGCAGACGCAGGTCGAGTAGGTCGGGCTGGACGAGACGGGGCAGGCGCCGAGGCTGGTCAACCAGGCAGAGCACTGGGCGCTGCAGGTCCCGGGGATGAGGGTCGAGAGCGTGTCCTGCTCGGTGCCGATTTCGGCGGCGGATTGGGCGACGGCGAGTTGGGTCGCGGCGAGGCCGAGGACGGTCGCGACGAGCCAGGCCGAGGGCGAAGAGGCAGCCGAAGCGGTTGAACGGCGCATCTCGCTGCTATTGAGGTGGGATTGCGGGATTCGGTAAACGGGGGAAGCTGCTGGGGTGGGGACGGAGAGGCGAGTGATTAGGTCAGTCTCCTCGCTATAGACCCGCAGCCCAAGTGTGTAGGCGACAGAGAGAGCTGGCCGCCGAGGCCAAGGCGAGCGGAGCGTGATTGCCGCTTCTCCTCCGGGAGGTGGAGCAGGAGGACTCACGGCTGGAGAGATCGTTACCAAAGTCACTGCTTGCTTGGGTGCTCCTGGCCCTCGGCGCTCTGCTCCCGAGTGCGTGCGAAACGTGCTGCAGCTGGTTCTCGAATCGCAGCATCGCAGCATCGCCGGCGCCGCGACCTCGGATTTACCGCTCACCGTTTCCAAGGCGTGGGGAAGCAGTAGCACAGCCAGTAAGTGGACTTGAAGCTGGATAGGTCGCATCCTGACCCCCTATACTGGGCGTGGGGAAGATCGGAGCAAACTCCGGTCATCTCCGCGGCGGGTTTCCACGCGGAACGGTTCGCGACCTCGACGCGTCTCGACTCGAGACTTCTTGACGCTCTCACACTCACGCAGGAGCGCGCAGGAGCACAGTCAGGAGGAGGATAAGCCCCGCGATGCACGTGGTCAAGCCGAACTGGGTGGCGCACCCGGACGAGACGCGCGCAACCCGCCCCGACTTGACCATCTTCTCGCTCGACGTCCACCCGGACAACTCGCGGCTCGCGACCGGAGGACTCGACTCGCTCGTCAAGGTCTGGTCCACCGTCCCCATCCTGCACGAGCAGGCCGAGAAAGACGGCGACGAGAAATGCCCAAAGTTGCTCTCGACCCTCTCGGCTCACACAGGTAAGATCCTTCTTGGGGCCTTTTTGCAGCAGTTTTAGGACGCTGACCTCTTTTCTGTTCGCCCTGCAGGCGTCGTCATGTCGGTCCGCTGGAACAACGCCGGCTCGTATCTCGCCTCGGGGTCAGACGACCGCGTCGTCGTCATTTGGGCCCACGACGGGTTGCGTTCCCTTTTCGGCTCGAGGCGATTCCACCTATCCACACTGACTCCGACCCTCCTTCCCCCTGCAGCGGCCGTGGAGGCAAAGTCTGGGGGACCGAGACGACCAACGTCGAAAACTGGAAGGCCACGCGCCGCCTCGTCGGGCATCAGTCTGGTCAGTCGCAGCAGCGTGCTGCAAGTTCCTTCGATCCCAGCTTGACGCTTCAGCGCCCTTCGCAGACGTGGCCGGCGTGGCTTGGAGTCCGGATGACGCGCTCCTCGCTTCTGTCGGGTTCGACAATGTCGTCCTCGTCTGGTCCGGGCACACGTTCGGTAAGCTCTGCACGGTACCGGCTACTTGCCCCAAGAGCGCACCAATAGTAACGATCTCATACCCTCCAGAACTCGTCCGGAAACTGGACGCCCACGCCGGCTTTGTCAAGGGCGTCGTGTTTGACCCCGTCGGACAGTACCTCGCGACCCAGGCGGACGACAACTCGCTCAAGATCTGGAGGACCGACGACTGGCAGCTCGAGCGCGACATTACCGAACCCTTCGAGGACGCGCCCAAAGCGACCATCCTCAGGCCGGCGTGAGTCTTTCCGGTTCTGCTGTTTTCATGGATTCGGAGCTAACCCCCCAACCGAAGCTGGTCCCCCGACGGCGCGTTTGTCGTCACTCCCAATTCGATGAACGGTCCCGTCTTTTGCGCGGCCGTCCTCTCGCGCCGGGACTGGTCGACCCCGGCGTCGCTGATCGGGCACTCGGCCATCGTCCAAGTCGCAGCGTACAACCCGCTCCTCTTTCTCCGCGACGCGTCCCAACCGCCATCGATCAACAACGTCTCGTCGTTGCTCGCCATCTCGTCGCAAGGGACCGTCTCGCTCTGGTTCACCGACCTGAGTCAACCGTTCGCGGTCCTGACCGAGTTGTTTGACCGCGACGTGCTCGACTTGAGTTGGTCCAAGGACGGCAAACAGCTCTGGGCGTCGAGTTCGGATGGTCAAGTCGCCGTCGTCACGTTCGACTATGGCGAGTTTGCTCCGATCGCCCCTGCTGGGACGCAGCAGCGCCTCTTTGCCGAGTACGGGTACAAGCCCCGTCGCCTGGCTGCCGCCGTTGCGCTCGTCGTGTCGGGCGTGGTGAATGGTACCGGAGGCGGAGGCGGCACTGAATCGCAACCGAACGCGCTCGTCGCTCGCAAGGGTCCCGGAGCGAAGCGTCCGCGGACGGTGCCTTTGCAAACCACCAACCCGTTTGCGAACGCGGCCGTCGCGTCCGGCCCGGCTCCGCCCATCAATGCGTTCGCGTCGACTTCGGCGGCTGCACCATTCGGGTCGCCTGCGTTTGGAGGAGTTCCGGCTGCTCCGGCTGCGTCAACGTCGGTTCAGGTCAACGACTTGACCGCTTCGAGGAAACGCAAGGCGCCCACCACTCTCGTCGCCGAACAGGTCGAGCAGGCGCAGTACTGCCCTCCACCTCCCCAGGTTGCGGGCTACGGATCGGCCCCTCGCCTCTCGAACGCGCCGTACCGCTTGAACGGCGACACGATCGGTCGTGGCGACCCCGCCCCGCCCGACGACCAACTGCGCGAGCTCGTCCCGGCGTTTGCGTTGTACGACCGCGAAGTCACGTTCCGGATCACGAACCGCGCCGGCAAGGGCAAAGGTCGCGAGGAGGGTGGTATGTCGCTTGCGGTGCCGGCCGTGATGAGCATGGGCAGGTTGGGCATCGAGGATTCCGACGCCAAAGACACGCTCGAGTGGCGCAACTTTGCTGACGGACTGCGTGCGTTGTTCTCTCGTTCAGTCGGTGGAGGGGTCCGTACCGTGTGACTGACTCGCCCCCTCACCCCTCGCAGGCAAGGGAGAAGCCGAGGTGACAGTCGCCACCTCGCTGAAAAAGACGCTCTGGACCGATTACCTGCCGCGCTATGTCGTCGCCGCGGCCGGAAGTGCCGTCTTTACCGCCGTCAGTCTCGAGGACGGCAGCTTGGTGGCGTGGAGTCCGACCGGAAGGCGGTGAGTGGCGATCTGGCTCTTTTTTTTTTTCGAGACGGTGTGCTCCCAGTCTGACGCCCGACCGCAGTCTCTTGCCGACGCTCGTGCTCGATGCTCCGTGCTCGTTCTTGTCGGCCGAGGGCTCGTTCCTCATGGCGATCACGGCACTCGGTACCCTGACGGTCTGGAACTTGTCGCCCTCGATCCCGAAACCGCGCTCGATCTACCCCCCTCTCAACATTTCGACCCTCCTGTCCTCTTCCGCCTCGCCGCAGCACCCGCATCCGACCATCACGACCTCGGCCGTGCTCCCGAACGGGACTCCGCTCCTCTCGCTCGATTCTGGCGCGACCTTCTCGTACGACGCCGACTTGGCGACTTGGACGCGCGTCATCGACACGTGGTGGAGCAAGGCCGAGACGTGGGAAGCTCGCCGTGGTCGGAACGCGACGGCCGTGATTGCGCCTGGTCGTGGGGTGGTCAGGACCATCGAGGCGGCCACCAACGAAGTTGTCCTGAACGAGCAGCCGGGAGGAGTGCCTGCCTTGTCGGGACCCTCGGAGGATGTCGACATGTCCACAGCCACCGTGCCAGAAGGTCCGCCCGCCGAGCCGACCGGTTCGCCCGACAATTACCGCTTGGCCGTCTCGCTCGGCCACCTCGAGACGCGCATCATGGCGGCCGCCGCGCTCGACTCGCCGTCCGAGTACCGCACCTTTGTCCTCGCGTATGCGAAACGCCTCGCCGATGCTGGCTTGCGGAGCAAGGCCGAAGAGTTGATCCGCGAGTTGCTCGGACCGATCTACCAGTGCGTCGGCTTTTGCGGCGCGCTTTCTGGAAGTTGTGGCTGAACCCGCCTTTTCCCCTCGCAGCAAACCGGGCAAGAAGGAAGAGGACGAGTGGAACCCGGCTGTGCTCGGCATCCAGAAGCGAGACTTGCTCCGCGAGGTTTTGCGCGAACTCGGTGCGGCTTTTTTTCTCGTGCGGGCTTGCCTGGGTGATTTGACTGACTGTGCTCCCTCCCGCAGCCAAATCTCGCGTCACGGCGCCGCTCGCGACCGAGTACCAGGATCTGCTCAAGAAGATTACCTCGAGTTGAAGAGCGAGGCGCTTGAAGTTGCTTGAAGGGTTTCAAAGGTCTCTAGTCAATGAATGCAATGTTGTTTGTTATCATTCCAATGCTCTACGTCATGGCGACGCCACGCAGGAACGCGAGCGTGCCCAGGTTGTAGTGCGTGAGGTCGATCAGCCGGTCCGCCTCCTTCTTTTGCTGCGCGGCAACAGCTTCGAGGGCCGTTCGCGTTTCGGGATTGGCGATCAAGAGGTCGCTGTGGATGCGGAGGAACAAGGCGAGGAAGGTTTGGCACGCTTCAAAGTCGCGGTGGGAACGCAACCGAGCGAGGAGGGCGTGCAGGAACGCTTCGAGGTGCTCGATGGATGCAAGCGACCGGACTTCCAGGTCGACGTTGGACGGCGAGAGAGCCTTGAGGTACTCGAAGAAGGATTGGTCTGGGAGGGGGTATATGCTGTCAGCGAGTGCTCGCTCAGCGAGTGCTGTCAAACTCACATGGGCCCTCCTTGTCCTCGCTCAGTAACCGCCGCACGAAATCGGTCTCGACGCTGGCGCCCGCAGCATAGTCGAGTTTGCGTTTCGGCGCCGCATCGGATGCGTCCTTTCCCTCGGCCGCCGGCACTCCAAAGTCGAACCGGTTGTCGACACCGGGCAAGGTCGGCAAGAAGAACGGCGCTCGCTCGGGCGCTTTCGGTGCCTCTTTCGGCTTGTTCCGCGCCTTGATCGTCTCGAGATTGAGGAGGGTCTGCCATCGCGAGCGCGGCATGAGCGAGAGGGTCAGGAGGGAATCGGCGAGCTGATCCGGGGTCGTGTAGGGCTGGATGTCCTCCCATCGTCGCGGCGCCGAGATGGCGGCCAGGGCTGCGGGTGTGCGTGGTCAGTTTGGTTCTGTGGAGCGGAGCGTGGTGACTCACAAGCATCGGCATCGACGCCCTGCACTGTCGGGAGAGCGACGTCTTCCAACCCTTCCTCTTCGACAAACGCGAGCAGCGAGACATCGGAGAATTGAGCACGGTTGGCCCTGCGTTTCCGGATGTCAGCAGTGGCGAGGATCTCGAGGCAATCTTAATCGCACTCACCAGAGGTAGATGCCGACGCTGTCGACGTGGGTCGAAGCGAGGAAATCGCCGGTTGGAGAAAATGTAATGCTGGTCGCGACAGCGCGAGTTCGGAAGGCGTCGACGAGCTGGCCGGTCGGGACGTCAAAGGTGCGGATGACCGAGTCTTGCGATGCGACGATGATCCAGCGCGAGTCGGGAGAAAAGGCCTGCAGCGGGGATTCGGATGAGTTTTCGGCTTTGTCTCAAGGTCGGGAAGTGGGAAGCCCACTCACCACATCGAGGATGCGTCCGCGCGGTCCGCTCAGCTCTCGCACGATGCGCCGCGTTTCGATGTCGACGATTCGGAGGACGAGGTCGTCACACGTCACGGCAAGCAAACCGTTATCCCGCTGCAGCAAGATGGCCGTCACCGAGGCGTTGACCGTCAAAGTCGAGATGAGTTTCATGGTCTGGAAATCGAAGAACTGCGGGAGGGCGTTTGGGGTCAGGAATTTTTGGCATCGGCGTCTCCGGATCTGAGACGCACATGGATGGCGCCCTTCAGAGTCGAGACGACCACGTTGCGGTTCAAGGCATCGACCGCGATGCCCGTAACATGGCGCCCTCGGAGATCGTTGATGCCGGCGTTCGGGACCTTGAACGTCTTGCGCTTCATGCCCGACTGCATGTTGAAGAGTTGGACGTCGCCCGCCTGCGATCCGACCAAGCCAAAGTTGCCGCAGGCGGTCACGGCCGAGACGGTCGCCTTGCCCTCGGTCGCGAACGTGTACTTGCCGAGTCGCTTGTTCTCGACCGACCACGACCGACCGAGCGATTCGTCGTTCGAGACCGAGACGACGTCGTCCCATTCTCGGGCGCGGGAAGTCGAGTAGGCGAGTGAGGTGATCAGCGGCAACTTGAGCGACGAGGGTCGAACGTCGAGGCGAGTGGCCTTGCGGGCGATCGAGCCTGCGCGCGGGTGCGAGTGTCAGCGGAAGAGGCTGTGAATCAAAAGACGAGTGGCAAGCTCACCTTGACTGAGCTCGAACCCGCGCGAATCGCGGACGACACTCGTGTACCGAAGGGACCGGTCTGCACCTGCCGTCAAGAGAGACTTGCCATCGTCGCCGTAGTAGCGGACAAAGTGTGGCGGCGCGTGGTGACCGGACCGCTGCTTGAGCAGGCGAGGCGCTGCAGTCGGGGTGTCCAAGAGCCATTGCTGTCGGGGTTCAAGAATCAGCTTTGCTGTTAATATCCGCCTGCCTGCAAAACGCACCTTGACGGAATTGTCGCCACCGGACGTGACCATCAACGGCTGCCCGGGAACCCATTCGAGCCCGCCGACGGGGCCCTCGTGCGCGTTCCGGACCAGGTGCAGCAGCTTGTTCTCGCTGGCGAGATCAAACAGCGCGACGTGGCCCGAAGTCGAAGCGACCGCCAAAGTTTGCGCCTCGTTGTCGGTCCGGAACGACAGCGCGGCGACTTGGCCGGCGCCTTCGCCCTCGAGGCGGACTTTGCCGAGCACCTCGCCGAGTCGGACGTCGTACAAGATGCAGGTCCCGTTCGCAAAGCCGATGCCGAGGACGTCGATCGCTGGAGATTGTTCGATCGCGGTGATGGCCGCAGGAGCGCGACCGGCGCCGAGGAGCGAGGCGGCCGGGAAGGTGTGGATGCGGGTGCTGCGGGGCGGGGGGTTTAAGTCAGTGGGTTCAATCTCGCTCACGGAAAGTTCGACTCACCCAGTCCGGATGTTCCAGACGGCCAACTCGCCCTCCTTGCTGCCGACGACGACCTTGTTGAGGTAACTCGCCGGGTGCACGAGTTTGGTGGCCGTGAACCCTTGTGGCATCTCCAAAATCGTATAGGGTGTCACCTCCTCTTCCTCCTCATCTTCTGCTGCCTCTGCCCCTGCCTCGGGATCTTTCGACGCCGGCTTGACGTACGGCGGCACGTCCCAGACGTACATCCGCCTTCCGGACGACGACAGCGCCATCAGCGTGTTGCCAAATAGGAGGAGGTTGTTGAGTTCGCCTCCTTTGCTCGAGTCCGAGTCTTCGTCGTCGCTCGAGTCGCTCGAGTCGCTCGAGGAGGAGTCGGTTTCCTCATCGCTCGAGTCGGCATCGCTCGATGCGGCGTCGCTGCTCGAGCCGGAGGATGATGTGCTCCCTGAGCGCCTAAAGCCGGACGACCGGGTGGCGAAGCGACCGATCTCTTTGCCTCGAACGTAGCGAATGACAGAGTCGCCAGCGGCGGCGAACACACTCTCGTTGAGGACCGCGAGGCTCGTCAGCTCTTTCCCGGCGTCCGGGCCTGCGGGATGCGTCTCGGAGTCAGCTGCTGTCTGCCAATCTATGGTGTTTATGCTCGTGCACTCACCGACAAAGAGCAACTTCATCGAGTGACCGTCCCACATGGCCCAGCTCCTCCCCAAGCTCGTGATGAGGGTGATCGCCGGCTTGTCGAGGTACTTTGACGCCCTCGACTGGACGACCAGCGGCACGCCGGTGCTCACATGGCCGAGCGAGCGGAAGGGAGCGAATAGCGGTTCGCGCTTGGTTGCGGCGGCGGAAGAGGAGGAACTGCGGTCTCCCTGAGCGGGGACGACGCGAGCTCGCTTCGTAGGGCGGCCCATGGCGTGTGTATGCCCGTATACGGCACCTTAGCTAGTTTGGAGCGGCTACGGTTGCGAGGAGAGCGAGCTGAGCTGCATCGCCTCCTTTTCGAGAGCCGTTCAGCGTCAAAGTCCGTCTCGGGGTTAAGCGGACTTCGGGACTGTACTGCAGACGCAATTACACACCGATACAAACAAAGCTACAGAGAGTGATGAAAACGCAGAGTGTCTCCGTCCGATTTAGTCGCCGAGTTGAGAACTGCGGCCGGCCGGATCGATGTCAGCGACATCGCCTCGAGCAGGTGGGCAGTCGGCCTCCAACTCACTCGCCGACATCATCGCCCATGCCGTCAAGCAGCGAGTAGCTCTTCTGGAGCACGCACTCGCCGCCGTTCTCGAGGTCGATCGCGTACGAGTAAAACACGCCTTCAGAGGTGATCACCATGACCTGCGGTGAGGAGCTGTCGGTTTGATCCGCGGTTAGCTGCTGCGACTCTTGGTGCCGATTGACGAAAAGTGCTGCACCCACCCGGAAAGGGCGACGACGCTCTTGACTCCGGACGTCGGCACTTTGAGAAAGGCGAAATCTCGCTGCGGGTCCCACATCCCCGAGACCGCCCCCGGCAGCAGTCCGCCGACCGACCCAGCGAGGTTGCGTCCGAGCGAGAGGGATTTCTTTCGGAGCGTGCCGCTGGCGGGTGGGTCGATCGCAGTCAGCGGTCGCACTGGGAAGACAGCCCGGGCACGTTCGCCGAGACTCACCCGACGCCCTCGTTCGCTTTCCGCTTGCTCTCGATCAGGGCATCGTACCCCCCGCCACCGCCGCCGACGCTGCTCGCCTCGCTCCCGTTCCTCGACAAGCCCGGCGTACCGAACCGGTCCTGCTCCTCCGTGCCCCAATCCGGTCCACTGCTGCTCCCGCGCTTGTTCTTCGGCGCCGGTCCGACGAGCTTGAAGATGTGGACCGTCTCGGTATCGGAACTGACGCACAGGAGCGTCGACGCCGCGTTGAACGAGATGCTGTAGATCTTGGCGGGGTAACTGCCCCTTCGAAACTCGTGCAGCCGGTCTCCGTTCGGGACGCCAAACACGCGGATCACCGTGCCTTTATCGGACGCGGTCGCGAGCATCGTTCCCGTCGAGTTGAGCGCGACGAACGCGACCGGAGACTTGTGCGCCTGGACAATGTTGGTCACCGAAAGGGAAGCGGCGTCAAACAGCAGCACGTCGCCTGATTGGGCCGTTTGGCTCGATGGCGCGGTCGAGAAGGGCGTCGCCGGCGAAGGCAGCGGCGAAGGATACGCGAGGTAGCTGTTTTCCGACGAGGGCGCGAGCGCGCAGATGGCTGCGGTCGGGGTGTTAGTTTCTTGGATGGCTCTGGCCGTGTTTTGCGTCGGGGCTCACCGTTGGGGTTCGGGCTCGTCTCGATCTCGTGGAGCAGCTTCATGTTGGAGATGTCGTAGACGTAGATGCGCTCCTCGAGGACGACGACCAGTCGCCGCCGGTTCAGCTTGACGGCGAGGATCGTCGTCGGGAACGTCAACTCGCAGATGGTCGATTGGCGCTGTCGGTGGGCGGAGGTTAGCTCTTCAGAATTTAGTGGTGAGATGATGGCGCCACCCACCTTGGTGTTGACGATCTGGAGCCGTCGTGTGCTCGAGGCCGGGCGGTCGCCTGCGCCGACCAAGGCGACGAGCGAGGTGCAGAACAGCATCTCGACGATCGAGGTCGCGCCGTCGCCTGCGAGGGGTCACGATTAGCTTTCTCAACCGTAGTGTTGTGTAATCGGTCTAGAGGACCGATAGCAGGGGAAACGACGAGGACGACGTGGGGAGACACTCGCAGGCGCGTAAAGGACGTTGCCGAAGTGGGAGTCGTGGCCCGTTGGGGGGATGATGTAGTAGCCGCTTCTCGTCCGATGCGAAAAGTCAGCGGAGAGCATAGAAAATATGTTACGCTGGCCGCCCCACTCTCCCGGCCGCCTCTTTGTCAAAAAGGGCTGCTTAGGTCGCCTTGCCGGGCACGCCTGTCTGGACACCGTCTCGTTTTGACGCGGCACCGGGTCTCCAAGTTCGCCCCGTGCCGCCCCCCCCCCAAATCCTCCCCCCGCACCACCTCCCCTCCGCCACAGGCACACAAACTCCCTGCGACACACCGTCGAACGCCGTCGGTTCTGCACCAGCGATCCCGCTAGAGCTGAGCGTCAGTGGGTTCTGCCTGTGCTCGCGATCTCGCTCCTGCGGCGCGCGCTCGAGAGGTCGACCAGGGACGCCGAGCGAGCCTGCTGGATGCAGCGGCTAGTACAGCTGATCGGCTGCGCCAACGATCGGGACCAGCCACCCCATGTTCAGCTGTGTGCGATTGTCCTCTGTCGCTGTAGCGGGCCCTGCGGCCCCGCCGCCCGCTAACACCGGACCCCCCCCCCCCCCCCCCCTATGCGTCGTGGCGCACTGTGGGCAGCTCATGCTCCCTCAGGTTGCCGCCACTCGCTCGCGGCCGGAAGGTAAGAAACGAACGTCGCTGGCCTCCAATAAGACACGCGCAGCCATGGCCGGGTCTCGGAGGATGAGCTCGTGACAACCACTCGACCGTATGGACTCTCCCGCTCTCAGTCGCCTCGTCTCGCTCGGCGCTCGTGTGTCACGTAGCTGGCCGACGTCCTCTGAGGCAGTGGACACTGGCAGATCCGAGACGCAGCGCGTCCCGCTGCGGTGGCCTTTGTTGTTAGGCCCCCCCCTCGCCCCCTGCAACCCTGACCCCAGGCAACTCACACCGCTCACGTCGCCCGCTCGCTACGTGCCGCGCCCGCGCCACCCCTCCCCACGCTCTCCCTGCGGTCGTGCATTCAGCTCTCCCGCACGAGATCCGCACCTCCTCTGTTGCTCTTTCTCTGTCCTATTGTTTTTTGTGTCAAATATATAGATGATATACGCCTGTGAACGCACCATCTGACTATAAGTCGCGATCTAGGATCGACCCGCTCATGCCATCGCGTCGCGCCTGTGGAGCTGTACGCGGACTGCCTCCAGGTCTGCCCGCTAGTGTCCAGAGTTACCGCAGTTCAGCCGCACATTGTGCCTCGCCGCCTGCGTAGCACCGTAGCTCGCCGTCGTCCCCGTGCGAGACACCTCGTGCTGGCCGGCTACCTCTGTGCTTCATTGCGCTCGGCTTCCTCGTCCGCCGACGCGTAATGATTGCGCCGCTCGAGCACATACGACGATACTAAACAACGTTGGGTATTACGCAAGTCGGAATAGGAGTACGCGGCATGGTTTCATCTGCTGCTTTCCTGCCGCAAGTTTGTCACTAGTAATCTTTGATGTTCCGTCACCTCTGACATGTCTTCTCGCTCTACGCATCACTCGGTTCGCGCACAACGCACGTTGCTGTTCCCACACAGCGCTCTCAGACGGCCATCCTCTCCCGTGATCGTCGACTTACAGGCTACGTGCAGTATCGCATCGATCACGAGTCGCGCTGCCTGGCGCGGCATCGTTCCGCTGCAGTCTGCTACTACTACCGCTCCCACGCGACGCACGCCACCCCTACTAGCCGCGCCTCGGCAGTCGTTGTTGTGCCACGGCCCAGAGAATACAATCCACACGACCATGCCTGTGAAAATCGTAGACTGGCTCGCGGCCTTACCAGCGCCGCCCGCCGATGACTCGGACCGGTCGGCGCACTGCGACGCGGCTCAGTAGCTAGTGGCCGCGGCGACAGGCGGGCCTGTGCCTGACTACGGCGTAGTCCGTGGCCAAACGATAAGCGCCGGATGCAGCCGTGTCCCCATGGTGCGTGTGACGAAGTACTCCATTCCGCTGAATTCACTCGAACAACTCGCGTCGTGCATCACGCAGAACGCTCGTCTGTTCGATCTCTGTCCTGCGTGTCTACTCTGGAGTGAACCGCTTATTGACGATTGTATATTCTCTACAGACCGTTCATCTACGTTGTGTGCCCAGCCTAACATGTAGAGCGCATATGTCTAGAATCGTGCCGACACTCTCGAGTGCTATCTACCCGGTGGTAAACCCGCCAGCACAAGCTCTCAGTAAGCGTCCAGCCGCAGACGCGACTGACTAAGCGAGTAGCGGGTGCCGGTCCGGGGCGAAGCGACAGTCCTGCTTGCTGCGCCTATCGTCGTGTGTCGAACAGAATGCCTCGCACCGCTCGAGCATCGATGCAGGCAGGTCTTGCAGAGAGTCTGGCAGCGCGCACAGGCAACACCAAGCAGCTCGCTCGTCTGACCGTACGTCTTGACGCGATCAAGTTCGCGCGTTAGAGATACTGGCCATGCGAAGCCAGCGCAGCTCTGTACGGGTTCGACCGTGCGACAGAGCGGGCGTCAGTGGCAGACCTACTTGGAGTAGAACGAGGACGTCGGGACGCCGAACACGTTCGTCTACGGCACCACGGACCCCTGGCGTCGCACGTGACTCATGCGCACGCTCCCGCGCGCTACTCTCGGCTGCCCAATCCCCTAAACACCCCAACCAAACCGTGGGCAACGAATTGCATTACAATTCTCCCCAACCTTACAGAATGTTCCTCAACCTTGCCATACCTCTCGAGACCCTTGTGCTCCGTAGATGCGGTGCTGGGTTAGGTTAGGGTTAGGTTAGGGTTAGGTTAGGGTTAGGGTTAGGGTTAGG